>CM042975.1:24035404-25288568 GCA_023678885.1 Pogostemon cablin
CTTGACTTTGACTTCTTTGACAAAGTGTATGCTGACTGTGTTGACAGCGTGTGTTGACTTGACTTGTGTGTTGAGTCGGATCTTCAAACGAAGCTTGTCCGAGCTCGAGTATGTAGTCTTGAACGTTGACCCGGAGGCGTTGAACCTTTGTTCGGATTAAACGTTGACTGAGAGCTTTCCACGAAGAACACTTGATCTGGGAGACTTGGAGCCTTGATCCCGGATTAGTAGCTGTTCTTGACTTGAAACTTGAAGATGCTTTGAGACTTGAAGCTTTGGAGGCTTGAAGACTTGAAGCTTTGTTGGAGATCTTGAGCTTGAAGCTTTCGAGGCTTGAAGACTTGAAGATCTTGAGCTTGAAGCTTTAGAGGCTTGAAGACACTTTGAAGATCGCTTGAAGCTTTAGAGGCTTGAAGACTTGAAGATCTTGGGCTTGAAGCTTTAGAGGCTTGAAGACTTGAAGCTTTGTTGAAGTTCTAGAGGCTTGAAGCTTTGAAGACTTGAAGACTTGAATATTTGTTGAAGATCTTGAGCTTGAACACTTGAAGATCCTCTAAGGCCACTTGAAGCTTTGGAGGCTTGAAGCTTTGAAGACTTGAAGATCGCTTGAAGGCTGCTTGAAGCTTTGGAGGTTTGAAGCTTTGAAGACTTGAAGATCGCTTGAAGGCTGCTTGAAGCTTTGGAGGCTTGAAGCTTTGAAGACTTGAAGGCCGCTTGAAGGCTTGAAGATCTTCGAAGACCACTTGAAGGTTGCTTGAAGACTTGAAGATCGTTCTTCACTTGTTCTTCTCTTGAAGCTTTGAAGACTTGAAGATCGCTTGAAGGCTGCTTGAAGCTTTGGAGACTTGAAGCTTTGAAGACTTGAAGATCGCTTGAAGGCTGCTTGAAGCTTTGGAGGCTTGAAGCTTTGAAGACTTGAAGGTCGCTTGAAGGCTTGAAGATCTTCGAAGACCACTTGAAGGTTGCTTGAAGACTTGAAGATCGTTCTTCACTTGTTCTTCGCTTGAAGCTTGAAGATTTGAAGATCGCTTGAAGGCTGCTTGAAGATCTTCGACTTGTTCTTCGCTTGAAGATCTTGAGGGAGCTTTACTCGTGTTCTCGATCTCTTCAAGTGCGTCGTCTTCGAGTGCTTGAATGTGTGTGTGCCCGTCTTCCTCTCCAATGAATGGTGGAGACCCCTTTTTATAGTTGAGAAGGGGAGGTCCAGGCCATTGGGCCTCACTTATTGGGCTTGGGCTCCAGCTTGATTGAACCATAATCAGGCCTATTTGATTTAGGCCTGATTTAATTTATCTGGGCTTAGTTGACTTGGGTCAGGCCACATTTGACTTGGGCTTAGTTGACTTGGATCAGGCCACATTTGACTTGGGCTTGATTGACTTGTGTCAGGCCTCAATTAATTTAAGCTCATTTAATTTATTGGGCTCAAATTATTGATTAACTTACTTTAGGAATTAATTTATTTAAATTCCAAAATAAATTAATATTAGTCAATAAAATCCACGTGTCGCCATTTAATTGGACCGTAAATTTTAATTGCTTACAAATGCCCCCTTTGCGATTTGTTCACGGACATCATGTCTTGATGTGAAGGAATCGCAAAAGTTTTGTAACATTTGTAATGTTGGGCTTGAGAAATTACTTTATCAAAGTAACAATTTTTTTTATTGGCCCAATTTCATTTCTCCAATGGCCCAAACCATTATTTTCTTGGCCCAAACCAACTTCCTTCCCTGCTTAATTTCAGGATTACAGGATTACGGGGGAAAAAGGAATATATGGAAAAAAATTGATTCTTGCTCCTCAAGATATTTGCAAATCTTTGCTCTCCAAATCAGTAAATGAAATTCCCTTAAATCTTGAGAGATTTCATGCAAATAATTTCCGTATTTTACTGGAATCTCCTCACTATATAATAAGAGCCTCGTACAATTGATTTCTTCGTCAACATTCTGTAAGAAATGAAATTCTTGTTTCTTTTCTTCAACATTTTTTTTCACGAATGTAGCATAAATTTTCTCAACACCTGCTTAATGTATTTTATCTGTTCCTTGTAGCTTTTTCCCAGAATTTTTTTTTTCACACGACAAAACAATTAGGGTAAATCCTCAATCTCCTTTTCAATCTGCTTATTTATTTTATCATGTGTGCATAGTTTAGTGATCACTATAGCTCTATCCCTTACAACCTTGTTTTTTTATGAATTGTCCAACATTTCACTGCCTTGACAAATTTTGCAATACAACGCCAACGAGGTATGTTTGCATCTTCCTATATCAACTGCTCTGCTTTTCTTTGTACCTCTGAGTTTAATGACAGAGCGCTTCGGATAAGCATCACATTTTCCATGATGTTGGTGAAGACATTTCCGGCAATGATCTTGCGAGGCTTGACGCCGTGGCGAAAGTGAAAAGTAGACCTATGAAGATTGAAGTTTCTTCCATGAGGTAGCGGCATCATCGGAAGACTGGAGATTTACGAGAGTAGCGGCAATCCGAGATACCCACATGACAACTGCAACTGCAGCTTCGCCACAGGCAACAAATCCAATGGTTGGAGCGATGATCAAGCAGTGACTGATGGGGATCCCAACAATGATGGCAGCAAAAATGGAGGTGATGATTGGAGGCCATGGATGACGGCGATCATGTGCAGTAGCGGCGCCGTGGTAGTTTCGTGTAGCGGCAGATTTGGTGCGACTTTTGACAAAGGGGAAACGACGACGATCAGCGGCTATTGGTGATGGATTGAGCAGCAACTTGGTGTTGTGACTTGGAAGAGAGATGCGGTAGACCCGGCTGTACGTTCCTATGTGGTGACTTGCAGCAGAAGAGGACGGCGGATGACGAGCGGCGACAGGTAGCAATGACCAGCAGTCCACGGCCGGTGGCAAAAACGTGAATGGGCGGTCGGAGGGCACCAGCTGGATGATCGGGAACCAGCGGCGGATCCAGTGGCAGGAGTGCGGCGGAGTTGGCAGCGGTGAGTCAACGAGAGCGGCTAAGCAGCGGCGATCTTTGGCGTCGAACCTGGCTTCTAGTGAGGCGACCTTGGCAGCCGCGGAGATGGCAACCGATGGTGTCATGTGTAGCTCGCGGTGGATCTCGGCGACTCAAGCGATGGGCGGCGAGCGGATCCGGGCGCGTTCAATGCGGCAGCGGCCCGCGACTCAAGGCTGGTGTGCGGCGGAGTGTGGAGTGCGACACTGCAGGACTCGGGATTTTCCGAAAATAGTGGCGTACGACGGCTTCGTGATTTTTCTGGCAGCGAGGCGATGCGGCATTTTGGCTGGAGAGCGATTGGAAGATCCTGCAATCGCTGAGGACAGGTCCAAGCTCAACGTGGCAACGACCTTTGTATTTCCAGTAGCTGGCGCGGCTGATGAGGGCTTCTCCGGCTGGCGGCTGATGCGGGCAGTTGGCAGCGGCAGGCAGCAACGATGTGGGTGGCGGCATCTGCTCCCGATGGCTGTGGGATGAGAGATTCGGCGACGGGATGCGACGGTGTTGTGTTTCCGATACGTGGTGGTTGGCAGCAGCGCGACGATTGGGAACCAGAGGCGACTTTGCGATCCTGGTGGCAGTGAGGATCTCCGGCTGTTGACGGGCATCGCGGCGGCTGTTGGCGAGACAACCGACGATGGCGGCTGGTGGTGAAGATTGCTGGTGAACCATGGTAGCAGCTCGATCGACCGCTTTTCCGGCAGTGGAGGTGGATGGCATCAGTCCCGGTCCGATCTGGTAGCGCGACGACTGGCGTTGGCGGTGTCGACGGTGGTCCGCGATGGGCAGTGGAGGAGTAAAATTCGGTGGCCCTTGCAGCGGATGCAGTGGCGATGAGGCGTGGAGATGTCCGACGATCCGCAGCGGCAGTGATGGCGGCGCGGCGAAGACTCTGGAGGATGATGGACATCACCCCCTTTCGGCTTCGAGGGGAGCAGCGACTGTGGTCGCGATCGCGCACGACGGCGCGACTAGCAAGACAGATCTGGCGAGGCTGAGCGGCGGTGATCGGTGGATCTGGCTGGAGAAAAAAAAACGGCGGATGGTGGTGGTGTGCGGAGATGGCGGCTTCAATCCGTTGTGGTGGCTGTTGGCAGCAGAGAACTTTCTGCTTTGGAAGAGAGAGGCCCCATTCTCCTCAATTTTGACCTGATATTTTTCAATTTTGACCTTATAGTGGACTTCACTTTTAACTCCACTAAGCCAGACAAATTTAATTCAATCTAGGGCCCATTTTTGGTCCAAATTATCCACCATGGACTTGGGCTTATATTTTGGGAATGAAGATACCTT
The DNA here is from genome assembly GCA_023678885.1 of Pogostemon cablin. Lineage (NCBI taxonomy): Eukaryota > Viridiplantae > Streptophyta > Magnoliopsida > Lamiales > Lamiaceae > Pogostemon > Pogostemon cablin. Next base: position 24,039,700 of record CM042975.1, read on the forward strand.
GTGCTTAAACCAATTTAATTTTTGGGCCATTACCTTCAATTCCTAGGGCCTAAATTAAATTTAATTCATGCTATATGTTTAGTTTAAATTAATTAAACTTACACATGAATTATTTTTATCATCCACCATCATCATATTGTAATTTTGAATTTAATAATTAATTAACCCCATGAATTTATTTTGGGTCTTTCAATTAATAAATCCATAAATTAAAATTAATTTCAACCCCTTTATTGCTTTGCCACTATTCTTTGATTTTTTTAGGTGGAATAAATGGCGCAACATTGACCTCACCATGGAACAACATCAACATCACCACTCTTCCTTGAGATGGTTTTGACAAAGCAACATCAGCATCGCCACTCTTCCTTGAGATGGTTTTAACAAAGCAACATCAGCATCACCACTCTTCCTTGAGATGGAATCGACAGAGCAACATCAACATCACAACTCTTCCTTGAGATGGAATTGACAGAGCAACATCAACATCACAACTCTTCCTTGAGATGGAATTGACAAAGCAACATCAACATCGTCACTCTTCCTTGAGATGGTTTTGACAAAGCAACATCAGCATCGCCACTCTTCCTTGAGATGACACTTCTGCTTCTTTTCCTCGCACTTTATTTATGGCATGTATGCTTCAACTCTTTACTTCTCTCACAAGCTTGATAAGAATAACTTGAATCATGACTGAACTTAGTGAATTACTAAGCTGCCTACGTATCTCTTTAAAGAGAATCAAGTCATTTACGTAGTTCAAAGGGACCTAGCGCGATTTGAATGGGGGGTGCCGTGCACAGTTTATACTCATGCGGGCCAGGAGTTTGTCGTACACATTATATACTCGTGCGGACCAGGAGTTTGTCGTACACAGTTTATACTCATACGGACTAAGAGTTTGTCGTGCACAGTTTATACTCATGCGGACCAGGAGTAACATGCATTTTAGGCTCGTGCGTCATGGAGCGTTGAATTTGAATTTGTTGACAATTTATACTCGTGTCAATAAGTCTTCTTGAACTTGTAGACAGTTTATACTAAAGTCAGGGATCATAATGCAAACAGTTTTACCTCATGTCAAGGAGCTTTGGCTTGGGAGATTTTAGATAGTTTAAGCTCGTATCAAGGAGCATCATGTGTGAAGATAGTTTTAGCTCGTATCAAGGAGCATAATACAGATAGTTTTAGCTCGTATCAAGGAGCATTGTGTAGATAGTTTTAGCTCATATCAAGGAGCATAATGCAGATAGTTTTAGCTCGTATCAAGGAGCATTGTGTAGATAGTTTTAGCTCATATCAAGGAGCATTATGTGGACAGTTTTCGCTCGTGTCAAGGAGCTTTGAGTTTGATTTGTCAACAGTTCATTGCCCCCAATCCTGGGACGCACTGTTTTTCTCTTACTTCCACTTTATTTCTATGAATTTTTATGGAAACTGCAGTCTTTGTTTGTAGTTCATCTTCCATGAGCTCATCAGAAGGCATGTCCTCAAACTCGTAGGAGTCTTGAATAGATGGCCATTCAATATCATTTGATGTCAAGCTCAACTCCATGTCGTGAGCTCTTGTAGCCAATTCTTCAAAAGTCTTTGGCTGAATTCCTTGGAGTATGTAACGAAGATTCCATGGCATCCCTTGAATGCACATTTCAATAGCTGAAGTTATTGACAGCTTCTCTTTGCAATTGAGGCTGAGGCTCCTCCATCTGTTGATGTAGTCGATGACATATTCTTCACCACTTTGACGAGTATTTGTTAGATCCATCATGCTAACAGTTCTTCGTGTGCTGTAGAAGCGGTTGAGGAACACTTCTTCCATTTGCCCCCAACTGTCGATGGTGTTGGCTTCCAAGTTGATATACCAATCGAACGCATTTTCTTTAAGAGAGCGGACAAACTGTCTCACCATGTGATCTTCGTAGGTCCCAGCATCATTGCATGTCTCGACGAAATGCGCCACATGTTGTCTTGGGTTGCCTTTGCCGTTAAATTGTTGAAACTTGGGAGGTTGATAGCCAGTTAGCATCCTCAAGTTGTCAATTCTCTTTGTATATGGCTTCTTGTAGGCAACAAGGGTTTTTGAGCTCCCTTCAAACTTGTCTTTTATCGTTTCTAAAACGATGTTCTTCAGCTGGTTCACAGGAAGCATTTTGTCAGTTGAAACTTGTATTTTTTCTTCAACTGGCTTCCTTTCAAAAGGATGGTGTTTCGCTGAGTCTCCTTCCTCGCGCTCATCATCAACTTGTTTCTCATTTGTATGACTTGTCTCCACATTCTCAATTTTCTTCATAAGTATGGAGATTTTTACGTCTTGAGCTTCCATGTGCTTGTTGAGTCCTTCAATGGCTCTCATCATATTTGCGAGTTGATCCTCAATGGTCATAGCACTTGTCGTCATCACTGCAACTTCAGTTGAGGTAGATGATGAGCTTGGCGTGGAGCGAGGAGTTGAGCAAGTAGAAACATTTTCACCACTCTTGTCCCCGTGCAATGGCTTGTTGAGAGTAATCCCCACCATATGGTTTGCCTCTATGGAGCCTTTGGGAATAATTCTTGTAACGACTTCAACCTTTTCAGTTTGCAACTCTCGAGGCTTTAATGCAGCAGGCCTTCGTATCGCAATTTTAGTGGAGTCGTCGTATGAGTCTTCACAGCCTGCATCTCTGAAGGCTTCGAGATAGATGACCTTTTTATTACGATCCTAAGAGGAGTCATTCTTTGTGCTTGTGGAGAGAAGAGATGAGAGGTAGAGACGGTCCCACTGGGCGTGCCAAAATTTGTAACAACAAATTTTGTATTTATAATAAAATAAATACAATATTGGGTACAAAGATGATTTGAGATGGATTTAATTTGGAGAATATGTAAGCGGGTTACAATCTCAATCAATCCTCTGATTCTTCTCTCGAACCAATTTGGCTTTGACTTGACTTTGACTTGACTTGTGCTTCTTGACTTTGACTTCTTTGACAAAGTGTATGCTGACTGTGTTGACAGCGTGTGTTGACTTGACTTGTGTGTTGAGTCGGATCTTCAAACGAAGCTTGTCCGAGCTCGAGTATGTAGTCTTGAACGTTGACCCGGAGGCGTTGAACCTTTGTTCGGATTAAACGTTGACTGAGAGCTTTCCACGAAGAACACTTGATCTGGGAGACTTGGAGCCTTGATCCCGGATTAGTAGCTGTTCTTGACTTGAAACTTGAAGATGCTTTGAGACTTGAAGCTTTGGAGGCTTGAAGACTTGAAGCTTTGTTGGAGATCTTGAGCTTGAAGCTTTCGAGGCTTGAAGACTTGAAGATCTTGAGCTTGAAGCTTTAGAGGCTTGAAGACACTTTGAAGATCGCTTGAAGCTTTAGAGGCTTGAAGACTTGAAGATCTTGGGCTTGAAGCTTTAGAGGCTTGAAGACTTGAAGCTTTGTTGAAGTTCTAGAGGCTTGAAGCTTTGAAGACTTGAAGACTTGAATATTTGTTGAAGATCTTGAGCTTGAACACTTGAAGATCCTCTAAGGCCACTTGAAGCTTTGGAGGCTTGAAGCTTTGAAGACTTGAAGATCGCTTGAAGGCTGCTTGAAGCTTTGGAGGTTTGAAGCTTTGAAGACTTGAAGATCGCTTGAAGGCTGCTTGAAGCTTTGGAGGCTTGAAGCTTTGAAGACTTGAAGGCCGCTTGAAGGCTTGAAGATCTTCGAAGACCACTTGAAGGTTGCTTGAAGACTTGAAGATCGTTCTTCACTTGTTCTTCTCTTGAAGCTTTGAAGACTTGAAGATCGCTTGAAGGCTGCTTGAAGCTTTGGAGACTTGAAGCTTTGAAGACTTGAAGATCGCTTGAAGGCTGCTTGAAGCTTTGGAGGCTTGAAGCTTTGAAGACTTGAAGGTCGCTTGAAGGCTTGAAGATCTTCGAAGACCACTTGAAGGTTGCTTGAAGACTTGAAGATCGTTCTTCACTTGTTCTTCGCTTGAAGCTTGAAGATTTGAAGATCGCTTGAAGGCTGCTTGAAGATCTTCGACTTGTTCTTCGCTTGAAGATCTTGAGGGAGCTTTACTCGTGTTCTCGATCTCTTCAAGTGCGTCGTCTTCGAGTGCTTGAATGTGTGTGTGCCCGTCTTCCTCTCCAATGAATGGTGGAGACCCCTTTTTATAGTTGAGAAGGGGAGGTCCAGGCCATTGGGCCTCACTTATTGGGCTTGGGCTCCAGCTTGATTGAACCATAATCAGGCCTATTTGATTTAGGCCTGATTTAATTTATCTGGGCTTAGTTGACTTGGGTCATGCCACATTTGACTTGGGCTTAGTTGACTTGGATCAGGCCACATTTGACTTGGGCTTGATTGACTCGTGTCAGGCCTCAATTAATTTAAGCTCATTTAATTTATTGGGCTCAAATTATTGATTAACTTACTTTAGGAATTAATTTATTTAAATTCCAAAATAAATTAATATTAGTCAATAAAATCCACGTGTCGCCATTTAATTGGACCGTAAATTTTAATTGCTTACAATCTTAATTGGGCATTTGTGTTATTTATATCATTGAAGTGAATTGCTTGATGTATATGTATGATTTGTGTGATTAATTGTCATGGGCATGTGATAGATTGAGAAATCAATTATGTGTTTAGGATAGTTCATTGAATCATTTCATCATACACTTTATGTGCATTAATTTAGAATGAGATAGAGATATCCTTCTAGATTTAGAACCCTTTGATAGAACATTTAATTGGCTTAATCGAGAGATTGGTTGATTAGGTGAGGAGACCCAAGCCATTAGTGAATTCATAGTACCTTAAATGGAAATATTTCCTATGATTTAGTACCTAATTAGGAAACTCGTAGAGTACCTAGTGCCTAGTGGGAGGTGTTCGCTATGGTATCAATCCTAAGTGCTTTTGGGAGCCTTATTAGAGACCTACATCCTATCCATCTCGAGAGAGAGTTTAGGTGGAATTAGTGATCACTTCTATGCCTTGTCCATGAGATATTAGAATTGATTGCATAATTTCTTAATTATCTATGTCATGATTGTTGTTAATCTCATCCTTGCATCATTAGGAACCCACCATTTATCTGCATTCCTTTTATCTTTTATTTCTTGCATTGTATTTATTTGCATGCTTATTGATTAGCCATAACTTGTAGTCGGGTTGACCAATTCAAGAATTTATTGAACCACGGGAGGTAGGCACTAGTGCTTGAGCAATCTCACGTTTCTTATAATTTTATAGAGACGAATCATCAAAGTTTTGGTGATCAAACAAGTAATTAAATCAATCAATGCAAGTAAATAAGCAATGATCAAGTAAACAAATATCGAATGAGTGTGATTAGTTTTTCAAGTTAAACAAAAGTGAGATTAACAACAATTAAGAAGTGGTAACTCTAGGAATTATGTACTTAACTCATATGCATCATGGATAAATGATTAAGGGCAAATACTAGTTTCTTCTAAACTTTCTCTCGAAATGAATAGAATGTGAATCCAAATAAGAATCCCAAAATAGCTCAATGGATTGGTTCTCACTCAAATAATTCCATCTAGGTACTAAGCTTAAACGAGAATCCCCTTACACAATCAATCAACCTCTCGATCAAACCAATCAGATGTCCTATCAAAGGGTTCTAAATCCTAAAGGATATCTCTATCTCTTTAAGACTTGTAATGCACATGAAGTTATGATAAATTGATTCAATGAACTATCCTAAACATATAATTGATTTCTCAATCTAATCACATGCCTATGACAATTAATCACACAATTCAACAATACAATTCAAACAATTAATAATCAATGATAGAAAATCACAAATCCATTCAACACATGAATTAAAATAAATAGATCCCCAAAATTAATCAACAACTCTCATGTTGCTAATCTCACAAGGGAGATTAGTTTACCATCTTCATAAGATAATTAACATAGACATTAAAAACCTTACAAGTCATGATAATCAAATAGGATTACTACAACAATGGGAAGAAAACTCCCTTGGATTGTCTCCAATGGCTATTTCCTTCCTTTCCTTATAATTCTCCTCTCTTCCTTGCTTCTTCTCTTCAATTGGATGATAGATTTATGGTGAGATGATGATGGAATGAATAGATGGATGAAAGTGATAAATGGAATGGTGTAGAATGAAGGAATTGGTGTGTGGAGTGTGTGAGCAGCTGAATTTCGGATCCAATTGATCAAATATTGAATGGAGTGGTATTTATGCCCTTATAGATCTTCTAGAAGGAATCTGGAATTTTTCTGAATTTTTACACCTACACGGCTCGAGTTTAGTACACAGCTCGAGTCGTGTCTAGGGTTTCTGGTCAATGGCGAGCTCCGAATAGCGCACGGCTCGTGCGCGGTACACGGCCACAGGGGTGGCCGTGTTGTGTGTTCTGATGCCCGCGCACGGCATATTCTTACAAGCCCGTGCACAGTACACGGGCCATGCACTCTATACGCCTCGAGTACCAAACACGACTTGCCGTGTTTGTGCTGCTTTGCTTCCTTCTTTCTCCCGACTTTATTTTTGCTCTGTTTTTCACCTGTGTTAACACGTATAAGTTCATTCCCACACATACCAATAAAAACACTTAACACCACCAAAATACACATAAAAATGGATAAAATACTATGAAATCGGATATAAAATGATACTAAAATTTAGGTGAAGATAACGACAATCACACCCCCAAACTTAAAGTGTTGCTCGTCCCCGAATAATGAAAATGATAAACCAAAGGTGAGATTTTCACCTAGAAAACTAAAATGAACGTAAGTAATAGCACATCAATAGCAATAATAACTACAAATTATGCTAATTTTTCCTACAACATTAGATTCATGATATGAGAAATTAACAAGTTCAATCAAAAGAGAATAAAGTGCAATATAGTCCATTTTAGTCTAAGTCTCACCTAAGTTTATCAATTCCACTCGACACTCTTTAAATAGGATAAATCAACACTCATCATTCAATTGGTTCGACTCACCATATACTTGCTCGTAAACTCCATTCACAAACCACCAAAGTTTCAATTGATGATCAAAAAGGTCTTTGATTAAGGATGTAATGATAGACTCTTTGGCAAGGTAGGAAGAATTTAGATAAAAGTAACTAAACAAGTGTAAGTAATCGAAGTGGTAGCTCCTTTCTTCCATTCCTCAACATTTTCTTCCCTTCTTATTCTTTGCAACATTCAAGCACTAATCATCACTTCTCTTTTGATGTTCAATTATTTTTTATTGTATGCTCCCTTCTTTTGATTTTTAGTTTCTTTAGCATCTTTGTTTCTTCGCTCATTTTCTTACTTTTAAGGTTACATATGCACTCTTCTTTATGCTCTTTTCATCCTTTTATCCAATTTCCTCTTCTTCTTTTGTTATCTCATAATACCTTCCTAGCTACCATATCCTCGATTACTCACACAAAAGGTATATATATCAGGCTCAGCTCTCAAGTTTGCTAACTCACGATTTTCTTCAACACGCATTTGCCTCAGCACCGCTTCTACTCCTTCTCGATTCCTTCGATAAAATTCCCTCACAACCGTAGAGTGTTGCGCGCCTGCCATTGTGAAGTTAGCATTTTTCCTCCGAGAATAACTGTTGTTAGCTCCGGAGCAGGTAAAGGGAATGAAGCTCCTTTGTCTTGCCTCAAGCAATAAGTACCTCCTATCAAAGATAAAAACTCCATCCTCAATAGCTGGTTATTGTTGAGCCCCTTACTAGTCATCCTATTTTGCATTCCTCTGAGATCAATCCCTAATCCTTGGGCTATCATTGTAACTATCCCTCCAACCATCACTCCTTGTGAAGTTTTTCTCTTAGCTACTCTTTCTGCATGTTGGACAAAGTGGGCTGCCATATTCAACTCAAGCTCATGATATAAACAATACATAATGTAGAGTTGTTTCTCTCTTACTGCTCCACCTTCGTAATGAGCCACAATTGTATTGATACAATCTTCTCCAGATATCTCATTACGGGATTTCTAATAGCCGTCCCCTTTGATGCGCTAGGGATGTAATCTGCTGGTTCTGTTCTATCATTGACTACTATTTTCCACCAACTTTGCTGATTGAAACCCCCTCCTTCATAAAAATGATCATGGTTCTCATATGGTGGGCATCCTATAAACCTATTCAACACATAGATGGGTACCTTCTCCCTCAACTCGTTGTTCAGCTGGAAAGTTATTGATGTTGGGAAGTCATTCCCATTCTTCCTTACCTCAAGAGTACTCAAGAATTCAGTTGTAAGATGTTAATAGGTAGGAGGTCTCTTGTCAAAGAACTCCTCTATCCCTCTGTGATGAGTGATATTTTCACCTAAATTTTAGTATCTTTTTATGTCTGTTTTCATAGTATTTTATCCGTATTTAGGTATACTTTGGTTTTATTTTGTGTTTTTATGGAAATGTGTGTGAATGAGTTTAAACGTATGATTTTCAGTTTTTAGTGGATGCTAGACATGATAAGAAAGATATAGGAAATAGGGCAGCAAGTACACGGGCCGTGTACAGAACACGGCCCTATCGGAGTTGGCTGTGTTCCATCGCCAGAAGACCCTACACGGCCACCCTTGTGGCCGTGTGCAGAACATGGGCCGTAGGCAGCAACACGGGCCGTGTACCAAACACGGCCCTATCTAGAAGAGCCGTGTGCAGAACACGAGTCGTGTAGGTGTTGGGATCAGAAAATTTTTAGAAACTTCTAGAAGCTTCCCAAGGGGTATAAATACCCATTTATTCTTCTTTAAGAGAGATTCAGTTTTTGGACCCTGCACACACACATCACACACCATTCTCTCCATTTCACACCATCATCTTCATCCATTCTTCGTTTTTTGGATCTACCATCATCCCACCATCAATTTCTACATCCAAGTGAAGGAAAAGGATCAAGGAAGAGATAAAAATGCAAAGAAGGAAAGGAGATCACCATTGAAGATAGATCAAGGGAGTTTCCATTCAATCTTTGTATTAAACCTCATAGTTTATCATGATTTAAAAGGATTTAATTATCTATGTTAATTTCTTTATGAATATGGTAGGCTAATCTCCCTTGTGAGATTAGCAACATGAGAGTTGTTGGATAATTTTGGGATTTGTGTATTTAAATTCATATGTTGATTGGGTTAATTGATTTTCTATCATTGATTATTAATTGCTTGATTTGTTTTGTTGATTTGTGTGTTTAGTTGTTCTGGATATGTGATTAGATTGAGAAATTAATTATATACTTAGGATAATTAAGTGAATCATTTCATCAAACACTTCATGTGCATTATAAATTGTAAAGAGATTGAGAAAACCTTTAGAGTTTAGAACTCTTTGATAGAACATGTGATTGGTTTGATCGAGAGGTTGATTAATCGTGTGAAGGGACTCTCACCTCAAGTTTAGTATATAGTTGGAATTGTTTGAGTGAGAACCAATCCATTGAGCTTGATTCCATATCCTATTCATCTTGAGAGGGAGTTTAGGTGAACTTAGTATTGGCCCTTAATCTAAACCCATGATCATATGAATTTGATGCATTTATCCTAGGATTTCCACTTCTTAATTTTGTTAATCTCACTTTTACTCAACTTGGAAAACCACTCATTTCATCCATCTATTTTGTTTGTTAATCATTTCTTGTGTGCTTTCTTTGATTGATTTAATTTCTTGTTTGATCAAACTACCCATTGATGATTCGTCTTTATAAAATTACGACAAACGTGATCTCGCTTAAGCTCTAGCGCCACCTCTCTGTGGTTAGATAAATTATTTTAATTGATCATCCCTACTGCAAAATGACTAATCACTCTGCTACTAAACATTCTTCTCACATCAACTTCTACCACAAGCCCTATCATAGTCTCCTGATTCTGAAATCTAGTTGGCTTGATCTTCGGGAAAATTACTTGCCACCTCAAGATATACTTTTCCCAACCTTCCTCGAAATCTACTCCAAAGTACTCAAGATGTATCCCATCTTCCATTAATTTGGCATCTAAGTTGGCCAATTCTGGTTCAGTTTCCACAATGATAAAGTCTTCATTTCGTCTTCGTACTCTTCTTTCGGCCATCTTCAATATTCAACTTTTTTACATTATACACAACTTCATCATAAGGGTAATTAAATATAGAATCATCACTAGTTATTAAACTAAATGCTAATCCTAATCATACTTTGATGTTCCATGGTAACACCCCTTTCAAAATACAATCTGCATGCTTAATCATTAAAGAGTTGGAACAGGCAACTACACATCATTCTTAATAATTCAAACAAGAGCATCTTTTCTTTTCATGAGTTTCATCACATATTCCCCTCATACTTGCATCATTTATTTAACAATTTATCCACAATGCTTCATTATTCATGTAAAGCCCTCATTTTGACTCAAACACTCACTTAAGCATTTCATCGAACACTTGCCATGCAACAGTTTTCAAAGCAATTTTTTCAAAAGAATATCAAACACCCTTATACTCAAATCCTCAATACCTAAGCTATTGCATAACAATACAATTATCATATAAGCATCATCAATCAATTTATCTCATTATATGCACCATCAAAATTCAAAATTCCCCAAATTCAAACCACATGAACCCTAAATTTTGCATCCTCAAATGAAATCATCAATCAAAACTTGCAAATTTGTATCCTATCATCCTAAGCATGTTTTAAACATACTCTAATTCAAAATCCATACAAAAATTCTGAAGTTCAACTTTCAATTGAGAACTAGGGCAAGAATTTCATACCTTGAATTTTCTTGAAATGAATGGACGAAATGGGTATAAGAAACCACACCTACTACCACTCAATCTTACCAATTTTGAATGTTTACTGCGGATTTGTGGGTTTTGGAAAGGGTAAGGATGAAATGAAAGGTATGAGTGCGAATGGGAGTGAGGAGGGCGTGTTCGGGGGTCAGTCTTTTAACTTCTGACTTCAGACACGACATGGACCGTGTTTGGTACAGGCCTCTCAGTGCCCGTGTTTGGTTTTTTGACGACTGCGCACGGGCAAATCTTACAGGGCCGTGCACGGTACACAGGCCATGTAGTTGCACTGGACACGGCTCGTGTTAGGAACTCGACCTAGATTTGGGCATGTAGCGGTTTCGGATGACTGTACATGGCCAACCGTTACAGGATCGTGTACTGTACAAGGACCGTGTAGTTGTCCCCTGTTTTCTTCAATTTTTCAACTTTGAACCTTGTCTTCCCCTATTTTTATGTTTCCAATGCTCCCTATTTATGCTCAAAAACTCATTCACATCATTAGCTCAACAATTGGTATAAAAATAAAAGGATTATCAACTTCCATACCACCAAAACGGGCCAAAATCACACCGAACTCATGAGAAAATTTTCAAATTTGACTAAAAAATACAAGAATACATGCCACATAGATTATAACATATCATACCACACCATATCCCCCCAAACTTAAATTGAAACAAGAGTTTCGAGGTAAGTTTGCAAAAAGTGAAAGGATATACTATTACACATCCAAGAAACACTCCTTGTATCTTCAATACATCTCCTTCTCACAAGCACAATCCACCTACAAGACCAAAAACGCAAAACGAGAAAAAAATATTTACAAATCTAAACTACTAAAAGGATATGAGCTTTCAAGAGGTGAAAGTGTCAGCATATACCAACTCCCTTTGAGAGGGAGAATGGTAATGTTTCACCCTATGACCATTAACCACAAAAGCATTTACATCCAATCCTTCATGTTTTATCGGGCCATAATCTCTAACCTCAATCACCAAGTATGGATCGGTCCATTTCGAATGAAGTTTTTCGGGGAATAATTTAAGTCTTGAATTGAACAATAAAATCTTATCCCCCGGAATAAACTCCCTCATTTTGATCCTTTCATCGTGCCATCTTTTGAGCTTTTCTTTCAAAATCCTTGAGCTTGAATAAGCTTCTTCTCTAAACTCTTCTAATTCAATCCATTGGAGACACCATTTCTTGCCGGATTCTTTCTCATCAAAGTTTAACTTCCGAAGGGCCCATAGTGCCTTATGCTCCAACTCCACGTGTAAATGGCATGCCTTCTCATAAACAAGCTTGTACGGAGAAAAACCTAGGACGATCTTATAGGCCGTTCGATAGGCCCAAAGGGCATCATCAAGCTTAGAAGACCAATCCTTTCGATTTCCATTGACCGTTTTCTCAAGTACAAGCTTCACTTGCCTATTTGACACCTCCGCCAAGCCATTTGTTTGAGGATGGTAAGGTATAAAAACCTTATGCTTCACTACATAACCATTCAAGAGCTTCTCAATAAGCTTGTTGATGAAGTGAGATCCCCCATCACTAATCATGGCCTTTGGCACCTCAAATTTAGCAAAGATGTTCTTCTTTAAGAAACCCTTGACCACTAGAGCATTGTTTGTCCTTGTCGAGATTGCTTCCATCCATTTAGACATATAATCTATCGCAAGTAATATGTAAAGGTAACCATTGGAAGGCAGAAATGGGCCCATGAAGTCCATCCCTCATACATCGAACACTTCAACTTAAAAAATATTCCTCATGGGCATTTCATCACGTTGCCCTATACTTCCAATCCTTTGGCACCTATCACACCCCTTGATGTACTCCTTACAATCTTTGAACAAAGTTGGCCAAAACAACCCCGATTGTATGATCTTTGCTCCCGTCTTTTGAAATCCAAAGTGTCCTCCATAAGCTGAACTATGGCACATCTCCATGACACTTAACTTTTTCTCCTCCGGAATACACCTCCTTATGATCCCATATGGACAATTCTTAAATAAAGGAGGATTATCCGATTAGTACTCCTTGACATTATGATAGAACTTCTTCCTTTGAGATTCGGTGAGATGAGTCGGCTTGAGGCCACAAGCTAAATAATTCACAAAATCCGTTGATTATCGTTAAAATTTAGTGGATTTTAGAGTCGTGTTCGTGTGATTTTTGCGTGTTTTTATATTATTTTAGTATTTTATTATTTATTTTTGTTGTTTTTTATTTTTGGAGTAAAGTGTGTTGAATCATGCTATTTTTTATTGTAGGAATGAGGTGTATTTGAGCAAAAATTAGAAAAGGAGGAAACGGGAATTATATTGGGATGAAATTGAGAAAAAAATGATGGCACACTAATAGACAACAAATTTTAAAGGGGGGCTACGACAATAGTTTTTTTGAGTGTTGAATCCACCTTCCTTGAAAGCTTTTAAGGTCAGCCCCTGAACCGCAGTACCATTGAACCCGGTTGATAAGAGAATTGATCCAATTTGTTATTTCTTCCATTTTCCTAGATTCGTATTTTTAGCCAAAAAGCCCAATTTCTCCGCTTAAGCCCAATTTCTCCCATTAAGCCCATTACCCAATGTTTGCCCTAATCCTCCATACATATAAATACCCTTCTTCTCATCTTTGAACTCCAACACCCATTCCATTCCCCTCAATTTGGAGGTCACACCCCATTCCACACACACTACACTCCATCCATCCATCCTTATTTCCATCCACCCATTCCACTTGGTTTCTTCAAAATTCATCCTTCATTCCATCCTTCCACCAATCTAAGAAGGGAAAATCAACACGAAGTGAATATTGGAGCATGTTGAAGGAAGATCAAGCCTACTTTAAAAGGGAAGCTTATCAACATTTAATTTGTGATTTTCTTCATTATTTGGCTCAATGGGAGCTAGTCATGGATCGTATTGATTTTTTATAATTTGTAGTGGCTAGTCCTCATGTGAGTATGCCACATGATGGATTGAGACTATTCTAGATATGTAGGATTTTTAATGGTTTAATTTAATTGATTTTGGAATTTATCTCATGATCTATGATTACTTGATTTATATTATGAATTGTGTGGTTAAATTCTCTATTCATAGTGTTAGGATGATCATTCCAATATTATGCTTAGGGTTTTAATTGAATCATTTTATTATATGATCATGTATATTAGTGTAGGGAGAGGTAAGTCATACCCTTCTTGTGCTTGGAATATTCATGAGATAACACTTAGTTAATTGATCTTAATTGTTTGCTAATTGAGTGAGAAGAACCAAACTTACGATCATAGTACCTTCTATGGGAATTGAGAGTAAGAATCAATCTTAGGAGCTTACAAACTTGTAAAAAGTTTAAAACCTAATTACCTTGGTCATAGGGATTAGGGGAACATATGTGATTGCTTCTATTCCATTTTTAATGATGTTTTCCATTAGAAACTCGCATGTCTAGGTGATGTCTTAATTTTGATTGTGGTTAAGCCTTGCATACTTCTTAGATTGCTCACATTCACCCATCATCCATCTCATATGTACATTTTCTATCTTTATTTGCTTTCCTAGTTAATAGTTTGTAGTGTAATTAATCCATCCTTTTATTGATTAGTCCTTCTAGAGTAAAATATTTCTCAAATACGGATACATACACTTTCTTCCTTGGGTTCGATATTATAATTTTGCACTTGGTCGCCACGTTCTACACAACGATAGAGTACGCTTACTCTTATCAATTTGTACCAAAATTGAGACTAAGTTCATCCGCATACCATGGCCTCCCGGTCTCACGCAAAGTGTACATCCTTTGAAAATCAATTTGAATGATCTCTTCATCTGGAAATACATCCTTAATAAACTCTATGGTTCCCTCTTCATCAATATTTTCCAAACGTGACAAGTGGTCGGTTATGATATTTTCGACCCTCTTCTTGTCACGTATCTCCACATGAAACTCCTGCAACAAAAGAACCCAATAAATTAGTCTTGGTTTAGCATATTTCTTACTCATCAAATACCTAATGGCGGCATGATCCTTGGACACAATCATTTTTGTGCCAACTAGGTATGGACAAATTTTTTCAAAAGCATAAACCACGGATAAATTTTTTTTTTCCGTTATAGTGTAATTCTTTTGATTTGAATTGAACGTCTTTGATGCATAGTAGAATGCTTGAAACTACTTCTCCTTCACTTGACCAAGCACCACTCCCAATGCATTGTCACTTGCATCACAATGGAGCTCAAAAGGCTTACTCCAATCGGGAGAAACGAGTATTGGAGATGAAATTAAGGCTTCCTTGAGCACCCTAAAAGCATCAAGACATGCATCATTAAATTCAAACGGAGCATCTTTTTCAAGTAATTTACATAAAGGTTTGCCTATGTTAGAAAAATCTTTTATAAAATGTCGATAGAACCCGGTGTGGCCAAAAAATGATCTAACCCCTTTTTCATTTTTTGGTGGGTGAAGATGTTCAATAGCTACAACCTTTGCCCTATCAACTCTCAAACCTTTCTCCGATATATAATGCCTAAGTACGATACCCTCTTGAACCATAAAATGATATTTTCTCAATTCAAGACTAGGTTCATATCTTGACATCGCTGCAAAACCATAAAAAGATTAGCCAAGCATTTATCAAATAAAGACCCAAAGATGGAAAAGTCATCCATAAAAACCTCAATTATATTTTCAATCAATCCCCCAAAGATGGCCATCATGCAACGTTGAAAGGTGGTGGGGGCATTGCACAACCCAAAGGGTAATTTTTAAAAAGCAAACGTGGCATATGGACAAGTAAAAGTTGTTTTCACTTGATCATCGGGGGCTATCATGATTTGGTTGTATAATACTTTTATCCCACCAACCTATCAAGCATTTGATCAATAAAAGGCAAAGGGAAATGATCTTTATGAGTGTTTTCATTAAGCTTTCTATAATCACAACAAACTCTCCACTCCGTTTCAACCCTTGTAGCAAGTTCTTTATCAAATTCCGTTTTAACAATAGTCAATCCCCCTTTCTTAGCCACAACATGCAAAAGACTCACATGCTGACTATCACTTAAGGCATAAACAATATTAGCATCTAATCATTTCAAAACTTTTTTCCTAACAACCTCTTGCATAATGGGGTTCAAACTACGTTGAGGTTGTATGCATGTTTTACTCTCATCAATCAACCTAATGTGATGCATACAAATAGTGGGACTTATACATTTCAAATTATCCAGACTCCACCCTATAGCACTTTTATTATCTCGAAGCACTCTCAACAATTTATCAAGCTCAAGAGGTGAAAGGGATGATGATACAATTACCGGAAAGGTCTTGTTGTCCCCCAAATATGCATACATAAGGTGATCGAGTAATGGCTTCAATTCCTCTTTTTCCTTTTCAACATTTGGCTCTTCATTCTCGACCTCCAATAGAAGATACTCCATTTTTCATAGTACATCAACTTGTCTTCATCTTCTTGCATTTTGCTACAAGCATTCAAATCATGTAAGCAATCATTTATATCATCATCTTTTAGACAATAGAAAGAAGAGTTAGATTTAAGAGATAAAGTAAGAGAATGACTTATGCTTGTCTCGAGAGGATCTTTAAATAAAAAGAATGGCAAATTCTCTTGAACAACTTCATCAATCAATTCAATCCTTCTACACTCCTCTTTCTCCTTCGGATGCCTCATAGCATTTCTTAATGAAAACACTACTTCTTCTTCATTTACTCTTAAAGTCAGCTCTCCCTTGTGCACATCAATTAAAACTCTTCCCGTTGCCAAGAATGGACAACCCAAAATCAATGGAACATTAGAATCCTCATCCTTATCAAGCACTACGAAATCTACTGGGAATATGAATTTTCCAACTTTAACTAACACATCCTCGACTACTCCCTTAGGATAGTCAAAGACATATCCGCAAGTTGTAATGTAACTGACATAGAATTTACTTTCCCTATACCAAGTTTCTTGAATATGGACATAGGAATCAAATTAATACTAGCCCCAAGATCACAAAGAGCTTTGTGCACTTTACTTTTACCCATCTCACATGGTATCACAAAACTCCTCGAATCTTTGAGCTTTGGAGACAACTTCTTTTGAATTATGGCACTACACTCCTCCATCAAGTTGACGGTCTCATTCTCTACTAAACTCCTTTTTCTTGCTATGATGTCTTTAAAAAACTTAGCATAGTGAGGCATTTGTCTCAAGGCATTCGCAAAGGGTATATTGATGTGTATTTTCTTGAAGATCTCCAAAAACTTTGCAAACTTTTCATCAAGCCCCTTCTTCAAAAATCTATGTGGAAAAGGAATAGGTACTTGAGTTTTTGGTATGCCCCAACTATCCCTTTCCAACTCCACTTCATCCTCTTTCTTTTTTATTGCCTTGGTTCTTTGCCATTTCTTCTCAACAACTTCCGGTCAATCACATCCGTTTCACCATTTGCTTTTACTTTAACTTCACTTTCTTCCACGAATTCTTCCTCAACCAAGTTTTACTCAACCTCTTTCTCTTCTAATTTTTCCTTTTCCATAGGCATAGAATGTCCCTCATAGTTTGTTCCACTCCTCAAAGTGATTGCTTTGCATTGCTCTTTTGGATTTACAACTGTGGTAGAAGGAAATTTTCCTTTCTCATTCGCACTCAACGAACTAGCAATTTGACCAACCGAGTGTTCCAAGGCTTTGAACCTTCTATCATTAGCTTCATCAATCTTTCTTCTTGTCTCATCTTAAGCTTTGTTCGATGCAATCAACTTTTCAATGAGTTTTTCAGTAGTTGCTTTCCCATTATTATTTGGTGCTTTAGCTCCCAATTGATACGTCGGAGGATAAGCAACCGCATTGCTTGGATTAGAGTAGGAGAAGTTTTCTTGCCTTTGTTGTTGTGGGTATGAGCTTCCACTCACTTAACTATTAAAGCCCCCTTGCCTTGGTGGATAGTTTCCTTGGTTGTGGTTGAAATTACCTTGGTAATTGTTTTGATAGTTACCTTGGTAATTTCTTCCTTGCATGTATTGCACATCCTCCACACGTGGCATTGTCATAGCTCATTGTTTCCCACACTATTCGGAGGAAGTACACCTTGATCAATTTGGCCTTCAACCATATTAACTCCTTGATTATTCACACCTTGACTCAAACTCATTTGTCTCATTACCTCTGCCCCTATCATCTCAACACTTGGCATACTTGGTTCCACACTAGCACTCTTCACACTAAAGGGGGAATTCGAAAGATTTGTCGAGTCTCTTAAAGTCATGGTTGACAAAGTAAAGCTTCGAAACCAAGAAGATATTCATGCCTTATAGAAGAAAAGAAGCCTCCAGAAATTAAGATCATTGACATACCCCACACAATCAAAAACCTTCTCATTCTATTGAAATTTCAAATTCTCTTATGAATTTTCATGATTTTATTGATAAAATTTTGTTTGGTGATTGTAGGAAAAAGATTGCAAGAGAACACCAACACTTGTCAATGCCGGAATTCTTACCGAGAGATGTGCTTGAAGTTCAAAATTCACATAGAACCCAATGGAAAAAATGAAACAAGTGAAAAAGGTCATTTCTTGTGAAGAACGCCTTCGGAGAACAATTGCTTAAGCTATTTAACAAGAAGGGAAACGTTCTTGTAGTTGAGCGGGAGAGCACAAGACACTACTTCAAGAAGAAACCTATGACAGTGTCTAAGGACTATTCTAGACCACTATGAGCTTGATAATATCATCCGGCTTGGAGACGTTAAACTTAGCGCTAGATGCGAGGCAATCCATCATTATCTTTATTGTTTTATTTAGTGATTTCAATAAAGATTGTGGATTTGATATTATTTTGCAATTTTGGTATGTAGGGATTGTGTTCGTGAGGAGAATTCGTGTTGGAAATACGAGGAGTGCTTGATTTGAAGCGTGTAAGTATGTCACACTACTTTTTGCAAACTTAACTCGAAGCTCTTGTTTCAATTTAAGTTTGGGCGATATGACGTGGTGTGACATACTTTGTCTTAAAGGCATATACTTTTCGTGTTTTTGGGCTAATTTTAAAATTTTTCTCATGAGTTTTGGTTTGATTTTGGTCCATTTGGTTGTGTTGAAGTGCATGTTAAGCTATATTCTTATTGAAATTGTTGAGATAATAGTTTTGATGAGTTGTTGAGTATAAATGAAGTGTAGTGGAAGCACGAATTGAGCTCGGAGATCAAGTCGAGATTCGTTGTGCATGCAATCCGGAAGCCCGTGCCAACCATTTCCACTACCAAATCCCTATTGAGGGAGTTTACTCTACACTCATCACTTCTATGTGCTTAGCATAATTTGACTTGATTTGGATTATTTGGGATTAGCATGCTACTTCATGTGGTATGTTTGTGGGAGGTTTACTTTCATAATTTAGGGTTTCATTTTCAATCAAGATAGGGATGTTTGCAAGCTTACTTGATCATGGATGATGTAGAATGTGTGATTTATTGTTTTATGATGGGATTTTTATCCTTGCATGTTATGCGATTTTGATTGTTTCTTGTTTGGTGAGTCTTTTCTTATATGTTTTGTGTGCATTTTTACTCTTGTTTAGAGATGTTTGGCGGTTTGTTTTTAGGATGTCGTGAGTCATTTTTGGATGTGAGTGATGATATTTTGTGGTGATAAGTGATAACAAATTATGACTAAGAATCTCTACACTTTCAAATTGTGACATGATTTACTTAACTTGTTCAATTTTGAGATGAATGTGGTGTAATAAGTTCCCTAAGGTTCAAGCACAAGATTGTGAGCACTTGAGCCTCAACCGTGCATACATGGTTTTCTTCATGAGTGGATTGGTTGTGTTTGATAAGCTAGAACTTGCTCAAGCACTAAAGAACAAGCCCGATTAGTGGAGATTAGTGAAATGAACTAAGGTCATCCTTGTTATTTATAGTTATTGCCATATATTTCTCTACCATGAACATCATCCCTAGTCAACCACTTTGAGCCTTAAAGCCTATTTAATGTGATATAAGCACATTACAAGCCTTGATTACCCATGTGAGCCTTATATATTTATCCGTTTGTGTGAGTGATTGAGGAGATGTGGCTTAAAAAAGTTTGATGAGAAAACAAAAGAAGAAAAGGAAATGGTAAGCAAACAAGAAAAATGATGAAAAAGGCACAAGTAAGAGTGCATATGCAACCTTAAAAATAAGAAAAAGAGCGAAGAAACAAAGATGCTCAAAAAACTAAAAATCAAAAGAAGGGAGCATACAATAAAAAATAGTTGAAAATCAAAAGAGAAGTGATGACTAGTGCTTACAAGTTGCAAAGCATAAGAAGGAAAGAAAGAAAAGTGGAGGAATGGAAGAAAGTAGCTACCTCTTCGATTACTTACACGTGTTTAATCACTATTATCCATATTCTACTCTACCAAAGAACCTATCATTACATCCTAATTAAAGACCTTTTTGATCACTAATTGAAATTTTGGTGGTTTGTGAATGTAGTCCATGAGCAAGTTATATCGAGTCGAGCCAATCTGTTGATGATTGTTGATTTACCTTACTTTATAGAGTGTTGTGTGAAGTTGATATCCGATGTGAGGCTTGGATAAAAAAGGGACTATATTACACTTTATTCTCTTTTGATTGAACTTGTTAATTCTTCATGTCGTGAATTTAATGTTGTAGGATTACTTAGCATAGTTTGTAGTTATTATTACTATTGATGTGTTATTGCTTATGTTCGTTAGGTCTTTTCCTAGGTGAAAATCTCCACTCTTTGTTTATCATTTTTGTTGTTCGGGGACGAACAACACTTTAAGTTTGGGGTGTAATGAGTGATATTTTCACCTAGATTTTAGTGTCTTTTATATGTGTTTTCGTATTATTTTATCCATATTTTATGTGTTATTTGGTTGTGTTATGTGTTTTCATGGAAATGTGTGAAATGACCTTAAACGTGTTTAAAACAGGTGAAAATGAAGCAGAAACAAAAACGGGCAAGAAACGGGCTGAAATGGACCTTACTCGAGTTGCAAGCTGGTCCAACTTGACTTGCAAATTGAGTAGTGTTGAGTGCTGAAAGTTGTCCAGAGACCTTACTCGAGTTGCAAGGTCCAACTCAACTTGCAACTAGAGTCGAGTTGAGGACAGAACAGAGTCCAAAAATTATCCAGTGAGCTTACTCGAGTTGTCAAGTCATTACTCGACTTGCAACTCGAGTCGAGTTGGGTTCGGAAGGCTGTCCAGTTTCAGAGTCTCACAACACGACAGAACAGGAGAGTGCACGAGTTGCCAACACGATTCGAGCTAGGTCAACTCGAGTTACAAGCAATACAACTCGACTCGTGTTGCAACTCAAGTTGGGTAGGACCAACTCGTGTTGCATGTTTTTGGGCCAAAAATATGGATTTTCACCTTTCAATGCATGTAAGTGTGTGTAAAAGGCCCAGCTAAAGTTAAATTTGTGGCCCAACTTGGAGAGGGTATAAATAGCCTCAAGTTCAACAATTGAAGGGAGATTGGAGAGAGGATCACAAGGGTTTTACTTAGACACATAGATCACACACCATTTCCTCCATTTCACACCATCATCTTCATTCTTTCTTCATCCATCCATCCACACTTGATCTCCTCCATCAAATCCATTGTCCAAGTGATCAAGGAAGCAAGGGAGAGTGAAGATTACAAGAAGAAGAAGGAGATCTACATTGAAGACCTTCAAAGGGGGAATCTAATTCTAATTTTTGTGAACTTCTTTATAAATTTGTCATGGGATTTGTAGATACAATTGTTTATGTTGTTTTCTCTAAGACTATGATAGGCTAATCTCCTTTGTGAGATTAGCTCCATGATTGATGTTTGATAATTTAAGTTTTATGTAATTTGATTTTAATCTTAATTGGGCATTTGTGTTATTTCTATCATTGAAGTAAATTGCTTGATATATATGTATGATTTGTGTGATTAATTGTCATGGGCATGTGATTAGATTGAGAAATCAATTATGCGTTTAGGATAGTTCATTAAATCATTTCATCATACACTTCATGTGCATTATTTAGAATGAGATAGAGATATCCTTCTAGATTTAGAACCATTTGATAGAACATTTAATTGGCTTAATCGAGAGATTGGTTGATTAGGTGAGGAGACCCAAGCCATTAGTGAATTTATAGTACCTTAAAATGGAATATTTCCTATGATTTAATACCTAATTAGGGAACTCATAGAGTAATTAGTACCTAGTGGGAGGTGTTCGCTATGGTATCGATCCTAAGTACTTTTGGGAGCCTTATTGATGGCATACACCCTATCCATCTCGAGAGAGAGTTTAAGTGGAATTAGTGATCGCTTCTATTCCTTGTCCATGAGAGATTAGAATTGATTGCATAATTCCTTAATTATCTATGTCATGATTGTTGTTAATCTCATCCTTGCATCATTTGGAACCCACCATTTATCTTGGCATTCCTTTTATCTTTTATTTCTTGCATTGCATTTATTTGCATGCTTATCTATCCTCCTTTTCGATCGTCTTTATAAAATCACGACAAACTTGAGATCACTTAAACTCTAGTACATTCCTCCCTGTGGTTCGATAAATTCTTTAATTGATCATCCCGACTATAAATGGCTAATCAAAGGGACAGCGGCAAAACGCAACCCAATATGTTAGGTTAGTAAATCTTACAAATTATTTTTCGTAAGCTAAATTTAGGGTTCTATAAAAATTAACGTGTGAGTTATGTTGGGATGATGTTATTTTGGTATATAATAAGAGTTTATACATTATCATACATGTTTAGAATATTGATTAACAAACATATTGTGAATATTTTGGTAAAAATTTAAACTTTGAGTTATAGAAATTGCAATTTGCATAGAGTTGCGTGCGAGTACAGGAAGCACTTCTCCCTCCACGAGTGGATTCCATTTTTTTAATAAATCCTAACTATTGACATTCTCCATTATGGAATGAAGATGTGTGTGTAAAAGAAGCAGTATATTGATAAATAAAGTTTTTTCAAAATCAAAAGAGTGATTAGGTTTAAAAAAAATAAAAGATTTCTAACCATCTTGTTATTCTTTAACATAAACATAGACAGATTAAATGAAATGTATGGAAAAAAAAGAGGGTAGAGAATCTGCTGATAATTTTACATGTCCCCGAGGTATTCATTTTTACAGAATATATTCTTTTAACTGTATCGCACTATGTATCATTAGATAACCCCCATGACAGGTTTCATGTAAAGTCTCACGCACCTTTAGCAAGTAGTCACTTGTAAGTCGCACGAATGGTTGTGTGAGCAGTCATGTAGTTAGTTGCGTGGTTAACCGTGTGCATGGTTACATGAATAGTCGGGTGCATGGTCGCTTAGTTAGTAGCGTGAATAGTCGCACCTATGCATGGTCGTATGCGTAGTCACGTGCATAGTCACTTGATTAGTCACGTGAGCAGTCCCACGATCGCTTGGTTAGTCATGTTCATGGTCCCATAGCATGCATAGTCGACACTTTATTAATCGCATAAGTAGTCGCAAGCGAACATGATCGCTTGGTTAGTCGCGTGATTAGTCGTCGGAACTAAATTGACTTAATTATGAGGTTTATGAATATTTATATTTCTAATTACTCTTAAACATTCCTGACCAAACACCTAACCAACGTGGAGGAGATGATTGCGGACTTTTAGCTATCAAGTTCATTGAGTGTCTTGCCACTGGACACTTGGTTGATAAGATCAATCCTTCAAAATGTGTGAAGTGGAGAAACGATTTTGTGCGAAGCTATTTTAAAATGAACTGGTAGCACTGTAATTAGTAGTGTTTCAATTATTTAGTTATTAGATGAACTTATAACAATGCAGTTTGCAAAATATGTTAGCTTAGCATTTTTGTTGAGTTGTTTACTCAAATCATTGTATATTTAGGTTTTTATTTTTGGATCATTGACTTTTTATGTATTCGAAGTTCCTTTAATCATTGTTTTTCGAGCTTTCAGATTGAGGATTGTTATATTTGTTCTTATACTATATGTTTCAACTATGTGATTATATGCTTCTATTATAAGCAATTTAGTCGCATTTTTTATTACACATGTAGTTGCATGAACAATCACGCAAATGCTTACGAGACCATACACAAACCTACATGCAACCACATAAGCGACCCTACCTGCGACTGTTTGTGCGACCTATTGTGCAACTATACGCTTCAAGTATAAGCAATTTCTTATTAAACTAATTATGCAACTGCTTACGAGACAACACAATGACCATCATTGTGACCTTATGTGCGACCCTGCATGCAATCTCTTGTGCGATCCTGCATGTTACACTTGTGCGACGATAGGCAGAAATATATAGTCTCATAATTGGTCACACAAACATTCACAAGAAAGGTCGCACAATACCATGCAACCGACTGTGTGACCTTGTACGCGATTTTTTTTACGACCTTGTACGCGACCTTTTGTGCTACCAACTGTACGAACCTGTGTGCGATCTTCTGTGCAACCCTGTACGCAACCTTTTTACGACTAACTGTGCGACTCTGTACGCGACCTTTTGTGCGACTGAGTGTGCGACCCTACATGCGATCTTTTTGCGACCAACTGTGCAATCTGTTATGCGACTAAAGTGCATTTCAAGCACACACATGACCCTGCATGCGTGTGAATGGTTGTGTGACTACCTAGTAAAACATAAGTAATATTGTGAAGTAAACAAACATAATAAACTTTAAAGTCTCAAAATAAATTATCAATACAAACTGAACATATAAATTAAAAAAAAATATAAACATACTAAGTCCATACAAAGTTGGAAGACATAGACACTGTCTTTGCCAATTTTCTTGACCTAACCCCATCTTTCTCTTGATTAAACATTTCTGGAGGTATCCATGAACAAGGTTACGAGGATGGTGGTAGAATGACATCAACTTCAATATGCTCATCAATAGGCCCATCGAGATTGATCCTTTCATTTTGTTCACGGTCTTCTTCTTCGGATTCAAAGTAATCATGCTCTCTCACAAAAGAGCTGTTTTGAGTTGGTTTCCTCTCCATCATATTTTCATTGACCGAAATCACATAGCCATTTTCCATCCAAAAGACATAAAATATGAATCTTATCTAAAATTTGAAAAATATATTTAATATTATAAAAACGTTAAAAATTGTATATATGCTTGATAAATCATGTGCACGTGACTAACTACTAATGCGACTAATCAAGCAACCATGCACGCGACTAACCACATGGCTACTCATGCGACCATGCACGCGACTAACCAAATAATCTTGCAAGCGTGCGACTACTCACACGACTATGCACGCTTCTACACATGTGACCATGAAGGCGACTAACCAAGCGACCATGAGCGCATACGACTACTCACGCGACTAATCAAGTGACCATGCACGCGACTAACTAAGCGACTATGCACACATGCGACTACTCACACGACTATTCAAGCAACTATGCACGTGACTATTCATATGACCATGCACGCGACTAACCATGCAACTAACTACGCGACTGCTCACACAACCATTCGTGTGACTTACAAGTGACTACTTATTGAAGGCGCGTGAGACCTTACACGCAACCTGTCATGCAACCTCGCACGCAACTCTGCACAAATTGTGATTTCTATGCCTCAAAGTTTTGATTTTTACCAAAATATTCACAACATGTTTATTAATCAATATTCTAAGCATGTCAAGTGATGTATAAACTCTTATTAATCTAATTAAACACTAAAATAACATCATCCCAATATAACTCACATGTTAATTTTCACAAAAAATCAAAATCTAGTTTATGAAAAACAAATTGTAAGATTTACTAACCTAAATTCATATTGGGTTGTATTGTGTCATTGTCGCTTCCCTCGTGTGGTAGCCTTCTCAAATATTTAAAATCTTTGAAGAATGAATGATTGAATGAGAAGAGAGAATGGGGCAAAATGAGTAATGGAGAGAGAATAGAGCATGGAGTTTAATGAGTGAAGTGGTATTTGAGTCTAAAAAAAATTAAAAAGTGGTATATTTCAAAAAAAATTATTGCAGGTGGCATTTAAAAAAATTGTATTGAAAGTGGCATTTTTGAAAAATTTCCAAATATTTAACTTATTTCATTAAAATTAAAATGTTTAGTAAAAACAAAAAAAGAAAGAAAGTATGATTAAAACATGAAGCAATTGTAAAAACTATCCAAAATGAATAGACAAAAAATATTGTCATCCATAAAGTAAATTATATAACTTTCATACCCAATTGTCCATTTTTGGACCAAAATACCCCCCACCCTGTCGGAATACTATGTCAGGATTTCGACACAAATTCCAACATCATCGAATATCGGACCAACCTGTCGTAATACTATGGAGGATTTCCAAAACCGATTCTAACATCATCAGATGTCGGATTTGGTGTCGGATCCCCGACATAGTATTTTGATAGGGTGGGGGTATTCTATCTGATGTCGGAACCACAACATAGCATTTTGACAGGATGTGGGGTATTTTGGTCCAAAAATAAACAATTGGATAGCAATGTTATACAAATTAATTGATTGTTGGCAATGATTTTTACTTTAAAATAATGAGTAAATGGACCACTCTGCCTTAAAATATAATAAAAATTCCTAAACAAAAGCCAAAATATAGAAGACGTTCAAATTGAAGAACACAATGAAGAAGAAGATCAAATTGAAGAAGGAGAACGCCGGCGCCGCAATTCGATGAGGCGAAAGTGATTCACCGATTTTTCAAACCAGAAGCCCTAAGCGTTAATTTGGGTCTTCTTCAATAGTCTGCCAATTTGGGTGAATTCACGAACCCTAACCCCTAAATTGAAGAAGTCACATCCCCAGATTGAAGCCCCAACCCTTAATCCAAGCCCTCAACCTCTGCCACCTGAGGTTCATTACAAGAGTCACTGTAACTCGGTGGAAGTTAACATTAAAGGAATAGCCGGAATATTAGCAGAAAAGCAACTGCCTACGCCGTTATCATCCACCACCGCCGCCTCTTCATCCCCAAAATCACTTCTACTTTCAGTTTTGATTTCACCGCTGCGCACTCCACTTCATCCCATAAACTAAAGTAATCGATTTATGCAAAGGATTAAAATATTTCCCAACCAATTTCTGCAATTGCAAAGATTAGAATTTTCCCTTTCTAATTTAATATCACGTTTGTATTTTAACTTTTAATTTTGGTTTTATATTTTTTTTTGCTTCCTGTTTATTTATTAATAAATGCATTTTATTTTAATTAAGATCGTATTTTAATTGAGTTATCTATTTTTTCGTTTTTTTCTTTTCAAAATGTTTTAATTTTTAATAAAATAATATAAGTTAAATATTATAAGAAATTACATGTAAGATTGTGTCAAATTTTTTCATTTTTATTTTTTTGAAATTAATTTGTGACATGGCAATTCTATTGGATGAATTTTGTTTGAATGTCCAGATCGACAATCCTTGCCGGTTTTCCCAAATTCATCCGCCACGTGCAATACACGTGATCAATTTTCGGCAAAAATCAAGGGTTTCGACGAAAATTGAGCAAAATTGAAATAAAACTCATAGTTATGGGACAAATCAATACAAATATCTTTTTTGGGACAAAATCTAAAGTTTTAAATAATTATGAAAAAAAAACTTTTAATTCATAAAAGAATACATATGAACTTTCAACACAGAAATATATATCATATGGGGGAGACTAACTCACAGAGAGACTCAATAATGATTTCATTTGGAGACATTCCAATTGCTACCAAACTCTCCATGCCAAACACAGACTTCACCTTTCCAACTACAACTAGCAACTACATCGGGTAAGACAGGATGAAATGCAACATCCGTACACGCTTGCTCGAATGCTTTAAACTTGCTGACAAGTTTGGATGTTTTAGAGTTATAAAAGTAGATACATCCATCAGACGATCCAGAGGCAACCATACTTCCATCCAAACTGAAACTGCACTTGATAGGGAAACCAGAGACACTATGACTTTCATACCTTCTGTACTTATCAAGTTTGAAGGGGGGTCTCGTTGAGAAAATAGCGATGTAGTTTGCATTGGATTGAGCGATAAAATACGGCTCAAAGGGGTGGCATCTGATAGAGGGGCACGTGTAAGCCTCCGTGTAGACCTAGCAAGTGGCAATAAGCCAGGGTTAAATGAAAATATAAGTACCAGCAACCACCCTTATCCATTCCCAGATGTTTCAGTTTGACAACCTCCATCTAAGGCTAACTTCTTATAATTATTTTGGTAAAGACAAATGTATCAGTGCATAACCTCTCTTTTAATGAAGCCATCAACAAAAGTCTGTCTATGTGTTTTTTTTTTCTTTCCCAACATCCACAGAAAGTAAAACATCTATGTCACACCTAATCTTACAGTTGGGGTCTACCAGGTGCATTAATATTAATAATAACAAAGAAATCTTAGTGAGTAATGGCTAGTGTGTATGAGCTACAACAATGAACGCATAAACATGAGAATATACCTGATTCGATAATGGAACTTGACGTGAAACATCCCAAACAATGATTGAATTTTGACTAAGGTTGCTTTTGGACACATCACTTGAGGTGATTAATTGCTTGCCATCAACTGTAAACTCAACATCAAGGATTGGTCCAAGCTTCCTTACATATTCATGGACCACCATGCTGGTCCTAATATCCCATAGCTTAAGGAGACCTTTCGATCCACCAGAGACAAAAAGATGGTCATTGTTTGGACAAAATTTAACAACTTCTACTATTTGATCCTCCTTAAAAACCCGAGTCTCCATTCCTTTTTCGACATCAATCAACCTTGATGTGCCATCATAACCACATGAGAGCACAGAAAATCCTTCCTGAGACCATTTAACATCTTTCACAGCTGCACGGTGACAATCAAAAACACGTGCTCGTTTCTGACCACCACTCCATACGTTCCATATGCAAACAGTATGGTCCATACCCGCAGATGCAAGAAGATGAGCTGAAAACTAACAACATGAAGCATATTAATTCATAGAATGATAAAGTTGATCAAAGCCTTTTCAAATGGAAAATGAAGGTGGGAAGTCTAATACTTGGCTACAACATTAACCAAAAAAAAAAAACATTTCACAACGCAGTGGCTTCTTGTTTGTGCTTGTATATATATATACTCCGTCCCATTTCAATCTTTACGTTTGCTTTTTGCACGTTGATGAAGGAGTATAATATTTTAATAGATAGTGGGTGGAAATAGTTTTAGGTGAGTACCATATTCCATAAAGAAAAACGTAAACATTGAAATGAGACGCGCAAAATTGAAACGTAAAGATTGAAACAGGATGGAGGGAGTATATATATATATATATTATTACTACTATATTTTTTATTTAAATATGTTATAGTTTTGATTTTAAATTTGTGATCTTTATTCCTAAATTTTCTCAACCCCTCAATCCTTAAAACTTAAGAACTAAATCTTTACACACAAATGAAACTCTCAACTCCTAATCCCAACCATATATGGTCTCTCCTTTATTTTTACCTCTTAGTACGACATTTCTCTTCCCTTAGTCACAAACTCAGAAAATTCCTTCGTGAAGTTAAGTCTCATAAGGTGTGTGTATATTCATTCACTTTCCCAATTAATTCACTATTAGATCATAAACAAGCATAAAACAATATCATGGCTCACCTAACTCCATACATTAAAACTTCATAGTTCATACGGATCGAATTGATGACCAACCTGTTCAATTTCAACGGTTCTTGTTTTGATTACTGCCAAAGCAATTCATATTGCATTATCATCCATTTGCGTAAGATCTCTCTTCTCATTATCTTATTTGGTGGTAGAAGAGATTTGGATAAATATGCTCGTGATTGAATTAGTTTTATATTTGCAAGCACGGTTGTTGTTCTTCTCACACATCCTAGCACTGATTCTCTCTTCTATTAGAATTATTGTAGGCATCAATATTTACCCCTATGGGTTAGCCTAGCAATGAGGACTTGGAGTGCCTTAGGGTGAAATTCCCCGAGGTCCCAAGTTCAAAACTCGTGGGTGTGATCAACAATTGTGGTGCCAGTCCATACAGATTGTACTGGCTTGAAATGGGTTTCTCACTAGTGCACAGTGAGTTATGGTCTCCCACGGATTAGTTGGCATGTACAATGGTCTTGACCTTTATAAACTAAGATAAGTTTCTTGACCTATATAAACTAATATATGTTTCCTGACCTTTATAAACGATTAACCTACTTATCAATTGCATAATTGAGCAAAAGTTATTTAGTCGATTTCATTCACATAATTTATGTGACTTAATTATTATTGAATGTGGTATTTAATTCTAACATTTATCCCTTGCTCATCCCAAAATAATTTCCCCCTTTTTCATGAAGGAGTAGACGTGGTGGGATCGAAGGATTCTTAGCTACCAAGTTCATATTATTAAACTTAACAAAACCTTATAATTTCATTTCGTCAGATGTATGATGATATGAGAAAAAGGTAATCCCATTTCCTTATTTCTAGAAGAATTTTAATTTAATTAGTCATTAAATTGAATTTTATTGCACTAATTTTAATCAATTCATTTACCATTTTCTCTAAACTTTCCCTATAATATTTTTTTCGTAGTAAAAATGAAATGCTTTAAGTAATAGATTTATAGGGCACGAAACTCAAGCTCAAACAACACTAAATTTTGAACAGCGCCTCTCCCAAAATATCAAGACATCAAAGATCGAGTTATGTCTGTCACAAAAAACTTGACTCCACCAACATTAAATCCTTAACTAATCATTACATCAATTCTAAGTTCATTTTCTTTTCAATGCAAGAATATCCGGTTCGTAAACCAACAAGAGCTTTGCGCTCTGTATGTATTGGATCTCCGTGTTGATCTCAACCAATAGGTTTTAAACAAAGGCCCTCATGATGTTTCACCCTAAAGTACCCCAAGCACCACCACTAGGCAAAAACCTCATAATTCTACCTTGAATTTATTAAGTCAAAGATATATTACTGGCGGCTGATGAGATTAGCATAATATCAATACAAGATATGGAGTAATATATAATCAGAACCTTGTGTTGTTAAATTAAATAGTTTTGAATTGTCTTCAGATCAAATATAAATATTAGTTAGAGGATTATGAGCAAAAATGTCCGTAGTAAAGATGAACAAATACCGTGAGTACAACACCATTGCACAGCATTAACTGACTTTGAGTGCCCATCCATGGTAGCAGAAAGCGATACCTTTATTGGATTTGAGTCAACACCGCCCATCATATGTTGTTTCACCATTTTCAAAATTTCACGTGGTAAATCAGAATCTAAAATGCTTCCCATAACTGTATTAAATGGTGTATTAAATTTCAACATCAACAAAAATACTATCAATTTATAAATAGCAGATTCAATTTATTCCATTTAAAAGCTTAATCACATGAACCTGGTGCAAGCGCAACGCAATTAGGGTAGGAGTCAATTGGGTTCGGATGGGAAGCAGCAAGTGCTGCTCGTTGTCGCTTAGATATGTAACTTCCCGGTATTGGAGAATCCAACTGGCGGAGAATGGGCACATGGGCCGGTTTCGCAATTAGAGGTTGAGGCCTTGCTCTCTTGGGAGGAGTTTGCAATGGAATCGAGTGCTCTGATTCACAAACATCAATCTTTTCCATGTCATCATCGGAAGAAGAAGCATAGACTTTGGAAAGAAGATCCATGTTGGTATGCGACCAGAGCTGTCAATTTTATGAATATTATTATCACAGCAAGTCTAGACGAAGGATTGATTTTAAAAAGGAAAAAGAAATTGGTAAAGAAACATCATTAATGAATTCTATGTAAATATGATTTATCATCTAAAATTTATGTATAAATTACGATTACAATTTACAACTAATAATTCATATTCAATTCCGCAAAAAAAAAAAACTTTCGTTTAGATTGAAAAACTTAATACACGAAAAAGTTTTTTTAGTCACATTTCTTTTAGATATACAGCTCAACATGTTGAGTGAGGCATTCGAGATAAACACTAAACAGAATGTCTCAGGATTTCAGAGGGAGGTAAATGTCCAACTTGTTATGTATACGCAGTTACCCCATTCCTAAACATTAGAAGATTGCATTGAGATATAACTAATGGTCAATTATAAACTTCAATCACCACTCAAGAATTTTGTGTCAATAATCAGGCCAAGTGTAAGAATGATGACAAGTGTTCAGCCGTTAAAAGGTCAAATAGATGGATTTAACACGAAACCTAATCTGAAGAGAGAATAGAAGACATATTTACAGAAGTCAAAGTATTGAGCAGCTATACATGATGCTGAAAACAGATTCTTATTCTAGATGCATAATTTCCATAACTGTCAACTATAATTTCCATCAGAGCTAAAAAGCTTTGACGCATAAAACTGATCTTCTATATTATTCCATGCCAACAGATTCTTATCCTAGATTTTCTTTTAGGTTTCATTTACATTTCTC
Source organism: Pogostemon cablin (assembly GCA_023678885.1). Lineage (NCBI taxonomy): Eukaryota > Viridiplantae > Streptophyta > Magnoliopsida > Lamiales > Lamiaceae > Pogostemon > Pogostemon cablin. Next base: position 24,071,984 of record CM042975.1, read on the forward strand.
ATGTGTTTTTGCCATGCATTGAAACTTTCAGAGACAAGAAAGAGCCACACAAAACCAAGAATTGTAGATATAAAAAAGGTACAAACCAAGGGTTTTCCGTCTTCCCTCATCGAACAGAACTTCTTGAGCAACTTTAGCATCGACAAATTTATCTTTTAATTTCCCAATAAATCAACAGTAGATTTGGAACAAAGAATGATTTTAATAAGCAGGTTTATAAGTGAACATATTTTTCAATGGAAACAAGCAATCAAGACATGGAAACCTTACTTTCATGTTGAAATAATGCGATGTGACTTTGAAGCATGCATCAACATAAGGTGGATTTATTAATCCCCAAGTAACTCAAGCGATTCGTCTTTAATTCTACTTCATAAGGAATTTGTTCCTGGAAGAACTTAGAAAACTTTACGAGCTCCTCAGAAATGTCATAGTTTTATCTAACCAAGAAAAACTAACTAACAATAATACTTTTAACAGCTTTGGAATCTAACTCACATATAGCTCCCTTCGTTTCTTCATAGATCTCAACAGCACAAGAAAACTACAAATTTGAAGCAAGAAAAACTAACTAACAATAATACTTTTAACAGCTTTGGGATCTAACTCACATATAGCTCCCTTCATTTCTTCATAGATCTCAACAGCACAAGAAAACTACCAATTTGAAGCAAGAGCTCTTATGATCATAGCCTTAATTTCATAAAAGTTCATAACTTTCTTGTTATAGATTACCAACACATAAGTTGATAATTTCATTTTATAGCATTAGATAATCACTCTAGAACTTGCACATCAAAGATCATACTTATTTAAATGGTCAACAACAGAACAGAAAAAAGCAGGGAATAAAATTTAAAAACTAACCTGTTTGACTTTCTTGAATTTTCTCCACCAATGCTGCAGAGTATCAGCTACTGAACATAAAATATACCTAAAATTCCACATGAGAACAAACCATCAAAAGGAATATTCAAGGATTCAAGGCTTAAACTTTTTGCCGGAAAAAACTAATATCACATTCAGGATGGGGGTCAGTACGGTGGCAGTGGTTGGGATGTGCCTGAAAAAAGTAATGCACGAGAACAGTGAATGAAGAGGGTGCCACATGGATTAGGCAACCGGAAACCAATGTAAACTGGCCCATTCTGCAATATTGGCCCTTGATATATATATGAAAAATCTCCAGAAGCCCAGAGCACACGTCATTAATTTGGTGTGAGTTAAGTAACATAGGTAGTAAGTATTATCACTTTTTTTTTCTTTTTTTTTTTTTTTTGATAATTAGTATATCAACGAAAAAATCATGTTCCCAAATAGTATCACAATAATTAACTAAACTTAAAATGGCAATGCATCTCAATCATATAAAAAGTTTTCGCTGATTTACGTAGAGTAAGTATTGAAGTTCCTTTTCTTGGCATTATTACTATTATAATTAGTTAGCCAAATAAAAGAGGGGCTGGAAATATTTCTCTGTGTCTCAATATTATAAATCACATGGGCAGTATGCTACACGCTGCACAATTTTATAAAATACAAAAACCACAAATAACCAGTAAATTATAACTACAAGTAACCAGTGAATTACAGAAGAAAAGTGCACCTTTGGAGAAAAGCGAACCTTTGATGCCTGCCGACAAATACGTGAAGCTTTCTACCTTTAGTGACTCAAACAGAAGTAACTGTGGTATAAGGAAGAATAGAAGAGCACATATTACCTTTACTATGCGTGAGTAATTAGTATTAAATTTCTAAAAATGAATATATTAGCTATTGGAATAAGCACCTAGAAATTAAAAAAAATAGTAGTTACTAATTACAAGGAAGGCGCTGACATATTGTACCGAACTTCTAAAGAATTTTATTTTCTTCGGCAACAAGATTTAAAGGTCATTGATATCACTTAAATGTTCAGCTTTTTCTACTGTGTGTCTACCGATTCTATCCGAACGTTGCTGAACTTTTTCTATCAGAAATATTGACCATAATTATCCATTAAAGATCCTATTAGAACTAAATGAAACTGAAGAGCTGAACATAAACGCAATAGTTACTATAGAGGTTAGCTCAGGGAAGTTATTTGCTAAACATATGACTTACAATTAAGGAGATCCTTTAAAATTTTTATTATCTTTCTGAATAATGTGTGCCTTGGTTTTTGGGTTTTAACTATTCGCTTTTAAAAATTATGTATATGGTTGTGTTGGAAAGATTAACCATTAACTCTAAACCCATAATATCCAAAATACACAAGAGTGCCCATAGAAAGGGACACAATTGAGGGAGCAACATAATCTAACAATCAGTAATAATGTATTCTTTCATGAGCTAAGAAAATATAATAACTAATGAAAACAATTTACAGTGTTAACGCATTAGCCATTCCTGCCTCTAATAGCTCTAATAATTAGATACATCCAAAATACATAAGAGTGCCCCGTGGCAAGGGACACTATCACAATCGAAGGAATATCATAATCTAACAAACACTAATAATGTATTCTTTCATGAGTTAAGAAAATATAATAACTAATGAAAAAGTTTAAAGTGTCAATGCATTAGCCATTCCCGCATCTAATAGCTCAATTCCCATAGCAGCTGACATCTGTCTTCCTAATCTGTACAATTTTTAGTCTCACAAGAGATTGGGGGGAGTACGGGTTAGAATATTTTTATTTTATTAATATGCATTTACAATTTTGATTATCCTACAACCATGCGTAGAGATTACAAAAAATTAATGTCTCACTTTTAATATATTATATTAACAGTTTTATAGTGTTCCAACCAAGGTTCATGCACACAGTGGGAGAGCTCAAGATTACATTAAATACAACAACTTATCAATGGGAAACGTATACCTGATGTTGACCATGGTTTATTTCTAATTTTGCTTTTCATGCTTTTGTATGTCACAAATAATCAAGATAAGCATGATAGGTAAGAATGATTTGTATAATCTTCTCTGTCTTACAAAACTGAAGACTCATTTTATCTAATCTCAACTCATATACGTTATCGTTGATGATAGGAAGCAAAATTAGGGTTCACGGTCGACGGGAGCGGGCTTAATCCACTATCCATGGGTGTCCTTATTTTAATTATAATAATGTTTAGGACTTGAGCCCATTGTTCGTGGGCTAGTGGGCTAGGCTTTAGGCCCTTAGGGTTTTGGTTTATTTCCTTTTTGGTATTAGTGAGTAGTATTATTTCAGGTGTGATTAGGGTTTATGGATTCTTATCAAAAATATTATTGGATTAAGGAGCCTAGAGGCTTTTGGGCAAATGGAACTTTCCGTTTGATTGGGCAAACGGTATTTGCCGTTTGATTTTCTTTTCTATTTCTTTCTTATTTTTCTGTTCTTATCAATTGGTCCGACCTGCCGGATCCCGTTCCCGTCGAGATGACGACAACCCGTTCCACTGGAGGCAGATCAATGAAGGAGATATTGGAGACGAACGGTGCGAAATTGAAGGAGATCGCGACGTCCTTGGCTGCGTTATCAAAGGCAATTCTGCAGCCATCGTTGGAGGAGCAATCGGCGGCAGATGTGACCCAAAGGAACGCAGCGGAGGCTGTCATATCCACGATGGCGCCGCCCTTTGTCGATCCGACGCGTAGGGGCGCTGCCTTGGCGCTTCTGCCCTCATTTGATGGTGAAGATCCAATTGAGTGGATAGTGAGGGCTGAGCAACAGTTTGAATTGAACGGTACCCCGCCGGAAATGAAGGTTGCAGAGGCTGGAATTGCAATGGATGGGTTTGCCTACCACTGGTTGGCATGGATGAAGGAGACGAAGCCTGAAATGTCGTGGGGAGAATTCACGCAGGCGTTGGTGGCGTGTTTTGACACGCGGATTAAGGGCAGCAGGTTCGAATGTTTGTCTGGAGATAAGCAATCCAGAGAACTAGCTAGAGATGTTGAGGACAATCTTAAAGATGGGGAACAAACCTTACAGAGTGATTGCAGCCCCATTCATCAAGTGAAAAATTTTGCTCAGTCGGTTGCCAAAAATTCTGGTTTAACAGTTAGCGATAACCAAAGAGGGTTCGTTGGAAATTCTTTCAAGCCGTTAGACCGTGGTGGTGCATAAGTGTCGATTGGCAACTACTCTAAGCCGACAGCGCATCCTTCAAGGACGAATTCAGGGCTGTCCGAGCAGTCTACGGCCCATTCCATATTTACTCGGCTTCCACCTAGAGTCTTGGAGGACTTGAAAGTGAAAGGGCTGAGTTTTAGGTGTAAGAAACCCTTTACACCTGGGCATAATTGCCCATTCAAACAATTGAGGGTATTGTTGGCTGAAGAGGACGAGGAGTTGGACCTCAAACAGGTTGAAAATTGCGAGGTAATGGGGCAAGAGTTATTGGATGAACAAGAAGAGCTTTTTGAGAAGGGGCGGGGCTTTCATGTCTATTCTATGCCGATTACCTAACTCAACCTTGAGGACAAGGTTGTTTCGAAGGAGGATGGAATTGATAGGAAGCAAAATTAGGGTTCACGGTCGACGGGAACGGGCTTAGTCCACTATCCGTGGGCTGTCCTTATTTTAATTATAATAATGTTTAGGGCTTGAGCCCATTGTTCGTGGGCTAGTGGGCTAGGCTTTAGGTCCTTAGGGTTTTGGTTTCTTTCCTTTTTGGTATTAGCGGTAGTATTATTTCAGGTGTGATTAGGGTTTATAGATTCTTATTAAAATATTATTGGATTAAGGAGCCTAGAGGCTTTTGGGCAAACGGAACTTTCCGTTTGATTGGGCAAACGATATTTGTCGTTTGATTTTCTTTTCTTTTTCTTTCTTATTTTTCTGTTCTTATCAGTTGACTTATAGGCTGCTCACATATTCTATGCATTCCTATGTTTATATCACTCTTAAGTTGCACTTATAGGCTGCTCACATATTTCTCTGCACGTTTCTATCACTCTTAACTTGTTCACAATTCTCTCTATCTATTCTGAACTCTTATAAATTATTTCTCACTTATAGGTTGCTCACATATATCTGTCTCTCACTCTTAAGTCACAATTTGACCTTAATAGGCTGCTCATATATCTCTCCATTCTTATGTAACTCTCACTCTTAACTTGTTGACAATTTGAGCACACTGTTTTTCCCTCTGCCTAACGTTATGCCAATACACATATTTATAGTGGCTAATGGAAAGTTCTATCATATCGGGGTTAGCCTTCCTCTAAACTAACCTTCAAATTTCTACATTAGCTACCCAATTAATTCTGTGGAATATTCCACCGCCAATTACAATTCTAGAATAATAACAACAGAAATTTGGGAATGCCCATAGTTGTTAAAGGCGCGCCCAACTCAGGCGCTCAGGCTCAGGGGTCTGCGCCTAGATTGTTGATTTTTTGCTATTCCAGGCTCATGTATCAAAGGCGCGCACTTAGGTGCGCCTTGGTGCGCCTTTTAGTTGCGCATAGATGCGCCTCTTCAACATCTTGTTTTTTTCTTTCTTTTTTAAGTTTTTTGAAATTGCTACTCAATTATTAAAGGGTTTACACATTTTTAAGATAAAAATGGACAGCCCACTTATAAAATGATATAAATAGAGAATTAGGGTTAGGGTTTTAGTACTTGAACTTTCAAAACAAAGACAAAAAGGTGGGCTGCCGTCACCTCCACCGCCTACTTGAACTTTATTTGTGTGTATGTTTTATGTATTATAATGCTATTATGAGTTATTATGTATCATTATGTGATGTTATGTGATTTTTATCTTAGTTTAGATAGGTAATATGATTGTAAGAAGGATATATTTGTGTATATACATTGTAAATTCAGTTTTGGGCAAAATGTAGCTCAGGCGCGCCTTGCGCCTTCAGGCGCGCCTAGGGGTCCGTGCGCCTAGGTGCGCCTCTCGCTTTTAACAATTATGGGAATGCCCAACAATAATAATAATAAAAAACAACAAAAGCTTAGTATAGGTAGAAGGTACTCACGATTGCTGAAGAACGGGCCGATCTGTCAGAAATAGAGACCGGGGCACGCGGGATAGAGAAGCCAAATTTAAGGGTTTCCTTTGCAACTGGGGATGCGTTGAAATCAAAGAAGGATATAATTAGAGTTGTCATCCTTAAAAGAATAAAGTACACATCAAGTAGAGACCGCCGTAAGAAACCTAACTTACCGCCTGCGACAGCTTGAAAGAGGACAGATGACTGTAGCAGAGGTAAACAAAAGGGAAGAGGTTAATTTGTTGACTGAAATTTGGAAAAACTGAACCTAATTTGATGGAGATCGGCGCGGATGGGGATAACGGATCGCACAGAAACAAACGTGGAGAGGCGTGGATAAACTTTGCGAGAAGAAGAGTAATGTCGATGGAGGAGATAATGTCTGAAAGAAGCAGTCGGTATGTGTTATCGCTATTCATTAGACACGTAAAGAGAGAGAAAAAAAATGAAAACATGTGTAATAATGGGTGATTGGAAACGGGAAAGAAACTGGCCGCCCTACAAACATATTCCCTTTATATATAGCTAGGTATCAGCACCTCACTTCGTGAGGTGTTAGTCCGTATTTTTGTGAAATGTAATAAATCTATAATTGTAATATCTTACGGAAAGAATGAGTGTAACAAATAGATCGTTTCACTTTCACTCTTTTTTACTCAATTATTGAAAAGTGGAAAAAGAGGCTAATTTGGTGCACTTTTTACAAGTGTAGGGCTCTTGCAAGTATTCACAGTGGAGAAGATGGAGATAGAGGCACTCAATAGATACGTACAACATTATGGAAGGAAAAGTAAACAACATTAAAATATAATAGTTAATGAAATGAACAAGGAACTTTATCTATTATTTTAATCACATGCAAGTTCAGTGAACTCTTAAAGGTTTTTTCTTAAGGTAGCCGGATTTACATTTTTAAAATAGACTTTAGCTTGGTAAAACTCAGTTGTTAATAGAGAAAATAAATACTAACAGTTTTAAAAAAAGACTCCAGGTTGATAAAACTCTTTTGTTAATAGAGAAAAGAAATACGTGAGCATTTTTTAGAGTCAAGAATGAAAGTACTGTAAGAGTTGCTTGATTTTCACTCTTTGTTACTTGGTTTTTGAAAGAGTATGTAGTTCACTTTTATTCTTAAGAGACCTGGAGGAGAATGAAATTGCAACTTAATTTAATTTAAAAATGATAGAAAAGGGAGTAAATACAGGTAAAAATAATGCTTGTTAGGTGTACCGTTCACAAGTTAGAGCTACTGTGGGCGTGTACAATGGGAAAGTGTAAAGAAAATAACCCTACTACTGAAGTTCTATTCATCAAAAAGTGATTGTGAAATTAAAAAGACATGGGAAAGTTAACCATTAACCCATTTTAATACTGCAAAGTTGTTCCACCAAATTAACCTCTAGCTATTTTAGAATTCAAAGAGGGTTTAATCAATATACTACTCATCAACCATTTTGTTTCTCAAGGTGCAACTAAAAGTTAAGCATACTGTCATACATGTTGAAGAAATTAATCCAAAGACTAATCACAAATGAAGATGTAAAAGAAATACTTATGTAAGGTACTAAGTAGCATAGATAAACATAACAGACATTATGTGGGAACATTACAGCTTATACCAGATGGTTCTAAGTATAATTTGAAATAGAATATGTCTCTGCGATGGAAGATAACGACAAAAGAGGGAAAATAGAGCAGCTTAATTCTCTTAATCTCTCCTATATGTTTGTGTCTATTTATAATGTAATGAGTTATTTATTTAAAATACATAATTATTGTTAAAATGGGGGCAGATTTTGGGGTGAAGGGCAAAATTAGTGCTCTGCATTTTGGCTTTCTTTCAAGGGTAATAGGCCTTGCACTCCATGTTGCAAAGTCCAAAAACAATCAAAACCACTTCATTATTGTCTTTAATTGTATATTGAGTTTGCACTTATTACAAATGTGTGATCATATAATTCTAATTTTCCTACTGTCTACAATCAATTGTTAGAAATTGCAGTTGATCAATATGGAATGATGCATAATTAGATCTCTTTTTGTTCTGCCTAAATCAAGATTGGACTTACAGTATGGTGAAATTCCTCAACCTAACAACTGTATGAGTAATAATTAGTTGTAACATGCGTGCTTAGCCATCAAAGACAACATAAAGTAAATGAATTCGACAAATTCAGATGAACAACGTGAAATCAATTGATTGTTGAAATTGCCAGAAAATACTTACAGGTGCTAAAAACTAAGGCGAATACCCGCGTGGATGAGGAGCAAATATCAGAGATCAGGAGGTAGGTGTTGGCGGCCTGAGATCAAAAGAAACGTTCTTATCTTAAAATTAAGAATCTAACCCGTGTTGGACAAAAGAAAATCTAGAAGAAATGCTTACGAAGAAGGGTGAACTCAAATGCGGAAGAGATACTTAAATCAGAAAACAAACGCCACACGAGAAACTCATCGAAGACCTACGGAAATTCTGTGTAATTAAAAATAGATTCCAAAAAGTAACTTGCCAGTTCGAATAACTGATAGAAAAAGAAGGCGGAGTGAAGAGGCCGGACAGAGAAGTGAATCACACAAACAGCGGGATGAGAGAAGCGCTGAATAAGTATAACTTCTTAGTTTTGTAGTATTAAAGAGTAGTCAAAGCCTGATTTTGGGTCCTCAAAGGCGTGTTCAGATGATGTAACAACGTTCCATTCCTCATTAAAACGCTTTACTTCCTGTTCATTAGCAGTCAAACCCTTTACTAATGTACACTATGCTCATCAAATTATTCGAAAAATTAGAACAAACCAAACTGACCTGTAATTCGAAACCAATTGACGAAACAACAATCACACAGGCAGTAATTAAACATAAGGAGTTACCCAAAACAACCGATGATGTTCGTGGTGAGGAGCAACAGAATCAAGTAAATCTGGCATGAGAGAGAAATCCAAGAGCTAAGGCTTCTTGTAGCGGTGGACCCAACGGAATCGAGGGGAAAGAAATGTAATTAGTGACTAATTTCAAAATTATGAAACTAATTAATAAGAAGCCATGGGCGTTAAGAACATAAATTACCAGGAGAAGAGGATGACCAACCGCGGCGTGATTGTTGAAGATTACTTGGTGTGGCGGAAAACTGGAGAAGGTGAGAGATGGAATGGAACAGATGTGAGAGGAGCGGCGGAGTAAGGGAGCTTTGCCTGTGAAGGGGAAGCCTCAATGTTGAACGCGTAGGGATGGAAAGAGAGAGGCACACGTGGAAAGGAAGGTAACCGGCAACGGGGAAAAACAGGCCCGTTTTGCAGGATATCTTCTTTATAAATTCAATTCATCTAGCCTTCGTTTTTTAACAATGTTTTATGAGTTTAACTGCTATCGACACCGGTGCATCAAAATAATTTTAGTCGTTAAATTAAATTTGTATTTAATATTTATCATTTATTAAAATAAAATAATAATAAAATTTTTAAAAATAATCCTACTATATTCTATTTTTAGCCTATAAACTATCAAATGCACCGGTGCACCCAATTCACTACAGAATAACTCACGATTTAGTTGCAATCTTTTAAAAGATACCATCGAACAAATAAAAAAATTAAAAAACCACACTACAAAGTATAATATGAATACTACGTATAGCACATGTACAAAATAAATCTTTTAAAAGATACCATCGAACAAATAAAAAAATTAAAAAACCACACTACAAAGTATAATATGAATACTACGTATAGCACATGTACAAAACGAGTATAATGTGAATGCTACGTATAGCACATCTACAAAACGAGTATATTAAAAGTAGGGAGATAATGAAAAACGTTTTTAACAATAATATCTTCTTTTTTCCATCTTTAACCACTTATTTAATTTAATTAATAACATACTATTTAATATTCTCACTTTTATGATCATCGTATCTTTAATATATTTAATATACTTGATCATCATATCTTTAATATATTTAATATACTAAAGTATAGTTTAATCTCCAAAATTATTTTTTATTTTTAAGTATAGTTTAATCTCCAAAATTATTTTTTATTTTTTTTCTTAATTTTAAAAATTATTTTATTAACATATCTTAATTAATATATTTTATTTAATACGTGAATTAATAATTATTAGCGGCATATCTTCATTAATTAATTTATTTATTTTAATTTATAGAAGATATCTATTCACATATATAACATATATCCTCAACAACTAATAATTATTAGCCTATAATTATTACTTATTATTATTTATATTAATTATTATTTAACTAGATAAAAGATTTTTAATATATTTGAGAAAGATCCTTTACATCAAAAACTACAATCTATAGACTATACATACTAAGTCTTGGTTTCTATCTTTTTTCTTCTTGGATTAATTGCTTTCTATATTCTCTCATCTTTTTCATCCCCTTTTACTTTTTATTTTACCTATTGTAATATTTTTACATGCACATATTAAATCTTCTAAAGAGATGAAGACTATAAGAGTTAGGGTTATTGGTGTCGATTTTATATCGAACTAATTCAAAGGAAATTGCTTGTTTAAAAGTGAATCATATGAATGAGTAGGTATTTATATAATTGTATACATTCGTATCGATTATATATTCTCTATTATTAATTTCAATATACTTTTTTTTTAATTTCAATTGGTGGCTTCAATTTGATCTCACAATAAGTGAACATTCCTTTACATAATTTTGATTTTGTTCCAATCTATTCAATAATACAAAGTAAGGTTGAGTAATTATAAGGTTGAGAATTTTATTTGTATTGGTATTGGTATGTTATCGGGTACTATATTTTTTTTTACATTAATTTTATGTTATTTTTAATTATAATTATTTTTTTAATTTCATGATAGATGTTATTACTGAGATTGAACGAATTGGTGACATTAGATTTTCACTATAGACCTCGTTGATTTCAAGTGTGATTCGAGACGTATAATTAATTTTTAAAATTTTGAATTAATTAATTATGTAATTAATTAATTGATTTGTTGTTTTTTAAATATAAATATTATCACTAATTCAATTTTTTAATTATTTGATAAATAATAAAAGCAATAAATATAATTAAAACAGAAAACAAGTAGGAGGGGGTATTAGTAGCATAATGCATATCCACTTAGCCAGCCGGATGTGTATACTTAATCTAAGTACAAGTAAAAAATTCAAATAGAGACATGGGTGTGTGGTTTAAAGCCGTGTCTGGGGTGAGATGGCTCCTCTTACCCAAATACTTTTTTTTTCGTATCTTATATTATTATTATTATTATTATTAAACATCTTACCCTATCTTATGGGGGAAGATGAAATTATCGTCGGCCAATTAATCACAACTATTAAAAGAAGGAAAGTTCGCGTAAAGGTCGAAAGTGATGAATAATGGAATCAACTCAGATTCTTTTTTAATTTTTCGAGTCTAATTTTGATTCATTATTGTTACAATAATGTTACTCCATAATTATTTTTTCTTTTAATTAATACATATATTAATTTTATTATATATTTTTATTAATTAATACAAATAATAATTTTTTTAAAAATAAATTTATGTATTAATTTAGTTATAATTCTTCCTCTTAAATTTTGTTTTTATTTAATTTTTGACTTAGTTCGTTATATTTTAAATAACACTTTGGGTAATTTTATTTTGAATTAATTAATTATGATTTTTAAAAAATGTAATTAAGAGTAAAGGTAATTTATCACGACCCTTACATTTAAATATAAGAATATTAAAAATGAAATATATATAATTAAAATTATGCTCTACACTTAATTTATAAACTTTAAGATGCATCAGATCATACACCCAAATATTTTTCCAAATTAAAATTATCATAAAATCCAAAGTTTATACAAATGAGCTTTGAGATAAAGTTATGGGGTAAATCATAACTGTATAATCTATATCTATATCTGTATATAGATAAAATATGCTTATTTGTTGTTAAAGTATTTCAATAATAAATCATATTATAACATCTTAAAATCATATTTCAATTTATCATTCATCATAATTTAGAAAACATATTTTAACACTCATTAAATATACTTTATCTATATAATTGATATATTTTAACACGTCTCATAAACCGTCTCACATAACTAACATCTCACAAGAGAATTTGCCTAATAAATACGGGGTATATGTATGATTTTCGTCAAATATAATAATATTTGTGGGACGGGGGAAGTATATATTTTGTGTGAACTTTATATACTAAAGAAAACGTATTTTGGGGCATATTTTATATATCTATGTGTTTAATGTGTAGTTGGCTGAGAAATATAATATAATATTTTAATGTATAGTAGAGTGGGTAGCGGTATTAGTGTTGTGTGTGGGTCCATGAAGATATATTAATTGTTTTGTGTGGTATTATTTTTATTTTTTTTGTAACAATATTTGTGAGACGCCCTATTTGGTAAAATGTAACAACACTCATGGGACGAAGAGAATATATTTTTTTAATATAAATTGGATAGGACGAAGGGAATATATTGTCCAATAAGTGTTGTTACATTTTACGAAATAGGGCGTCTCACAAATATTGTTATATTTTCTTTTTTTGGTAAATGATACCTACACAAAACAATCGATATATATATTAAAATATTATATTTCTCAACTCACTACACAATAAATGCAATATTCCTTAATCTTGTGCAAACAGTAAATATAACAGCTTTCGTAGGAAGAATGAAGTACTTCAATCACCATATCACAACTTCTAAGTTTCAGATATTAAAAATTTCAAATATAATAACGTAAAATTTAAATAATATTAAAAAAAATTAATAGTTCCATACACATAATATATTTCAATTTAAATAGAATTCTAATTATTAAATAAAATTCAATAATATCGTGATAACTTATTCCCGTGCAACGCACGGGTCAAATGCTAGTTATAAGATAGAAGTTATGGAGTAAATTATAAATGTATAATTATATTTTAAATGTTTGATTAATTTATTTACCACTAATATTTTTTTAATATTAGCACTCATTCAAGGCATACATACATATGAAATATATACATTAGAAAGATAAATTATTACTTTTTTAAGTGAAAAAAATTCAAAAACTTGCACATCCTAATTTATTAATTATTGATTTTTAGTATATAAAAAATTACTCTTTCAAAGATAAAATATTAATCTTCTTAATAAGAAATATCACTTTTCAAAGTAATTTTGTAAAAATAAGGTTAATATTTGAACCTATCTAATTTACACCATACTCACCCATAATAAAAATTTTAAATTATTTGAAAAACAATAAAAGAAACCAATATGATTTATGTGTAATTTGAAATAACTTCAATTTAATAAAAACAACAAATAATATTTAAAATAAACATACATATTATTTTTTGAAATATAATTCAATTTACAAAAAAAATAATAATAGGAATTACACTAAATCCTAATTTACGTAGATCGATCATTTGGCATTAAAGTTCGAAATACTAAATATATTATCCACTTTCATATAATTTTTTTCCGTACATATTCTAAAAATTTTATATTTTATTTGCATATATTGTGCTTTAATATGTATATTATTTATTTTTAATTAAAAGTTTAATTTTAGATTTTAAATCGTAATTATTATGAATTATATTCTACAAATTTAAAAGATTCATTTTTATATAAAATAATTAACATTATTTTTTCATTGAATAAATAAATATCTTTATTCAGATAGATTACCAAAAAAACAATAATAATAATAATTCTAATTAATTTTGTAATAATTATATCTCCTCAATATATATTTCATTTCTTTCATTACTAATAAAAAATATTTCACCTTCAAAATTCAACTCGACATAAATTTTATTTATTTCAAGAATTTCTTAAAAATTTTGAATAACTCAACGATGTTTCTAACGGAAAGTATGTATAAAATTATGGATTTTGTAACTCAACATAAAATGTTGTTTATAGAGAAGTTTTCAATATCACTAAATAATTTTATTTTATTTTTTACAAATGAACATTATATTAAGTGTTATAGTATAAGTTACTCATGTGACGAATGGTTTGAGATGAGTCAAGTAGAGTATATATTTTATAGAAAGTTTACTGCATTAAATTTTTTTTACTTATGAATTGTTGCGTTTTTTTTTCAATTATAAGTTAAAATATATCTGAAATTAAATTATAAACTTATAAATTATAAGTAATTAAATAATTATATTAAATTTATTTTATATATTATTGAAACTTGAAATTTATTAATCACTTAAACTTCCACATGTATGAGCATTGATTATAATAAGTGTGTATTTTTTTTTGGGTAAAAGTACCCACACACATTAATTAATTATATCCATGGGTCCACACATCACACTATTATTTATCTCACCTCACTAAAAATTAAAATATTATATCCCTTAATCTACGTGCAAAAAACAAAACGTGCCGGAATTGAGGGAGTACTATACATATGGAGGGAGTACTATACGAGTACTATACATCTTACTTATTTTTTACACTTTATTAATTAATCCCAACAGCTTTTTTACATGTTATTTATCTTTCCAACAATTTTATTTACTTTATCTCTTTAAATTACCAACTCATCCCTACTTTTTCTTATATATATTAATATTAATATATTAAAAAAATCTCTTAATATACATGGGCTAATTATAGTGTGCACCCTAAGATATGGTGTACCCATACACAAATATAAACAAAAACATACTATACAATTATGAACAAAAATGTATTAAAAAAATATACAATTATTAAAAAATATGTACTTCCTCCGTCCCCTTGATACGTATCAATTTTTCCATTTTTATCCGTCCCATTACAAAATATTCATTTTTCTTTTTGGATTGATGTGACCTACAACCACTACACATGACCCCACACTAAACACTAATATAACTACCCACTACACATTAAAATATTATTTCTCTCACCTTACTATACATTAAATTATTATACTCCTTGATCCACGTGCAAAAAGTCAACGAATATCTTTCAAGGGGACGGAGGGAGTATACACTATTGAATAAAAAGTTATACACATATGGATGTTAGTTTTTTTAATGAAAAACTTAGTGTAAAAAAAGCATACAATTATTACAAAACACATATACAAAATAGAATAACATGTATACAAAATAAAATAAAAATTCATACACATATGGGTGAACCCTTGCACCGAGTGCACCCAATATATACTCATCTACATGTAATCTACATGTTATAAATAACGAGACAGAGGGATTACCATTTAGGCTGACTAGATATACAATCTTGAATTCACAATTTCTTTATATGTCTTAATTTGCAAAATTATTAAAAAGAAATAAATAAATAAACACTAAATATTTCATAAGAATTTTCATTTCAAAAATTATTTTGCGTTCTGTAAGTCAATTAAACGGTATTTAAAAAAAAAAAATAATGAGTAATGACATAAAAAAATTTTTATACAAAACAAAATTTAAATGTGAATTTTAATATATGGTGCGAGATCATTTCACGAATTTAAAAGAATCCACATATCTAAGATGCATATAAAGTTTTGTGATTTATTCCAACCCTGCATGTTTGACCACCATCAAATTTCACCAATTCAATCACTGATTTAATCACAATTTTCACTAATATCCACCACAATGGTACACCATGTTGTTTTACTTCACAATCCATACATAACATGCAGATAATAACATATGATGCAAGAAATTCATAATGAACAAAACACACATATGGAGAAGTTTCTCTAAGAATATTAGATACCTGATTTTCTTCATCATCATCAATATTACATGCCACTGCTGCCACGTGTTCTCCAGCTCTGACAGATTCTGACCACCGTAACGACAGAGTGGAGGCTGAATCATCCCACAAGCCACGTGGCCTTCTGCGGCTGGCCAAATGTTTTGTAAGAAGAATTTACAGGAAACCAAGAATGATCAGTAGTACACCACTTGATAATCTCGCTCTTCAACAGATGAGAGAGAGATCTTGATCTTGAAACACAAAAAGTCTTTCTAAATCTAGATTATTTTTCTCTCTAATCTTAAATGTGTATTAAGGTAAACACTGTTTTGTTTTGATTTTATACTGGATATAAAAATAGCAAGAACAATAATACTCCCTCCTCCCACATAAATGATTAAGGTAAACAAAGAAGTAATTAGCCCTAGCACCTATAAAAATTTAATTAAATTAAGGCGCCATCATCTACATTTCTATCTAATAAATGTTGGAAGAATAGAAATATAAACTCAACAATGATATCAAGAAAACACAACAAAAACATCCGATGCAAAGCAAACAAAGATGAGTGAGAAATTAATAACACGAACCTATTCATATTGGAACAACTTACAATCTCCGTCCATGGTCATACACTGAGTTGTTTGATCCCATGAATTCACGATAGCAAATATAACTGCAAGTTAACACAGTTTAGATTAACATTCAAAGTGAAGTTAACAGTGTCGGTAATAATGTGAAAACGAGGCGAACCTGAAGAAAGAAGTGAGATTTTATCCAGGAATGCCTCTGCCATTACAGGATCTTCATCAGTAGTTCAGCAACGTGCTTCGCTTACAGAATTGAAATAGCAACGATGCATCTCACCTCAAGAAATTAATCCACATTAAATATTACACCAGCTTATGCCAGGGTTCTTTTGGATTCTCATATCCTTCATCAGCTGTCTAAGCAATGCTGATTGCTTCCAATTACCATTGGTTGCCATTAAGCCCGATAACTGTACAAGAGCACCAGAGTTTCGAGGATCAAGTTCAATAATCCTCTCAACAACTTTCTTAGCTAGAGAAGAATCCCCATGTTCAACACAGCCTCTAAGAATCGCCGACCACATGTCAGCATCAGACTGATCAGGAATCTCAGAAATAAGATAAATAGCTTCATCAAGACAACCAGCTCTTGCATAAAGATCAATCATGCAAGAGTAATGTTCAATCCCAGGAGCTATATGATAATCATGCTTCATTAAACGAAACCATTTCTTTCCCTCTTCTACGAGCCTACAATGATCTTAAAACTGCAGTAAATGTGATCTCTGTTGGTCTAACATCATCACATCTCTTCTCCTCAAATAGAGCCAAAGCTTCAATTACATAGCCATTTGTAGCATAGCCCATCAACATTGAATTCCTTGAAACCTCATCACATTCCATCACTTGATCAAACAATTTTTGACCAACTTCAACAAAACCACACTTACAAGTCTATAAGTGATGCTATTACGACCCGATCCAAATCCAAACCAATGACTGTAGCTCTAGCAAAAATCTGCTCATCAAGTACAAGCAACAAAATGTTCGCACATGAACTGATGGCGCTAGCTACACTGAATTTGTCCATGCTTAAGTTAATCCTATTCATGGTGCAGAAAATTTCTAATGCTTCCACAGGGTACCCAATCATGGAATTCCATGTTATCAAACTTTGAACATCATCTCACTGAAAATCCACTTTGCTTCTTCAATCTTCCCACAATTACAGTTAATGGATATCATAGAATTCAGCAAAATAGTATCATAAGTTAAAGCTCACCAAAAAAATTGGATGCATCGAGATTACTACTGCACTTGGCATATGCATTGATTAAGGCACTAGAAACAACTAGATCATAAATAATTCCCAACTTTTGAACAAGGGCATGCAGTTGTTTGCAATTTCTATACCTATACTACTACAGGCACTCAGAATACTAGAAAATGTAGAATAATCTCCTACAACACCTTTCTTGTGCATGTTGTCGAAATATGTTAAAGCCTCCACCATATCACAATTAGCAACATATCCTGAAATAATAGAATTCCATAACACGACACAAGGGTTCGATTTAACTTCGAATATCCTTCTTGCATCGTCCATTCTACCTCAATTTGCAAAGCCTGAAATCAATGATGACAATGAGTAGTCATCCGGATTCTCCATTGAACATAGAAGACGGCTTGCGCTACCCAAATCACCACTTTTTCCATACATGTTCACGAGTGAACTTCTCAAAACAGTATCAATGTCAACATCATCAACTATCATCCTAGCATGAACTTGCTTCCCCAAATCAAGACCTCCAAATTCTGTACAAGCCCCAACTACCGTTGCCAAAACAAATGGATCCCACATACGTACTCCCCCATTTTCAATCTTTTCCCACTTCAAGAAATCTTTAAATAATAATAAAGCTTTCTGCCATCTCCCATTTCTTGCGTACCCGTGAATCATTGAGTTCCATGTAACTCCATTCTTCTTAGGAATCTCACTGAACAATTGCTGCGCAACATGCAAATCACCTGAACTACCATATCCCTCAAGAAGGGTATTCCAAGTGAAATAATTTCTCTGAGGCATTTCATCAAACAGGTTCTGAGAGTCATGAAATCTTCCACACACCTAATGTACATTTGAAGAAGGCTATTGGCGATGGTACGAGTGGAAAACAATACACCCTTCTTGAGGAATAGAAGGTGAAGTTGTTTCCCCTGCCCAACACAATTCTGGGTGTTCAAGGAATTCAGTAAACGAGCATACTGTAAATTCTGAAACTCCATTTGTGAAGCCAACCATTGAGAATTGGGTTGCAATGATTTACAGAGATGCCTGAATGATAGCAAAAGGTTATTAAAGAGAAGTGAAAATGCGATTAAATTAAGTGAAAAGAATTTTGAAAAAAAAAAAATTATCAATAAGGCTTGAAAAGTAGGAAAACTATCAATTCGGGACCTGAATTATTTTTTCTATCAATGCGGGGCCTGAAATATGTAAAACTATCAATTCAGGGCTTGAATTTAGACCCTAAATTGATAAAATATTAGATAATATTTGATAAACCCAAGTCCTAAATTGATAGTTTCACATATTTCAAGCCCCCGAATAAATAGAAAAAATAATTCAGGTCCTGAATTGATAGTTTACTTATTTTTTAGGTCTTTAATTGATAAATTCCATTTTAGATTAATTTAAACACACTTTTAATAAAATTTTAAAAAGATATGTTTGTAAATTTAAAAATTAATATTTCTACTAGAAATGTTTGTGTTTTTTATAAGTATTACTATACGTCAATATAAAACAGGAATATGATAAAGATACACACACTCTGACAATTAAAATATATAAAATACACAAAAAAATAATCCCTTAAGAGGGCCTCGGAGAATGGAATTTTCCACCACAAGCCGTAAGGCTGCACTACTTCAAAGAAGGCCACATAGATAATTCTGCCACAAACCAATAAGGTTGCAAAATAAATAATTCTTATTGATGATCTCTCTAGAATAACATAGGTATTTAAATAGTTCAAGGCCCACAATCACAACCCTAACCATAATTACTAATATGGTAGGAATATAAAATAGCAGGAATAGGAAATAAAGAAATAAGAAAACTAAATAATCTAAACTTAGGAGATTATTGACTAGAAATAAAATACTATAATAACTTATCAATGCAATAGCCTTGACTCCAACACTGCAATTAGGAAAATGACCAATGATCAACATTATTCCTCCTTTTCAATGGTGCTGGAAAGGGATGGGTGGACCTTCTCGTTAAGGTCCTCCGTTTCGGGAAGGAGCAGGATGCGCAACTGTTTGGCAGCACACCTATGCAGTGGCCCCAAGTATGGCCGCATCTGTAATATATTCCCTTAGCACGGTAGTCATGAGCCTCCTCCGCTGTTAAGTGACATATATTTAGCCCGATTGCGGCTGGGCTGTCGGGGATTGAACTGACGTAGCAAAATGAGAATTCCATGACGAATGAGGAATACGACGCGGCGGAGGGCGAGAATACGTGGGTGTCCTGAAAGAATAGGAATGATTATTGGAGCGGAAAACGCGACATGCCGCTTGGATGGCAGTAAATACATCTGCCAATTCTGAGTCGGGAATGCAGTCACGAACGTTCTCCTGGAGTCCCCCTAAGAACATTCCCAAGTATTATTCGGGAAGGAAGGAAGCTGAGCAACAAGTGTTGGCATTTGATCGTTTAGTTAACGTGAATCGTTAGGGTTTCATACGTTTTTAACAGTCAGCGGAAGCAAGAAAACATGGAAAAGTATTACCTTTCACCAGGGTATGTTGGATAAGATGGATTCTCGCCGACAGCCAGCGCAGCCTCACCGCTTTGGGCATAACTCACTCATCCGATGTCGGAATCAAGTGATCTATACGCCAAAACGATCCTCTCTTCTGTGCCTTTCCGTCAGTATATCATACGTCC
The DNA here is from genome assembly GCA_023678885.1 of Pogostemon cablin. Lineage (NCBI taxonomy): Eukaryota > Viridiplantae > Streptophyta > Magnoliopsida > Lamiales > Lamiaceae > Pogostemon > Pogostemon cablin. The sequence goes on from CM042975.1 coordinate 24,092,203, forward strand.
TGTTCTAAAGTCTGTACGATTAGATAAAAACTGTACAAGTTGGCAGACAGCAGCAGCAAATAACCTTTCGGTCTTCTGCTGTATTCCCAAGTCCAATCTCGACGTTGTGTGGGCGACGATCTTCGAGATCTTCTCAATCTGCCGTTGCCTCACCCTACTCATAGTGTTAGGTGTGATTAATCTCATAGATTATATTAGGGTTTTCGGACAGCTGAGATGACTTATATATGGGCTACATCAGGGACTAGGAGGAGAAATTAGAGTTGGGCCTCCATTGGGCTTAAGTATCCAAGCTTAGTCCAAAGCTTATACTTAAGTCCAATAATAATAATATATACCACTAAAATATTATTACTGCACTACCGTTCTAATCCCATAATTATGTTATGGACTCCTTATTATGAGCCCGTTAGTCTCCCCATATTTAAGATATACAATGCCCATTAATTAATTAAGTTACGACAACTTCATTAATTAATATCTGATCCGAGAGTAGTACCACTCAACCTCATTATCATGTCAGAATAAATCCACCTGCAGAGTTTACATGATAATCCTTATGAGCTCCTTAAGGGGACATCATCAACCTATGTTGGACACGGATTCCTTCTACAATCAACAGCACACCATGGAGACAGCAATAACTCACCGAGTTTGTTGATTTAATTACATGTAAATCTCACCCATTGATGAATCAAAGAAATACATACTGCCATATGTGTCAAGGTTATTGTATAGAGATTAAGAACATGAACATCCATAATAACAGAGATCAAGTTCTTCTATATAGATAGTACAAGTCGAACGATCTCAAGTGGTCCTACTTAATACACACAAAGTGCACTAATGTGATTCATAGTAAAGACAAACTAATACCAAATTACACTACAACCATCCCGATAGAGAGTCCCCATTTATCTCGGTTGTGAGCATCTGTTTATACTTTATAAGAAAACCGATAATATGTTCTTCTGCGTATTGTCGCACAATATATTATCTACAGTATAAAGTAAATGGACTATTGCATTGAACATATAAATAAATTATAAGATGCAATCATTTGATCATATGATTCTCATTTCAAATAAATTATTATAACATTGTTCATACTAAAGCTAGACTTTTAGTATACAATCCAACAACAAGTTCTTCAAACAAAGCAACATAATCATCAATCATACCGGTTTGACGTGTTGCGTGCATGGCTTCATACACATTGATGTCAGAACTATCTCCAAAATACTGAATTAAATCACTAGAAAATTGAGGCCAAGTGATTGAATCATTGCGGCGAAAGGCCCACTGAGCCCAAAACATTGCTCTCCCCCTGACATGACGATGAGGCTCAACTTTACGCGGTCACGTAATGGGGTGCGTGAATAAAAAAATTGATCCACCTGTGCTATCTAGGTAATTGGATCTGAACCATCAAAGAGTGGAAGGTCCATCTCCGGTGTGGTGGTGATGCCCACTGCTTTGGTAGGGGAAGACACAGTTTACACAACAGACTGTTTGCCCCCAGAAACTAATCCTGCAACAGTAGAATTTGACGCCAAAGGTTGCAAGCCCACCCCCTCTAGTTTCTTGAGGATGAGATCCATCTTGACCTCCAGACTAGAAACAATTTTACCCAAGGCAAGTGATCGGTGTCATTTTCACCTAAATTTTATTGTTTCTTTATAATGTATTTTCGTATGTTTTTATTCATTTTGTATATCATTTGGTGGTGTTATATGAAGATATGGAGATTTATTGCTTTGAATTGATAAATATGCGAAAATGAGTTTAAATGTATGAAAAACAGATAAAAATGGAACAAGATGGAGTCGAGAGCCGAAGACGAAGAAGAAGACAGAACTTGACTTTGCTCGGGTCGAGCCCTGACGCTCGAGTCAAGTTCGTGTTGCTACTCGAGCCGTGGCATGTGCAGTACACGACCCGAGCTCCGTAAGAAATTGAAAAAACCACTGGAAACGTGTTGTAGCTCGACTTGAGCAGCTCGAGCTATGCCTGCTCAAGTCGAGTCCGGCCAAAAGTCAGAATTAAGTGTTGCATGTGTTCTAGAAGCTTTCATGGGGTATAAATACAAGTTTTGATCACAAATTATGAGAGGAATCATTCTGGAACTGCTCCACACACATTTTACACCACATTTCATACACACCTCCATTCTACCCATCCTTCATTCCATCAATTCAATCCACTTGATCTCCTCAAATCCATCCACTATTCCATCAATCCACTAATCTAAGAAGGAGAATTCATCATTGATTGAAGATTGGAGCATGTTGAAGGAAGAGAGGGCCTACTTTGAAAGGGAAGCCAACGTTTACCTTTAATTTGTGAATTTCTTCATTATTTGGCTCAATTGAAAATGCCATGGATTATTTTGAATTTGTAATGATTTGTAGTGGCTACTCCTCATGTGAGGCTAGCAATATGATTAATTAGGGATTATGTAGATTTTGCATACCACATGTTTGATGAAATGATTGTTATGAATATTTTCTATCATGGGCTTATTCTCATTTTATGTATGATTTGTGTTGTTGAATTATCTAATCATAGTGTTAGGATGATCATTCCAATGTTATGCTTAGTGGTTTAATTAAATCATTGATTGCTTGAGATGACTTAGTTAGTGTGAGGAGAGATAAGCCATATCCTTCTTGTGTTTAAAACCTCATGATAGGACATTAGTGATGAACTAGTGAAGGGAACCCAACTTATTGTCATAGTACCTTCAAGGGAATTGAGAGTAAGAGACAATCCTAAGAGATTTAAACTTGTAAAAGAGTTGAGAACCTAATTTCCTTGGCCATAGGGATTAGGGGTACATAAGTGATTGCCCTTAATATCATAACATGATGACCTTCAATGCATTTGTGTGTGAGTCATGTTCTTAGCCTCATTTCTAGTTAAAAATGATGTAGAGTAAGAGAACTCTATCGTTGTTGTAAACTATAGTGACCAAGTACAAAATTTATAAAATATCGTCCCAAGAAAAAAGTAAAATTAAGGTGTATCTGGATTTGTCTTTAATCATAGACTAACAATTATGCTAAGCAATTAACTAGAATAAAGCAAGTAATGACTACAATTATCAAGGAACAAGGATGAAATGGAATGAGTGTAGTAAATCTTAGAAAGAATACAAGGCTAACCACAATCAAAATCAAGGAAGCAATCTAGATATGCAAGACTCTAGTAGCAAACATTATTGACAATGGGCTAGAAGCAATTACAATTGTACCCCTAATCCCTATGGTCATGGTGACTAGGTTCTCTTCCATTTTACAAGATTAAATCCCCTTAGATTGGTCTTATTATCAATTCCCATGAAAGTACTATGACTCTAAGTTTTCTTCTTCTCTTTCAATTACTCAAATGTCCTCTTACAAGTGTTCTAAGCATTAGAAGGGTATGACTTACCTCTCCTCACACTAACATGCATGACCATATCACTAATTGATTTAATTTACCCCTAACACATAATATCGGATTGGCCATCCTAACATCATGTGAATAGAAATTAATCACACAATTAATAAAATGAAACATGAATCACAATTAATTATAAGAAGAAATCCATCATCAATTCAATTAACCACTAAAAATTCCCACAAATCTAGATTAGCCTCAATTCATCATGTGGCTACCCTCATAAGAGGTCTAGCCAACAATGATCTTACAAACTTTACAAAGTTCATAAATTGCCATTGCTAACTTCAAATCAAAGGAAATGCAACATAAAAGTAGAAGTTCTTCCCTTGCGATTGAGAGTTGATCGCATTTCTTCATAAGCTTTCCACTCTTATAAGCCTCAAGTCTCTCTAGGAATAGTGTAGGTGGAAGATGTATGGAGTGAATTATGGAATGAAAATGGTAGAAATTGATGAATTTGGTGGATTTGGATGTAGGAGAGAGTTTGTATGTAGAGAATGGTGTGGTAGTGTGTGTTTGATCTTAGAAACTGCTTCCAAATGGCTCTCTCCCGTAAATCACGCTCATTTTGGGTCTTATACCCATTGGAATCTTCTAAAACACGTGCACAACTTAATCTGGAGTCTGCACCTACACAGCTCATGTAGCGCACACACAGTTCGGCGTGATTGCGTGTTGACAGGACACGGCTCGTGCAGCAGCACTAGTCTGATCATACTGTAATGTCGTCGATTTGTGTTGATCTTAGTGTAGTCATCTAAATGACAGTGCCTCCGGTGAGAGAATCAGGGAGAAAAAATCAGTGCACCAACAAGCACTTGAACTTATGAGATGTTTATCTGGACAAATGGCATCTTCGACTGAAAGTAAAGCTTAAAAAATGTTGGGTGCGTCGATCCTCGTGGCAACAACAAATGGAATCAGTGAGACTGTGGAAATGATTATGGAGATGCATCCTGTGGCTACCATTAGTAGGGACAGTAACGGCAAGAACATATTTCACCTAGCAGTTGTTCATCGGTTTGAGAATGTCATGAACCTCATTTACAGCATAAGTGACCGGAAATGTATGTTCTTCGATAATGTGGACAAGCAGTCTAACAATTATATGCACCTGTGTGCAAAACTCGCCCTTCCTAACAGTCTCAATCTTGTACCTGGTGCCGCTTTACAGATGCAACGGGAGTTACAGTGGTTTAAGGTGCTTGCATGATTTTAAACACACTCATGACTCAATTAATTTAGTGCCATTTTGCTAATATGCATTGTCCATTCTGCAGGAGACGGAGAAATTAGTCCATCCTTCTCGTAGAATATGGCGTATTGTGAATCGATCAAAGAAAGAAAAGAAAACAACGAAGAGCACAAATGTTTATAGTGGTTCGGCAAATCGCCTACGTCCACTCTTAAGGGAGAAGAATATCTTATTGATGAAGATTACAACGACTATGAAACTTAGATCTCATACAAACCCTAATCTTGGGAATGTATGGATGATTCTGTGAACCATACTGAATGATTAAAACTTAACCCATATATATACACTCTAATATATGATATATATGGATAATATAATATATATGGACAATATATGATTTGCATAATCTTAAATCATATATACTTTACTTGCATAGCAAGCTATCCTCAATATCTAAGCCCATTAACCTTGGCAGCCCATTTTTACAACACTCGATCATAACCCTTGATCTATATGTTGATCATCCAACCTATCTTCCACGTGTTATATTGTTGACTTAACGTATGCAAGCGTCTACCTCTCAACAATCTCTACCTTAGACCTTGCATGCGTCTACTTCTAACAATACTCCACTTTAGACCTTGCATTACCACATCAATACTCTTACTCTTCTTCTCCCACCTGCTGCACTACGGTGCAGCCACCCTTATCCACTATTTTAACGAGTACATCAAACTCCTTAACAGTTTTTAACGAGACTAGTAAACTCCTTAACTGTTTTTAAAAGAGAACAGCAACCCTCCTTTTGCATCACTACTCCATCTCGAGTAGCAACCTTTCACCATTGCGCCACCTTGAGCAACACCTCTTACCATTGCTCAACCTTGAGCAACACTTGCAACGTAACAACGTTGACTTACCGCCAAGCCACAACAAGTTCAAACTATTTTCCTAATGAAAGTGCCATTACTTTGAAGTCAATTCTAACTCACTAGGATTACCCGATGCTTCTCCTACTTGCTCGTTGTTACCACGCCACTCTTAAACGCCAACGAGTCCAAGTCACCACATCTCCTAGCTACCCTGTTATATCACTACTTCCCCCGAACACCATTCACTTACCAGAAAATCCTTTTCTTACAAACTTGTGTTGAGCTGACCTTATTCTTTTTTTGTGAACACCAAGCTGCTGTAAGCATGATTCCACCCCATGGAAAACCCATGTCCTGAACTCCACATTGGAGTACCATGCTACAAATATCCATAGCTCATCTCTGCCATGAATAGATACTGCATACTTACTTGAATTAATTCTAATTCTCCTTGCTGGAAGAGATTCTCTCAACCATGTCTTGACTCCACCTTCCTGGGAGCCCCATGCCATTGCTGCATCCTTTTAAACAATGCTGGCATGACCTTGTACCGATCCAATTCTTGAATCTGTACTGAACCTCAAGCCACTTATGACTCACTATCTCCACAAGTGATTCACTGCTAATTGTTGGAAATTGTCCTTCCCTTATGAACAATCCCACTTCTTCTCTGTGAAAAACTTTGCCCATTGTTAATCCGCTAGATTTTACAAAAAAAATTTTTAAATCCAGCTTTCCTCTGCTATGAACAATTTTGCTTCCCTTTAATTTGCTGTAAGTAATTCTTAATCACAACTGGATTGACCCACCTTCCTTGCCGGAATATTCAATCAACCCAATTCGTGAACCTAGCTGCCAGCTTCATTATCCTCGTCGGAGAGAAGCTGTTGCTGCAGCCATTCAATTTCGAACAGTTCTGAACACTTTTCGGCTGTCAACGAGTTGCGCTTCTCGATTCCGTGGAACTACTATGGTGTACTCTTTCCACGCTGGGCCTCCATCTCGCTTCCACTCTTAGACTGCCTTACTCTGGTCGCCGGAATTTCAAACACCGCCTCTGTTGGAGACTTGTCTTCCTTGATGGAGGATTACCATTATTGCTTAATTCCGATCGCTGCTAGTATTGTGCCCAAGCCCTCTTTGATTTACATTAATTTTTGCAGATCCGTACTCACCTCAAGAATTGCCATAAAAAAGAACGACGCCTTATCCCTCTTGCTGATCTACAAGAGTCACCTTATTTCTTGATCATCCATTGATTTCTTCATCATCACTCCGAAATCCTCCGTGAACTCCTTGACGTCGAAACCAACAACACCAACCCAACTTCTGTTCAATGTTCACAACTCTTGGAACCTTAGAACCTGATCTTCACCGTCCAGAATCCACGTCTATGAGTCCTGGACGTGATGTAATAATTACAGCTCGATCCAACGAATGGTTTGTGATAAACGACCCTTCAACCACGGCTGCGCAGAACTGAATCGCCCAGAAACTTGACTTTGGTTTTTGGCATATTTCCATTAACATAGGGCTCCAAAACGATCTCAACCGTTCAGAATGTAGATCAACAAGTTCTGAACATCCTGACAAAATTTCACCTCGATCTGACGGTTGAAACTTCGGTTATTGCTTCTGCAATATATCTGCGCTCGAACTTCTCTCAAAAAATGGAATTCCTTCTCATTTTTGCCTTCTTTCCCACATCTTCTTGCTTCTTCTTTCTTTGATCGTTCCTTTTCCCGTTTCCACTTCTTCTTTCTTTGATCGTCCCTATTTCCATTTCCCACAGACGGCGCCAATTATTGTGAATCGATCAAAGAAAGAAAAGAAAACAATGAAGAACACAAACGTTTATAGTGGTTCGGCAAATCGCGTACGTCCACTCTTAAGGGAGAAGAATATCTTATTGATGAAGATTACAACGACTATGAAACTTAGATCTCATACAAACCCTAATCTTGGGAATGTATGGATGATTCTGTGAACCATACTGAATGACTAAAACTTAACCCATATATATACACTCCAATATATGATATATATGGATAATATGATATATATGGACAATATATGATTTGCATAATCTTAAATCATATATACTTTACTTGCATAGCAAGCTATCCTCAATATCTAAGCCCATTAACCTTGGCAGCCCATTCTTACAACACTCGATCATAACCTTTAATCTATATGTTGATCATCCAACCTATCTTCCACGTGTTATATTGTTGACTTAACGTATGCAAGCGTCTACCTCTCAATATGGCGAAACAAAGCTAACAAAACTCCAAAAGAGATATTCACCGAGGAACACCAGAAGCTGAAAGAAGAAGGAGAGAAGTGGATGAAAGACACGGCCAACGCGTGCACCATTTCTGCAGCACTAATCGCAACCGTTATGTTTGCTGCAGCTATCACTGTCCCTGGTGGTGTTGCATCTGAAACCGGCATCCCAATTTTCTCCAAGAAGTTTGCACTGGTGTTGTTTGCCATTTCAGACGCGATCTCCCTATTCACATCCATCACGTCTCTTCTGATGTTCTTGTCCATCCTGACCTCACGCTAAGCAGAAGAAGATTTCCTGTACGTTCTGCCCAAGAGACTAAGCATTGGGCTTCTCAGCCTCTTCGTTTCCATTACATTTATGATGATTGCATTCTGTGCAACACTGTATCTTGTGTTTGGAGTGGGAGTGGCAAGATTGGTGATTCCAGTGGTGGTGTTGGCTTGCTTGCCCGTAGCCTCTTTCATGATGTTGCAGTTTCCACTCGTAGCAGATGTCATCTATTCAACATATGGCTCTGGCATTTTCGGCAAGAGAAGTGATCGTCTACTGTACTAGTTTACAAATGAGTGGTGGTTTAAGACGAGAAAATATTTTGAATAGTGATGGTCTATATTACTTTTGAAGTCTTGGTACAATGTGTTTTTTATTTAACAGCACATCTCTTATAGTAAGTAGTGATATATGGAGTATTAGGGCTGTTTGGTTCACTTTGAATTAATAATATTCATTGGGCCTTGAAAATTTTCTAAAAATTAGAGAATTTATATACTAATTGGACTTATGCGGGCTTAATTTTTATCTAAGCCCATTAGTAAAAAGCAAGGGGTCCGGTGAAATACAACATTGAGGAAAAATGTGTTACAATATCTCAAGAAACTAATATGAAATTAAGGGAATTCTAATACTCATCCATTGCTTATTACACTTACAAGCTTTATTAACCCACCTATTAACTTTATGGAGAAAGAAAAAGCAAATGGGTTCACCTATTATATTCGAAAAATAATATATAGTAATATTGAGTGAGGCTTACGTGCGTTCGGGTGCACACCGTGCGCCTTTAAAATTTAGTACTCCATCCGTCCCATAAACATATTCACACTTTCTATTTTTGTCCGTCCTGTAGGCACCTGAATTTTATTGCCTATTAAATAAAATATGTGGCAAATTAATGCAATAATTATCAATTAAATATTTATTTATTAAGGAATTTAAATAAATAAATTCCTAAAATAAATGAGTAAATTATTGATAAATTGGGTCAGATCCAGTCAAATAAACCCAAGTCAAATGGGCCTGACTTAAGTCAACAAGCCCAATAAATCAAATCCAGTTCGGCAGGCTTAATTGAATTAAATAGGCCCGTATCCAGTCCAGCAGGCTTAATTAGAGGAGAAAAACCCAACATATCTTTTAAAGGAAAAAATATCTCACAAGTGGTTATTTTCTCTACCTATAAATAAGGACCTTCAGTCCTCATTCCAAACACACTAAAATATCTGAAAACGTAGACACTTCTGAAGAGATCAAGAATACGAGCAGTTCTCCCTTGAAATCTTCAAGCATCTTCAAGCCAAGAACGGCCTGCGATTCGAGATCAAGGTTCTAAGCCCTTCCGATCCGACGTTCTTCCAACCAGTCGCCTTCGATCAGAGATCAAGATCAAGCGAAAATCAAGATCAAAATCCAAGTCAAGCAAGCGGAGATCAAGATCAAGTGAAGATCAAGATCCAAGTCAAGCAAGTGGAGATCAAGATCAAGTGAAGATCAAGATTCAAGTCAAGCGGAGATCAAGATCAAGTGAAGATCAAGATCCAAGTCCAGCGAAGATCAAGTGAAGATCAAGATCCAAGTCCAGGGAAGATCAAGATCAAGTCAAGTGAAGATCAAGACCAAGTCAAGTCGAAGATCCAGATCCAAGTGAAGATCTAAGTCGAAAATCTAGTTCAAGATCTTCAAGTCAAGTTCAAGATATATTCTAGTCAAGAACAGTCCCCAATCAGAGACTAAGGTGCTAAGCCCCCCCGATTCGGCATTCTCCGTGAAGTCAACGTTCTACCAAATTGAACGGTGTTCTTTACGATAAATCTTCAAGTCAATGTTTGATCTGAATAAAGGCTCGATGCCTCCGGATAAACGTTTTAAAGCTTCAAGTCAAGCCTTAGCATGGACAAGCTTCATCCAAAGATCCGACTCAGAAAGTTGATAAAGTCAACAAAAGTCAACTCAAGAGAGGAATCAGAGGATAGCTAGAGACTGTTCACTCAAATTCTCAAGCTCAATCTATATTGGATTATCTTTGTAATTTCTTTTGTATTCATTATTTTAATAAATATAAAATTTGTTGTTACAAATTTTGGCACGTCCGGTGGTACAGTTTCTACCTCTCATCTCCTCTTTTCGAAAGTGCAAAGTATGGCTCCTCTCAGGATTGCCATAATAAGATCTTCTACCTTAAAGCCTTCAGAGCTGCAGACTGAAGAGATTCAAAGAACAACTCCACTCAGGATTGCGATACGAAGGTCTACTGCCTCAAAACCTTCAGAGTTGCAAACTAAAGATGTTGAAGTAGTTATAAGGAGTATGTCTAAAGTCTCCTTAGAGACAAACCACGTAGTGGGGACTGTTCTTGATAAGCCAATGCACGATGTCAAAGATGGTGAAGAGGACTCTGTCTGCCCAACTCCTCGATCCATAGAAAGTTTGGCGTATGACTCATCCATAGCCTCGGCCATGATAACAAACACTTCATCTGTCGAAGAACAACTGGCAAGCTTGACTCAGTCCGTTGTTGCACTCACCAAACAAAGCCAAGAACAAGGTCTGTTGATATCCAAACTGATGATAAAGATGGAGATAGCACAGACAAGTCATGCAAATGAGAAACGAGTTGAGGATGAAGACGAGGAGGAGGACTCCGCGAAGCACCATCCATATGAAATAAATCCAGTTGAGGAAGAGATACAAATTTCAGCTGACGTAATGCTCCTTATGAATCAACTGAATAATATCGTACTAGAGACGATAAAAGAAAGTTTAAAAAGAACTCAAAATCTTCTGTAGCTTATAAAAAGCCATATACAAAGAGAGTTGACAGCTTGAGGATACAAGTTGACTACCAGCCTCCTAATTTTCAACAATTCAATGGCAAAGGCAACCCAAGACAACACATATCACACTTTGTCATGACATGCAATGATACTAGAACCTTTGATGATCACATGCTCAAACAATTTGTCCGCTCATTGAAAGGAAATGCCTTTGATTAGTATATAGACTTGGAAGATAGCTCCATTGACAGCTAGGGGCAAATGGAAAAAGAGTTTTTCAATCGCTTCTACAGCACTCGAAGGACGTTAGTATGCTCGAATTGACTAACACTTTCCTGTGGAAAGAAGAGCCAGCAATCGATTATATTAATCGATGGAGAAATCTAAGCTTGAATTATAAAAATCAATTATCGAAGTCTCTGCCATCAACATGTTCATTCAAGGGATACAATGGAGTCTGCGATACATCCTCCAAGGGATTCAACCAAAGACTTTTGAAGAACTAGCTACAAGAGCTCATGATATGGAGTTAAGTATGACATCAAGTGACTTCGAATTGCCAAGCAACAACTCTTATGAATTTGAAAACATTTCATTTGATGAACCTCTCTAGGAGGAATCACATTCAAAGAAGCCGGTGTCAATAAAGATTCAAAGAAATGAAGTCAAAGCAAGAGAAAGCAACGCATCCCTTGACTGGGGGCATTAAACTATCTAAAATCTCCGAAGTCAAAGCTTCTAGACACGCGCTAAAACTGTCTGCATTACGCTCCTTGATACGTGCTTAAACTATCTAAAATCTCCCAAGTCAAATCTCCTTGACACGAGCAAAAACTGTCTACATCACGCTCCCTGACACGAGCGAAAATTGTCTACATCACGCTCCTTGACATGAGCTAAAACTATCTACAAGTCATGCTCCTTGATATGAGCTTAAACTGTCTAACTCAAATTAATTCTTCTTGAGAAGAGACGAAACTCTCTACACATTATGCTCCTTGATATGAGCTAAAACTATCCACACAATGCTCCTTGATACGAGCTTAAACTGTCTAACTCAAATTAATTCTCCTTGAGAAGAGACAAAACTCTCTACACATTACGCTCCTTGATATGAGAGAAAACTATCCACACAACGCTCCTCGACACGAGCTAAAAATGTCTACACAATACTCCTTGATACAATTTTAAACTATCTAAAAATCCCAAAATCATACTCCTTGATACGAGCTTTAACTGTCTAACTCAAATTAAATCTCCTTGAGAAGAGACGAAACTCTCTACATGTTACGCTCCTCGACATAAGCTAAAAATGTCCACACAATACTCCTTGACACGAGTTTAAACTATCTAAAATCCTCAAGTTATGCTCCTTGATATGAGTATAAACTATCTACACATCAAATCAAATCTCATTGAGAAGAGACGAAACTCTCCATACATTATGCTCCTTGATACGAGTTTAAACTATCTCACTCAAATCAAATCTCCTTGAGAAGAGAGAAAACTCTCCATATGGTATGCTCCTTTGATACGAGCCTAAACTATCAAACTCAAATCAAATCTCCTTGAGAAGAGACGAAACTCTCTATATGTTATGCTCCTTGATACGAGCTTAAACTATCCCACTTAAATCAAATTTTCTTGAGAAGAGATGGAACTCTCTACATGTTACGCTCCTTGATACGAGCTTAAACTTTCCAACTCAAGTTCAAGACTCCTTGAGAAGAGTATAAACTGTCTACAAATCAAATTGAAGACTCATTGACATGAGTATAAATTGTCAGCAAATTCAAGTTAAAAGCTCTTTAACACACGAGCCCAAAATGCATGTTACTCCTGGCCCGCACGAGTATAAACTGTGTACGGCACCCACCCATTCAAACCAAATGATCATGTCCTTTTGAACTATGTTATGACTTGATCCTCTGCGAAGAGGTACGTAGGCAACTTAACACTCTACTAAGTTCAATCATAATTCAGGCTATTCGTATCAAGTTGGTGAGGCAAGCAATAAAATTAAGTCATGTTGATCAGTAATGGAGTATCACAATTTGTTCACTTCAACAAAAAGGCGTCCGTGAACAAAATGCGAGGGGGCTTTTGTAGGCACCTGAATTTTATTGCCTATTAAATAAAATATGTGGCAAATTAATGCAATAATTATCAATTAATTATTTATTTATTAAGAAATTTAAATAAATTAATTCCTAAAATAAATGAGTAAATTATTGATAAATTGGGTAAGATCCAATCAAATAAACCCAAGTCAAATGGTCCTGACTTAAGTCAACAAGCCCAACAAATCAAATCCAGTTCGGCAGGCTTAATTGAATTAAATAGGCCCGTATTCAGTACAACAGACTTAATTAAAGGAGAAAAGCCCAACATATCTTTTAAAGGAGAAAATATCTCACAAGTGGTTATTTTCTCTACCTATAAATAAGGACCTTCAGTCCTCATTCCAAACACACTAAAATATCTGAAGACGTAGACACTTCTGAAGAGATCAAGAATATGAGCAGTACTCCCTTGAAATCTTCAAGCATCTTCAAGCCAAGAAAGGCATGCGATCCAAGATCAAGGTTCTAAGCCCCTCTAATCCGACGTTCTTCCAACCAGTCGCCTTCGATCAGAGATCAAGATCAAGCGAAGATCAAGATCAAAATCCAAGTCAACCAAGTGGAGATCAAGATCAAGTGAAGATCAAGATCCAAGTCAAGCAAGCAGAGATCAAGATCAAGTGAAGATCAAGATCCAAGTCAAGCGGAGATCAAGATCAAGTGAATATCAAGATCCAAGTCCAGCGAAGATCAAGTGAAGATCAAGATCAAGTCAAGTGAAGATCAAGACCAAGTCAAGTCGAAGATCCAGATCCTAGTGAAGATCTAAGTCGAAGATCAAGTTCAAGATCTTCAAGTCAAGTTCAAGATATATTCTAGTCAAGAACAGTCCCCAATCAGAGACTAAGGTGCTAAGCCCCCCGATTCGACGTTCTCCGTGAAGTCAACGTTCTACCAAATTGAACGGTGTTCTTTACGATAAATATTCAAGTCAATGTTTGATCCGAATAATGGCTCGACGCCTCCGAATAAACGTTTTAAAGCTTCATGTCAAGCCTGAGCACGAGCAAGCTTCATCTGAAGATCCGGCTCAGAAAGTTGATAAAGTCAACAAAAGTCAAATCAAGAAAGGAATCAGAGGATAGCTAGAGACTGTTCACTCAAATTCTCAAGCTAAATCCATATCGGATTATCTTTGTAATTTCTTTTGTGTTCATTATTTTTATAAATACAAAATTTGTTGTTACATGTCCCATAAACAAGTTCACACCCCAAATAAAAAAATACAAACAAATAAATAACCTTACAACACACTTTAATTTCAAAATTGACATCCCTTTACAACTCACATAACTTAATTTATAATTTATTTATTACGTAAAAATACCAAACTACCCATAAAAGTAAAATTTTTCTTAAACTCTATATCTACAGTAACTGTGAATTTCTCTTTGGGACGGAGGGAGTATTATGGATAAGGGTACATTAATTTGTTCTAAATGGTATACACTTTAATTAATAAGGGTACACCATTTTGTTCTAAAGGGTATACACTTTTCATTAATATTTTTTATTTTTCTTCAGAAAATAAAGGGTACACATCTTTATACTAAAGAGTATACAATTTAAAGGCATACGGAGTATGCCCTTGCGCCCGGGTGCACACAAGTATTTGCCATAATAATTACTCCCTCCGTCCCGCACCAAGGGTGCATTTTGCTTTTTTGCACGTAGATTAAGGAGTATTATTATTTAATGTGTAGTGGGTAGTTGTATTAGTGGGAGTGTGGATCCCATATTTTAATTGTATTACTTGATGAGTGTGGGACCCATGTGTATAAAAAAGGAAAGGGAACCCTTTGGGTGAGACGACCAAAATGGAAAAAAGAGACCCTTGGTGCGGGACAGAGAGAATATATATATACTATTAAATATAATATTTTATTTTATAAATAAAATAAATATGTATATTATCTAATTTATTACTGTATTAAAATAAAGAGGAAAAGATGTATTTTAATTTTTTTTATATATCATGTGAATTATTTAATTATAATTTTTAATAATTTAATGGTAGATGTATTTAAGGATCGAGTATTTTCTTCTTAAATTTATAAATAGTACAATAAATTAATTGACTTCGAATATTTAATTTTGAATGTTCAAATTCGAATACTTAATATATTTGAATAGTTCGTTTATTATTTTTGAATTGAATATGAATCCAATTTCAAATTCGATTGACAATCGAATATGAATACGAATATTCGAATATTAAATTAAATACTATTCAAATACCTTAATATTTGATTCGATTCGTTTACAACCCTAATTGTATGACATATATCTAGTGTTGTTGCAACACTAAATAAAATACCAAGAATTCACACTCGATAAAGAATTGGTAGTAATTATTGAAATAATTAAGAGGAATTTTGATTTTACTGTACTAAACAATCATTTAGAATCAACATAATTTCTTTCTCATTATCCACATCCAATATTTTCCAACCAAACACCCATACACCCGTAAAATATATTAAACATGAATTTTCAAAACCTAAAACTGATTTTAAAATATCAAAAGAAAAAATAAAAATAAAAATTAAGGATGATTTTGGGATGCATTCCATTGTTAAAAGTGGGTGGCTTTTAAAAAAAAGAAAATTAATTATATTATTTTATTTAATAGTGGAGATTAAATTAAAAACTAATTTAACGAATAAGATCGTCCTGTCCTGTGCACGATGCACCACTCAAAAATTAATGGATCAATGGATTCATACATTTTATAACACATGATCTCACTTGCAGCTAATAAATTTTTAATTTGTGGCACCAACATTGACCTTTACGAGTTGTAACTGTTAGGAAATTTTTAATTTCTAATATAGTCTAATTGTGGGCAATATTTTATTATGCAATTATATCAGCTATTCAATTATTTTATGGACTTAATTAAGGGATCCAACTAAGGTGCAAAGTTCATGGACTATAATAATAATTGATATGAGCTTATTGAGTAGATACCAATACTACATGACTAAGTTACCTTGCCCCAATCCTCGTTGCCTTTATGGATATCCTCCTCCATGATTCCCAAAGTTACCACCATAATTTTCTTGGAAATTCCATCCTTGCATGAAGGCAACTTCCTCAAGGGTCATCTCCGGTGGATACCATGTATCTTGAATTTCAAAATTAGAGGACATACCTTGTTGAGGCATAGATGTAGGAATTTGACAACTTTGAGAAGATTGACCAATATTAGGCATAGTAATGCCTTGTTGAGAATTTGGAAACACTTGTTAATTCATCAAAGGCAATGACATACCTTGTTGAGGACTTGCAAGCACTTGTTGATTCACCACTTGTGTAGAAATTGGAGACACTTGCATGTTAGCATTCATTTTCTTTAATATCTCTGTGATCGCCTTATCGGTCATATCTTCCTTAGGCACTTCCACCCTTTTCACTTGTTGCAAGCACACTTCTTCCATCTTAGCAATTCTCTCCCTTTCATATATCCCCGATGCACGATCCATAGGCCATTGACCCGTATTCAAAGCTACTTTCTCACATATAGCAATTGCTCTTTCCGGAGTTTGCCCCAAAATCAGACCTCCCGCTGAAGCATCAATAAGCATTCTCTCACTTCCATGTAAATCGGCATAGAAAAATCCTATTTGTTGCTCTTCGGGGAATCCGTGTTGTGGACACTTCCTTAGCATCTCTTTGAATCGGTCCCATGCTTCACTAAATGTCTCAAGTGGCAATTACTTGAATTGAAAGATTTGCCCTTTTAGATGCAATATCTTTGAAGGCGGAAAATACTTACTCAAGAACCTTTGTGACAACTCTCTCCATGTGGTGTAGGATCCCGGTGGTATATTATGATACCAAGCCTTAGCTCTATCTCTTAATGAAAATGAGAAAAACTTCATTTTAACAACATCCTCACTTACCCCATTTATCTTTATCGTGTTGGCTAACTCCGTAAATTGGGCTAAGTGAGCATTTGGATCCTCCATAGTACCACCACCAAATTGATTTACTTGCAACATATTGATCAATTCCGTCTTTATCTCAAAATTATTCACATTCAATGGTGGGCCCATTCCATAATTCCCATATTGCGGTTGGAAATGATCACGAATATTCATTCCTGCTCCATTGTTTCCATTTCCATGAGGTTGATTTTGCACCATCGGAGGATTATTCCTTGCTTCTTGTTGTGCTATCAAGTTTTGAATAATAGCTTGCATTTGTTGCTTTTGCAAGTGCATTTGTTGAGCATAAGCTTGTGGTAAAAACTCCGGATTATTATAACCTCCTCTAACATTATCAACTCCATGAAAATTTCTCATATTGCCTTCTTCATCAACCATGTTTGCATTATCCCTTGCTTCTTCCATACTCTCTTCCGTAGGCTCTAACACTCCTCGTCTTTGTCTTCTTAAGGTAGCTTCCAATTCCGAGTTCAAAGCTTCAATAGATTGAGAACTTGAACGAGTTCGCATGTACCTACAAGAATTTTCAAGTTAGCTCTCCAAGTAACCAAGACAAGTAAACAAGTACCAAATAAAAGAAATATTCTTATCAAAACTAATCAACTTCAAACTCGTTACAACCAAAAGTTTAACATTTCCCCGGCAACGGCGCCATGTTCTTAGTCGCATATCTTGTAAAAATGTGTAAGAGTAAGAGATTCTATTGTCGAGTAAACGCGTGACCAAGTACAAAATTTATAATAAAGTCATTCCAAGGAAAAGTAAACTCATGGTTGTATCCGGATTTTCCATTGATTTATGCTTTGTAAGAATGATAGTTTGAAGATTTTGTATATAAAACTACTACTTAATCAACTAGACTTTAAACTAACAAAGTAATGGATCAAACAACAAACAAGTGATGAATGGAATGGAGATAGAATTCACTTGAGAAGAGGGCAAGGCTAATCATAATCATGGTTAAGACATGAGCTAGATATGTAAAACTCTTGATGGTGAATTTCATTAACTTGTGGACTAAAAGCAATCACGATTTTACCCCTAATCCCTATGGCCAAGGCAATTAGGTTCTCGACTCTTTTACAAGTCTAAGTCTCCTAGGATTGGTCTTAATCTCAATTCCCTTAAGGTAATATGATCATAAGTTGGTTCTTTTCACTCAATTTCTTAAGTGTCCCTCTATGAATGTTCTAAGCCTAAAGAGGGTATGACTTACCTCCCCTTGTACTAACATGCATGCACATTTCAATAAATAATTCAATTAAACATCTACTCACAATATTGGAATGATCATCCTAACACTATGAATAGAGAATTTAATCACACAAGTATTGGATTGAAACATGATTGATATATCATAAAAGGAAATCCACAATTTAATTCAAATCACTACTCAAGTTCTACACATCTAACTCTTCATCTCAACCATTCATATGATTAGCCCTACTATAGGACTAGCCACTAAACATTATGCTTATACCATTACAAATCAAGCTTTGCTCCATTTGAGCCAAAATAAGAAGAAAATCAACAATTGAAAAGTAGATTAGCTTCCCTTTCATAGAGAAACCTTCTTTCTCTTCAATATGCTAACTCCTTCAATCCTTGATGCTTTCCTCTTCTCAAATGGTGGATGGATGGATTGGATGATAGATTTATGGATTGATTGTGGAGATCAAATGAAAATTGGATGGATCTAATGGATAGAGATGGATTATGGATCTAGTGTGTGAGAAAATATGGTGTGGAGTGTGTGTAACTGCTCTGAAAATGATATCCTCTCTTAAATTTCCTACAAGTCACCCTTTTATATCACTAATGGACCTTCTAGAAGCTTCCGGAACATTCTGAAAATTGCACAAGTTTTTGCACCTACACGGCCCGTGCAGCAGCACACGGTCCTTGTAGGGCACACCTACTTCGGCGTGTTGTGCGTGCTTCCGAACACGGCTCGAGTTGCGCTACACGGCCTCAGTCATGGGCGTGTAGCATTTTCAGGCGACAATACACGACTTCTTCTTACAGGGTCGTGTTCCGCACACGAGGCGTGCATCAACGCACGGCCCGTGTACCAGCATACGACCTTCCTCCTGGGCGAGCAACAATTTTTGATGACAATACACGACCACTTGTTATAGGGCCGTGTTCCGCACAAGGCCTGTGCACAAGTATGCATTGTTCCTCCATCTCCGTTTCACTCCCGACTCCGTTTTTATCTATTTCTTGACCTGTTTTACACATATTTAAGCTCATTTACACAATTCTATCAATTCATACCATATTTCTCAAAACAACAATAACTCCACCAAAAATCACATAAATATGGATAAAAGCATAAGAAAATCTACAAGTAAAGACACTAAAATCTAGGTGAAAATGACTACGATCAACCCCCCAAACTTAAAGTATTGTTCATCCTCGAACAATGAAAAATGATAAACAAGAGGATTAATTTTTACCTTGAAAAACACCTAACGAACATAAACCACAATACATCACAAGTAATAAGGACTACAAAATCACATTAAGTATCCCTACATCATCAAACTTATAACATGAAAGATTAACAAGTTCAATCTTAAGAATGACAAAAGAGTAATCAACTACCTTTCAATCCAAGCCTCTCATAGGATATCAAATTCACTCAACACTCTATAGAGTAAGATTTTTAACATCACTCATCAATCGGTTAGAACCGACTCACCATAGGCTTGCTCATGGACTATGTTCACAAGCCACCCTAGTTTCAATAAGTGATCAAAAAGGTCTTTATCTTAGGATGTAATGTTTAGGCTCTTTGGTAGGGCAGGAATCTTTGGATAATAGTGACTATTCAAGTGTAGATAATCGAAGGGATGATTCTTTTCTCCAACTTCTTCACTTTTTAAACTTCCTCCCTTTGTCAATAATTCAAAAGCACTAAATATCAACATACCATGGATTCATTGAGCTTCTCTTAACTTACATACTTTCTTTCTTTGTCTTTTGAATTTCTTTGAGCATGTTTTATGATTTTTCTCCGTTGTCCTTTTTGTTAAAGTTGCATATGCTTTTAGCTCTAGCTCTTTCATCCTTTTATCGATTCACCATTTCCTTAATCTTTTTGCACATTTCCACCATCAACTTTGTAGATCATCATCTCCTCATACATAGGTTATATATATAAGGCTTAAGTGGGTTTTCAAGGCTTGTAATGTGCTTAAATCACAAAGAAAAAGGCTTATAAGCTCAAAGTAGTTCACTAGGGATAGTGTTTTAGGTAAGGAAATTTATGGCTATGACTTCATTCAACAAGGATGGCCTAAGATCATGTCACAAATTTCAACCATTCGGGCTTCGTTCCTACAGTACATGAGCAAGTTCTAGTTTGTCTAAGTACAATCGGTCCTCTCATCAAGAATTAACCATGGAGGCACGGTTGAGGCTCAACTCTCACAAGCTTTTGCTTGGACCAAAAGAAATCTATTTACCCTTCATACTTCTCAAAATTGAACAAATTATGTAATTCATGTCACAATTTCAATAAGTAGAAACCATTAACATACTTGCCATCACTCATCACAAACAATGCATCAAAGCTCACATTCAAAAACACTTAACACCATCCCAAAACAATACCACCAAACCATCCATATAAGAATAAAAATTCACAAACAAAACACAATAATCAAAGACTCACCAAACAACAATACAAGCACATAACATGCATGAACAAAATCATCATCTCAAAATATCAAATACATCAATTCACATCCATAACAATTAAGATCAAATTCCCATCATATCCAAATAATGAAAATCAAACCAAAATACCAAAAATGATAAAAAGTAAATCGTATAAAACTAAAATAAAATACCAAAATAAAGGAAACCTCCCAAAAATAAACAATTTAAGTACAATCCAATCTACCAGATCAAATCTAATTCAAGAATCCTTCAAAAAGTCTAATCATAACTAAGATGAATGAATGGAAGTGTCTAGCACTCAAAGTACTCCTTTCATGGCTCTGGAGGTGGATGATAGGCATTCCATGGAATGTATGCACGAGGAGATTCGAGGAACTGGAAGTTGAACATCATCGTTATCATCTCCTCTAAGTTGTTGGAGTGCACCCATGACCGTTCCTCATAATACTCCCTCCTACGCTGTCCAGCTATTAACTCCTGAATATGCACTCTGTGCTCCTGCTGGATCTCTCGAATCTCCCTGATCTGTGCTTCGTAAGTCTGCTGTACGTGTCTCATATCTCGCACCTCATCCATCATGTAATTCCATCTGTCATTACCCTGTTCAGGTCCCACTGGTGGCTGCTGCTCTTCTTCCTCGAACTGTGGTGAATCAGGGGCTTGCTCATCAAACTCCACCTGCTTCGGTGGTGCATCTTGCTCATCGCCTTCCATATGCACTGGCTCTGCTCTCAAGTTAGCTAGTTCGAGGTTCTCTTCAACTCTCATCTGTCTGAGAACCTCTTCCACTTCATCTCTATTCTTTCTGTAAAAAGCCATCACAACCCTTGAGTGGTTAGCACTAGCCATCGTCAGATTGGCATACTTCCTTCGAGTGTAAACTTTAGTGAGCTTTGGAGCTGGCAAAGGAAATGGTGCTCCCTTCTCTTGCCTTAAACAATATTGATTCCCAGCCACAGACAAGAACTCCATCCTCATCAACTGCTGATAATTCAAGCCATCACTAACCATCCTATTCTCCATTCCAGCAAGGTTAATTCCCAACCCTTGAGCGATCATGGTGATCATGCCTCCTAGCATCAAACCCTGAGATGATTGTCTCTTTGCCACTCTCTCTGCATGGTGCACAAAATGTGCTGCAACATTCAACGGTCGCTCATTGTAGATGCAGAACATGATATACAACTGTTTCTCTCCTACAGCTCCACCCTCAAATCTTCCTAAGATGGTATTAGAAACAATCTTCTCTAGGTATCTCATCACCAGGTTTCGGATTACAGTTCCCTTTGAAGCACTGGGAACATAACCTGCTTGTTCCGTCCTATTATTCACTAAGCTTTTCCACCATTCTTGTTGATTGAAACCACATCCTTCATAGAAACTCTGGTGGTTTGCACATGGTGGGCATCCAAAGCACTCGTTCAATACAGGTAGTGGAATCTTTTCTCTCAACACATTATCCAGCTGAAACGTCACCCAAATAGAGAAACCATTTCGATCCTTCTTCACTTGCAATACACTCATAAACTCAGCAGTTAGATGGTAATAAGTAGGTGGCCTTTTGTCAAAGAAAGCCTCCAGTTGTGCAAATCTAAATAGCTTCCTCAAATCCTCCTCGATTCCTAACCTTCTCATAGTTTCTGTCTTGGAATCGAGTTGGTTTGATCTTCGGAGCTAACGTCTGCAACCTGAGCACATATTTACCCCAATAATCTTCAAACTCTACTCCAAAATAATCTGGATGGATCCCATCTTTCATCAGTTTTGCATCAAGATTAGCCAACTCCCCTGGATCGGTAATGACTATGAAATCCTTATTTCTTGGTCTAACTCTCCTCTCAGCCATCTACAATACAACACTGCTCAAGTTATATTTAAACTTCGTCAATAAGAATGTTAATGCATTAAGTTAAATTCCACTCAAGTCATTCAACTTAAGTGTGAAATATACTATGCATCAACATCACTTATTCACATCATTAAAACTTCACACTTAATCACAATATGCACTCCATCATCATTCATCTCAACTAACCATGATTCCTATCTCAATTCCTATCATACTTGCACACATAAATTCTAGCACATATCAACACGAAGCACTATGAACCTATGATCTCAAATTTAACCAAAATCTTCACTTAGGCATTTCATCGAACACTTGGCATGCATAACGTTTCAACATAATTTCAAAATATACTTCACATAGCCTCATGCCCGAATCCTCAACATCTAAGTCTAATTATTCACAATTTACACATTACACAAGTATGATCACTCAATTTGCACAACACATACAATCAATTTCATCTTTCTCACAAAATCCCCTAATTCAACTTCTCATGAACCCTAATTCAATTCTCAATTAACAAATCACATTGACACATGTATGCTCATTACTCACAAACTCATTCAAAACACATAATATCACAAAGTCCATGTATCCCATTTCTATCAAAATTCACAAGTTAGGTTCAAAGAATTCATACCTTTCAAACTTGGATGTGGAGAAGTGTTCTTTGTGTGCACAATTGAAGAAACTCACTCACAATCTCTCAATACTAACCTTGTTGGTCGATTAATGCACTAGGGAGAGGAATTTAGAGTGAAAAGAGTGTGTACGGAAGGGTTTGTGTGTGTGGAAGTGAGTACGGATCGGCCCTTTTAAAACTGGAATTAAACCCTGCACGGCCCGTGTAGCGCTGCACGACCTCAAGTGTGGCCGTGTAGCATTTTATGATATCAATACACGGCCTCTTGTTACAGGGCTGTGCTCCGCACACGGCCTGTGTACCTGCTTTCCTGCACGGCTCGAGCTCGAAGCTCGGCCAAGACCCTGGGCGAGTAGCGTGTTCTGATCTCAATACACGGCCTGTTGTTACAGGGCCGTGCTCCCGTGTAGCATTTTTACCCTGTTTTCCAACTTTCACACTTCACCTCATCTTTGCCCTGTTTTTGCACTTCTCATACTCCCTTTTCATGCTAAAAAATGCTTTCAAACATTATTCACACCACAATTATAATCAAATAATGGATTATCATGTACTTAAATACCACAAAACATGCCAAAACTATCCTAACTCATGAAAAAATTTCAAAATTGACCCATTTTTGCCACAAGACAACATAGCAATACACATGATTCATCATACACCAAAGCATACACAAGATATAAGTCACACCACACACTCTCCCCCAAACTTAAATCGGAACAAGTTGCGAATTAAGTTTGCAAAAAGTGGTGAGACGTACCCTTGTCGTTTCCACAATGCTCTTCATAAACTTACCCCATGATGCTTCATGTGCATCTTCTACAATCTACATATGATCAAGTATGTCCACCACGCAACCTCCCCCCAAACTTAAATTAACACAAGTGTTAAAATTTAAGTTTGTAAAGAGTAGTGTGGCATACATCATCATTTCATCATTTACACTCTTGGCTTCCATTATATGCACTTTTCTCCATGAGCTTCACCCCCTACATACCAAATCTACAAGAAAACTATCAAACAAAAATAAAAAGAAAATAAAATCTACACTACTCCACAATCAAAGAAGTTTAAGAAGAGAGAGTATCCACATACACTATCTCCTTTTGAAAAGGAGATAAGTAATGCTTCACTCGATGACCATTTACCACAAACTCATTATTCGGACCCTTAAGCTTCAATGTATGTCCACTCAACACTTCAAGCACTTCATATGGCCCCATAAGCTTTCCGGGAAATAACTTAAGCCTCAAATTGAATACAAGAACTTTGTCCCCCGGAGCAAACGTCTTCTCTTTTACCTTAGCATCATGCCATCTCTTCATATTCTCCTTGTAGATGATTGAGTTACCAAATGCTCTTCCTCTAAACTCCTCCAACTCAACTAACTTCAACAACCTTGCTTGACCACTCTCCCTTTCATTCATATTGAGATGTTTTATGCCCAAAATGCACGGTGTTCCAACTCCACGGGGAGATGACAAGCTTTACCATAGACCAATTGATACGGTGACACACCAAGAATGGTTTTAAAAGTTGTCCAATAAGCCCATAAAGCATCATCAAGCTTGTCCGACCAATCCTTCCTCCCTCCATTGATGGTCTTCTCCAAAACTAACTTGATTTGGCTGTTTGAGACCTCTGCCAAACCATTTGCTTGAGGGTGGTAAGGTGTAGCCACTCGATGCTTCACTCCATATCTCTTCAACAAACTCTCCATCAACTTGTTTATAAAGTGTGATCCCCCATCACTCACTAAAGCCCGTAGAACTCCAAACCTAGTAAAAATATTCTTTTTCAAGAACCTTTGCACAATAAAAGCATCATTTGTCTTAGTGGGGATTGCCTCCACCCACTTCGATACATAATCCACGGCTAGTAAGATGTACACATATCCTTTAGATGGGGGGAACGTCCCATGAAATCAATGCCTCATACATCAAATATTTCCACATCAATCCTCAAGCTCATGAGAATCTCATCTCGCTTACTTATTCCCCCTATTCTTTGGCATTTATCATAGTTAGCCACAAACTTCTTTGCATCCTTAAACAATGTTGGCCAATAAAAACCTGATTGTAAGATCTTAGCCCCCGTCTTTTGATGAGCAAAGTGACCTCCACACAAAGACGAATGACATAACTCAAGAATCCCCATAACTTCTTCCTCGGCCATACATCTCCTTATTACTCCATCATTGTAAATTTTGAACAAATATGGTTCATCCCATAAGTACTTCTTCACTTCAACTTGAAACCTCTTTTCCTTATACTCATTAAGTAATGTGGGCTTGATTCCACACACAATGAAGTTGACATAGTCGGCATACCAAGGCGGCACATTCACCATGAGAGTACACACTTGCTCAACTTCTAA
Organism: Pogostemon cablin; assembly: GCA_023678885.1. Classification (NCBI taxonomy): domain Eukaryota; kingdom Viridiplantae; phylum Streptophyta; class Magnoliopsida; order Lamiales; family Lamiaceae; genus Pogostemon; species Pogostemon cablin. The sequence goes on from CM042975.1 coordinate 24,117,685, forward strand.
TAGTAAAATCTCCTCATCCAGGAACTTGTCTCCAATCGGCTTCATGTCTTCATTCTCACCTTTATTTTCCAACCTAGACAAATAATCCGCGATCACGTTCTCCACGCCTTTCTTATCCTTGATAATCACATCAAATTCCTGCAAAAGCAACACCCAACGGATTAAAAGAGGTTTAGCATCTTTCTTACTCATTAGGTATTTAATAGCCGCGTGATCCGTGTAGACAATCGTTTGTGTTCCAACCAAGTATGGTCGAAACTTCTCAAAAGCATACACTACGGCTAAAAATTCCTTCTCCATTGTGGTATAATTGACTTGGCACAAATTTAATATCTTCGAGGCATAATAGATTGCTCTAAACTTCTTCTCCCTTGATTGGCCCAACACCACTTCGATGGATTGATCGCTAGCATCACAATGTATTTCAAATTGCAAACTCTAATCCGGAGTAACGAGTATTGGCGATGAAGTGAGAGCATCCTTAAGCACCTAAGATGATACACAACATTCATCATCGAAGTGAAATGGACAATCTTTTTCAAGCAATTTACAAAGAGGTTTAGCAATTTTGGAAAAATCCTTAATGAAGCGTCTATAGAAGCCTGCATGTCCTAAGAACGATCTCACCCCTTCTCACTAATAGGAGGGGAAAGACGTTCTATGGCTATCACTTTAGCTCTATCCACTTTTAACCCATGCTTTGAAATATGATGCCCCAATACTATCCCATCGGTCACCATAAAATGACACTTTTTCCAATTTAGCACAAGATTCAATTCTTCACACCTTTGCAATACAATAGTGAGATTAGAATAGCAAATATCATAAGAGGTACCATACACAAAAAATTCATCCATAAACACCTCCATAATATTTTCAATTAAACCATTGAAGATAGCCATCATACAACGCTGAAAAGTGGCAGGGGCATTGCATAGACCAAACGGCATCATTCTAAATGCAAACGTACCATAGGGACATGTGAAAGTTGTCTTCTCTTGGTCTTCCGGTGCAATCAATATTTGATTGTACCCGGAATAACCATCAAGAAAACAATAGTACTCATGCCCCGCAAGACGATCCAACATTTGGTCTATGAATGGCAATGGAAAATGATCTTCACAAATATTTTTATTCAATTTACGATAATCAACACACACTCTCCAACCCGTGATAGTTCTTGTGGCAATGGTTTCATTTGTATCGGATCTAACAATTGTCATATCACCCTTTTTTGCCACTACATGTAAGAGACTTACATATTGACTATCACTTATTGGAAAGATTCACTACAAAAAACTCTCGAATTACCGACGGAAATTACCGTCGGTAATACTTGAAAAATCCGTCGGTAATGAGGTTACCGACGGATTAGCGACGAACATTAATTCGTCGCTAAAACCATGGTCGGTAATTTATTACCGACGGAAATAAAATTCCGTCGGTATTTACCGACGGATTATGGACGTCGGTAAATAGAATTTTCCGTCGGTAATCATGAAAATAAAATTCGTCGGTGCTGTAAATTAGCGACGGATTTAGCGACGGATTTATCCATCGGTAAATTAGCGACGGAAATTTCCGTCGCAAATTTAAAAAAGCAAAATCATATGAAAATTAGTTTACTGACGGTAATCCATCGGCGATTTCGTCTGTAATTAGCGACGAAAATAATCCGTCATAAACTTTGCGACGGAATTATCCGTCGGTAATATTTATTTTCAAATTACATATTTCATTTACCGACGAAAATTTCCATCGCAAATTTATGTATATATTTGAATTTTATATTTTAAAATTAATATTAATACCTGTTAATTAATATAAAATTCTAATTAATTAAATCTTCAAAACACAACCCAATGTAAGATTTAAATTCAACAATCTCCATAATTTGAAATAGATTATCCAAATTCGACACAAAATATCAAATTCTACTCAATCTTTGACACAAAACATCCAATACAATAAACATGATCACAAGTCTCCCAAATCAGCATCAACCTCGTCATCAGCATCATCATCAATATCAACATCATTATGAGCGACACCAGATGTAGATCCACCACCATAAGGAGAAGCCATTGTACTTCCACCTCGCATCATTTCCATAAGTTGTTGCACTTGGGCTTGAAGCACTTGAATTTCTGCTTGCATCTCAGTACGCACCTCCAAGATTTTTTCATCTAACTGTCTCTTGCACTCTGATTTTGAACAGACAACTTGAGTAACACTGGATTGGCTACTTGAACTTCCTTCTCCCAAATTACCAATGCCGAAGATGCGACCTTTTTTTGGTGCAACGGTTTGACGGAAGATATCTCCCATATTAATCTCAGGAGCATCAGGCATTTGACTCAGTTCGTCTTTCTTTTGTTGGATTGTATTATGTGAATTTACATGGTTAATAATGAATTATTACTCAAATATTATAAATTTATCATTTTACTCATAAATACTTTAAAAACACAAAATATTATACTTACAACCACATTTTCAGCTACGGCATAGGCGTACTTTCCATTTTCATCCGGAGGATGGAAGTTTAAAAAGATGTCATACTCATTGGCTTCCTTTTTATGCTTTTTGGCCTTATTAACAAAGAAAACAAATTAAGCATATTTGTATACCAACACAATCTACAAAAAATTAAACATATATTTCATAATGGTATTTCTTGCCATCAATTTTAGCCCAATCATTAAAAAGATTAATTAACACAATAGATATTTATAAAAGATAAGTGAATAAGAGATAGAAACTCACAAACTTTTCAGCAAATTCACAAGCTCCTACTGAACCTCCTTTGTGGCAAGAAATACCAGTACCCTCTCCTGCCGGCTCGCTTCGACGATTTTTCTTATTCTGTTCAGCCTTTGCTATCTCTTTTGGATCTTGCCAATGAGCAATAAAGCTAGCCCAAGACTCATCAGTCATATATTCTGGTTTTTCATCCTTATCTTCCCATATTTTCTTCCAGTCGTGGACAATGTCACCATAACGAAGAGCACATAAAAAGTTCCATTTGTCCGGAACTAGTGCATCGATGTCTTCGCTCCACATGCATTTTTTCTACATAAATTAAATAAAAGATTAATATCATATCAAAATAGAACTCTAAACTTTTTAATGCATACCTTAAACTCCTCAAAATATATACGTTTGGTCTCCGCAGATATCTTTTTCCAACGAGTTGCTCCTTTTTCAACCCGACCTAAAACTATCTCTCTAAACATGTGGGCTAGTTTATGACCAGGCTGTAAACTACAAATTAAGCAAATCATGGTTACACAATATAATTTATAATAACACCCTCTATAAGAATTATAAGAAAATAATTACCTTCCCTTAATGATCTCTACTTCTTGCTTTTGAGTCGTAGTTTGAGAATTTTGTACAGCAGATGATGTTGATTGTGCTGGTACAGATGGTATAGTAGGTGGAGCTGAGGTTGATGGTGCAGATGGTATGGGAGATGGAGCTGAGGTTGATGGTGCAGATGGTATGGGAGGTGGAGCTGAGGTTGATGGTGCAGATGGTATGGGAGGTGGAGCTGAGGTTGATGGTGCAGATGGTCTGGGAGGTGGAGCTGAGGTTGATGGTGCAGATGGTCTGGGAGTTTGAGCTGAGGTTGATGGAGCAGCTGAAGTTGATAGTACAGCCGAAGATGCACTACGTCCATCTCGTCTACCTCGACCACGTCCACCAATACGTCCATCAGTACGTCCACCTGTCATCTGCAACCCAAAAAATTATAATATATTCAATTTTTCAAGCTATAAAGTATATTAAATATTGTAAAGTACAAATAAAAATAACAAGAAGAAGAAACTCACAAAAGTCTTTATACATATCATATATAGTTTGTGAAATACATCTCGAAAATCGATGTCAAGAGTTATTTTCAGAATCTGAATTATTCAAATTTTCAAAACTATTTTCGGACTGCAACTCTTCATCGATATCATCTTCCTCATCAATGATTTCCATGAATGCACCACTCTCATCGTTTAAACCTGATGGCCCATCATCTGATTGCACATTGTTTGGCTCATCTATGAAATCCTCTTGAAATGGAGGAGGAATAGAATCTTCACAACTTTTGGATATTTTTGCAATGTGCAACTTTGACTTCACTTTACAAACTGGCCACCAATCACTCTTTGTTTTCTTCTCAGTTGGATATGTACAATAATACACTTGGACCGCTTGAATTGCCAATACAAATGGCTCATATTGTCTGAACCTCCTTTTGTGGTTAATCTCGACAAGTTTATATTCCGGATGAATTCTTGTTCCCAAAGGTGATGGGTCAAACCACTCGCACTTGAACAGCACAACCTTTTTAATAGGTAAACCAGGATAATCTAATTCTACTACCTCATCCAACATCCCATAATAGTCACTCTCATCTGTAAGGTAATTTGTTCCTTTTATGCAGATCCCACTATTTGATGTTGATTTAGAAGCTCCATATCGAACAGTGTGGAATTTATAGCCATTCACATAATATCCATGATATATGTTAACTTTGCGAGATGGGCCATTTGAGAGATCTCTAATCATTTTACTATGAATGATTGGATTGTTGAGCACCTAATAATATAAGTCGTTGTAAGGAGATTTTTAAATTATTCATTGCAAGAATATTACAATATGCAGAACATATAAATTTAGGGAATTTACTCTTACATGAGATTTGAACCAAGTTGCAAATTCACTTGCTATCCTTGAATCAATCTCACCAACTGACATGATTGGTTGACTATGTTGCAACTCAGTCGTGTAAACACTTCAAAAACAATAGGTGCGGTCATTAACAATGAAATGTATTAAGAGTTGAGCATAATAATAATGTTATTACTTGTATTAACAAGTTATAAAACTTACTCTATATAAGGCTGTACTTCTTCACAATTCAGTAATACGTATGAGTGTGCTGCTCGAAACTCCGCATCATCTAGATACCTTTTCTTTACCTTTCCAAATGTACGACCGGGCAGATGAAATATAGAAAGACATTCACTATTACTCACGACAAAATCTCCACAACCATCATCATTTCTAGGAGTCCTATTGTGTCTTGTCATCACATGATCCTCAAAATAATAAGAACAGAATGATGATGCTTCCTCTACTAAATAAGCATTGCAAATCGAACCTTCAACCTTTGCTTTATTCCTTACATTTTTCTTCAACTTGCGAAGGTATCTCTCAAAAGGGTACATCCATCTGTACTGAACTGGACCGGCTATCTTTGCCTCATAAGCCAAATGAACTGGTAGATGCTCCATTGAATCAAAAAAACTTGGTGGAAAGATACGTTCAAGCTTACATAATATCACAGGAATATCCTTATGCAAACATTCCATATCTTCTTCCTTAATGGTTGTAGAAGTTAAGTCTTTGAAGAACAAGCTTAATTCAGTGATAGCTTTCCAAACATCCCGTGGGAGTAGATCCTGAAACGCCATTGGGATCAATCGCTGCATGAATATGTGGCAATCATGGCTTTTCATACCAAACATTCTCAATTTTTTCTTGTCCACACATCTACTCATGTTTGAGACATAACCATCAGGAAATCTCAGCTCTTTGATCCACTCAAACAAAACTTCCTTTTGTTTTTTGTTAAGAGTATAACATGCCTTTGGAAATTTTCCTGTCTCTTCATTCTTCTTTAACTCAGGACGTCGACAATAATCATTCAACTCATCTCTTGATTTACGAGTATCTTTTGTCTTTCCTTGAACATTCACCACAGTATTGAATATATTGTCGAACACATTTTTTTCAATGTGCATTACGTCCAAGTTATGTCGAATCAATAAATCACCCCAATATGGCAAATCCCAGAATATACACTTCCTTCTCCAACCCAAATTTTTAAGCGATTCATTAACTTCACAACCACCTAGTTCAGTCACCTTTTTAAACCCCAGATATTCTATCTCAGCTAATATCTCGTGTCCCGTTCTAATTGGAGGAGCCTCAGTGAAAACAGTTCTATTCTTGAGGAACCAAGTTTTATTTCTCCGCCATGTGTGATCATTCACTAAAACCTTTCTATGATTGTCAAACCATGATTGCTTCCCACTACACTTAAGAGTAAAGGCTTCTGAATGGTGCATGCAATAAGGACATGCTAATCTTCCTGCAGTACTCCATCCACACAACATTGAATAAGCTGGAAAATCACTTATTGTCCATAAAATTGCAGCTCTCATCATGAAATTATTTTTCTTGGAGACATCATAAGTTTCCACTCCAACTTCCCATAATTGTATCAACTCATGTATAAGGGGTTGTAGAAAAACATCCAATTTCTCCTTTGGATTCTGTGGCCCGGGAACCAACACAGTAAGAAACATGTGTTGTTCCTTCATACACATGGATGGAGGCAGATTGTAAGGCGTAAGTATAACTGGCCAAGATGAGTATTGCTGCCCCGATTGACCAAATGGCTGAAAACCATCAGTGCAAAGACCCAATCTTACATTCCTACTTTCAGCTGCAAACTCAGGATACCTGTTGTTCAATTGTTTCCATGCCGCCGAGTCGGATGGATGTTCCATGCCCTGATCCTTATCATGATTAGCATGCCACCTCATCTCATTAGCCGTAACTTTAGAGGCAAATAATCTTTGTAAACGCGGAGCCAAAGGAAAGTAATACATAATCTTGCGGGCTACATTTTTCTTATCATATCGAGGTTCATTATAGAACTTGCAACAAGTCAACTCCTCATCTGCTCGCCAATAAATCATGCAATTCTTAGGACAACAATCAATCTTTTGCACTGGTAAGCCCATTCCCCGTAGCAATTTCTTGCACTTGTAGAAGTCGTCAGGAACGGAGTTTTCTTCCGGTGCTAACTCTTTTACTAATCCGACAACCTCATTAAACAACTTCTCAGACATGTGATTCTCAGATTTCATGCTCATAAGTCGAGAAATGAATGATAATTGTGAATGACTACATCCGGGCCACAAGTCCTGGTCTGCTGCTTCAAGCATGTCAAAGAATTTTTTAGCTTCTGGATTAGGATTCTCTTCATCAACGTTTTCAGCATTAAAAGCTGGTCCAGCCGCATCCATGACCATTTCGTGGTATGGACTATATTCTTCCTCATTCATTTCATGATTAGATAAAGGAATTGATCTATCAGCATCTATCTCCATGTCATTTCTCGACCATTGCTCACCATGGAAAACCCACTCAAAATAATCTGGAGTGAATCCATTTTTGACTAGATGTCCTTTTACTACGTCAACAGGTAAAAAGCCTTTGTTTCGACATTTTCTTTTAACACATGGACACTTAATTTTTTCACCATCCTTCCACTCATGTTGACTAGTTGCAAATTCAATGAATTCGTCAACTCCTTTCAAAAATTCAAAAGTCAATCCCCCATTTCTCATGCGATTGTACATCCACAAACGAGTTGACTTCATTGTGCAATCTAGTCTGTATAATCGTAATTATAAATCGTAAATATACACTAGCCAAATGATTCATACTAAATTGCCCTGTCACACATGAAACAATTAATTCTTCTGGTAACTTTTTTTTATTCTTCCTATAAGCATGAATACATTTATGCTCCATCAATTATAAATACAGTAGGAATAAAATCTATATCAATTTCCCAACCTACCTTTTGTGCACATTATGACAAGAGCATCGGCATCATCTCACATTTCTTACACGCTTCTTACAAGAATGAATAGAATATTTAAATAAATAGGGATCAATTTTCCAACCTACCTTTTGTGCACATTATGACAATAGAATATGTTTTCCAAATAATGTACACACTGAATAAAGTGGGTAATATTATTTGAATGAAATATGAATAAAATAATAGAGGTGTGAATTTAGGTAAGGGTGAGTTGTACAAAGGTTGGAAGATGGGGCCTACAGAAGAAGGGCCTCACGTTCGTTTGTGCTTACTGTGTGGCCCCAAATTGAATTCGGTGTGGTGGGCCGAGCTAGCGGACTTAAGAACCCGACCCGACCCGCGTCGCCTGCATCTATATATATGGACTATGGAGTATTTTTTAATTAATTTTTTTTTCTTTTCCCCCATTTTTGGTGGAATAAACAGCTGTGTATAAGTATCTCACAGTTGCACGGTGCACCGCCACACACTACTCGATTAAGACTATACTAGTATTTTGATTCGATATTTTATTTTATTTTATTTTGTTTTTTAATTTATTTTTTAAAGGCGCAACAATTATAATTTCACTTTAAATTCTATACGTAAAACATTTTGAACTACAACGTAAAATTATAATTATATCCTAAACTCTAAGCATTAGTAATGAAATACTCCCTTTTTCCTATAAAATCTTTCACGCTTTTTTCATTTGTTTGTCCCACAAAACTCTTCACACAAAAAAAAATACTATCATTTTATCTAACAACCTCAAAAAATACTATAATTTCAAATTTAACACTTCTTCTTCACATACATATATTACTTTATACTTTTTAATTATCTAAAAATACTATAATACCTTCTAAAGTCAATAAAATTAGTAAAAACGTGAAAAAATAAAGGAACAGAGGAAGTACATCATATTATAAACTATAAAGGTAAAATTATAATTATACCATTAGAATGAGTATAGATAGTAAATTCTAGGAATCAAATTATATATCCTAAACTCTACTATTAGAGTAAAGTATGCTTTTATTATTATATTCTAAATTTATTTTTTTTAAAAAACATGGAAAAAAGAACAGTAACCTTTAGGCTGGGCCGGCTGGTGTGTTAATTAAATGGGAGGGGGCTGTCCTTATGGAAGTGTTTGCCTAACTATTAGTAAAAGATTTGTTTGGAGGCCTACTACAAAGAATGAATAGAATATGTTTAGTACAAATATTTCAAATATCTCACATTTCTTACACGCTTCTTAAAACATATTTAATTCAAATATTTAGTACTTATTCAATGTAATTTAAATTAATCCGTATTTATTTTACTAGATATATGCCCATAATTATCCGATCCTGTAATCCACCTTCTAATTGATCAAGAACTGTGCAGAATCCAGTTGCACAGTTACTCAACTCAGGGAATCTTGTTTTGAGAGATGCAAAAGATGATAACCCTGAGGATTTCGTGTGGGAGAGTTTTGATCATCCAACAGACACCCTTTTACTAGGTATGAAGCTTGGTTGGAACTTTATTACTGGCCATGAAGTGTATATCACGTCATGGAAGAACAGTAGTGATCCAGCAGAAGGAGATTTTACATTTCGTTTCGATCCTACTGATTACCCTCAAGCAGTCACAAGAAAAGGCACAGAGGTTCTGCATAGATCTGGTCCTTGGAATGGTGAATAGTATATTTACATTCGAAGTGGTAGTAAATAAAAATGAGGTGTACTATCGTGATGTGCAACTAGATGAGTCTGCTTTTACAAGGATTAAGCTAACTGAAAATTATGTGGATGCTTAAATAAATTCATACCAAAAGATCCACAAAGTTGAAACAGGGGAGATTGGACAAATGGGTGCAATCGAAGCACACCATTGGATTGCCAAAAGGGAGATGCATTTTTGAAATATTCTGGCATAAAACTGCCAGATAAACAGCACAAGAGTATGTCTCTTAAAGATTGCAGGGAGTTGTGCTGAAAGAACTGCTCGTGTGTGGCCTATACAAATCCAAATGTATACTTTGGTTTGGTGAACTTTTTGACATCAGAAAGAAATCTGCTGGACAAGATATTTACATTAGAATTGCTTCTTCTGAGCTAGGTAAGCATCTTTATTATTATTTTTTTCTCTTCAACAGAAGAAGGAAAAATAGTGCATTCTTTCAATAAACAATTTGACAGACTCAGAAGAGGAGAGGGAGGGAACACTTTGAGAACCTTAAGCTTCACTCTCCTCTAAATGGACCACCACTTAATTCATAAAAGAGTAAAGAAAATAATGATTTGCTGTGCACACTCTAACCTGGAGCACCACCCAGTTAACAAATGAGTTAAGAGAGACACCAAAGCAATAAATAATTGCAGCAACAAAAAACTATGGAAATAGAACTTCGCCCAAATTGCATAGTTGAAAACTGTACCCAGCACATTAATAGACAAAAAAATTTCGAAAGCGCTCAATAATTTTGGGAAAAAGCATATTGCATTCAACGAAATAAAAAAAATTGGATAAGAGGGAAAGACTTACAGAGGTATAACAGTACTCCACAGTAATTGAGAGGTCGGAGGTGCTGCTCCAAGAATGGTACAGGAGCGCCTATGGTGGATTAACGGTAGACAATGAAAGCACCATTAATATCGCTGCTGCAAGAAGGAAACCATCGCAGTTTTGTCTAGGGCAGGAGAGGTTTCATCTAAAGCATCTTTAAAGCCTATTGTTAATCGACGGCGGAAAGTTGGAATAGAAAGCCCTGTTCGTCGAATTCCAGCAGCGGCGGCGAAAAATGGTGGCGGGCTCTTCGATTTTGTCGACGGGAAGCTAATTTGGGGAAGATGAATTGATTTGAATTAGGTTTGGGTTTACAAGCTATTCACGCCCAGATAAAAAGTGGTCCTATTTACCGACGGATTTTATTCCGTCGTTAATTAAAATCTAAAATAATTATTTTTAAAAATAAAGATATATTTTCCGACGGATTTTATTCTGTCGGTAATTAAAAACTAAAATAATTATTTTTTAAAATTAAGGTATAATTACCGACGGATTTAATTCGTCAGTAAAATAAAGATAGTTAAATTTTTAAAATAAAATCAAATATATTTACCGACGGATTATTCCGTCGGGAAATTAAAGACAAATAAAATTTTTAAAATATAAAATTTAATATATTTACCGACGAAAATATCCTTCGGTAAATTAAAAACTAAAATTATTTTTTTAAAACTAAAATTTAATATAATTACCGACGAAATTTTCCGTCGCTAAATAAAAAATTTAAAATTAATTTCCTTTAAATAAAATTTATATATTTACCGACGGATTTAATCCGTCGGTAAACTTCCGAGATTTATTCCCTCCAAAATACCGACGGCTTTACCGACGGAATAAAAACTCCGTCGCTAATTCCGTCGGTAATCCGTCGCAAATTCCGTCAGAAATTTTTATTGAAGATTTTTTTAAAATAAATACTATTAAATCAATAAACCGTCGGTAATCCATCGTTAAACTGTCGGTAATTACCGACGATTTTTTTCCGTCGGTAAATTTGTCGGTATTCCGGCAGTTTCTTGTAGTGATTATTCCCGCATCAAGCCATTTAACACCTCTTTTCTTACCACTTCTTGCATTATAAGATTTAATCTACGTTGGTTTTGCACACAAGACTTCTCATCATTAATTAAATGAATCTTATGCATGCACATAGATGGACTAAACCTTTCAAGTCTTTTATACTCCAACCAATGGAGGATTTATGCTCTCTTAAAACTCTTAACAATTTTTCTAATTCTAAATCATTAAGGGAAGAGGATACGATTACCGGATATGCTTCATTCTCTTCTAAGTAAGCATACTTCAAATGCTCCGGCAATGGTTTCAACTCTATCTTCTTCTTCTCTTGCACTTCCTCTTTTGGTTCTTCATCAAGTTTCTCCACCTTTGCTTCCTTTGCTTCTTCATTCGTGAGTTTCCTACAAGCATTTAAACTATGTAATTCATCAATCATTTCATTATTTTCTAAACAAAAAGAGACTTAGATTTAATAGATTCAATGGAGTAAGAATGACTTATGATAAGTTCCAACGGATCCTTTGAGTGAAGGTGATACATATGCTCTTTAACAATGTTGTCCACAACCTCCAATCTTCTACATTCCTCCTTGTTCTTAAGATACCTCATAGCCTCTCTCAATGAAAATATCACCTCTTCTTCAGTCACTCTCAAAGTGAGCTCCCCTTTTCCACGTCTATCAATGCCTTTCCCGTGGCAAGAAATGGACGGCCAAGTATTAATGGAACATTCGAATCCTCATCCATGTCTAATACCACAAAATCAACGGGAAATAAAACTTTCCAACTTTGATCAAAACATCTTCCACAATTCCCTTTGGATATGTCAACGACCGGTCGGCTAATTGAAGTGTAACCGATGTCGGTTTGACCTCACCAATGCCCAACTTTTTGAAAATTGACAACGACATCAATTTAATACTAGCCCCCAAATCACATAAGGCTTTGTAGTTTTCATGCTCTCCCATCTCACATGGAATCGTAAAACTCCCCGGATCTTTCAATTTAGTGGGAAGTTTCTCTTGCAAAATAGCACTACATTCCTCCTTCAATTTCACCGTTTCAAACTCTCCCAAGCTTCTTTTCTTAGACAATATATCTTTCAAAAACTTTGAGTAGTTGGGCATTTGAAGTAAAGCCTCCGCAAAAGGAATATTCACATGAATCTTCTTCAACATTTCAACAAACTTGGTAAATTTCTCCTTTAATACCTTTTTCAAGCATCTTTTGTGGAAACGGAATTGCAACGGGCAACTTCGGAATTCCCCATTCATCCTTTTCAAATTTCTCTTCTCTCTCTTTACGTTTTGCTTCTCTACATCTTTCCCACTTCTTTGGAGACTTCACCTTTTCTTCTTCAAGTATAGGGGTACTTTCATCTTTTTCATCAATTTCAACTTCTTTCTCTTTTCCTTCTTCATCCACTCTTTCCATAGGCTCAACTTCACATTCTACCTCCTCTACTTCCGTTGGCATAAAAGACCCTTCGTATTTTGTTCCACTACGAAGTGCAATAACCTTACATTGCTCTTTTGGATTAGTAATGGTTGTAGATGGAAATTTTCCTTGACGATGAACATCACCCCTTTCACTTGCCATTCGACTCATTTGTGTCTCCAAGGCTTTGAATCTATTATCAATCATTTCATCTCTTTGCTTCCTAGAATCAAACCTTTTGTCATTCACCTCTTTCTCTTGCCTCATAAAATCAAATATTTTGGCTATTTGATCCTCCATTGTAGGCTTCCCTTCACCATTTGGAGCTTTCTCCCCCGGATTGATTCCCGGTGGAAGAGTAAGGGCATTCCCTTGATTCCCATATGACAAATTCTCATACCTACGAGGTTGATTAAAATTTTCTTGAAAGTTACCTTGCCCCCATCCTCCTTGCCTTTGTGGATATCCTCCTTCATGATTCCCAAAGTTACCACCATAATTTCCTTGAAAGTTCCTTCCTTGCATGAAGGCAACTTCCTCAAGCGTCATCTCCGGTGGATACCATGTATCTTGAATTCCAAAATTAGAGGACATACCTTGTTGAGGCATAGATGTAAGTATTTGACAACTTTGAGAAGATTGACCCATATTAGGCATAGTCATGTCTTGTTGAGGATTTGGAAACACTTGTTGATTCATCAAAGGCAATGACATACCTTGTTGAGGACTTGCAAGCACTTGTTGATTCACCACTGGTGTAGAATTTGGAGACACTTGCATGTTAGCATTCATCCTCTTTAATATCTCTGTGATCGCCTTATCGGTCATATCTTCCTTAGGCACTTCCACCTTTTTCACTTGTTGCAAGCACACTCCTTCCATCTTAGCGATTCTCTCCCTTTCATACATCTCCGATGCACGATCCATAGGCCACTGACCCGTATTCAAAGCTACTTCCTCACATATATCAATTGCTCTTTCTGGAGTTTGCCCCAAAATCGAACCTCCCGCCGAAGCATTAATAAGCATCCTCTCACTTTCATGTAAACCGGCATAGAAAAATCCTATTTGTTGCTCTTCGGGGAATCCGTGTTATGGACACTTCCTTAGCATCTCTTTGAATCAGTCTCATGCTTCACTAAATATCTCAAGTGGCAACATATTTTAGATGCAACATCTTTGAAGGCGAAAAATACTTGCTCAAGAACCTTTGTGCCAACTCTCTCCATGTGATGTAAGATCCCGGTGGTATAGTATGATATCAAGCCTTAGCTCTATCTCTTAATGAAAACGAGAAAAACTTCATTTTAACAACATCCTCACTTGCCCCATTTATCTTTATCGTGTTGGCTAACTCCGTAAATTGGGCTAAGTGAGCATTTGGATCCTCCATAGCACCAGCAAAAAATTGATTTGCTTGCACCATATTGATCAATCCCGTCTTTATCTCAAAATTATTTACATTCAATGGCGGGCCCATTCCATAATTCTCATATTGCGGTTGGATATATATATATATATATATTTGCTTCAAATCCATTTATGCTGTCTTTGCTCCTTGAGTCTCCTCAATAACCCTTCAATAGCCACATCGAATGCGTCCTGCATACCCTCTAATCCTTTGTTAGAACTTGCATAAACAAGCTTTGGTATTAACTCAATCACTACTCTCCTCATCTTTTCCACATTTTCTTCACTATTTTTATCAAGTATACTCTTTATTGAGATAGTTCCATTTCTCACCCCCTTTCGATCTATGAAAACTGAAAAAGTCTCCGGTTTACTAGGAAGAAACCAATCGTACTGTAAATGAACCGTTCTGTGTCAGAAAAAACCGGGATCGAACCGGCCACCATGCAGTCAAAAATCGATCGCCGAGTCATGCTATCCCCACGAGGTTGCAAGCAGAATTTTGAACCTAGAAAAATTTCCAAGATATCTCTCGAGGAGCCGGCAGAAAGTAATCTGCACTGGTTCAGCAGAATTGCCCTGAAATCAGTCTTTATGTTAGAGCGTCGCCCGCCAGTGAAGCTGAAGAGGGTGATGCGGTCGTGGCTGCTGACGAAATCCTGCCACAGTCTGACGTCAGTAATCGAGCGGGGGTGGAATCCACTGGGGTATGGTACAGAGATATCGTAGTAGTCCTCTTTGTACCTTTCGACTGTGAAGCGCGTGATGTTACGTGCTTTCGGCCTGTTGATGCAATATGTTCCCTAGAAATTTTGGAAATCTGCCGAGATACGGCCCAGGGTAAGTAGGTGATCACTTCCGTTGGATTTCTTGAAATATGGCTGATCACTTACCCAGTTTAGCATCACATTGCAATGTCGATCGCGCTCTTCAGTACTGGCATTAGTGAATATGTAGCATTCGACTGCGAGTCCAAGGTAACTCCGGATGTAGTACGCCGCAGCGGATTCCGGCTCAAGGGTTCTGCAAGGGTAACTCAACATTCGATTGTGGTAAATGGGCTCGAGCGAGAATTGATCAGTCCAATACCACGCGCCACTCAAGTTATGCGGCATGACTCTCGACAATCCGGCGGCGGCCGACTTTCCAAAACCGGCATTAGCGACGTCGTCGTAGCGGGAAATGCTGTTGTGGAGCTTGGTGGCAGTGGAATTGAAGAAGGCGAACAGGGTGAAGGGAAGGGTGGGGGAGGAGAGGAGGAGGAGGAGGAGGAGTTGGAGGCGAAGAAACATATGCGGCGGCTGTTTTGGGAGAGGTAACGTTTGAAGTATGAGTAATGTTTGGTGTCTTCTGTATCTTGTTTTAAGCTGGGGGGTGTGTTTGAAGAGGGAAACATTACATTACATTAAATTAAATTAAATTAAATTAAGCGAGATTGCAGTGATAGCTAGTTGGAGGATTATAGTTTATTGCCTAATCGTGTGTTATTTAAATGTATGCAGTCCAGCTTCTGGTTATTAAGACTATTTTAGTCTAATTTGGAATATAAATTAATTATTTAAGGCCGCAAATAAATCAATTATTATAACTTAAGTTATCAAACGTTTTGCACATTTATAATTATGTATGTGCATCGTATTTCATTAATTTTTCAGGAGATTTATTCGGTGTTTTAGAAGATTTTCTACAAAACAATCGAAATAATATACTATGTAATTGCATGTCTTTTTAGACACACGCAATCTTACTGTATCTTATTTTACCATTAGTTACCAAAGTTTTAAATCAAAAGTCGTCTTGTACAAATTAAAATAGTTCCAAGAATAAAATATTATTTTTCGGAAACTCCACCGGGCGTCCATGGAGACACAAAGAATAAAATATTAATTAATGCTAAAAACTAGTATTAAATTGTGTTTTCGAAATAGTTCAATAGTTTATTATTGAAATGTTTTTTTATTTAAAAATTTCTCATTTTTTGAATATCATTGGACTAAAACATTAGATTATATCAGGTTTTTACAAAAGTTATAAAACGTAATTGGAGATGTGAAAATATTTCATTTTGGGCAACGCTGTGAGACCTAGTATTATTTGGCTGATTTGTGTGTAAGTGATTATGTGATATGATAAAACTTGATAATTTTTAAAAGAAAAAGTGATATTAAATTTATAAAAAATAATAATATTATTTTATAAGCATTTATGGTGTGAATAAAAGTAAAAACAACAAAAAATTATTTTTATTAAATTCTGTGCACCGAATACATGCATGTATTGTTGGGACGAAAATAATAATGTTATTTTATAGCGGAAGTGATAATATTTAACAAAAACGATAATTTTTTATCCATCTCATGTATTGTTGGGACGAAAATAATAATGTTATTTTATAACGGAAGTGATAATATTTAACAAAAGTGATAATTTTTTATCTATCCATTACGTGAGATGGTCTCAAACTATCCATATTATTTTATATTTTTATAGAAAATATTTGCACCTTGATTTATAATTATGGCCGTGTAATATCCCTGCCTCTCTGGTCATATACTAGTACTATTTTTTACCACAAAAATTATGTTGTGCTCGTGCTTAAATTTAATTGCGCTACAAAATATGATTAATTGATTCTTCTTCCGTACAACCACTATAATATTTGGCAACCAAAATTATTTTGTTCTCGTGAATAATATTTGATGAGTTAGATAAGTCTTGTAAAACGAGTTTACATCATAAACCCTTGTAAATCTCGTGGTTCTCCTTAATTTAAACACGCTAACAATATATAGGGTATATAGGATTGAAAGGGGATCATAGAGTTTACATCATGAATCCAGTTTACACAAGTGTTTGTGAAATTTGATTATCCAATAAAAAATTGAGTTAGTCTCTTATAAACCGGGTTTACATTATCAATTCTTGTGAATCATGTAGTTCCTTTCAACTTAAACACCCTAACAATACATATGGTATATAAGATTAGAGGTGGGAACCACAAGTTTGTATAAACCAATTAATGAGGAATTAATCAGCTCCTCAGCATCTTCTTCCATCCAACCACATAGGTATAAAAAATGTTGGTGGATTACTCACAAAACATTATTTTGTGGATTGGAACAGGCCAGACTTTTGTGGGTTGGGTTTTCGATAGAATAGTGCGGGATGGGCTGCTGGCCCAAACTCATCATGGCGTTTATACATATATTTTATGAAATAAAGAAAAACATAGAATAAATTTATGAAAATGAGTTATAAAGGGCGACACTATTGCCACCCGAAATATTACTGAGAGCACTCAATCTCCAAAAAAATTTATAGTAAAAATATTTTTATATCCTCATTCTTAAATTTATTCTCCATGCTTTTAATTGCTAACCCCACCCAATCAGCACCCAAAACACTTTAAGCACAGAAGATAGGAAAAAATACAAATGAAAAAAAGAAAAATGAAGAGGGTGAGAGATTCTGCAATTGAACTTTGTAAGCACCGGAAGGGGAGTCGTCACCTTCTACGGCGATGGCGCTATCACCGAAAACACTAAGCAGTCCCCCTTCTCCATCAAGGTCGGCCTCGTACAGATGCTCGGCGCGGCGTAAAGCGTAATCATGGACGTCTTCAATCCAGAGCAGGTCCGCATCGCCGAGGAGACCGGCGCTCGCATCGTCAAGGCATTGTAGCACGTCCCCACCGACATCCGCATCCAAGGAGATCAAGAAACTCATGTTAGATTCAGTTTAAATGAAGCAATTAAAATTGATGTTCTGAAAATTAAGTTAAAACTAAAGAGGATTGATCTTCACATCATCAGTTCAACACGGTACTAAAAAAATGACCTTTAGTATCAGCAGATTATAGATACTAAAAATTAAACAATTGATACAAATAAATTTTAGTATCAATAATTAGCTTCGCTACTATTCTGATACTTATACGGCCATTGTTAAAGACATAGTATTAATTAATTATTTATTGATACCAAAGACATATGCTACTGTATCAATAATGATATAATACCAAACATAAAAGCTTATAGTATCAGAAGCTCCAACAATATCAAAGAGTATCAAAAGTAATGGATACTTTCATCATAATCTAGTATCCATTTTTTATACCATAATATATAGTATCAATGCTATTGATACTAATAGGAATATTCTATTATAATAAAAATGCTAATTATTCTTATATATAAACCACAATCAATCAATAAAATTTTCAAAACCACTAATTTTGATTAATAAAGAACCTCTCTATAAATGGATTGATAGAGTTATTCACCAACAAATACAAAGTAAAATTGTAAGAGTGTAATACATAAAAATATTTAGAGTATCATTTAGTCCGACAAAAATAAGGCTTCTGCTCCAACTCCTTCACTAATGTTGCCCCTTTTTCGACAATATTTACCTATCAATAGAAAGGGAGAAAAATGGATAAAACAATAATAGCAAAGAACATGTAATTATCCAAACATCTAAGCACTAATTTCAATCAAAGAGATGAAGATTCATATGTCACAGGTTAACATTCTCTTCCTTCATATGTATTAGCCACCACTAGTTATTATGATTCAGCTAAATTACCTTTAGTAGTATTTAATAGTAGATAATCACATATTAAAAGAACTAGTCTCACTATCCATATCCTGAGATAATTTTAAGCGATGTACAATAAAGATTATACATATATACATAAGTTTAAACCAGCAAACTAAGCATTTATACAAGGAAATATATATGCAATCTTGAATCCCACCAACATAAGCAACTTCCACAAGAAAATACTAGAATTTATAGGCACAATCATTTAGACAAAAACTCCAAAAAATTCCATACCTCAGCTCAAATTCAAAAATTCAAAATCTCAAAAACTTGAAAAAGAAATCATATCTCGGTACCTTCCAGGTTGGCACCCACTTTGCAAGCTATAAATGGAAGCTAATTTTCGTACCTGTTAAGCAAAATCCAGATTGTAAATATAAGCCGTTGCAAGGACTATTGTGTTTACTCTATTAAAAAAAAATTTGAAAAAAGAGAGGGGTAGATCAAGCTTCATTCCTATACAAAATAAGAAAAATAAAAAAAATCAACCAAATTTGTTTATCATGACTTGTAATAAACTTGAAAATGCAGAACATTGGTTTTCATTGCATGACAGAATGTAATTCTATATGTTAAGTTTTAATGAATACATGGACTACTTGTTTAGACTATCATTTTCAATAAATATTTAAATCTTGCCAAATATGCTTGAACTTGAACTTTGAGAATCATCACACTTTTTTAGTTTTCTCACCCATGCTCATAATGTGTATTGAACAAATAAGCCGCCAATTTCTTCAGAAACAAATATTTCTCAAGAGTTAAAATATAGTTGTAGCAACCACATATTAATAAATAGGTCTAGCTCATGCACTTTATAACAAAAATGGATTATCAGATACAATATGTATTGTTGATGCAGAGTAATCCAAGGAGATGATAATGCTCTACAGAATATTATAAATTCACTAAAGACAGAAAAAAACTATGAACAAACATACCAAACTGATGAGGTCAGAAGCTAATTCATAATATTGACGAGTAATCTCTGAAGCAGCACCCTGCAAGAGTTAATTTCTGAGCTCTGTTGTTAAGTATGTTGCAGCTCGCTCTCCTTCCAGAAATTCCTGCAAAAAGAGGGCAATTGGACATCATCTTTCATGACTATCACACCTACAAAACGAAAATTATATGTACAAACTAAAATCAGCACTTGTCTAATGTCCCTACTCCATTTCTTAGAAAAGTTGTACATAAAAGATAATAAACTTGTCTAATATCCCTACTCTATTTCAAGTCATTAGTAGAACTGGTACATCCTGTTTAGTATAAAGAAATATGAGCAAGGATATTGCTCCCTGAAAAAGTTGCTAATTACAATAAGAAACCAAAATCCTACCAGTCCCAAAACACTCTTCACTGCAAATAGAACACATTCCAGCATCAATCAAGTTTCCAACGAATTTCCATCCATTTGGTACCTTAACAAGGATAAGTTTTAGACCTTTAATAATATTACTCAAGCATTAAAGATATTCAAATCACAAAGTACCTCAAAGAACTTCAGATTCAAGTTCTTAGCCACAACATCAAGCTTAGCTGACGTCGGCATGCGTCTGAAATAGAACAGCAGATCAAATTGAGATTTCATGATTTTAAAGAGGTATTAACATATTTTATTAGACGATGATATCATCATATTTTATTAGACATTTGTCGAGCTTTTAGTTACATAATTCTGATTACTGTGCATAGCAAAATACAAGTTAACGATAAATTCAGTAAACATGGAAACCATTCTACTTCCTACTAAGTTAGTAGCTTTCTTGATCATGCTCAGCATGAAGGGGTTGGCCGCAAGTTGTTTCTTGAGATAGAGCACTTCAATACCGTATCCTGCTAATTGCTTCTTCAGCTTAAAGAAGCCTCGTCAAATTTCCATTTCATGTAATCTAGCTCTTTCACTGATTCGTCGCTCTTGACTCAGCTCTAAATGCATCTAGTTTCATTTGAGCTCCATGCAGTCTCATTCTCAGCTTTGCATCTGCCTTGCTGCTGCTCACTTCATCCTGTCAAAATAACATTTTTCCAAACCTAAACATATTTCATGCTTTGATCAGACATTGATGTTTGAATCGAATACCCCTTACATTGTGCATTTTTCTTCCATACTTGCAAGTCTATGGCTCTGCTGCTTCAATATGTGTTCTAACTTTACTACCTGCATACAACAAAATCATGAATCAATAGTACATTTTGGATATTTTTTTTGGTTTTTTTGTACGCACCAGAGAATCTTCTGCAGGAGCAGGCTGTCTTCTTTCCAGAACCAACAAATATGTCCTTTCTTTTCTGAGAACACCCAAGTCCTAATGTAACATTATACATAGAAAGGCTTACAACAGAGATTCATAGAAGACAGTCGATTCTTCCTAGTTAAAAAAATTTATTAAGTTAATTCGAATGGTAACAAACAATTAAATGTCAGTCACTAAGTATAATCAATATTTGGCAGCTTGAGCAATAGGGTTACAAATCACAGCATTTACATCTGATATCACAAGAACTACTGAACGAGTGATAAAGAATAATGTTATATGTCAACCTATTGATAATAGAGATGGTGTATAACAACACCACTCACTTCTAGAAAGTAATTTGGAGTGACACAGTGCAAATCCTGAACCTGAAATTTAAGGAGAAAGGAAAAAAATTACAATAATAAGTCAACATATCCTGAATCTAATAAGAGATAATCTATGTGGTCTTGAAAAAAAATTATAGATTTATAGAGCATTAAAGAAGTCCCAAAACAATTATCATTTGCAGTTCAAAACCCATACCTTATACCCCATCATGAGTATATATAGTTAAAAACAGATATAACTATGTATGCCTAACAACACAGAGATATAGACACAATATAAGAAGCCACTAAAACACATCAAAGGTTCTATACTCACCATGAATTTAAAATAACATAGCAGAAATTAATCATTAAAAGTTTTATAAGTGGAAAATACATCTAGGAATCCGAAGCCTGTTACATGGTGTAATACCCCAAAATTATAATATTTAATTTTATTGTTTTTATGCTTTGATCCTTTTCCAAGTCCAGAAAATATTCCAATTCAATTATATTTATTAGCCCAAATGCTTTAAAGCTTAAAAACAACTTATTTCTCTGATTTTTATTTAAAACCCGTCATACAATCATCAGTACATCAATCAATTTGCAGATTTTTTTCCCTTAACTAATTGATGCAAATTTTATTTCAATAAAGGAAGTCTTCTCTAAAAATATTCTGACTACCTAAATTAACTTTTTCAATTAGGGAAGGTTTGAATTCTTTGCAATTACAACCGTGTTTATGGTTTAAAATCTCTTTTTACAACTTAGTCTCAATGATGAGTAATAAATATTTTTCCTTTCACCCATCACGATCGTCACTCAGTTTTCACATTATTACATTATATTCTTTTCTTTACTTCCACACATAGATTATTCTATATTATTTTTATTTTAATATGATTTTCTTTATTTTTGGATTAATTTTGAAAATTATAAATTCAATTATTAGGCTTCAAGAATAATTCAAGTTGAGATTTACGTGTCGGTGTTCAATTCCTACAAGGTTTAAGGTAGGGATTTTCTCATTCTTATATGTGTTAATTGATTTCATATGTGATAATTGAAATAAATTAGAAATTGATATCACACTGTGAGTCTGTGATCGTACTTGAACTTTATGAAATTGTAAATTAAATGGATAAGGACGGTAATCGTGCCTTACTAATGCACGGGTATGGACTGTAAAAGTGCCATACTATAGCATGTGTATGGACCATAATAGTGCCATACTATAGCATGTGTAAGGGCCGTAAAGGGGTGCCTTACTAACGAATCGTGATATCGTAACATTACATGAATAATGGACCGAAATGTGCCTTATTGACATGACAAGATTGTATTGTAAGTGAAAATTTAATTGTTGCACATGGAATATTTGACTTGTATAAGCATGATTTAGTCCTCACTGAGCTTGTGGTTGCTCACCCCGATAATTTATTCTCATTTCAGGTTAAGCGTGGCGGTAGCGTACGAGCGGGGACGCGATGGAAAGAGGAGACTTTAAGAATTTTCAATAAAACGCAGCGTATTATGTGTTGCATACTTTCAAGTTTGGTTTTAGAAAATTGTGGGAATTCGATATATTATGCCTTTCATGGTTTGGATTTTGGTATTGGATTTATTTGAAATAATTGTGAACATGTGTTTTGTATTTAATAAATTTCATGAGTAATCTACAAAATTGTCTTTGTTCGTGAGTGGAATACATATTTCAGCAATCTCTGTTTGAATTTTGTATGGGAAGTTGATAAGGGTTAAGGCTACTTATTAAATTATCAAACTTTCAACAGATTGGCATTTTGGTTTACAAGTCAAACTTTGTCACTAATCCTTTGATAGTATAATGGGTTTCATTTTGTCTTGCCATGAGTATGTATGTATTGGTGTTGACAGGGAGTTGAATTGTAGTCGAGTTATACCTGGGAGTACAACTAATGTAAGAGAGTCACCTTTTCTAAATTTAATAAGTGATAGGCCTGGATTTGAGTGTATGCTGGATTCGTGTAACAACTACATTAGTGCCAATCTTGAATTGATTTCCATCATGCCACATGTTAATGCATAAATATGCATGATAATAGGTTAGTAGTGGTCTCCAAGTGTGAGAACATATTTGCTAATGTCAAAGATGCTGAACCTCAAATATGCATGCAACTTTGTTAAGTTTAATGTGGTGGAAACTGATTATGTGTTATGTGGGAGTTTGATGTCAATTTATATATATTTATTATGCTCAAAGTCAGGTTAAATCTTTATAAAAGTTAATTACAGTGTGTCTAATATGATAAGTTTAATCCATTCACATTTTCACTTATTTGTTTTAAAAGAGTAATATGTATGTCCTGTATGTTTTCTTTTGTATGTTTTGGAATACTTTGATAATTTTAAGGGAAAATAGATTTTTTCGTCTGTTAACTTTGTCCAATTTTGAATTTAATCCATAAGTTTTTCACTTTTTGAAAATCGTCCTTTATATTTGCAAAATTTTGAAAATCGTCCATTATATTTGAAAATTTTGAAAATGGTCCATCATGTTTACCAAGTTCAACAAAATCGTCCGTTTCAACAGGTTATTAGCAGGTTATTCTAAAAGATAAAAATAAAAAATATGTAATATATATATATATATACTATTTTACAAAAAAATAGTCCCCACTAAGAATTTATAATATACTCCCTCCGTCCATCCAGAAGAGGGCATTTTGCTTTTGTGTACGTTGATTAAGAAGTATTGTTATTTAATATGTAGTGGGTAGTTGTATTAGTGGGAGTGTGGATCCTGTATTTTAATTGTATTAGTGGATTTGTGTGGATCCCATCTATGTAAAAAATGAAGTGACCCTTGTAAGCACTTGATTTTATTGCCTATTAAAGGAAAATATGTGGCAAATTAATGCAATAATTATCAATTAATTATTTATTTATTAAGGGATTTAAATAAATAAATTCCTAAAATAGATTAATAAATAATTGATAATTAATTTAAAACCCAACAAACTAAGTAGAGTTTAAATTAAGTAAAACTTGACTCCCAAGTCAAATAAAGTCTGGAAGGTTCCAGAATCAGGTCAAATTAAGCAATGACCATTAAAGCTGTGTTATATTTGGAACGGCCCAAGCCCGCAGAATCGGGTCAAATCTGTCATGTACCAATCAGATTGCAAGTTATTTATGGGGCATGCTCATTCCTCACCTATATAAGGAGTCCTCTTCCATTCATTCCAGACACACTAAAAAATACTTGAAGACATAAACGCTCTGAAGAGATCAAGAACACGAGCAGCGCTCCCTTGAGATCTTCAAGCATCTTCAAGTCAAGAACGGCAAATGATTCGGGATTAAGGTGCGGAGCCCCCCAAATCAAGCGTTCTTTATAAACTGAGTTCTTCGGTGTCCTTCGCGCCAAGAACAGCATACGACCCGGGATTAAGGTGCTAAGCCCCCCAGATCGAGTGTTCTTCGGATCAAGTACGTTTAATCCAAATAAAGGCTCGACGCCTCTGGATTAACGTTATAAGATCCAAATCCGAGTTCGGACAAGCTTCAACTGAAGATCCGACTCAACATACACAGTCAACGCGGTCAACGCAGTCAAAGTCAAAGTCAAGCCAAATTGGTTCGAGAGAAGAATCAGAGGATTGATAGAGATTGTTTCTTTAATCATCAAGTTTAATCCATCTGGATTATCATTGTAATTCTCCTGTGTTTATTTTATTATAAATACAATATTTGTTGTTACAAATTTTGGCACGCCCAGTGGGACAGTCTCTACCTCTCATCTCTTCTCTCAACAAGCTCGAAAATACAAAGTATGACTCCTCTTAGGATCGCGATATAAAGGTCATCTACCTCAAAGCCTTTAGAGCTAAAAGCTGTGAAGATGCAAGTTATGACTCCGCTAAAGATTGCGATACGAAGGCAAACTGCATCAAAGCCTCAAGAGTTGCAAATTGAAAATACTGAACTCGTTACAAGAAGTATGTCTGAAGCCTCCTCAGAGACAAACCATGTGGTTGGGATTGCTCTTAACAAACCATTGCACGGAGACAAGAATAGTGAAGATGATTCTACCTATTCAACTCCTCACTCAATACCAAGCTCACCATCTACCTCAGCTGCAGCTGCAGTGATGACAACAAATGCTATGACCATTGAGGAACAACTCGCAAGTATGATAAGAGCCATTGAAGGACTCAACAAGCACATGGAAGCTCAAGACGTAAAAATCTCCATACTTATGAAGAAAATAGAGAATGTGAAGACAAGCCATACAAATGAGAAACAAGTTGGGGATGAGCACGAGAAAGAAGACTTAGCGAAACACCATCCTCTTGAAAAGAAGCCAGTTGAAGAAGAAATACAAATTTCAACTGACAAAATGCTACCTGTGAACCAACTGAAGAACATCGTTTTAGAGACGATAAAAGACAAGTTTGAAGGAAGCTCAAAATCTTCTTCAACATACGCCAAGCCATATACAAAGAGGATTGATAACTTGAGGATGCCAACTGACTACCAACCTCCCAAGTTTCAACAATTTGACGGCAAAGGCAATCCGAGACAACATGTGGCGCACTTCGTCGAGACATGCAATGATGCTGGGACCAACGGAGATCACATGGTGAGACAATTCGTCCGATCTTTAAGAGGAAATGCCTTTGATTGGTACATCGACTTGGAAGCCAACTCCATTGACAGTTGGGGGCAAATGGAAAAAGTATTCCTCAACCGCTTCTATAGCACACGAAGAACTGTAAGCATGATGGAACTAACAAATACTTGTCAAAGAGATAAAGAATATGTCATTGACTACATCAACCAGTGGAGGAGCCTAAGCCTCAATTGCAAAGAAAAGTTGTCAGAAACTTCAGCTATTGAAATGTGCATTCAAGGGATACAATGGAATCTTAGCTACATACTCCAAGGAATTCGGCCTAAAACTTTTGAGGAGCTGGCTACAAGAGCTCATGACATGGAGCTGAGTATGGCATCAAGTGACTTCGAATGGCCTTCAATTAACGACTCTTATGAGTTTGAAGATATGTCTTCCGATGAGCCTCCAGAGGAGGAGTCGCAGTCAAAGACACCAGTGTCTATAAAGATTCAAAGAAATAAAGTCAGAGCAAGAGAAAACAGTGTACCCCATGACTGGGGGCAATAAACTATCTCAAAACCCCACAAGTCAATGCTCCTCGATATGAGCAAAAACTGTCACATAACGCTCCTTGATATGAGCTAAAACTATTTAAAGTCTCTTAAGTCAAAGCTCCTTGACATGAGCTAAAACTGTCTGCATTATGCTTCTTGATACGAGCTTAAACTATCTAAAATCAAGACAAATCATGCTCCATGGCATGAGCAAAAACTGTTTGCATTACGCTCCTTGATACGAGCTTAAACTATCTAAAATCTTTCAAGTCAAATCTCCTTGACATGAGCTAAAATTGTCTGCATTACGCTCCTTGATACGAGCTTAAACTATCTAAAATCTTTCAAGTCAAATCTCCCTGACACGAGCAAAAACTGTCTACATCACGCTCCTTGACACGAGCTAAAACTATCTAAAAGTCACGCTCCTTGATATGAGCTTAAACTATCTAAAATCCTCAAGTCATGCTCCTTGATACGAGCCTAAACTATCTAACACAAATCAATTCAAGGCTCCTCGATACGAGCGAAAACTATCCACACTATACTCCTTGATATGAGTATAAACTGTCCACACATCAAATCATATCTCCTTGAGAAGAGAAAATTCTCTACATGTTCGATACTCCTTGATATGAGTATAAACTATCTACACATCAAATCAAATCTCCTTGGGAAGAGAATAAACTCTCTACACATAAAGCTCCTCGGCACGAGCGAAAACTGTTCATACAATACTCCTCGACACGAGTAAAAAATGTCCACATTACGCTCCTTGATACGAGCTTAAACTATCTAAAATTCTCAGCTCCTCAACTTGAGTATAAACTGTCTATATGTTCAAACTAAAGACTCATTGACATGAGCATAAACTGTCAGCAAGTCCAACGTTCCTCGACACACGAGCCTAAACTGCATGCTACTCCTAGCCCGCAAGAGTATAAAATGTGTATGGCACCCCCCATTCAAATCAAATCATGTTTCTTTGAACTACGTTATGACTTGATCCTTTTCAAAGAGGTACGTAGGCAGCTTAGCACTTCACTAAGTTCAGTCATAATTCAGGCTATTCATATCAAGTTGGTGAAGCAAGCAATAAAATTCAATCATGTTGATCAAGAATGGATTATCGCAATTTGTTCACTTCAACACAAATGCGTCCGTGAACAAAATGCGAGGGGGCATTTGTAAGCACTTGAATTTTATTGCCTATTAAAGGAAAATATTTGGCAAATTAATGCAATAATTATCAATTAATTATTTATTTATTAAGGGATTTAAATAAATAAATTCCTAAAATAGATTAATAAATAATTGATAATTAATTTAAAACCCAACAAACTAAGTAGGGTTTAAATTAAGTAAAACTTGACTCCCAAGTCAAATAAAGTCTGGAAGGTTCCAGAATCAGGTCAAATTAAGCAATGACCATTCAAGCTGTGTTATATTTGGAATGGCCCAAGCCCGCAGAATCGGGTCAAATCTGTCATGTACCAATCAGATTGCAAGTTATTTATGGGGCATGCTCATTCCTCACCTATATAAGGAGTCCTCTTCCATTCATTCCAGACATACTAAAAAATACTTGAAGACATAAACGCTCTGAAGAGATCAAGAACACGAGCAGCGCTCCCTTGAGATCTTCAAGCATCTTCAAGTCAAGAACGGCAAACGATTCGGGATTAAGGTGCGGAGCCCCCCAAATCAAGCGTTCTTCATAAACTGAGTTCTTCGGTGTCCTTCGCACCAAGAACAGCATACGACCCGGGATTAAGGTGCTAAGCCCCCCAGATCGAGTGTTCTTCGGATCAAGTACGTTTAATCCAAATAAAGGCTCGATGCCTCTGGATTAACGTTATAAGATCCAAATCCGAGTTCGGACAAGCTTCAACTGAAGATCCGACTCAACATACACAGTCAACGCGGTCAACGCAGTCAAAGTCAAAGTCAAGCCAAATTGGTTCGAGAGAAGAATCAGAGGATTGATAGAGATTGTTTCTTTAATCATCAAGTTTAATCCATCTGGATTATCATTGTAATTCTCCTGTGTTTATTTTATTATAAATACAATATTTGTTGTTACAACCCTCTTTGAAACGGACGATCAAAATGGAAAAAATACCCTCTTTCGAGCGGATGGAGGAAGTATCAATATTTAGTTAAATTTGCTCCACTTTAGTATTGAGATTAATATTATTTGTTTTGTATACAGAAGTGAAAAATGAAAAGTGAGATAAAATTAGTTAAATAAAAATATGATATAAATTAATTGGAGTGAAAATATTCAAATAGCCTGCTATAGCAGGTCAAAGGACCAAAATGTTGAATTTTATGAAGTTAATGGACTAATTTCAAAATTGTTATAAAATTAACGGACTAATTTCAAAATTGAAAAAGTTAATGGACTAATTTCAAAATGAGTGAAAGTTAACGGACGAAAAAATCTATTTTTCCTAATTTTAATTATCTTGGAAATTTTGCAGAAACTTGTGGGATTAAACCCTTAATTATCTTCTTTATACTTTGCATTAATTGTTTAAAGGTTGTTTGAAACTTATAGGACTTGTTCCTAATTTAATATCCTTTATCTTTGCATTATTACTTAATTGATTATTTAAATATTTTGGTCATGCCCTATTTAAATTATTTAAAAGAATAATGTGGAAATTTCTTTATTTAGAAAATTGGGGTGTGACAAAATGATATCAGAGCATGTATGCAGTTCTGTATACTTGTTCAAAAAAAAATTTATTTAAATTCCACATGTACATGATTTAAATGGTTTACATGATATGATATTAAAATTGAACAAAATTTTCAAAATGAAAGTAATGTCTCTTGCTACGCATCCACCGAGTATTACGCCCGCTTCAATGAGGTA
This sequence comes from Pogostemon cablin, assembly GCA_023678885.1. Taxonomy (NCBI): domain Eukaryota; kingdom Viridiplantae; phylum Streptophyta; class Magnoliopsida; order Lamiales; family Lamiaceae; genus Pogostemon; species Pogostemon cablin. Next base: position 24,146,976 of record CM042975.1, read on the forward strand.
TGAAAGTATTTATATTTTGCAAGATCAGTTTTAGAATAAATATTTTCATGTTAATGTGAGATTTGAACCATATAGCCTTTGAATTTAAATTTGTTTATAGGCTCATTTATGATATAGAATAAGAACTTGTATATACTTTTATAATGTTGGTTCATGGTAAAATTTTGAAGAATTAGTATGGCTTATTAGTTTATGGATGAACATTAAGGATATACACAATGGTGTCTAGGATGCCTCCAAGAAGAGACGCTCAGAATCCTCGGAATGCTCAAAATGCCCAAAATGCTCAGAATGCTCCAAACGCCGACCCTGATGCTCATACTAAATTGGTGCATGAGTTTCATGCAGAGCACCCACTTTTCTTCAAAGGGAATAAAGGGCCCGAGTGGACTTGAGAGGACTTATCACTTGAGAGGTCTTATCGCCTCTTGAAATGCAATGATGCATTTCAAGAGGCGATAAGTTCATCAATGCTTTATTATACAATTCTAAATTTTTTACATCCAAGCCTCCATATCTTTTATCTTTGCAGATGGTTGACCAGCTCACTCGTGCTATCTTTCTTCCTTCACATTTTTCACTCCACAAGAAATTTTTTTGCAACCTAACTATCTTATTTAGAACACTAGATGGAGCTCGAAAAATTGATAGCACATAGGTAGGGATTGCATTTAAGACCGCATTTACCAACACCAATCTACCTTCATAAGAAATATTTAATTTATACCATTTCAGCAATCTATTTTCAATCTTCGAGATTACATAACCCTAATCACTAACCTTTTTATGATTGCTTACCACCTTCACTCCAAGGTATTTGAAAGGCAACGACCCCACCTTACATCCCAAAATGTATGTCATGTCTTCCAGCGTCCCCATGTCTCCATTAGCTCCATAAATATGATATTTCTCAACATTAACTCTAAGCCCTGTCACAAGCTCAATTAGCATAAGTAATCTCTTTAGAAAAATGACATTCTGAAAAGTTACTCTACCCATAAATATAGTATCATCAGCGAATTGTAAGATTGAAACTTCCTTCTTGTTCATTCCAAAAACAAATGGATCAAAGAGCCCCATGGAAACTGCCTTCTTCAAACAAATGCTTAAAAATTTATTTAGTAATGATGAACAAAAAAGGAGAGAGAGGGTACCCCTGCCTCAGTCCTCTCTCTAGTTGGAAATTACCTGATGGACTCCCGTTCACCAAAATATCGGTGTGCACCGTCGAGTAACATTCCTTCATCCAAGCTACCCATTTTGAATCAAACCCAAAAGCAGCTAGCATTTCCTCCATGAAAACCTAATTCACATAATCGTAGGCTTTCGCAAGTCTATTTTGTAGCAAAATCCTCCATCCCTTGTTCCCTTCATCTTCTCAATCACCATGTTAAGAGTTGCAATACTGTCGATAATTTGACGCCCTTTTATAAAAGTTGTTTGACTTTCTGAAATTACAGGACCGAGAACTTTTTTTAGCCTCTAAGCCAATATCTTCGACAATATCTTATATAGGGCACCAATGAGTGAGATGAGTCAAAATTCTTCAAACTTTGATGCACCTTCCACTTTCGGGATGAGAGTTATAAACGAATGATTCAAACCTTTTGGCATCCTAGTATTCTCATGGAAGTGAGTAATAAAACTCATCACATCCCCTTTGTTAGTCTCCCAGCACACATTAAAGATTTTCATATTCATCTCGTCCGGCCCAGGACTTTTGGAACCATCGCATCTGTTTATCACCTTAACTACTTCTTCTTCAGAAAACTCTTTTACCAAGAGTTTGTTTTGTTCCACCGTAATCCTCATATTGACTAAAACTGCTCTAATCTTTGGTCTACTATAGCTCTAGTTGCTGAAGTGTTTTTTAAATGCTTCAAAAACAGCACCTTTTACCAATTGGACATCCTGAGACCATACGCCATTAACCATCAACCCGATAATTTCATTATTCTTTGCTCTCCTCTTTATAATTTTGTGGAAATAGGCTGAATTCATATTTCCATTAATGATCCATTTAGCCTTTGCCATTTGCTTTAGGATGCTCCTTCTATCTTTCACATCACAGATCAATAGAGCCCTTGCTCGATTTCTTTGAATAACTTCAACTTCTTCTAATCCAAACACCTCATCCATCATGTCTAAACGTCAAATCTCCTTTTTCCTGTTCTCAATTCTGTTCTCAATTCTTCCAAACACTTCCACTCTCCACATCTTTAGATCTTCTTTGAGCCTTTTGATTTTTCTTTTAATACATATCCTCCCCAACCAACTACTTCATAGTTAGTCCATTTTTTATTTACAAGATTAGCAAATCCTGGATGCCTCGTCCACACATTCAAGCTCTTGAATGGTTTAGGCCCCCAATCCACTGATTTCAATTCCAAAATCAGAGGACAATGATCTGATATGCTCGCCCCAAGCTCTTGGCCATGTCTCCAACCAAAGATCATTAACCAACACCCTATCCAATCTGCTTTTGCAAGTACTATCATCTTTATACCAAGTATAAGTCCTACCATATAAAGGCATATTGATTAGACCCGAATTTCTAATAAAACAGTCAAATTGCCTCATGTCTCTTCTATTCGAGGCCACACCTCTCCCCTCTCTCCTCCTCTTTCCTCACCGAATTAAAATCCCCTCCTATAAAAATCAAAGTATCTTGTAATCCTTGTATTGATAACAAAATTCTATACCAAAGAACTTCCTTATCCCTTCTTTCACATGGCGCATATATATTTATCAAGCAAATATCTTTTGTTTCTTCCATACAAACCCCATTAACAACGATTGCCCCCTCTATCTTCCACCAACTTCTCATCGTAATTTTGTCTACCGCCCAGCCCGTTATAATCCCTCCTGATCGACCTCTGGAACTTCTGACCCATTGCCAATCTAAGTTACCACTCATCACTCTACAAACTTCTACATCTACACTTTCTATTTTTGATTCTTGTATAAAACACACCCCTATGCCATCTCTCCAAAGCCACTCCCTTATTTCTTTTCTTTTTGATGAATGCCCAAGCCCCTCACATTGTAAGTGAGTACCTTTATTGATACCTTCCTTCCTCACCAGTCACACTAATTCTATCCTTCGCATCTCTTCTCTCTAATAGTGGAATGATGGACTTCACCATTTGATAATCAGATCTTCTAGCGACCAAACCTAATTTTTTCCCCAAACTCCATATTTGTTCATCCTCTTTGGTGATTCTATTCTTTCTCTGTACTTCAATTGGGGACAGCATATCTCGGACAAGCTTCTTAAACCTCATTTGATTCACTCTTCTCTTCTCTTTTTTTCTTTCTTGTTTTGTCATATTTTCTTTCTTACTACCTTGCTCCATCGAATTTTCGAAATATGTTGGAGGATTATTCTATTGGGATGCATCAATTCCTACTTGGGTTTCTTTAGAGTGAGAAATTTTGGTTTGCTGTTATTTGGGCTTTTTTCCATAACATGCTTATTCTCCATTTCCACTTCATTAGGCCCAATGTTATTGTTTGCCCAGCCCACAACTCATACTGGAGGTGGCCCATCATCCAAAGAGCAACCCGAATTTTCAAATTTCTCACTCTTATTATCTCCTTTGACGGCTGATCCCATTTTCCCAGAAGAAAGTGACTTTTCGATCACTGGACCGTCGTGCATGTATTTCTCGGTTGCCACGCTAGGGTTCCACCATTCATGGACTTCAAGGTTTCTGATGACCCCGCCAGAATCATCATCAGCTTCAACCCATTTTGCCTCCACTGGATCCTCCACATGTTCCATTGAGTTCCATTCATCTGATGAAAGAGATTTCGATTCATCCTCTGATATTTCCTCATCTTTTGGACTTAGCTGCTCCTCCACCACTTTGATAGAAAATTTTTTTCGTCGATCTTCGCCTTAACGTTCTCATTAACCTGCTTCGTACACGATACCAATAGCTTCACTCTTGCGATGTCGTCTTTTTCTCTCCTTTGTCGAACCGTCCTCTTCTAGGTAGGACCCAAATCTTTCAACAACATGTTTGAAGAATCTGCTACACCAAGCGTGGCAAGGCACGCCACACCACAGTGTCAAAACCTCTCGCTTTCGACACACATCATCTGGTTTCCAACTCCGTATCCAACTGAACTAGTAAGAATTCCATTTTTCATTGATTTTAGTTCCATTCCTCTATTAGAACCATCTTCTCTCCCATGTATCTTATCATATGTGTACTACTAACTTCTTCTCTCATCTCCCCTGATATCTCCTCCCAACAGTGTTCTTCGCTACCTTATATTTGTCTAGCCATCTCCTTTCATCCTCCTTAGTATTACCATAATCTCCTCTTGCTTCTCCTTTTGTTTCTTCTTTTCTTTCCTATTAGTCTCATTGGCTAACCTGCTCACCCCCTACTCTCTGAGACATTCAGGATTAGTTGATTTGTTACCTCCAAAGGCTTGTGTCTCTCAAATTTAGGATTAAAAACCCCTTAATTTTTACGACCCAATCCATACTTCATTTAGTTTATGGAGTAGGGAGTCTGTGTTGTTCTTCATTGTCACTTTCATCCGTACAAATCCAAATTTTTTCCCCATTTTGTCCAATTTTTTAGGGCAATACAAATCAACCACAATACCCACCTCTGAAATTTCTGCCAAAGCCTCATTGCAGTCTTCTGGAAAATTATTGAAGCAGCAAGTATGTATATTCCTAATCCCCTTGAGTGGATCTCCATATCTTATCTGCGGACGATCGAGCTCAGCCGTCCTGACTCCTTGGTGCCTCCCTGTCCATTGGTTTCTCTCTCTCTCAAAATTTCTCACTCTAAACATTATGTTTTCACTACAAGAAACTGCAGGATTACCGACGGATTTACCAACGGAAATAAACGGTCGGTAATTACCGACGATTTACCGACAGATTGCCGACATTTTTTTGATTTATTTTTAAAAATAATCAATAGAAATTACCGACGGAATTAACGACGGATTACCGATAGAATTTGTGACGGATTTTTTGTCCATCGTTATATTCGTCGTTATTTTGAAGGGAATAAATCCCAGAAGATTGCCGACGGAATTAATCCGTCGTTGTTTATATAAAATTTTATTTAAATAAATTTAATTTTAATTTTTAATTTACCGACCCGTCGGTGAATATATTAAATTATGTTTTTTTAAAAAAATATTTTTACTCTTTAATTACCGACGGATTAAATCCGTCGGCAAGTATATTAAATTTTATTTTTTAAATACTAATTTTAGTCTTTAATTTACCGACGGAATTATTCCGTCGGTAAATAAATAAATTTTTATTAAAAAAATAATAATTTTAGTGTTTTATGTACCGACGGATGCAATCCGTCGTGAAATATATCAAATTTTGTTTTTAGAAGATATTGATGGATTTTCTGTCGGTAATCTGATGAGTGATATTTTCACCTAGATTTTAGTGTCTTTTTATATGTGTTTTCGTATTATTTTATCCGTATTTTATGTTCTATTTGGTTGTATTTTGTGTTTTTATGGAAATGTGTGCGAATGAGCTTAAACCTATGATTTTCACTTTTTATTGGATGCTAGATATGATAAGGAAGATGTAGGAAAAAGCGGATCTCAATTTGGAGTTGAAACGAGGGAAAACGAGCCAAAACAGTGAAGGAAACAGGGCAGCAGCAACACGACTGGCCGTGTCGGGAGCACGAGTCGTGTCGCAGCACACGACTCGTGTTGCTAATACGGGCCTGTCCAGAATGGCCGTGCGAGAGCATCAGTTCACACAACACGGCCACCTTATGGCCGTGTTGCCGAGCACGACTCCTGCTGTGTAAATTCCTGCTAAAAATCAGAATCCTTCTAGAAGCTTCCCAAGGGGTATAAATACCCAATAATTCAATATTTGATCAGTTTTGGGCGAGGGTTTCACTCCTACACACACCTCACACACTATTTCCTCCATTCTTCACCTTCACCTTCATCCATTATTCATCATTTGGATCTACCTTGATCCAACCATCACATCCTTCATCCAAGTAGTAGAGAAGCAAGGAAGAGAGGTGAATTGCAAGGGGAAGAAGAAGATCACCATTGGAGACATCCAAGGGAGTTTTCATCCAAACTTTGTATTGAAACCTATTGTTTATCATGTTTTGTAAGGAATTTAATGTCTATGTTAATTTTCTTATGGATATGAGAGGCTAATCTCCCTTGTGAGATTAGCAATATGAATTGTATTGGATAATTTTTGGTATTTTGCAATTGAATGATTATGTTGATTAGGTTAATTGATTTTCTATCATTGATTATTAATTGCTTGATTTGTTTTGTTGATTTGTGTGTTTAGTTGTTCTAAATATGTGATTAGATTGAGAAATCAATTGCATGCTTAGGATAATTGAGTGAATCATTTCATCAAACACCTCATGTGCATTATAAATTGTGAAGAGATTGAGAAGTCCTTCATAGTTTAGAACCCTTTGGTAGGACATGTAATTGGTTTGATCGAGAGGTTGATTAATTATGTGAAGGGACTCTCATTTAAGCTTAGTACCTAGTTGGAATTGTTTAAGTGAGAACCAATTCATTGAGCTATGTTTAGAACCATATCATATTCATTCCGAGAGGGAGTTTAGGTGATCTTAGTGTTGGCCCTTAGCCTTTTTCCCATGACACATGAATTCATTGCATGATACCTAGATTTTCCATGCTTTAAGTATTGTTAATCTCATCTCTATCTACTGATTTGCCATAATATAGTGGGCATGACCAATTAAAGAAATTATCGAACCACAGGGAGGAAGGTACTAGAGTTTAAGCGATCTCAAGTTTATCGTGATTTTATAAGGACGACGGAAGAGAGGATAGGAGCAAATGAATGCAATTATGCTAAAGCAAGAAATAAAGATAAAATGAATGCAAAGATAAAAGGGTTCCAAATGATGCAAGGATGAGATTAACAACAATCATGGCATAGATAATTAAGTAATCATGCAATTAATTCTAATCTCTCATGGACAAGGTATAGAAGCGATCACTAATTCCACCTAAACTCTCTCTCGAGATGGATAGGATGTAGGCCCTCAACAAGGCTCCCAAACGCACATAGGATCGAGACAATAGCAAACACCTCCCACTAGGTACTAATTACTCTATGAGTTCCCTAATTAGGTACTAAATCATAAGCAATATTCCCTTTTAAGGTACTATGAATTCACTAATTGTTTGGGTCTCCTCATTTAATCAACCAACCTCTCGATTAAGCTAATCAAATGTTCTATCAAAGGGTTCTAAATCTAGAAGGATATCTCTATCTCATTCTAAATTAATGCACATGAAGTGTATGATGAAATGATTCAATGAACTATCCTAAACACATAATTGATTTCTCAATCTAATCACATGTCCATGACAATTAATCACACAAATCATCATATACATCAAGCAATCAACAATCAATGATAGAAATAACACAAAGCCCATTCAAGATTAAAATCAATTTGCATAAAAACTAAATTATCCAACACCAATCATGGAGCTAATCTCACAAAGGAGATTAGCCTCTCATATCCATAAGAAAATTAACATAGACATTAAGATCCTTACAAAACATGATCAATCTATAAAGAAATGCACAAAAATTAGAATTAGATTCCCCCTTTGAAGTGCTCCAATGGAGATCTCCTTCTTCTTCTTGTGATCTCACTCTCCCTTGCTTCCTTGATCACTTGGATGGTGAATTTGATGGAGGGGATCAAGTGTAGATGGGTGGATGAAGAATGGATGAAAATGATGGTGGAAAATGGAAGAAATGGTGTGTGAGGTGTGTGTGGAAGGGTGGAAATCGGATTTTTTTATAAAATATGAATGGAGGGGTATTTATACCCTTTTGGGCCTTCTAGAAGGATTCTGATTTTTTTCTGATCCAAGACACGACACGAGTCGTGTGGCGCAACACGGCCATAAGGTGCCCGTGTTGCGTGAACTGATGCTCCCGCACGACCATTCTGGACAGGCCCGTGTTAGCTACACGAGTCGTGCACTGCGACACGGCTCGTGCCACCAACACGGCCAGTCGTGTTGCTGCTGCCCTGATTCCTTCACTGTTTTGGCTCGTTCTCCCTCGTTTCAACTCCAAATTGAGATCCGCTTTTTCCTACATCTTCCTTATCATATTTAGCATCAAATAAAAAGTGAAAATAGTAGGTTTAAGCTCATTCACACACATTTCCATGAAAACACAAAACACAACCAAATAACACATAAAATACGGATAAAATAATACGAAAACACATATAAAAAGACACTAAAATCTAGGTGAAAATATCACTCATCATCTACTTGGCTCATTCATCCATCTCCCATTCATCTATCCATTTATTTTATTGTCATTTCTTGATTATCTCCCCTTCTCGTTCATCTCTATAATACTATGACAAATACGAGATCGCTTAGACCCTAGTACCTTCTTCCCTGTGGTTCGATAATTTCTTTAATTGGTCATTCCCCACTATATTATGGCTAATCATAATCCTAAGCTTAATTCTAACTAAATTAGGGCAATCGCGGCTTTGTCTCCACTCTTCAAATTACTCTCTAGTTACCCAGTTGCTGCCGCCATCTCTGCCGAAGTACGTCACTACCACAACGTCAGCCCAGTTGCCAGCCGGTAACGCGTGCCAATTCGATTCCCACTGCTGTCGTTGCTTCACCAGCGTTGCCTCTGCTTTTCTGGTAAACTTCATTTCTTTTTTGTTCATTTCTTTTTTGTGAATTTTAGCTCTGAATCACGATCTGACTGAGCATTCTGACCTCGCGCTCCACCACTGGATTGCGATGGCATCCATCGTTTTTGGCGGTGCCTGCTCACTCTCTACCCGTTTTTCTTATTGTAAATTTTATCTTCGACCTGTGTTGTGACTGTGAGACACATTTCTCAAATATTAGGTCTAGAACAAGTATATTTGTATTTTGTATGATTCAGGCTCAGGAAACCCTTTTTCTGAGACTAAAATGTAAAATTAGAATAAAATTAAGCGAAGGAAAAAGTAAGTGAAGTTCTGTTGTCAATAATGTTCAGTAATTTTACTGATTACTATCCATATCCATGTTTTTACTGCTTTTTTGTTTAAGATGTAAAGGAGAGTCGTTGTTTTGCTTACCTCTTATTAACATCATAATTCTGAAAGCCATATCAATGCAAGAAAATGTAATCTCCAGTGAAGTCGGCGACGAATCGAAGAGATGGCGGTGCAAACGGAGGCAGCTTTATTTTTGTCCTTGAAAAGAAGACTTGCTGAGCTATTCGGGATTCCAGTGCAGATTGAGCCCAAAGGTATTCTATAGTTCTTTTACTAATTTGTTTAAATTTATAATGAATTGTTTAGTCTGTTCTTATGATGGATTTTAGATTTTTGAACTAGATAGTTCTTTAGTTGCAGTTTAAATTAATGTCTTGGTAGAATTGGGGGTTTGGCAAAGTCATGAGTCTGTAAGGGATGGACTTGACAGCAAGGATATATAGAAGTTAGAAAGCAACAGGTGTTCAGTCGAACATCTTTTGCGGGATGTGTGATTGTTGGATCTATATCATCTATGGATGGAAAGCCTGTCATGATGTTGTGTAATGATTAAATTATATCATGAATCATGATCTGCATTTAAGCAATAGATGAATGTGTAAATTGTGACTGTGAACTCGATTAGTTTCGCCACAATTTCTTATATTCTTTTTGTTGTGGTTTTTGGTTGTTGTTTTGGGGGATCATTTTCTAAATCTTGTTGTGCTATAATGCTATTGCATGTGATGGCCACCACAAGAAACTGCCGTAATACCAATGGATTTATCGACGGAAAAAATCTCTCTCAGGTTGAGTACCATTAATATGAAAGTGCATTGTTATGTTCACATTATTTTTTTGCATATTTCCAGTATAAACTCGAGTTGCTTGAGCTATTATCTTATAATTATAAGTTATTTTTTAGAAAAGAATAGGCTAACTGATATAGCCGTCTTCGGTAAGCATCTCAACACAATACCAACGATGATTGTTGGGTTGTAATTGACGGCAAGGTATGCCTCCTTTATCTGCATCAATTTTTTATTTTTGGACTTCTCTCTCCTTCTCCAATTTTATCAAAAGAATTGTTAACCTAGTGTTCGTTTTTGTGTTATTCAATCTACAATTAAAGAGGGCTTGCTCTGTAATTTATGTTTACTTGTGATTATTTGTTAGGGTTTATTTTTGGAGATATTTTTTGTGCTTTTTACACAATGAAAATATTTATAATTATGATTATACAGACTAGATTGCACAATGAAGTCAACTCGTTTGTGGATGTACAATCGCATGAGAAATGGGAGATTGACTTGTGAATTTTTGAAAGGAGTTGATGAATTCATTGAATTTGCAACTAGTCAACATGAGTGGAAGGATGGTGAAAAAATAAGTTTCCATGTGTTAAAAAAAAATGTCGAAACAAAGGCTTTTTACCTGTTGACGTAGTAAAAGGACATCTAGTCAAAAATGGATTCACTCCAGATTATTTTGAGTGGGTTTTCCATGGTGAGCAATGGTCGAGAAATGACATTGAGATAGACGCTGGTAGATCAATTCCTTCGCCTAATCATGAAATGAATGAGGAAGAATATAGTCCATACCACGAAATGGTCATGGATGCGGTTGGACCAGCTTTTAATGCTGAAAACGTTGATGAAGAGAATTCTAATCCAGAAGCTAAAAAATTCTTTGACATGCTTGAAGCAGCAGACCAGGACTTGTGGCCCGGATGTAGTCATTCAAAATTATCATTCATTTCTCGACTTATGAGCATGAAATCTGAGAATCACATGTCCGAGAAGTTGTTTAATGAGGTTGTCGGATTAGTAAAAGAGTTAGCACCTGAAGAAAACTCCAGTCCTGACGACTTCTAAAAGTGCAAGAAATTGCTACGGGGAATGGGCTTACCAGTGCAAAAGATTGATTGTTGTCCTAAGAATTGCATGATTTATTGGCGAGCAGATGAGGAGTTGACTTGTTGCATGTTTTGTAATGAACCTCGATATGATAAGAAAAAAAATGTAGCCCGCAAGATTATGTATTACTTTCCTTTGGCTCCGCGTTTACAAAGATAGTTTGCCTCTAAAGTTACGGCTAATGAGATGAGGTGGCATGCTAATCATGACAAGGATCAGGGCATGGAACATCCATCCGACTCGGCGGCATGGAAACAATTGAACAACAGGTATCCTGAATTTGCAGCTGAAAGTAAGAATGTAAGATTGGGTCTTTTCACTGATGGTTTTAAGCCATTTGGTCAATCGGGGCAGCAATACTCATCTTGGCCAGTTATACTTACGCCTTACAATCTGCCTCCGTCCATGTGTATGAAGAAACAATACATGTTTCTTACTGTGTTGGTTCCCGGGCCACAGAATCCAAAGGAGAAATTGGAAATTTTTCTACAACCCCTTATACATGAGTTGATACAATTATGGGAAGTTGGAGTGGAAACTTATGATGTCTCCAAGAAAAAAAATTTCATGATGAGAGCTGCAATTTTATGGACAATAAGTGATTTTCCAGCTTATTCAATGTTGTGTGGATGGAGTGCTGTAGGAAGATTAGCATGTCCTTATTGCATGCACCATTCAGAAGCCTTTACCCTTAAGTGTAGTGGGAAGCAATCATGGTTTGACAATCATAGAAAGTTTTTAGTGAATGATCACACATAGCGGAGAAATAAAAATTGGTTGCTCAAGAATTGAACTGTTTTCACCGAGGCTCCTCCAATTAGAACGAGACATGAGATCTTAGCTGAGATAGAATATCTGGGGTTTAAAAAGGTGACCGAACTAGGTGGTTGTGAAGTCAATGAATCGCTTAAAAATTTGGGTTGGAGAAGGAAGTGTATATTATGGGATTTGCCATATTGGAGTGATTTATTGATTTGACATAACTTGGACGTAATGCACATTGAAAAAAATATGTTCGACAATATATTCAATATTATGGTGAATGTTCAAGGAAAGACAAAAGATACTCGTAAATCAAGAGATGAGTTGAATGATTATTGTCGACGTCCTGAGTTAAAGAAGAATGAAGAGACAAGAAAATTTACAAAGGCATGTTATACTCTTAACAAAAAAAAAGGAAGTTTTGTTTGAGTGGATCAAAGAGCTGAGATTTCCTGATGGTTATGTCTCAAACATGAGTAGATGTGTGGACAAGAAAAAATTGAGAATGTTTGGTATGAAAAGCCATGATTGCCACATATTCATGCAGCGATTGATCCCAATGGCGTTTCTGGATTTACTCCCACGGCATGTTTGGAAAGTTATCACTGAATTAAGCTTGTTCTTCAAAGACTTAACTTCTACAACCATTAAGGAAGAAGACATGGAACGTTTGCATAAGGATATTCCAGTGATATTATGTAAGCTTGAACGTATCTTTTCTTCAAATTTTTTTGATTCAATGGAGTATCTGCCAGTTCATTTGGCTTATGAGGCAAAGATAGCCGGTCCAGTTCAGTACAGATGGATGTACCCTTAGATACCTTCGCAAGTTGAAGAAAAATGTAAGAAATAAATCAAAGGTTGAAGGTTCGATTTGCAATGTTTATTTAGTAGAGGAAGCATCATCATTCTGTTCTTATTATTTTGAGGATCATGTGATGACAAGACACAATAGGACTCCTAGAAATGATGATGGTTGTGGAGATTTTGTCGTGTGTAACAGTGAATGTATTTCTATATTTCAACTGCCCGGTCGTGCATTTGGAAAGGCAAAGAAAAGATATCTAGATGATGCGGAGTTTCGAGCAGCACACTCATACGTATTACTGAATTGTAAAGAAGTCCAACCTTATATAGAGTAAGTTTTATCACTTGTTAATACAAGTAATAACATTATTATTATGCTCAATTCTTAATACATTTCATTGTTAATGACCGCACCTATTGTTTTTGAAGTGTTTACACGACTGAGTTGCAGCATAGTCAACCAATCATGTCAGTTGGCGAGGTTGATTCAAGGATAGCAAGTGAATTTGCAACTTGGTTCAAATTTCATGTAAGAGTAAATTCCCTAAATCTATATGTTCTACATATTGTAAGATTCTTGGAATAAATAATTTAAAAATCTCCTTACAACGACTTATATTATTAGGTGCTCAACAATCCAATCATTCATAGTAAAATGATTAGAGATCTCTCAAATGGCCCATCTCGCAAAGTTAACATATATCATGGATATTATGTGAATGGCTATAAATTCCACACTATTCGATATGGAGCTTCTAAATCAACATTAAATAGTGGAATCTGCATAAAAGGAACAAATTACCTTACAAATGAGAGTGACTATTATGGGATGTTGGATGAGGTAGTTGAATTAGATTATCCTGGTTTGCCTATTAAAAAGGTTGTGCTGCTCAAGTGCGAGTGGTTTGACCCATCATCTTTGGGAACAAGAATTCATCCGGAATATAAACTTGTCGAGATTAACCACAAAAGGAGGTTCAGGCAATATGAGCCATTTGTATTGGCAATTCAAGCGGTCCAAATGTATTATTGTACATATCCAACTGAGAAGAAAACAAAGAGTGATTGGTGGCCAGTTTGTAAAGTGAAGTCAAAGTTGCACATTGCAAAAATGTCCAAAAGTTGTGAAGATTCTATTCCTCCTCCATTTCAAGAGGATTTCATAGATGAGCCAAATAATGTGCAATCAGATGATGGTCCATCAGGTTTAAACGATGAGAGTGGTGCATTCATGGAAATCATTGATGAGGAAGATGATATCGATGAAGAGTTGCAGTCCAAAAAGAGTTTTGAAATTTTGAATAATTCAGATTCAGAAAATAACTCTTGACATCAATTTTCGAGATGTATTTCACAAACTATATATGATATGTATAAAGGCTTTTGTGAGTTTCTTCTTCTTGTTCTTTTTATTTGTACTTTACAATATTTAATATACTTTATAGCTTGAAAAATTGAATATATTACAATTTTTTGGGTTGCAGATGACAGGTGGACGTACTGATGGACGTATTGGCGGACGTGGTCGAGGTAGACAAGGTGGACGTAGTGCATCTTCGGCTGTACTATCAACTTCAACTGCTCCATCAACCTCAGCTCCACCTCCCATACCATCTGTACTATCAACCTCAGCTCCACCTCCCATACCATCTGCACCGTCAACCTCAGCTCCAACTCCCATACCATCTGCACCATCAACCTCAGCTCCACCTACTATACCATCTGCACCAGCACAATCAACATCATCTGCTATACAGAATTCTCAAACTACGACTAAAAAGCAAGAAGTAGAGATCATTAAGGGAAGGTAATTCTTTTCTTATAATTCTAATAGTGGGTGTAATTATAAATTATGTTGTGTAACCATGATTTGCTTAATTTGTAGTTTACAGCCTGGTCATAAACTCTCCCACATCTTTAGAGAGATAGTTTTAGGCCGGGTTGAAAAAGAAGCAACTCGTTGGAAAAAGATATCTGCGGAGACCAAACGTATATATTTTGAGGAGTTTAAAGTATGCATTAAAAAGTTTAGAGTTCTATTTTGATATGATATTAATCTTTTATTTAATTTATGTAGAAAAAATGCATGTGGAGCGAAGACATCGATGCACTAGTTCCGGACAAATAGAATTTTTTATGTGCTCGTCATTATGGTGACATTGTCCACGACTGGAAGAAAATATGGGAAGATAAGGATGAAAAACCAGAATATATGACTGATGAGACTTGGGCTAGCTTTATTGCTCATTGGCAAGATCCAAAACAGATAGCAAAGGCTGAACAGAATAAGAAAAATCGTCGAAGCGAGCCGGCAGGAGAGGGTACTGGTATTTCTTGTCACAAAGGAGGTTCAGTAGGAGCTTGTGAATTTGCTGAAAAATTTGTGAGTTTCCATCTCTTATTCACTTATATTTTATGAATATCTATTATGTTAATTAATCTTTTTAATGATTGGGCTAAAATTGATGACAAGAAATACCAGTATGAAATATATGTTTAATTTTTTGTAGATTGTGTTGGTATACAAATATGTTTAATTTGTTTTCTTTGTTAATAAGGCCAAAAAGCATAAAAAGGAAGCCAATGAGTATGACATCTTTTTAAACTTCCACCCTCCGGATGAAAATGGAAAGTACGCCTATACCGTAGCTGAAAATGTGGCTGTAAGTATAATATTTTATGTTTTTAAAGTATTTATAAGTAAAATGATAAATCTATAATATTTGATTAATAATTCATTATTAACCATGTAAATTCACAGAATACAATCCAATAAAAGAAAGATGAACTGAGTCAAATGCCTGATGCTCCTGAGATTAATATGGGAGATATCTTCCGTCAAACTGTTGCACCAAAAAAAGGTCGCTTCTTCGGCATTGGTAATTTGGGAGAAGGAAGTTCAAGCAGCCAATCCAGTGTTACTCAAGTTGTTTGTTCAAAATCAGAGTGCAAGAGACAGTTAGATGAAAAAATCTTGGAGGTGCGTAATGAGATGCAAGCAGAAATTCAAGTGCTTCAAGCCCAAGTGCAACAACTTATGGAAATGATGCAAGGTGGAAGTACAATGGCTTCTCCTTATGGTGGTGGATCTACATCTGGTATCGGTCATAATGATGTTGATATTGATGTTGATGCTGATGACGAGGTTGATGCTGATTTGGGAGACTTGTGATCATGTTTATTGTATTAGATGTTTTGTGTCAAAGATGGAGTAGAATTTGATATTTTGTCTCGAATTTGGATAATCTATTTCAAATTGTGGAGATTGTTGAATTTAAATCTTACATTGGATTGTGTTTTGAAGATTTAATTAATTAAAATTTTATATTAATTAACAGGTATTAATATTAATTTTAAAATATAAAATTCAAATATATACATAAATTTGCGACGAAAATTTTCGTCGGTAACTGAAATATGTAATTTGAAAAACTAATATTACAGACAGATAATTCCGTCGCAAAATTTATGCCGGATTATTTTCGTCGCTAATTACAGACGAAATCGCTGACGGATTACCGTCAGTAAACTAATTTTCATATGATTTCGCTTTTTTAAATTTGCGACGAATTAAATCCGTCGTTAATTTGTAGCATCGACGAATTTTATTTGCATGACTACCGACGAAAAATTTTATTTACCGACGTCCAAAATCTGTAGGTAAATACCGACGGAATATAATTTCCGTCGGTAATAAATTACCGACCATGGTTTTAGCGACGGATTAATTTTCGTCGCTAATCCGTCGGTAACCTCATTACCGACGGATTTTTCAAATATTACCGACGGTAATTTCCGTCGCTAATCCGAGAGTTTTTTGTAGTATTTAAGTATGTATAATTAAGACGCGATAATATTCTTGGTTTGTATGTGTTTGTGGTGTTTTGTGTGTGTTTAGGATGGATTTAATAAATTGGTTAGGTAAAGTTAATAATAAAGGAGTAAATTTATATAATAGTATTTTCACTCTAATTATTTTTAGGATTTGAGTATCTTTAATAATCTTTGGTGTGGCAATGTCATCCATTTTTAAAATACATCTCGAAAGGGTTTATTAATAATAGTAATATTATAATTTATATATTAAATAGTAACCCTAATTCTACCGTTCACACTATTTTTGCAAAAAGTAAAATATAGAATATAAACTAAAAGATAAAATATCACCAGGTGATATTTACATAACGCAACATTGCTAAATTATATATATATATATATATATATATATATATATATATATATATATATATATATATATATATATATATATATATATATATATATATATATATATATATATATATATATATAATATATATATTATATGAAAGTTTTGCAAAATAAATACTCTTTTGTATGCTTTAAAAAGTTATTTTTCTATTTTGGGCATCCGTCACAAATGGTCTCATTTTCTTTTTTTTTACATACATCCACTAATACAATTAATGAAATTTTTGTAAAATAAATACTCCTTTCGTATGTATGCTTTAAAAAGTTATTTTTTTTATTTTGGGCATCCGCCACAAAAGGATCTCATTTTCTTTTTTTTACATACATCCACTAATACAATTAAAATATAGGGAACAGACACTTAGTAATACAACTACCTACTACACGTGCATTAAATAATAATACTTCTAATCCATGTGCAAAAAGCAAATGAGAGTCTTTAAACCTGACGGAGGGAGTAAAACGTGACGCATTTTTAATAAGAGATACTCTCTTGTGAAATAAGTATATGTGAGAAAGGGTTGTGAGACGGGTCGATTTATTATCAAAGTATGATCATTATATAGATAAATTATGTGTATTGGTGTTAAAGTATGTTTGTAGTAAATTATGTTATAAGATTTTATAACAATACTTTAATTAATCTGTATTTTAAAAAATATATTTTAAATATCAATAAAAATACTTTACTTATTAGTGAATCATATTATAATACTCTAGAACGATACTTTAATTCATAAAACTTTAAAAAACATATATAGTTTAATTACCAATAAACATATAAAAAAAATATATAACAACCATACTTTATAATACTCTAGAACGATACTTTAATTCATCAAACTTTAAAAAACATAGTTTAATTACCAATAAACATATAAAATATATATATATATAACAACTATACTTTAATATCTCATACAATCTGTCTCATATAAGTACCGTTTTACAAGAGACTTTGTCATTTAATAAACAATAATACTATATCAAAAAAAAGTGATACCCATTTAATTAACTTATTTTATGAAAATTGTCATATAAATAAATAATAATAATATTTAAATTAAAAAAATTAATTTGATAATTATTCATAATTCGAAATTTTTATTTTTTTATTGTTAATATATATATATATATATATATATATATATATATATATATATATATATATATATATATATATATATATATATATATATATATATATATTTTTTGTAAAATGTGAAGAATAGGTTAAAAAGAGAGAAATTGAGGAACTACACTTGAGAAAAATGGGAATTGCTACGAAATAGAAACGAAGCAAAAATGACTTTGAAAATTTTGATCCATTGAATGTGCCAGCTCAAATATCGCAGAAGCTGCCCATATGTATATTTATTTTTCAGCCCATTAAGATTCAATTAGTGGGCCCATGAATTGAATTAAACCAGCCCATATTTAATAAGTAGCAATGGCCAGGTAACTTTTTAATTTAATCAGCAATACGGCCTATGGGTGTTTGATTGGAGATGATAGCGTCCAATAGACCCAATCAATAGACCAAGAATTAAGCCCATTGTTAAGTTATTTCAGCCACCAGTTTAATTGGATAAGTCAACCCCACGAAAGATTCAACCAACGGACCTTATGTATCGATTTTAGTATTGTGTGGTACACTATAAAAATATCAATATTCCCTAATAAAATCCCCACGCGGTTCGAATATTATGTTAATTTGTTATGTCATATCTTTTATTGCAAATTGTTGGATGATAATTGGTAAGAAAAAAAATTTGTATTCATAAGAAAAATATTAATCATAGGAGAAATGATTGAGATTTCTTAACGTACACGTGTTACTTAATACATATAATAAGAGACGTAATATTAAAATGTAATGGCAAAAACTCCTATACTTCCGGGGACACGCCGTGTCCCCATGTGACACAACCCTCCCCCTCCATATTCTATTTAAACATATGTATTGTTTGGGGGTTTAAATTGTAAAGGAGCACGAAAATTGCAAGGGGCATGGTGTCCCCGGGCACAAGAGTCTCACTCAAATGTAATAGGATATTCGATACGCCACACCTGAACTTACATATACACACACTAATATAACTGCTCATTATATATAAAATAATACTACCTTCATTTTACCGAAAGGTGGTGTTTCCTTTTGTGCGTATATTAAGGAATATTATTATTTTATGTATAGTAAATAATTGTATTAGTAATGAATGATAAATTATATGTGAAGCCTTTTACTAAAAGTAAAAAATAGAACATTTGAATTAAGACCTATAGCCCTTTTAATACCAAATCTGCAGTAAAATCGTAGTGAACATTCCACACGAGTTGAAATATTCAAATACGAAGAAAAAAGAAATCCATTCTTTCAAGAAGTTTGAATGTGGTGATGCGTTTAATGAATATATACATATGTGGTACTCAATTATTTTAGATTATGATTCTCGATTTCTCGCGTTGTAATGATAAGGAAAGAAATGTCATAATGATTGACTTTGAACGGAAAAGTATTTCACTTGGTTTACTTACAAAACAATTGAGATTGGTTGGTCAATATGTTCCAACACGCTGATGCTAATGGGAGTAGTATTTCAAAACTTTTAAATACACGTCACGTGAATATTTATAATGTCATTCTACAAAAGTAAAAACGAAAATAGTTGTACTAGATAGAATTATGGGAATATTTATTTCAATCCAATGTTTCAAGTCATATTTCACTCTTTAATGACACGCATTAATATTGCTTTTTTGGTTAACGTGAATGCTCAAAAGTTTAACACTCCCTCTGTCTCTCTATTTTATTTGTTTGTCTCACTACACTCTTTACTCGGTAAAAATAGTAAAAATTTCAAAACAAATAACCCGCACTATATTATATTTTCAAAAATGTTAGTTTTACCTAATTCACATAACTTACTTTATTATTTATTTATTACTTAAAAATACAACAATACTTGGCATGGCACGCCCAAACGAGTGATTGAAGAGAATCTTAGCAAGCTGCTTCGGACCTTTCAGAGGAATAGTAAGCTCAAGAACGAGGAGGGGACCTAATCTCAGTTGAATCTGCGCCTCGAATTGATGTTCTTGAAGATACTAACTCTGAAGGGTTCCCGCGCTATATCAGTATTTGACTTTCTCCGTTGAATTCGACCATCTGGGACTATCTCCTGTTCTGACTCGAGTTACCCTATTTGTTTATTGAGAAATCGACGCATCGAGAATATTGAGTTCGACTATTCCCTACTTAAGTTAAGGCAGGGTCAACAAGGAATTCATTTCCATTGGCGCTCGCTTTGGAGCTTAGAGCTTCGTATGTGGATCTGGGTCACCTTTTCGAGATGGAAGGTGTGTTCTTGGTTTGACTCGCATCGATAGGCGGTAGGTATAAGATGAGCTGGTAGACTGAAAATCTTACTCGACATCAGCTATTTGAAGATTTGTTTGTTAAACTGTTGAGGGAAGGTCTGATGCAACAAGTGAACCGATCGACCTGAGAGGGAGTCCCAGAAAAGGGTAGACGAAAGAAGGTCTCCGATACGGGGATGAATAGCAACATAGGAAAAAGAAAAATCTTTGAAGTAGTCGTTAGAGGAACTCTAAAAGTCTATTCTTCTAGCCATATTCACATATGAGAAGAAGATAGCTGGAAGAGCTCTTTGGGAGGTCCCTGATGACCGTCTAACTAAATAAGAAATTCGAGATGTCACCCAGAAACCCAAGATAGACTACTCCCTAAAGAAGAGGGAAAAAGAAGCGGCAGAAGAACGGGCAGTGATGGAACGGAATCTTCAATAAGTGCTTAAGACCCGGCAGAGTCTCGCTTTCTTCTTCCCATCGAGCGTTACGCAAGGGCTTAGCCTTCTGAATTGGCCTCTGTACCTGACCTTCCATCTTTCGGTTTCGCAACTCATATCGTGAGAAGAGCTACCTCGTCGATGTCTTCCCACAGTAATCATTCGAATTGGCATCATCGATACCCGTTACGGACACCCTTTACAACGTCTACCAACCAGACGGGCTCTTTAAAGAGGAAACCAGCTACTGACAGTGCTTTGCCTTCCCTAGAGGTAGTAGGAGATGTTTTCATTCGACGCTTTTGAGCTTCTCGCGAATCGATCCTTTTTGTTAATTCTTTAACTCTATAGGCGGTTAGCAGCAGCTTCTCCGTTCGCTATTCGTTCTCCTGTTTAGCTTAGTTATGGAACCGTATCGATACTTCCAATCTGTGGAGAGCACTTTCTGCTTTCCGTCGGCTTAGCCTAGCCTGAATACCGATTTGAGGCGTCATATGTAGACTAAAGCATAGGAACAACCCTCTTTCTACTCCCAGGGACCTCTAAAGAAGAAAACATAGGGACTCAATTTGCCTTAACAAAGATGGACGATAAAGTCTTTCTTTCAACCCGAATAGTGAAAAAGGACAGGAAGTAGATCAGCTCCAGCCTTTTCAGTTTCCCTCTCAAGGAAAGAATAGGGTGAAGTCAGTTTGTTAGGCCCGATCCTACCATCCCTCTCCAATACCTGACGCATCCAACCGGATTATTCAATTCCCAAATCACGAAGTTCGAGTAAGACAATGAAGTCTGGTCCAGGGCAGGCCATGACACTTCTTTTTGACTTAGGAGCTAAAGGTATGAAAGAGACTTTGCCGAACTCAACTTTCCACGCCTTTTCGATAGACAAGTAGCTATGCCGGTCACTACGCACTCATATCTCGAGCGTAGCATGGGCTTAGTTGATAGGGGGTCGACAACCCTTGCACATGGAGAGTGGGGATTATCCTTTAGCGTTTGGATCTGCCATCGGATTTCTTTAATAGAATGATGGAGCTTAAGGTTCCTATGCCCGAGGAGCTACCTTTTGTACTAGTTTCTCCGCGCAAGGGTCTCTTCGTTGGACTTTTCCATAGACAGCTTACTCAGGACAGGGCATCCTTGAGACGAATGATCATATCTTTTAATTATTTATTTTATTTAGGATTTATTTATATGATCTTTTAATTATTTATTATTTATATGATCTTTTAATTATTTATTTTATTCATGTTACCTTATTTAAACATTAGGAGTTCTTTAAATATGTTATTAGGGATTAATATTTGATATTGAAATTAAAATATTTTCTGTAACTTCCTTATTCTTATTATCGATCTCTCTCCTCTTCTCTCTCCTATGTCTCGGTCTCTTTCTCCCTCTCCACTCTCTCTCTATATCTCTCTATCTCTCTCCCTCAATCTTCTTCTTTGTTCTAGTTTTCGATACACTATAAAATTATGGCGTATCAGAATGCGAAGGAATTCAAGCCCATAAATTCAAGTACAATACGAATCACCTGTTCTACGAAGTCATTCCATTGACTGTTTTATTGCTTAAATGAATTCATGTGTTTTAATCATTTGTTAAAATTTCATCAAGAATGCAAGAGTACTCGATTTATCATTTTCTAGAACATATAGTTTCACTTATGAAAAAATATAATTTGAAATACAATTGTGAATTAAAGATCAAGATTGAGTGTCACACTACTTCCTCTTTGCTATAGAGGGGATGCTCTGTTCATGCCAGAAAAAATCATCAGGATCCACCTTGGATTTCACCATTACCAGTCTATCAAAGTTGCTTTTATAATATTTAATCCCCCATTTTCTTGCTTGGATTAAACTGGTAGCATTCAATTTCGTATTCATCCCCAAATCCACATCTCTGTAATTCACATAAGCCTCTCTTGGATTCTTGGGAGCATAAGTAGCCATGTAATCATACATCTTTCTTATCCAATCATAACGTTTCTTCATATCCACGTCAGCAGTTCCCCAGTATGTCATATACTGTGCCATAAAAATGACTCCATTTCTATGTGGATATGCTATCTCTGATTCCGGAATCCTGCTCATTATCCCTCCAAATGGGTTCCATATTGTGATCGGAGATTCCTCCTCCAAGAACAGCCTCCAGAGCCCTTCAAGGCCACGTTCGGAAACCGGGGCCCGGATGAAATCCGACTTGGCCTTGAAGTAGGCACTGAAGGGTGATTTTCCTTGGAGGAGAATCTCCGGAGGTGTGTTCGTCGGATAGTTTCCGATGGACATAACCGACTCGATCCAGCTCATTTCTATCGTGTCGTTTCGTGTCAACTCCAATTCGGGGAACTCTTTCTTCATGATGGTTAATAGATTGTTAGCTCTGCCGAGAAACAGAGCATTGTAGGAGGTTACAATCGTCCTGTTTCCGGTTTTCGAGTCGTTTACGGGTTGTATGAGGACTCTGATGAAGAGATTGTCATCGAGTTTGTCAGCAATATGCTGCCATTTGTATAGAATCTTTGTTGCACCTTGTTGGAGTGTTCTTGGAACTGTGAAAACTGTGACGGTTGATGGAACCCTAACTAACTTCACCCTCCATGCTAATATTATTCCGAAACTACCCCCACCACCTCCTCTGATCGCCCAAAATAAGTCCTCCCCCATGGCTTTCCGATCAAGGATTCTGCCATTTGCATCCACTATCCGAGCATCCACAACATGATCAGCTCCTAGTCCATACTTCCGGAGCATGGCGCCGTATGCGCCACCGGTTATGTGCCCGCCGACGCCCAAGCTCGTGCAGAGGCCGGCAGGGAAGCCATGAGTCCTGCTCTGCTGTGAAATTTTATAATAAAGCTCACCAATCGTTGCCCCGGCTTGAACCCAAGCCGTGCTTGTCGGAATGCTGACTTGGACATCCCGGAGTTTTCCGAGATCAAGTAGAACGAAGGGAGGTGGTGATTCAAGTGCAGAGGTGTAAGATATGCCTTCGTAGTCATGGCCACCGCTCCTCAGCCGGAGATGGATGCCGAGTTTCTTGGCGCAGATGACGGCGGCTTGCACTTGGGATTCGGAAGATGGAGTGAAGATGAGTTCGGGCTTTGGCATGAAAGGCAAGACGCATCGGAGGTTTTGTGCGGTGGATCGGAGGAGGGTGGTGTACGACGTAGTATTGGGAGTGTAGAAGAGAGTTGAGTTGGTAAGGGGGTGTTTGGCTACAATACATTTGGGAAATGAATCTTGGATTTGGGAGGAGCCATTAGCATTTGGGAATGATAATAGAAGTAGAATTGAAGCGAGGAGTAGAGGGATGTGAACATGATGATCCATTTTTCAGTGTTGTCTGCGGAGTTGATTTCTATGACCCTCTTTTATAGACTTTTTTTTTTTTTTTTTGACATCCTCTTTTATAGACTTATTTCTTGACTAAGTAAACTCCACCAAAATTAGAGGATGATTTTGTAGGGCATCGACCATGCGTCTAGTCATTCGTTAGGATTTTTTTCAAATTTATTTTAGTTTATTTTTTATGGTTGCATCCAATTATAATTAGGGTAGGTTCTTGGTAAGACCGTCTCACGAATATTCTTACGTGAGAAGGATCTTATCATACCCATTAATATAAAATAAAAGTAAAAAATAAAAAAATAAGGGCCGTGTTTGTTTCATTAAATATATTTAGTTTTTTCCCCCTTCTAATGAGTCGATATATGCAAATGAGATCACCTGTTACACTCTCATATTTCATCTAATATTCCATATATTAAAATTTTGACACGTGTCACAATCAATGTCCAAAATTTAATACTTGCCTCAAGGGTTTAATAGTAAATTGTAGGGTATAGTTTTATTACTTTATATTTGGAATATTTTAAATATATTTATTTTTTCCGCCTACTAATGAGTCGATATATATTTTCTGATTTGGAATATTTATCTGAACGCACTCCCCTTTGTTATTTCTATATATTGTTTTTGAGTTCCATTGAAATTGCTAACTATAAGTGAGCTTCTTGAATTAGTTGAAAACTGGCTACATGTGCTGACCTTGCAACTACTATTTCAATTCAATTATTTTTTGTTTTTAATAAAAAATATTATTTATTATTATTATTAATTAATTAATTATTTAATATTATTATTATTATTAATAATAATTTTTTAAATAATTCGATTATTCATCTATTGTCACTATTTTATTCGTTCAGGTATCACTTTATACTAAAAATATTATCACTTTTTATTCATTATACAAATAGTTCATAGTAAATAAAGTGATTATTTTTACCTATTTGTACGGATAAGGAGATTAAAAGGTATTTTTTTAATATAGTATAACATAAGAAAAAATAAGGATAAATTGTTCATTTTTTTAAGAGAAAAAATAAATAAAGTTAGACAAAATCTCTTATGAAACGGGTTATTTTTTAAACGAGTCGACCCATTATTAAAGTATGCTTATTGTATAGATAAAGTATGTTTAATGGTTATTAAAATATGTTTTCTAAATTATATTGGATTATGTATTAAAGTATGATTTTCGTGTGTTATAATATGATTTTGTATTAACATACTTTAATTACAAATAAGCATACTTTAACTATACAATAAGCATACTTTAGTGATGCATCGACCCGTCTCACAAATAATCCGTCTCACAAGAGAGTCTCTCATAAAGTTATTGGGAATGATGATTAAAGTATAAAAAATAAATAAAATTGTTGGGATTGAATATAAATAAAGTATAAAAAATAAGTAAGATATATAGTCTATTTTTATGAAAACATATAAAAATACATGAAACAACTCAAAATAAAAAGTGGGTAAAAATACGTGAGACTAACCATGTATAAAAAGTATGATATTTGTGTAGTGTTGTAGCTAATGAGATTATATATTTCATTTCTCTATTCTATCTACTAATTCAATTTATTAGATTTATGAATGTGTTACAAATATTTTTAAATTACCGTCCAATGTATAAGAATTTAATGATCATTTTTATGTATAGTTTTTCTTTTAAAAAAATAAAAAAAATATTATGGAATATAAAGTGAAATATTATTGTATGTATGGTTTTGATTTAAATTGATTTGATAAATCAATAAATACGGTTACTTCATACCGTTTGGGTTAAGTTTTGATATGATAGATATAAATTTTATTTAAATTCAAGTATAAACTCATATAAGAGATAAAGAATTGAACTTGGTTTCAGTTTTAGTATCAATTGATTAGAGCAAGCGTACTCTATCGCGTAGTAGACCATAGTGACTAAGTGCAAAATTTATACAATATCGAACCCAAGGATGAAAGTCAATGTATCCGTATTCAAAAGATGTTTTACTCTAAAAGTACTAATCAATAAGGATGTAGTTATTTAATTAAAACTAACAACTAAGAAAGCAATTAAAGATAAAAAATGTACAAATGAAATGGAAGATGGATAAAGGTGAGCAATCTATAAATATGTAAGACAAGAAACATTATGGAAAAGGCTCATGTAGACTCACACATACACATGCATTGAAGGTCATCATGCTATGATATTAAGGGCACTCGAAGACTGTCTCCAATCTTCACTTTTCCTATAGGTACTTACGGATATTAATATACCAATATAGAGATATTATCACGAATAATTTTCTCTAGTAGGCAGGGACATTTTCCTAGTGTTCCCTTTCTAAGGTCAAGTGAGTTTCGTCTTGGGTCCCTTCATCATTTCAAACACTTTTACAAATAATTATCAATAATGTCCTATTATAATGAGATTTTAAGCACATGAAGGTTATGACCAAACTCCCCACATACTAATATAGTCACCTCATGTAATCAATGATTCAATTAAACCACTAAGCATAATATTTGAATGACCATCCTAACACTATGTATAGAGAATTTAATCACACAAATCATATATTAAATGAGAATAAGCATTCATGATAGAAAATATTCATAACAATCATTTTATCAAACATGTGGTGTGCAAAATCTACATAATCCCTAACCAATCATATTACTAGCCTCACATGAGAACTAGCCACTACATATCATTACAAATTCAACATAATCCATGGCATACTCCAATTAAGCTAAATTATGAAGAAAATAACAAAATAAAGATAAGTTGGTTCCCCATTGATGGCGAACTTTCTCCCCTTGATCATGCTATAATCTTCAACCAATGATGAATTCTCCTTCTTAGATTGGTGGATGGATGGATTGATGGATGAATTTGAGGAGATCAAATGAATTGGATGGATGAAGGGTATGGAGATGGTTGGAATGGAGTTAGTGTGTGAAAATGTGGTGTAAAATGTGTGTGCAGGGACGTATCCTCATACACCTATGAGGGGGCTTTAATATAGTAATTTTAATTATTAATATTATATATAGTATTTTTATTTATTAATGATTATTCTTCTTAATGATTATTATAATTCCTCAAATGATCTTCTAATAATTATTCTTATAATTAATTTGACCTTACACATTGATAAACAAATATCTATCGCTTTTACTACGAATTCTATAATTTCACATTTATTAATGAAAAAAATTGTCTAATACTTTTTTTTTTTAGTTTTAGACATTGAAAATTGTATAAAATATCTCTAAATATTTTTTGGTAGCAAGTTATGCTTTTATATTGTACTACTTTGTACTCCCATAATCTCACTATTATCACACACTTTATATTTTTGTTCGTCCAATAATAAATTGCACCACCCAAAACATAATATCAAACCTTAATTAAAATACATTTTAATTTTATAACATTCTTACCTAATACATGTAACATACGTTATACTTTATTATTACTTAAAAAACCTACATTATCCTTAAAAATTAATAACGCTAGTTAAAAAATATTTTTTTTAAATTCTGTTTCAATATTTTTGGTGCAAATAAAATTGAAACGGAAGAAGAAATATTATTTAACGCTTCAATATCAATGTGATTTTATTTTTAGCCCCCCTAAAAAATCGGTCTAGCTCTGCCCCTGTGAGTGAAACTGATCCAAAATGATTTCTCCCGTATTTGGCACATCAAAATAGGTCTTTATACCCCCTGAAAGCTTCTAGAACACGTACATATCATAAACTGATTTCGGCACGAACACAGGCGAGTTCGACACACGGGTCGAGTTGGTGCAGCACGTGCAGTGCAGTCTCACTGTTTCGCGCATAACTTCCACATCTGAATTCCAATTCGAGTGATTCTTACGCTCATGCGATCTTCTCTTCTATGGCTTTTCAGCCATGTATCACACGTCCGGTTTTGAATTCCAAATAAATACAGAAATATTATACAAGTTGGATGTGCATTTTTTAGCATTTTCTTTTAGCTCGTTCTCCCTCGATTCAACTCCGAATTGAGCTCTATTTTTTTCCACATATTCCTTATCGCGTCTAGAATCCATTTTTATCTGAAAATCACACAAATTATATCAAAGTACCAATTCTCTAAATATTTACAATATCGCGCAATTTAAGACACTTAATCATGAAAATCACACATTTATTATTTCAAAGCACAAATCTTCATATCTTCATATAACACCACAAAATGATATACAAAATGAATAAAAACACAAGAAAATACATAGTAAAAAGATACTAAAATCTAAGTGAAAATGACACCGATCAACCCCCAAACTTAAAGTGTTGCTCGTCCTCGAACAACAAAAATGATAAAACAAGAGGGAAAATTTTCACCTAGAGAAACACCTAAAGAACATTAGAAACAACACGTCATAAGTAACAAGGACTAAAAATCATATCAAGTCACACTACAACATTAAAATCATGACATGAAAAATTAATAAGTTCAACTCTAAGAGAATAAAGAGACAATCAAGTTCCTTCTGGTCCAAGCCTCACAACGGGTATCAATTTACTCAACACTCTATAAGGTAAGGTATATCAATACTCATCAATCGGTTAAACCCGATGCACCATAGGCTTGTTCGCGGACTACATTCACAAGTCACCATAACTTCAATTAGTGATAAAAAAAGTCTTTATCTTTGGATGTAATGTTAGGCTCTTTGGTAGGGTAGGAAGATTATGGATTAAACGTGACTATTCAAGTGTAGATAATAGAAGAGATGATCAACTTCTTCAACTTTTTCACGTTTCCATCTTCCTTTATTTTTCTTTAATCACAAGCACTAATAATTATCATTCCTTGGATTTCTTGAGTTTCTTTTGATTTGCATGCTTCCTCTCTTTGACTTTTGAATTCCTTGAGCATATTTGTTGATTTGCTCATTTTCCTTGCTTTGAGGTTGCATGTGTACTTGCTTGAGCTCTTTTCATCCTTTTCTTGATTGTTTACCATTTTCTTTATTCTTTAGCTCAATTCTCACATCAAACCTTGTACACCGTCAACTCCTCAATCACCCATACTGTTAGGCACATAAGTTAGGGAGCCCTAACTTCACCAAAACTATGGCTGAAGGTGAAGGATTGACCTCCTATATATATGCCCTTCTGCACTTGCATGTGGAACCAATGTGGGATACGTAACAATCCATCCCCTTCAAACCGGACGTCCACGGACGACGCACTCCAGGTGACAACCCTCGCACCTAGGCCCACAACTCCGGGTGGCAACCTCCCTTGGGCCCACATCCGGGATTGCAAGCTCTGAGCCCGCATATCTGGTTGTCCTTTCCCATGGCCCATCCGAATCCGGCAGGTCGGACCAAATTGTTAGGCACATAACCTAAAGAGCCCTAACTTCACCCAAAACCATGGCTAAAGGTGAAGGACTGACCCACTTATATGCCCTTCCACACTTGCGTGTGAATCCGATGTGGGATATGTAACACATACAAAGGTATATATAAGGCTTAAGTGGGTAATCATGGCTTGTAATATGCTAATATCACAAGAAATAGGCTTTAAGGCTCAAAGTGGTTAACAAGGGATGATGTATAAGGTAAGGAAATATATGGCAATGACTTTAAAGTAACAAGGATGACCTAAGATCATATTACTAACCTCTACCAATCGGGCTCATTTTCGTAGTCCATGAGCATGTTCTAGTTTACTAAGGCTCAATCGATCCACTCATGAAAAACTAACCGTGGAGGCACGGTTGAGGCTCAAATGCTCACAAGCTTTTGCTCAGACCTTTAGGAACTCATTACACCTCAATTCATCTCAAAATTGAACCAGTTAAATAGGACATGTCACAATTTTAAAGAGTAGAGATTCTTAACATAATTCTCTATCACTTATTACTAACAATATGCCATTACTCACATTAAAAAATGACTCACAACATCCCGAAATGAACCACCAAACAACCTTATACAAGAATAAAAATACAAACACAACTGATGATTGTGTTAATTTATGAATCTTGCGCTTAGATTTGTACTATTATGAAGTATTTGAAGGATGAAATCGATTATAAACCGATATATATTGTATGAAGTCATGAATCAGGTGTTGTTGGAGCCATTTGAGTGGTTTTTCAAAGAAAATCGGAGTAGAAGTGTTGAAAACTGAAGAAAGGAAGTCGAAGCCATCCGTTTGGGTAAAGCAGGAGTGCAATTCGACCAGAAGAAGGTCAATTTGACCAGGCCTACTGGTTGAATTGGCAGCAAAACACGAGCAGAAGGTGGATTCGACCATGACAGGGGAATTCGACCTGGGCATCAGGTCGAATCGAGGTCAAATTGATTGGCAGAGATGTCAATTCGATCTCGTCACTTCAATTTGACCAGGGCAGCTAGTCGAATCAAGAACCTGTGACTTACAGTAGGTCGATTCAACCTCCAATTCGACTTGGATGGGTGAATTTGACCTATTGTTGAGGTCGAATTGAGCTTCGGGAACATACCATTTCCGTATTTTTACACCCTCAATGCGTATGATCACTTAAAAAGCCCATTCCAGGCCCGGGAGGCGCGATTACAAGTATAAAGAAGGCTTATGCAGCGTAGATGATATATCACGCAATTAAGAGGACGAGACGTAGAGAGTGAAGAGGAGAGAGATCATCCATCATCCGGAGGGACTGCAAGAGAGGTTCCGCTGGAGATTCAAGTAAGATCGGTCCAACTAACCATGATTGTTCTTAGATCAATCATGGGCTAGAGCCGTTTCGGTAGTTCTAGGGTTATGAAGGTTTCATGAGTTAATTTGTCTTTCATGTGTAAACTGCGTTACAACACTACTTGTGATTTATTTTATATAAGATTATGCATTTTTATTCCATACTCACTGCTGTTTTGTGTATCAATAATTATTGTGTAGAGTCTGAATATATAACTTGGTTATTGGTTGAGTGCATTCACTGCTGAGCAGGGTTATATTATATAATTCTAAGTGAAGGGATTCCGAAGTCTTATTAGAACTATCTTATATGAATACTTGTTAATTGAATCATATTCGAGTTAATACGTCGGATAAAGAGTATAATTGCATTGTACCTATAAAGGAAGATTATATCGGGTTAGAGTACTAAGTGCACGGAAAATAATTGATACTGATAATACCTAGAAAGGGGGTGAATTATATCTCTTGCTCCAAGGATATTCACACGTGTCATATGCATATTTACTTGTGTCTATAGAGTGAACTTGCATGGTTTAGTGATACATCCAGAAACCACAAGGTAGAGTCGGACACCGTCACACGAAAGATAAATTAATAAGTGGAACCTGATTACCTAAAGAACTACCTACTTTCTTACTTGATCACAACTCACTTATCTTTTTTTCTTGTTATTTTTACTTGATATTTTAATTAATAGTTGTTACTTAATCTCAATATCACCATCATTGAATTTATCTACATAGTCTTAGTCTACTAGAGTATAATTAAATTGATAATTATCCGTCCCTTGGGTTCGATATTCACTTGGTCACCTTTCAAAACTACAATTGATATCCTTCATACTTGAGGATTAATTGTGTGTTGAGAAAACACTCATCAAGTTCTTAGCGCCGTTGCCGGGGATGGCATAAATTTTTTTATTACTTCTAGTTTTATTAGGACTATCTTAATTCGTGTTTTGTGTTCTAACTCTTAATCTTTTCAGGTGTATGCTTACTAGATTAAAGGCTAGAAAGTTAGGAACTTTTAATCCGGAGATCGGGGCATCAACAAAGAAGAAGAAGAGTAAGATTCAAAGCAAGAAAGAAGAACCAACTACAACTCTGAATTTTGGA
Source organism: Pogostemon cablin (assembly GCA_023678885.1). Taxonomy (NCBI): domain Eukaryota; kingdom Viridiplantae; phylum Streptophyta; class Magnoliopsida; order Lamiales; family Lamiaceae; genus Pogostemon; species Pogostemon cablin. The sequence goes on from CM042975.1 coordinate 24,178,737, forward strand.
GTTGCAGTGGACGAACCGAACTCGGAAGCGACTGAAACTATGATAGCGAAAGCAGAAGAAGTCGACATGGCTAACAAAAGAGCCAATTCGGATAATCTAGCCATCCGTGAAGTCTTCAAGAATAACGGGGCTGGAAACTTTGGGCTTCTAGGAGCAAAGGGGGCTAATGCGGACTTCGATCTTCACCCCGCTCTTATTAGCAAGATAGAAAGAAACTCCTTTTTAGGATGATCTTTCGAGGATCCGCAGCAGCATCTAAACAAGTTCTTAGGCTATGCAAGTACTCAAAAAGATGCAGGAGAACATGAAGATTCTAGGAAGATCCTCTTGTTTAAATTCTCCCTTACTGTAAGGGCAAAAGATTAATATGACACTATTAATGTAGCTGAATGCACTACTTGGGAGAAATTGAAGTTAAAGTTCTTGGAAAGATACATGCCACCTTCAAAGGTGTTCAAGATGAAGCAAGACATTAACCAATTTGCTATTTGTAGTGGAGAGAAGTTTCATGAAGCGTGGGATAGATTCAAGGACATGCTTCGTAAGTGTCCTCAACATGGGCTATCTAAAGTTCAATATATCACCATATTCTACAATGGATTGGACTGTGATTCTCGTGTGTTATTGGATGCTTCTTCTAATGAAGCATTGCTTACTAAGTCATCCGTAGAGGCCGAGAAACTTTTTGAAGATATTTTGATGAACTCAAGAGATTGGCCAACTGATAGAGTGAGAGGCACTTACGTCCTTGGAAAAGTGGCTAAGGTTGAACATGTTATGGGGAAAATAAGTAGAGAAGATGAGATCGTCTCTAGCTTATTGAATATCAACAAGCTACTTGAGTCCTAACAAAAGCAAATCAGTGATATATCTCAGCACGTACCAATCATGCAGCAGGAAGTAATGAATGATGGCACCATCCAAGAGGAGATGGAAGAAGCAAACTATGCTATGGGACAAAGTATTTAAGGAACGAGGTTTCAAAATCAGGGTAATCAGAATTACCAAGGGAACTACAACAATCGTGGTCCCTCGGGTAATTATCAACAGCCTAAGAGGCCAGAGTTTTCATGGAGTAATCCTAATAATGCAATTCAACCTCCGATGGGTGTTGATCTGGGTGCGAAAGTGGAAGAAGGAAAGCCGAGTTTTAAGGATACAGTGAACAAGTACATGGCTAGGAATGATGCTAGAGTGGATTGTCTTGAGGCCAAATTAGAGAAGAAGATTGATACAAACCATGAGGATTTATCCAAGCAAGTGAAGGACCTTACATTGTTGATGGGGTAGATGACAGGAAGTATTAACAAGCTTATTCAAACTATTAAGAAAAGGGAAGCTCCCATCGTAAAGTATTGAGAATCCAAAGTCCTTCAACGCCAACACATTGAGGTCTAGAACACAGTACGAGGGACCTATGTGACCAAAATCAAAATTGGACACGTCGAGGGCTCAATTCGACCCTAATTCGACCAACACCATAGGTCGAATTCAGCAGGGGAGGTCGAATTGGACACCTGGACATGATTTGGAAGCAACAGAGCCTCGATTCGACCAAAACCAAATCAAATCAACCAGGGGGCCAGGTCAAATTGAGGTTGAATCTACCCTTTCGGAGCACTCTATTTCATTAAAAGCTCAATTTGACAAGCAGCCATTCAATTCGACATGACCGCCAGGTAGAATTGAGGTCGAATCACGGGGCAAAAATCTTACAGTGAGCCAATTCGACCAGGGGGACTTCAATTTGACCAGACCATTAGGTCAAATCCTGGTCGAATCGAGTATATAGGGTGAGAATCGAGTTCCAGGTGCGCAATTCAACCACTACATTCCCAATTTGACCAGAGCACCTGGTCGAATCTAGGTCGAATTGTCCAGTACTACACCTGTTTCTTTATCAAACACTCCTCGTGATGAGAACATTGCTCCATTGGTTTCAAATGAGCAGAATACTGAGATCATAGCAGAGAAGAAGTAGGAAAGAGATAAGAGGTTGATAGCCGAGAAGGATAAAGCAGAGAAGGTCGAGCGTGATGAATGGGGTATCCCCAAAATAATGATACATCCGTCGTTTCCTTATAAGCTTGTTAAGAAAGGATTAGAAGAGAAGTTCAAGAAGTTTTTAGATGTCATAAATAAGATAAGCTTGAGTATTCCTTTCTCTGATGCAATATATGTCGTACTATGCCCGATTCCTTAAGGATATACTGTTGAAAAAAGAAGCTAGAACGGAGTTGAGACGGTGAATTTATCTAAAAATTATAGCTTGATTATCCAAAGGAAGCTGCCATAGAAGTTGAAGGATCCAGGAAGCTTCACTACCATGTATGAGATTGGAAAAGGGCCGGCACGACGAGCCTTGTGTGATCTTGGGGCAAGCATCAATTTGATGCCATTGTCTATCTTTCAAAGGCTTAGTTTGGGCGAGTTATCTCCTACAACAGTTGCTCTACAATTGGCGGACAAGTCGATGACATTTTCGAAGGGTATCATTGAAGGCGTTCTTGTTAAAGTGGAGAAACTAGTCTTCCTGTGGATTTCTTGTACTTGAGATGGAAGATGACAAGGATAATATCCCTCTTATCTTGGGGAGACCTTTCCTTGCTACTGCTGGGGCCATGATTGATGTTCAAAAGGGGGAGCTCAGGTTGCGAATGGATATAGAAGAGGTCTTATTCAACCTTGAAAAAGCAATGAAGATGCCTATGGAGTCACAATGTCATAGTATTGATGTGGTGGAGGAGATTGTGAAGGAAGATATGTCTTTGATCGTGTCTAAGGACCCTCTTGAGACATCCTTGATGGAGTCTCTTACTTATCCCACTACGGAGCTTGATGATCTCACCATTGAGGAATGTATTGAATATCTTGAAAACTTACTTGCTTTGGGTGATGACATGTATGAATTGGAGAAATCTAAGGTTGAGAAGAAGGATGTAGACAAAGGAAGAGAAGATGATGCCTACTTGAAGCCTCCTAACTTACTACCGGATACCCACAAATTTGAAAGTCCTTTCTCTGTTTCTTTATTTTGTGATCAATTTTATCCTGACATTGATCTTGATGGTGATAGGAGTGATTCCGAAATTGAGTAGAAAATTGACAAGAATGATACGAGAAAGTTTGAGAAAGGAGATTTTACTAATCATATGGTGCCTAAGAAAGGTAAGGTGGTAAGTGTGGATGATAAGAGGGAGAGAAAGTATTGGAAGGTAAAGATGAAAGAAGATCGCTCTCTTAGTCAGTAGTCTACATATTCTGGATTCCATCGTGACTCTCCAACGTTAAATAAGAGCGCTTGTTGGGGGCTTTTCCTCCTGTTTTATTGCTTTATTTCATTCATGTGAGTAAGAAATTTTTATATTTGAAGTGATTACTGATGAGTGATATGTTCAACTAGATTTTAGTGTCTTTTTATGTCCGTTTTCATAGTATTTCATCCGTATTTTATGTGTTATTTAGTTATGTTATGTGTTTTTATGAAAATATGTGAGAATGAGCTTAAACGTATGTAAAACAGGTGAAAACAGAGCAAAAATGGAAATGGGAGCTGAAACGAGCAAGAAATGGGCTGAGGAGACCCAACTCGAGTTGCAAGGTATAACTCAAGTTGCCAACTCGACTCGAGTTGGGTCAGAAAAAGTCCAAAATTCATCCAGAGAGCTAACTCGAGTTGCCAGGTCCAACTCGACTTGCAACTCGAGTCGAGCTAGGAACAGGGCAGCGTCCAAAAACTGTACAGTGAGCCAACTTAAGTTGCAAGCTACAACTCGAGTTGCTAGCTCGAGTTAAGCTGTCTGCAGATGGATTTTTAATTTCAGAGCCTCGCAACACGACTGAACAGGCGAGAGCACGAGTTGTCAACACGAGTCAAGCTACTTCAGCTCAAGTTACACACACCCAACTCGACTCATGTTGCAACTCGAGTTGGGTAATGCCAACTCGAGTTGCATGATTTTGGGCCAGAAATTTGGATTTTCACCTGTCAATGTGTGTAAGTGTGTGTAAAAAGCCTATTTGATGTTAAATTCGTGGCCCTACTTGGAGAGGGTATAAATAGCCTCAAGTTCAACATTTCAAAAGAGATTGGATATTCCACACAAGGGTTTCACCTCTACATCTAGACCACACACCATTCTCTCTATTTCACACCATCATCTTCATCCATTCACCATCCATTGGATCTACCATCATCCCACCATCAAAACCTTCATCCAATTGAGGAAAAGAAGCAAGGAAGAGAGGAAGATTGCAAGGAGAAGAAGAAGATCACCATTTGAAGAATCCAAGGGAGTTTTCATCCAACTTTTGTATTGAATCCTATTATTTATCATGTTTTGTAAGGATCTTAATGTCTATGTTAATGTTCTTATGAATATGAAGGCTAATCTCCCTTGTGAGATTAGCAATATGAGAGTTGTTGGATAATTTTGGGGATTTATGTATTTAAATTCATATGTTGATTGGATCTATGATTTTCTATCATTGATTGTTAATTGCTTGACTTGTATTGTTGATTTGTGTGGTAAATTGTCATGAACATGTGATTAGATTGAGAAATCAATTAAATATTTAGGATAGTTCATTGAATCAATTCATCATACACTTCATGTTAGTTATAAGTTGTAAAGAGATTGAGAAATCCTTTAGAATTTAGAACCCTTTGATAAAATATTTGATTGGTTTGATCGAGAGGTTGATTAATCATATGAAAGGACTCTCATTTCAAGATTAGTACCTAGTTGGAATTGTTTGTGTGAGAACCAATCCATTGAGCTATTTGATATTCATATCATATCCATCTCGAGAGGGAGTTTAGGTGAACTTAGTGTTGGCCCTTAATCCTATGTCCATGATACATATGAATTTGATACATAATTCCTAGAGTTATTACTTCTTGATTGTTGTTAATCTCACTTTTAATCAATTTGGTAAACTACTTTCCATCCATCTATCTTGTTTGTTGATCATTGCTTGCTTGCTTGTTTGAACAACCAACCCCTTTAATGATTCATCTCTATAAAATCATGAAAAACGTGAGATTGCTTAAGCACTAGCGCCTAACTCCCTGTGGTTCGATAAATTATTTTAATTGGTCATCCCTACTACAAATGGCTAATCAAATGGCGCCGTTGCTGGGGAGGCAACGGTTGCTAGTAGCTTGAAGAAGGATCGTTTTGAGTGATCTTACTAGAGATATTTTTATTTTATTTGTTTACTTGTATTTGCTTGTAAAAATTTTGTTCTAACTTCTCTTATTTTGAAGGTGTATGCAAACAAGGTCAAAAGGAAAACAAGTTGAACCAATTGATCTAGAGCTTGAAAACACTTTGAGGAGAAAGAGAAAGGAGAGCAAAACCAAAAATAGTGAGTTAATGGAGAATTTTCAAGGAGATAATCGTGTGGAGATAGAGCATGATGGGGAAGGAGGAAAAAATGTGAACGTGCAAGACAACGCACTTCAATTCAATGCAAATCTTCCTCAACATGCCTATCAAAATCATGGAGCTTTCAACAACCAAGCTTTGTTTCAACAAATGGTGCAACAAGTTCTTAGGCAACAAGGCTTTCAACGAGCTTATGCTCCTCCACAACAAGCTTATGTACTACCACCACCACCTCCGGTGCAACATGGAATGCAAGATGATCAAAGGGTGATTCCGCCAATCAATGCCAACAACTTCGAAATTAAAGCGGGCTTCATTTCTATGGTGAGAGAGCAACAATTTAGTGAAACCCCGAATGAAGATCCTAATGCTCATCTAGTTCAATTTGTGGAGATTGCCAACACCGTGAAGATGAATTGAGTGAGTGAAGATTGTATCAAGATGAGGTTGTTTCCATTTTCGTTGAGAGATAGAGCTCGAACATGGTTATCTACCATTACTACCGGTACGTGCAACATGTGGGATGAACTTGCACAAATATTTTTGAACAAGTATTTTCCACCTTCTAAGACGCTTCAAATGAAGAGCTTGATCACTCAATTCAAGCAAATGCCTCAAGAGAGTTTTTATGAAGCGTGAGAAAGGTTCAAGGATATACTACGCAAGTGTCCACAACATGGATTCCCGGAGAATCAACAAGGATTTTTCTATCAAGGCCTTGTGAATGGGCAAAGAGTGCTTGTTAATGCTGCGGCGGGTGGATCCATACTTGGTGTAACTCCGGAGAGGGCCATAAGGATATTTGATGAGATTGCTACAAATGTGTACCAATGGCTATTGGAGTGAGTAAGTGAATGCTATGATTTTGAGAATTTTGATCAAGGGCAATAGTTTAATGTCAAAAGTGTGAATGTTGAGCCACAAACACCAAGTGTTGAGGTGATAGCGGCGGAAATATTGAGGCAAATGAGTTTAAATCAAAGTGTGAGCCAAGGAGTCAATTTGGGTGAAGTGCAAGTAGATCAAGAAGTGCTACCTCCGAATGTTGTGAGTGGGGAACAATGGGCTAACTCTATGCCACGTGTGGAAGATGTGTCATACATGCAAGGAAGAAACTACCAAGGGAATTACCAAAATAATTTCCAAGGTAGTTTCAACCAAAGTCAAGGGAACTATCCACCAAGGCAAGGGGGCTTTAATAGTCAAGCTATTGGAAGCTCGTACCCACAACAACAAAGGTAAGGTAACTTTTCCTACTCCAACCCGAGCAATTCAGTTGCTTATCCTCCGGGATACCATCCCGGGGCAAAAACACCGAACAACGAGGAAAGAGCATCGATTGATGAGCTACTTGAACAATTGTTGGCATCAAACAAAGCTCGAGAAGCATCGAACCAAGCTCGAGATGAAGCATTGAAAAAAGCCAAAGAAGTAAATGAAAAGAGGTTCAAAGCTTTGGAGTATAATGTTGGATAAATTGCAAGTTCCTTAAGTACTCAACAAAAAGGAAAGTTTCCGGCCACAACCGAGGTGAATCCGAAAGCTCAATGTTTGTTTGTTGATACGGATGAGGAACGAAAGGTTGAAGCAGGGTTGGTGGAAAGCAAGATTGTTGGAGAAATGAAAGAAGAGCAAAGGCCTAAATGGATACCTAAGTGGAAGAGGGTGCAAGAGGAAAAGAAATTGGAGGAGAAGGTGAAAGAAGAGGAGTACAAGCGTGATTATTGGGGTATTCCGATCACTCAATTTCCTATTCCTTATCCACAAATGTTTGTAAAGGAGGAGAAGAAAAAGAAATTTGAAGAGCATGTGAAAAATCTCAAGAAAAATATGAGGAGAAAAAGAAAGAAGAGCTACCTGAAGAAAGTGAATCGATGCATAATGAGAGGCCTACAAAAGTTGGTGATCCGGGAAAGTTCATAATTCCTTGTGATTTTGAAGAGAATGGTACCCTTGATGCATTGTGTGATTTAAGGGCGAGCGTCAATGTGATGTCTCATGCCACTTTCAAAGACCTTGAAATTGGAGAGCTAAAGCCTACTACTATCCGTCTTGAAGTAGTAAATGGAGAAGTTGTGAAGCCATTAGGGATTATTGAAGACGTTGAGGTGAAAGTGAAAGGGCTAGCTTTCCTGGATGATTTCATGGTGTTGGAAGTGAAGGCGGACCCTCGAGTTCCACTCATTTTAGGATGGTCATTCTTAGTGACGGGAAGAGCAAAAATTAATGTTGGAAGAGAATAGTTGTCCTTAAGCTCAAAAGGAAAAAGTGTCACATTCTTGTGCAATAAGGAAAAAGGAGTCAAGTCTCATTTGATGCCTCCGGATGATTCATGGATCATGACTCTTTTCTTTTTGACAATTTAAATTCATTTCTTCATGATTACATGAAAATATCAAATTCTAACTTATCTTCTTGTGATGTTGATAGGATGAAAGGATCGGAGCTAGATTGGAAACTAGACAAAGGAGAAAGAGGAAGTCCACTAGAAGCTCTCCTTGATGATGATTTGATGCTCGTGAGCAAGAATGGTGAAGTTCAGCTAGTGGACAAAAAGAGGGCTAAGCAAATATTTAAAGTGAGGATGCGAGGAGAGAGTGTGATGGACCAACATTTGTTCCAATGATCGTAAAGTTCCATCCGGCTTGAAGACGTTAAACTTAGCGCTAAATGGGAGGCAACCCATTTTTTTTATCTTTTGATGCTTGTTTGTATTTTGGTTTTGTAGGTGGATTGTGCTTGTGAGAAAGGCATAGTGAAGAAAAGAGAAGTGCTTTATAGATTCGAGTAGACATGTCGCATCACTTGTTGCAAACTTAATTCTCGACTCTTATCTCGAGTTAAGTTTAGGGGGTGGTGGACATAGCTTGAATCATGTGGATGCGTATACTTCTTTACAAGAAGATCATTGATGGAAACTACAAGGGTAAGTCCCACCACTTTTTGCAAACTTAATTCTCAACTCTTGTTTCAATTTAAGTTTGGGGGGAGAGTGTGTGGTGTGACTCACCACTTGACGGTGATTCTTGTAAAATTTATCCAATTTCAAAAATTTTCTCATAAGTTTGGTTTAATTTTGGCCCGATTGGTGGTGATTGAAGTGCATGATAATCCATATTTTTAATGAAATTATTGAGCTAATGGTCTTGTTGAGTATGTATGAAGGGTATTAGAAGCACGAATTGAGCTCGGAGCTAACAACTTCTACTACCAAATGCTTATTAAGGGAGTTCATTCTATACTCTACCACTTCTATGTGTTTAGCATAATTTAATTTGATGTGGATTGATGTGATTAGCATGCTAATTCATTTGTTATGTTTTGGGAGGTTTACTTTTCGTAATTTAGGATTTCATTTTCAATCAAAGATGGGGATGTTTGTGAGCTTAATTGATTATGAATGATATGAATGTGTGCTTCATTTTCTTTTGACGGTGATGTTTATTTTTGCATGTTATGTGTTTTGTTTGTTTCTTGTTTGGTGAGTCTTTGTTCTTGTTTTGTGTGAATTTTTATTTTTGTTTTGGTATGTTTGGTGGTTTGTTTTGGGATGTTGTGAGTCATTTTTGAATGTGAGTGATGATATGTTATTGTGATAAGTAATGACAAGTTATGATTAAGAATCTCTACACTTTCGAATTATGACATGTTTTTATTTAACTTGTTCAATTTTGAGATGAATGTGGCATAATGAGTTCCTTAAGGTCCAATGCATACGTTTGTGAGCAATTGAGCCTCAACCGTGCATACATGGTTTTTCTTCATGAGAGAATCGATTGTGTTTGATAAATGAAAACTTGCTCAAGGACTATAGGAACGAGCCCGATTAGTGGAGATTAGTGAAATTATCTAAGACCAGCATTGTTATTATAGTCATTGCCATATATTTTCCTACCATGAACATCATCCCTAGTCAACCACTTTGAGCCTTTAAGCCTATTTATTGTGATATAAGCACACTACAAGCCTTAATTACCCACTTAAGCCTTACATATTTACCCTTTTGTGTGAGTGATTGAGAAGATGGTAGCTAGAAAGGATTGATTGTGCAAAACAATAAAGGAAGTGGTAAACAAGTAAGAAAAAGGATGAAAAGAGCAAAAACAAGAGTGAACATGCTACCTCAAAACACGATAAATGAGCAAAGCAACAACAAGATGCTCAAGAAAATAAAAATTCAAAGAAGGAAGCATGAATTGAAAGAAGATCAATTCAAAGAAAGTTGATGGATAGTGCCTATGATCAAGTAAGAAAAGAAAAGAAAAAAGAAATAGTTAAGGAATAGAAGAAAGTAGCTACCTCTTTGATTACTTACCATGATTAGTCACTCTTACCTAAATTCTCCTTACCATACCAAAGAGCCTATCATTACATCCTTAATTAAAGACATTTTTGATTACTAATGAAAACTTTGGTGGTTTGTGAATGTAGTCCACGAGCAAGCTTATAGAGAGTTAAGCCAATCGGTTAATGAATGATGATTTACCCTACTTTAAAGAGTGTTGAGTGACATTTATAACCTATGTGAGGTTAGGACTAAAAAGGGACTATATTACACTTTCATTCTCTTTAGATTGAACTTGTTGATTTTTCATGTTATGAGTTTAATGTTGTAGGATGACTTAGCATATATTGTGATCTTATTGCTATTGATGTGTTATTATTTATATTCCTTTAGTCTTTTCCTAGGTGAAAATCTCATCCCTTGGTTTATCATTTTCATTGTTCGGGGAAGCACAACACTTTAAGTTTGAGGGTGTGATTAGTGATATTTTTACCTAAATTTTAGTGTCTTTTATGTCCGTTTTCATAGTATTTCATCCGTATTTTATGTGTTATTTGGTTGTGTTATGTGTTTTTATGGAAATGTGTGAGAATGAGCTTAAACGTATGTAAAATAGGTGAAAACGGAGCAAAAATAGAGACGAGAGCTGAAACGAGCAAGAAACGGGCTGAAGAGACCCAACTCGAGTTGCAAGGTGAAACTAGAGTTGTCAACTCGACTGGAGTTGGGTTAGAAAAAGTCCAGAATTCGTCCAAAGAGCTAACTCGAGTTGCAAGGTCCAACTTGACTTACAGCTCGAGTTGAGCTAGGAGTAGGGCAGCGACCAAAAACTGTACAGTGAGCCAACTTGAGTTGCAAGCTGCAACTCGAGTTGCTAGCTCGAGTTGAGCTATCTACCGAGGGATTTTCAGTTTCAGAGCCTCGCAACATGACCGAACAGGCGAGAACACGAGTTGTCAACACGAGTCGAGCTACTTCAGCTCGAGTTATACACACCCAACTTGACTCGTGTTGCAACTCGAGTTGGGTAAGGCCAACTCGAGTTGCATGATTTTGGGCCAAAAATTTGGATTTTCACCTGTCAATGTGTGTAAGTGTGTGTAAAAAGCCCATTTGATGTTAAATTCGTGGCCCAACTTGTAGAGGGTATAAATAGCCTCAAGTTTAACATTTCAAGGGAGATTGAATATTCCACACAAGGGTTTCACCTCTACACCTAGATCATACACCATTCTCTCCATTTCACACCATCATCTTCATACATTCACCATCCATTGGATCTACCATCATCCCACCATCAAAACCTTCATCCAATTGAGGAAAAGAAGCAAGGAAGAGAGGAAGATTGCAAGGGAAAGAAGAAGATCACCATTGGAAGCATCCAAGGGAGTTTTCATCCAACTTTTGTATTGAATCCTATTGTTTATCATGTTTTGTAAGGATCTTAATGTCTATGTTAATGTTCTTATGAATATGGTAGGCTAATCTCCCTTGTGAGATTAGCAATATGAGAATTGTTCGATAATTTTGGGATTTGTGTATTTGAATACATATATTGATTGGATCTATGATTTTCTATAATTGATTATTAATTGCTTGACTTGTATTGTTGATTTGTGTGGTAAATTGTCATGAACATGTGATTAGATTGAGAAATCAATTAAGTGTTTAGGATAGTTCATTGAATCAATTCATCATACACTTCATGTTAATTATAAGTAGTAAAGAGATTGAGAAATCATTTAGAATTTAGAACCCTTTGATAGAACATTTGATTGGTTTGATCAAGAGGTTGATTAATCGTATAAAGGGACTCTCGTTTCAAGCTTAGTACCTAGTTGGAATTGTTTGTATGAGAACCAATCCATTGAGCTATTTGATATTCATATCATATCCATCTCGAGAGAGAGTTTAGGTGAACTTAGTGTTGGCCCTTAATCCTGTATCCATGATACATAATTCCTAGAGTTACCACTTCTTGATTGTTGTTAATCTCACTTTTAATCAATTTGGTAAACCACTTTCCATCCATCCATCTTATTTGTTGATCATTGCTTGCTCGCTTGCTTGCTTTGATCACTTCTATTTACTTGTTTGAACAACCAGCCCCTTTAATGATTCGTCTCTATAAAATCATGAAAAATGTGATATCGCTAAAGCACTAGCGCTACCTCCCTGTGCTTCGATAAATTATTTTAATTGGTCATCCCTACTACAAATGACTAATCAATTACTTATCGGCAGTTACATCTCTTTCAAACTTAGTTTCGAATATAGTTTCTACTAAGTTTGGGGGGTGTGATGTACTTACCTCAATACGTACTGATAGTATAATCTTTTCTTTGTGACGTTTGTTAGGGGAGTTAATTTTTTGTGGCATATTAAAATTTTAACCGGTTTTTATGTGTCAATTTTTTGTAACTTGCCTAATGTTTAGTGGTGTTTTGTTCCGTGTTTTGTGTCGTTTGTAGAGTTACTCATGAATATTAAGTTTTAGGATTGATTCTTGATGAAGATATGCTCTATTCTGGTACTTAATGTTCGTTGTTAAGCTTGAAGTGTGTAGGGGATGAATAAAACTCAAATTTTGAGCATCAGTGAGCCAATTCGATCAGGGAGTATGGTCGAATCCAAGCATTCAGGTAGAATCGAGGGGCAAAAACCGTTCAGTAGCCTAATTCGACCTGAGGCATGTCAATTTAACCAGAGGCCCAGGTCGAGTCAAGGTTGAATCGGAGTGTGCAAACTTCTAGTGAGCTAATTCAACCACTACTGTTTCAATTTGACTAGCAGTTCAGGTCGAATTGAGGTCGAATTGAGGACCTGAAACTTACAGTGTGTGGATTCGATCTGAGGCATGTCAATTTGATCAGGGGACCAAGTCTAATCGAGGTCGAATTGAAGGTAAAAGTTGTCCAAAAGTTCAATTCGACCACGATGAAGTTAATTCAACCTCATAGATAGTTCGAATCGAGGTTGAATTAAGCCAGGTAAGTGTGTTCTTCACCCTGATTTTTATACCCATTCTATCACTTTGCACACCACCTCCACTCGAATTCATTTTTGATCAAAGAACTTTGCCTCTAATCATCAATCCTGCTCGTTTTCCCACAGATTAAACTACATTCCACTCTTAATCCCTTTGATTCATCGCGTATTTAGGCTAAATTAGTTGTAATCTAGGGTTCTTAGTGCAAATTTGGAGAGTCATTCACTTGTTCGATTTTAACCATGGACAGTGTTGGATTGTATACTAAAAGTCTAGCTTTAGTATGAACAATGTCATAACAATATTTGAAATGAGAATCATTGATCAAATGATTGCATCTTATAATTTATTTTATATGCATGATGCAATAGTCCATTTACTTTATACTGTAGATAATATGTTGTGCGACAACACGCAGAAGATCATATTATCGGTTTCCTTATAAAGTATAAATAGATGCTCACAACTGAGATAGACGGGGACTCTCTATCGGTATGGTTGTAGTGTGGTTTGGTATTAGCTTGTCTTGGCTATAGAATCACATTAGTGCACTTGTGTGTATTGAGCAGGACCGCCTGAGATCGTTCGACTTATACTGACTTATAGAAGAACTTGATCTCTGTTATTATGGAAGTTGTACTCTTAATCCCTATACAATAACCTCGACACGTAGGGCAGTATGTATTTCTTTGATTCATCAATGGGTGAGATTTATATGTATTAAATCAATATACTCGGTGAGTTGGGAAGTAGTGCTGTCTCTATGGTGTGCTGTTGATTGTAGAAGGAATCCATGTCCGTCATAGGTTGATGATGTCCCCTTGAGGAGCTCATAAGGTTTATCATGTAAATCTTGCAAGTGGATTAATTTTCGGCATGATAATAAGGTTGAGTGGTACTACTCTCGGATGAGATATTAATTAATTTGAGTTGTCAGTAACTTAATTAATTAATGGACATTGTATATCTTAAACATGGGGAGACTATCGGGCTCATAATAAGAAGGAGCCCAGAGCATAATTTTGGGATTGGACGGGTAGTGCAGTAATAATATTTTAGTGGACTATATTATTATTATTGGATTTAATTAAAAGCTTTGGGCTAAGCTTGGTTAATTAAATTCAATTAAGGCCCAGCCCAATTTCTCCTCCAGGTCCCTGCTGTAGCCCAACTATATAAGTCATCTCAGCTCCTGTTAACCCTAAGTATGTGCCTCATTTGACATACGGGAGACAACAGAGAGCAAATTGAGAGAACTCTGGGGATTGTTGACCACCCAACACCAGAGTTGACTTTGGGACATACGGTAGAAGATCAGAGGTGTTCTCTGCAGTGATTCATCATCTACATCGACCCAGTAGTACGGTAAACGATTTAATTTTGCTTCCGCTGTTATTGTTTGCCTGTTTACTAACGGATCACGTTTGAACCACACGATCCAATTGCCAACAATTGGTATCAGAGCGTTGGTTTTTTGGTGAAACGTGATTTGTAAGGATGGAGTTTATGTGCTATTTGTGTTTCTGGTCAGAGTAATAGCATGTTTGATTGGAATAATTTGATTATGTGATATAATCTGATGTTAATCTCATGGGATTTATACTGCTCTTATTTTTCACCATGGAAAACTGTTTGGTATGTGTGATTGTTTATTGTTTGTTCATTACTGGACACATTACACACACATTGTTAATCCGCTTCTACACACTATCGGTGGACACGACCCCGAATGGGTTTGCAAGCACGAATCAACAATAGTGGCGCATGTGGCGAGTCGAAAGCGACTACACGATGAACGGTGTGAGGTCGGATGCTCAGTGGCGTGTCGATGATCGTAAGACGAAAAGGGCAAAAGAACGTTGGCGCCGCTGATTGGAGACAGGCGAGAGCAATCTCTTTCCGGTCGGGTCGGAGAAGATCGGAACAGATCAATACTGTCGGCTAGCAGCGATCACGGCGGGGATCGACGGCGTCAGTACTGACCTGGACAGCGGGTTCCGAGCACGTCGCATGGAGTTCAGGGCCTTAGCAGATCGGTTGCGATCGATAGACCGACGAGGGTCTGGTAAATGGTGAACCCACTTTCGGGCGAGCCTCACGGCAGTCGTTCGGGAGACAGTGGGCGGTGGTGGCCTTGGGCGGCGCGATCAGTGGCGGATCCCATATGGGGGCTGTCTTGTCGTCAAGTGCGGAAATTGATAGCAGGTGGCGGTTGTGGCGGTGCCGAGTCGTGGGCAGTGGGTCACCTTGTTGACTCCGATCGATGAAGTACCGAGTAGATCGAGCCGCAGCAATCGGCAACAGGTGGCGGATCCCATCCGGAGGGCTGTCTTGTCTTCAGGCGGTGGCTAGCAGCGGTAGGTGGCGGCTCTGGCAGAGCTGACGATGCTGGTGCGGGCGGATCCCGATCGACGGCGAGCTGGGCAGTGGTGGCCTCGGACAGATCGTGACGAGGTGTAGTATCGGCGGCCTTGGTCCCAGTGGTTGGTTGGGGCGCGGCCACCGGCGGAAGCGACGCCTGGTAACGCCAGTGTACGCTGGTCTGTGGTGGCTGCAGGCGGCTCCATTCCGGTGGAGCTGTCGAATCTTGATGGCGCCTGCAGAACTCCAGCCACCGGGAGCAGAGGTCTGGCGGCGCTGTTAGATCGCCGTGCGGCGGACGGCAGTGAAGGCTGATGATTGCGGCTGACAAAATTGGAAGGAGCAGGGTTTCTGTATCCAATTTTGGCTAATGGGTTGTTGGGCCTAGTTTAGTTTTTGGGCCTAATTTTTTATTAGTGTTTTTGGGCTGCTGGGCCGTACATGTTTTGGATTATTGGGCCCAATTCAGTAATAAATAAGAGGCTGCTCATTTTTTAATTTGGTTTTGGGCTGTTGGGCCCAAATTTTATTAAAATGGAAATGGGCTGCTGGGCAATATTTACTGCTGGATTAAATTAATTGTGGGGTTGATGTTGGGCCAGGTTAAATATTGGGCTAGACATTAATGCATAAATTGGCAGGGTAAATGGGCTTAATTATTTTATTAATGGGCTGCTAATTTTATGCTAATGATGTTTGGGTCAGCTGGGCCCATTTAATTGATCCACTAATTATGCAATTAATTTTGTTATATAACTGATTAATTGATTTAATTGTCAATTATCATTGTATATGTGAAAGGCATGTTCTATGTGATTTATTTATCTAAATTGCTGTTAATAGAAGCATGCTAGCATGTATTTTTTTATTATTAAATATTATATACATGTGAAAATACTCTCGGCGTTAAATAACTAAGTGGGAGAGGGAATTGGTAATTAATTCCCGCGGCCTCCATTATTGGTTTGTAAGTGATGTGAGTAAACTTGCGTGCTGGCTTAGACCTTCCTCCCCATCGGATGAGTTTATTCACGGATCACTGGTACATACTTCATTAAATAATTATTGTTTGTAATGTGATGCAAATGAACTTGCGTGTTGGCTTAGACCTTCCTCCCCATCGGATGAGTTTATTTGCGGATCACTGTACAAACTTATAATTGATGACTGTAGGAAGTTATCCGAGCGCGTGTGTACTTCTCCATCTGTAAGGCACAAAAGCTTGGGCCGCGGACTTGGGGTCAAATAATGGTGTACACTTAGATGTAAATAATAAGTATCCTCCCCATCGGAGTCACTGCTTTTATTTGTATGGCTAAAGCGGAACCGACTATTAATTATTTTGTCATAAAGTTAGGTTGACAAATGAAATTGATGGGTAAAACCTTCTCTTGTAAATATTCGGGTTAGTAAACGTCCACACTATCGTGGCTTGCAGACTCACGGTGCTTGAGATGTCGGTGAATTTTATTTTATATTGTTTTGAGGGAATCAATATAAAAGGATAAGATTCGAAGATTTGATCGGTAAATTTATTTGTGATTCTCTGAATTTCGAATGGTTTTATGTCACTAATTGTTAACTAAAAGACATTATATTTACTTGTCCAAATTAGATGATTAGAAAAGAATCTTGGTTTTGAAAATTACTGCTTAAGAAAATATATGTGTGTTCTCACAAAGGATGTCTCATGATTATTTTTAAAAAAAAAATCTCTAGTGAAGAGATGAGAGGTTCATAGAAATATGATGATCTCATACAACTCTTCGGATACTTGAGTAATTTAAAAAGGTGATAAATCATGATAGAATTTGATGAATGAATTGGAATAATGTGGAATAGAAGTTGAAGGGGAAGCCTAAGTCAATTTATTTTCCATAATTGCCTAGATGTTTTGAGTAAGTTCCACCTGAACTACGAGAGGATGTATATAGTGGGAAACTTCTGACAAAACATATGGCAAAGGAAAGCCATTTTCATCATAATGTGAACAAGTTTAATATCTTATTTACTATTTGTTTAAACATGATTAGAGATGGCATCTACTGACACGAAGTATGTAGATACTGGAATCACTAAATGTTTATCACTTAGTAAGGATAAGATTGTTATGAAATGGGTAAAACTACAAAGGTAGTGGCTATTGCAGTGGGAGTTATTTATTTATCTCATGATAAGAATAAACGATTGATTATGAGAAATTATCTTTACGTACGTTTCATAGAAAGAATTTGATTTCAGTTTCTATGCATTAACGGATGGATACTTCATTTCATTTAAATGACATGGTCATAGTAATGAGGAATGGGGCTATAATCCGTTAAAGTACGCTGGTGGATAATATGTAAACTCTTGAATCATGTACATCCCACAGATGCAATAAATAGTACTCCCTCCGTCCCATAGTTATGTTCACACTTTCCGTTTTCGTCCGTCCCACACTTATGTTCACCACCCAAAAATGAAAAGTTCACATTAACCAACAACCTCAAAAGTTATCTTAATTTCAAAAATACCACTCACACCTAACACACATAACTTACTTTATAATTTATTTATTACCTAAAAATACCACAATACCCCTAAAAAGTCAATAAAGTTGGTCAAAAAGCAACTTTTCTTAAACTCCGTATCTACAGTAACGGTGAACATAACTATGGGACGGAGGGAGTAATTAATAATGCATCTTCTAATATTAGTAAGAGAAAGGAACCTTCGGAGATGAACTAAAACATACATTTGGCATCTAAGATTAGTTCATTTTACTTAGGTAGGATTCAAAAGTTGATAGCCGATAGACTGTAAGGTTTATCTGAAGTGGAAACTATCGGACTTGCGAGTCTTGCTTGGAAGTAAAAATGATTAACTGCCTTTTCAAGGCTGTGGGGTGTAGAGCCAAAGATATATATGTTGGAATTAGTTCATTCTGATTCAAGCGAACCTAATATTATCCAGGTGAGAGGTGGTTATGATTATTCTAGATACCAATATATTTATTTGATGCACTGCATGTCTAATTTCTTTGATTAATTTAAGAATTGTAAGGCTGGTACAGTGAAGCGTCATGAAAAATATATTAAGTCATTACGATTTAATCATGATGGCGAATACCTCTTGGGATAGTTATGAACTATTGATCAGAAGTTGAGATTAAATCTCAAGTTGATTACACCGGGCATGCCCCAACTGAATGGTGTGGTGGAAAAAAGGAATAAGTCTCTTATGGTAATGATTAGATAGATGATGAATTATTTGGAATAATTAAAATTCATTTTATGGATATGCCCTATATACAGTAATTCGTAAAACATTTTATCTGTTTGTGGGACATCCTAGAAAAATGAAGGGTAATTTATTTAGTCCAAAAGATCGAAGGGTGTTTGTCAATACAAACACTGGATTTTTTGGAAAAGGACTATGTAATAAATCACAAACCCATGTATGATTTGTTCAAAAGGAAGTGAGAGGAAAACACTAAGTATAAGTACCAAGTGTACAAGAGGATATACCACAAGGTAAACTGCAACACGTGTCACATCTGATACACAATTACATGTAGTGCCTTGTCGTAGTGGGAGGGTTGTTTGACAACCCGTAAGATATATGTTTTGGGAGAGTCGTAAGATTTGGTCCCTAGTAAACATGGAATTATCCCACGGATACGACGTAGCACTACAAGATTAAAATGCGGAATCTTAGTAAGTTGCAATGTATGTTGAAATAGAATCTACGGATTCTAAATTAAGTCTGGAGCTTGAAGGATCACTAAAATGGTGTAAAAGCCATTGCAGGTGGTCATAGGAAATAAAAGAGGATCATACAGAAAGGTGAAAACCTTGGAAGCAAAGCTTGTTGCAAAAAGATGTACTCAGAAAGAAATGGTTCGATTATGAGGAAACATGTTCGCTGGTAGCTATGCTTATGTTGATTCGGATTCTTTTATTTATTACTGCTCATATTGAATTATGAGGAACAACAAATAGATGTCAAGACAGCTTTCCTGATTGGAAGTCTTGAGGAAAACATCTATGTGAAGCAACCAGAGTGATTCATTGCAAAGTACTAATAGCATTTTGATAGTAAGCTTAAAAGTGTCCAGCGATGGACTAAAGCAAGCTTTAAGATCGTGAAGCATCTGTTTTGATTAGGTAATCCAGTGGCATGGATTTATATCAATGAGCGGATGAGTCTTGTGTGTTGTAAAGAGTGACGGAAATATGGTGGTGTTTCTTGTACTATACGTAGATATTATCTTGCTCATTGGAGACAATGAAAGAGTATTATCGGGCGTATGGGTACGGTTAATAAAGAGGTAGAGATGAAGGACTTAAGAAAGGCAAAATATATCCTTTTGATCACGGTAATACGGATCACAAGAAAGGATGTTATGCTTATCTCAAGTTTCATAAATGATACAGTCCATACTCGTTTAGCATGTGAATTTATCTAAGTGAATGTGTCTTTGAGACACAAGAAGAAGATAAAGAGGATGAAAGCGGTTCCTTATGCTTCGGTAAATAAGGAAGCTTAATCTAAGGAATGCTATGAACGATGTTGGATATCTGTTTTGCTGGATGCATGAACAGTGGGTATCAACGTAACCCAGAACAAGAATGATGAACTGTGGTAAGACATATATGAAGTGCCTGAGAAGGACTGGAAATTATATGTAGACTTACTGAGCAGATTCACTGCTTCTTGTGGATTACGTAGATTCGGATTTTTAGTCAGATTGGACTGTAGTAAATTCTCCTCAAAGTTTATGTGTTTAATCTTAGAAAGTAGAGTCATAATGTGGAGGAGTGTTATATAGAAATATATTTCAGACTCCGGACTCCATCATGGAAAGATGATAAATTGGAGCCTATGAGGCAGCCAAAGTATCTATATGACTCTAGAGATTTCATGATGGACTTTGAAGTGTTTCTAAGTTTGCCCAAGATAATCACAATTTACATTGATGATATTGGTGCAGTTGCAAACTTGAAGAAATCACAAGTCCATAAGGCAATTAAACACATGGAGCGCGAGTACCACCTGTTACGAGAAATCGTATGATGAGGGGAAGGTTGTTGTCGCCTAGATTGCATCGGATGATGACCTATTAAATCCATTTACAAGGACCTTAAAGCGAGAGCTTTTAATGGTCGTGTAGTGGGAGTAGAAATCAGATGTATGGCAGAAGACATGACAGCATAGTATTTTAGTATAAGTGGGAGATTGTTGGATTGTATAGTAAAAGTCTAGCTTTAGTATGAACAATGTCATAACAATATTTGAAATGAGAATCATTGATCAAATGATTGCATCTTATAATTTATTTTATATGCATGATGCAATAGTCCATTTACTTTATACTGTAGATAATATGTTGTGCGACAACACGCAGAAGATCATATTATCGGTTTCCTTATAAAGTATAAACAGATGCTCACAACTGAGATAGACGGGGACTCTCTATCGGTATGGTTGTAGTGTGGTTTGGTATTAGTTTGTCTTGGTTATAGAATCACATTAGTGCACTTGTGTGTATTGAGCAGGACCACCTGAGATCATTCGACTTATACTGACTTATAGAAGAACTTGATCTCTGTTATTATGGAAGTTCCTGCTCTTAATCCATATACAATAACCTCGACACGTAGGGCAGTATGTATTTCTTTGATTCATCAATGGGTGAGATTTATATGTATTAAATCAATATACTCGGTGAGTTGGGAAGTAGTGTTGTCTCTATGGTGTGCTGTTGATTGTAGAAGGAATCCATGTCCGTCATAGGTTGATGATGTCCCCTTGAGGAGCTCATAAGGTTTATCATGTAAATCTTGCAAGTGGATTAATTTCCGGCATGATAATAAGGTTGAGTGGTACTACTCTCGGATGAGATATTAATTAATTTGAGTTGTCAGTAACTTAATTAATTAATGGACATTGTATATCTTAAACATGGGGAGACTATCGGGCTCATAATAAGAAGGAGCCCAGAACATAATTTTGGGATTGGACGGTAGTGCAGTAATAATATTTTAGTGGACTATATTATTATTATTGGATTTAATTAAAAGGTTTGGACTAAGCTGTTGGATTGTATACTAAAAGTCTAGCTTTAGTATGAACAATGTCATAACAATATTTGAAATGAGAATTATTGATCAAATGATTGCATCTTATAATTTATTTTATATGCATGATGCAATAGTCCAATTACTTTATACTGTAGATAATATGTTGTGCGACAATACGCGGAAGATCATATTATCGGTTTCCTTATAAAGTATAAACAGATGCTCACAACTGAGATAGACGGGGACTCTCTATCGGTATGGTTGTAGTGTGGTTTGGTATTAGCTTGTCTTGGCTATAGAATCACATTAGTGCACTTGTGTGTATTGAGCAGGACCGCCTGAGATCGTTCGTCTTATACTGACTATATAGTAGAACTTGATCTCTGTTATTATGGAAGTTCGTGCTCTTAATCCCTATACAATAACCTCGACACGTAGGACAGTATGTATTTCTTTGATTCATCAATGGGTGAGATTTATAAGTATTAAATCAACAAACTCGGTGAGTTGGGAAGTAGTGTTGTATCTATGGTGTGCTGTTGATTGTAGAAGGAATCCATGTCCGTCATAGGTTGATGATGTCCCCTTGAGGAGCTCATAAGGTTTATCATGTAAATCTTGCAAGTGGATTTATTTCCGGCATGATAAAAAGGTTGAGTGGTACTACTCTCGGATGAGATATTAATTAATTTGAGTTGTCAGTAACTTAATTAATTAATGGACATTGAATATCTTAAACATGGGGAGACTATCGGACTTATAATAAGAAGGAGCCCAGAACATAATTTTGGGATTGGACGGGTAGTGCAATAATAATATTTTAGTGGACTATATTATTATTATTGGATTTAATTAAAAGCTTTGGGCTAAGCTTGGTTAATTAAGTTCAATTGAGGCCCAGCCCAATTTCTCCTCCTGGTCCCTGCTGTAGCCCAATATATATAGTCATCTCAGCTTCTGGAAACCTAACTACCTGCGCCTCTTTTGACGTGAGTTAGAGAGAAGCAGATTGAGAGAACTCTGGGGATTGTTGACCACCCAACACCAGAGTTGACTTGGGACATACAGCAGAAGATCAAGAGGTGTTCTTCTGCAGCGATTCAGACTCTACATCAACCCTGAAGTACGGTAATCATGTTAAATCGCTTCCGCTGATTGTTTGCCTTAAATCCTAAACGGATCACGTTTGGACCACACGATCCAATTGCCCAACATAAGCTTGGTTAATTAAATTCAATTGAGGCCCAGTCCAATTTCTCCTCCTGGTCCCTGCTATAGCCCAACTATATAAGTCATCTCAGCTCCTGTTAACCCTAAGTCTGTGCCTCATTTGACATACGGGAGACAACAGAGAGCAGATTGAGAGAACTCTGGGGATTGTTGACCACCCAACACCAGAGTTGACTTTGGGACATACGGTAGAAGATCAGAGGTGTTCTCTACAGTGATTCATCCTCTACATCGACCCAGAAGTACGGTAAACGATTTAATTTTGCTTCCGCTGTTATTGTTTGCCTATTTACTAATGGATCATGTTTGAACCACATGATCCAATTGCCAACAGGCAGAACAAAAGAACAAGGAAAAGACAAGGGAAAGGATGTTGAAGTTCGATCAAAGAAGAGGCAAGATAAGCATACTCGTAAGGATAATGTGACAAATAAGTTGAGGCTGAAGGATAGATTACCTACAAATTTTAATATCCAAATGAATGATTGGGATGAGATAAAGGAGAAGTGGGCTGAAGTTTCTGAGAAGATAGAACGAACAAGGTACCAAGATGACGATGCTATGCTCACGATGAGGATCCGAGATGATATATTATGAATGTTTGATTAAGTGGGGATCTGGCATTTTATGGAGCTGAAGAAGCCGACATACTTCCATGTGACGACTGAGGTTCTATGCTCTATTATGATTGAGAAGGATCCTATGGGATTTCCTTATGAGTGCACCTTCCAGCTAGGAGAAGTATGAGGACGTGGTCTACGGAGGAGTTCAATGTGCTGTTTCAGACTCCTACAGAGATTGCTCGGATGGAGAATGGATTTTTCAACGCTAATAGGTTTTTGGTGAGAGATTTCTGGGGAGGATGGAGATTTTAAAACTCAGGATGCTCGTGATTTGATGATCAAGAATTCCGTACTCCAATACATGGATAGGGTGTTGATCAACACGCTATTTGCCCGCTCTGAGGGAAGTTGTGTGTCTAGAGAAAAGCTCTACGCTTTATGGTGCATGTTGAACGAGGTGAAGTTCAATGTGGGTTCGTATTTTATCTATCAGTTGAATTGGTTTAGGATCCATGGGTTTCAGAAAGTGAATATTGGAGGATTACTCACGACCGTAGCTGAGTACTATGGCATGGACTTCACCGGCATCACACCTGTTCTTGGAGAGCCTGATTTGGTTATATTCTCTTGCCTGAAGGGAGGATTTGCGCATTTCTGAGATGGGGATTGGTTCTTTATGAGGGGTCCTAAGCCCTTCACTTTCATGTTCTCCTTCGATGTGAGTGACCTGACTACCGTTCGGGAGGAGAAGAACAGATTGATGAGCTCATTAGGACACACTGCCTTGTCCGTTACTGTTCAGACGAGAGGAGATTAGAGGACGGTGGCTCAGATGTGTGCAGCTGGTATGATTGAGGAGCTGCGATAGACTGTTGCGCAGGGAGAGTTCTGGCCACAACATCCACAGTAGCAGCCACCACCGCAGCAGCAACAGCATGGAGGCGAGGACGAGCATCAGAAGATGGATATCCTGGAGCAGCACAAGAGGGTTCCACGACCCATTCCGGTGGTGCCACGGCAGCAGCAGTGGGCTGGTTCGGATGATTATACACGATAACAGTTCTGTCTGTTGATTGAGCATTTGGCCACGATCAGCACGAATCAACAGGAGACAAATAGACAGCTTGAGCTCGTGAATGCCAACTATACCACGCTTAATGATCGGTACAAGGGCATGAATGAGCGGGTTGGTAAGATGGGTGATCGTGTTAACTATTTGGATAGACACATCAGTGATCTGCACCAGATTGTGGAGTGAAGGCTTGATGAGATGAGTGATGATGAGGATGATGATACTCCGGAGGAGTAGAGCTGCAGGTTTTTTGTGTTCTCCGATTCATCTCATCTCCATTCTTCTTTTATCTTTACATGATGGGTGTGTCTTACGTGAGTGGCATGTACTTTATTTGCTATATTTGATCATCTCGGATATGGATTGTGAGGAGTGATTATGATCCATGAGTTGGAATTTGTAGAGAAGTTTGTATGATTGATTTTGATATATGGGTTCATGGATTTTGTGCATTCATATGTTCATGTGTTAATTTTCATTGATGAGAAGCATGTATAATTTGATAAGTATGTAGAGTTCTTGTGAAATTGATCTTGATTATGTGCTATGAGGAGTACTTAGGATTTTATTTTCCCATATGAGGATTTTAACCTTGTAATCATGCTTGATCATGATAGTTTATTCTTGAGAGAATCATTCATATGAACGTATTTTAGAACTTGGCTTGGAGTCTTGTGTGAGACTTGCAATTGATGATTTGCTAGGACATGATCTTAGGCCATTCTTGATTATTTGAGTTACTTAGCCAAATTTTACTTTCCCATTGATTATGTATACTTTTGGTAGCCCTATTTGAGCCTTAAAAAGCTTTTTCTTTGGCAAGCCGAATAAAAGATCCTTATTTAACCTTTACATGAGCTTTATTTAAATACCCTATTCATTGGTATAGAGTTGAGGTGAATAAGTATTGCAAGAAGAAGAAGAAAGATAGAATGTGGTTGAGTAAAGTAAGAGAAGTGTGTGGTTAAATCTTGTTTAGGGGTAGTGTCTGAAACTGGTACCCCGATTGATGTTAAAAAATGTAGTTGATGAGTGATATTTTCACCTAGATTTTAGTGTCTTTTTATATGTGTTTCCGTATTAGTTTTTCCATATTTAGGTGTACTTTGGTTGTGTTTTATGTTTTTAATGGATGCTAGACATGATAAGGAAGACGTAGAAAAATGCGGATCTCAATTCGGAGTTGAAATGAGGGAGAACGAGCTAAAACAGTGAAGAAAACAGGGCAGCAAGTACACGGGCTATGTACAGAACACAGCCCTATCGAAATTGGTCGTGCTTCATCGCCAGAAGACCCTACACGGACACCCTTGTAGCCGTGTGCAGAACACGGGCCGTGTGCAATAACGTGGGCCGTGTACCAAATACGGCCCTATCCAGAAGGGCCGTGTGCGAGCATCAGAAGATACAACACGGCCATCCCTGTGGCCGTGTGCTGCACACGAGTCGTGTAGGTGTTGGGATCAGAAAATTTTCAAAAACTTCTAGAAGCTTCCCAAGGGGTATAAATACCCATTTATTCAACATTTGAAGGGAGGTTCGGTTTTTGGACCCTGCACACACACCTTACACACTATTTCTTTCATTCCACACCATCATCTTCATCCATTCTTCATCCTTTGGATCTACCATCATCCCACCATCAATTTCTACATCCAAGTGAAGGAAAATGATCAATGAAGAGAGGAAAGTGCAAAGAAGGGAAGGAGATCACCATTGAAGATAGATCAAGGGAGTTTCCAATCAATCTTTGTATTAAACCTCATAGTTTATCATGATTTTTAAGGATTTAATTGTCTATGTTAATTTCTTTATGAATATGGTAGGCTAATCTCCCTTGTGAGATTAGCAACATGGGAGTTGTTGGATAATTTTGGGATTTGTGTATTTAAATTTATATGTTGATTGGGTTAATTGATTTTCTATCATTGATTATTAATTGCTTAATTTGTTTTGTTGATTTGTGTGTTTAGTTGTTCTAGATAAGTGATTAGATTGAGAAATCAATTATATACTTAGGATAATTGAGTGAATCATTTCATCAAACACTTTATGTGCATTATAAATTATAAAGAGATTGAGAAATCCTTTAGAGTTTAGAACCCTTTGATATAACATGTGATTGGTTTGATCGAGAGGTTGATTAATCGTGCGAATGGATTCTTACCTCAAGCTTAGTACCTAGTTGGAATTGTTTGAGTGAGAACCAATCCATTGAGCTTGATTCCATATCCTATTCATCTTGAGAGGGAGTTTAGGTGAACTTAGTGTTGGCCCTTAGTCTAAACCCATGATCATATGATTTGATGCGTTTATCCTAGGATTTCCACTTCTTAATTGTTGTTAATCTCACTTTTACTCAACTTGGAAAACCAATCATTTCATCCATCTATTTTGTTTTGGTAATCATTGCTTGCCTGCTTGCTTTGATTGATTTAATTTCTTGTTTGATCAAATTACCCATTGATGATTCGTCTCTATAAAATTGTGATAAATATGATCTCGCTTAAGCTCTAGTGCCGACCTCTCTGTGGTTCGATAAATTCTTGAATTGGTCAATCCGACTACAAGTTATGGCTAATCAGTAGTGCCTACAACCGGTACCCGAGTTATCAAAAGAAGAATGATGTTGATGCAAGAAAGAGAAGGAAAGTTCGAAAATTGCAAGTGCAAGAGAAGAAATTGGAGGAGAATATGTAGCCGAATAAAGAAAGCAAGAACCTTCAAGGTAACTCTCTACTAGTGTTTGAGTCACTTTATCTAAATTTTCCTACCCTTTCCAAAGAGCCAACATTACAAACCGAAAATAAGTTCTTTGTGATCCTAGTCATGAGTTAATTGTGAGTTGATTTTTGAGACCCTTACCAAGCTTATGGTTACGCATGAGTATAGATTGAGTATGAGCGTATATATTAACCGTTTAAGTGCAATGAGCACTTGAGTGAGAGAGTAAACACTTATCTTGTGAGCTAGATGACTTAGTACTCCGAATGGTAATATGATTGGTGATGTTTTGCATGAATGATATGTATGATGCAAGAAATACTT
The DNA here is from genome assembly GCA_023678885.1 of Pogostemon cablin. Classification (NCBI taxonomy): domain Eukaryota; kingdom Viridiplantae; phylum Streptophyta; class Magnoliopsida; order Lamiales; family Lamiaceae; genus Pogostemon; species Pogostemon cablin. The sequence continues at coordinate 24,205,740 of CM042975.1, forward strand.
GTTTTTAATTGATAAAATTGCATGTGTAATATGTGTTGTACTTGGTGATCTCGTGAATTATACAAGACTCCTTGGTTTGATTGCGTTGCCTCGGGACGAGCAACATGTAAGTTTGGGGGTTTGATGAGTGTGTTAATTCACGAATTTTGCACTTGGATTTGTGCTATTATGAAGTGTTTGAAGGATGAAATCGGTTGTAAACCGATATATATTGTATGAAGTCACGAATCAGGTGTTGTTGGAGCCATTTGAGTGGTTTTTGGAAGGAAATTGCAGTGGAAGTGTTGAAAACTGAAGAAAGAAAATCGAAGCCATCTGTTTGGGCGAAGCAGGAGTGCAATTCGACTAGGCCTACTGATTGAATTGGCAGCACAATACGAGCAGAAGGTAGATTCGACCACGAAAGGGAATTCGACATGGACATCAGGTCGAATCGAGGTAGAATTGATTAGCAGAGATGACAATTCGACCTCGTCACTTCAATTCGACCAGGGCAGTTGGTCAAATCAAGCACCTGGGACTTACAGTAGGTCAATTCGACCTCCAATTCGACTTGGAGGGGTGAATTCGACCTGTTGTTGAGGTCGAATTGAGCTTCGGGAACTTACCATATCCATATTTTTACACCCTCAATGTGTGTGATCACTTAAAAAGCCCATTCCAGGCCTGGAAGGCGTGATTACAAGTATAAAAGAAGGCTTATGCAGCAGTAGATGATATATCACACAATCAAGAGGACAAGATGTAGCGAGTGAAGAGGAGAGCGATCATCCATCATCTAGAGGGGCTGCAAGAGAGGTTCCGCTGGAGATTCAAGTAAGATCGGTCCAACTAACCATGATTGTTCTTAGATCAATCATGGTCTAGAGCCGCTTCGATAGTTCTAGGGTTATGAAGGTTTCATGAGTTAATTTGTCTTTCATGTGTAAACTCCGTACAACACTACTTGTGGTTTATTTTTATATAAGATTATGCGTTTTTAATCCATACTCACGGTTGTTTTGTGCATCAATAATTATTGTGTAGAGTCTGAATACATAACTTGGTTATTGGTTAAATGCGTTCACTACTGAGCAGGGTTTTCTGTTATAATTCTAAGTGAAGGGATTTCGAAGTCTTATTAGAACAATCTTATATGAATACTTATTAATTGAATCATATTCGGGTTAATAAGTAGAATAAAGAGTATAATTTCATAGTACCTATAAAGGGAGATCATATCGGGTAAGAGTACTAAGTGCAAGGGAAATAATTGATATTGATAGTACCTAGAAAGTGGGGTGAATTATATCTCTTGCTTCGAGGATATTCACACGTGTCATACACATATTTACTTGTGTCTATAGAGTGAACTTGCATGATTTAGTGATGCGTCCATAAACCACAAGGTAGAGTCGGACACCGTCACATGGAAGATGAAATAATAAGTGGAACCGGATTACCTGAAGAACTACCTACTTTCTTACTTGATCACAACTCACTTATCTCTTTTTCTTGTTATTTTTACTTGATATTTTAATTAATAGTTGTTACTTAATCTCAATATCACCATCATTGAATTTATCTACATAGTCTTAGTCTACTAGAACACAATTAAATTGATAATTATCCGTCCCTTGGGTTCGATATTCACTTGGTCACCTTTCAAAACTACAATTGATATCCTTCATACTTGAGGATTAATTATGTGTTGAGAAAACACTCATCAACAATATAGAATCAAAGACTCACCAAATAAGAAACAACACAAAAGCACATAACATGCAAAAATAAAAATTTCATCCATCTAAAGAAAATTAAGCACATATCCTCATCATCCAATAACATGTATGCTCAAGAATTTACCACCACAATCAAAAATAAAAATAAAGTAAGTAAACCTCCCAAGTGCATAACACATGAAGTACCATGCTAATCCAAGCAAATTAAAATCAAATTCAAGTCTATGCTACGCTTAATGGAGATGATGAATAGTAAAGTGAACTCCCTGAAAAGGCATCCAGAGGTGGAAATGGTTGGCATGGACAATCAGACTGCATGCACGACGAGCTGTAAATTTTTAAAAATTCTGGACTGTACTAGGCTTGTATCTTGCATTCGACTCGTGCTTCCTGTATGGACTCGACTCGAGTTCAAGACTCCACCGTAACATGGCCAAGTTGATATTGTAGGTGTCCGCATATAGCTATCTTTCAGGCCCGTGCTCCACATACGACCTGAGCTTCCGCACACGACTCGAGTCATGTTCAGAACTCGATCTCGATATGGGCGTGTAGCTGCTTTAGATGTTGGCACACGACCTTGTACAACAAACGGGTCAAGCTTTGACACCCATTTTTAACATTTTTTCAACTCCGAACCCTATTTTGCCTTGCTTTTATGCTTTCGATACACCTCATATATGCTCAAAATCTCATCAAAACCATTAACATAACAATTACTATCAAATAATGAACTAGCATGCACTTCAACACAACCAATCATAATAAAATCGAACTAATACTCATGAGAAAAAATTTAAAATTTACCCAATTTTACAAGAAGACCTCTCAATCATCATAATAAGCACACTAAAGTGGTGAGTCACACCATGTACTCTCTCCCAAACTTAAATCGAAACAAGTTGAGAATTAAGTTTGCAAAAAATGGTGGGACTTACCCTTGTAGTTTCCAATAATGATCTTCTTGTAGAGAAGCATATGCATTAACAATTTAAGGTACGTCCACCACGCAGTATCCCCCAAACTTAAATTGAAACAAGAGTTGAAATTTAAGTTTGCAACAAGTGGTGAGACGTCCCGTCACGCTTCAAATCAAACACTTCTCGTATTTTCAATACGCATTCTCCTCCATGAGCACAATAACCTACATGCCAAAAATACAAAATAACTAAATCAAAGCATTTAAGAAAATAGATTGTCTCCCATCAAGCGCTAATTTTAACGTCGTCAAGCTAGATGTGTAATTAAACTTTTAAACTCAACAAAAATCCTTTGCCTAGTCGGCCTTCATCTTCACTTTAAATTTCCTTTTTGCTCTCTTCTTGTCCGTTATGACCGTATCTCCCTTCATACTAACCATACTTGACATTCTGGGAGAATCATGCAACGACAGTTTTTTTCTTTTGCAAGAGCAACAATCTTCTTCTTTACCTAACTTCCATTCAATATCCGGAGCTTCATTCCTGTCAAGTTCAACACAAGAAAGATTATACTTTTCAAATTCTAAAAGAGTTTCCTTTAACCTCCCAATGCCAAATTTTTCAAAATTTTCCAAAGACATCAAATTGGCACATGAACCAAGATCACATATAGCATTGAAGTCTCCCCCATTCTTAATTTCACATTTAAGTACAAATTTTAAGGGGTTCTTGGCCTTCAACGAAGCTTCATATTTTTCTACCTTATATTCTTGTTCTAGCTCTTTCTCCTCTTCACAATAATTTTCATCATCCAACAAGGATAAGAAGTCACTAATAATCTTTTGCTCATCACTTCCCAACAAGTCTTCAATATTTTCATCAAACAAAACTTTTTCACTATTCGGAACAATGCTTGTTATTTCCTCATCCCCTTTCTTTTCAATTTTCACAATATTTTCCACAATAGGATTCAAAGCTTCTATTTTGTAAGATTGTTCAATCTTTTCAAAATCATCCGGAGGCACATTTGGGGACTTAAAATATGATTCATCCTTTCCTCCTTGATGGCATAATAATGTATCATTTTTGTCCTCCGAGCTCAATGAGAATTCTCTTTTATCTTCATCTTCACTAGATTTTTCGGTTGTAATGATTTTTTTCAAGAGTAAGCGGGACTCGAGGCTTCGCTTCCACACCAAGCACCACAAAATCAACCGAGAAAATCATCTTATTCACCTTAACCATCACGTCTTTCACCTAAAAGATCCATTTTTACCCTTATGACATGACGTGGTAGGCTTTACTTCCCCCATATCAAGGCTTCTATAAGTAGAATAAGGCATCACATTTTTACTCATCTCCAAGTCACACCTTGCATTAAGAGTTCTTTTTCCTTCTATTTCACAAGGCACTACATCCTTCCCAAGGTCCTCCACTTTCGTGGAACAATCTTCATGCATAGATATGACCTCCTTGTACTTTACCTTGACTTCTTCATTTTTTATCTTACTTTCCTCAATTTTCTTCTTTTTTAATGCAACATATTCTTCAAACTCTTCTCTCTTTTCTTTCTTTATGCATCTTTGTGAAAAGGAATAGGATCAAGAGTAACCGGAATGCCTCAATAATCATATTTTTCTACACGCATTGCTTCTTCCGACACTCTTTCTTTCTTCATTCTCTATTTTGACTTGTGCTCAACGTCCTTTCCTTCTTCACACTCTTCTTCAACCAAACTTACCTCTTTCTTCTCATCCTTATCCTTTAAAAGCTCTTCATCACTTGAGTCTTTATTATCCCCCGAACAGTCTTCTACCTCTAACTCTTCTTCAATCTTTTCATCAAAATTCTCCATTTCACGAAAAGTATTCCGTTCATCTATCATTTGACTCATTCGACGTTCTAGGACTTCAAATCTCCTTTCATTTTCTTCTTCCTTTTTCTTCCTTTCTTCTCTTCTTTCTTCAAGCATTTTCATCATTTGACTTAATTGATTTTGCAAGGAAGGTCTTCCATCATCATCATATAGTGAACACTCTTCTTGGAAATTCCCTTGAACATACCCGTTTAGCATACATGCTCCATTCCCCATTAGAGTTGGAAGTAGGCATTGAGTATGTATTTTTGAGGCTCATAGCTTGAAAGACTTGATTGAAAACTTTGCCTTGTATCACTTCCATAAGCATATCTTCTAAGAAACTCTATTAAGACATTATTTTTGGATAGAGGAGTAACCATAGGAACTTGATTGTTGTGAGAACTTGGTATGGAATAAGTGTTTTCTTGATACGGTTAGAATGTATTCACATTGTAAGCTCCTTAACATCCCTCATACATTCCATTATTGTAGCATTGATCCATTTTTAGCTTTTCTTCTCAAGATCTACTATAATTATTCTCCACTTATTATTTTTGGTTGCTCCTTCTTCTTTTCTATCAAGGTTGGAGTACCTATCAAGAAGAAGTTAGAACAAGATTTTTCAAAATAAATATAGATGCAAAAATAAGAAAAATATCCTAAGTAGAGCCAACAAATTCAAACACGTTATAGCGAAGGCTTTCTCACCTGCAACGGCGCCATGAACGTGGTTTCAATTTTGGTATCAATTGATTAGAGCAAGTGTACTCTATCACGTAGTAGACCATAGTGACCAAGTGTAAAATTTATATAATATCGAACCCAAGGGGAAAAGTCAATATATCCGTATTCAAAAGATGTTTTACTCTAGAAGGATTAATCAATAAGGATGGGGTTATTTAACTAAAACTAACAACTAGGAAAGAAATTAAAGATAGAAAATGTTCAAATGAAATGGAAGATGGATAAAGGTGAGCAATCTAAGAAGTATGTAAGGCAAGCAGCATCATGGAAAAGGCTCATGTAGACTCACACACATACATGCATTGAAGGTCATCATGCTATGATATTAAGGGCACTCGAATAGTGTCTCCAATCCTCACTTTTTCTATAGGTACTTACGGATATTAATATACTAATATAGAGATATTATCATGAAAATTTTTCTCTAGTAGGTAGAGACGTTTTCCTAGTGTTCCCTTTCTAAGGTCAAGTGAGTCTTGACTTGGGTCCCCTCATCATTTCAAACACTTTAACAAGTAATTATCAATAATATCCTATCATGAGATTCTAACCACATGAAGGTTATGGCCAAACTCCCCACATACTAATATAGTCACCTCATGCAATCAATGATTCAATTAAATCACTAAGCATAATATTGGAATGACCATCCTAACACAATATATAGAGAATTTAATCACACAAATTATACATCAAATGATAATAAGCATTCATGATAGAAAATATTCATAACAATCATTTCATCAAACATGTGGTGTGCAAAATCTGCATAATCTCTAACCAATCATATTGCTAGCCTCACATGAGAACTAACTATTACATATCATTACAAATTCAATATAATCCATGGCATGGTCCAATTGAGCCAAATTAAGAAGAAAATAACAAAATAAAGGTAAGTTGGCTTCCCTTTGATGGTGAACTTTCTCCTCCTTGATCATGCTATAATCTTCAACCAATGATGAATTCCCCTTCTTAGATTGATAGATGGATGGATTAATGGATGTATTTGAGGAGATCAAGTGGATTGGGTGGATGAAGGGTATGGAGATGGATAGAACGGAGTTAGTGTATGAAAATGTGGTGTAAAATGTATGTAGAACTGATCCAAAATGATTCCTCTCATATTTGGCACATCAAAACATGTCTTTATACCCCCTGGAAGCTTCTAGAACACGTACATATAATAAAACTGACTTCGGCGCAAACACAGGTTGAGTTGGTGCAACAGTCTCACCGTTTTCGCGCATAACTTCCACATCCGAATTCCGATTCAAGTGATTCTTGAGCTCATGCGATTCTCTCTTCCGTGAATTTCCGACCATATACTACACGTCTAGTTTTGAGCTCCACAAGAATAGAGAAAACTTACACAAGTTGGACGTGCATTTTTTAGTATTTTGTTTTGGCTCGTTCTCCCTCATTTCAAGTCCAAATTGAGCTCCATTTTTTCCACAATTCCTTATCGTGTATATAATTCATTTTTACCTGAAAATCATACAAATTACACCAAAGTACTAATTCTCTAAACATTTACAAATATCTCACAATTTAAGACACTTAATCATGAAAATCACACATTTATCATTTCAAAACACAAATCTACATATTTTCATATAACACCACCAAATGATATACAAAATGAATAAAAACACAAGAAAATACATAATAAAGAGATACTAAAATTTAGATAAAAATAATACCGATCAAGAATAGAAAAAAACAATTAATAAAATTATTAATTAAAGAAATATAATGTACGAAGAGATGAGGTAGTAAGAATAAAGCTGTTGGGAGGTGTATACCGAGGATATTTATTAAATTTAAATTTGGAATAATAAGAATAATCTTGTGGAATGAAAAGTCCAAATCAACAAGTACCGTAATATTGTTACAGTATTAATATTGTGAGTTATTTATATTTTAAAAGTGGGCAAGTTATTTTTGGAAGACATAAAATGAAATGTGCATTTATAAAGGGCATAGAGAGAGTAAGTAATAATATTACAAATACTTAGTGTGAAATTATTTCACGAGAAGAATTTTGTGAGATAAATAATACTCCTTCCGTCCCGTTTCAATGCTTACGTTTGTTTTTTGCATATTGATGATTAAGGATTATAATATTTTAGTAGATAGTGGGTGAAAATGTAGTAATATTTAATGTAAAGTGGGTAGGTGTATTAGTGTTGAATGTGGGTCCCATGGTGATAATTAATTGTTTTAGGTGGGTCTTATATACCAAAAAGGAAAACGTAAACATTGAAATGAGACGCCCGAAATAGAAATATGTAAACATTGAATTGAGACGGAGGGAGTAAGTGATAGTATTTCAATAAAAGATGATACCTAAATTGATAAAAATTGATGTTAGAGTTATTTGGTTAAATATTAAACGATTCCTCTTTCTATAAGCTTAAATTTTTAGATGAGGTGGTCATTCTAATATGGTATCAGAGTCATGGTTTAGCAAAGGTTCAGGGTTCAAACTTCACCGCCTTAAATACGAAATAATACATTTCTAATAAAAATAAATAAATAATGATGTTTCAATAAAAGTGAAGTGATAACTATTAAAAGAATTATTAAAATGAACTCGTTGACTAGTAGTACTATTTTATGGGACGTTAGAGGTGAATTTTAAAAGTTATTTTATTCTTTCACCCAGTGATTTCAAGAACTGGTTGGACTGGCCGGTTTAACTGGGAACCGATCTCTAAACCGGTTTAAAATCCCTATAAAACTATTTTTTGAATTGAACCGGTCAGAACCGCTCAAAACTGGAAAAATCGAAAAAATTGGTTGAACCGGTCCAATCGATTTTTTTTCTAATTTTTTTATATTATATATTTTTATATTATTTAACTTTTATTTTTATTTATTTTAAAATATAATATTTAAATTTTGAATTAAATTATGTAATTTTTTTGGAGTAGTGCACCAAATGTTAATAATTTGAGTATAAATTATGTAATATCCTATTGAGAAAATATATAAAAATTTGTATAAAATATGAATTATAAACTATAAATACTTTATCTAATCATATTTTTATGTAAATTGAATTTTCTATTTATAAAATAATTTTGGTTAGTATAATTTTTTTAATGAATTATAGATATTATAAAATATAATTAAAAATATGTAAAATTTAATTTTTCGATCGAACCGCCGGTTGAACCGGTCCGGCCGGTTGAACCGGTACGACCGGTTGAACCTCGAACCGTGGCATCTATCGGTTCAGCCTCCGGTCCGGTTATGAAAACACTGATTCATAGTTTATATTTTTTATTAAGTTTTTTTTTTTTTAGTTTTGTTATTGAAAGTTAGGAAATAAATATAATTTTTTAACGAGACACATCAATTCAATATATCAAAATTGATAAATTTTCTTTGTTGATTCAATAGATTATACTCCATTAATCGAGCATTATATATTAGCAACACAATGAAAGTATTTTGTCTTATTAAAAAATTCATCTGGTGCTGCAATTATTTTATTTGACCGGGACTTACAACTTATAAGTTGGACTTATTGTGCAAGACTGACTTTTTGGCAACACTCAGTGTTTGACACGAAAAAGCGTTTACTAATATTTAAAAAATATACTATAGACAATGACTTGTCTAGATATATTTATTTATTTATTTATTTATTTATTTATTTATGTCATAGAACCAGATTTGTTAAACTCCCCAACCAATTCGAGGACACTCGATCCTATGTATGCTTGTTTATTTTTATTTTTATTTTCCTTTTTCCTGTTTTTCCTTTTAAATTTAATTTAAGGGCATAATTATAATTTCACATTGTCATTGATGCTATATTTTATCATAGTGCTTTAGGCATATTTTACCACTAGAATTTTTATTATTTATTCTTGGAGACTTTTTTATTCTTATTTTTATTATTTATGCTGATTTAATAAATCAGTTAATAATGTTATTCTATATTTGTTTTGGATTTTATTAAGGTATGTTCAAACTTTATGTCAAATAAAGTGTTAATTGAAGAGAGAAGAGATGAAAAAAAAGAAAAAATATTAATTGAGGATAGATAACGAATTCTAGTGGTGGGTTAAAATTAATAGGGTTGTTGAAGAGAGAAGAAATGAAAAATGAAGAAAAAAATATTAATTGACGAGAGATAAGTAAGGCATGGTGGGTAAAAATTATTAGGGTTTTCTTGTAGGTATATATAAGTGAGATTTATTAAATCTAATTTTGGACTTTTATACCCAAATCAAACGTAGTAGATATAATTATAATTTCATCCTTATTTTTTAGAATATATTTTATCATATTTAGGTATTAGAGTATAACTAGTAATTGAATCCGTGCGTTGCATGGAATGTGTTATTTTTAGGGCAACAACTTCACTTAATTTTTTGATTTTTGAACCGAATAATATTTATTTGAATTTTATCCAACCTAATCTTTAATATTATAGTATAATGTTGTTATGGGAAAAACACTTATAAAACTTTGCGATTCTTTTAAGTTGATCAATTCGTATATGTTTAGTAATATTTTTTGCAATGAGGTTAAAATGCAAAATTTTAAGAATTTAAAATGCAACAATAAAATTTACTTTTTTTAAATTATAAGATCAGATTCTATATTACTAATTTATAAACATCAATCAATTAATGAAATATTTTACTATTAATTAACTCAACCAAACTTCCATTGCAAATAATTTAAAAAATTCATCTAAAGTTTCGTGTAAAAAATCATTAAAGTTGTTTGAAAATTTTAATATATTCAAGTAATGTATTTAATATTATTTAACTTTTAATAAATATTATCTTATTTCCTACTTTGAAAAAATCATAATTATAATTATTTATTTATTTTAATTGGTGACTGAGATTTGATTGAAAAAATCGAATATGTTCAAATAATATATTTAATATAATTTAAGTTTTAATAAATAATACTCCCTCCATCCCATTAAACTTGTGACATTTTTTTTATGGAGATTAATGAGTATAATATTTTAATGTAAAGTGAAGTGAGAGAAATAATATTTAATGTGTACTGGGTATGTGTATTAGTAGTGTGTGTGGAATGTGTGTGAGTCAATGTGAATATGTTAATATTATTTGTGTGGGTCCCATTTGCTTTAAAAGGAATGCAACAACTTCTATGGGACAACCCAAAAAGAAAAATATCACAACTTCAGTGGGACGAAGAGAGTATCTTATTTCCTGATTTGAAAAAGTCATAACTATAATTATTTAATTATTTTAATGGGTGACTGAGATTTATTTAAAAAATAGATTGTCAGGATTTGTACTAAATTATTTTCTGATTTGAAAAAAAAATCATAATTACGATTATTTAATTATTTTAATGGGTTGCTGAGATTTGTTTTAAAAATAGATGGTTGGTATTTGGCCCTCTAGAAATATTATGCTATAAACCCTAAAACCCTAAACCCCAAAACCCTAAACCTTAAACCCTTTGATAGTTAGGATTGTATTTATATTTAATATTATTAACTTTTTAATAAATAATATTTTATTTTCTAATTTTAAAAGTCATAATTATAATTATTTAATTATTTTAATGGGTGACTGAGATTTATTTAAAAAATAGATGGTCAGAATTTTGCCCTGTGGAAACATTATACCATAAACCCTAAAACCCTAAATCCTAATCTCTAAACCCTAAAACCTAAAATTCTAAAACCTTAAAAACCAAACCCTAAATTCTTTGGAAACATTAAACTGAGATTTGTTTGAGAAATAGATGTCCAGGATTGGATTTATTATAATTATTTAATTATTTTAATAAGTGGCTGAGAGGTGGTTGAGATTTTTTGTTTAAGAAATAGAAGACCAAGATTGGATTTAATCTAGATTGGACTAAATTATTTTCTAATTTGAAAAAGTTATAATTATAATTTAATGAGTGTCTATGGGTGTTTGAGATTTGTTTGAGATAAACCCTAAAACCTTAAAACCCTAAACCCTAAAACCGTAAACTCTAAATCCTAAAACCTAAAACCCTAAACTCTTTGCAAATATTAAATTATTTCCTAATTTGAAAAAAATATAATTTTAATTATTTAATTATTTTAATGGGTGGTTGAGATTTGTTTGAAAAATAGATGGTTTGGATTTGATTTTATATTTAATATTATTAATTTTTTAATAAATAATATCTTATTTTCTAATTTGAAAAAGTTATAATTATAATTATTTAATTATTTTAATGGATTACTGTGATTTGTTTGAGAAATAGATGGCAATGATTGCATTTATTATAATTATTTAATTATTTTCTAATTTTAAAAAATTATAATTATGATTATTTAATTTAATTATTTTAATGGGTGACTGAGATTAGTTTGAGAAATAGATGGTCAGGGCCAGGATTGGATTTATTTTAATTATTTAATTATATAATTTTGAAAAAATTATAATTATAATTATTTAATTTAATTATTTCAATGGGTGACTGATATTTGTTTGAGAAATAGATGTCAAGATTGGATTTATTCTTGGTTGAGATTTGTTTGAAAAATGGATGGTTAGGATTGGATTTAAATTTAATATTATTAATTTTTAATAAATAATATCTTATTTCCAAATTTGAAAAAGTCATAATAATAATTATTTAATTATTTTAATAGGTGCTCGACTTAAAAATATTTAAATACAGGCTTTTTAGCACTTGAATTCCAAATTATATGCCATTCTTAGAAGAACTTTGACTTACGCAGGATTATAAGCCGTTCTCTGAAAAACTTGACTTGAGAACGCTTAATCCAGGCAGTTTAGAACCTCTCAAATGTATTCCGTTCTTGAGTTGATTCTCGTTGAAGAATTCGAAGAACTATTCAGACAACTCTGAAGTCTTTGATCTTAGTAGATAATCGCTCTCGGTGTGTCTAGAATGAATGGAGGAGGGCTCCTCATATAGGTGAAGGGTGAGAAAACCCCATATATAACTCGCAATTTGATTGGTCAATGGATGATTTGACCTAATTTTATGGGCTTGGGCCTTTCCATTATTTTCTAATTTGAAAATGTCATAATTATAATTATTTAATTATTTTAATGGGTGGCTGAGATTTGTTTTAGAAATAGATGGTCAGGATTTAATTTATTCTACTTAATTATTTCCTAATTTGAAAAATGTCATAATTATAATTATTTAGGCTGAGATTTTTTTAGAAATAAATGATCAAAATTTTGAATAAATTATTTCCTAATTTGAAAATATCATAAAATAATTATTTAATTATTTTAATGGGTGACTGAGATTTATTTTAGAAATAGATGGCCAGGATCGAATTTATTCTGCTTTTATATATATTAAGATTAAGATTATCTTTTAAATAAAATAAAGTAATATAACAATAAATACAAAAAACAACAGAGAAGTCAGTTCGAATCTTCTGTTACATTTTGATGTTACATTTTCTATTACAAACCGTTTGATGATTGAATTGATAGAATTGATTCTACCAAATTGAGCGACTCTCTTATTTAGATGGATTATGGGTTTGGAGTAGCCATTAACCATGTACTAAAACAAGCTCATCAAACATATGTGGACTGAAAAGAAATGGATCAAACAAGCTCACTCTAATTTATTAATATTTGTTATCAAGAACAATATACATCTCACCGAGCTTTCACTAGACAAATGACAAAGTAATGCCTCCCAATCAAAGGAGAGACCTTTTATATATTCCCCTAATTAACTACCAATGAGCATTCGCCACTTGGCCAGGGTTGAAGTGCAGACTGTTGCTTTAGTGGAGGCGTATAAAGGTGAAATAGTGGGGTTGTTGCAGGTCATTGCAGACTTCTTTTATCCTTTGGGGGTCTCCTATTAGTTGTGAGGGTATGTCTTTGAGGTGTTGTCCTTTGTGAAAATGATGTGTAGAGTGGCTTGCTTGGATCCATTATGTAAGTCCGTTCGTCCTACTCATATATACAGCTCGAATTCGTCCTACTCATATATACAGCTCGAATTGCCCCTCTGATGTTTCTAGAGGCAGTCCGGGCTCAATCCGAGACTGAGTTTCCCTCGAACTGCTCTGGTCATGGGGTGATTGATATGCCGACTCCCGAATCCTTAAGGCCAGACTTCGTGTAGTTAAGCCTCAGCTTGCGCCGAGGGATGGCTTCGGCCTTGGTTTGGAGATGGGCTCACGGCCCCTTTTAGGAGTTTGGGACCTTGTTCTAGGCTTTCAAAACGGCTTGGATTGTGGGCTTATACCTTTATTGGGCTGAAGGGCTTCGCTTAGTTTGTTGTATTTGGGCTTCAACCCACCAAACATGTGAGATATAACACCCTTAATGAATATTATATTAATCTTTAGGATAAAATATGAAATGAAAGAATAAAATTAAAATTATTTCCATAAAAATTCTAATTCCTTAAATTAAAGATTAAATCCCATGACAAACAGAGGCGATGCTCTTTGCCTTTTGTTAGGTTTAACTTGCCAGGAATGGTCAATTAATAAGTTTGTATATGTTTCTTTAGGCCCAAAGCTTGCATTTAAAAGCTTGCCTGCGGAAAAAATTAGGCCCAAGTTCCCTTTTCAATATAGTGGCCCAATATTACCAAATTGATAATTGACCCTATCTTCCAAGGCAAAAACTTATGTGCGGATGGCCACACGGGCACACTCCGTGCGCCTTTAGAATTTTGTGTTAAATTGTATACCCTTTACTATAAAGATTTGTATCCTTTATTTTTTGAATAAAAAAATTAATAAAAAGTGTATAATCTTTAGAACAAAATGGTGTAACCCTGCTAATTAAAGTGTATACATTTTAGAACAAAATAATGTACACTTACAAATAATATTAAATTCTAAAGGAGCACAGTGTGCCCCGGTGCACGCAAGACTCACTCATCTTCCAATTATTCAGTCCGCATCTTCTACCAAAATTATGCAGAATCTCATTTGTGTCATAACTCATAATAGGAGTATAGGACTTGTGAAAAATGAAAGAAAGAAATCGAATTAGAAACGCAGAGATATTGAAAATTTTCTCATTCATCAAACACTGCAGTTACATCTTTTAATTTCTATTTGCAAAACTACGCAATTCTTTATACAGAGGAGGGTTGATGGTTACACCGTTTACTTTGAGTTTGAAAATCAAGTTGTGATTCATTCACCACATTCTCATCTAATTTGTGTGAATAATTGATTGGCAAAATTTTTGTTTTCGTTTTTGCTGTTGTTTTTTTGTTTTGCTTTTTTTTTTTTTCGATGATTTATGGAGGGTGGCTGGGTATGCTATTGGAATAGTTTATTTAACTCAATTTTTGTTTTATTTTTGGGTAGGGCCATTTAGTCCAATTTTGAACATTTGGTTTTGGCAATGATTTTTTTTTTTTACTTCATCCGATTTTAAGATCTTTTGCTTTTTTTTTCACTAAATTAAAAAATATTATTATTTACTAATATATAATGAATAGTTGTATTAGTTTAATAATTGTATTAGTAAGTACTAGTTTTTTTCTCCCATGTACTACACGGATTAATTAGTATACATTATCTTAAATTAATAAAATAAATTAGTTTAAATATATTTTAATATTATTATGAACAAAATATTTATGTTAATTAAATACTTTAGTTAAATTATTAATTTATATAATTGTTTATGTTTTATTTTTGCCCGTGTGTTACATGATATTCATTATTTTTTATTTTAGATATATTTATAACCTAAATAATGTTGTATATATAATTATAAATAGTATAATATTTATGTTAAATAAATATTTTTATAAATATTATTTTTTTAATTGAAGCTTTGCGGTAATTAAATAAAATTTTTTAGAGTAATTATTGTCCGTGTGTTACATTATATTCACTATTTTTTATTTTAGATATATTTATAACCTAATTAATATTGTATATATAATTATAAATAGTATAATATTTATGTTAAATAAATATTTTTATAAATATTATTTTTTAATTGAAGCTTTGAGGTAATTAAATATAATTTTTTAGAGTAATTAATTTTTAAATGTTGTCATATAATAAAATGAAAGGAGTGTAACTTTTTTTTTCTAACGGTGGATCTATTTTTTATTCAATATATTATAATATTTAGATAATTATTTTCTTGAAATAATTAATTGAATAAAGACTTATCAGATATTTTGTAGATAAGAATAAATATTTTGGAGATGTATAATAGTGATAATAATACTTGTTAATATATAATAATAAAATATAAAAATAGAAAGATAATATATATAATATTAAAATAAAAAATACAATGATTAACCACATCGCGACACATCATATTTTTTAAAGTTATTTATAGCAGCGTATTCGCAATTGGTATATATAAGATGTCTGGGTCTCACGTGTATAAAAAAGGAACCTCTAAGGTAAACGCCCAAAATGAAAAAAAATGAACTCTTTAAAACGGATAGAGGGAGTATTTGATTTTGGACATTGCATATATCAATGAAAATACATAAAATTAAGAGAGGGACTAGGGTACAACGTTGGTCTCCACCATTCTTAATTAATTCCTACACCTTTATTAATGTTGTTTTTTATTTTATATTTAAATTTATTTTATTTAAATGACTACTATACCCTAAACCCTAGACCCTATGGATAAATTATACCCTAAACCCTAGGGATAAATTATACCCTAAATCACAAGGGTAAAATTACAATTATATCCTAAACCCTAGACCGTAGGGGATAAATTATACCCTAAATCACAAGGGTAAAATTACAATTATACCATAAATCCTAAACCCTAGTGATAAATTATACCCTAAACCACAACGGTAGAATTATAATTATACCCTAAACCCTAGGGATGAATTATACACTAAACCACAAGTGTAAAATTGCAATTATACCCCTAAAATGAAATAAATAAATAACAAAAAAAATGCAACGGTTTAAAAAAAAGAGAGAAAAACACTCACTGAAGGTGAAAGAAAGAGATTGTACCGGGAGTTGTACCAAAATAAAGACTGTATCCAAATCTTTGTTAATCTGTATTATGGAACCCAAAATAAACAAAACCTAAGCACTTGGTAGTAGTCCGAAAACAATTTTTTACACCTATCATCTGCTAAAAAGTGATAGTACATCAAATAATAAAAATATAGAATTGGAATGTGTGCTCTCAAACCATAAATCCCACTGCAAAAAATGCTTTAATTTTTACTGACGGATTTTACATAACATAAATAAAATCCTTATCAATAGATTATTAATAAAAGTTACATTTATATTTTAACAATGAATTTATACCAACTAAATAAATTTATTATTATTTGAATTACTATATAAATTACCAATATAATTATTTGGAGTGGATTACTAATTGAAATATTTATCAAAGGAATTAGGTTTTCTTTAGCAAAAATTTACCAATCAACACCTTAACAACTGAAAATTATCAACAAATTTTGTTGTTAATTCGTTGATGGACCAATTTAGCAATATAAAGATGTTTGTTTTTGGTTTTAAGACTTCGGAATTGGAATTCATAATTCATAATATATATATATATATATATATATATATATATATATATATATATATATTATCTCCTCAATTAATACAATTTTTTCTTTTATCTCTCATCTCTCATCTTTTTTTGTTACATAAATTAGTACAAAAATTACCCTATATATACCTATATATATTCTTCATCTTCAATCAATACACATTTTCTCTTTATCTCTCTTCTCTCATCTTTTTTTTTTACATAAATTAATACATTCTTATATATATATATATATATATATATATATATATAAAACATAAAATTAAAACTTGTACCCTATCAAAAACTCAAAACAAATATAACATATTCATGAGTTTCAAACTTTACAAAACCCCAAAATAAACAAGGTTTTTATTAACGGAATATTACAAAACTTAAAAAAATAGTTTTTTTAATGTGTCCCATGCTTCAAGACTCACCTCACCTTATTAAAATTTAAACATTAATAACATGCGTAACCAGCTTTCATATTTTGATATTCTTAAGATTCCGTCTGTTACTACTATCTTTCACAAATAGACTATTTATTTAAATAAAATGACAGCCTGAAAAATGCCAACGATTAAGGAATCAAACATATTTCTGATTCCTATGTAAATTATAGTAGTATATATAAACATGTTTAAATCGATGAATAAAGATTTTCTCACATACATTTGAAGTAATTATTCTAAAACATACTAAATGTTATAGGTTCATTGCTTACGTATCTGAGTTGAATATGCTGTACAGATGGCTTTAGTGAGGAATAATTTAATTAATGGAGACAAAATTATGGCTGACGTACGAGATTAAATTTTAGGGTCAATTGCTACAGTACCCATATATTTTAAAAAAATTTCTTTTCTAGGCAAATTTTAAGAGAAAGTTTAAAAATGCTCAAAATGGCGAAAATGTCATTGACTCGATTGTGACACGATATGAATTTGTTAAAAAAGTCACAATCGAGTCAAGTTTTTAAAATTTAAAAACTTGTCTCGATTGTGACTTTTTTTAACAAATTCATATCGTATCACAATCGAGTGAAGGACATTTTTGTCATTTTGGGCATTTTTAAATTTACTCTTAAAAAATGTGCAAAACAGATTTTAAAAAAAATATGTATGGGCACTGTTGCCCATTAACACTAAGGCCATCCCCATTGGCGACCACTCCCACAGGTCGTTCACAAACGACAAAGGGAAGAAAAATTAAAAATATATTAAAAAATAAAAACATTTGAGCAACCGGTTGCTTGAAGGGGTGTGCAGTCGACCCATGTGTCAACACACTCAACCTATCAATTACCAATCACATTGTGACACTTGTCACGTTATGATTAGTAGCTGTATATTTTTATAAATATAATTTAAATTTTTATAAATAATATTTAAATTAATTTTTTCTTTAAAAAAATTATCGAAATTTTTTTTTTCTCTATATATAAAGTATAATATTGACATATTTTGAATCAATATTAAAAATTCTCTTTTTTTCTCTCAATCTCAAATTATATCTTCTCATTTCTAATATAATTATGGAATCAAATATTTTTAAAATACAATAAGTTTAATTTTAATTATTAAAAAAAATTCAGAATAATACTCCCTCCGTCCGGTTCTAAGGTATCCATTTGTTTTTTGCACGTGTTCCGTTCTATGGTATCCATTTGCTTTTTGCATGTGGATTAAGGGGTATTATTATATGTAAAATGGGTAGTTGTATTAGAGGGAAGTGGTGGGCCATATTGTGTATTTTTTTTACTAGATAGGAGAAATAAATACCTTTGAAGCGGATGCCATAAATAGTAAAATGGATACCTTAGAAACGGACAGAGGGAGTAATAATTACTATTGTATATATAGATGAGAGAGAAATGATTATTTATTAAAAAGGTAGATTGAATTGAGTTATTGATGGAGTATAGAAAAATTGAGGTTGGGTTGAGTTGTAGGTTATATATGTGAAAGAGATAAAAATGAATATCATATTGTTAGGTTAGGTTTTTGTGGGGTGTGGATGGATATAGTCTAAATTTTATATAATTGACCCAAAATTTTAAATTCATGGGCTCAATAATCGACAATGGATCTGATGTCAGAATTTAATAAATAAATTCAGTCAAGATAAGGAGAGAAAACCAATAAAGAAAGAACTAAACAATTAATAGAATGCAGTAGGGAAATGATTAACAATTATCAAATGAAAACTCCCCTAAATCCAAAAGGTGAACGCCCATGAGTGCTCCATTGAAAACAAATTAGAAGTTGACTTGTAAGGAGGTTTGGAAAGGGAAATATGGGTACTCGGTGAACTAACTCTTAATAATACTAATAATTACTTCATTCGTTCTGAACAAAGGTCCCCATTTGCTTTATGCTCGAAATTAAGGAGTATTATTATTTTATGTGTGGTGGGTAATTGTATTAGCATTGAGTGGTGTGCATATATAATTAATTTTAGGCAAACACTAGAATACAATTGTCATACCAATTCCAAAATGTACAACCTTCTTCCTTCACCTTTAGTATGCGTTTTCCTCTTTTTTTTTAATTGTTACTGTTACTGTTTTTTTTCGTTTTTTTTGTTTTTTATTTATTTAATTTTAGGAATATAATTGTAATTTTACCCTTGTGGTTTAGGGTATAATTTATCCATAGGGTTTAGGGTTTAGGGTATAATTGTAATTTTACCTATGTGGTTTAGGATATGATTTATCCCTAGGGTTTAGGGTATAATAGTCATTTAAATAAAATAAATTTAAAAATAAAATAAAAAACAACATTAATGAAATAGCATAAAAATTACCCTATATATATATATATATAACTATATACATTCTCCCTCTTCAATCAATACATATTTTCTCTTTATCTCTCTTCTCTCATCTTTTTTATATAACTTAATACATTCTTATATATATATATGACATAAAGTTAAAACTTGTACCCTATCAAAAACTCAAAACAAACATAACATATTCATGGGTTTCAAACTTTAAAACCCAAAATAAACAATGTTTTTATTAACGGAATATTACAAAGCTTATAAAAATAGTTTTTTTAATGTGTCCCATGCTTCACGACTCACCTCACCTTATTAAAATTTTAACATTAATAACATGCGTAACCAGCTTTCATATTTTGATATTCTTAAGATTCCGTCTGTTACTACAATCTTTTCACAAACCCGCGATCTGCTCCGCATCGCTGGAAAATAACGAACCAGGATCTGAAGCTTCTTCTTGAGATGCATCGCCGGAAAACAACGAACCCGGATCTGAAGCTTCACCGGATCTGAAGCTTCTTCTTGAGATGCATCGCTGGAAAATAACGAATCCGGATCTGATTCGCGTAGCCGGAAATAAAAAATCTGTCGCGTCAAGATCCACCACAAGAGAAAGACCGCTGCCACCGCTCACCGCCACATCTCCGCCGCCGCCGTTAGAAGACCCCTCGAAGTAATTAAGGTATGGACAGAAACAAAAACTTGTGGTGGATCTGCTAGTTTGTGGTGGATCTGCTGTGTTTCATTATGGATGTAAGGGTGTTGTGTTGTTTAATTTCCTTGAATATTCAAGAGTGATTGTCCAGGGCTGTTGTGTTGTGTGGGTGACTTAGTGAGTCTTGAGATTTTTTTTTTAAATTTTGGTGGAAGGTTATAAGGGTTCAATTTTGATACATTGGTTAAAAAAATAATGTAAAAGAGTTATTGATATTGATATATGATAAGTGAGATTGTGTTTATTTGCCAATTGACACAAATTTTAAATTCATGGGCTCAATAATGGACAATGGATCTGATGTCAGAATTTAATAAATAAATTCAATAAAGATAAGAAGGAGAGAAAACCAATAAAGAAGGAATTAAACAATTAATAGAATTCAGTAGGGAAATGATTAACAATTATCAAATGAAAACTCCCCTAAACCCAAAAGGTAAACGCCCCTGGGTGTTCCATTGAAAACAAATTAGAAGTTGACTTGTAAGGAAGTTTGGAAAGGGGAAGCATGAATGTTTGGTGAACTAACTACTAATTATACTAATTTTTTTGTTCTATTTTATTTTTATATTTACTGTACACACGCAAATTAAGAAAAATCACTTTTTAAGTAACTTTTGGGGGTAGTTTGTTACTTTTGGGTAATAAATAAATGATAAAGTATGTTATGTGTGTTAAAAAGGTGATGACAGTTTTGAAATTAGAGTATGTTAGAGGGATATTACTTTTGTACATTTTCCTTTTATGAAAATATGAAGTTGAAATTGGGACGGACCAAAACGGAAAGTGTGAAGTTGAAGTTGGGACAGAGGGAGTAATAACTACTTCATCCGTTCCGAGCAAAGGTCTTCATTTAGTTTTTGCGCGTGGATTAAGGAGTATTATTATTTTATGTGTGGTGGGTAATTGTATTAGTAGTGAGTGGTGGACATATATGAGGTCCTTTTACCTAAAAAGAAAAATGGGGACCTTTGGAGAATACACCCAATATATAATAAAATGGGGACGGTGAGACAGAGGGAGTAACATTTACCGATAAAAAAACTCTTATTAAGACGATAATTAATGAGATTTAGTATAAGAAGATTTTAATTTTAATTTCAAATATAATTAATCTTAGGCAAAGACTAGAATACAACTGTCGTACCAATTCCAAAATGTACAACTTTCTTCCTTCACCTTCGGTGTGCGTTTTCCTCTTTTTTTTTTAAACTATTGATGTTACAATTTTTTTCCATTTTTTTATTTTTTTGTTTTTAATTTATTTAATTTTAGGGATAAAATTGTAATTTTACCCTTGTAGTTTAGGGTATAATTTATCCCTAGGGTTTAGGATTTAGTGTATAATTGTAATTTTACCTTTATGGTATATAGTATGATTTTATCCCTAGTGTTTAGGGTATAATAATCATTTAAATAAAATAAATTGAAAATAAAATAAAAAACAACATTAATGAAGGAGTATGTGTACCAAATGATTTGGTACCCTGATTGTACCCTATTACCTCTCTTTTCTATTATACGAGTAATTTGTAAGAAAATAAGGAACTAGCATTTTTTGTCTCATTGAACATGAACTTAGATCCAATAAATTTATAAAATTGCAAATGTAGTCCCAAAAATTTTCTCTCTGCACTCTTTATCCCGATGGGTGCACTATATAATCTGGGATAAATTGTTGAAGTCAAGACAGCCGAAAGAAAATGGACGAAACTGAAAACCCATATTCGTTCATATTTCCAGCACTTTTATCTTTATTGATCTTGTTATATTCCATCACTAAAATCCTCCTTAAACGTCCGACCGAAGTAAAGAATGAACCACCATCACCACCACGAAAGCTCCCAATAATCGGGAATCTACATCAAGTCAGCTCATTGCCTCACCGTGATCTCCGATCATTAGCCCGAAAACACGGCCCTCTCATGCTTCTTCACTTCGGCAGTCTTCCGGTGCTGATCGTCTCCTCTCCAGATTCAGCACGAGAAATCTTGAAAACTCATGATGTCAACTTTGCAGATTGACCCATAAACAAGGTTATGAGGAAAGTGCTTCTACAACTGTAGAGACGTCGCGTTTTCGCCTTACGGAGAGTACTGGAGGCAGGCCAAGAGTGTTTACGTGCTGCAGCTGCTGAGTCACAAAAAGGTTCAATCTTTTCGTTTCATCATGGAAGAAGAAACAGCCCTTTTCTTGAAAAAGATTGAAGAATCTCCAAGTTGTGTGGAGTTGAGTAGGATGTTCTATGAGTTTACTAATGATGGAATTTGTAGATCAGCCTCTGGAAGGAAGTTAAGTCAAATGGAAAATGGGAAGAAGTTCTTGGAAATGTTGAAAGGAGTCTCGGAGGTGTTGGGGGCTATCGACATTGGAGAGTATATTCCATGGCTGAGTTGGATCAGCCGTTTTAACGGTTTCGACGATAAAGTAGACAAGATTACGAAAGATATAAACGATTTCATGGAGGATGTGATCGAAGAACGTCTGAACACTATGAAGGAGCAAGGTTTAGATAATCATAACTTTGTTGATGTTATGCTTAAAGATTACAATGAGAAAACAAATGATGAAGGTATCAACTCCATTGATAGAGATAGTATCAAGGCAATGATTTTGGTAAGTCCAAATATTATATTCCCTTCGTCCCACTGAAAGGTGGCCGTTTGCTTTTTGATGTGGTGGGTAGTTATATTCATAGCGAGTAAGCCATATGTAGAGCCCTTTTACAAAAAGTGAAAAAATGAGGACATTTGAGTGAAACACCTATTTTTATCTTGTCTTTAGGATCTAGTTCACAAATTTAATACACACCAAATGACCCTTGGATATTAGGAGGTGCTTGAGTGAGGGTAATGGATATGGCTAATGAGAATTGAAGTATATTAATTTTCATTGTTCATGCTCATTGATTTAGGAATCAAAATACCTCAATCATTCTTTATTAATTCAATAACTACCCCACCCTTCAATCATTTTCATTCAGCGATTGATCTCTTAATGATATTCACTACCATTCTAATTGAATAATTTGCATCAAGCAACTCCTTAATTAGTATTTTGTTGTACATATTTTGCAGGAAGCATTTTTAGCTGGAACGGAGACTACGGCGGTGGTCCTGGAATGGGTGATGTGTTGTCGCCGGCACCCAAAAATAAGATTTATAATTTTCCAAACAAACCCACTAAGAATATAGTAGGGTAAGTAAGGGTCGAACCCAGAGGGAGTAATCGAATTTCAATTGAACTTAACGTGTTTCTAAAGTAACAATGGGGGATGGATTGGATTCTAACAACTACTAACATGAAAATAAATAATTAAAATAGCAAATATAAAATTAAATAATAGAACAAATAAAATAACAACCTAGTCCAAGGATTTGACCCCCTCCCATATCCTAATTCATAAAATCGCAAGAATTAAACATGCAAATAATTATACAAACTCAAATTCCTAGGCTAATGGTACGACCAAATTAACCCGAATGTTCTTAAGATCATCAATTAGGGTACGACCACTAAATTGAACTGCTTACAAGTGACCCTATGGATTCAAACTCGCAAATGCATTAAGACTCCAAACATAGAATCACTAGGTTACGAAAACCGGCTAGGAATCATACAACCTAGATCCTATTACACCTAGAGAGAATTATCTCTATTTGCTACTTAATTCACTCCTCACAACAATTACGGATTGTGGATCACGAAATAGCGTTAAGCAATTAAATAATTAAATTAGATGGCCAGACTAAAATAATTATCAAAGTGCTATTATGAACATCAAAGCATGTAATAGAATAAATTTATATAAAAGTTTGCAATATAAAATTCAAAACAATCAAATAAATAATTCATGGGAGGTTCACAACCCTCGAACTAGAAACAAAATTACATAATCGAAATTAAATTAAACAGACAAAACCGATAACACCGATGTTCTTCGTGGTGGAACTTCCTCCTCCAATGGCTGCCCTCTAACGTCTCCACGTGATGAACGTGTGTAGAGTAGAGAATATATCTTCCTTATTTATCTTCTTGTCCTCCAAGAAACCTAATTGATTTCTTTCCTTTTTGAAGAGTGTCTAGATTTATTGCATCTCATCTTTGGTAAGTTTTTATTTATTGTTGATCACCAAATTCTTATTTTCCTTAATTATCTTGGTTTAATTATCTTGGTCAACTCTTTATTTTCCTACAGTTAAAATTATTGTAACTGTCCTACAAAATAAATTATGTGACTGTACAATTTATCTCAATTTTGGCTTGTTTAAATAAGAAATAAAATAATTAAGGTTCAATTATGAAAAATATAAATAAGTCGTAATTACACTAAATAATTCACAACTCACGCGTGAAGAAGTGAATTTCATCCAAAATAATCATGTAAAATTACGACTTATCAAACAACCCACACCTAAACCTTTGCTTGTCCTCAAGCAAAACAAGACCAAAAACAAAGTATAAGAAAAATGACAATCATATGCAAGTGATAGTAAAACAGTGACACTTTCAAAAGATGTTAAATATGGTACAACAAATACAAATGAGTGGTAGAATCCCTCACAAAAATCTTGCAACTTATGTAGGATAAAGGAATTTAAGAATTCATGGCCTCATATTGGTTTCGCTCAATAACGCTCAAGTATATGTAATGTGTAGCAAAACACTTAAAATTAAACAAGACAAGACATTACCATAAACTTGCTCCCAAATAAAATCTCCACCAAGTTCAATAAGCGCTGTGCAAATATCAAAAGGACTTTAAAATAGTTGTAATGTGGCTTGGGATAAGGTGGGATAAAAAATATTATAAAGGCTAAATTTACCACTTTGCAAATTGTGTTAATCATATAAAACGTACATCAAAGGGATACATCTTGCATTCTCAACAATTTTCCACATCTCCTCCTTTATTTTCTTGTATGAAAATTCTGTTTTTCATCAATACATCCCCCTACCCACACCTGTTTCTTTTCATAATTTTGAAAAAATAGGGGCAACACTGAAGGGTTCAATGTCACTTTCAGAAAAATTCAGCAATAAATTTCAACTTCGTTTTTGCTCATTCTTTCCGCCTCCAGATTTTTCTCTTATTTTTCCTTTTCAACCATTTTTTTCAATCTTCATTCTTTCTTTTCTTTTCCTCTTTTTTTTCTTTTCTCCATTTTTTTGTTCTCCATTTTTTTTCTTTTCCTACAACCACCAATTCCCCTTCATCTCCAATCCAATCACAATAATAATTTCAGTGAATTTCACAATATGCAAAATAGTAGGGGTTCAAATGGAAGAGTTCAAGAAAGAAATGGAATATGGCTATTTTGATATGCTCATTCATCAAAGAAAAGATTAGGCTCAACTTGGCTCTCCTAAAGGATTTATATGATTAGGTAGGTAAAAAGAAAGCCAAAATATGATTACCTAAGTGCCTTTGTCATTTAATTACACATGCTCAAATGTAAGATCTCAAAATGTATTCAAGGAGCAAGTTCTAGAATGTACATATCAAGTTCAATTTGTACTCAATCAAGAAAAATAGAGCTTATATAGTATGAATAGCTCTTTAAGGCTCAAAGCTCACAACAATAGGGTAATTTTGTCATGAATTCTCAAATAAAAAATTATTCCACATTCGTCACAAAAATAACAAGACAACTCCAATAACTCACAAGTATAGATATATCAAATCTAACTCTGTTGTCACGCCAAAAATTTCATATATCGAAGGCACAATCTCAATATAAATCCAACACCACCTTCTCATGTGCACAAGTGTAAGAATGTGTTCAAATGAATTACTATATGCACATCTATAATAAAAATTAATGCAACTTCAAACACCATTCAATACACCAAACCCACCCACACCTAATATTTTGCTTGCCCTCAAGCAAACAAAACACAATAAAATTCAAGGGATAATCAAGTACAAGAGTGGAAAGAAGTAACCAGATTAAGCTCAATTATCGACCAAGGCTGGAATTTTTTTTCTCTTTAGAAGGATCATCAATAGCATTACAGCTTTGCTTCATGGCCTAAAAGTAAGCACACACTAAAAGAACAAGATTATTTACTAAAACAAATAAAATTCAAATAAAAATAAAAACCTAAGTTGGGTTGCCTCCCAACAAGCGCCTTTTCTTAACGTCGTTGGCTCGATGTTCACTTTCCTTTCACGTGATAGGAGTAAAATATTCAAACCAATATAATGACCTTATTGGTTTGCGAGAAGTGTTCTCTCCCTTCAAAATTATATGGTTCTTGGTCAGCCTTTTGGTGCAAAGCACCATGGAAAATTGTTTGATCGCCTCAAGAATAGGATCTTTAATCACATCAATCTGAAATACTTCAATTGTCTTCTGTACTTGAGGATCAGCAACTTTTGACAACCTGTAGAAATATGGAAAAATATCAGAATGAATGGAAACTGATTCAGATGATTTTACCTGATTTTCGATTTCAGCAGAACTGACACTAAAGGCTTCAGTGTCAGTTTCTGCAGTCTGAATTTTCAGCACAGAATTTTCAGCACACTCTTCCTCTTTAATTTCTGCCTCACACTCGAATTTCTTATCATGGGTGGACTCCTCAATACATTCTTCTTGGTTTACACCTTGTTGTGCCACCAAACGTTCAACCTCAGTCCTTACTTTGCTACATTGTCGCTCCAAATTCCAAAGACTCAATTGGGTTCCTTGTTGAAATATCAAATTACTAATTTCCATCCGTTTCAATAAGGACTCTAATGAAGCCTTCAAACTTTGTTCATCACCATAATAGCCATCATCCTCATAATAGCATTCACTATCATTGAAGGATTGAGGTCTTTGATCATAATAGCCACGCCTTTGAAAATTGTATGGTTGATTATATGAGTTGTCCACATATCGAAAATCACGAGGGTTATTCCATCCTTGATTGTAAGTTTTGACATAAGGTTGATCATTTCAATGCCTTTGTTGATTAGCACTCCAATATTCATCTCTTCGTCTCATCGCTAATCTATCAATCAAGCATGGACAATCATGAATGAAATGGAGTGTGGTTGCACAAACTCTGCATGGCTGAATATTCTGACCATAAAATCCATGAAATCAATCCATTAGAAGCAAACCTACAAGGGAAGAAAGTGATTATTCACAAAAAAATAGAAAAATAAAAACACGGTAGACCTGACACTGAAGGGTCAGTGTCAGTGCACTGCTGGGCAAAATTCAAAAATAAATAAAATAAAAATACAAAAAAATTCAACAAAAAATTGGGATTACTACTCGGCAACGACGCCAAAATTTGATGTGCTGTCGCCGGCACCCAAAAATAAGATTTATAATTTTCCAAACAAACCCACTAAGAATGTAATAGGGTAAGTAAGGGTCGAACCCACAGGGAGTAATCGAAATTCAATTGAACTTAACGTATTTCTAAAGTAACAATGGGGGGATGGATTGGATTCTAACAACTACTAACATGAAAATAAATAATTAAAATAGCAAATACAAAATTAAATAATAGAACAAATAAAATAACAACCTAGTCCAAGGATTTGATCCCCTCTCATATCCTAATTCATAAAATCGTAAGAATTAAACATGCAAACAATTATACAAACTCAAATCCCTAGGCTAATGGTACGATCAAATTAACCCGAATATTCTTAAGATCATCAATTAGGGGTACGACGACTAAATTGAACTACTTACAAGTGACCCTATGGATTCGAACTCGCAAATGCATTAAGACTCCAAACATAGAATTACTAGGCTATAAAAACCGGTTAGAAATCCTAGATCCTATTACACCTAGAGAGAATTATCTCTATTTGCTACTTAATTCACTCCTCACAACAATTATGGATTGTGAATCACGAAATAGCGTTAAGCAATTAAATAATTAAATTAGATGGCCATACTAAAATAATTATCAAAGTGCTATTAAGAACATCAAAGCATGTAATAGAATAAATTTATATAAAAGTTTGTAATATAAAATTCAAAACAATCAAATAAATAATTCATGGGAGGTTCACAACCCTCGTACTAAAAACAAAATTACATAATCGAAATTAAATTAAACAGATAAAACCGATAACACCGATGTTCTTCGTGGTGGAACTTCCTCCTCCAATGGCTGCCCTCTAACGTCTCCACGTGATGAACATGTGTAGCGTAAAGAATATATCCTCCTTATTTATCTTCTTGTCCCCAAAGAAACCTAATTGATTTCTTTCCTTTTTGAAGAGTGTCCAGATTCATTGCATCTCATCTTTGGTAAGTTTTTATTTATTGTTGATTACCAAATCTTTTTTTTCTTAATTATCTTGGTCAACTCTTTATTTTCCTGCAGTTAAAATTATTGTAACTATCCTATAAAATAAATTATGTGATTATACAATTTATCTCAATTTTGGCCTGTTTAAATAAGAAATAAAATAATTAAGGTTCAACTATGAAAAATATAAATAAGTTGTAATTACACTAAATAATTTACAACTCACGCGTAAAGAAATGAATTTCATCCAAAATAATCATGTAAAATTACGACTTATCAATGGGCGATGGCAGAGTTCTTACGACACCCTTCCATGATGGATAGGCTGCAAAGAGAAGTGAGAAATGTGGTTGGACAAAGGCAGGACATTAAAGATGAAGACTTGGAGAAGATGCAGTATGTGAAAGCTGTGATCAAAGAAACTCTCCGCTGCCACCCACCCGTGCCACCGCTAGTTCTCAGAGTAGCATGCGCGGATGTGAAAGTAAACGGGTACGACATCTCAACAGGGCGATGGTGATGATTAATGCTTTGGCGATAGCCCGGGACCCTGCATTCTGGGACGAACCCGAGGAATTCAAGCCGGAGAGATTCTTCAACTCTTCGGTTGACTTTGAAGGCTTCCATTATGAGTTCATCCCGTTCGGGGCTGGGAAGAGGGCTTGTCCAGGGATGACATTTTCAATTGCTACAATTGAGTTTCTATTAGCAAATGTTGTGCAGAAATTTAAATAGTGAGCCCTTTCTATTAGCCAATTACTCGCATATTAATTTTGTATGTCAGTTATATATATTTATATTAATTAATTAGGATTGTTTTTCTTGCACTTCAATTAAGATCCTATGAAGTTGTGATATGGTATCTATGCACGATTAGATTTTATAAACTGACAAGATTATTTTCCTCGAAGAATTCAACACTAGTCTTCAGGCTCACTCCAAATGCATGAAATTGATGCCCAAACTCTGTGCTTTCTTCTTGGATACCTCGTAAGTCGGATTCTCCGTTCCACTGCAAATCAAATAAGAGCAACAGGGCACAGTTTTATATTGCATTTATTAATTAGAGATGTGAAATTGTAATAAAGGATTTCATTTCTTGATTGAAAAAGAGGTAATGAAATATAGATAGGGAAAATAGATTTTTTCGTCTGTTAACTTTCACTCATTTTGAAATTAGTCCATTAACTTTTTCAATTTTGAAATTAGTCCGTTAATTTTATAACAATTTTGAAATTAGTCCATTAACTTCATAAAATTCAACATTTTGGTACTTTGACCTGCTATGGCAGGTCATTTGAATATTTTCACTCCAATTAATTTATATCATATTTTTATTTAACCAATTTTATCTCACTTTTCATTTTTCACTTCCATATACCAAACAAATAATATTAATCTCAATACTAAAGTGGAGCAAATTTAACTAAATATTGATACTTCCTCCATCCGCTCGAAGAGTGTCTTTTTTCCATTTTGGTCATCCGTTTCAAAGAGGATCACTTTATTTTTTACACAGATGGATCCACACACACCCACTAATACAATTAAAATATGGGGTCTACACTCCCACTAATACAACTATCCACTACATATTAAATAACAATACTTCTTAATCAACGTGCACAAAAGCAAAATGCCCTATTTCGAACGGACGGAGGGACTATAATATAAATTCTTAGTTGGAGCTATTTTTTTGTAAAATAGTATATATATATATATATATATATTACATATTTTTTATTTTTATCTTTTAGAATAACCTGCTAATGACCTGTTGAAATGGACGATTTTGTTGAACTTGGTAAACATGATGGACTATTTGGACGATTTTCAAAATTTTGCAAATATAATTGACGATTTTCAAAAAGTGAAAAACTTATGGACTAAATTCAAAATTGGACAAAATTAACGAACGAAAAAATCTATTTTCCCATATAGATACATTGATATACGTTACAAATTAAATAATGAAACTTACTTAGAGGGAGCTGATCTGATGGAAGGATAAAGCTTGTGCATCAGCTGCTTCATTTGGGAATGACTTAGTGACTTGTACCCACCAAACACTATCTCCCATTGGCTGATGGATTCACAAAACCATGAACTGTGCATCCACAATATCGTACGTACGTGGGGTGTAATCACATGAATTTTATTGCTTAATAAATAGAATCTGAAGAAAAATATAATACTTATTAAATATTTACTCTCTCCGTCCCACAACAAGAGTGAGAGAACTTTTTTACACGTAGTTTAAGAGATATAATATTTAATAGGTAGTTGGGGTAGTTGAGGTGAGAGAAATAATATTTTAATATATAGTGGGTATGTGTATTAGTGTGAAGTGTGGGGCTATGGAGAGAGAAAAAATTAATTTGTGTGTGTCCCTTTTACTAAAAGGGAAATGCACCTCTTGTGTTGGGAGGGATGAAAATGGTAAAATGCACTCCTTATTGTGAGACGGAGGGAGTATTTATAAAGGAATTTGAGTAAATTAATTTCTAATCAAAATGAATAAATAATTAATACTTAATATAATTTTTTTAAGTCAAACCGAGTTTAATAGGTTCAATCAAAGTTAATTGGACTCAATTAAAATCAAGTTATCTGACCCAAGTTAAATAATTCTTATAATAAATTAAGTGGGTTTGACTCAAGTCAAATAAGCACAAATCAAGTAATTAAATTAAATAAATCTAGATCCATTAAATAGACCCAAGTCCAGTTTAAGAGACTTAAATAAACTAAATAGACTCAAATCCAATTCAGCAGATTTAATTAAATTGGACAAGTCCAATTCATGTGTGAACATAATCTTTTCCAAGAGAGAATATTTTTTAAGTGTTATTTCCTCCACTTATAGATATCCTAGAAACCCTGGAGAGAACTGGAAATCCAACAGCCTCAATCAACATCAAGGAGCTAAGCCCCTCTTCAGTCAACAACCTCCAATTAAAGATTAAGGCGTTATTCAAAGTCAAGTTCTTCAGCGTTTTTCGCAAGACTTTAGAAACAACACTCGACCTGAGATCAAGGTATTGAGCCCCTCAAATTCGACGTGTTCTCCAGGAAAATTTATCCAACATTCTCCGCAAAGTCAATGATGCTCTACCCAAATTGAACAGCGTTCTTCTTCAAGAAATCCTCAAGTCAATGTTCAATCCAAACAAAGGCCGACGCCTCCAAATCAACGTTTTAAAGCTTCAAGCTCGACTTTGGACAAACTTAATACAAAATTTTGGCTCCAAAAGTTGAAAGTCAACCGAAGTCAACTCAAGAGAGGAATTAAATGATATATAGAAAATGTTTCTATCTTTTTCAAGTTCAATCCATAATTATCTTTGTAATTTCTTTTGTGTTTATTTAATAAATACAAACTAAAGAATAGATAATGAATTATGTCGACTGGAGTTCACCCCCGGACACTCAGGCAAGCCATGGCTCGCTGGGTCAGCCGAGCAATTAAGAACCATTTCTGCCCTATTTTAAAATGGCTCAGCTTGAGGGTAAGCTGGTGGGTCTTCAGGACATTCTGCTGCAGCTCACTTTTGATAACATATGCAGCTTGGCTTTGCGGAAGGACCCCAAGACTCTCCCTCCTGGCCTACCCAAAAATGGCTTTGCTTTGGCTTTTGACTGAGCCATGGAAGCCACGCTGCAGATCTTCATCTTGCTGGAGTTTTTGTGGAAGTTCAAGAAATGGCTTCGGCTAGGGATGGAGCTCAGCTTGAGCCACAGCTTGAAACACGTGGACGATTACATGGCTAATGTGATCGACACACGTAAGCTCGAGCTACTGAAGTAAAGAATCAACCACCATCCCCAAAAGCTCCCAATAATCGAAAATCTCCATCAGCTTAGCTCATTGCCTCACCATGATCTCCGATCCTTAGCCCAAAAACATGGCCCTCTAATGCTTATTCACTTCGACAGTCTTCCGGTGTTGATCGTCTCCTAAGCAGATTCATCTAGAGAAATCTTGAAAACTCACGATGTCAACTTTGCAGATAGGCCCATAAATAAGGTTCTGAGGAAGTATTTCTACAATGGTAGGGACGTTGCGTTTTCGCCTTATGGAGAATACTGGAGGCAGGCTAAGAGTGTTTACGTGCTGCACTTGATGTGTCATGTTCTTAGCCTCATATTTGGTATCAAAATGAATTAGAGTAAGAGACTCTATCGTTGTTGTACACGTGTGACCAAGTAACAAAATTTATAAGTATGTCGTCCAAAGGGAAAGTAAACTCATAATTGTATCCGGATTTGTCATTGATTGTGCTTTATAAAAGTGACAAGATTGAAGGTTTGGTTTTTATACTACTTATTATTCTAATCAATTAACTAAGAAATCAATTAACAACTAATTGCATCAAATATCAAACGTGAAACTAAGTGAAATGGAATGGATAGATTGTACGTACTTAAGAAGAGAGCAAGGCTAATCATGCTCGTGATTGAGAAACTAGCTAGATATGCATGACACTTAATATTGAACTTCATTAATTATGGACTAAAAGTAATCACATTTTTACCACTAATCCATATGGCCAAGGCAATTAAGTTTTCGACTCTTTGACAAGTCTAAACCTCCTAAAATTGTCCTTACTCTCAATTCCATTAAGGTACTATGATCAAAAGTTTTGTTCTTTTCACTCAATTTCTTAAGTGTCCCCCTATGAATGTTCTAAGCATAAGAAGGGTATGACTTACCTCCCCTCACACTAACATGCATGCTCATCTTAATATATGATTCAATTAAACTACTAATCATAATATTGGAATGATCATCCTAACACTATGAATAGAGAATTTAATCACACAAGTATTGAAACGAAACATGATTCATTAATCATAAAAGGAAGTCCAAAATCAACTCAATTCAATATCTTAACTCCTACATATCTAGCATTCTTCTCAACCAATCACATGATTAGCCCTATTATAGGACTAGCCACTATACATCATGTTCAAATCAATACACTCATAGGCTTGTTCCATTTGAGCCAAAATATGAAGAAAAATAACAATTGAAAAGCAGATCGGCTTCCCTTTTGTGAAGGTGGCCTTCCTTCTCTCCAACATTATAAATCTTCAACAAAAGATGATTTCCTCTTCTTAAAGTGATGAAAGAATGAATTGATGGATGTATTTTTGAAGATCAAGTGAATTGGACGGATTAAAGGTATAGAGATGAATCAAATAGAGTTAATTTGTGAAAATGTGATGTGAAAGTATGTGTAATTGCTCTAGTTCTGTGTTCCCTCTGTTTTTTGCACTTCAAATGGGTTTTTATACCCCTTGTTACCCCCTGGAATCTTCTAGAACCTTCTCAACTTATCATTGGATTCTACACCTACACCGGTCATGTAGCAGCACACGACTCGCATAGTTCACACACAATTTAGCGTGTTCTGCGCGTTCCCGAACATGGCTCGTGTAGCAGTGCACGACCTCTCCCATGGGTGTGTAGCATTTTTTATGACTGCGCATGGCCTTCTCGAACAGGCCCGTGTTTTGCACATGGGGCGTGTGCTGGCGCACAACTCGTTCGCCGAAACACGTCTTTTTCCTAGGCATGTTTTACGTTCTGATGCTCGAACAAGGCTACCTCGGATAGTCCCATGCTCCGCACACGGGGTGTGTCCGAGCGTGCCCTGTTCTTCCTTTTCCGTTTTGCTCCTGATTCTATTTTTTCTCTATTTTTTGACCTGTTTTACACATATTTAAGCGTATTTACACATTTCTATTAATCCATACCACATTTCTCCTAATTACATAAAACTCCACCAAAAGGTACACAAATAAGGATGAAAACATCCGAAAATACACAGATAAAGACACTAAAAACTAGGTAATAATGCCAACAATCAATCCCCCAAACTTAAAGTGTTGTTCGTCCTCGAACAACGAAAAATGATAAACAAGAGGAGCAATTTTTACCTAGAAAAATACCTAACAAACATAAATCACAACACATCACAAGTAATAACGACTACAAAATCACATTAAGTATTCCTACATCATCAAACTCATAACATAAAAAATTAACAAGTTCAATCTCAAGATGACAAAAGAGTAATCAAATTCCTTTCAATCTAAGCCTCTCGTTGGATATCACATTCATCAACATTCTATGAAGTAGGGTTTGAACAACACTCATCAACCGATTAGAACTGACTCACTATAGGCTTGCTCATGGACTATGTTCTCAAGCCACCCTAATTTCAATAAGTGATCAAATAGGTCTTTATCTTTGGATGTAATGTTTAGGCTCTTTGGTAGAGTAGAAAACTTTGGGTAATAGTGACTATTCAAGTGTAGATAACCGAAGGGATGATTTTTTCTCCAACATCTTCACTTTCAAACTTCCTTCCTTTGTCAATTATTCAAAAGCACTAAACATCAACATACCATGGGTTCATTGGGTTTCTTTTAACTTGCATACTTCCTTTCTCTAACTTTTGACTTTCCTTGAGCATGTTTTATGATTTTGCTCCTTTTTCTTTTTCGTTGAAGTTACATTTTTATTTATCTATAGCTCTTTCATCCTTTTCTTAATTCACCATTTCCTTCATTTTCTTGCACCTTTTCACCATCAACCCTTATAGACCATCATCTCCTCAATTACCCACACATAGATTATATATATAAGGCTTAAGTGTGTTTTTAAGGCTTGTATTCTGCTCAAATCACAAAGAATAGGCTTATATGCTCAAAATGACTAACTAGGGATGATGTCTTTGCAAGGAAATTTATAGCTATGACTTATATAACAAGGATGACCTTAAGATCATATCACAAATTTCAATCATTCGGGCTTCGTTCCTATAGTCCATAAGCAAATTCTAGTTTGTCTAAGTTCAACTGGTCCTCTCATTAGGAAAATTAACCATGGAGACACGGTTGAGGCTCAACTCTTACAAGCTTTTGCTTGAACCAAAAAGAATCATAATTACCCTTCATATTTCTCAAAATTGAACAAATTATATAATTTATGTCACAATTTTAACTAGTAGAAATCCTAAACATGCTTGCCATCACTTATCACAAATAATGCATCATAGCTCATATTCAAAAATATATAGCATCTTCCCAAAATGTACCACCAAGCAACCATATACAAGAATAAGAATACAACACAACACATAAGAAAAGACTCACTAAACAAGAAACAACACAAAAACACATAACATGCAAAAAAGAAAATTCCATCTATCAAAAGAAAATAAAGCACATATATATCCTCAATCATCCAATAACATGTAAGCTCAAGATTTGCCACCTTATTCAAAAATAGAAAAACTAATAAAGCAAGTAAACCTCCCAAGTACATAATGCATGAAGTAACATACCAATCCAATCAAGTCCAATTCAAAATCATGTATATGCTAAGAAAATGAAAATGATGATCTGTAAAGTAGTAAAGTGAACTCCCTGAAAAGGCATTTGGTAGTGGAAATGGTTGGCATGGGCTTCCGGATTGCAAGCACAACGAATCTTGACTTGATTTCTGGGCTCAATCCGTGCTTTCACTACACTTTATTTATACTCAACAACCCATCAAAACCATTAGCATAACAATTACTATCAAATAATGGACTATCATGTACTTTAACATCATAAAACGTACCAAAACAAATCTAACTCTTGAGAAAAATTTCAAAATTAACCCATTTTGCATAAAACAATCTATCACCACATTATTCATCACACATTCAAGCATATGCAAGTGGTGAGTCACACCACGCACTCTCCCCCAAACTTAAATCAAAATGTTGAGAATTAAGTTCGTAAAAAGTGATGAGACTTACCCTTGTAGTTTCCACCAATGACCTTCATGAAATTACCTCGTGATGACTTATGTGCACGTTTCAAAATTCAAGTATGACCACCACGCACCCCCCAAACTTAAATTATCACAAGTGTTAAAATTTAAGTTTGTAAAGAGTGGTGTGGCATACATTATCATTCCAACTTTAGCACCCTTATCTTTCTTCGTATGTACTTTTCCTCAATAAGCTTCTCCTCCTACATACTAAATCTACAAGAAACCACTAAAAAACAAAAAGAAAATAAAATCTACACTACTAAACAATCAAAGAGGTTCAAGAAGAGAGGATATCCATATACACTATCTCCTTTTGAGATGGAGATATGTAATGTTTCACCCGATGACTATTTACCACAAACTCATTATTAGGACCCTTAAGCTTCAATGTATTTCCACTGAACACCTCAAGTACTTCATATGGCCCCATCCATTTAGACTTAAGCTTTCTGGGGAACAACTTAAGCCTCGAATTGAATACAAGAACTTCGTCCCATGGAGCAAACGTCTTTTCCTTTACCTTAGCATCATGCCATCTCTTCATATTCTCTTTGTAGATGATTGAGTTATCAAATGCTCTTCTTCTAAACTTCTCTAACTCAACCAATTTCAACAACCTTGCTTGACCACTCCCCCCTTCATTCATATTAAGGCGTTTAATAGCCCACAATGCATGGTGTTCCAACTCCACGGGAAGATGGAAAGCCTTTTTATAAACCAATTGATATGGTGACACACCAAGGATGATCTTAAAAGCCGTTCGATATGCCCATAAAGCATCATCAAGCTTCTCCAACCAATCCTTCCTCCCCCCATTGATTGTCTTCTTCAAAACTAACTTGATTTGACGGTTGGAAACCTCCGCCAATCCATTTGCTTGATGGTGGTAAGCTGTAGCCACTCGATGTTTCACTCCATATCTCTTCAACAATTATTGCATCAACTTATTTACAAAATGAGACCCTCCATCACTCACTAAAGCATGTGGAACTCCAAATCTAGCAAAAATGTTTTTTTTTCAAGAATCTTTGCACAATTAAAGCATCATTTGTCTTAGTGGGGATTGCCTCCACCCACATGGACACATAATCCACAGCTAGCAAAATATACATATATCCTTGAGATGAGGGAAACGGTCCCATGAAATCAATACCCCAAACATAAAAAATTTCCACATCAATTCTTAAGCTCATGGGCATCTCATCTTTCTTACCTATTCCCCCTACTCTTTGGCATCTATCACATTTAGCCACAAACTTCTTTGCATCTTTGAATAATGTAGGCCAGTAGAAACCCAATTACAAAATCTTAGCCCCCGTCTTTTGATGACCAAAATAGCCCCCATACAAAGACAAGTGACATAGCTCGAGAATCCCTACAACCTCTTCATTAGCCACCCATCTTCTTATCACTCCATCATTGCAAATCTTAAATAAAAAGGCTCATCCCACAAATATTTCTTTACTTCAACATAAAACGTTTTTACCTTATACTCATTTAGGAAGATGGGCTTGATTCCACGCACAAGAAAATTGCCATAATCGGCATACCAAGGCGGTGCATTCACAATGAGTGTACAAACTTGCTCAACTTCAACTTGAAGAATTTTCTCATCCGGGAACTCATCCTCTATTGGCTTCATGTCTTCATTCTCTCCTCCATTTTTCAATCTAGACAAATGATCCGCGATCACATTCTCCATGCCTTTTTTATCTTTGATTACCACATCAAATTCCTGCAAAAGCAACCCAACAGATTAAACGTGGTTTAACATCTTTCTTACTTATTAAGTACTTTATGGCCGCGTGATTCGTGTAGACAATAGTTTGCATGCCAACAAAGTATGGCCGAAACTTCTCAAAAGCATACACAACGGCTAAGAATTCTTTCTCCGTTGTGGTGTAATTAACTTGGCACGAATTCAATGTCTTTCAAGCATAATAGATGGCTCTAAACTTTTTCTTCCTTGTTTGCCCCAACATAACTCCTATAGATTGATCACTAGCATCACAATGTAATTCAAATTGTAAGCTCCAATCTGGGGTAACGAGTATTGGAGAGGAAGTGAGAGCATCCTTAAGCAACTGAAATGATTCACGACATTCATCATTGAAGTCAAATGGACAATCTTTTTTAAGTAGTTTACAAAGAGGTTTAGCAATTTTTGAAAAATCCTTAATGAAGCGTCAATAAAAGCCTGCATGACCTAAGAACGATCTCATCCCCTTCTCACTAGTAGGAGGGGGAAGACGTTCTATGGCTATCACTTTAGCTCTATCTACTTTTAAACCATGCTTTGAAATATAATGCCCCAAGACTATCCCATCGGTCACCATAGAGGGCATTTTTCCCAATTTAGCACAAGATTCGAATCTTCATATCTCTGCAACAAAATTATGAGATTAGTCAAGTAAATATCATAAGAGGAACCATACATGGAAAAATCGTCTATAAACACCTCCCTAATATTTTCTATTAAGCCATCGAAGAGAGACATCATACAACACTGAAAAGTGGCAAGGGCATTACATAGACCAAAAGACATCATTCTAAATGCAAACGTATCATAAGGATATGTGAATGCTGTCTTCTCTTGGTCTTCTGGGTCAATCAATATTTGATTGTACCCGGAATATCCATCAAGAAAACAATAATACTCATGCCCCGCAAGTCTATCCAACATTTGGTCTATGAATGGCAATGGGAAATGATCTTTACTAGTTTTTTCATTCAATTTACGATAATCAATACATACTCTCCAACCCGTGATAGTTCGGGTAGCAATTGTTTCATTCGTATCCGATCGAACAATTGTCATGTCACCCTTTTTTGCCACTACATGTAAAGGACTCACGTATGGACTATCACTAATTGAAAATATAATTCTCGCATCAAGCCAT
Organism: Pogostemon cablin; assembly: GCA_023678885.1. Classification (NCBI taxonomy): domain Eukaryota; kingdom Viridiplantae; phylum Streptophyta; class Magnoliopsida; order Lamiales; family Lamiaceae; genus Pogostemon; species Pogostemon cablin. The sequence goes on from CM042975.1 coordinate 24,244,994, forward strand.
TTTAACACCTCTTTTCTCACCACTTCTTTCATTATAGGATTTAATCTATGTTGGTTTTGCACACATAACTTCTCATCATCAATCAAATGAATCTTATGCATACACAAATATGGACTTATACCTTTCAAGTCTTTTCTACTGCACCCAATAGAAGATTTATGCTCTCTCAAGACTCTTAAGAACCTTTCAAATTCTAAATCATTAAGGGAAGAAGATACAATTACCGGATATGTCTCATTCTCTTCCAAGTAAGAATACTTCAAATGCTCCGGTAATGGTTTTAACTCTACCTTATTCTTCTCTTGCACTTCTTCTTTTGGTTCCTCATCAAGTTTCTCCACTTTCACTTCCTTTGCTTCCTCACTTGTGAGTTCCCTACAAGCATTCAAACAATGCAATTCATCAATTAGTTCATCATTTTCTAAACAAAAAGAAGAATTAGATTTTATAGATTCAATAGAGTAAGAGTGGCTTATGATAATCTCCAACGGATCCTTAGAGTGAAGATCATGCATATGCTCTTCAACAATGTTGTCCACAACTTCCAATCTTCTACATTCCTCCTTGTTCATAGGATACCTTATAGCCTCCCTTAATGAAAATATCACTTCTTCCTCATTCACCTTTAAAGTTAGCTCTCCTTTCTCTACATCTATCAATGATTTCTCCGTAGCAAGAAACCGACGCCCAAGTATCAACGAGACATTAGCATCTTCATCCATATCAAGTACCACAAAATCAACAGGAAACACAAACTTTCCATCTTTAATCAAAACATCTTCCACAATTCCTTTTGGGTGTGTCAACGAATGGTCGGATAATTGAAGTGTGACCAATGTCGGTATGACCTCACCAATACTCAACTTTTTAAAAATTGACGAGGGCATCAAATTAATGCTAGCCCCTAAATCATATAAGGCTTTGTAATTCTCATGCTCTCCCATCTCACATGTAATAGTGAAACTCCCCAGATCTTTCAATTTAGGGGGAAGTTTCTTTTGTAAGATAGCACTACGCTCCTCCGTTAAATTCACCATTTCAAACTCACCCAAGCTTCTTTTTTTGACAAGATATCCTTCAAAAACTTGGAGTAGTTGGGCATTTGAAGCAAAGCATCTGCAAAAGGAATATTTATACTTATTTTCTTCAACATCTCAACAAACTTGGCAAATTTCTCTTTTAATCCCTATTTTAAGCATCTTTGTAGGAAAAGAATTGCCATGGGCAACTTTGGTGTCCCCTATTCATCTCTTTCAAACTTCTCTTCTCTCTCTTTACGTTTTGCTTCTCTACATCTTTCCCATTTTTTTGGAGACTTCGCTTTTTCTTCTTCAAGTGTAGGGGTACTTTCATCTTTTTCAACAATCTCAACTTCTTTCTCTTTCCCTTCTTCATCCACTCTTTCTATAGGCTCAAGTACACACTCTACTCCCTCTACTTTCGTCGGCATAGAAGGCCCTTCATATTTTGTTCCACTACGAAGTTCAATAGCCTTGCATTGCTCCTTCGGGTTAGTAATGGTAGTAGATGGAAACTTCCCTTGACAATGAACATCCTCCCCTTCACTTGACATTTGACTAATGTGAGTTTCTATCGCCTTGAAACTCCTTTCATTTACATTATTTTGTTGTCTCATTTTATGTTTCACTTTATCTATTCCTTCTTTTGCTCCTTTCATAACACTTTAGCCATTTGGATCTTCCATTGTAGGTTTTCCTTCACTATTTGGAGCTTTCTCCCCCGGATTAGTGTTCGGTGTAAGAGTAAGGGCATTCCCTTGATTTCCATATGATAAATTTTGATACCTACGAGGTTGATTGAAATTTTCATGAAAATTACCTTGCCCCCCATCCTCCTTGCCTTTGTGGATATCTCACTCCATGATTACCAAAGTTACCACCATAATTTCCTTGAAAGTTCCTTCCTTGCACGAAGGCAACTTCTTCAAGTGACATCTCCGGTGGATACCAAGTATGTTGAATTCCAAAATTATAGGACATACCTTGCTGATGCATAGGCGTAGGCATTTGACAACTTTGAAACGGTTGACCCATATTAATCATAGACATGCCTTGTTGAGGACTAGGAAACACTTGTTGATTCATCATAGATAAAGGCAAAACTTGTTGAGGATTCAGAAGCATTTGTTGATTCACCATAGGTGTAGAATTTGGAGACACTTGCAAATTAGCATTCATCCTCTTAAGTATCTATGTTGCCTTGTCGGTATATCCTCCTTAGGCACTTCCACCTTTTTCATTTGTTGCAATCACACTTCTTCCATTTTAGCTATTCTCTCCCTTTCATATATACCCGCAACTCTATCCATAGGCCATTGACCTGTATTCAAAGCAATCTCTTCACATATAGCAAAAGCTCTTTCCGAAGTTTACCCCAATATAGAACCTCCCGATGAAGCATCAAGAAGCATTCGTTTACTCCCATTCAATCCAGCATAGAAAAAACCTACTTATTGATCCTCGGGGAATCCATGTTGTGGACACCTCCTTAGAATCTCTTTGAATCGATCCCATGCTTCACTAAATGTCTCAAGTGTCATTTGCTTGAATTAAAAGATTTACCCTTTGAGATGCAACATCTTTGAAGGGGGAAAATATTTGCTCAAAAATCGTTGTGCTAACTCTCTTCGCGTGGTATAGGATCCCGTCGGTATAGTATGATACCAAGCTTTAGCTCTATCTCTCAATGAAAAAGAGAAGAGCTTGATTTTTACAATATCATCACTTACCCTGTTAATCTTGATCGTGTTTGCTAACTCCGTGAATTGGGCTAAGTGAGCATTTGGATCCTCCATTGCACCACCGCCAAACTAATTTGCTTGCACCATATTTATCAACCCGTCTTTATCTCAAAGTTGTTCACATTCAATGGTGGTCCCATACCACCCATATTGCGGTTGGAAGTGGTTAAGAATATTCATCCCCGCTCCATTGTGTCCATTACCACGAGAATGATTTTGCACCACCAGAGGATTATTCCTTGATTCTTGTTTTGCCATCAAATGTTGAATGATTGCTTGCAATTGTTGATTATGCAAGTGAACTTGTCGAACATTAACTTGTGGCACAAACTCCGGATTCACATGTCCTCCTCTAACATTATCACCCCCTTCTTGTAAATTCCTCAAATTACCCTATTCGTCAACCACATTCGCATTATCCATTACGTTTTTCATAACTTCCTTTGTAGGATCTAACACTCATCTTCTTTGTCTTCTTAAGGTAGCTTCTAATTCCAAGTTCAAAGGTTCAATAGATTGAGACCTTGAACGCATTTGTATATGCCTGCAAGAATTTTCAAATTAGCTCACCAAGTAACCAAGACAAGTAAACAAGTAAACAAATAAAAGAAATACTCTTATCAAAAGTAATCAAGTTCAAACTCGTTACAACCAAGAGTTTAATATTTTCCCGGCAAGCGGCACCATGTTCTTAGCCTCATTTTGGTATCAAATTGAATTAGAGTAAAAGACTCTATCGTTGTTGTACACGTGTGACCAAGTAACAAAATTTATAAGTATTTCGTCCAAAGGGAAAGTAAACTCATATTTGTATCTGGATTTGTCATTGATTGTGCTTTGTAAAAGTGACAAGATTGAAGGTTCGGTTTTTATACTACTTATTATTTTAATCAATTAACTAAGAAATTAATTAACAACTAATTGTATCAAATATCAAATGCGAAACTAAGTGAAATGGAATGGATAGATTGTACGTACTTAAGAAGAGAGCCAGGCTAATCATGCTCGTGATTGAGAAACTAGCTAGATATGCATGACACTTAATATTGAACTTCATTAATTATGGACTAAAAGCAATCACATTTTTACCCCTAATCCCTATGGCCAAGGCAATTAGGTTCTCGACTCTTTGACAAGTCTAAATCTTCTAGGATTGTTCTTACTCTCAATTCCCTTAAAGTACTATGATCAAAAGTTTGGTTCTTTTCACTCAATTCTTAAGTGTGCCCTATGAATGTTCTAAGCATAAGAATGGTATGACTTATCTCCCCTCACACTAACATGCATGCTCATCTTAAAATATGATTCAATTAAACTACTAATCATAATACTGGAATGACCATCCTAACACTATGAATAGAGAATTTTTAATCACACAAGTATTGAAACGAAACATGATTCATTAATCATAAACGAAAGTCCAAAATCAACTCAATTCAACATATCATCTCGTACATATCTAGCATTCTTCTCAACCAATCACATGATTAGCCCTACTATAGGACTAACCACTATACATCATGTTCAAATCAATACACTCATAGGCTTTCTCCATTTGAGCCAAAATATGAAGAAAAATAACAATTGAAAAGCAGATCGACTTTCCTTTTGTGAAGGTGGCCTTCCTTCTCTCCAACATTATAAATCTTCAACCAAAGATGATTTCCTCTTCTTAAAGTGATGGAAGGATGAATTGATGAATGGATTTTTGAAGATCAAGTGAATTGGATGGATTAAAGGTATGGAGATGAATCAAATAGAGTTAGTGTATGAAAATGTGGTGTGAAAGTGTGCGTAACTGCTTTAATTCTGTGTTCTCCTCTGTTTTTCGCACTTCAAATGGGTTTTTATATCCCTTGCTATCCCCTGGAATCTTCTAGAACTTTCTCAACTTATCACTGGATTCTGCACCTACACGGGTCGTGTAGCAGCACACGGCTCATGTAGTGCACACACAGTTTGGTATGTTCTGCGTGTTCCCGGACATGGCTCGTGTAGCAGCGCATGGCCTCTCCCATGGGCTTGTAGCATTTTCTGATGACTACGCACGGCCTTCTCGAACAAGCTTGTGTTCTGCACACGGGGCGTTTGCTGGCGCACGACTCGTGTGCCGGAACATGGCCTTCTCTTGGGCGTGTCCTATGTTCTGATGCTCGAACACGGCTACCTCAAACAGGTAAGTGTTCTGCACATGGGGCGTATCCGAGCATGCCCTGTTCTTCCTTCTCCTTTTTGCTCCTGATTTTTTTCTCCATTTTTTGACATGTTTTACACATATTTAAGCTCATTTACACATTTCTATCAATCCATACCACATTTATCCTTATTACATAAAACTCCACCAAAATTTACACAAATACGAATGAAAATATCCGAAAATACACAGACAAAGATACTAAAATTTAGGTGAAAATGATATCAATCAAGTCACAAAAGGTTCAATCTTTTCGTTTTATCAACGAAGAAGAAAAAACCCTTTTCTTGAAAAAGATTGAGGAATCTCCAGCTGGTTTTGTGGATCTGAATAAGATGTTCTATGAGTTTACTAACGAGGGAATTTGTAGACAAGCCTTTGGAAGGAAGTTAAGTCAAATGGAAAATGGGAAGAAGTTCATGGAATTGTTGAGAGGTTTGTCGGAGGTGTTAGGTAATGAGAGTGAAAATAAGCGTGTTTTAATGTCCAATTTAACACTTTTTTATGGGAATTATTGTTATATATTAGCACAAATATCTTATATTTGATTTATATGAGGAAAAGGTGCGTTTGAGGTATTTTATTGTGTTTTAGGTGGAAAAAGGATCAAAAGTGCCGAGTTGGAGAAAGGGTGCAACTTGTGCAGGAATACTAAAAAACGCACGTCCAACTTGTATAATTTTTTATATTTGGGTGGAGCTTTGAACTAGAAGTGTGATACATGTTGGAAAGCCACCGAAGAGAGGATCGTTTTGGCGTAAGGAAAACCTCAATCCGATTTGAAACGAGAAAGTTATGATCAAAATGGTGACGTTGCGCAAGCTGTTTCTACTCAGCACGATGGTATCATTTTGCATGACATGTTACACCTTCAAATGTTGGATTTTTTATGAGTTCTTTATATGAATATAAATCCAATGAATAGAGGATCATGTGAGCATAAAAATCACTCAAATCGAAGCTTGGATGTGGAAGTTGTACGCGAAATGGTCAGACTACACAAGCCCGCTCGACCACCTCTTAACCAAGCCATTTGGTCGAGCAACGTGAAATTTTCGGATCCACGAACAGGTATGCCGCTCGACCTCTGCTCGACCAAAGCCAATTCCGCTCAACCAAGACCGTTCTGGTCGAGCGGGGACACAGAATCCTATTTTTGGTAATTCTGTACCTCCAGTAGCGTGTATTTTCGTGTTTTTCAAGAAATAGTCCATCCAAGATCCATAAGAAGAGCTTACAAGTATAAAAGGGGATGCCGATCACATCATTATTCATACGACAACAACACAATCATCCTATACCCCATAAGGGGAGATCACCCCAACCATCATCCACTTTCCTCCATCCATCCATCACTTTGAAGATTCATCTGTGGAATGAAGAGGAGAACCAAGAGGAGGATTCATGACGGAGAAGGACATGACGACTCTTGCATCTAAGGTTTTATTCATTTTCTAATGTATCTTGTATTTTTCCAGATATATGGGTAAGATCTATCCAACCCCCATGATTATTTTTTGCAACATCATGGGCTAGAACCATTTTGGTGGATATAGGGTTTTGAAGGTTTTATGAATTAATTAAACTCTCTTGTGTGTCCTCCGTACAACACTACTTATGGATTGATTTTATATATGATTGTATTTTCTTAATCCATATTCACGGTCGTTTTGTGCATCTTCAATTAGTATATAGAGTCTGAATATATATCTTGGTTGTAGATTGAGTGCGTTCACTACTGAACAAGATTCCATGTTATGATTCTAAGTGAGGGGACTCCGAAGCTTCATTAAAACTATCATATATGAATATTTATTAATTGAATTCAATTCGGGTTAATAAGTAGGATAAAGAGGGTAATTTTATAGTACCTATAAAGGGAGATCATATCGGGTTAGATTCCGGACGTGAAAAATAATTGATACTGACAGTACCTAGAAAGAGGGTGAAAGTATATCTCTTGCTCCAAGGTTATTCACACGTGTTACACGCATATTTACTTGTGTCTATAGAGTATATTTGCATGATTTAGTAGTGCATCCATAGTCCACAAGACAAAATCGGCCTGCACTTGAGAGGAAATTTAAGTAGTAAAACTGGATTAACCTAGAGCTAGCTATTCTCCATTCTCGAGACATTTTCGTATTCTTTATGTGCTTAATTTATTTAATTGTTATTTAATTAATTTACTTAGTAGTTTAATAATTCAATCCTCAAACGTTATTACCTTTTATCTTAATTAATTTAGTAAATAATTAAATTGATAATACATCGTCCTTAGGGTTTGATATTTAACTTGGTCGCTTGCTTAAGCTGCAACTGATATTTAATACTTGGAGATTAATTTTGCGTGAAAAAAAAATGCGTATCAAGGCGCCATTGCCAGGACGGCAGTTATTATTAGTTTATCATTTCTAGTTTGATTATGACTTTTATTTGTAATTATTTAATTCTATCTAAAAGAAAGAAAATAAGGAATAAAACATTGAGCTAGATATGGCCGGAGCAAGGCAGAATCTGGATAATATCACCATACGTGAAATTTTCACGAACTATAGGATTGGTAACATGGGATTGATAGGAGCAAGGGGGGAAGATGATGATTTTGAGATACATCCCGCTCTTATTAACATGTTAGAGAAGAATCCCTTTTCTGGAAGTCTTTTTGAATATTCATATTAGCATCTCAGAAGATTCCTTAATTATGCAAACACTCAAAAGGGTGCTGGAGCTAATAATAATACTAGGCGATCACCCTATTTAAGTTCTCTTTGATTTATAGAGCAGAAGAATGGTATGAGACTCTTGATGCCAAAGATTGCACTTCATGTGATCAACTGCAGCAGAAGTTCTTGGAGAGATACATGCCACCCTCAAAGGTTTTCAGAATGAGGCAAGAGATCACCCAATTTATTATGAATCAGGGTGAGAAACTCCATGAGGTGTGGGATATGTTCAAAGATATACTCAGGCAGTGCCCGCAGCATGGGATGTCTAAGGCACAGTACATAAACATTTTCTATTATGGATTGGATTGTGAGTCGCGTGTTCTTATTGATGCATCATCAGGAGGAGCGTTGTTATCTAAGACAGCACTTGAAGCTAGTTGCTTAAAAACACCTATATAAATACACATGACTGGCTTATGGAAAGAATAAGAGAATCTTATGTACTTGGTAAGGTAGCACATGTTGAGCATCAAGTGGTGAAGCCGAATAGGAATGATGAGATTGTCTCTAGTTTAGCTAACATCAACAAGATACTAGAGTCTTAGCAGAAGAAGATTACAGAGTTGACACTAAGGGGGCCAAGTATGCAGCAACAAGAAATATAGAGTGTTGAAGATACCTTCAATTGATACATGGCTGAGAATGATGCAAGGGATGACCGCATCGAAGCGAGAATGAATGTTGATCATGCACATTTATCTAAGCAGTTGAAGGATCTTACCTTTATAATGAGGTAGAAGGCCGAGAACGTGAATCAATTGACACAATCGTTGAAGAAAAGAATGTTCCCATCTTAAGGCATAATGAACCCAAAAGAGTGCAAAGCCATCACATTGAGGTCCTGGACACAGTACGAAAGTCCAATGATGCCGGTGGGCAAAAATAGAGGAAAAATCAGCCCGCTCGACCACAGCTCGGCCAAAATGAACGGTCGAGCAACATCTCGCAAAACAGAGAAACAATGCTCTATTTTCAAGTCCTCCATTCGACTACCGCTCGACCAAACCTGTTGATCGAGCAATGGTCGAGTGGCCACCTGTAGAACAGAAAAATCAAAATCAGATTATAGGGTCTCCGCTCGACCAAGAAGCATCCGCTCGACCAGACCATTCAGGTTTGAGCGGAGGTCAAGCAAACATTTGTAGATCTGAACACCTAGAACCAGATTTCAAGTACCCTGCCCGACCATTTTAACCCCACTCGACCAAACTAATCAAGTCGAGTAGAGGTCGAAAGTCGATATTCGGCTCCGATTTTCTTGCAGGACGCGATCCCTGATATTCAGAACAACCCAGTACCATCATATGAGCAGAATACTGAGTTTATAGTTGAGAAGAAGTGGGAAAGAGTAAAGAGATTGAGAGCCGAGAAGGATAAACTGAAGAAGGTTGAACGTGATGAGTGGGGAATACCAAAGACAAAGATATCTCCTTGATAAGAGTGGAAATTTATGTCTTTTCAGTCTCACAATACACTATTTTTGTTAGAATAAGGCTATATATTCGTGTGAAATTGTGTGGTTTACATATTTTGCATGATTATGGTGCTACTAAGGTGTTGTGTTTAGTTTTGTAGGTTAAAATAGGCTAAAATAAAGCAGAACCGAAGATGAGTAAGAAACGAGTGGAAAAAGAGCTTAGTCGAGTTACAAGCCTCAACACGGCTTGGCAACTCGAGTCGATTTGGGTGCCGTAGGAGGTCAGAATTAATCAGTAAGCCAACTCGACTTGTCCAGCGCAACTCGACTTACAGCTCGAGTCATGTTGTATCTAAGGCAAGCTGAGTTGTAAGTCCTGCAAGGCAGAGCAGCATCGAAAAATGTCTAGAGAGCTAACATGAGTTGACAGGCGGCAGCTCGACTTACCGACTCAACTCGAGTTGGGTTCCGTGGCCAATCCGGTTTCAGAGCATTACAACTCGACTTGACAGGCGAAGACACGGGTTACCAGCACGACTCGTGTTGGGTTAACTTGGATTGCATTTCAAGGCGACTCTAGTTGTGATGCAACTCGAGTTAGGCATTCCAACTCGTGTTGCATTAGTTTGGGCCAAAAATTGAGATTTTCAATCTCCTGTACGTGATAATATGGAATTACAACCCAAGAAAGTCAGATTCGTGGCCCATAGTATAAATAGGGATCATAACACATGGAGAAGGGGATCGATCTCAAACCAACAGAGGAAAACTTGAAATCGTTCATGCTCCATCCATCCACATCCCACTCATATCAGATCATCCACCCATCCATCCCATCGGTTCGGAGAAGGAATCAAGTATGATTGAGAGAGTAATCCAATTGGAGAGACAGGGGAAGAATATCAACCACGTGACACTAGGGTTTTTTTTCTTTACTTTAATTTCTTCTTTGTGAATTTTGTTATGAATTTGTCGGCCATGAGGGTTTTGTGTAACCTCATGGGCTAAAAACCTGTTACAGTTCTAAGGAGTTAAGGTTAGGTTAATAGATTTGGGAACCCCTAGACAACTGTTGTGAATTCATGCTATGTTTACATTCTTATTTATTTGATTGATTAAGACCTTGTTTACATGTGTGTAGCGTCTTCATAATTTGCTATTGATGTTGCCCGTGATGCTTGGTATATTGTGTTAGCTTGTGTGCATACATAGTTAATATTGTCTAATTGCTAGGGATTATAGAAGTTTGCCTGTGAACACGATAATCTTAAGGGCTGGTAAATTGGATGCTTGATTATCTTAGTGGAACAATGCAATTAAGAAGTCAAGTAGGAAGTGAATAAGATTGAATACTACTTTCAGAGAATATATGTTAGTCAAACTGATCATCCACAGGTTTACTTGAGTTTGTATTATTAGTATCTAGGAAGGGAGTTCAAGATTACTCACGCATCTTTTGTGATTAATGGAATAATATTATTAACTTGAAATCAAATCATATTTGATGGGTTAATAGGATCTTATGATGTATTTCTATGGAAATAGCATGAATGAACAATAAGATGTTTAGGAAACTGATGGGCTTTTTCTGCGCACTCCAATTTAATCCTCAAGTATAAGGATATCAATTGTAGCAGCGAGCACCCAAGTTAAATTATCGATCCTACTGAGACAGTTAATTATTTATTTTACTATGAATTACTAATTAATCAGAATTGAGTAACTGATTTCCACTATTTTCTTGTTAACTAAAATACTGAAATAATAAATTGCTGAATTATTAAAAGCAATAAAATAAAAGCAAGTTTGAAATTAAGAGATGACGAACAACTCTAAGGTATCAGCTATTGACCAATTAATTTTAGTTACTAGACCTTCAATTATTCATTCATGTAGTTTTACTGAAAATACATCATATAACCCTGTTAACCCACTAGATATGATCCGATTTTAAGCTAACATTATATATCCAGCCTTATTCCTAGATACTAATCAAAGCAAGCAACAATACCTCCGGATGGTAAGCCTGACTAACAAGATATTTTCCGAAATTACTACAAGGTTCTATTCACTTCTTACTTGATTGTCTAATTGCATTGTTCCACTAAACAAATCAAGTATTTAATTTACCAGTTCATGGAATTAAAGTATTTATAGCGGAACTACTTCAACCCCTAACAGATAGACAATACTAATCATGAACGCATACAAGCTAACACAATAATTCAAGCATTATAGCGGATGTCATGAATTTACTATGAAGACGTTACGAAGCAGATAAGCAAGTCTGAATAAAATAAGTAAAATCAAAAGCTCAACTGCATAAAATCCTAATCTTTGGTCTAATTCCCCAAATCAATTAAATCAATCTATTAAACCCTGGAACTGTATAAGGAATTAGCCCATGAGGTCACAAGAAACACTTATGGCTAAGCAATTCATACCAAAAATCAAAGTAAAAGAAAAAGAAAGATAAGAATTATGAAACCCTAGCATAAGCGTATTCTCGCGTTCCTTCTCCGTCTCTCCAATTGCTCGATTCTCCCTCAATTAGCACTTGGAACCCTCTTGAAAGTGGATGGATGATGAAATCAGGTTGTTAATTTGATATGAAGGTGTTGGAGGTATGAATTGATGATGAATTATGGATGGGTTCTCTCCAATCTGTGTCTTGATCTCCCTAATTGTTTCTAGAACTAATGCAGGGCTTTTTTCGTGATCGAAATTGCTTTAGAAACACGTACTGAAGGTATAAATACAGTGCTGCATCGAACACCGTCAGGGCATAATTTTGGGCTGCTCGGTACCCAGCTCGGCCCGAGCTGGGTATGGACCTAGCCGAGCGGGGATCGAGCTAATGCAGGGTGGTTTGCCACATCATTTGGGCCCCATTCGAACTCCGCTCATCGGAAAATGGCTGCCGAGCCAGGCTGGCTCGCCCCAAGCTACCAGCCGAGCGGCATAGACTGCACTGCGCGATCTCACCGTTTGAGCATAACTTCCTTATACGAACTCCGATTTGAGTGATTTTTATGCTCATGCGATCCTCTCTACTTTGGCTTTCTATCCATATAAGGAAATTATAGAAATTCCAAAATTTGAATATGTAAAAAGTCATGCAATGTGGCTGTTTGGCACAGCATGCGCGACGTTATCACTTTGATCATAACTTTCTCGTTTGGAATCCGATTGGGGTGTTCTTTATGTCAAAATGACCCTCTCCTTTCTAGCTTTCTAACCATATATCACATAATCAATTTGAACATCTACACAAATACAGAAAAAAGTATGCAACGTGGACTTGCATTTTTCAGCATTCCTTCACACGTTACACTCTTCATTCTAACTCTGAACTTTTGATCCTGTTTTATCCTTCAAAACTCACAAAAACACCTTAGTAGCCTCAAAATCATGTAAATACTTAAACGTACACAATTCCATGCAAAAACGATGACTTTCCTAAATAAAATGGTGTAATGTGCACACATAAAATGCGTGAAATTCCACTCTCAACAAACCTCCAAACTTACATGTTGCTCGTCCCGAGGTAACAACATTAAAAACCAATAGAGTAATTGAGAAAAAATTTCACAGTAGAAAACATCCAAGACAATTTAACAATTCAAAAATCATACTTTTGATATTAAGATAACCATCCATCTAAAAACATACAACTCAAATCAACTACTTCACTTTTTCGAAATGTTCATCCACCCATTCTCACTGGTACTGTTTACGCTCAATGCTCAAGTGCAAGATATACACTTTTTAGGGTAAGGTGTTTACACCCAAAGTCAATTCAAACACACGCGTAACCTTAAGCTTGACAATCATCTCAACTCTCGACTAAAGGAATAATTTCAACAATAGGATCACAAAGGTCTTGCGTTAGGGTGTAACGTTGGCTCTTTGGTAAAGGTAGGAAGTATATGGGAAAAGTGACTAATTCACTAGTAGAGAATCAAAGAAGACTTACAGCTTTTCAATAAACAGCTTCACTTTCTTCTTTCTTCTTTTACGCTCTTCAATACTTTTCCCAACTTGATTCCTCCTTCACTTTTAAACGCAACTTCCTTACTTGAATTTCTCTTTTTTTTCTTCTTTTTTTCAAATAAGGGTACCAGTTTCGGGCACTACCCTTGTTCATGGGGTACTAGTTTTGGGCACTACCCCCCTTCATGCAATAATTTAACCACTCCCTTTTACAATTTTCATCACTTCCAAATTACTTCTCTTTAAATTCTTCGTCACAAGACTCCAAAATTGACTCCTTCAACTCTCTACTAGATAGGGATTTTTAAGTCTAGCAAAAGGATCAAATGGCTAATCACGTAGGCTTCCAACAAATAAAACTTTTAAGCTCAAGAGGGTTGACTACGGATAAGTTCAATAGGTAGGGTAATAATTTGGCCAGTGACTAATAAATAACAAAGATGGACTAAGATCATTTCCTATTGCCTAGTCAAACAAGTAGCTTCAAGCAAGATACAAAGCCAAGTTCTAGAATACATGTGTATAAACGACACTCACAAGCAAAATTGAATCATGCAACTTGTCATGATTTCAAAAGGCTTAAATCTCACATGGCTGTAGGAATGAACGAGCAAACCTAATAAATCTACATAGCTAATCTTCCTTGCACATAATCAAATTTCAAGCATCTCAATACCAAAGCACAATCTCAAACTGCTTCTCAAACACAATCATACAGCATGAATCAAGTGCTAAGAAAAATAAAAAATCATCCTAGAGAACCATAAATCGATTACACTAATACTAAGACCAACAAACAACAAACAACACAAAACACGAAACTTGGAAAATCACAAAAAATCGAACCCTCAATATTCTCAATTAAATCAAAAATATTAAGAATCTGTAAAAAATAGACTCTTCAAGCAACAACACAATGCAAAAATTCTATTTCGACACTGCAAGACAAGGTATGTATGTTACCCCTCAAACTTAGATTAAATGAAGTGAGAAAAAAAGTTTGCAAAGAAGTATATACAGCAGTCAAGCAACACCTAATAAAATTCCTATACCAACACAGATATATAAAAGCAATAAAATGGAATGGACAGCCCCAACAGACGCTCATGTTTAACGTCGGAGAGTCACGATGGGATACCTCTTTTCAACGACTGGATTGGAGGACAGTCTTCTCGCATCCTTACTTTCAAGTACCTCTATCCTCTCTTATTTTCCGTACCAACCATCTCACCCTTCTTTGTCACCGAAACAGGACTCTTTAAATACTTTTTCTCCCTTGACTGGCTTGATTCCTTCTTGTCAATCCTCCACTCAATTGTAGGCTCAACCTGCGTAGCAAAACAAGGATCAAACAAGTTAGAATTTTCAACACCAATATAAGAATAAAAATCTGGAGGTATGTTCAGAGGCTTCAGATATAAGTCATCAATTTTTCCTGCAATCAAGAGATTATCAAACATCACATCAGGGTTAGTAGTAGAAAAAGTAAGAGAGCCATTTATTTCTACGATCTCCTCTACCACTTCAATTATTTTGCTCTCATGCTTCTCTTCCTTAGCAGCAGGCTTCATCTTCTCCTTAACAGTGGACTTCTTATTCTGATTCACCATGTCAGCAGTGGTCTACCTTATCTTTTCATTCCTGGCATCACCTAATGCAAGTAACTTCTCGAGATAGTCAATACATGCATTGTTAGATAAACTCTCAAACTCTGCATCAGATATGGTGAATGTTCGCGTATAATTGCACACCTCAACTAAAATCCCCAAGTGTAGGGATGTCAATTGTAGTGGCAAGTACCCAAGTTAAAATAAATATCGTTCCCACAGAGACAGTTTATTATTTATTCGATTAATATTACTATTTAACTAGAATTATTGTTTCCAATTTTTAAAGTGTTTGAATAAATTATAATCTAAATATTTAAATGACAATTAATAAATAAATGATAGCAACAAGAATTATTCAAGATTGATTAAGAGAGAAATAACAGCTCAAAGGTTTCAGGTGTAATGCAACTAATTTGGGTACATAGACGTCCTATTTTCCATTCATGCTATTACAATGGAAATACATCATAAAATGACGCGTGAATAGATTTGAATATCTTTTCTAGATACTAATAAGGCAAACTTAACAGACCTCCGGATGGCCAGTTCAACTAACATATATTCTCTGAAAATAGTATACAAACATATTCACTTCCTACTTGATTTCTTAATTACATTGTTCCACTAAGAAAATCAAGTATCCAATTTATTAGCTCTTAGAATTATCGTGTTCACGGGCAAACTACTCTAATTCATAGCGAAGAGACATTATTAACATTGCATGCACTCAAGCTAACATAATATACTAAGCATCACGGGCAATGTCAATAGCATATTATGAAGACGTTACACACATGTAAACAAAATCTTATTGAATCAAATAAACTGGAATTTTCATAGCATGAATGCAAAATAGTTATCTAAGTTTCCAAACCAACTACATCAACCTTACACCTTAGAACTGTAAATGAATTTAGCTCATGATATTGAACACAACATTCATGGCTAAGCAATGCATAACAATAAATACAAGAAAAGAGTAAAGAAAAGAATACAAGAACCTAGTGTCACGTTGTTCTCATTCCTCCCTTTATCTCTGATCGTGTTGCTCCTTTGATCACACTTGAAATACCCTTGCAGCTGGCTGCTCTTGCCTGCAGCTTCTTGCACACACTCCACCTCACGTTTTTCTCTCAATTTGTGACTAGTGTTGTGTGTATTATGGTGTTCTCTTTGTGTTGTATTGTGTAGGAGTATATCCTTGATGTGCTTGAAGCTACCCCTATTTATACTAGTTGGAAGGGACACAACATCACATGTATCCATTCCTCTTTAATTTACTGCCCATGTTGCTCCATTCCTCTTTAATTTGCTGCCCACGTTGCTCCATTCCTCCTTGCTTGTTGCTTTTGCAGCTCATCATGCAACTTTTTCCAAGCTTTCTTCCTTGTCCTCTTTGCTTTGAAGAATCTATGGCATGTTGAGTGCTTCATGTGTCCCATGTGGAGTGTATTATCTTCCCTTTTGCCCATGTGTACACTACTTTCCCACTTGATCATGCATGGCTGGTCGAATCCATGTGTTGAGGTCGAAGTGATGTTTCTTCAGGTCGAATGGACTTGCACCTCCTCATCGTTTCGTGTATAACTTTCACATCCGAGTTTCGAATTGAGTAATTCTTGCGCTCACGCGATCTTATCTTCCTTGGTTTTCTATCCATATAAAGAACTCAGAAAAACTCCAAGATTTGAATGTGCAACAAGCCACGGAAAGTAGAACAGCAATTCTGTTCGGCATAGTTCGCGCGACGTCACCATTTTGCTCATAACTTTCTCGTTCGGATCTCGATTGTGGTGTTCTTTATGCCAAAACGGCCCTCTCTTCAGTGGCTTTCCAACCATATAGCACGCCATAAGTTTTGATTTCCATATTAACACAGAAAAATTATGAAAGTTTGACGTGCGTTTTTTATCATCCTTGCATAGTTTGCACCTTTGCTCCAACCTTACACTTTTGATCCTTTTTTCTATCAAAACACAATAAAATACCTTAGTAGCACCATTATCATGCGAATTATATAAAACATACAATCCCACATGAATATATGGCCTTTCCCTAACAAATCAAGGTATTTATGAGACCAAAAAGTTGTAAATTTTCACTCTCATCAATCCCCAAACTACCATGTTGTTCGTCCCCGAACAACGAATCCAAGACAAGAGAGAAATGAGAGTTGAAATTATACAGCAAACAAGGGATTATATAATTCCAAACCAAGATAATATACTCAATGCCAAAATTTTATCAATCGAAACATGTGTTTCAAACTAGTCACTACCCATTTTAGAATGCTCATCATCCACTCTCACGGATAGTGTTTACACTCATTGCTCAAGTGTGAGCTATACTCTCATGGTTGAAATATATGTACTCTAATCAATTCACATGTATGCGTTACCATAAGCTTGACAATTATCTAAACTCTCCACTAACTTGAAAGACTTAATGATGGGATCACAAAGGACTTGTTAAGGGTTGTAACGTTGGATCTTTGGACAAGGGTAGGTAATTATGGTATGAGTGACTTGATCACTAGTAGAGAATCAACAGTAGAGATACTTCTTCAACACATATATCTATTAAATCAATCTCATTCTCTCTTTTTCTCTTTTCATTTCTTTTTACCATATCAATCCTCCCTTTATTTTCAAGCATCAATGTCAAGGGTACCAGTTTCAGGCACTACCCCTTTTTGCAAGTTTTAACCATCCTTCATTTCCAAACATGATCAACCAATATTTATCTTTCTAATTTCCTTAGCACAGCAAACCAATTTATTTCCTTTATTCTCTACTAGGATAGGTATTTAAAAGGCTTTTAAAAGATTAAATTGGCTATCTTCATATGTTTCCAATGAAAAATGCTTAAAGGCTCAAACGGAAAACTATGGATAAAAATTTTTAAGGTAGGATAAATATTTGGCTAGTAACTCAATAAAGAACAAAATAGCCAAAGGTCATTTCCCATCATCTAATCAATCGTCTAGTTTTAAGTAGATTAAGAGTCAAGTTCTAGAATACATGCATGTAAACGATGCTCTCAATAAAGAAATTAATCATGCGTAATTTCATGATCTATTAAAGCTCAAATCTCACATGGGTATAATAGAATAATGAGCACTCCTACATGGGTCTATGAACCAATTCTAATACATGCAATAATCTCAAGCATTTCAACATCCAAATACACATCTCTGACTGGATTTTCACTTTTATCTCCATATTGTCAATTCGATCAAGATCCAACAATCATGCTCGAGAACCACAGATACTAGGATTAACACTAAATAAACTCAAACAAATGACTCACACCTGGATAATCACAAAAAAATCGACCTCTCAATATAATCAAAATACTGAAAAATCGCAAAAAAAATAATTATTCAAGCATACCACACAATAAAACAATTCTACTTTGGTGCTGCGAGACACAAGTATATACGTATCCCCCCACCCCCAAACTTAGATCAAACAAAGTGAGGGAATAAGTTTGAAAAGAAGTATATATATTGCAGTCGAGCAACACCTAATAAAATTCCTACATTGTCACAGACTCAATAAAGCAAATAAAACTGGAGGGACAAGCCCCCAACAGGCGCTCATGTTTAACGTCGTTGAGTCACGACGGATACCTCTAACTTGAATTACTAAATTGTAGCATAGTCCCCTCGCATTCGTACCTTCAAGTACTTCCTTCCTCTATCATTGACAGCTACAACCACCTCACCTTTCTTTGTTGCCAATATATGATCCTTCTTGCCAAAACACGGACTGCCCAAGTTATAATGCTTTACGTCCATATAAAAAGGGAAATCTGGAGGTAAGTCAGGAGGCTTCAAATATGGATCATCCATATTTCCTGCAATCAAAATATTATCAAACATAACATCAGAGTTAGTAATAGGAAAAGTGAGAGATCCACTTGCTTTTTTGATCTCCTCTACTACTTCAACACTCTTCTTCTTATAATCAACCTTTTCGGCAGTATGTCCCCTTTTTTCAACACCCTTCTTATTCATGTCAGCTGATGTCCTTTTTAATTGTGCATCCCTGGCATCCCCTAATGCAAGTAGCTTCTCAAGGTATTCAATACTCGCATCATTGGACAAACACTCAAACTCAGCATGAGATAAGGCAACATTCTCATCATATTCTGTGTCCACCACATCTACAGACTTGCACTGCTGCTGATTTTTAGGCCACTGCATCTTTTTATTCAACAAGAAAACCACTTCCTTGTTATTGGCGCTAAGCTTCAATTTCCCATTGAATACATCTATCTGAGCTCTTCCAGTAGCAAGAAATGGACGTCTTAAGATAAGAGGCGCGCCATCATTTTCATCCTCCATGTCAAGTACTAGGAAATCCACGGGAAAAACCAAATCTGATACCTTCACCATCACATCTTCCACAATTCCCTCAGGGTATGTTAGTGATTTATCTGCTAATTGTAGGGCCACAGATGAGGGATTCAACTCCCCCAAACAAAGCTTCTTGTACACCGATAAAGATATCAAATTAATGCTGGCTCCTAGATCACACAATGCTCTTCTTGATGGTCCTTTTCCTATCTCACAAGGAATGATGAAGCTTCCTGGATCTTTCAGTTTCTCAGGTAACTTTCTCTGAATTATAGAGCTGCAGTTTTTCGTCAAACTTACTATCTCCACACTGGGCAACTTTCTTTTTCTCGAGATAAGTTCCTTTATGAACCTTGCGTAGTGTGGCATCTGATCCAAGGCCTCTGAAAAGGGAATAGTTACTTGAACATCCCTCATAACCTTAGCAAACTTCCTGAATTTCTCATCCAAATGTTTGGACAATTGTCTTTAGGGAAACGGGAGTGGTACCTTTGTTTTTGGAAGCCCCAAACTATCTCTCTCGAATACCTCTTCTGCTTCTCTCAGTTTCTTAGCTCGTTGCCACTTTTTATCAGCTATTGCTTGATCAGATTGGTTCACCACAGAATTTGGAATCTCAGGGAACCCAGGAGGTGTGCTTGTTTTGAGCCGGGGTTGCACTGCATCCTTTAGCTCTTCCGGATTACCCCCCAGACCTGACTCAGCTTGAACAGAGACCAAACTAGTGAACAAGTTTTCTTGTTCTTTTTCTCTTCCATCCTGCCTCATTTCTGTCATATCCTGCATCAGTTGTTGACTACACTGCTTTCTGGACCTCAAAGTAATCGCATTTACACTCTCCTTTGGGTTGATTTCTGTATCTGAAGAAAAATTTCCCTTCATAATTTGCTGCTAAAGTTGATTTACCGTTGTGGAAATCTGACCCATAGAGTATGTGAGACTCTGCAACTGCTTATTCATTTCCTCATTTTGTTTTGCCATGTTTGAATCTATTAACACTATGCAGTTATTGAGTTTGTTGATGGCTGCATCATTTTTCTGCATGTAATTTGCCAACACATCATCAATGCTTGGCTTCCCTTCTTCAGTTTTGGCTCCATGATCGAAATTAGGAGGGTATGGAACTGCATTATTCGGATTTGAATAAGCAAAGTTCTCATGCCTCTGCTGATTCTGCCATGCTCCTTGATTGCTTGGACCTGCTTGATTGTTGGAACCTTCCCTTGGTTATTTCTTTGATTAAAATTTTCTTGGGGGTATTTGTTTCCCTGCCAATTTTGAGGTGCTCTTGAACCTTGGAGACTTTGCCCCATAGCCCAATTTGCATCTTCAATTTTTTGAATGTTCATCACCACATCATCACTTGCTGGTCCTTGGTTGCCTCCTCAATTTTTACCCGATATAAGAGTAAACAGGTGTTTGTTCATTTGCTCCAATTGAGAGGCAACTTTATCATCTCTGTCAGCTTCGGAGAACTTCTCTTCCACCCTTGCAACTTTTCCAAGTATGTAATTTTCACGTACTCTTTCAGATGGCCAATCTCTAGAGTTCATAGAGATATCATCAAACAGCTTCTCAACGACATTTGATGTTTTGACAAAAATTGTTCCTCCAGCAGATGCATCAACTAGTACTATGGATTCATTATCGAGGCCATTGTAGAAAACACTGATTAGCTGAGACTTTTTGAAACCATGTTGTGGACATCTTCTCAGTGCATCAGTGAATCTTTCCCAGGCCTCCCCAAACGATTCATCTCTTCTTTGTTTGAACTGATTGATTTCTTGCTTTAGTGCAAGAATCTTTCCTGGTGGCATAAAACGATCAACGAACAGTTGTTGCAGCTCGGTCCAGTTTGAGCAACTGTCTCCTAACAACTTGTCGTACCACTCCCTTGCCTTGTCAGCTAGAGAAAACTGGAAAAGCCTCATTTTCCATCTGTCATTTGTATTGTCGGCGGCTTTAACAGTATCCATGTAGCTGTTGAAACGCCTTAGATGTCCATATGGTTCATCGAAAATGCCTCCGGCGAAAGGATTTTTCTCCACCATGTTGATCAGGGCTGGTCTTATATCGTTTGCTTCATCCACTTGAATGGCCCCAACTACGCTTGATCCTACAAGATTGGTGGATTTGAACGACTCTCGGATGACAATGTCATCCTCATGTGTTCTGTCTCCCATGGTTCTTTCTGGGATAACTGGATTTGTTATTTGCTCTTCTTTCTCCTCTACGACCGCAATAGGCTCCGGTTTGTCTATTGTCTTCTTTTGAACTGGTGCCTTAACAGCCTTAGGAGGTGCGTTAAGATTCTTTGCTGCTCCTCTCCTTTTTTGTAGCAGACGTTTCAACTTTCGGATCAAATTCAAGATTTTGAGTTCCCTTTTTTGATCTGGTGTTCATGCAACTTCAAGAAAACTCAAGGAGTAGACAATTAAATCTCAAAGCAAATATTCTAATTAAATAAGTAATAAAAACAAATAAATAATTTATTGTCCCTGGCAGCGGCGCCAAAAACTTGTTCGCGTATAATTGCGCACCTCAACTAAAATCCCCAAGTGTAGGGATGTCAATTGTAGTGACAAGTACCCAAGTTAAAATAAATATCGTTCCCACAGAGACAATTTATTATTTATTCGATTAATATTACTATTTAACTAGAATTATTGTTTCCAATTTTTAAAGTGTTTGAATAAATTATAATCTAAATATTTAAATGACAATTAATAAATAAATGATAGCAACAAGAATTATTCAAGATTGATTAAGAGAGAAATAATAGCTCTAAGGTTTCAGGTGTAATGCAACTAATTTGGGTACATAGACGTCCTATTTTCCATTCATGCTATTACAATGGAAATACATCATAAAATGACGCGTGAATAGTTTTGAATATCTTTTCTAGATACTAATAAGGCAAACTTAACAGCCCTCCGGATGGCCAGTTCGACTAACATATATTCTCTGAAAATAGTATACAAACATATTCACTTCCTACCTGATTTCTTAATTGCATTGTTCCACTAAGAAAATCAAGTATCCAATTTATTAGCTCTTAGAATTATCGTGTTCACGGGCAAACTACTCTAATTCATAGCGAAGAGACATTATTAACATTGCATGCACTCAAGCTAACATAATATACTAAGCATCATGGGCAATGTCAATAGCATATTATGAAGACGTTACACACATGTAAACAAAATCTTATTGAATCAAATAAACTGGAATTTTCATAGCATGAATGCAAAATAGTTATCTAAGTTTCCAAACCAACTACATCAACCTTACACCTTAGAACTGTAAATGAATTTAGCTCATGATATTGAACATAACATTCATGGCTAAGCAATGCATAACAATAAATACAAGAAAAGAGTAAAGAAAAGAATACAAGAACCTAGTGTCACATTGTTCTCGTTCCTCCCTTTATCTCTGATCGTGTTGCTCCTTTGATCACACTTGAAATACCCTTGCAGCTGGCTGCTCTTGCCTGCAGCTTCTTGCACACACTCCACCTCACGTTTTTCTCTCAATTTGTGACTAGTGTTGTGTGTATTATGGTGTTCTCCTTGTGTTGTATTGTGTAGGAGTATATCCTTGATGTGCTTGAAGCTACCCCTATTTATACTAGTTGGAAGGGACACAACATCACATGTATCCATTCCTCTTTAATTTGCTGCCCATGTTGCTCCATTCCTCTTTAATTTGCTGCCCATGTTGCTCCATTCCTCCTTGCTTGTTGCTTTTGCAGCTCATCATGCAACTTTTTCCAAGCTTTCTTCCTTGTCCTCTTTGCTTTGAAGAATCTATGGCATGTTGAGTGCTTCATGTGTCCCATGTGGAGTGTATTATCTTCCCTTTTGCCCATGTGTACACTACTTTCCCACTTGATCATGCATGGCTGGTCGAATCCATGTGTTGAGGTCGAAGTGATGTTTCTTCAGGTCGAATGGACTTGCACCTCCTCATCGTTTCGTGTATAACTTTCACATCCGAGTTTCGAATTGAGTAATTATTGTGCTCACACGATCCTATCTTCCTTGGCTTTCTATCCATATAAAGAACTCAGAAAAACTCCAAGATTTGAATGTGCAACAAGCCACGGAAATTAGAACAGAAATTCTGTTCGACATAGTTCGCGCGACGTCACCATTTTGCTCATAACTTTCTCGTTCGGATCTCGATTGTGGTGTTCTTTATGCCAAAACGACCCTCTCTTCAGTGGCTTTCCAAAAATATTGCACGCCAGAAGTTTTGATTTCCATATTAACACAGAAAAATTATGAAAGTTTGACGTGCGTTTTTCATCATCCTTGCATAGTTTGCACCTTTGCTCCAACCTTACACTTTTGATCCTTTTATCTATCAAAATACAATAAAATACCTTAGTAGCACCATTATCATGCGAATTATATAAAACATGCAATCCCACATGAATATATGGCCTTTTCCTAACAAATCAAGGTATTTATGAGACCAAAAAGTTGTAAATTTTCACTCTCATCAGTGAAGTCCTCTACTACTTCCACAGACTTGCAGTGCTGCTGATCTGTAGGCCACTGTATCTCCTTATTCAATGAAAAGACAATTTCCTTATCATCGGTCCTCAACCTCAACTCTCTTTTGAACACATCTATGAGACAATACTAATCATGAACGCACACAAGCTAACACTATAATTCAAGTATTATAGCGGATGTCTTGAATTTACTATGAAGACGTTACGAAGCAGATAAGCAAGTCTGAATAATATAAGTAAAATAAAAATCTCAACTGCATAAAATCCTAATCTTTGGCCTAAATCCCCAAATCAATTAAATTAATCCATCAAACCCTAGAACTGTATAAAGAATTGGCCCATGAGGTCACAAGCAACACTCATGGGTAAGCAATTCATACCAAAAATCAAAGTAAAAGAAAAAGAAAGATAAGAATTATGAAACCCTAGCGTAAGCGTAGTCTCGCGTTCCTTCTCTGTCTCTCCAATTGCTCGATTCTCCCTCAATTAGCACTTGGAACCCTCTTGAAAGTGGATGGATGATGAAATCAGGTTGTTAATCTTATATGAAGGTGTTGGAGGTGTGAATTGATGATGAATTATGGATAAGTTCTTTTCAATCTGTGTCTTGATCTCCCTAATTGTTTCTAGAACTGATGCAGGGCTTATTCGCGATCGAAATTGCTTCAAAAATGCATCCTGAAGGTATAAATACAGTGCTGTATCGAACAGGCCCCGTCTGGGACCGATTTTGGGCCACTCAGCACCCAGCTCGGCCCGAGCTAGGTATGGACCTAGCCGAGCGGGGGTCGAGCTGATGTAGGGTGGTTTGCCATGTCATTTGGGCCCCAATCGGATCCTGCTCGCCAAAAAATAGCTGCCGAGCAAGGCTGGCTCGCCCCAAGCTACCAGCCGAGCGGCAGAGACTACACTGCATGATCTCACCATTGAGCATAACTTCATTATACAGACTCCAATTTGAGTAATTTTTGCGCTCATGCAATCCTGTCTTCCTTGGATTTCTATCCATATAAGGAAATCATAGAAATTCCAACATTTGTATATGTAAAAAGTCATGCAAAGTGGCTATACGGCATAACATGCGCGATGTTATCACTTTGATCATAACTTTCTCGTTTGGAATCCGATTGGGGTGTTCTTTATGTCAAAATGACCCTCTCCTTTGTATCTTTTTAACCATGTATTATATAATCAATTTGAACATATACACAAATACAGAAAAAGTATGCAACGTGGACGTGCATTTTTCAGCATTCATTCACATGCTACACTCTTCATTCCAACTCTGAACTTTTGATCCTGTTTTACCCTTCAAAACTCACAAAAACACCTTAGTAGCCTCAAAATCATGTAAATACTTAAACGTACACAATTCCATGCAAAAATGATGACTTTCCTAAACAAAATGGTGTAATGTGCACACATAAAATACGTGAAATTCCACTCTCAATAGAAACCCAATCAATTGCACTAAACTGGATACCTTAGAGTTGTACTTCTTTTTTAATTTACTCTCGAATTATTCTTTGTTATATTTAATTTATAAGTAATTTTTTATTTCAATTCTTTAGTTATTAATTACAATCAAAAATGGGAAATTGGTTACAATAGTTCTAATTGAATAGTAATATAAAATAAATAAATAATTGACTGTCTTCAAAGGGAACGATAATTTTAACTGGGGTACTTGCCTCTACAATTGATATCCCTACACTTGGGGATTTCATTAGAGTGCACAATTTTTACCTAATAAGTTTTTAGCGTCGTGCTGCCGGGGATAGTAAATTATTTATTTGCTTTTGTTACTTATTTAATTAGAATATTTGCTTTGACATTTAATTGTCTACACCTTGAATTTTCTTGAAGTTTTATGTATACCAGGTCAAAGAAGGGAACACAAGATCTCGAATTTGATTCAAAAATTGAAGCGTCTGCAAGAAAAAGGAGATGAGCAGCAAAAAATATCAAAGCACCTCCTAAGGCTGTTAAGGTACAGAATCCGAAGAAGAAAGCAGACACATCAGCATCTAAAGCATTTGTAGAGGAGGAAAGTGAAAAAATTGAAGATCAGGTTATCCCAAGAGAGACTGAGTTAGAAACAGAATCAGAAATTAAAATAGATACAGCAGTAATGAGAGAAAGACCTATACATGAGGATGACATCGTCATCTGAGAAACTTTCAAGTCCACCAACTTAGGAGGATCAGGTGTAGTTTGGACCATTCAAGCTGATGAAGCGAATGACATAAGGCCAGCCCTGATAAACATGGTGGAGAAAAATCCCTACGCCGGATGCATCTTCGATGAACCATACAGACATCTGAAATACTTCAATAGTTACATGGATACAGTTAAAGTCGTTGAAAATACTAATGACAGATGGAAAATGAGGCTTTTTCAGTTTCTTTGGTTGACAAGGCGAGGGAGTGGTACGACAAGCTAGCAGGAGACAATTACTTTATTAGACTGAGTTATTGCAGCTGTTTGTTGATCATTTTATGCCACCGGGTAAGATTCTTGCACTGAAGCAAGAAATAAATCAATTCAAGCAAAGGAGAGATGAATCATTTAGAGAGGCTTGAGAAAGGTTTACAGATACATTGAGAAGATGCCATCAGCATAGATTCAAAGAGTCTCAGCTAATCAGTGTCTTTTACAATGGTCTTGACAATGAATTAAGAGTGCTAGTTGATTTATCTACAGGAGGAATGATTTTTGGTAAGACGTCAAATGTCTTAGAAAAGTTGTTCGATGAAATCTCTATGAACTCTAGAGATTGGCCTTCAGAGAGAATTCGTGGAACTTATGTTTTGGGAAAAGTTTCACAGGTAGAACAGAAGTTTTCTGAAGCTGATAAGAATGGCAAGGTTGTTTCACAGTTGGAGCAAATGAACAAACACCTGGTTACTTTAATATCAAGTAATAATGGGAGAAGCAACTAAGGGCCTGCAGGTGATGATGTGGTGATGAACGTTCAAGAAGTAGAGGACAAAAATTGGGCTATGGGGCAGAGTCTCCAAGGCTCAAGACCACCGCAGAATTGGCAAGGGAATAGGTAACCCCAAGGGAATTCCAACCAAAGGAATAATCGATGGGGAGGTCCTAGCAATCAAGGAGGTCCTAGCAACCAAGGAGGATGGAAAAATCAGAAGAGGCATGAGAACTTTGCTTACTAAAACCCGAATAATGCAGTTCCATATCCTCCTAATTTTGATCATGGAGCCAAGACCGAAGAAAGGTAGCCAAGTATTGATGATGTGTTAGCAAAATACATGCAGAAGAATGATGCTGAAATCAACAAGATCAATAACTGCATAGTACTCATGGACTCCAATATGACAAAGCAAAATGAGGAAGTGAACAAGCAGTTGTAGAGTCTCACATATTCTATGGGTTGGATTTCATATATGGTAAATCAGCAGCAGCAGCAGTTTCAGAAAGGAAGTTTCCATCAGATACAGAAATTAATTCGAAGGAAACTGCAAAAGCATTCACTCTTAGGTCCAGAAAACAGTATAAGGGCCCAGAGCTGATGCAAGATAAAACAGAGGAAGAGCAAGGTCGCCCCTCCACTAGCTCGGAACCAGTTCAAGCCGAGCCAGGATTGGGGATGTCCAAGCCGAGCCAAGTAGTGTACATGCTGATCAGACGTAGCTTCAGGGTAAAGTTCAACCCCAGGTAGATACAAGCTCACCACCAGGTTTCCCTGCGCATCCGAATTCTATAGTGAATTAGTCTGATTAAGCCATTGCTGATAAAAAATGGCAGCGAGCGAAAAAGTTGAGAGAAACGGAAGGGGTGTTTGAGAAAGATAGTTTATGTTTCCTAAAAACTAAGGTAGCACTTCTGTTTCCTCAAAGAAAGTTTTCGAAGAGCCTCGATGAAAAGTTCAGAAAGTTCGCTGTGATAATGAGGAACATCCAGATCACTATTCCCTTTTCAGAGGCTTCAGATCAGGTGCCTTACTATGCAAGGTTTATCAACGAACTGATCTCCAGAAAGAGAAGTATAAACAGTGTGGAGACCGTAAATCTGACAAAAAAGTGTATCTCTATTATCCAGAGGAAGTTACCTGAAAAGCTGAAGGATCCTGGTAGCTTCATCATTCCTTGTGAGATAGGAAAAGGACCTACAAGGAAAGCATTGTGTGATCTTGGAGCCAGTATAAACTTGATGCCCATTTCAGTTTTTAAGAAACTTGGTTTGGGGGAGCTAAAGCCTACATCAGTGGCCTTATAGTTAACAGACAGATTATTGACTTATCCTGAGGGGGTTATCGAAGATGTATTGGTAAAAGTCTTACACTTAGTTTTTCTAGTAGATTTCCTTGTTCTTCGCTATTAATCCTATGCTGGGGGTCTCTTGTTTGACCATGTAGATATTTTCGAGTTGCTCGGCATCCTCGGAGGTTGCTAATCGAGCCAAGACATCGGCTTGTGTGTTTTGCAGCCTCGAGACTTGGGTGAGGTATACCTAGGTGAAACGACGAAAGAGTTCTACGGCCTGCTTTTGGTATTCCATCATCTGTTGATCTCGGGCCTTGTATTCTCCCTTTATTTAGTTGAACATAAATTGAGAGTCGATGTAGATGATTAATCATTCGGCACCAATTGATAGTGTTGTTCTGTGTCCATCAATAGAGCTTCGTATTCCGCTTTATTATTGGTGGCAGAAAAACCAAACCGTATTGCGGTGTTGATCGTGGCTCCTGATGGGGCGGATAAAACTATCCTTGCTCCTGAAGCGTGGATCGGTACTGAACCATCCATGAACATCTTCCATGGTTTCTTGATGGGTTTCTTGGATCCGAAGGGATTGTTAATTCTACGCAAAGTACACTAATGCCTGCCCTTTGATCATGTTTCTTGGAGCATATTTGATGTCGAACTATCCAAGCTCTACTGCCTATTTTAAAGGTCGCCCAGCCAAGTCTGGTCGGGACAAGACTTGTCTTAAGGGAATAGCGCTCAACATCTCGATGGTATGGGCAAGAAAGGTCGTAACTTTCGAGCACTTTTACCAAGGCGTACGCCAATTTTTCCACTGTTGGATATCTTAATATGGCCTCGTGCAATATCTGGCTGACGTAATAGATAGGATTTAAGGTTTTTCCTTCATTTTTTACAAGCACTCCGCTGGTGGCGGCATCTGAGGCTGCTATGTAGAGGTTGAGAGTCTCTCCTGGTATTGGCTTGGAGAGTGTCTCAGTACTTGAGAGGTGTTTCTTCAATGCTTCGAATGCTGCTTGGGTAGTTGGGGTCCACTCAAATTTTTTCTTTCGGATGACATTAAAAAAGGGCTTGCACTTATCGAATGCTCAAGCGATGAACCTGCTCAAGGATGCGACCCATCTCGTCAGCTTTTGTACTTCTCTGATATGTTTCGGGGGTCTCATATCCACAATAGCTTTGATTTTTTCAGGGTTGGCTTTGATTCCTCTTTTGCTTACTAAGAAGCTGAGGAACTTTCTCTAATTCACACCAAACGCGCATTTTGTTGGGTTGAGCTTCATGTGATATTCTCTCAGGATATTAAACACGCGCTGTATGTGCTATATGGTCTCCCTCGGCTTGGCTTTTGACGGGCATGTCATCAATATAGACCTCCATCATTTTTTTGAGCTCCTTTCTGAACATCTTATTCACTAGACGCTGGTAGGTGGCCCCAATGTTTTTGAGTCCGGATGGCATCATTGCCCATGCGAGTAAATTCTATTTGGTGTAGAAAGCTATTTTTTCTACGTCGCCTGGGTGCATAGGGATCTGATGATACCCATAGTATGCATCCATAAAGCTCATTAGTTCATGGGCGGTGGTGGCGTCTACCATTTGGTCGATGTGAGGTAGAAGGAAACTGTCTCTGGGGCATGCCTTATTGAGATCGATGAAGTCTGTACACAACCATGATGATTTATTTGCCTTTTGGACTAGGATCGGGTTGGCAATCCAGGACGGGAACGTAACCTCCCTGATTAGAAGGTTGGCTAGTAGCTTTCTGGCTTTTGTTCTACCGACTGATATCCAGGGTCTACATTCAATTGATGGCATGCGTGTTTAGGGTCGATGCCTGGCATGTCCGAGGGCTTTCAGGCGAAGATGTCAAGAACGATCCTGAGGAAGTCGACTAGTGCGGAGCGATACAGTTCTTTTAGTTTGGATCCAATGCTTATTTCTATTTCTGGATTGTTAGAATCCAAACTAATTTTCATCATTTTCTCCACTGGTTGTGCTCATTTCTTTCGAGTTTTAGGTCTTAGGTCTTCTTTGGCGCTTGATGGAAGCTCATACTCTATAATAATTTTAGATTCTGATACTTTGGCCGAGTTTTCTCGGGGGTGGGATCAGTTGTAAGGAGTTGAAACTTTGGGTCGTGGTAACTTGTGCCATCGGATCCTTCCATAAAGGAACATTCATGGGCTTCTCGTTGGTCCCCTTGAATGGTGCCCACTCGGCTATCCTTCATAGTGAATTTGAGGCACTAGTGTAGTGTTGATGGTACCGATCGGAACTCATGGATGAAGGGTCGTCCCAAAATGCAGTTTTAGTGGGAGGGGAGGTCTATAATTTTGAAGGGGATCATCTTGTATATCCAAAGCGTTTGATCTTTGTTTCTTTAGTAAGATGGCCATCTAGGCCTCCATCAAAGGCTTAGTGAGCGAGTTCACGATTCTTTGGATCTCGTCTCGATAGGGGAAGGTCTTCTGTATGCTTTCCGCCCATGGCGTCGAATGCTTTCTAGAAGATGACGTTGGCGTACGCTCCCGTATCTATCAAGCATCGGTGGACTAGAGATCTGGAGATATCAGCTACGATCACTAGTGGTCCGTTTGTGGCATCTTAATGTTCTAATCATACTTACCGAAAAAGATTATGTCGGTTTTGTTAAGCCACTCAGCCGGGGCTGGTCAAAACAAATGATGGATATTGTGGAGCTGTGGAGTTCAGCCTTTCTTTTTCTATTAAATACCCGAGGGATCACCTGGGTTGTCCCCACATAAGTGCTTTCCATCATAAAAACCGTCCGACGATTTGGGGGTGGTGGAAGTTCCCCATTGTCTCCAGACGATGCTTCCAAGCACTTGGGTGTTGCTCTGCGCCCATCTTGGTCAGTGGACCGGGGATGGTTGGGGCTTGACCATTTTCTGGGGCCTTGGATCAACTTTTCTAGTTTGCCAGCCTCATATAACTGTGTAATACCCAAGTTTCTCCCTACTAGTGTGTCAATATAATTTAATTTGTATTACGTGCATTTTATAATTATGTGACAATTGTTTCTCAATTTTATTTATCTTTACATTTTATTTGAGACATCTGTGATAATAATGGTGACAATATGTGAATATATGTGTGCATAAATATTTACGTGTATTAATTTGGATATATGAGTAAATTATTTTATATGTATGAATACACTTTTCTTAATTATTAAGTATCACACGGTTTTTATAATAATATATATAATATATATATAAAAAAAAAGAGAAAAGTTAGTCAAAAAGGTGCTGCCACCTTAGCACCCAAATTTCAAATTGTGGCTGAATATCAACCGTTCTTTTATAAAAAAAAAAAAATTAAAAGTCAAAATTGGTGGCGCATTAGCAGCCAAATTTGACATTAACATTCATTTAGGCTGCAATCAGTCGTAATATTAATAAAAAAAATTAATTAAAAATTATTTATGTATTAATTGAGTTGTCGGTCTTTTTCCTATATAAATGGGTGTGGGGAGGTGATTACCTCACGCCCCAAAACTGAGTTCAGAAAAAAAAAATTTTTTGAAAGAGAGGGAAGGGTTTGTGCCGGAGCTGGAAGGAAGGAATTAATTTCGGATTTTTACGGATCTATAGTGTTACTATTGCCGGAGTTCAAGTAAGTAGAAGTCAAACTACAATGCATAAATATGTTGTGTAAATTATTTGTGATTAATATGTGATAATTATGTTGTGAATTATTTGTGATTAGTTTAATTATGTTATGAATTATTTGGGATGAATTGATTATACAAGTTGTGGATTTATGTAATTTGAAATAATATTATTGTATTATATACTCCCTCCGTCCCATACTTATGTTCACACTTTCCGTTTTCGTCCGTCCCACACTTATGTTCACCACCCAAAAATGGAAAGTTCACATTAACCAACAACCTCAAAAGTTATCTTAATTTCAAAAATACCACTCACACCTAACACACATAACTTACTTTATAATTTATTTATTACCTAAAAATACCATAATACCCCTAAAAAGTCAATAAAGTTGGTCAAAAAGCAACTTTTCTTAAACTCCGTATCTACAGTAACGGTGAACATAACTATGGGACGGAGGGAGTATATCTGTGTGATTGGGAACTGTTAAAAATATATCCGTATGACTTGAGAAGATGTTGGTTATAAGGATCTGTGTGATCCAAGATGGAGTTGTTATTATAAAAGATCTGTGTGATCCAAGGTGATGTGGATTTGTGTGTGATATGCTTTTTCTGCGCACTATAATTTAATCCTCAAGTGTAAGGATATCAATTGTAGCGGTAAGTGACCAAGTTAAATTATCGAACCCAAAAGGACAGCTAATTATTTATTTCCTAAAATTACTAAATTAATCAGAATCAAGTAACCGATATCCAGGAGTTGTGAATTAATTATCTAAATTACTAAAAATTAAATAACTAATAAAATAAATCACAGAAGAAAGATTTAAGATTAATTCAAGAGAAAATCAACAGTTCTAAGGTATCAGGTATAGACCAATTAATTCGGGTTTCTAGACCTCTAATTATTCATTCATGCAGTTTCAATGAAAATACACCGCATAACCCTGTTTTCCCATCGGATATGATCCGATTCAAAGCTAACAGTATAATCTAGTTTAAATCCTAAGGTGCGTGAATATTACCAAGCCTTATTCCTAGATACTAATCAAAGCAAGCAACAATACCTCCGGATGGTAAGCCCGACTAACAAGATATTTTCTGGAATTACTACAAGGTTCTATTCACTTCCTACTTGATTGTCTAATTGCATTGTTCCACTAAACTAATCAAGTATTTGATTAACCAGTTCATGAATTTAAAGTGCTTATAGCGGAGCTACTCTAATCCCTAACAGATAGACAATACCAATCATGAACGCACACAAGCTAACACAATAATCCAAGCATTATAGCGGATGTCATGAATATATTATGAAGACGTTACGAAGCAGATTAACATGTCTTAGTAAAATAAGTAAAATCAAAAGCTCAACTACATAAAATCCCAATCTTTGGTCTAAATCCCCAAATCAATCAAATCAATCCATCAAACCTTAAAACTGTATAAGAAATTAGCCTATGAGGTTACAAGCAACACTCATGGCTATGCAATTCATACCACAAATCAAGACAAAAGAAAATTAAAGAAAGGAATAGAAAAACCCTAGTGTTGGAGTTGTCTCAGATTCCTTCTCCGTCTCTCCGATTGACTGATCTTCCTCTTGAATAGCCCTTGAATCCCCCTTTGATGTGGATGGATGATGGGATGGATATGGATGATGGTAGATGATGGATGGTAGGGGGTAATCCCCTTGTGGAGGGTGGTGTGAATTGATGATGGATTATGGATGGGTTCTCTCCAATTTGTGTCTCGATCTCCCCAATTGTTTCTAGGACTGATGTAGGGCTTTTCGCGATCGGAACTTACGTCTGAATGACGAAATACACATATATATACGTTGCTGAATCGAACAGGCGTCGTCTGGGCCAGAACTGGGCCGCTCGGCTAGCCGCTCGGCTCGAGCTGGGTCCTGACCCGGCCGAGCGGCCTGCCCTCGAACTTGCCACGTCACTGGGGTCCAGGTGGGACCCCACTCGGTACCGTTTACCGCCGCTCGGCACCCAGCTCGGCTCGAGCGGCTCGCCGAGCTGCTCCCGAGCTGGGCCGTTCCGGGTCCGTTTTGCTCCTCTTCCGATCCTGCCCTGTTTTACCCTGTTTCCTGCCTTCGAAACTCACAAAAACACCTTAATAGCCTAAAATCGTGTAAATACTTAAACATACACAATTTCATGCAAAAACGATCAATTTCCTAAGCAAAACGGTGTAATGTGCACATATAAAATGCGTGAAATTCCACTCTCAACAAACCCCCAAACTTACCTGTTGCTCGTCCCGAGGCAACAATATCAAAAATCAATAGATTAATTGAGAGGAAATTTCACAGCAGAAAACATTCAAGACAATATAGCAATTTAAATATCATACTTTGGATTCAAGATAACCATCCATTTAAAAACATACAATTCAAATCAACTAATTCACCTTTTCGGAATGCTCATCCACCCATTCTCACGGGTAGTATTTACGCTCAACACTCAAGTGCGAGATATACACTTTAGGGTATGGTGTTTACACTCATAATCAATCCAAACACACGCGTAACCATAAGCTTGGCAATCATCTCAACTCTCGACTAAAGGAATAATTTCGACAATAGGATCACAAAGGTCTTGCATTAGGGTGTAACGTTGGCTCTTTGGTAAAGGTAGGGAATATATGGATAAAGTGACTCAATCACTAGTAGAGAATCAAAGAAGACTTATAGCTTTTCAATAAACAACTTCACTTCCTTCTTTCTTCTTCAATGCTCTTCAATGCTTTTTGCAATTTGATTCCTCCTTCACTTTTGAACACAACTTCCTTACTTGAATTTTTTTCTTTTTTTATTTCAAATAAGGGTACCAGTTTTAGGCACTACCCTTTTTCATGGGGTACCAGTTTCGGGCACTACCCCTTTCATGCAATAATTTAACCACTTTCTTCTACAATTTTCATCACTTCCAACTTATTTCTCCTATATATTCTTTTTCACAAGACACCAACTTGACTCCTTCAACTCTCTACTAGGTAGGAATTTTTAAGGCTAGCAAATGGATCAATTGGCTAATCACGTAGGCTTCCACAAAAATAAGGCTTTTAGGCTCAAAAGGGTTAACTACGGATAATTTCAATAGGTAGGATAATAATTTAGCTAGTGACTAATAAACAACAAAGATGGCCTAAGATCATTTCCTATTATTTAATTAAACACGTAGCTTCAAGCAAGATATAAAGCCAAGTTCTAGAATACGTGTGTATGAACGACACTCACAAGAATAAACTGAATCATGAAATTTCTCATGATTTTAAAAGGCTCAAAATCTCACATGGCTATACGAATGAACGAGCAAACCTAATAAAGCTACATAGCTAATCTTTCATGCACATAAATAAATTTCAAGCATCTCAATATCAAAGCACAATCTCAAATTGCTTCTCAACAATCACACATATAATCAAGTGCCATAAAAAAAATCAGAAATCATCCTAGAGAACCATAAATCGACTACACCGACACTAGGATTAACACAAAACAAACAATAAACACCACAAAACACGAAACCTGAAAAATCGCAAAAAATCGAACCCTCAATATTCTCAAATAAATCAAAAATATTAAGAATCCGCAAAAAAATCGACTCTCCAAGCAACAACACAATGTAAAAATTCTATTTCGACACTGCAAGACAAGGTATGTACGTAACCTCCCCCCAAACTTAGATCAAACAAAGTGAGAAACTAAGTTTGCAAAGAAGTATATACCGTAGTCGAGCAATACCTAATAAAACTCCTACACCAACAAAGACATATCAAAGCAATAAAACGGAAGGGACAGCCCCCAACAAGCGCTCATGTTTAACGTCGGAGAGTCACGACGGGATACCTCTT
Organism: Pogostemon cablin; assembly: GCA_023678885.1. Lineage (NCBI taxonomy): Eukaryota > Viridiplantae > Streptophyta > Magnoliopsida > Lamiales > Lamiaceae > Pogostemon > Pogostemon cablin. The sequence goes on from CM042975.1 coordinate 24,280,319, forward strand.
TTTGCCTAGGGGATCGGAGGACAGCTCTCTCGCATTCGTACCTTAAGGTACTTCTTTCCTCTCTTATTTACTTCACCAATCATCTCACCCTTCTTTGTCACTCCAACATGATCCTTTGAATTCTTTTCCTCCCATGACTGTCTTGAGTCCTTCTTGTCAATCCTCCACTCAATTGTAGGCTCAACCTGTGTAGCAAAATAAGGATCAAACAAGTTAGAATTTTCAACATCAATATAAGAATAAAAATCCGGAGGTATGTTTGGAGGCTTCAAATATGGATCATCAATCTTTCCTGCAACCAAAAGATTATCAAACATCACATTAGAGTTAGTAGTAGGAAAAGTATGAGATACGCTTGCTTCTATAATTTCCTCTGCCACTTCAACTCTTTTCCCTTCATACTTCACTTCCTTGGCAGCAGGCTTCATCTTTCCTTCAACAGTGGTCTTCTTATTCCGATTCACTATGTCAGCAGTAGTCTTCCTTATCTGTTCATCCCTTGCATCACCTAATGCAAGTAACTTCTCAAGATAGTCAATACATGCATCATTGGACAAACTCTCAAACTCTGCATCAGAAAGGATAAAGTTCTTATCATGCTCTGTGTCCACTACATCCACAGACTTGCACTGCTGCTGATCCGTGGGCCACTGCATCTCCTTATTTAAAGAAAAGACAATCTCCTTATCATCAGCCCTAAGCCTCAACTCTCCTTTGAACACATCAATCAGAGCCCTTCCAGTTGCAAGGAATGGACGCCCCAAGATCAGAGGCGCTCCATCCTTGTCATCCTCCATATCTAGAACAAGAAAATCCACAGGAAAAGTCAAATTGGACACCTTCACAACCACATCTTCAATAACTCCTTCAGGGTATGTCAACGACCGATCTGCTAATTGTAGGGCAACAGACGTAGGTTTCAACTCCCCCAAACCAAGCTTCTTGAACACTGATAAAGACATCAAATTTATATTGGCTCCTAAATCACACAGTGCTCTCCTAGATGGTCCTTTTCCAATTTCGCAGGGAATGATGAAGCTCCCTGGATCCTTCAATTTTTCTGGAAGTTTCTTCTGAATAATGGAGCTACAATTCTCAGTCAGGTTCACTGTCTCCACACTGTTAAGCTTCCTCTTTCTGGAGATAAGTTCCTTGATGAACCTAGAGTAATGTGGCATCTCTTCCAATGCTTCTGAGAATGGAATAGTGACTTGGACATCTCTCATGACATCACCGAACTTCCGGAACTTCTCATCAAGGCACTTTGACAAGAATTTCTGAGGAAAAGGAATTGGTACTTTTGTGATCGGTAATCCCAAACTGTCTTTCTCGAATACCTGTTCCGCTTCTCTCAGTTTCTTCGCTCTCTGCCATTTTTTATCAGAAATTTCCTGATCAGATTGTCTCTGTACAGAATTCGGATGCGCAGGAAACCCCGGAGGACAGCTCGTCAGCTCGCTCGAGCCGAGCGATGGACAAACTGAGCCGAGCAGGGTTCCAACTGAACCGGAGGGACCTTCTGAACCGTCTGGTGGGCCACTCGGCGGTGATTGAGCCCGCTCGACAGGTTGCTCGGCCCGAGCGGGAGGCCGAGCGGCGTCTTTTCCGTTCTGCTCCGCCCCTGTTTCGTACTGCTTCTGTTCTGCTTTATTCTGTACAAGTTCTGTGACGTCCTGCATCAGTTTTGGACCTTTACAATGCTTCTCGGATCTCAACGTGATCGCATTAACACTCTCCTTTGGGTTGATTTCCGTATCCGAAGGAAACTTTCCTTTCTGCAACTGCACTTGCTGCTGATTTACTGTAGTGGAGATCTGCCCTATGTTATATGATAAATTCTTCAACTGCTTGTTCACTTCTTCATGCTGCTTTGTCATATTCGAATCCATGAGTACAATGCAGTTGTTAATCTTGTCAATATCTCCATCAGTCTTCTTCATATACCTGGCCAACACTTCATCAATACTAGTTCTTCCTTCTTCAGTCTTGGCACCATGGTCAAAATTAGGAGGATATGGAACTGCATTATTCGGATTTGAATAAGAGAAGTTCTCATGCCTCTGATTCTGCCAATTGCCTCCTTGATTATTAGGACCTCCCCCTTGGATATTCATCTGGTTCGAATTACCTTGAGGGTACCTATTTCCTTGCCAATTTTGAGGAGCTCTCGAACCCTGAAGACTCTGCCCCATAGCCCAATTAGCATCCTCGACCTCTTGAAGGTTCATCACCACATCATCACTTGCAGGCCCTCGATTGCCTCCCCCATTATTACCTGATATCAGAGTAATCAGGTTCTTATTCATCTGTTCCAATTGAGCGACAACCTTATCATTCTTATCAGCTTCAGAAAATTTCTCTTCAACCTTTGCAACTTTACCAAGTATATAAGTCCCTCGGATCCTCTCAGATGGCCAATCCCTTGAGTTCAAAGAGATATCATCAAATAATTTCTCTACTGCATTGGATGTCTTGCCAAAAATTGTTCCTCCAGCAGAAGCATCAACCAACACTCTCGATTCGTTGTCAAGGCCATTATAGAAGACACTGATGAGTTGAGACTTTTTGAATCCATGTTGTGGGCATCTCCTCAACGCATCAGTAAACCTTTCCCAGGCCTCTCCAAACGACTCATCTCTCCGCTGCTTGATTTGATTGATCTCCTGTTTCAGTAAAAGAACCTTTCCTGGTGGCATAAATCGATCCACGAACAACTGCTGCAGCTCAGTCCAGTTTGAGCAGCTATCTCCCTTCAACTTATCATACCACTCCCTTGCCTTATCAACCAATGAAAACTGAAAAAGCCTCATCTTCCATCTATCATTAGTAGCATCAGCAGCTTTCACTGTATCCATGTAGCTGTTGAAACGCTTAAGATGGCCATAGGGCTCATCAAAAACGCCTCCGGCGAAGGGGTTTTTCTCCACCATATGAATCAGGGCTGGCCTTATGTCGTTCGTTTCATCAGCTTGAACGGCTCCAACTACGCCTGATCCTCCTAAATTGGTGGACTTGAATGTCTCTCGGATGACGATGTCATCCTCATCAGTTCTATCTCCCATACTTGCTGTTTCTGATTCTGATTCTGATTCTGATTCAGCCTTTTCTGGGTTAACCTGATCTTCTATCTGCTCTTTCTTCTCCTCAACGACTACTTTAGGATTCTGTATCTTCGTATTCTTCTTCGGAAATGGAACCTTAGTAGCAGTGGAAGGTGCTTTGAGATTCTTAACTGCTCCTTTCTTTTTTCTTGCAGACGCTTCAATTTCCGGATCAAATTTGAGATCTTGCGTTCCCTTCTTTGACCTAGTGAGCATGCAACTCAAGAAAAATTCAAGTCAAACACAATTAAATCTCAACAAAAATAATCTAATTAAATAAGTAATAAAAGAAAATAAATAATTAAAACTGTCCCCGGCACAACGGCGCCAAAAACTTGATATGCTTTTTCTGCGCACTATAATTTAATCCTCAAGTGTAAGGATATCAATTGTAGCGGTAAGTGACCAAGTTAAATTATCGAACCCAAAAGGACAGCTAATTATTTATTTCCTAAAATTACTAAATTAATCAGAATCAAGTAACCGATATCCAGGAGTTGTGAATTAATTATCTAAATTACTAAAAATTAAATAACTAATAAAATAAATCACAGAAGAAAGATTTAAGATTAAATCAAGAGAAAATCAACAGTTCTAAGGTATCAGGTATAGACCAATTAATTCGGGTTTCTAGACCTCTAATTATTCATTCATGCAGTTTCAATGAAAATACACCACATAACCCTGTTTTCCCATCGGATATGATCAGATTCAAAGCTAACAGTATAATCTAATTTAAATCCTAAGGTGCGTGAATATTACCAAGCCTTATTCCTAGATACTAATCAAAGCAAGCAACAATACCTCCGGATGGTAAGCCCGACTAACAAGATATTTTCTGGAATTACTACAAGGTTCTATTCACTTCCTACTTGATTGTCTAATTGCATTGTTCCACTAAACTAATCAAGTATTTGATTAACCAGTTCATGAAATTAAAGTGCTTATAGCGGAGCTACTCTAATCCCTAACAGATAGACAATACCAATCATGAACGCACACAAGCTAACACAATAATCCAAGCATTATAGCGGATGTCATGAATATATTATGAAGACGTGACGAAGCAGATTAACATGTCTTAGTAAAATAAGTAAAATCAAAAGCTCAACTACATAAAATCCCAATCTTTGGTCTAAATCCCCAAATCAATCAAATCAATCCATCAAACCTTAAAACTGTATAAGAAATTAGCCTATGAGGTTACAAGCAACACTCATGGCTATGCAATTCATACCACAAATCAAGACAAAAGAAAATTAAAGAAAGGAATAGAAAAACCCTAGTGTTGGAGTTGTCTCAGATTCCTTCTCCGTCTCTCCGATTGACTGATCTTCCTCTTGAATAGCCCTTGAATCCCCCTTTGATGTGGATGGATGATGGGATGGATATGGATGATGGTAGATGATGGATGGTAGGGGGTAATCCCCTTGTGGAGGGTGGTGTGAATTGATGATGGATTATGGATGGGTTCTCTCCAATTTGTGTCTCGATCTCCCCAATTGTTTCTAGGACTGATGTAGGGCTTTTCGCGATCGAAACTTACGTCTGAATGACGAAATACACATATATATACGTTGCTGAATCGAACAGGCGTCGTCTGGGCCAGAACTGGGCCGCTCGGCTAGCCGCTCGGCTCGAGCTGGGTCCTGACCCGGCCGAGCGGCCTGCCCTCGAACTTGCCACGTCACTGGGGTCCAGGTGGGACCCCACTCGGTACCGTTTACCGCCGCTCGGCACCCAGCTCGGCTCGAGCGGCTCGCCGAGCTGCTCCCGAGCTGGGCCGTTCTGGGTCCGTTTTGCTCCTCTTCCGATCCTGCCCTGTTTTACCCTGTTTCCTGCCTTCGAAACTCACAAAAATACCTTAATAGCCTAAAATCGTGTAAATACTTAAACATACACAATTCCATGCAAAAACGATCAATTTCCTAAGCAAAATGGTGTAATGGGCACACATAAAATGCGTGAAATTCCACTCTCAACAGTGTGAATTAAATTAAGTTGTTATTTTATTTATGATTAAATGTTAATATTGATGTCATAAATGATTTATGATGTATATTTAATTGCACTAGTTGCATACCATGCATATCATGAAAAGTGTTTTCCCTAAAATTAATAAGATACTAATGGTGTGTGCGGCCACTATATATGCATCTCTGTCAGGGTTTGAAAAAATCGTTCCCGATATTTTTGTCAGGGGTTCGGAAAAATCGTCCCCACCACTTTGTCAGAGTTTGGAAAAATCATTCTCGTCATTATTTTCGGGGTTCAGAAAAATCGTCCCCATTGAGCTCATTTGGGGTGCATATCATAAGTGTGTCGTGGGGATCCCGCAACGTGAACAGTTTTCTAAATAAAAGAGACAAATTAGTAGATTAGGAAATAAATGCATTTTCATGCATTGTCATGCATGATTTCTACTTACTGAGATTTTTGTCTCATTAGTTTATGCATTGTAGGTGAGCCAGATACTATTTAAGTATGTGGTGTGATGTACTATGCAGGCTGTGGAGCTCCTACAGGGTTTGAGCAAGATGTACATAGATGACGACCTGTTGGGCTAGACCGTGTGTTTATTTTGTTTCCGCTGATATTTTATTATGTAATAAAAAAAAATATTGTCACCTATTTGTGTGGATTGATGTGGTGTCAGAAACCAGTTGTGTATGTTGAACTGGTGTGGTCGTTTGGATAATATATATTATGTGAGGAAAAAAAATAATGTGCAAATTTTATGATGATAATGTTTATGTTAATTAAAGAATTATAAGTTATGAAAAGTGGGTCGTGACAGAGTGGTTGATGAGAGTGAAAATAAGCGTGTTTTAATATCCAATTTAACACCTTTTTGATTGATATTGTAGTCTTATATGAGCACAAATGTCTTATATTCATTATATGTGAGAAAAAGGTGCACTTGAGGTGTTTTGTTGTGTTTTAGGTGGAAAAAGGATCAAAAGAGCCAAGTTTGAGAAAAGGTGCAATTTGTGCAAGAATGCTGATAAAGGCACGTCGAACTTGTGTAATTATTCTGTATTGATGTGGAGATCTGAATGGGAAGTGTGATACATGGTTGGAAAGCCACTGAAGAGAGAGTCGTTTTGGCATAAAGAACATCCCATTCGGAGTCCGAACGAGGAAGTTATGAGCAAAGTGGTGACGCCGCGCGAGCTGTGCCGAACAGAATTGCAGTGCAACTTTCCATGGCCTGTTACATATTCAACTCTTGGAGTTCTTGTGATTTCTTTATATGGATAGAAAGCCAAGGAATAGAGGATCGCGTGAGCGCAAAAATTACTCAATTCGGAGGTCGGATGTGAAAGTTATACGCGAAACGGAGAGACTGCGCAAATCCAGTAGCAGGGTTCGACCTGTGGTTTGATCTGTGGCAAGTGGTTCGACCTGTTTGACGAGGTCGAACCTACGTGCGGGAACTTACATATTTTCGAGGCCAAAACGCGTGGGATCACTTGAAAAGCCCATTCCAAGCCCTAGAGACGTGATTACAAGTATAAAAGGAGGCTCATGCAGTCAAGGAAAAACGTCACCAATCACCGAGGAGAGGCCACAAGGGGGGATCTCCCCCCATCCATCATCCACTTCCTTTCCTCCATCCATCCATCACTTTGAAGATTCGTTTGTGGAATCAAGAGGAGAACCAAGAGGAGGATTCAAGACGGAGAAGGACATGAAGACGCCATATCTAGGGTTTATTCATTTTCTAATTTATCTTGTATTTTCCGGACATCCGGGTAAGATCTATCCAACCCCCATGTGTGTTTCCTACAACACCATGGGCTAGAGCCTTTTTGGTAGATCTAGGAGTTTTGATGGTTTTATGAATTAATTAATCTTCTATGTGTAAACTCCGTACAACACTACTTGTGGATTTATTTTATATATGATTGTGCTTTCTTAATCCATATTCACGGTCGTTTTGTTCATCTTCAATTGGTATATAGAGTCTGAATATATATCTTGGTTGTAGATTGAGTGCGTTCACCGCTGAACAGGATTCCATGTTATGATTCTAAGTGAGGGGACTCCGAAGCTTCATTAGAACTATCATATATGAATACTTATTAATTGAATTGAATTCGGGTTAATAAGTAGGATAAAGAGGATAATTTCATAGTACCTATAAAGGGAGATCATATCGGGTTAGAGTACCAATCCTAGGGGGAAATAATTGATACTGATAGTACCTAGAAAGGGGGGGGTGAAATTATATCTCTTGCTCCGAGGTTATTCACACGTGTTACACGCATGTTTACTTGTGTCTATAGAGTAGATATGCATGGTTTAGTGATGTGTCCATATTCCACAAGGCAGAGTCGGACATTGACACATGGAAGGGAAGTTAATGAGTAAAACTGGATTATCCTAGAGCTACCTATTCTCCTACTTGATCCACCTACGCATTCTTCGAGTGATAGTTTATTTTATTTGTTATTTAATTTCCAGCATATTAGTTGTTAGATAACCATTCAAACGTAATTGCTTTGTCTTAATTAATATAGATAATAATTAATTTGATAATACGCCGTCCCTTGGGTTCGATAATCACTTGGTCACCTTTCGAAACTACAATTGATATTCTTCATACTTGGGGATTAATTGTGTGTTGAGAAAACGCTCATCAAGTTCTTGGCGCCGTTGCCGGGGACGGCTGTAATTATTAATTTTATTATTTCTAGTTTGATTAAGATACTTTTTTTTCTCTTTTATTTGTGATTATTTATTTCTATCTAACCTTGAATTTTTTCGAGTTACTTGTGTGCTTGAAAAAGGAGGGGAAGGAAAGGAACGAATATCGCATTGAGCTAAACATGGCCGGAACAAGGCAGAATCCGGATAATGTTGTCATACGTGAAATTTTCACGAACTTTGGGAATGTCAACATGGGGTTGATAGGAGCAAGGGGGAAGTTGATTATTTTGAGATAAATCCCGCTCTTATTAACATGGTGGAAAAGAATCCCTTTTCTGGAGGTTGTTTTGAAGATCCATATCAACATCTCCGAAGATTTCTTGGTTATGCAAACACTCAAAAAGGAGCTGGAGCGAATGATAATGCTAGGCGGATCGCCTTATTCAAGTTCTCTTTGATTGATAAGGCGGAAGCTTGGTATGAGACTCTTGATGCCACAGATTGCACTACATGGGACCAACTGCAGCAGAAGTTCTTGGAGAGATACATGCCACCCTCAAGGATCTTAAGAATGAAGCAAGAGATCACTCGATTTGTTATGAATCGGGGTGAGAAATTTTATGAGGCTTGGGACAGATTTAAAGATATGCTCAGGAGGTGTCCACAGCATGGAATGTCTAAGGCTGAGTACATAAGCATCTTCTACTATGGATTGGATTGTGAGTCACGTATTTTTATTGATGCATCATCAGGAGGAGCGCTGTTATCAAAGACAACACTTGAAGCGGAAAAGTTGTTCGAAGACATCTCTATGAATACACGTGACTGGCCAGTAGAGAGAGATAGAGGATCATATGTACTTGGTAAGGTGGCGCAAGTTGAACATCAAGTGAAAAAGCCGAATAGGGATGATGAGATCGTCTCTAGTCTAGCTAACATCAACAAGCTACTAGAGTCCCAGCAAAGGCAAATCACAGAGTTGACACAAAGGGGACCTAGTATGCGGCAGCACGAAGTGAAGAGTGTTGAAGATACCTTCAATCGATACATGGCTGAGAATGATGCAAGGATTGATCATCTTGAGGATACCATGAATGTTGATCGTGCAGATTTGTCTAAGCAGTTGAAGGAGCTTACCTTGATGATGGGGCAGATGACCACAAACGTGAATCAATTGGCACAAAAATTGGAAGATAAAGCCATCATGTTAAGATCTGGAACGCAGTACGAGGGAACGAAGAGGCCGAGATCAAATTTGGACATAGCTAATCCTCGGTTCGACCAACATCCAGAAGGTTCGACTTGGCATTCAGGTCGAACCATGGTCGAACCTCACCATGCGGAGCACTCTGTTTTTCCAGAACACCGGTTCGACCAAAACCCAGAGGGTTCGACCTGTTCTGTAGGTCGAACCATGGTCGAACCTTTTCATCCGGAGTGCTCTATTTTGTCGCAGCAACGGTTCGACCACGACCATAATGGTTCGACCAACCCAGCAAGTCGAACCCAGGTCGAACCGGAGGATATAAACTATACAGTGAGATAGGTTCGACCATTACGTACCTGGTTCGATCTCTCAAACAGGTCGAACCCAGGTCGAACCTCAAATTCAAAAAAAGAGCCGTTGTCCAGAAGGTAGGTTCGACCAGTACGTGCCTGGTTCGACCTGTTCCATAGGTCGAACCCTGCCAGAAGTTGCCCATTTCTACGCCGAATGTGCCGCATGATGTTGATGTTACTCCAGTACCTTTACATGAGCAGAATACTGAGCTTACAATGAATAAGAAGTGGAAAGAAGCAAAGAGATTGAGAGCCAAGAAGGATAAAGCGAAGGAGGTTGAATGTGATGAATGGGGAAGACCAAAGACCAAGATACCTCCTCCGTTTCCTTCGAGATTGGCCGAGAAGGGATTGGAAGAAAAGTTCAAGAGGTTTCACGATGTCATGAGCAAAGTAAGCTTGAACATTCCTTTCTCTGAAGCAATCATGGAGATGCCATACTATGCCCGATTCCTCAAGAATATTATATCAAAGAAGAGAAGCTTGAACGGAGTGGAGACGGTGAACCTATCAGAGAATTGCAGCTCGATCCTTCAAAGGAAGCTACCTGCAAAGTTAAAGGTTCCGGGAAGCTTCACCATTCTTTGTGACATTGGAAAAGGGTCGGCACATAAAGCCTTGTGTGATTTGGGGGCAAGCGTTAACTTGATGCCTTTGTCCATATTTAAAAGGCTTGGTTTGGGGGAGTTAACTCCCACGAATATTGCTCTTCAATTGGCGGATAGATCCATGACTTGTCCAAAGGGTTTAATTGAAGATGTTTTAGTGAGAGTGGATAAGTTAGTTTTTCCCGTGGATTTTCTTGTACTTGACATGGAAGATGATAAGGGTGATATTCCCCTTATTTTGGGATGACCGTTCCTTGCCACAGCTGGAGCTATGATCGATGTTAAGGAAGGAAAGCTTATACTGCGAATGGATAATGAAGATGTGATTTTCTCTCTTGATCATGCAATAAAGATGCCCATGGAGACTCAATCGTGCAAGAGCATTGATGTGGTTTCTAACTTGTTTAATCTTGATTTTTCTAAGACAGGTGATTCTGAATTTAAGTAGAAGGTTGACAAGGAGGAGTCTAGACAGCCATGGGAGGAAGAAAATTTCAATGATCATATTTTTGTGACCAAGAAAGGTGAGGTGTTGAGTGTAGACAAGAAGAGGGAAAGAAAGTACTTGAAGGTGAGGATGCGACAAGACCGTCCTATGATCCAGTAGTTCAAAGTGGTAATCCGTCGTGACTCTCCGACGTTAAACATGAGCGCCTGTTTGGGGCTTGCCTTTCCGTTTTATTGCTTTATTTCTTTCGTGTGAGTAAGAAATTTTTATATTTAAGGTGCTTACTAATCGGCAATTACATCTCTTTTCAAACTTAGTTTCGACTTACGTTTTTACTAAGTTTGGGGGGGTGTGATGTACTTACCTCATTGAAGCACCAAGAATATAATCTTTTCTTTGTAATGTTTGCTAGGGGAGTTGATTTTTTGCGGTATGTTGAAACTTTAATCGGTTTTAATGTGTCGATTTTTTGCAATTTGCCTAGTGTTCAGTGGTGTTTCTAGTGTGTGGAATCGATTACATAGTCAATTAATTCTTTCTTATAGTTCTCCTATTTTATTATTGATGAATCCTGTGATGATGAGTATGCTTGAGCTTTGATGATAGAAAAAGGTAAAAGAGTGGCAAAACGAGTTCTACATTGAGGCTTTGACTCGAGGAGCTCGTGCATTCGTTGAAGAAAAATTAGGTGCCCTCGTTCCCTTATTCTAATTTTTATATGTGCTTTTAATTCATGGAGTGGAAGGATTAAGTTTAAAGGCATATGCTCTTGAAATTGATGAAGGAAGTGTACTTGAGTTATATTGTGATATGAAGTTCTATGTGTACTTGTGGGATATTACCAACCATGAAAAGTGTTCTATTACTTGTTAAAAACCCAGGTGAGATTTTGAGCCTCGTTGATCATGTACATAATCACATGATATTTATTTCTGGTGAGTATCGTTCTTGTGTGTGTATTCTAGAACTTGCCTCTTGTCTTACTTGAAACTACATGTGTGATAGATAATGGGAGATGATTTTAGGCCATCTTTGAATTTATAAGTCACTTAGCCAAATAATTCCCTATACCATATGATTGTTTATCCGTAGTTAGCCCCGTTGAGCCTAAAAACCTCATTCTTTGGCAGCCTACGTGAAATAACCACTTTGAGCATCTTAAATTTTTTGAGTCTTGATTGTCTTATTAGTGGAGAATTAATGGCTTTTCAAAGTGTGTTGATAGAGCTTGATAACGAACAGCTTGGGAAGGAATGAAATTGGTATTGAATTAGTGATGGATTTTGATAATGCATTTACGGAGAAGCATGGAGTAGTGCTTAAATCTAGTACTCCATTGAATCAAATACCCTAGGGTAGTGCTTAAATCTAGTACCCTATGGAGGATGCGTGAGGTCGTGCCCGAAACTGGTACCTCAAGAGAAAAAGCAGAAAAAGAGAAGGAAAAAACGGATGAGCTTGAGAAAAGAAAAATAATTGTGCTTGAAGGTGAAGAAAGAATGAAAATCGTCTGCATTGAAAATGAAGAGAGGATGAAAGTTGAAGTGATCAATCAGCTTTAGTTCTCCACTATTTGAGTCACATTGTCCATATATTTCCTACCTTAACCAAAGAGCCAACATTACATCCAAAAGAAAAGTCCTTTTTGATCCCATTGTCGAATCATACTTTTAGTGGTGGAGAGTTTGAGACTTTTGGCAAGCTTATGGTTACGCATGCACTTGAATTGAATCTGAGCGTAAACACCTTAACCCATAAGTGTACATCTTTTACACTTGAGTGAGAGATTATATATATACTTCCCGTGAGAACATGTTGATGGAGCATTTGAATTGGTGGTGATTGTCTTAACTTGTATGCTTTGAATTGATTATTACATGTAATGAGAGTTGCATGACCTAAGTTGATGACAATTGTATTTTGAATGGGGTATTGGTCATAGTCCTTGTTTCCCCGCTAATTTTCTCACTCTCTCTCACACTTTATATTTATTTTGTTGCCTCGGGACGAACAACGGGTAAGTTTGGGGGTTTGATGAGAGTGAAAATAAGCGTGTTTTAATATCCAATTTAACACCTTTTTGATTGATATTGTAGTCTTATATGAGCACAAATGTCTTATATTCATTATATGTGAGAAAAAGGTGCACTTGAGGTGTTTTGTTGTGTTTTAGGTGGAAAAAGGATCAAAAGAGCCAAGTTTGAGAAAAGGTGCAATTTGTGCAAGAATGCTGATAAAGGCACGTCGAACTTGTGTAATTATTCTGTATTGATATGGAGATCTTAATGGGAAGTGTAATACATAGTTGGAAAGCCACTGAAGAGAGGGTCGTTTTGGCATAAAGAACATCCCATTCGGAGTCCGAACGAGGAAGTTATGAGCAAAGTGGTGACGCCGCGCGAGCTGTGCCGAACAGAATTGCAGTGCTACTTTCCATGGCCTGTTACATATACAAATCTTAGAGTTCTTGTGATTTCTTTATATGGATAGAAAGCCAAGGAAGAGAGGATCGCGTGAGCGTAAAAATCACTCAATTCGGAGGTCGGATGTGAAAGTTATACGCGAAACGGAGAGACTGCGCAAATCCAGTAGCAGGGTTCGACCTGTGGTTCGACCTGTGGCAAGTGGTTCGACCTGTTTGACGAGGTCGAACCTACGTGCGGGAACTTACGTATTTTCGAGGCCAAAACGCGTGGGATCACTTGAAAAGCCCATTCCAAGCCCTAGAGACATGATTACAAGTATAAAAGGAGGCTCATGCAGTCAAGGAAAAACATCACCAATCACCGAGGAGAGGCCACAACCATACAACACCCCACAAGAGGGGATCACCCCCCATCCATCATCCACTTCCTTTCCTCCATCCATCCATCACTTTGAAGATTCGTTTGTGGAATCAAGAGGAGAACCAAGAGGAGGATTCAAGACGGAGAAGGACATGAAGACGCCATATCTAGGGTTTATTCGTTTCCTAATTTACCTTGTATTTTCCGGACATCCGGGTAAGATCTATCTAACCCCCATGTGTGTTTCCTACAACACCATGGGCTAGAGCCTTTTTGGTAGATCTAGGAGTTTTGATGGTTTTATGAATTAATTAATCTTCTATGTGTAAACTCCGTACAACACTACTTGTGGATTTATTTTATATATGATTGTGCTTTCTTAATCCATATTCACGGTCGTTTTGTGCATCTTCAATTGGTATATAGAGTCTGAATATATATATCTTGGTTGTAGATTGAGTGCGTTCACCGCTGAACAGGATTCCATGTTATGATTCTAAGTGAGGGGACTCCGAAGCTTCATTAGAACTATCATATATGAATACTTATTAATTGAATTGAATTCGGGTTAATAAGTAGGATAAAGAGGATAATTTCATAGTACCTATAAAGGGAGATCATATCGGGTTAGAGTACCAATCCTAGGGGGAAATAATTGATACTGATAGTACCTAGAAAGGGGGGTGAAATTATATCTCTTGCTCCGAGGTTATTCACACGTGTTACACGCATGTTTACTTGTGTCTATAGAGTAGATATGCATGGTTTAGTGATGCGTCCATATTCCACAAGGCAGAGTCGGACATTGACACATGGAAGGGAAGTTAATGAGTAAAACTGGATTATCCTAGAGGTACCTATTCTCCTACTTGATCCACCTACGTATTCTTCGAGTGATAGTTTATTTTATTTGTTATTTAATTTCCAGCATATTAGTTGTTAGATAACCATTCAAACGTAATTGCTTTGTCTTAATTAATTTAGATAATAATTAAATTGATAATACGCCATCCCTTGGGTTCGATAATCACTTGGTCACCTTTCGAAACTACAATTGATATCCTTCATACTTGGGGATTAATTGTGTGTTGAGAAAACGCTCATCAGTGGTATCAGAGCACGGTTTGGGTCCTGCAGACTATCTATGTACATGAACTCATTCCTTGGGAGAGCAGCTTTGCGTGTAAGTGTTATTTTCCTTCTGTGTTGTTATATGTTTTATAAATTATATTGGCCATGTGGTGTAGGACTTGTAGTTGGTAGACAAAATGGAAAGAATTATGTGTTAAAGTTCTGAAAGTGATAGAGCTGCTGAGCAAATAACACCTACTGAAGGAAATAATAGTGAAGCGATGATTACTCGCCTGATGGAACTGGTAGAGCGCTAGTCCCAATAGATACAACAATTGATTCAACAGAGAGATATGGGTGGACAGCCAGAGGTTAATATTAATCACAATCAACGTCAAGTAGAACGTGTGGAAATGATTTGTGAAAGGTTTCGAAAGTTGAGCCCTCCAATATTTGAGGACGCAGCAGACCCCACAGATACAGAGGATTGGTTACGCACGGTGGAAAACATGTTTCAATACAGTAAAATTCTAGAGGGGGACAGAGTGTTGTGTGCTTCTTTCATGTTACGAGGAAGTGCAGGCCACTGGTGGGATACGATTAAAAGTATCGAGGATGCCACGAATATGACATGGGAAAGGTTCAAGGAACTTTTCAGAAACAAGTACTTTACGGCACCAGTGAGAGCCATGAAGATGAACGAGTTCATACAGTTGAGGCAAGGTGGCATGACAGTCACAGATTACCTTCGTAAGTTTGAACTGTTGTCAAGATTTGCAGAACATATGGTGAGTACGGAGGCATTAAAAGTGGAGAGATTCGTGGAAGGCTTAAGGCCTTTTCAGAGATGTGAGTATGGCGGGACTACATGGAGCAACATACTCACAAGTGGCAGAAAGGGCCCAGATTGCTGAACAAGCAGAGATGAGGATCAGACAAGTGAAAGCTGTCAGACGTCAATTTCAGCAGAAACCAATGCAGCAGTTTGGGAGAGTTGATAAGAGGCTGATGCCATTTCAGAGGCCGAAATCAAATTTTCAAGTGGAGCAAGGACAAGGACAAGGAGAACCAAACAAGCGTCCTAGGTTCGATCAAGGGAAAATGCCACAGGCGCCGCCACTATCGATGTGTCCAAATTATTTTAGACCACATGGTGGAGAGTGTTACATGCCTCCGAGAACATGTTACACATGTGGAGAGAAAGGACATATGACTATTACTTGTCCTAAGAAAGGAAAACAAGGGCAACAAGTGAGAGTTCCAGCAAGAGTATACACTTTGACGTGGGAGGAGGCAGATGTGAACCCCTCAGTTGTCACTGGTAAGTTTTCTATTTTTGGCATTTCTACCTATGTGCTATTTGATTCTGGAGCAACACATTCATTTGTATCCACTGAGTATGTGAGGAAGCTGGGTGGAACATCTAACTTAATAGAAGCTAATTATGAGGTGATAATACCTTCTGGTGAATCAAAGCAAACTAATCAACTTCTTCGAGGTTGTGTTATTCCTATTGAAGGAAGACAACTCCTCGCTAATTTGATTGTCTTAAGTATGAATGATTATGATATCATATTGGGCATGGATTGGCTGTCAAAATACGGTGCTATAATAGATTGTCAGAAGAAGAGTATCACTTTTCAACCAGTGAAAGGAGAACCGTTCACTTTTGTTGGGATCAAGAAAATTTTCAGATTTCCTATGATATCAACAACAAAAGCACAACGGTTGTTGGAAAGTGATTGTGAGGGGTATCTGGTGAGTATAATGAATGTTGAGGGGTAGTAATGTCCAGATCTTGATAATGTACCAGTAGTTCGGGAATATTTAGAGGTATTTCCAGATGATCTTCCAGGTTTGCCACCAGACCGGGAAATAGAGTTTGTTATTGAGTTACAATCAGGAACTGCTCCTATATCTAAAGCGCCATACAGAATGGCACCAGCTGAACTGAAGGAATTAAAGATACAGATACAAGAGTTGCTAGAAAAAGGATTCATCCAACCTAGTTTCTCCCCTTGGGGAGCACCAGTTCTGTTTGTTCGAAAGAAGGATGGCACATTGAGGATGTGCATTGATTATCGGGATCTCAACAAAGTTACGGTGAAGAATAAATATCCATTGCCTCGCATTGATGATTTGTTTGATCAGTTACAGGGTGCATCTATCTTTTCTAAGAATGATTTGCGGTCGGGGTATCATCAGTTGAAGATTAGGGAGAAGGATATTCCAAAGACTGCATTTAGTACAAGGTATGGGCATTATGAATTTTTGGTGATGTCGTTCGGTTTGACAAATGCTCCGGCAGCATTTATGGATTTGATGAATAGAGTATTTCAGGAATTTCTCGATAAATTTGTGATTGTGTTTATCGATGATATTCTAATTTACTCTAAGAATAAGGAGGATCATGCTCTACACTTAAGAAAGGTGTTAGAGATTTTGAAGGAGAAGCAATTATATGCGAAGTTTAAAAAGTGTGAATTTTGGTTGGATCGAGTTGTTTTCTTGGGTCACGTGGTATCGGGAGAAGGAATTTCGGTAGATCCAAGTAAAGTAAAAGTAATCCATGATTGGCCACAACCCTCAAATCCTACTGAGGTTCGTAGCTTTCTTGGATTGGTTGGATATTATCGAAGGTTTGTTGAAGGATTCTCCAAGATTGCTTCATCATTAATGCAGTTGACTAGGAAGAATGTGAAGTTCACATGGACGGAGTCATGTGAGCAAAGTTTTCAAGAATTAAAGAAACGATTGACATCAGCACCTATCTTAATTATTCCTACGGAGACAGGAAACTTCAAAGTTTATAGTGATGCTTCAAAGAATGGTCTTGGATGTGTATTGATGCAGAATGAGAAAGTGATAGCTTATGCATCCAGACAGTTAAGAGAGTATGAGAAGAATTACCCAACTCATGATTTAGAGTTAGCCGCAGTGGTGTTTGCACTCAAGATTTGGAGGCATTATCTGTATGGAGAACGTTGTGAGATCTATACTGATCATAAGAGTTTGAAATATTTCTTCACTCAGAAAGAGTTGAACATGAGGCAAAGAAGATGGTTGGAATTGGTGAAGGATTACGACTGTGTTATCAATTATCATCCCGGAAAAGCCAATGTGGTTGCTGATGCATTGAGCCGAAAGGCAATACAGAGTGTAGCTGCTATGACCATAAATCAGAAACCAGAGTTGCTTGATTTGCAAAAGATGGGTGTGGAGATCATTCAGGAAGGATCGTTGGAAGCAAGGATGGCAGCTCTGACACTTCGACCAACTTTGATGGATAAGATTCGACAGAGCCAACAGGAGGATAAGTTGTTTGACAAGATAAAGAATGATATCAGCTCTGGAAAGTCTTCTGACTTCCAATTAGGAGAAGATGGTGTGATTCGTTATGGAGGTCGATTATGTCTACCTAAAGTAGATGACATTCGAAAAGAAGTGATGGCGGAAGCTCATTCAACACCATACTCTGTACATCCAGGAGCTACTAAGATGTATAGAGATTTGAAGTTATATTATTGGTGGCCAGGGACGAAGAGAGATGTTGCTCGATATGTAGAGCAATGTCTGACTTGTCAGCAAATCAAAGCCGAGCATCAGAGACCAGCAGGAACTTTGCAGCCTCTATTTATTCCAGAATGGAAGTGGGAGAATATTACTATGGATTTTGTCATCGGACTACCAAAAACGGTGAAAGGTCACAATGCTATTTGGGTTATTGTAGATCGATTGACTAAGTCAGCTCATTTTCTTCCTATTAACTCTACGTATTCCATGGATCGTTATGCCCAACTATATATACAAGAGATTGTCAGACTCCATAGAGTACCACTTACCATTGTGTCAGACAGAGATACGAGATTCTTGTCTGCTTTCTGGAAGAGTTTACATAAGGCGTTGGGAACATAATTATCTTTCAGCACAGCATTCCATCCACAGACAGATGGTAAATCAGAGCGTACAATAAAAATCTTGGAGGATATGCTGAGAGCGTGTGTGTTGGATTTTCAAGGTCAGTGGAGTAAATTTTTGCCTTTGATAGAGTTCTCGTACAATAACAGTTATCAGTCTACCATCGGGATGGCTCCATATGAAGCATTGTACGGGAGAAAGTGTAGATCTCCAGTATATTGGGATGAAGTTGGAGAGAGGAAACTTTTGGGTCCAGACTTGATTCGTGAAATGTCAGAAGCTGTTACTCGTATACGAGAGAAGATGAAAGTTGCTCAAGATCGGCAAAAGAGTTATGCAGACAAACGGAGGAGAGAATTGGAATTTGAAGTGGGTGATCAGGTATTTCTGAAAGTATCTCCAATGAAGGGGATAATGCGATTTGGAAGGAAAGGGGAACTCAGTCCAAGATATGTTGGTCCGTTCACTATCATTGAGAGAGTTGGCAGTGTTGCCTATAAGTTGGAGTTACCAGCATCAATGTCTAGAGTACATGACGTGTTTCATGTGTCTGTGTTGAGGAAGTATGTTCCAAATCCATCACATGTTCTCAGGCAGGAAACAGTTGAGTTGAAAGAAGATTTGAGTTATGAGGAAGTACCAGTTGAGATCTTATGGCGAGACGTGAAGAAGCTCAGAAATAAAGAAATACCATTAGTAAAAGTATTATGGAGGAACCAACTAGTTGAGGAGGCTACTTGGGAAAGAGAGGATGAGATGATGGCTAAATATCCAGACCTCTTCAGGTAAGTAAATTTCGAGGAAGAAATTTTTATAAGAAGGGAAGAATGTAATACCCAAGTTTCTCACTACTAGTGTGTCAATATAATTTTATTTGTATTATGTGCATTTTATAATTATGTGACAATTGTTTCTAAATTTTATTTATCTTTACATTTTATTTGAGACATCTGTGATAATAATGGTGACAATATGTGAATATATGTGTGCATAAATATTTACGTGTATTAATTTGGATATATGAGTAAATTATTTTATGTGTATGAATACACTTTTCTTAATTATTAAGTATCACACGGTTTTTATAATAATATATATATAATATATATATATAAAAAAAGAGAAAAGTTAGTCAAAAAGGTGCTGCCACCTTAGCACCCAAATTTCAAATTGTGGCTGAATATCAGCCGTTCTTTTATAAAAAAAAAATTTAAAAGTCAAAATTGGTGGTTGCATTAGCAGCCAAATTTGACATTAGTATTCATTTAGGCTGCAATCAGCCGTAATATTAATAAAAAAATTAATTAAAAATTATTATGTATTAATTGAGTTGTCGGTCTTTTTTCTATATAAATGGGTGTGGGGAGGTGATTACCTCACGCCCCAAAACTGAGTTCAGAAAAAAAAAATTTTTTTTTTTAAAGAGAGGGAAGGGTTTGTGCCGGAGCTGGAAGGAAGGAATTAATTTCGGATTTTTACGGATCTATAGTGTTACTATTGCCGGAGTTCAAGTAAGTAGAAGTCCAACTACAATGCATAAATATGTTGTGTGTAAATTATTTGTGATTAATATGTGATAATTATGTTGTGAATTATTTGTGATTAGTTTAATTATGTTATGAATTATTTGGGATTAATAGATTATACAAGTTGTGGATTTATGTAATTTGAAATAATATTATTGTATTATATATATCTTGTGATTGGGAACTGTTAAAAATATATCCGTATGACTTGAGAAGATGTTGGTTATAAGGATCTGTGTGATCCAAGATGGAGTTGTTATTATAAAAGATCTGTGTGATCCAAGGTGATGTGGATTTGTGCGAATTAAATTAAGTTGTTATTTTATTTATGATTAAATATTGATATTGATGTCATAAATGATTTATGATGTATATTTAATTGCACTGGTTGCATACCATGCATATCATGAAAAGTGTTTTCCCTAAAATTAATAAGATACTAATGGTGTGTGCGGCCACTATATATGCATCTCTGTCAGGGTTCGGAAAAATCATTCCCGACATTTTTGTCAGGGGTTCGGAAAAATCGTCCCCACCACTTTGTCAGAGTTCGAAAAAATCGTTCTCGTCATTATTTTTGGGGTTCGGAAAAATCATCCCCATTGAGCTCATTTGGGGTGCATATCATAAGTGTGTCGTGGGGATCCCGCAACGTGAACAGTTTTCTAAATAAAAGAGACAAATTAGTAGATTAGGAAATAAATGCATTTTCATGCATGATTTCTACTTACTGAGATTTTTGTCTCATTAGTTTATGCATTGTAGGTGAGCCTGATACTATTTAAGTATGTGGTGTGATGTACTATGCAAGCTGTGGAGCTCCTACAGGGTTTGAGCAAGATGTACATAGATGACGACCTGTTGGGCTAGACCGTGTGTTTATTTTGTTTCCACTGATATTTTACTATGTAATAAAAAAAATATTGTCACCTGTTTGTGTGGATTGATGTGGTGTCAGAAACCAGTTGTGTATGTTGAACTGGTGTGGTCGTTTGGATAATATATATTATGTGAGAAAAAAAATAATGTGCGAATTTTATGATGATAATGTTTATGTTAATTAAAGAATTATAAGTTATGAAAAGTGGGTCGTGACAAACTGCCACAGTTCTGCAAGGAGGTCGCGGCATTTGTTAGTATTATGTTCTTAGTCCCATTTTTGGTTAAAATAATACAGAGTAAGATAACTCTATCATTGTCGCACAAATTAGGTATTTGTACCCCTTGGAATCTTTTAGAACACGTGCATAACTTATTCTGGATTCAGCACCTACACGGCTCGTGTAGCAGCACACGGCTCATGCGCTGCAAACATAGTTCGGCGTGTACTGCGTGTTACCAGACAAGGCTCGTGCGCTGCACACGATCCCCTCCTTGGCATGTAGCGTGTTCTGATGCTCGCGCATGGCGACCTCGGGTAGGCCCATATTCTACACAAGGCCCGTGCGCTCGAGCATGACTCGTGCACAGGAACACGGGGCGTGTTCAGGCGTGCCCTGTTCTCTTTCTTCATTTTTGCTCCCAACTCCATTTTGCTCCATTTTGATCAATTTTACGTACATTTAAATTTATTTCCACATTCTTATCAATCTATACCACACTTCTCCTAATTGACATGAAACTCCATCAAAAATTATACAATACGGATAAAAAACATCAAAAAATCACAAATAAAGACACTAAAATCTAGGTGAAATGACGATGATCAACTCCCCAAACTTAAAGTGCTGTTCATCCTCGAACAACGAAAAATGATAACAAGAGGATAAATTTTCACCTACGAAAATACTTAACGAACATAAACCACAACACATCACAAGTAATAAGAACTACAAAATCACATTAAGTATCCTTACAACGTCAAACTCATAACATAAAAGATTAACAAGTTCAATCTCAAGAAGACAAAAGGGTTATCAAATTCATTACGGTCCAAGCCTCTCATAGGATATCAAATTCACGATCAACACTCTATGAAATACGATTATTCAACACTCATTAGCCGGTTAGAACCGACTCACCATAGGCTTGCTCATAGACTATGTTCACAAGTCACCCTAGTTTCAAAAGGTGATCAAATAAGTCTTTATCTTTGGATGTAATGTTTAGGCTCTTTGGTAAGGTGGAAAGAATTTGGATAAAAGTGACTATACAAGTGTAGATAAACGAATAGATAATTCTTTTCTCCAACATCTTCACTTTCAATCTTCCTCTTCTGTTTGAACTTCATAAACACTAAATATCATCATACCATGGATTCTTGAGCTTCTTTTGAATTGCATACTTCCTTTCTTTGACTTTTGAATTCCTTGAGCATATTTTTCTTATTTTGCTCCTTTTGTACTTTGAAGGTTGCATGTACATTTCGCTTGAACTCCTTTCATCATTTTCTTACTTATTTACCATTTCCTTTTTCTCTTCTAACACAATTCTCACATTAAACCTCGTAGACCATCATCTCCTCAATCACCTACACAAATGGTATATATGTAAGGCTTAAATGGGTATTCAAGGCTTGTAATGTGCTAAAATCACAAAGAACAGGCTCATAGACTCAACTTAGCTTACTAAGAATAATGTATGGGTAAGGAAATATATGGCTATGACTCATTTAACAAGGATGGCCTAAGATCATTTCACAAATATCCACCATTCGGGCTTCGTTCCTATAGTCCATGAGCAAGTTCTAGCTTGTCTAAGTTCACTCGGTCCTCTCATAAAGAAATCTAACCATGAAGGCATGGTTGAGGCTCAACTCTCACAAGCTTTTGCTTGGACCAAAAAGAACCCTAATTAACCTTTATACTTCTCAAAATTGAATAAATTATGTAATTCATGTCACAATTTCAACTAGTAGAAATCCTTAACATGCTTGCCATCACCTAACACAAATAATGCATCATAGCTCATATTCAAAACATTTAACACCTTCCCAAAACAAATCACCAAACCAACCTAAACAAGAAATAAAATCACAAGCAAAACACTTAGGCAAAGGCTTACCAAACTACAAACATGATAAAAACACATAAAAACAATACCAAAATCGTCAATCAAAAGAAATTAAAGCACATCATCTCACATCCATAACAATTAAGCTCAACTTCCCATCACATCCATATTATGAAAACAAACTAAAATACCAAAATAAAGAGAAATTAATAGCATAAAACTAAAATAAAACCCAAAATAATCCTCCCAAAATACAAAACAAATCAAGTACAATCCAATCTAACAATCTCAAACCAAATGTCTATCATAACTCAAATGAACTAAAAGAAGTGACTAGCACTAAAAGAACTTCCTTCATGGCTCCGGAGGTGGAGGTGGCTGATAAGGACCCCAAGGGTTGACACACGAGGAGATGCTGGGAATTGAAAGTTGAACATCATAGTCATCATCTCCTCCATGTTATTGGAATGCACACGAGCTTGCTTGTCGTGATAATCCCTATGACGTTGTCATTCTAGAAGCTCTTGAATGTGTGTTCCATGCACTTATTGTGTCTCTTGAATCTTCCTAATCTGTGCTGCATACACCTGTTGAGTCTGCCTTATCTCTCTCACCTCATCTAACATGAAGTTCCATCTCAAATTCCCATCGGGACCCATCTATTGTTGTTTCTCTTGCTCTTCTTCTTCAAACTCTGGTGGCTCAAGAACTTGTTCGTCAAACTCCACCTGATGATGTGGTGGCTCCTCCTTATCTCCTTCCATCGGTACGGGCTCCGCTCTCAAATTGGCTAGCTCTCGATTCAACTCAACCCTCATTTGTTGGAGTACTTCTTCCATTCCTTCTCGGTTATGTCTGTAAAATTCTCATACTACCCTGGAGTGGTTGACACTTGCCATGGCAAAATTTGCATACTTCCAATGAGTGTACATCGTGGTAAGCTCCGGAGCAAGTAGAGGAAATGGGGCACCCTTTCTTGCCTTAGGAAGTATCAACCCCAATTGGGGACTCCATACTTAAAAGCTGATTACAGTTCAACCCTTCACTTGTCATCTTGTATTGCATCCCTATAAGGTTGACACCCAAGCCTTGAGCTATCATAGTGACCAGGCCTCCGAACATCACTCCTTGAGAAGTTTGCCTCTTAGCCACTCTCTCTGCATGATGAAAAAAATGTGGCACCGTATTTAGTTATAGCTCACGATATAAAAAAAATATTATGTACAACTGTTTTTCACCCACTGCTCCACTTTCAAATCTTCCCAAAACGGTGTTCGAGATGATTTTCTCAAGGTATCTTATCACCAGGTTTCTTATCGCAGTTCCTTTTGATACTCTAGGAATGTATTATGTCTGCTCTGTCCCATCATTTACTAGTCTTTTCCACCAATCTTGTTGGTTAAACCCTCCTCCGTCGTAGAAGCTTCTGTGGCCTTGACATGGCGGACACCTTATAAATCAGTTCAAATTAGGAAGAGAGATGTCCCTTCTCATCATATTATTCAATTGGAACATAATGGACACTGGGAATTTGTTCGTATCCTTCTTTACCTCAAGAGTACACAAAAACTCGGCTGTAAGGTGCAAGTAAGTAGGAGGTCTCTTATCGAAAAACTCCTCCATGTTTGCAAACTGAAACAAACTCCTCAAATCTCCCTCTATTCCAAGTTCCTCCATAGTCGTGGTGTCTTGGAATCAAGTTGGTTTTACCTTAGGGAGAATTGTTTCCTAACGGAGTGCGTATTTTCCCCAATATTCTTCAAACTCTACACCAAAATAATCTAGATGAATCCCATCTTCCATAAATTGGGCATCAATATTAGCAAGTTCCATCTCATTAGTCACAATGATAAAATCCTCATTTCTTGCCCTTCTTCTCCTTTCAGCCATCTACAAGATTCATCACTTCAAAAATTAACTTCAATCTACTCACCTCAAATTAACTTCTATCTAAGCATGGAATCACCACAATTTATTCATCTAAATGTAAACTCTAAACATGCTTGGCTATCACTCTATCATGAATATACAACTTCTAAACACCACTATTTGAATTCCACACAACTTTCCTATTTTCTTAAAAGCTACGAACAACAACTTCATTATTCCACATATGTCAAAGCATCATATTCATGTCAACTTCCACAAGTATAATCTCAAGTATCCAATCACTGCTCATAATGCAAATATGATTTTACAATTACACAAAATTATCACTAAGGCATTTCATTGAACACTTGGCATGCACAACATTTCAATATGTTTTCAAATAAAGACCAAATAGCCTCATGCCTAAATCCTAAAAACTAGGCCCTATTTCATGGCAATATCATCATCATACAAGCCTTCCCAATCAATATGCCATTTTTTAATCATTCAATTTAACCAAAGTAAAAAATTCGCAAATTTATATATCATGAACCCTAATTTCCATTTCAGTCCAATAATCAAATTGGCAAATGTATGTTCAATGATCAAAAATATGTTCCAAACTCACTATAAGACAAAGCCCATATGATGAGAGTGGAAATTCATGTATTTTTTGTTCCAATTTGATACCTCTTTGATGTATTTTGATGTTATATTTGCGCAAAAAAGGAATGCTCTTGTTGTTATCGTTAAAAGGTGCTTGAGAGGTATTTTGTCGTGTTTTTCATTGGAAAAGAGGGCTAAAGTGATTGAGGATTAAATACAAAGTAAAATGGAGCTGGAGAGGTCGAAGAAAATGGCACACGACTATTGCACGACCGTAGCCGTGTGTGGTTGATCGAAGCCATGTGAGACTTTCTCATAGCCGTGTGGGAGATTTTGTCGCACAGTTGATCGATAGCCGTGCAAGGATTTTTTAAGGTCGTAGAGAGCAAGATACATGAAGCCATGCATGAAGATCACACGGTTGTGCGAGGAAGAATTGCGCATGGTTGTTGCCATGCGAGGAAGAGTTAACACACTGGCCATGTAAAATATCGTGTGACCCTCGCACTGGCCGTACGAGGTGCCGTCAGAGGTGCCATGCACCAAGTTTATCCATCGTGTGCCCAATCCTTACTCAACGCGTCACTTATTTTTAGCCCAGCCCATTCCATCCGTATAAATACTCCAATTTTGATTTTCACGAGAACAGACCCTTCACGCCACCATCAACAGCACATAGTGCCCTAATTTATCCATTATTCACCACCTTCTATCCATCCGCTGGAAAGATGATCAGAGTTGCTACTTGGATTGGAGACGGAGATTCCAACGGAGATCGTGATTGAAGAATTGAAGTCCTTCATAAGGGTCCTTTATTTTTCAGTTATTTATCTTTGTTATTTTAGGAAATGGTTAGGGTTTATTACATCTTTGTAATTTGTCCTCGTAAATCCATGGGCTAAGTGTCTTTGTTGGTAATGTTAGGGCGCTAAGACAGATTTAACTATGTGATTTGATTGCCCTAGACTTGGACTTATTATACTGCAGATTGTTTATTTCCTTATTGAAGAATATATTTTAAGACTTCATATTATTGTGTTTTGGGTTTTGATTCCTTTAATTATTCTTGACGGTATCACTGATTGATAGTTAATAAGATTCTCTATTTCTGATTAATAATTGTTTTTCCTGTGATATTCTTAGGAGATTGGCCTATAATACCTAAAAGTGTTAGACAATCAATTTGGAATATTAATTACTTAGTAAAATATTATTATTAGGTAATTGGTAAATAGACAAAAGGGGTTAACAAACACGTACCTAGAAATGGAAGTCCAGTGCTCTATCCTTTAATAGAATTTAGAATGAAGTACCTATAGAGGGAGAGGGAGTTAATTTCTTATTTCTCCTAGGAGTTTCAGCTCATTATAAGTGTTAGATTCTACCCGATCAAGGTAATTTAAATAGGCTTGATGATCCTCTTATAAACGTCTACAGGTAATTAATTTGGATCTAAATAAATTAGTCGCATAGTTAAGCTATTTGCCCGAGCATTGCCAATTCTCCATTCTTGAATTCTCAATCATTTCTTCTACGTGATTTATTTTATTTGCTTAGTTTAATTGTTTAATTTGAGTTTAATTAGTTTAATTAATTATCCATTCAAAACCCCCAGATTTGCCTTGCAATTGAATAATCATATAGGATTATTTATTAAATTTATAACTATCTCGTGGGAACGATATTCACTTGGTCACGTGCACTACAATTGATCCCCTACACTTGAGGGTGAAAGAAAATAGCGATCAAGTTCTTGGCTTCGTTGCCGGCGATAGTTTATAAATTTAAATTTAATTCTATAGTGATTTATTTTCTTGTAGGACGTTAAACTTTTTACTTGTTTTATTTTATTTTTATTTTTAAATCCAAACAATTCTGATCTTCTGCGTCAGCACAGGTATAAGTCGCTAAGATGGCTGATGATCAGCAAGCCCCGACTTCTATACGGGACCAGTATAAACTGAAGCACACCACTAATGCTGGTTTGAATGGACCTACGATCACCGCAGAGAGTTTTGAGTTGCCTTTCGGACTGATTCGGATGGTGGAGAGACAGTAGTTTAGTGGAAATCCTGTGGAGAATCCTAGTGAACATCTGCAGATGTTTGATAAGTATGCAAGGATTCAGAAGTATAGGAATGTTTCGGAGGATGCTATCAGGATGCGGCTTTTTCAATTCTCACTTACGGGGAAAGTCAATGAGTGGTATAACAATCTTCCTCAAGGTTGTTGTACTACTTGGGAGCAACTTGCAGATAGGTTTCTTAATAAGTACTTTCCTCCATCCAAGAGTTTCTTGATAAAGAAGAAGATAACACAATTCAAACAAGGAACCTTGGAGAGTTTCTACGAGGCATGGGAGAGGTTCAAAAAGTTGTTGCGAAGCTGTCCCAAGCACAGATTTTAAAAGGATACTTACTTAGGCTTCTTCTATCAAGGCCTAAGAAGAGATTCGAGAGTGTTGGTGGATGCAACAGCAGGTAGATCTATGTATAAATAGTCTGCCGAGGCAGCTGAAGAGATATTTGAAGACATGGCAGCAAACACGTATGATTGGCCGACAGAAAGAGCAGATGAAGATGCCTCTTTTGACAAAGTGGCGAAGGTAGTGATACAAGCTGGAAATAGTGAAGTGTCAGCTCTCTATGATCGATTAGATGAATTAAATAATAAGTTGGACCGCCTTACCAAAGGAAACAGAGAGGAAGTAATGATGGCTAGAGATGAAGAGCAATTCGAGGATGCAAACTATGCTATGGAACAGAGTTTTCAAGGAGATAATAGAAATAGACAGAATTTCAGACCTAACAATCAGTTTGGGGGGATGAATAACCAAGGGAACAACCGTCAATTTCAGAAAGGTTGGAACCAAGGAAATCCAAACTTCAACAACTAGAGAAGGGATGAGAATCTACATGATTCTCCTTAGATGCATTATCAAAATCCATCATTATTTCAACACCAATTTCATTCCTTCCCAAATTGTTATCAAGCTCCATAAACACACTTTAAAAAGTCATTAATTCTCATAATAGAAGGACAGTCAAGGCTCAAAATAATTCGGATACTCAAAGTGGTTATTTCTCATAGGCTGCCAAAGAATGAGGTTTTTAGGCTCAACGGGGCTAACTAGCGAAAAACATCATTTGGTAGGGAATTATTTGGCTAAGTGACTTATAAATTCAAGGATGACCTTAAAATCAACTCCCATCATCTAACACAGATGTATTTTAAAGTAAGATAAGAGGAAAATTCTAGAATACATACACAAGAATGATACTCACCAGAAAAGAATTATCATGTGATTATACTTATGAATACGGCTCAAAAGCTCACATGGATTTTTAACAAGTAACAGAGCACTTTTCATGGTAAGTAATATTCCATGAGTACATATAGAACTTCATACTACAATATAATTCAAGCACACTTCCTTCATCAATTTCAAAAGCATATGAATTCCAAGCACAATTTAAACATATAAGCTCACATGGATCACAAAATAAAAATCTCAATTCTTCCACTCTCATGAATTATAAGCACACATAAAAATTAGAGTAAGGAAACGAGGGCACCTGATTTTTCTTCTTCGTATGCACGAGCTTCTCGAGTTGTTCAACTCGGTCAGATCAAAGCCTCAGTGTAGAACTCGTCTTGCTACTCTTTTTTCCTATCATCAAAGCTCAAGCACACCTCATCATCACGATTTATCAATAATAAAATAGGAGAACTATAAGAAAGACTCAATTTGACTACCTAATCGACTCCACACACTAGACACACACTAAACATTAGGTAAGTTGTAAAAAATCGACATACCAACACCTATTAAAATATTAATATGCCGTAAAAAGTCAACCCCCTAACAAACAAACAACAAGATGAAAGGAAAAATTATACCATTGGTGCTTATAAGACGAGGTCAGTACATCACACTCCCAATCTTAGTAAAAACGTAAGTTGATACTAAGTTTGAAAAGAGATGTAACTGCCAAAACTTGAGCGCCTCAAATATAATAACTCCTCACTCACACAAAAAAATAATAAAGTAATAAAAAATAAAAGGGCAAGCCCCCAACAGGCGCTCAAATTTAACGTCGAAGAATCACGACGGTAGAGGGTGGACTTCTCGCATCCTCACTTTCAAATATTTTTTTTCCTCTTGTCTACACTCAGCACCTCATATTTCTTAGTCACAAGTATATGATCCTTGGAATTTCCTTCCTCCCATGGCTATCTAGATTCCTCCTTTTCAACCTTCCACTCAAATTCAGAATTATTTGTCCTATTAAAATCAAGATTAAACAAGTTAGAAATCACATCTATGCTCTTGTATGATTGAGTCTCCATGGGCATCTTCATTGCATGATCAAGAGAGAAAACCACATCTTCATTGTCCATTTACAGTCTAAGCTTCTCGTCTCTCAATCTTTTTATTCTTTCCCACTTTTTTTTTCAGCTGTAATTTCTATATTCTGCTCTTGTTCTGGTACCGGAGTGTTCGGGGCAACAAGTATAGCATTCGAGATGGAAATAGGGATTGATTGCAGCAGTTCGACCTCAGTTCGACTAGATTGCTCTGGTCGAACGGACTGTGTCTGGTCGAATAGACTGTCTGTAGATGTGTCTTCCGATTGTCCAATACTCATTCGACCAAACTTAGACCAGACAAGTCTGGTCATACGGGATGAGAGTGGTCGAAATCGGGAGTCTTTAATTTGAACTTTACTTTTCTCTTCAATAGGTGCTCGTTCGACTATGGTTCCACCAGATAGGTCTGGTCGAATGGCGGATCAGAAAATATAGCATCGTTTCTCTATTTTTCCAAAACTCGTTCGACCATCAGTTCTAGTCGAATTTATCAAACGGGAGCCCTGTCTTCTTTATTTTCATCCATCGGCTTCATCAGACCTTCACACTGTGTCTTGACCTCAATATAATGGCTTTTCACTCTTTCGGATTCGTTATACCTTAAGACGGGAATATTCTTTTCTCCAATGTTCGTGTTAATTGATTCATGTTCCCGGCCATCTACCCCATAATAAAAGTCAGGTCCTTCAACTGCTTAAATAAATCTGCATGATCAACATTCATTCTTGCTTCAAAGCAGTCAACCCTTGTATCATTCTCAGCCATGTATCGATTGAAGGTATATTTGACACTCTTTACTTCGTGCTGCTGCATACTAGGCCTTTGTGTTAACTTTATAATCTACTTCTGCTGAGACTCTAGTAGCTTGTTGATGTTAGCTAAACTAGAAACGATCTCATCATCCCTATTAGGCTTCACTGCTTGATTTTCAACTTGTGATACCTTGTCAAGTACATATGATCCTCTATCTCTTTACATAGACTAGTCACGTGAAATCATAGAGATGTCTTCAAAACTTTTATGCTTCAAGTGTTGTCTTAGATAACAGCGCTCCACCTGATGATGCATTAATAAGAATATGCGACTCACAATTCAATCCATAGTAGAAGATGCTTATGTACTGAGCCTTAGACATTCCATGCTGTGGACACCTCCTGAACAAATCTTTAAACCTATCCCACGCCTCATGAAATTTCTCACCCTGATTCATAACAAATTGGGTGATCTCTTGCTTCATTTCTAAAGATCCTTGAGGGTGGCATGTATCTCTCCAAGAACTTCTGTTGCAGTTGGTCCCATATAGTACAATCTGTGGCATCAAGAGTTTTATACCAAGCTTCTGCCCTATCAATCAAAGAGAACTTGAATAGGGCAATCCGTCTAGCATTATCATGAGCTCTAGAACCCTTTTGAGTGTTTGCATAACCAATGAATCTTTTGAGGTGCTGATATGGATCTTCAAATTGACCTCCAGAAAAGGGATTCTTCTCTACCATGTTAATAAGAGCGCAATGTATCTCAAAATCATAATCTTCCCCCCTTGCTCCTATCAAACTTATGTTGCCAATCCCATAGTTCATGAAAATCTCACGTATGGCAATATCATCTGGATTTTGCCTTGTTCCGGCCATGTTTAGCTTAGTGTGTGATTCGTTCCTTTCTTTCCTCTTCTTTTCTGTTGCACAAGTACCTCAGAAAAATTCAAGATTAGATAGAATTAAAAAATCACAAATAAAAGTCTTAATCAAACTAGAAATAATAAAATCAATAATAACATGCGTCCCCGACAACAACGCCAAAAACTTGATGCGCATTTTCTTTACACATAAAATTAATCCCCAAGTATTAAGGATATGATCAGTTGCAGCTTAAGCAAGCGACCAAGTTAAATTATCAAAACCAAAGGACGGCGTATTATTGATTTAAATATTTACTAAATTAATTAAGATGAATTGGCAATAAAGGTTGTGAATTTAATTATTAATATACTAACAAAAATATTGAATAACAATTAAAATAAACACTAGAAAAATACAAATGTGACTCAAGAATGGAGAATAGGTAGTCCTAGAATAATCCAGTTTCACTCATTAATTTTTCTGTCGTGTATCAATGTCTGACTCTGCCTTGTGGAATATGAACGCATCACTAAGCCATGTAAATCTACTCTATAGATACAAGTAAATATGCGTGTAACACATGTGAATAGCCTTGGAGTAAGAAATATAATTTCACTCCCCTTTCTAGGTACTATCAGTATCAATTATTTCCCCCTAGGATTGGTACTCTAACCCGATATGATCTCTCTTTATAGTAACTATAAAATTAACTTATTTATCCTACTTACTAACCCCAATTCAATTCAATTAATAAGTATTCATATAAGATAGTTCTAATGAAGCTTCAGAATCCCCTCACTTAGAATCATAACATAGAATCCTGCTCAGCAGTGAACGCACTCAATCAATAATCAAGATATTTATTCAGGCTCTACATAACAGTTAATGATGCACAAAACAACTCTGAGTATGAATTAAAAACGCATAATCATTTATAAAATAAATCCACAAGTAGTGTTGTACGGAGTATACACGCGAAAGTTCAATTAATTCCTTCAAAACCTTAGATCTACCAAAATGGTTCTAGCCCATGATGTTAAGAAGAACAATCATGGGGGTTGGATTGATCTTTACCCATATGTCTAGAAATACAAGATAAATTAGGAAACGATAAAAATCCTAGATGTTACGTCGTCGCGTCCTTCTCCTTCTTGAATCCTCCTCTTGGTTCTCCTCTTGATTCAGCAGATGAATCTTCAAAGTAATAGATGGATAGAAGAAAGGATGTGGATGATGGTTGGGGATGATCCCCCCTTGTGGGGTGTAGGATGATTGTGTTGCTCTCCCCCATCAATAATAATATGATGTATATCCCCTTTTATACTTGTAAGCTCTCCTCATGGACCTTGGATGAGCTTTTTCTTGAAAAATACGATAATACACATACATGGGGTAAAAATGCCATCGAAAATAGATCTATGTGTCTACGTTCGACCAAAGTGGTTTTGGTCGAACGGGAGGTCGAACGGATCTCTTTGGTCGAATGGGAGGTCAAGCTGCATGCACAATCTCACCGTTTCGCACATAACTTCCACATCCGAGCTCCAATTTGAGTGATTCTTATGCTCACGTGATCCTCTCTTCCTTGGATTTCTATCTATATATAAAAATTATGAAAAATCTAATATTTATAGGTGTAAAAAACCATGAAAAGTGACACAGCTATTCTGTTCGGCAAAGCTTGCACGACGTCACCATTTTATCATAACTTTTTCGTCTGGACTCTGATTGAAGTGTTTCTTATGCCAAAATGATCCTCTCTTTTGTGACTTTCCAAATATATATCACACTTCTAGTTCAGAGCTCTACAACAACACAGAAAAATTAGACAAATTGGAGTTGAGTTTTTCAGCTTTCTTGCACAAATTGCACCTTTTCTCCAACCTGGCACTTTTGATCCTTTTTCCACCTAAAACAAAATAAAATACCTCAAGTGCACCTTTTTTACAAATATATCTAATATAAGACACTTGTGTTAAGATATAGCAACAATTCCCATAAAAAAGGTGTTAGATTGGATAATAAAACACGCTTATTTTCACTCTCATCAAGCATTTAACAACTTTGAGAAGATTGACCTATATTAGGCATAGAAATGCCTTGTTGAGGATTTGGAAACACTTGTAGATTCATCAAAGGCATAGGAATACTTTGTTGAGTATTTGGAAACACTTGTTGACTCACCATAGGTGTAGAATTCTAAGACACTTGCAAATTAGAATTCATCCTTTTAAGTATCTCCGAAATTGCTTTTTCGGTTACATCCTCCTTAGGTACTTCCTTTTTCTTCACTTGTTGCATTCATACTTCTTATATCTTAGCAATTCTTTCCTTTTCATACATCCCCGAAGCTCTATCCATTGGTCATTGACCCGTATTCAAAGCAATCTCTTTACATATAGCAATAGCTATTTTTGGAGTTTGCCCCAATATAGAACCTCCCGCTGAAGCATTAATAAGAATTCTTTCGCTTCCATTTAATCTGGCATAGAAAAATCCCACTTGTTGATCTTTAGGAAAACCATGTTATGGACATCTCCTTAGCATCGCTTTGAATCGATCCCAAGCCTCACTAAAAGTCTCAAGAGGCA
This sequence comes from Pogostemon cablin, assembly GCA_023678885.1. Taxonomy (NCBI): domain Eukaryota; kingdom Viridiplantae; phylum Streptophyta; class Magnoliopsida; order Lamiales; family Lamiaceae; genus Pogostemon; species Pogostemon cablin. The sequence goes on from CM042975.1 coordinate 24,313,998, forward strand.
TTTGCTTAAATTGGAATATTTGACCTTTTAGATGCAACATCTTTGATGGTGGAAAATACTTGCTTAAGAACCTTTGAGCCAACTCTCTCCATGTAGTACAAGATCCCGGAGGTATAGTATTATACCAAGCCTTAGCTCGGTCCCTTAATGAGAAGGAAAAGAGCTTCATCTTGACAGTATCCTCACTCATCCGTTAATCTTGATGGTATTAGCTAACTCCGTGAATTGAGATATGTGAGAATTTGGGTCTTCCATTGCACCATCCCCAAATTGATTTGCTTGCACCATATTAATCAGCCCCGTTTTCATCTCAAAATTGTTGACATTTAATGGTGGCCCCATAGCATAATTCTCATATTAAGGTTGGAAATAATCTCGGATATTCATCCCCACTCCATTATATCCATGGCCTCGAGGTTGATCTTGCACTATCGGGTGAGCTTGTTGATTATTTATAGCTTCTTGTTGTGTAAACAACTGTTGAATAATAGCTTTGTAATTGTTGGTTTTGCAAGTGCACTTGTTGAGCATTTCCTTGTAGCACAAACTCCGGATTAACATGTCATCCTCGAACATTATCACCCCCTGTTGAAAGTTCCTCATATGACCTTCATCAACCATATTGGCATTATCCATTCCATTTTCCATAACGTACTCCACAGGATCTAACACTCCTCTTCTTTGTCTTCTTAAGGTAGCTTCCAATTCCAAATTCAAAGGTTCAATGGATTGAGACCTCGAACGAGTTTGCATGTACCTACAAAAATTTCCAACTTAGCTTCCCAAATAACCAAGACAAGTAAACAAGTAACAAATAAAAGAAATACTCTTATCAAAACTAATCAAATTCAAAGTCGTTACAACCAAGATTTTAACATTTCCCCGGCAAGAGGCGTCATGTTCTTTGTCCCATTTCTAGTTAAAATAATGTAGAGTAAGAGAACTCTCTCTTCAGACCATCTATAGCACTCATAGCATCGTTGTTATAAACGTAGTGACCAAGTAACAAAATTTATAGAAAATCATCCCAATGAAAAATTAAAATGAAGGTGTACCCGAATTTGCCTTCAATCATGTTTTGTAAAAGTGATAGGATTTTGTTTACTGTAAAAATCTGCATGTTTTAGGGTCCAACTTAGCACCATTTTGTGGAATTTATGTTCGTATTTTAGCACTAAATGGTTAATTTTTATATATTTAATATATTGGTGCATTTGAGGTGTTATTTCGTATTTTTAAGTGGAAAACGGATTAAAAGTGCAAAGTTAGAATGAAGAGTGAAATTGTGAAAGAATGCTGAAAAACGCATGTCCAACTTGCATAATTTTTCTGTATTTTTTGTAGAATTCCAAATTGATCATGTGATATATGGTTGGAAAGCTACAGAAGAGAAGGTCATTTTGGATTGAGAAACACCTCAATTGGGGGGTCAGACGAGCGAGTTATGATAAAAATAGTGAAGTCGGACAAGATGTGCCGAACCTGCACAACTCGTGCCACTTCATATGGATAGAAAGCGAAGGAAGAGAGGATTGCGTGAGCGTAAAAATTACTTCAATCTAAGATCGAATGAAGAAGTTATGAGCAAAATCGTGAGGTCGCGCAGACTGTTGACGAATGGCATGACCTGGCGGCCCAATTTTCGTCCCGTTCGTGTTTTTGACGTGAAAAATCCCTATTTTGAGGTGGAGTCCTAATTTTAGCAGCCCTCAACTATAAAAGGTGCCCTTGGGGTGTTCCAAACCCTAACACTCCATAACTCTCTACCACTTCACGCCACTTTCCGCCCCTCACCTTCTATCCTACACCCTCCTTTCATCCATCATCCCACACACTTAGTCACGGTGTTTGCTACTTGAGAAGGAGAATGGAGAAGGATTATCAGGACAGAAAGAGAAGATAAATAATTATTCCAGATGAGGGTTTTTCTTCCTTCTTTAATTTCTCATTGTTGATATATAGACTCATGGGTAAGTTTTCATCTTTAACCATGGGTGTTCTTGTAACACCATGGGCTAGTACTTTTCTGGATATTTCTAGATTTTGAAGGTTGAATTGGATTAAATTGATGATCTAGACTAGGTTTTGGATTTCTGTAGTATACTTATTCCTTTATTAATGCTTTGATTTAATACTTATATTTTTGTCTTATATAATCTGTTCTCATTCAAGATATGTCATTGTCTTATGCATATTTATGCTTGTTGCTTGTGCCATAAAGGGATTAATTTTGTTAACAAGTTATAGGTAAAGGGGATCTAACCGTATAACCTTTATTCATTAAAATAATTAATATTGGACACTTAATATATCTATTAATTACAATTCTAGAGGATTTAGTTTCGTAGGTTGTTAGGTGGGAATTGAAGTTTATTTCTTAAGTACCTATAAAAGGAAGTCTAGTGCTCTAGCCTTTAATGGAATTTTGCATGAAGTACCTAGAAAAGGAGTATGAATTATTCTTCTGCATCTGAGGTGTTGAACCAGATTTATGTGTTAAGTTTACTTTAAAAGAGAGATTTAACATAATTAAGTGATTGCTTCATAAAATCTGCAGGAATTCTAACCGATTGTCTAGTGATTTAGTTTGACCAATTTAAACTGGATTACCTAGAGATATCTTATCTTCTCTCTTAAACACTTGTGATTGTTCGTGACTTTTATTTTATATTTAATTATTTTATTTAATATTTATTTTTCTGCATAATTAGTTTAATAAATCAAAAAACAGAAAAGGTTACTTTGTCTTAATTATTAGTGGTACGAATTGGTTAGTGTATACCTTATTTAACGTTAATCCCTTGGGTTTGATATTTTTACTTGGTCACACGCTGAGCTACAATTGATTCCCTACACTTGGGGATACATGCAAAAAGGTGAACAAGCAAATGGCACCGGCTGCCGGGGATAGTTCTTAGACTTATTTATTGAATTTCTTTTGTGATTTATTTTAGTCTAGGACGTTAAATTTTATTTGCTTTTATTTTTATTTTTATTTACATCCAAACTTTTCTGATTAGATGCGTGAGAACAGATGTATGATCACTAGGTCAAGTGGACTCCGTATTGAACCACTCAACCTAGAACTTGAAGCACTTGTCAGACTGAACAGATTGAAGTGAAAGCAGCTAGCTACACCTATTCCTAGCTCGGAGTCAGATACTTTATATTCACCTGAAGAATAGGAAGTTGATTTGGCTGAAGAGACAGAGACAATAGAGATGCTGAAGGAGATCAAACGACCCCGACCTCTATGCGGGACCAGTATAAGCTGAAGCATACAATGAATGCTGGATTAAATAGACCTGCAATCACTGTGGAGAGTTTTGAGTTGCCATTTGGACTGATCCGAATGGTACAGGCACAATAGTTTAGTGGTAATCCTTTGAAGAATCCTAATGAGCATCTGCAGTTATTTGATGAATATGCAAGGACGCAGAAGTATAGGAATGTTCCAGAGAATGCTATCAGAATGCGGATTTTCCAATTCTCACTAATGGGAAAAGTCAAAGAGTGGTACAACAACCTTCCTGCAGGATGTTGTACTACATAAGAGCAGTTAGCGGATAAGTTCTCGAATAAGTACTTTTCTCCTTCGAAGAGCTTTAAGGTAAAGCAAAAGATCACACAATTTAAATAAGGAGGCTTGGAGAGTTTCTATGAAGTATGGGAAAGGTTCAAGGACCTGTTGTGATGTGGTACACAGTATGGATTTACGAAAGACACTTATTTAGGCTTTTTCTATCTTGGCCTAAGGGGTGAATTAAGAGTGTTGGTGGATGCAACAACTGGTGGATCGGTCTTCAAAAAGTTAGCAGATGAAGCAGAAGAGATTTTTGAGGAGATGGCAACTAACACGTATGATTGGCCTATGGAAAGATCGGATGGAGTCGCTTTTGATAAAGTGGCAAAAGTAGAAGTACAGGTCAACAGCAGTGAGATGTCAGAACTAAAAAGTCAACTAAATGAGCTTCATAAAAAGATGGATCGCATCATAATAGGAAACAAATGAGAGGAGGCTAGTAATGAAGGAGATGAAGATCAGATGAAGGATACAAATTATGATATGGGTCAGAGCTTGCAAGAGGACTAAAGAAATAGACAGAATTTCAGGCCTAGTAATTAGCAGTGGGGAAGGAATGATCAAGGAAAAACTGGCAAAATCTGCAAAGGGGTTACCAAGGAAATTCCATCTTTAACAATCAAATAAGGAATGATAATCTATCTTATGCTAACCCGAGTAATGCAGTAGGACTTCTTCTAGGAATTGATCCATCACATAAGCCTATTGAAGGAAAAGCACCCGTGGATGATGAGTTGAAATTATTGTTGAAACAACAAGGAGACCTTATGAAACAACAAGGGGATCAGATAAAGCAGCATGGAGAATAGTTGAACTTGATGGTCAAGCTGATGATGTCTACTACTGAGCAATCTGAAAACATGCAGAAAGAGACAGATAAAAAGCAAAAAAGAAACTGATATTTCTCTTGGCCAATTGCATGCTGCAGTTGGAAGACTAGAGCAACAAGGTAAGTTTCCATCCCAAACAGTGACGAATCCAAAAGAACAAGTTATGGCTATCACCCTGAGGAGTGGAACGCAATACGAGGGTCCAAAGATGCCATCAGAATGAGCTGACGTTGAAACAGAGGTTGAAAAGTTGAGTGAACACAATCACGTCAGGGCTGACAAAGGGCAGGACTCGTGCCAGGATATGTACCACTCGTGCCACCTTCCGGACAGCAAATCCGACGAACAGTGCTCAGCGATAGAGGACCAAAGGAGTGGCACGACCACCAACAATGGTCGGCATGACCAACAAAACTGCTGGCACAACTCATACAGTGGAAAAAAATCTATCAATTATGAGCAGCACGAGTCAGGTGAATATCGGCACAACTCGTGCCCTTCTCCAGGAGAAACGTCGAAAATTCATTCCCTCGCGCTGCTGATCTCGTCCAGAACAATTCTAGGTCCCTAAAACTAAACAAAAGTCGAAAGAGCCTGAAGTTAAATTGAAAAAGTGGCAAAAAGTTAAGGCATAAAGAGCTGAAAACTATGTGATTTGGGGGCTAGCATTAATCTGATGCCTTATGCATTATTCAAGAAGCTTGGTTTGGGAGATGCAAAGCCAACATCAGTGGCACTACAGCTTGCTGATAGATCCATAACATAGCCTAGGGGGTGATTGAAGATGTTTTGGTGAAGGTTGAGAAGTTGATATTCCCAGTGGACTTCCTTGTGCTTGACATGGAAGAGGTGGATGAAGATAAAGTTCCTTTGATTCTAGGAAGGTCGTTCTTAGCTACTGCAGGAGCAATGATTGATGTTCAGAAAGGAGAGATCAGATTGAGAGTTAATGATGAATAAGTAGTCATTTCTTTAGAAAAAGCTGTGAGATGGCCTTCGGAGAAAGAAGATTGCAACAACATTGATGTAGTAGAGGAGATCATTGAAGAGTGTCTGCCTTTCATCCTATCTAAGGATCTACTTGAAAATTACATAAGTGAATCTATTACTATACCTACTACAGAATTTAATGATCTTGATAATATGTCTAATGAACTTACTCTTGAATTTCTTGAAAGCTTACTTGTGTTGAATGAGAACAGGAATATGAAGAAGAAAGCAGAGAGAGTGGAGAAAGCAAAGTGGAAGAGGCCATATCTGCCACTTGAACCTGAAGGAGCTGTACCTGAGGAGAAAAAAAAAGAACTGAAGCCGCTACCTGATCATCTCATGTATGCATATTTGGAAGAGAATGAATTTTTTCCGGTAATTGTATCTTCTTCCTTATCTAAAAGTGAGCTTGATAGATTGTTAGTGATCTTAAGAGAACATAAATCTGCTATTGGTTGGTCTATTGATGATCTGAAGGGTATTAGTTCATCTATTTGCATGCATAAAATAAGATTGGAAGACAAAAGTAAAAGTTGTGTGCAATATCAAATGAGATTAAATATTGCGATGCAAGAGATGGTTAGGGTAGAAGTGTTTGAGTGGTGATAAAGAGAAGTGAGTTCTATCTGAGGTCTACGCCTGACCGAGTTGGATAATCCGAGGAGCTTGTAAGATGTGGAGGAGATTAAAATCAGGTGCCTTCGTTTTCTTATTTTAACTTTTAATGAGATATTTTGTTGATTCTTGAGTAGTTCAGATGGTATAGTTTGAGTTTCTAGTTGTGTGCTTTGTAGGGATTTATTTGTTAGATTTCTGCCAAAAATTCATATGATCTTGAAATTAATTAAGGGATTGCACTTTAGTTACTTATTAGTATGAAGCTCTATGTGTACTTGTGAGATATTATTTGCCATGAAGAGTGCTCTATTACTTGTAATACCCATGTGAGATTCTGCTCCTATAAGTCATGTACATAATCACATGATATTTCTTTCTAGTGAGTATTATTCTTGTGCATGTATTATAAAACTTGCCTTTTATCTTGCCTGAGACCGATTGTTATGTTAGATAATGGGAGATGATTTTAGGCCGTCCTTGATTTTTATGAGTCACTTTGCCAAATAAGTTACTATCAAATAATTATATATCTGTAGTTAGCCCTTTTGAGCCTAAAACCCTTATTTCTTTGGTAACCTATGAAGATAGCCATTTGATATCCTATTTTAGCTTTAAATTCCTATATTTAGTGGAGAATTAAATGTTGTCTAAGTGTGTGAGTTGATTTTCATGGAGTTTGGAAGGAATAAAATATTTGGAGTTGTACAAGTGATTTTAAGCTAAAAAATAAGTTGCTTAGGGGTAGTGCCCGAAACTGGTACCCCGAGATGTTAGAGGTAGGGCCCGAAACTGGTACCTCAAGAAAGGAAAAAAAGAAAGAAAAGAAAAGAAAAATTAGAAGAGCATGAAGCTGGATAGCCTTGAAGTGTAAAAATCTACAGCACAAATGATCTCCGATTTTTAATTCTCTACTGATTAAGTCACTGTATTTATATGTTTCCTACCTTAACCAAAGAGACAATATTACATCCAAATAAAAGTCCTTTTTGTTCCCATTATCGAATCATACTTTAAGTGGTGTAGAGTTTGAGATATTTGGCAAGCTTATGGTTATGCATGCACTTGAATTGAATATGAGCGTAAAAACCATACCCCATAAGTGTACATGTTTTATACTTGAGTGCAAGTGATATACATCCCGTGAGAATAAGTTGATGGAACATTTTAATTGGTGGTGATTATCTTAACTCATATGATATGAATGAATTATTGCATGTAATGAGAGTTGCATGACCGGAGTTAATGACAATTGTATTTTGAATTGCCTAGATGTCATATCTTTTATTTTCCATTTGATTTACACACTATCTTTCTTCTTTATTTGATTTCATTGTTCGGGGATGAACAACATCTTAACTTTGGGGGGTTTGTTTAGTGTGAAAATCTGCATGTTTTAGGGTCTGATTTAGCACCGTTTTGTAAAATTTATGTTCGTATTTTAGCACTAAATGGTTCATTTTCATATATTTAAGATATTGGTGCATTTGAGGTGTTATTTCGTATTTTTAGGTGGAAAACGGATTAAAAGTGCAAGGTTGGAATGAAGAGTGAAATTGTGAAAGAATGCTGAAAAACACATTTCCAACTTGCATAATTTTTCTATATTTTTGTAGAAGTCCAAATTGATCATGTAATATATGGTTGGAAAGGTATAGAAGAGAAGGTCATTTTGGCTTGAGAAACACCTCAATTGGAGGTTAGATGAGCGAGTTATGATCAAAACAGTGAAGTTGCACAAGGTATAACTACCCTGCACGACTCGTTCTACTTTAGATGGATAGAAAGCCAAGAAAGAGAGGATCGCGTGAGTGCAAAAATCACTTCAATCGAAGATCAGATGAAGAAGTTATGAGCAAAATCATGAGGTCACGAAGACTGCCGACGAATGGCACGACCCGGTGGCCCAATTTTTGGCCCGTTCATGTTTTTGACTTGAAAAAGCCCTAATTTAAGGTGGAGTCCTAATTTTAGCAGCCCTCAACTATAAAAGGAGCACTTGGGGTATTCCAAACCCTAACTCTCCATAACTCTATACCACTTCACGCCACTTTTCGCCCCTCACCTTTTATCCTTCAACCGTCTTTCATCCATCATCCCACACACTCAGTCACGGTGTTTGCTACTTGAGAAGGAGAAAGGAGGAGGATCATCAAGATGGAAAGAGAAGACGGAGAATTATTCCAAACAAGGATTTTTCTTCCTTCTTTAATTTCTTATTGTTGATTTATAGACTCATGGGTAAGTTTTCATCTTTAACCATGGGTGTTGCTTGTAACACCATGAGCTAGACTTTTCTGGATAGTTCTAGATTTTGAAGTTGAATAGAATTGAAATGATGACGTAGACTAGGTTATGGATTTCTGCGGTATACTTATTCCTTTATTAATGCTTTGATTTAAGACTTATATTTTTGTCTTATATGGTCTGTTCCCTTTCATGATATGTCATTGTCTTATGCATATTTATGCTTGTTGCTTGTGCCATAAAGGGTTTAATTTTGTTAACTTGTTATGGGTAAAGGGGATCCAACCGTATAACTTTTATTCATTTGAATAATTAATATTGGACACTTAATATATCTATTAATTACTATTTTAGAGGATTTGGTTTCTTAGGTTGTTAGGTGGGAATTGAAGTTTATTTCTTAAGTATATCTATAAAGGGAAGTCTAGTGCTCTAGCCTTTAATGAAATTTTGCATGAAGTATCTAGAAAGGGAGTATGCATTATTCTTCTGCATTTGAGGTTTTGAACTAGATTTATGTGTTAAGTTTACTTTAAAAGAGAGATTTAATATAATTAAATGATTGCTTTCATAAAAATCTGCAGGAATTCTAACCTATTGTTTAGTGATTTAGTTTGACCAATTTAAACTGGATTTTCTAGATCTATCTTGTCTTCTCTCTTGAAACACTTACGATTGTTTGTGACTTTTATTTTATTTTTATTTATTTTATTTAATATTTATTTTTCTGCATAATTAGTTTAATAATTTCCAAAATCATAAAAGGTTACTTTGTCTTAATTATTAGTGGTGCGAATTAGTTAGTGTGTATCTTATTTAACTCTAATCCCTTGGGTTCGATATTTTTACTTGGTCACACGCTGAGCTACAATTGATTCCCTACACTTGAGGACACATGCAAAAAGGTAAACATGCATATTTCAGTTTTGGTTTTTAAACTAACAATTATTCTAAGCAATTAACTAATAAAAAAGTACTAACTAGGATTATCAAAGAATAATAATGCAATGGAATGATTGAAATGTATCTTAGAAAGAATGCAAGACTAACCACAATCAAAGTCAAGGAAGCAATCTAGATATGCAAGACTCTAGTAGCAAAATTTATCAATAATGGATTACAAGCAATCGCAATTGTACCCCTAACCCCTATGGCCAAGGTGACTAGGTTCTCATCCATTTTACAAAATTAAATCCCCTTAGATTGATCTTATTATCAATTCTCATGAAGGTAATATGACTCTAAGTTTAGTTCTTCTCATTCAATTTCTCAAAAGTCCTCTAATAAGTATTCTAAGCATAAGAAGGGTATGACTTACCTGCCCTCACACTAACATGCATGATCATATCATTAATTGATTCAATTTACCCCTAACACATAATATTGGAATGGCCAACCTAACATGATGTGTATAGAAATCAATCACACAATTAATAAAATGAATCATGAATCACAATTTATAAGAAAAAATCCATTATCAATTCAATTTACTTCTAAAAATCTCACAAATTTAGTTTAACCTCAACTCATCATGTGGATAGCCTCACAGGAGGTCTAGCCACCAATAATCATCTTACAAACCTTACAAAGTTCATAAAATGTCATTGCTAACTTCAAATCAAAGGAATTACAAAATGAAAGTAGAAGTTCTTCCCTTGTGATTAAGAATTGATCTCCTTCCTTCATAAGCTTTTCAAGCAATTAAGCCTCAAATCTCCCTAAGGATGGTGTGGATGAATGATGTATGGAGTGAGTTATGGATTCAAAGTGGTAGAAATGGATGAATTTGGTGGATTTGAATGTAAGAGAGGGTGTGTGTGTAGAGATGATGTGGTAGTGTGTGTTTGATCTTGATAACTGCTCAAATGGGACTCTCTCCCTTAATTTTCGCGCAAATTGGGTATTTTTACTCCTTGGAATCTTTTAATACACGTGCACAACTTTATTCTAAATTCGGCACCTATACGGCTCGTGTAGCAGCACACGGCTCGTGCACTTCACACATAGTTCGGCGTCTACTGCGTGTTACTGGACACGGCTCTTGCGCTGCACACGACCCCCTCCTAGGCATGTAGCGTTCTGTACACGGCCGGTGCGCTCGAGCACGACTTGTGCGTAGGAACACGGGACGTGTTCAGGCGTGCTCTATTCTCTTTCTTCATTTTCGCTCCCAACTCTGTTTTGCTCTATTTTTGACTTGTTTTACATACATTTAAACTTATTTCCACACTCTTATCAATCTATGCTACACTTATCCTAATTAACATGAAACTTCACCAAAAGTTATACAAATACGGATAAAAAAATCCAAAAACATAAATAAAGACACTAAAGTTTAAGTAAAAATGACGACGATCAATGACCCACCGATCGGTGGTATTTACATAATTTTCTCTTGCTGAGGTAGGTGGGGTCCGCCCACACCTTAGGGGCTTGCTTCAGCAAGTTGTCATTTTGGATTTCCCTAAAGACCTCCTCAGGGGTCAGATTGAGTACCTCGTCTAGCTCTTTTATCTGATCTTCGTTTGGGAAAGGCTTTAAAGAATAGGGGGTTTTGTAGGCTTTGTCGCCCTTCTTCTTCTTCTTTTCTCCTTCTTTGGGTTCCTCTTTGCTTTTCTGCAACTCGTCAAGGATTTCATCGCTGTGAATTTGGGCTTGGACTAGTGCCATGAATGCCACATATGAGGGGGGACAATTTTTGTTGGCACGTGGTCCACAGAGCAGATCTCGGACGGAGTGCTGCTGCTGCCAGGATAGTGTATATCTCGTTGGACATTTCTTCGGCATTCGCTCGTTGCTCATTGAACCTTTGAATGAAATCCTTCAGGGATTCCTTTGCCCCTTGCCTCATACAAGCTAATTTCTACTTGAGTTCCTTTTCGCGGCCGAGGTAGGCAAAATGGGAGGAGAAAGATGCAGCCACGAGTCAATGAAGTTTACTGGGAGCGCGGTGAACCAAAAGTGTGCCTTGTCTCCTAAAATGAAAGGGAACATCTCGCACCTGTCTTCTTCGGAGCTTTCCTAAGCTATCATCCACCCCTCATATTTGTTCAAGTGAGTGGTGGGGTTTGAATCTCTGTTATATGGGGTATTTGGGGCAGCTTGACTTTCGAGTGGGATGGCGTATTAAGGATCCTATGATAGAAAGGCATTTGGCCTACCCCTAGCTCGGGCGGGTCAAAACCGACTTCGGTAGGCCTCCTACGTAGCTCCGCAAATTGTTCTCAAAGGACGAAGGTCTCTCATTCCATGAAACGTCTGTATTTTGCCAACAGGTCCTCTCATGCGCTCTCCGACGTCTCTTTTTGCTTGGACGCAGGAGGGGAGGGAGCGAGACGGTCCTTTGCACTTACATGTGTTTTGCTTGCGAGCGATCGGCCTTGGCTAGTTACCCTTCGATGCTTTCGTCTATCATCAACGACTTCTTGCCCTTCGGCTAGTCTTTGGAGATGATGTTATAATTATGTGGCTGTGATGTATACTCGACTAATCAAACATAAGGGCTAGAGGGAAGAAAGGGTCAGACTTCCTCCTAGCTCTTGTTCTCTGGGAGGGAAATAATTGCTCTTTATTTGATAAGATTGACAGTACAGAGCTTGAAGATGTTGTTCCCTGCCCTCTATTGGGACTCTTACCCCCTATTTATAGGGGGGATAGTTTGGTTGTAATTAAGAAGGTGGATCCTATGGGGTTTAAATGAAGGGGTCAGTGTGAGGCACATGATTGGTGGGTTCTTGTACTGCCAATGGTATTATGCTTATTCGATAGATGATTCTGGGCCGACGGGTCCCTCCGGTGGAAACAAGCTTACCAGGTTGGGCCTCTGCCTAATTTTAGCTTGGGTTATTAGTAAATGGGCCGTCCCAATTTTTCCCATCCACATATTAAAAAGTGATTTCGATAAAAATCAAAATGTGTGGTTAATTGGGTGCAAGAAATAATTTGCTTTAATAAAATAGAAATACATGAATCTGAATGAGTGACTCTGGTAAGAAACGTGTTTACATGTGAACACTCTTTATTAAAATTACTCATTAATAAATTACTCTTCGAAAAGTAATACTTCTTCCGTCCTAAATTCATCTTCAAGTTTAATGTAGATACGGAGTTTAAGAAAATTTATTTTTTGACCTACTTTTGAGGGTTGTATGGTATTTTTTATAATAAATAAATGATAAAGTGTTATGTGTGATAAACAGGTAATTGCAAATTTGAATTTAAAGTATGGTAGATGGATATTAGTCAGTTGTTTTTTCCTTTTATGAAAGTATGGAGTTGAATTAGGAACGAATCAAAATGGAAAGTTGAAGTTGGGACGGGAGTATTAACTTTTATTCAAAAGAGTAATAATTCATATCCCTTAAGAGTAATTTTCACGTATTGAATAATCGATAAATCATTGTGTGCTAATAATTTAAAGAGCAATTTTTTCATTTAGTATAATAATAGTTTATCTCTTTAAATAGTAATTCTTTACTCCCTCTATCCCTTGGTAAGAGTCTAATTTATTTTTGCGCACGTGGATTTGGGAGTATTATTATTTAATGTGTAGTGGGTAGTTGTATTAGTGAGAATGTAGGCTCCATATTTTAATTGTATTAGTAGATGTGAGTGGATCCCATATGTTCAAAAAAGAAAATAAAATCCTTTGAGTGGAACAACCAAAATGGTAAAATGAGACTCTTATCTAGGGACGGAGAGAGTATATATTAAAGAGTAATCAATAAAAATAAGGGACAGCACTTTTAATGCCCTATATGACCCATGCAACATCTTTTTTGCCCTATCCTTTTTAAAACATCTAATTTGCCCTATTTTTGGTGTATATTCCTAATTTACCCCCCTGACACATGTCATATCATTCTCTTTTTTTTGAAATCTCGTGATTACTGCCCAGTGGTTAAAAGTACCGCTTTTAATGGCATTGAAATTGGGGAGAGAATCTTTGACCCCTTTATCTCAAAATTTTTATTATTTACTCCCTGTATCTCTCTCTCTCTTTTTATCGGCACTCATCCCTCCCATACTCTCCCTATCTCTCTCTCTCAAACTCTCGATTTTTCTGTCGAATACAGCGCTCCGTCTGGGCCTCCGGTGTGTCGTTCAATCCATTGTCATCTCCACGTTGAAAATTAGCAATAGCAAATATGGATAACCAGGTATTCTGTCTTTAGGATTTTAGGGTTTTGCATAATTGCGATTTAATGTAAAGAGTAGTGAATGTGGAGTTGTTACTGTAGAGTTTGAATTTGGTAACTGTTCTTGTCCCCCGAGGAAGTAGAGTCTGCACTGTATGAATTTGCCGTGTCTGTTTGAGTATAATTGGAAATTTCATTGAAATTTGTAGTGTAATTGAACTTGTCGGCATATTTTTCTAATCTTTTTTAGCTTGTCCGCCAACTAGCTAGTTGAACATGTCCGCCGATAATTGTATGTAAAGTGACGTTGTCTGTCAATATTTGTAGTACCATATAGCATGTCCGCCAATTTTTTGGCCCTGTTTGAGCTTGTCCGCTGATTTTAAGAGTTTTTTGAGCCTGTCCGCCGAGTTTCTGACCATTAGATAGCAATATTTTGCCATTATTTCTGCTTAAAATAGCTTGTCCGTCGTTTTTGTGCCTAGACTGTGCTTGTCCACCACTTTTTCTAGCGTAGTTGAACTTGTCCGCTGATAATTGTATTGAAAGTGACCATGTTCGTCAATATTTGTAGTACAATATAGCATGTCTGTCAATTTTTTGTCACTGTTTGAGCTTGTCCGCCGATATTATGAGTTTTTTGAGCCTGTCCGTCGAGTTTCTGACCATTAGTTAGCATTATTTTGCCATTATTTCTGCATAAAATAGCTTGTCCACCGTTTTTATGCCTTTAATGTGCTTGTCCGCCGATTTTTCTAGTGTATTTGAACTTGTCCGCCGATAATTGTATGTAAAGTGACCTCGTCTGTCAAGATTTCTAGTACAAAATAGCTTGTCCGCCAATTTTTTGGCCCTGTTTGAGCTTGTCCGCCGATTTTATGAGTTATTTGAGCCTGTCCGTCGAGTTTCTGACCATTAGTTAGCATTATTTTACCATTATTTCTGCATAAAATATCTTGTTCGCCATTTTTGTGCCTTTAATGTGCTTGTCCGCCGATTTTTCTAGTGTATTTGAACTTGTCCGCTGATAATTGTATGTAAAGTGTCCTCGTCCGTCAATATTTGTAGTACAAAATAGCTTGTCCGCCAATTTTTTTGCCCTGTTTGAGGTTGTCCGCCGATTTTATGAGTTATTTGAGCCTGTACGCCGAGTTTTTGACCATTAGTTAGCATTATTTTGCCATTATTTCTACATAAAATAGCTTGTTCGCCGTTTTTGTGCCTTTAATGTGCTTGTCCGCCGATTTTTCTAGTGTATTTGAACTTGTCCGCCGATAATTGTATGTAAAGTGTCCTCGTCCGTCAATATTTGTAGTACAAAATGGCTTGTCTGCCATTTTTGTGCCTTTACTGTGCTTGTCCGCCGATGTTTTTATGTATAAAATGTAGTCACGTCTTATATCTAATCGAGTTGGCATGCACTGTAGTGGAGCTGGAAACGCTATAGATTTCAAACTCGAAAAGTCGGGATTAAAGGTTATTGTAGGCCTTCCAAAGCTCTTAATTGCATACGCGAGGTGCTTACAAAGAGTGGCGATCAAATAGTGCGGAGGTTCAGAAGATCTTGTTTCGGGCATTTCTGGGATTTGGATTCAGATTATGGGTCTCCTAAAGCTTTATTTCAGCTGATGGCTCAGGAGGTTGTAATCCCTGGTTCAGATATGTACTCCCGGTACTTCAAGGTGTCTGATACAATTCTTAGCTTCACACCCATGGAGTTTATGCGTGTTATGGGACTAGGTTTGAGGATCGTGGGGATATTGACCCGAATGATTCATATCTGCCACCTGCACACAGTTTGTTTGAAGAGGGTCCTTGTTGATGAACTTATGCGAAGATTAAGTGAAAACAAATATAAGGGCCACAATCCGGTGAAAGCGGCCAACATTCTACTGCTGTACTACTTTTTGCTAGGTCGGGATACGTCAAAAGCATACATAGAGCCCTGTGTATGGTACTTAGCTGAAAATGATGACCTGTGGAACTCTTTCCCATGGGGTAAGTACACATATCTAACCCTACTGCACCATATGGACTCTATAAAAACTACGGTGCAAGAGTTAGGCAAACAGCAGCGCATCAACTTTTATAGATGCTCATTTGCCCTAGCAGTAAGTGATACTGATTTTATTTCACCAATTTTATTCTTATACTAAATGCATTTAAAAAGATATATGTTGACATGAACTTACTTTGATGTTTGGTCACAGGCTTGGGCATCTGAGCGCATAGCAGATTTTGCAGCAATGTTGACCGATGGTCAGCCCGAGCTAGATGTCAGACCTCTGTGTCTTCGCTGGACATATACTGCTGCTAAAAAAATTGACGACACTCAATTTTTTAGACAGGTTTGTCACTTTTATGTGTACGCGATTAAGCTTTTGATTATCTAAGTTGAATGCATTTGGAGGCATTTTTTGTCACCTGAGTATATGTGTTTATGTTTTATTGTTTTACTTTCAGGACCCAAGAGTGATTGATTTACCTGCCATCCTTCCTGAGGAGTCCCGCCGATCATACTTCAGGGGAATACATTCTGATTGGAGTTCTGGTTTTCAAGTGACCTTTAGGGTCTTTGGGGATCCAAAGCCAAAAGAGAAGGCTAAGGGTAAGAAACAGGTGCAGCGCTCTAGTTTAGATTCCGAAGATAAAATGCGTGGTCAAGGTGCCATTCCAGTTGCTGATACATCATTCTGGGGGCAACAAAGAACAGCAGCACCGGAGGACTTACTACGTGATTTTCATGCTGTCGGAGGGGACGATGACGATGATGACGATGACGAGGTAATGGGTGATCATGATGACAGATCTTACATACCATCTGAGGATTCGCCCCGCGACCATCTCAGTCTGGCCCCCATAATGCTGTAGTACCACATCCGATAATGGCCATTCCGGAGAGATCATATTCTCCTGTGTTTGGAAGACCATATTTCCCTTCAGCTGGATTTCAGCCACCAATGTACTCTACTTCTTTTGGTGGATATCAGGGACCACATCAGTTTAACTTCGGTGGATTTCAGGTCCCACATCAATCACATCCGTATGGTGGAAGTGAAGGGTCACAGCAGGGTCAGTACAGTGGGTATGGAGGATCCGTCTATAGCCAAGTAGGGCTAGGGTTTCACGGATCACCTGGTAGCCCTCCATCTACCCACGATGATTTCCATCCTCAATCCAGGTCAAGTCCACAGTGGGATCATTCTGTGCCTCATCAGTATAGAGAAGACAGTGGGGGTCTGTCTCAAGAACATTACGATCGAATAATGAGGAGAATGGATGATCATGATCAAAAAAATTTTGAACGTGAAGCCCTTCTCACTCAGCTGCTGGATCGAGACGACAGACTGGAGAAGAGATTTGAGAAACTAGATGCAGAGCTCGCTGACATCCGCAGGAGATAGGAGGAGGGCCACGGTGAATTTAAAAGGGTTGCTGGATGGTTGATTGGAGCACAGACCCGTGTGCACCGTAGCCACGAGAGGTCAATTCTTGGTAACATATATAAAATGTTTAAGGATGGATTCAAGGGTCCACCACCTGAGCCATCTACATACGAAGTACCAAGTATTCCAGATACCTTTGAAGAACAACGGAGTGCACAGACTACACCCCCACCTAGTAGTTATGCAACACCAGGGGGTCTATTTGCCGGAGATGTGGAATTGGTACCAGGTGACTCAACAAGATTCCCTGAGGCATCCGGACCATATAGACAGGCTAGTTATTCTACTCCCGGAGTCTCAACTCTTGTAGGGCCTAGTTATTCTACTCCCGGAGACACTGGGTTTAGTATGGTGTCAGCTGAAAGCACTTCCAACGTCATCTGCAACGCCCAAAGAGGAAAGCGACTGCAGTCCAATCCCCATACACAACTGTGGATGACGTCAAGGTCAACAGAGCGTGGGAAAAGTTCATGCTATCCCCTGTAACGTAAGAAATGTCCTTAAATGTGTTCTTCTTTTATGGTTTCGTTGTTTATTATATAAAGATTTTAACATACATGTGCAGGATCGATGTCGGCATAGGGTTCTAGGTGAGGAATGATTTCTTCGTGAGAATGATGACCCCCAAAGTCTGGCTGGATGATGAGGTTTGTAAATACAGCTGATGAGTGTGTAAATTCACAAGTTTGGCGCTATGTTTTGTGCTAGTTTTGGAGAGTTTTGATGTGGAAATAGGTGGAAAACCTATACATATTGTGAAATAGCATGAATCAGGTGTTAGTGGAGCTATTTGAGTGTTTTCTTAGCAAAAACAGAGTGAAAGAGCCAAGAATCAAAGAGACGGAGTCGAAGCCACGCGAACCGCCCAAGAAGTAGGTGGGTTCGACCTGGCTGGAGGAGGGTTCGACCTCTCCAGCAGGTCGAACCAACGTTGCTGGACAATACAGAGATGGGTTCGACCACGACTCAGTTGGTTCGACCTGGCCATCAGGTCGAACCATGGTCGAACCAGTTTGCAAGAAGGAGGATTTGACCACGACGTTGGGGTTCGACTTGCCCGTTGGTTAAATCGGGAGCAAGAGTTGTCCAGTGCTGAGGTTCGACCTGGGGTTCGACCAAGACCTAAGTGGTTCGACCTGTCCAGAAGGTCGAACCTGTGCAAAATTCTTCCAGTAGCGGGGTTCGACCTGTGGCTCGGGGTTCGACCTGCTTGACGTGGTCGAACCTGTGTGCGAGAACTTACCTTATCCAGATTTTCGAGGC
Organism: Pogostemon cablin; assembly: GCA_023678885.1. NCBI lineage: Eukaryota > Viridiplantae > Streptophyta > Magnoliopsida > Lamiales > Lamiaceae > Pogostemon > Pogostemon cablin. Next base: position 24,332,110 of record CM042975.1, read on the forward strand.
CGAAACACGTGAGATCACTTAGAAAGCTCATTCCAAGCCCTAGAGACGTGATTACAAGTATAAAAGGAGGCTCATACAGAGAATAGAGAGCTTTTGATCGTCAATCGTAGGAGAGACAAGAGTAGAGGTGGTGATCCATTCGGAGAGCTGTGACAGAGGTTCGCTGAAGGTTCAAGTAAGAATGATTCATCTAACCATGATTGTTCCTAGATCAATCATGGGCTAGAACCACCTTGGTAGTTCTAGGGTTATGAAAGTTTCATGATGTAATTCGTGTTTCGTGTGTAAAACTCCGTACAACACTACCTGTGGTTTGTTTTATATAAGATTGCATATTTAATCCATACTCATAGTCGTTTTGTGCATCAATGATCGTTGTGTAGAGTCTGAATACATGACATGGTTATTGATTGAGTGCGTTCACTACTGAGCAGGGCTTATCGTTATAATTCTAAGTGAAGGGATTCCAAAGTATTATTAGAACTGTCTTATATGAATATTCATGAATTGAATTGAATTCGGGTTGATGAATAGGATGAAGAGTATAACTTTATAGTACCTAAAAAGGGAGATCAAATCGGGTTAGATTCTAGACGTAGAAGATAATTGATTATGATAGTACCTAGAAAGGGGGGTGAAGCATATCTCTTGCTCCGATGTTATTCACACGTGTCAAGCGCATATTTACTTGTGTCTATAGAGTAAACTTGCATGGTCTAGTGATGCGTCCACAAACCACAGGGCAGAGTCGGACACCATCATACGAAAATACGAATTGCTAGTGAAACTGGATGACCCAATGAACTACCTATCATTTTTATTGATCCCAACTCACTTCTCTCTACTTTTGCTATTTCTTTTGTTAATTCGATTAGAAGTTACTATCCATTAAACCTTTACAATTACCAACATAGTCTAAAATATACTAGAAGATCACAAAATTGATATTTATCCGTCCCGTGGGTTCGATATTGTAACTTGGTCATCTTCGCGACTACAATTGATATACTTATACTTGAGGATTAATTTGTGTGTTGAGAAAACCCCTATCAAGTTCTTGGCGCCGCTGCCGGGGACGGCGTAAACTATCTTTTTTGTATTATTTCTAGTTTATTAGGACTATTTACCTTGTTTTGTTGTTTTCTTCCTTATTCGTTTTAGGTGTATGCTCACAAGATCAAAGAAAGGTAATCTTGAACCGTATAATCCTGAGATTGGAGCATCATCAAGAAAGAAGAAGAAGAGCAAAGCAAAGGCAATAGACTCAACTGAAGCTCTGAATTTTGGAGTTGAGGTTGACGAGCAGATTTCGCAAGCGATTGAGGCTACAACTGAAGTTAATTTGGAAGTAGTAACAGTCAACATGGCAGCGAATCCGGATAATCTAGCCATCCGTGAGGTTTCCAGAAATAATGGGGCTGGAAATTATGAGCTTTTAGGAGCAAGGGGAACTAACACAGCGTTTGATCTTCATCCCGCTCTTAGTAGCATGATAGAAAGGAACTCCTTTTCAGGAGGGTCTTTCGAGGATCCGCAGCAGCATCTGAACAAGTTCTTGGGCTATGCAAGTACTCAAAAAGACGTAGGAGAACATGAAGATGCTAGGAAGATCCTTTTGTTCAAATTCTCGCTTACTGAAAAGGCGAGAGATTGGTACGATACTATTAATGCAGCTGAGTGCACCACGTGGGAGCAATTGAAGTTAAGATTCTTGGAGAGGTATATGCCACCTTCGAAGGTGTTTAAGATGAAGCAAGATATTAACCAATTTGCTATCAGTGGAGGTGAGAAATTTCATGAAGCGTGGGATAGATTCAAGGACATGCTCAGGAAGTGTCCTCAACATGGGTTATCTAAAGCCCAATATATCAGTATATTTTATAACGGATTGGACTGTGAATCAAGAGTGCTACTTGATGCTTCTTCTAATGGAGCATTGCTTACAAAGTCATCCGTTGAGGCCGAGAGATTGTTTGAAGACATATCAATGAATTCGAGGGATTGGCCCACTGATAGAGTTAGAGGTACGTATGTTCTTGGAAAGGTAGCTCAGGTTGAACAAGCAATGGTGAAGACTAAGAGAGAGGATGAGATCGTTTCGAGCTTGTCCAATATCAACAAGCTACTTGAGTCTCAACAGAAGCAGGTCAGCGAGATATCCCAACGAGTGCCAATCTTGCAGCAAGAGATGATGAATAATGGAACCATCCAAGACGAATTGGAGGAAGCAAATTATGCCATGGGTCAAAGTATCCAAGGAACGAGGTACCCAAATCAAGGAAACCGGAACTACCAAGGGAACTATCGAGGAAACTTTAATAATCGTGGTCCATCTGGTAGTTATCAACAGAAACCAAGGAGGCCTGAATTTTCATGGAACAATACGAACAATGCAGTGCAACTTCCGATGGGTGTTGATCTGGGAGAAAAGGTGGAAGAAGGAAAGCCTGGGTTCGAGGATACTGTGAACCGGTACATGGTAAAGAATGATGAAAGAGTGAATCGCCTTGAGGCAAAGCTTGAGAAAAAGATTGATGATCACCACAGAGATTTGTCCACTCAAGTAAAAGATCTCACATTGTTGATGGGTACAATTGCAGAGAATGTGAACACATTAACTCAAACTGTAGGAAAAGGTAAGTTTCCGTCTCAGAGTATAGAGAATCCAAAGTCGTGTAATGCCATCACACTGAGCCGCGGTTCGACCAACACGAAGAGGGTTCGACCAACTCTTCAGGTTGAACCCAGGTCGAACCTCATCGGCCAGAGCACTCTGTTTTGATGCAGGAACGGTTCGACCAACACGCAGAGGGTTCGACCAACTTTACAGGTCGAACCCAGGTCGAACCTCATCGGCCAGAGCACTCTGTTTTGATGCAGGAACGGTTCGACCAACACGCAGAGGGTTCGACCAACTTTACAGGTCGAACCTCATCGGCCAGAGCACTCTGTTTCGATGCAGGAACGGTTCGACCACGATCACAAAGGTTCGACCAACTCTTCAGGTCGAACCCAGGTCGAACCGAAGGATGGAAATTATATAGTGAAGCGGTTCGACCAAAGGGGCAGTGGTTCGACCTCCAATGTTGGTCGAACCCAAGTCGAACCTCCGGAGCAGAATGAGATCAGTCTTCCAGGAGAGAGGTTCGACCAATACAGTCCTGGTTCGACCTTTCAGCCTGGTCGAACCCCAATCGAACCTCGCCGAGATATTTTGTTTGATGCACCTGTTGTTCCTTTTGATGTTGATGCGACTCCAGTGGTACGGAATGAGCAAAGTACAGACATAATAGCTGAGAAAAAATGGGAAAGAGCTAAGCGATTAAGAGCCGAAAAGGAGAAAGCGGAAAAGGTTGATCGTGATGAATGGGGGATTCCCAAAACAAAGATACCTCCACCGTTTCCCTACAAGCTAGTGAAGAAGGGGTTGGAAGAGAAGTTCAAGAAGTTTTCAGAGATAATGAACAAGATAAGCTTGAACATCCCTTTTTCAGAGGCAATCATGGAGATGCCATATTATGCTCGGTTTTTACATGCAATACGGCGTATGATTTTTTCTTATAATTTGACCTTATATTTTGTAATTCTTACTTTATCAGGCGACTTTAAAAGTAATTTGGGCTGAGCATATTATGGCACATGGCGATGACCCCTCAGAGTTGGCCGACTTACTTCAAGAAAAGCTAAAAGTTTTGGATAGGTGGTGGAAAGGAGAGCTGTCATTTTGGAGGCCTCTGCAATGGGCATGTGGCCGTAAAGAGTGGGATAAGGTTAAACGGGTGAGTAAGTCATCATTATTTATTTTTTGGAAAGAACTACATCATCACTGACGTTATTCGGATTTCACTCTACAGTTGCTCTTCGTAGAGTGTTTGCATTTGCACTATTTCACTGTGTGTGACTATATTAGGTCGATGAAGATCGCCGTCTTCGACTCTTTGTTTCATACGTGGGATCAAAACAAGGCCGTTGAAGATAGTAGAAAGGAGAGCACTACGCACTTGCGACGATTACTGCCTTTGATGTTCCACCGAAGTGGTGCCATCTATGACACTACTGAGCAGAAGTTCAGAGCCACTCTGAAGTGGGCTAGACCACAACCATCCATGTGCTACGTTCAGGATGACAGTTGGTGTTGTGTCAGGCATGCGTCAGAGAAATACAATATCTACTCACAGGGGACGATTCATGGGGAAATGATCTACACCTGATGGAGTACCGGAGAAAATGGGCTCGAGATATTTTTTCGTACAATCTTTTACAGTTGGTGTTGTGTCAGGCATGCGTCAGACCTTTCTTTTCGTTAGTTTGTTCTTTTTTTCATGATGTATTATATGAGGTGCTGTACTAAAACATTCTGAGAACGAAAGCCAGAAAAACAATATTATTATTTCAATCATACTGCAGCATACTTAAACCATAAAAACAAAGGCCAAGTCAAAACTTTATAACCACCAACATTGCATTTCAATAATTTGATTAGCAATTCCCCCTTGTGTGAACGGAAATATTGGCTCGACATTTCACTTTATTGTGTCCCAGCTCTCCGCATCTGCTGCAATGCTGACGCACCCGAGTACCCCTCGAAGTCTCTGCTGCACTACGCAGACGGGTGGTACGAGGTCTGCCTGCTTGGCGATGTGCTGGTGGCTCATTCAAACAGACACTACCCACATGCTCAGGTGTTGACCAATCGGATGGATCGGGCACAGGCATCACAACATCTTGCCATAATGAAAGGATAGCCGTTCGATGATACCACGGTGCAACAAATGCACTAGTCGCAAGTTTGCAATGGTTGTTACATGCACACATTTAGACCGTTATATTATGAAATAGATAATTCTTTTACTAATGGCAGTATTGAATATGAAAGATTATATTATACGCATGTGAACTTACTCTATCGCCTTCAACGCGTGAATGCATGGGTATTAATGGTACTGAAATCTTCCACACGAACAAGTACACTCCCTTAAATCAATAGTGAAGGTTTTTGAGGTGGAAGTGACCTGGAATGTTGTCGCTGTAAGATTCTCCACTTTAAGTTTCCACGCCTCAGCGTTCAACGCAGCCAACTCGTTGTGTACTCGTGTGCAAAGAATATCCCGACTGTTCTCTGCACTCGTTCTTCTTTTATAAAACCATCTTTGAATGAGAGCACGTACAACCTCTAACAAACTACAAATGGGTAGTGTCCTGGCCCAGAGGATGGCCTTGTTAAAGGTCTCAGCGGCGTTCGATGATGTGAACTCGTAACGACTGACCAGACAGTGAAACCTTGACCATTTACTGTAACCCCACCCCTCCAGCAAAGCCATCAATCGAGCATTATTATGGTTGCGCAGCTTCCCTTTCCATCTATGCAGCATGGTAATGTCATAAATCAAATAAAAACTGCATACTAATACTAAAAAGTGACCATACCTCTTAAATTCATTATTCATGTATGCCTCCAAGGCCATATTGAACTGAAACAACACATCCTTTCTGAAACTTTTGAGCCGTTTCTTTAGATGATACGAACATAAACCATGGTGTGCCTCAGGGTATACAGTATGTATAGCGTGTGATATACTTTTATGCGCGTCTGAGACAATAACTAGGCCATCCGGAGCTCCGTACGATTCTTTCAACCTTTGAAGAAACCAGCACCATGACTCATTATTTTCAGTGTCACCTACACCAACAGCCAGGAGAAAAACATTGTGGTTACCATCCTGAGTGACTACAATGAACACAATTCCACGGTACTTGGCTCTTATGTATGTACCATCAATCACAATCAAGGGACGGCCGACTCTGGCAAAACCCCGTATCAAAGCACCAAGTGCGTAGTAGACATACCTACATCGAAGTACTTAGTACACATATATACCTGATTAGCCATAGTTTAGTAGGCATGACCAATTAAAGAAATTATCGAACCACAGGGAGGAAGGTACTAGAGTTTAAGCGATCTCAAGTTTATCGTGATTTTATAAGGACGACGGAAGAGAGGATATGATGCAAATAAACGCAATTACACTAATGAAAGAAATAAAGATAAAATGAATGCAAAGATAAAAGGGTTCCAAATGATGCAAGGATGAGATTAACAACAATCATGGCATAGATAATTAAGTAATCATGCAATTAATTCTAATCTCTCATGGACAAGGTATAGAAGCGATCACTAATTCCACCTAAACTCTCTCTCGAGATGGATAGGATGTAGGCCCTCAACAAGGCTCCCAAAAGCACATATGATTGAGACCATAGCAAACACCTCCCACTAGGTACTAATCACTCTATTAGTTCCCTAATTAGGTACTAAATCATAGGCAATATTCCCTTTTAAGGTACTATGAATTTACTAATGGCTTGGTTCTCCTCACCTAATCAACCAATCTCTCGATTAAGTTAATCAAATGTTCTATCAAAGAGTTCTAAATCTAGAAGGATATCTCTATTTCATTCTAAATTAATGCACATGAAGTGTATGATGAAATGATTCAATGAACTATCATAAACACATAATTGATTTCTCAATCTAATCACATGCCCATGACAATTAATCACACAAATCATCATATACATCAAGCAATCAACAATCAATGATAGAAATAACACAAAGCCCATTCAAGATTAAAATCAATTTGCATAAAAACTAAATTATCCAACACCAATCATGGAGCTAATCTCACAAAGGAGATTAGCCTCTCATAGTCACAAGAAATTTAACATAGACATTAAAATCCTTACAAACCATGATCAATCTATAAAGAAATACACAAAAATTAGAATTAGATTTCCCCTTTGAAGTGCTTCAATGGAGATCTCCTTCTTCTTCTTGTGATCTCACTCTCCCTTGCTTCCTTGATCACTTGGATGGTGGATTTGATGGAGGAGATCAAGTGTGGATGGGTGGATGAAGAATGGATGACGATGAAGGTGTAAAATGGAAGAAATGGTGTGTGAGGTGTGTGTAGAAGGGTGGAATTTCGTGGGTTCTTCTTGTAAAATGCTGAATAAAGGGGTATTTATTTATACCCCTTGGGAAACTTCTAGAAGAATTCTGATTTTTGACAGAATTTACACCTACACGGCTCATGTGCTGCTACACGGCCCGAGTCATGTCTGGGATTCTGGTCAACGGCGAGCTTCAGACAGCGCACGGTTCGTGCGCCGCACACGGCCACAGGGGTGGCCGTGTTGTGTCTTCTGGCCTCCGCACATGGCTTCCGTTACAGGCCCGTGTTTGGTACACGGCTCGTGTTTCTGCACTGGACACGGGTCGTGTTACCGGGCTCGGCTGGCCGTGTTTGTGCTGTTCGCTTCACTGTTTTGGCTCGTTCTTCCTCGTTTCAACTCCAAATTGAGATCCGCTTTTTCCTATGCCTTTCTTATCATATCTAGCATCAAATAAAAAGTGAAAATCTTAGGTTTAAGCTCATTCACACATATTTCCATAAAAACACAAAACACAACCAAATAGTACATAAAATACGGATAAAATAATATGAAAACACATATAAAAAGACACTAAAATCTAGGTGAAAATATCACTCATCAATACCTCATAATATAGAAGGGTTGTGTATTGACTTACTTGAAAGAGTTGTCATCTGCAGTTGCAAGTGCTGTATGCGTGCCTGGATTTTCCAACTTTAGGTGATGCAAGTACGAAGGTAGGGAACTAAAGGATGAACTATGGTCTCCGTAAGTGTGTCCCACAGCAATATGTTTTGACTTGAGGGCCAAATTATAGGAGATGTCGAAACCAAATTCTTTACGTATCTCATCTGCCATTCCAGCAGGACACAATGCCATGGTTTTATTGAACTGTCGAGCTGCGTAGTATCTGCCAATAGTTTTTGAACCAACTTTCCTTGGCGCATTAGTGTCTGGGTTCAAATGTTATACATGTGGAGGTTCGAACTTGATTACCCTCCATACTCCACCTAGGCCACTAGAATGCATCTGAAACATACAACCCTGCTCCACTCGGTACTTGCAGGCAACGTTGAGCCTGTAGGTGTCAGATTTCTTGGCACATGTCTCAACTTGATTCCGCAAGTTGTACATACCCAACGCATACTGGCGAACCTTTATTGTCGAAGACACTTTTTTCATGAATCTCCACTGATGTATCAATGTTGTTGTCTTCAAATTCATTGTCCACATTACACTGTTCCAAGAAACCTGCAACGATGGATTAGTTATTATTCAATTCGTATTAGAATACAATAAGTTGTGTTAGAGTGTAACCTGATTAAGTATTAAACGATTCAACTCTCTATCAGCTTAAGCTTTTAGATGAGGTGGTCGTTTAACATGGTATCAGAGCCCATGGTTAACAGAGGTCCAGGGTTCAAACCTCACCGCCACCCATTTATGAGAAAAATTGCACATGCAAGGCTTGAGGCAAAATTTCCCGCCTGCATGTGAGGGGGCGTGTTAGAGTGTAACCTGATTAAGTATTAAACGATTCAACTCTCTATCAGCTTAAGCTTTTAGATGAGGTGGTCGTTTAACAAGTTGCAGTAAATTACCGGGTACTATATTCAACACATACCTGGAATGCTCCATGGACGGCTGCAAGACCTATCTGTGTCTTGACTAGGACATACCGGTGTGGGCATCTGCATGTATGTGGTAACGGGTTCCAGAAAACTCATTCCTCCTTTGGCTCTGATGTAGGAACAGAACCTCTCGAACAGAGCAGTTTTAGGATCCTCATCTTCAGCATTGAGTTGATCAGCATCGCGCTCCTCATCTTGCGAAGCATCAGCACCTTCAAAATCCTCACGATGTGAATCCTCAAATGAATCATACCCATGGCCTTGCGATCCATCGGACCCATAGTCTTGAGAACCAGCAAAACCATCAAACCCATCACCCTCTGAACCCTCAAACCCAGCAGAGGAGCACATCTCATCTCCATTCTCCATCTCTTCTTCGTCCTGCTGTTCGCTAGCATACTCAATGTTTAAATCAATATTTGTCGTATGACTCGACACGCCCACACCTATACTCATGCTCGGTCCAGCCAAATCTACGGGACAATGAATATTGACAGATGGAATTTGTGACAGAAGCAAGTCGGTCCAATAACTGCTCTACATTGGCGCAGCACTAGTGCAACCATTATCAACTGATTGCTGTGGTATGGCCTTAACTGTGACAAACAACATCGGCTCATCAACCTGCTGATACAACCCCCTTATATCCATATCATCCTTCACCTTATGTTTTGTTATACAACCACCGATGTCCACAAGTGTGTGTATAACATATTTGAAATGATTCAAATCGGCGCAAACTAAACTGTGCACATGCCCAAGAATAAAATCCAACGTCAGCTGATCTGAATTTAAAACTAAGCACGTCTGTTGGCCACGTACATACTCTAAACCTTGTCACCAGCCGCCCCACCATATACAAAAATTTCTCATTTCAAATCCAGCGCCTAAACCTTTTAATAAAACGACAATTAATTGTTATATTGACACAGAATTATTAAAAATGATACGCCAATTTAGTAGGTACACACAAATTAAGCATTAAATTATCAAGCACACATGAAATTTAAACATTAAGTCGTACGTACGCGGACAAGCTCAATTAAGGTCCTAAATCGACGAACAGATCTATTATAATCGGAGGGCATCATATAATATGCTTAAAAAATAGCCAAACATGCTCAATAATGCATTAAAAATCGGCGGACATGTTCAAAAACCACCAAATAATCGGTGAACATGCTCAATTAGGGTGAAAATATCGGCGGACATGCTCACTTAGGAAGGAAAAATCGGCGGACATGCTCACTTAGGAAGGAAAAATCGGCGGACAAGACCATTACGGGTTAAAAAATCGGCGGACATGATAAATTAAGGTGAGAAAATCAGCGGACAAGACCATTTCGGGTGAAAAAATTAGAGGACATGATAAATTAGGGTGAGAAAATAGGCGGACATGCTCATATAGGGTAAAATAGTCGGCGGACAGGGTCATATATGGTACAGATTAGGCGGACATGCGCAAATATAGGGAAAACATCGGCGGACAGGCTCAATATTCGGCGGACAGGCTAAATTTTTGGCGGACAGGATCTACTGGGCAACTACTTTTGGCAGACACGCTAAATTGGGCTACTATTTTTGGCGGACAAGCTGAAATACTGTCAAATAATAGGCGGATATGGACGATAAGTCTCAAATAATGGGTGGACATGCACAATTAACAATGTATATTAGCGGAAAAGTCTACGATGGGTGTATGTAGTGGTATTCATGCATATTACATGCATACTTCACTATTTTCTTTGGCGGACATGGATATATATAACCATTTTACTCAGCGAACATGCGTTTTTAAAACCATAAAGCCCTAAAAACCCTAAAACATTCAAAGAAAGCAATAAATAAAATACAATGCAAACAACGTTCGTATCTTACCTTTGGCTCTAACTATGGATCCGTCGACAAAAACGGTGGGTAAATGCGGGAGCCGATGACCTTTTTATGCTCCAATAATTTGTGGATACAGATGAATGAAGTTTGAATCCACTGTGCCCAATTTTTATGTTTGTTGGTGGTGAAGTTATTTAGTTGGTGGGGATAGTTGAGAGTTTAATGTGACAAGAATTTACATAAATGAATTGATTGTGAAAACAGGGCCTTTTCACCCCATTTAATGAAGTGTGTTTCAGTGGAGTGGTAGGTAGTTGCATGTGTTTAATCACCTAAATACTACTGCATGTGTTAATTAATAAAAAGCCTATTATAATATAACAATTTAAGAAATTTAAAATTTTAATTTCGTGCATTTTAAAATTTGGCTTTTGCACTTCATTCAGCTTGTCCGCCGAATTAGGGGTTATATTTTAGTAGACTTATTTATTTCTTCTTTAATTAATGTGGCAGCCCTAAATAATCCACATATTTCCTGACACATCTATTTTGAATGCAACTGTACTTGTCAACTCATTCCCAATACAAAAAGGTGCACCATCCTTGAGGGTATTCATGGCATTACATGTATTTTCAGGGCAATTTAGATATATTACAAAAGGTAGGGCAAAAAAGATGTTGACTTTCCCATATAGGGCAAATTGTGGTATTTCCCTGAAAATAATGTTCAAGCGTGAATTCGATTCACATAGCTATTTCACAAACTGAATATATTATGTTATCTCATTTTGCTATTCTGTCCATGGAGAAATATTTATTCTTCATGATAGACTATATATATATATATATATATATATATATATATATATGGAGTAATTTTCAACATTCCGAACAATTAACACTCAGAACAATTAACACTCAATACGTATAAAAAATAAAATCAAACAAAAGTGGGCACATGATATTATGCACCATTGCATGTGTTTATACACTAGGTCAACTAATAAAAATCATAATTAATGGTACTGTACGGAGAACACATGAATATTGACAACAAATTCAAAAGATAATTACACCTGAAAATTGAAATCCAAGATAAAGATTAAATTATATAATATAAATATAAATATGATAGTAATATATTAACTATAAAAATAAAAATACAATATATCCTAAAAAATTATCCCTAAATGGATAAGTAAAATGAAGTACGTAACATATGAGTTACACTCTACTCCACTTTTATATACATACACAGCAAGAAATCATTTGCACTAATAAAATATTAGGGATACCAAATTCAAAGCTGTGAAAGCTCTTCCAGTTAGTTCTTACTTCTTAGTATTTTTGGATTAAATTATTTTAATCATAAAATTAATGTGCCAACCTAACAAGAAGGCGTGTTAGAAAGCAAATTTTCGTTAAAAAAAAAAAAGAAAAGAAAGAAGAAGACTCATTTAGAGGCATACAAACAACCCTAAAACGAGTGGGGGAGAGAGAGGGAGGGTGGGGGTGGGTAGTCATTGTTTTGCTACCTCCGTGAAGGGAATGCATGGATTAATGAAAAATAATCTGAATACCACCCCCAAAACTTGCAGTCCTCTCTTCCAATCCTATTTTGTATTGCTAGGGTTTAAATTAAAGGGAACCACGGGTTTACACTGTAAACTCGATTCACAGGAGATTAACTCTAAATATAATATCTGGAAATTAAGCTCAACGATGCTAAGAAGTTGCAATATATAGGCAAAAACTCCTGTGCACCTGGGCTCACGGACTACATTCCTTGTGCCTTTAGATTTTGTGTTAAATTGTATACCATTTAGTATACAAATGTGTACCCTTTATTTTTTAAAGAAAATTGTTGTGTATCTGGGCGCATGAACAACACTCCGTGCGCCTTTAGAATTTTGTGTTAAATGTTGGGTTTTGTCAAAACAAAAGGAGGGATTTTTTCCCTTTGGTTGTTATCCCACATCGGGTGGGAGAGAAAGGGGGAGGGACTCCTTAGGCTATATAAGGAGGCCCCTAGTCTCAATGTTAAGTGCACCAATCAAGTACACTTTAATCTTTGTATTTGATTCTAGTTAAAATTCCTTTCTTTGATTCTCGGTTGTGAGAATGGGAAGAAATGTGAGAATTAGTTAAAGATTTGTAAGGGTGTAGGGATTGGGGTCGGGAGAGAGAAATTCTTTGTGATTGTAAAAAATTTTCACATAGTGGTATTTTCTCGGTCCGTGGTTTTTCTCAGATTTTGGAGTTTTCCACATAAATTCTTGTGTTGTACTTTTTATGTTCTTCTTTGTTTGTCCCTTAGGAATGAATGGGAATCTGCCTTATCCCAACAAGTGGTATCAGAGCCCGGTTCGGGTGCTTATAAAATTCTTAGTATGCTCTGTGATTGCAGCATAGTCTGACCTTCCACATCAGAAAAGACTTTATGAGAGGAAGAGGGTTATTCATTAGGCTAAGGGTGGCATGAAAGAAGTGGGAAAAAGCTAGTGACACAAGGGGGTCAGAAGAACAACCGGATGCGGTGGCATCTCCTTTCTTGCGGTGAAATGCGCCGGACTGTGGCGACAGTGGCGTGGCAAGGGGAAGGATTTGTAGGTCAGCAGTGGCGGAGTTCTTGGACCTGCAGCAATGTGAATTGCTGGGACTCCCGGTGGAGGAGTTGGCTTAAAAGCGGCATGGAGATTTCCATGGATGTCGGCTCAAGGAGGTTTGAAAGGAACGGGTTTTCCGATAATGACTGGTGGCGTGGGGAAGCGACGATTCAACGGGGAAGATGACGATGTGGTACTTGGTATCGGGTGGCGCTAGATCGATAAAGAATGGCGTGGAGTCAACCGACAAGTGGGGAAAGCATCGTGAATTCAGGAAGGTTGGAGTCGGCTTCAAGTGAGGACACTTTCAGAAGAAAAAGAGTTCGGGACAAACCTGGTATAGCTCGGCGGAAAAAGGCAGCGACGTCATGTCGGTACAGATGGGTTTTGCTCAAGGTGGAGCAATGGTGCGGTAATTGCGGTGGAGCAATGGCACGGTAATTGCTTACGGTGGAGCAATGGTGACGTTTCTGGTCAAGGAGGAGCTGTTGCGGCAACAGTTCTGAATATTGAGTTAATATTATTGGGGATCCTTATGACATGTTCAGTTGTCATGGAAAAGGTGTAATAATATTAGCTGGTCCACAAGTTTGCACACGGACATTGACTTGGCAGGTGATGTAGGGTGTGTGGTGGATGTATATCGATGGCTGATGGATTTTCAGGGGTAGCCAAGAGCTGGAAGTAGCACCATAAATATCAGCAGGTGTTTTTCGATATGTGCCGCAGGAAATTCTTAGAATGGTTTATTCTAAGTGGTCTACTCATATGGTGGAGTAGGATTCTCGGGATAGAGAATGATTGTCGGTGAAGACAATGAATCTTCTTTTATTTTGACAAGGTGGAGATTGTTGGGTTTTGTCAAAACAAAAGGAGAAATTTTTTTCCCTTTGGTTGTTATCCCACATCGGGTGGGAGAGAAAGGGGGAGGGGCTCCTTAGGCTATATAAGGAGGCCCCTAGTCTCAATGTTAAGTGCATCAATCAAGTACACTTTAATCTTTGTATTTGATTCTAGTTAAAATTCCTTTCTTTGATTCTCGGTTGTGAGAATGGGAAGAAAGGTGAGAATTAGTCAAAGATTTATAAGGGTGTAGGAATTGGGGTCGGGAGAGAGAAATTCTGTGTGATTGTAAAAAATTTTCACATAGTGGTATTTTCTCGGTCCGTGATTTTTCTCCGGTTTTGGAGTTTTCCACGTAAATTCTTGTGTTGTGCTTTTTATGTTCTTCTTTGTTTGTCCCTTAGGAATGAATGGGGATCTGCCTTATCCCAACATTAAATTGTATACCTTTAGTATAAAAATGTGTACCCTTTATTTTTTAAAGAAAAAAAAAATAATGAAAAGTGTATACCCTTTAGAACAAAATGGTGTACCTTTTATTAATTAAAGTGTATATCCTTTAGACCAAAGCAATGTACCCTTATCCATAATACTAAATTTCTAAAGGCGCACGGAATATTCCCGTGCGCCCGGCACACGCAAGCCTCACTCATATATATATATATATATATATATATATATATATATATATATATATATATATATATATATATATATATATATATATATATATATCAGGACATTATCTGACGGAGGATCTCCCCATAAGACGTGATTGATTTCTCAGTTTCTTTCAGGCAACGATCCTTTTGCTCCCTACTCCACCTCTGTGATTACACATAAATCCATTTATTAATTATCTTAGCCAGAGATATTTTAATTTCCATTAAAATTTGTTGTAGATATATAAACTCGAAATGGGACGTACTTCACCAACAAGATTCAGCTTATCTCGAACATTCTGCAGAATCTCAGACACATCACCTTTGTATTTGTAGAATTCCAATTTCTTGCCATCAAGTAACTTCATCTCTACCTGATCATAAACTCACATAAGTCTGAGTTTCGTTTATATAGTGCTAATGATATTCATACGCACCATATCTATAATTAATACACATTACACTTGAGCTGGTTTCTTTCTCTTTCAAACTCAATACTTGTAATCTTAATAAATGGGGGGTTTGGGTAACAATAACTCATTATTATCTTTTTGACAATGTCTCTTATAAACAGTGCGAGACAGTTTATGAGATGTGCTAAAATATATTTTTGTATGTATATGCAACGTAATTTTATTAATTATTAAAGTATGATAAATGATACATTAAAGTATGATTTTAGGTATTATAATGACTCACTACAAATATATTTTAACTACAAATAAACATATTTTACATATATAATAAATTAATATACTTTAACAGTGGTAGACATGTTTCACCGGAGAGGCTCTATAAGTATTACTCCTATCTTTTACTCCCTCCGTTTTACAAAACTTTTCACATTTTCCTCATTTGTTTGTCTCAAAAAATTTTTACATCCCAAAAAAAAAACATCACTTTATTCAACAGCATCAAAAGTTACTTTAATTTTAAATTTTTCACTCCTTTTTTCACACACATACCATTATTTTATACACCCTCCGTCCCACAATGCACTTCACGTTTACTGTTGCACGTTGTTTAAGAAAAGTTACACTTTTTGACCAACTTTATTGACTTTGGAGGGTATTGTAGTATTTTTAGGTAATAAAAAAATACTCCCTCCGTCTCTAAAAAGCTTGTACCCCTCTTTTCGGCACAGAGATTAAGAAAGTGATAACTTTTAGGGGTATAATGGTATTTTTATGTAATATATAAATGATAAAGTATGGTAGGTAGAGATAGTTTTTTTGTAATTAAAGTGTATGGGGAAGGGTGATTGTTTTTTACTTTTTGCTTTTTTTGGAATGTGCAAACTTTTATGGGATAGCCCAAAATGGAAAGTGTGTCATCTGAAGTGAGACGGAGGGAGTATAAATTAATGGTATGTGTGTGAAAAAGGGGTGACAAATTTAAAATTAAAGTAAATTTTGAGGTTGTTGGATAAAGTGATTTTTTCATTCTTGGGGTGTGAAGGGTATAGTGGGACAAATAAATGAGGAAAGTATGAAGGGTTTTATGGGACGAAGGGAATACTTTTTTATTACAAAAAAAAATTACAATACCCTCTAAAATCAACAAAATTGATTAAAAAGAAAAAAATTTCTTAAATAATGTAGAACAATAAACGTGAATCATTTTGTAGGACAAAGAGAGTACATATTACAAGATTATCAAATACACCATGGAGTATATTACTCCTTCCATCCATCGTAAAAATATTTGTTTGTTTTTTGTACGTGAATTAAGGAGTATAATTATTTTATATAAAATGGGTAGTTGTATTAGTGGAGAATGATTGGGAGTGGTGGGCCATGTGTGGGTCCTTTTACTAAAAAAAAATTAATATTTTAAGATTGGACTATCCAAAATGGCAAAATAGATATGTCAGTGATAGACGGAGGGAGTATCTTTTACATTTTACAAGATTATCAACCCATATATTACTGAATCATATAGTATACACTTTAAAAATATATACTCCCCCACTGAAAGGTCACTGTTTGTTTTTTGTGCGTAAATTAGAAAATATTATTATTTTATATGTAGTGTTTATTTTATAAGTAGTGAGTAGTGTGATATCATAATATGGAACCCTTTTACTAAAACTGATGAATAGAGATCTTTAAATGGGATATCTAAAATAATAAAATTAGGACATTTCGGAGTTAGTATAACTTTACCGCTAAGAATTTTGTTTATGAGAAGGTTAACATGTGAATTCTACAATTAGATAAACTGCCATAAATATAGAAGAATATTTGATAATTATTTGAAGTCAAGTCATGTGATCAAAAGGTGACCACCTCATTAATATTTTTTAAACAAGTTTGTGTGGGTTTTGAATTCTAATTTTAAAAACCATTGGCAGTTTGAAACCAATTACTACACAGTATGTTTCTGTTGATGGGTTTTAACCATATGTAAAATTAATGGGTAAGAGGTTGGTGTTGTATGTGCAAGAGAGTACGTATTAATTATACTATGTCGAATTAATGTGTAAGAGGTGGGTATTGTATGTAAAAGAGAGTATTAATGTAAAGAAAATATATTGACTAAGTAGAAAATATATGGATCTTAGTTTCATTGTGGATTAATAGTGTTTCAAAACTTAAAACCATTTTCAAGACTCAAGATCCTCAACCCACACACAGCCTTAAGGAAAATATTATTCAAATAATGGAATTTCTTTTCTTTCTTATTTGTCACTTATTTAACGTGTAAAATAAGAATTGTAAAATACTAAAACAATACAGAAAATCATGTATGATACTTTACCTTCTTTCCAATCATTTTACCACCAGCGTTATGGCCAAAGTTGATGGTGTAGAAATGACAAATGAATGCTTGTGGATCTTTTTCAGACAACTCTTCAATATATTCAGCAAACTTAATACCAAGTGAAGAAGGTTCTGGAATTGAATAGCCTTGAAACTTAAACCATTCCAGATCTTTTGCAACATTTTCTGATCTCTCTAGCCCACTTTTCTTGAATTCTTCATCTACAAAAATAAATCCCATACATTCTTAACTTTTCAGGGTAAATTAAAAATAAAAACTTTTCATCCAAAACTAAAACTATGATCTCTCAATTTTTAAAATTAGGCTACGTACATGGAGTTAAAATAATGCATGTTACAGTTTAGAATCTAGCTGGAGAAGGTAATTAATAATCGAAGTTCAAGTTCATTTGAATGCTTAACGAACTAATATTTCGATCACTCAAAATATAACATATATAATAATAATTATATTCATAGATTGTGTCAATGTAAAAAGAGTCATAAAATCTTCTCAATTGCTTGGTGCTTTATCATAAAAAAACTTCTTGTATATGTTTGCATCAACGTTAACATGTAAATTTTGGAATGGAGAAATTAAATATCTTATTTCAATTAGTAACTATGACCAATTCCTTTTTATTTTTATTTATATTCTTTTATAATCAGCTTCTCAATTTTTTTTTTTCAATTCTTGTCATTTGTGTCCACTGTCCAATTCTATTTTTAGTATTCACAATAACTTTAAAATTTTAGATAAAAATCATCAATAAAGGAAAAAAAAACGACAAAAACTTTGAGAATTTGAATTTTAAAATGAGTAAAGTTGGATTCAGCTTTATTTATGGGACAAAATATGATATTTTCTCATTTAAAATACATAATAAATACGTTAGCTTTGATATTATTTTGCTGTGAGCGTCAAAAAATGGCATACTTATTTTAAAGTATTAATATCTACTAATAATATAGTATTAGATTAAAATCTACAAATTTTTCTTTAAAAATTGAAAAATTAGACTCTAATATGTTTCACATATAACAAAGATAAATTTAAAAGCAAGGGAGCATACTTACATTCTGGGAAAGTAGCTTTATCTAAGGCAGTCTCAAGAACACGATAAACCAAAGCACTATCAACCAAGAACTTCAAGTAGCCATCAAGACGAGGCTCCCACGCACTGATCGGCGGCCCAGAAGGCTCTCTCTCTCCTTCCCTGGCTTCATCTCTGGCGTGCAGTTTCAAAGCTGCTGATCTCATCTCCTCCACGAATCCCTTATTCGTGGCTTTTGTCGCCTTCGCAGCTGAAGCCATCACCACCACCCTTGATTTCTTCATGGATATGCTCCAGAATATTGCAGAGTGAGGGTGAGGTTGAGGTTTCGGCATGACTGCAATTTGGGGTGATAATGATATGTTGTTGAACATTAGTGTGGACTGGTAATTGATCATGGGTACTGTGCAGGAAGCCATTTTTAAGAAAACTTGGTGGAAAATGATAATGATCTTGAAGGTGCAAGTATTCCTTGTTACTTTAGGTGTGAATAATATAAGTAACTACTTCCTCCGTCCCATTCAAATGGGGTCTTTTTTCCATTTTGGTCGTCCTACTCAAAGGTCTCCTTTCCTTTTTTACACATGGAACCCACACACCCCCTCTAATACAATTAAAATATGGGGTCCACACTCCCACTAATACAACTACCCACTACACATTAAATAATAATACTCTTTAATCTACATACAAACAAATAAAAGCCGCTCGAGGGAGCATTAATAATCTTCGGTGTGAACGTTGGGAGTACTATATATGCATTTCCCTGGTTCAACATCCATCGTGTTTTAATGTGTCTTTCATAACATGAAATACTATATTCTAACTCCCTCCACTTATGATAGTTGTCTTAGTTACATTAGACATGAAGTTCAATAAAAGTTTTTTTTTTTACTATTTTTTATTAACTTTTAGAAGTTAGTATAATCTTTTTATATATGATAAATATAAATACTTCCTCCGTCCCAACTTCAACTTTACACTTTCCGTTTAGATCCGTCCTAATTTCAACTTTACACTTCCATTAAAGGAAAATCTACATAACTAATATCCCTCTAATATAATTTAATTTCAAAATTGACATCACCTTTTTAACACACATAACATACTTTATCATTTATTTATTATTCACAAATACCAAACTATCCCAAAAATTACTTAAAAAATATTTTTCTTAATTTGCGTGTGTACAGTAAATATGAAAATGAAAATGAGACGAATGGAATATGTTTTATGTGTTAGGTGAGAGTGGTAAACTTAAAATTAAGATGTATCTTGAGGTTATTAGTGATCATGTAAAGTTTTTTTTGTTAATACATATCTTGTGGAACGGACAAAAACAGAAAGTAAGATATAAAATTATTAAACTATGACTGAGGCTTGCGTGCGTCCGGGCGCACGCCGTGTGCCTTTATAGAATTTAGTATTATGGATAAGGATACATTATTTTGTTTTACATGGTATACACTTTAATTAATAATGGTATAGCATTTTTTATTCTAAAAGGTATACACTTTTCATTACTCCCTCCGTCCGGTTCTAAGGTATCCATTTGCTTTTTGCACGTAGATTAAGGAGTATTATTATTATAGGTAAAGTGGGTAGTTATATTAGAGGGAAGTGGTGGGTCATATTATGTACTTTTTTACTAGATAGGGAAAATGGATACCTTTGAAGCGGACATAAAAATTAGTAAAATGGATACCTTAAAAGCGAACAAAGGAAGTAATATTTTTTATTTTTCTTCAGAAAATAAAGGGTACACATTTTTATATTAAAATGTATACAATTTAACACAAAATTCTAAAGACACACAGAGTGTGTTTCCGTACGACCACACTTTTCATTAATATTTTTTTATTTTTTTCAAAAAATAAAGGGTACGCATCTTAAACTATTACACACTTATGGACTTTAAGAAAAATTATTTTTTGATTTACTTATAGGGATAGTATGATATTTTTGGGTAATAAATAAATGATAAACTGTGTTATGTGTGTTAAAAATGTAATGACAAATTTAAAATTAAAGAATGTTATAAGGATATTAATTTTTTTTTTTTTCTTATGTGAAAGTGTGAAATTTAATTTACAATGAATCAAAAGGAAAATTGTAAAGTTAGAGTTGGGATGCAGGGAGTATACTATTGAATTAGATACCTTTAATAAAATAAAATACCAGAGGAAATAGGTAAATATAATAAGTCGTATATAACGAGCTATTATTTTGTACATGAAAAATATTTATCATTCAAAATGATAAATTATTTTATTTTAAAAAAAATATTCGGCATTCTAAAAATAACAATGGGATATTTTAAAGATTATTATTTCCATTCTATTGAAATGTACTCTTTTTGTTATTTTGTTCGTCCTAATTTAAAGTGTGTATTTTCTTTTTTTATAAAAATGATTCATACAAATTAATTATTTTTCTCTTTATGACCTACACATCACACTAATAGATTTATCCAATTTACATTAAAATATTATTTTTCTCACATCAATAAAATATTATATCATTTAATCAATTCAAATCTCCTGTTACCCCATTTTATATCTAATGTTATATGGGGGTGTATGGGGGAACAAGTGTCCCATTAACATTAGATGTAACATGGGATAATAGGGATCCCACTTGCCGGATCATATGCGAATAATTTGGATGATAACGTATCCCGTAATAATTAATGTTTTAAGATCGATAAGAAAAGAAATGATAATTTTTAATTTAACTGTTTTCACCGTTAGATGATTCCACACGAAAATGCTTCCTTTAAAAATAAAATAAAATAATACTCGCTTAGTTCATTAAAACGTGTGCATTAATAGATTAATATCCGGATACACTCTAGTCAATAAATGTGAATTGTTATTTTGAGATGCGTGCATCATTATTACAAGATAAAGACTATATGAATTTGGATCATCTCCTTTGAATTTCGCGTAATCTCAATTATTCAATTATATCTCAGTTTATTAATTTGACACATCATCATACATTATATGAGAAAAATTATTATTTAAAATTTAATTAAATAAAAAATTATTATTTTAATGAGTGTCAAGATATGAATGATACATTTTTATAAATGGTATATTTTTATAATAGATGGCGATTACTTAAATTTACTAAAATTCAGAGAATATGAAAGGGAGAGTATCCAGATCCAAAGTATATACTCCCTCCGTCTCTGAAAAGTTGGCACACTTTCCATTTTGGGCTGTCCCACAAAAGTTTGCACATCCCAAAAAACGCAAAAAGTAAAAAACAATCACCCTTCCCCATACACTTTAATTACAAAAAAACCATCTCTACCTACCATACTTTATCATTTATATATTACATAAAAATACCATTATACCCCTAAAAGTTATCACTTTCTTAATCTCCGTGCCGAAAAGAGGTGTGCAGACTTTTCAGAGACGGAGGGAGTATATACATATTAATAAACACGTAGAACTTGCCATATATTATAAGATTAATTAATGGTGGTTCAATTGTACCAAAAGGTAATTAAAATTATTTTTGATGCATTGAAAACCACTATAGTGACAGAAATGATAAAGAATATATCTAATTACAATGACAAAGCAACTTCTCTGAAAATCAGTTTCACATTTAAATTAGGTTTTAAAATTATCAATCTGACTTTTATTAGGGACGGGATGTGTTCGGAGGTCGGAATCTGAGTATGGTGGTCTTGGAGGTCGTGAGCAGGACGCGGCTCCTCGATTTGTTCTCGGCAACATCTTTGGCAGCCGCCGCAGCCTAAAAAAAATCAATTTTTTTTAATTTTTAATTTTCCACGTAAGCGGGCAGTCAAAAATCAAATTGCGGCTTAAAGTCGTTAATTTATTTCTAAATATTCAAATATTTAGACTAATTCATAATTTACAAAAAGATTAAGATTTGTATGTAATGAATCCTACATATTTCAATGGAATTTCAATGTAAAAATAATTGTATCATTATTAAGTAAAATGAATATATAATAATGAATATATAATATTTTTAAATAAAATGTTATACTGTTAAATTTTTTAGACATTAGACCACTCAAACAGCGCCAAGTAGACATGCACCCCGGTTCGGAACCGCCGGTTCCGGTTCCAAGATAGGAGGAACCGGAACCGAATCGGGGTACGAAGGTTTTGGTTCCGGAACCGACGGTTTCGGTTCCAGTTCCGGTTTTAATTTTTTTTTTTTTTGGATTTCAAGCGTAAAAAATAAAAAATTTAAAAAACCGGCGGTTCGAACCGGAACCGCCGGTTCGGAACTGGAACCGCCGATTTTTTTCCCAAGTATGAGGAACCAGAACCAAACCTTCCTTAGTCGGTTCCGGTTTTTTTTTTGCCGATTCCGGAACCAGCGGTTCCGGTTCCGGTTAAAACCGGCGGTTCCCCGGTTCGAACCGCCGGTTCCGGTTCATTTGTGCATGTCTAGCGCCAAGTGTTTCTAACGTGACGAGACTTGTGTGATATCTTCTCTGTGAAATCATTTTAAGATTTACTCCCTCCGTCCCATTTGTATTGCTACTTTTACTTTTTGCACGTTCTTTAAGGAGTATTAATATTTAATGTGTATTGAGTAGTTAAATGAGGAAGTTTACCATTTTACCCCTTGATTAAAATACATTATTTTAAAAAGAGAAAGTGATGCATTGTTGAAGTAACATGAGATCAGAACATAAGAAACATCATTATCTCCAATTCTAAATTTAAAAACCTGAAACAACATCACAAGTACTGCTGCCCAATTCATAATTCAATGTCTGCAACATCATTACAATAATAGTTGGAGGTAATAAGTTTTGTTTTCCCTCCATAATCAAAAATAATTTACCTTTACAAATTTACAAATTCCCACCTAAAATGCACTATATAAACACTTACTACTCCAAATAGAATAACTCCTCCAACAAAACAGAATGGTTATAAGGTTTTTGCAGTACGTTTTGAATGCATTTTGGATGCAATTGAAATATTGGATGCAATTTGAAAGCTCTGGATGCTTACACAGAATATAACTATTGGAGGTGGAAGCACTGGATGCATTTTGCATGTGAATAGGGCTTAAGATTGCTTGTTTACACCTAAATCAAAACTCAAATATAGAGTTTGTTTTAGCAGTAAACAATCTTTTGTAAAAGTTGTGAATCTAAATCTATAAATGGATGTATATGACTTATGCATCACACTGCACACAAGAACACTTCACACTAAACACATCATATATCACACACTATCACACTTCAAACCACATCACATAGCATATTCTTCCAATAGAAATTCAGCAGTTAACAGGGGATACATCACAGTCTTATAACAGACATACAAGTGTTTACACATCAACAGAAACAACACTCTCAGAGTTTAATCTCATCATCGAGTGTTCGTGTCTCCAAAATGCACGGTTGATGACATTACAATATGAAATTGCAAGTCTCCAACGAACCGCGCATGGTGACACTATACCTAACCCACGGATATCACAAGTTTTTCATCATGCAATACACAGAAAGCCCCATTCACAGAACACAGAGAGAGTAAAGCTATTATACCTCGGCCCATTTAGGCAATTTAAGGGCTGCAGGACACAAGTCCCTCAAAATCAGAATTAGGCTCCGATTTTGCCTCAACCATTTGGGGGTCACTCCTCGGATTACCGGCGGACAGGGCATACAACGGGAGTTCACGATCTCCTCGTCGGTGTCTTCGACCAAACACCCAGTGGCATTGGATGCCGAGGACACCTCGCTCTCACACGACGGTGCCGATCTGCGAAGATCTGAAACCCCATCGAAGAAATAACCCCATGACTCAGCCGTCTCCACGGCCTCCTCGGAGCACTCAATCTTCACCGTCGCCATTTATCTCGATTGTAGAAGTCAAAGAGCTATTGGAGAAGATTGAGGCGTGACAGAGACGAGCGATTTCTCCGAAAGGGAGGGGTGACGACGAGTAAAATGGGGAGGGTGACGAGGGTTAACGATGAGGAAATGGAGGGTGACGGCGGGGATATCAGAGAGAAAATGAAGGGGAAACAACAAATCCAAAAGAGGAGAAATTAGTCTGCAAACCCCAATGGCAGTACACGCACCTACCAACATTATTTTATTATTTTTTACAAATATCCAAGTGATGGCATTTTTGAAGATTGGATTTGGATCAAGGGGCAGTTTTGTAAAAACTTGTGGGCTCTACTTTCTTTTTTTGGAAACATAGCAATAGAAGTGAGACGCCATTTTGGGTAAAAAGTAGCAATATAAATGGGACGGAGGGAGTATTAATTAGTTATCAATTTTTATTTAATATTTATCACTTTTTTAAAAAATATGATTTTTTTTATTTATATTATAAATTATTTATAAAATAATTTAATGCAGTATTATTATTACTTTTTCATTAATTGAATATTTCCTCTATTCCACAAAATCCTTCACACTTTCCTTATTTATTTGTCCCATCATACTCTTCACACAAAAAAAGGAAAAATCTCCTTATCCAACAACCTCAAAATTAGTTATTTTATTTATAAATTTGTCACTCATTTTTCACACACATGTCATTATTTATATTTTTTATTATCTAAAAATATTATAATATTCTCTAAAATCAATAAAATTGATCAAAAACTGTAACTTTAAATAACGTTGAACAATAAACATAAAACATATTGTAATACGAATGGAGTATAATTTTCCATTACAGAGATACTAAATGGTTAGAATCTACCCAGATAGAATTAGATAATTTTGTAATATTGATAAAATTAAAGGGTCAAGTACTTTAAAGATTACAAATATACCCTTCCTCCAATTTTTTAAAGTTAGAAACAATTTTCAATGTTTACATTAATTGTTTTTGCATGTTTAAGTAAGTATTAATGAGTTTTAATACTTCAACAGATAATTTTCATTTAATTTTATTTAATATTATACGTGAATGTAATTTTATTATAACATTTTCTTTACATTATACTCGTGCATTTTTCTTATAAAAGAATAAATAATTCATTTTATAAATAAATTAACATCTGAGTTGCGGTTCTTTTAAATATTTTTTATATGATAATTATATTTATTTTTTTATATAAATTAAGTTATATTATAAAATCATCACTTTTAATACTTATTAATTATATTAAATTTATTTAAATATGTTATACAATATGCATATAATATTACCAAAGTTATGCGGAAATAGTATTTTTAATAATTAATAACTTGAGTATTACTAAATCTATTTTTTAAGTATATATAATAAGGTATTTTGATAATAATATAAAAATAGTTATTACAATGTAATTGCTATCAAATTTTTTGCCTTATATATACACCATTTAATATAATGCAGTGTCTTAAATTATTTTTACCAATAAATTAGGCAGTGACATTTCTAATTTTCATATTTTTTACTTTTATTTTTATTTTAATTAATAATATAACTTTTATAAGTGCTAATATATAATTAGTTCACTAAGTCAATCCCGAACCTATCATATTTTGGTGGTATTATTAAAAAAATTATTTTATTTGACTTCAAACTTAAACGTGTTTCCTTCTATATTTTTATAAGCACTGAAATATAATTAGTTCACTGAGTCAAGCCCGAACCTATCATATTTTGGTGGTATTATTAAAAATATTATCTTATTTGACTCCAAATTTAAACGTGTACTTACTTAGTATCTATTCTCAATTAATTCCTTTTATTTTAAATTTCAATGAGACGTGAACTTACTTCGTATGTCTTCTTAAATGATTCCTTTTATTTTAAGGGTACGTCTTGTGTGAGATAGTCTCACGAATCCTTTTATATGTGAGATGGATCATTCATTAACCCAAATAAATATATTTTATATTTAAAAAAATTAAAAGAAAATAAGGCGTTGTTTCGATAATTAATAATCGGCAAAGACTTGTGTGAGATCGTCTCACGTAAGGACTTACGTGAGACGATCAAAAAGTGATACTAAATTAATGAAAAGTGATAATGTTATTTTATAAATAATTTATAATATAAATGAAAAGTGATAATATTTTATAGCGAAAGTGATAATGTTTAATAGCGAAGTGATAATTATTTTAAAAAGTGAGACGATCTCACGCAGGACCTACCCATAATAATCAACCCATTTTAATCTTAAATTTCCGCCAACTTCAGTAACTTTACGCTTGCGGGTTAAATAATTTTAATTTCTGTTTCATTTTTTTCAGTTTTAATAAAAAAATGTATTTATTTATTTATTATTATTATTATTTGTTCATTAAATAATTCAATTATTTTGTTATTATTTATTTTAATTGGGTATCACTTTTTATTTATTCTATAAGTATTATTTACAAATTAATTAATTTAATTAAACGATTATCACTTTTTCTATATTTATTTATCACTTTACATCAGTGAATAGTTCATGAATTAAATAAATTATACGAATATCACTATTTTTTTTATTAAAAACTATTTTATGTAAAAAATATTATCATGTTTTAGTCATTTTATAAATTATTCATGAAATACACTTTGATAATTAATTATAACTTTTTATTAAAGATGTTATCACTTTCCTTTTAAAATATTATTATCACATTTCATCTATGCTATAAATTGTTCACTAAAAAATTCACACTTCTGTATCAAATATAAATTGCTTATGAACTAATTCATAGCATCATTGTCCCTTTTTATCAATTGAGCATCATTTTTCAATCTAAATAAATATTATCACTTCTTATTCTTTTCACAAAAGTTATTCCATGAGATGGTTCCACACTAGTTTTTGCCATTTTTAATTATTCATGATATAATTCAAATAAAAAGTTATCAATTTTTAAAAAATATATTATCACATTTTATTAATTTATAATATTTAAATTAAAAAATAAATTTAATTAATAATAAAATTTAAATTATTACATTTTTAAATGATAACAGGAAAAATGTAGATAAAAAAGTATAATTACCTTTAAGCCCTAATTAATTTTTCTTTCATAATTAATTTTTAATTTTTTTAATTGATATCAACCAAACAATACCCTTTAATACTATTTTGGCCCAATTAATTTTATTCTACAAGTAATTTTTCAAATTTTTAATTGGACAACAATCAAACAGGCTTCTTAAAAATTAATTAATTAGGTTCATAGATAGATCGTCTTACATAAAAGGATCTGTTAGACAGTCTCACTTTGATTGATTTTTGCCTTATTTTAATTATCACTTCCTTTATCCATTGTTAATGATATTATCACCAATTAGTTGGTTTATTGATCAATGCAATTTCTTTCTTTCAAATATATATATACTAGCATAGATCCCGTGTATTACATGGTTTGTAAAGTTACAATTCTAAATTATATATAAGTCAAAATGTATTCTTTATGTGTATATAATGAATGAATGAATAAAAAGTATAATTTATAAGTGAAGAGTAGATAAAAAAAGTTTAAATTAAAAAAAACAAAAGAGAAATAAAAAAATATAAAAGAATAATCAATAGAAAAAAAAAGTAACGAAAAACTTTATTTAGAAAGTGAAGATAGATTTTGTTCGTCATGATGAATAATTTATGTGTCGAATGAATAAAGAGTTGTATTATATTGGTGGAGGGATATCATTTTTTAGTTTAATTTTTATGTTTTCAAATAAAATTTTATTTGATTTGATTTGATTTTTATTTGATCTAATCATATAAGTATTCGAATATTAAAGAAGTTAAAATTTATAAGAAAATTTATGTATTTATTAGTAAATATTAATTAATAATTATTAATATTAAAATAAATTTAGGTGAAGACACATCATTAAAATTTAAAAGTTATTTGTAGATTCAGCCATGAAAAAATTTTAATAACTAAAAAAATTAAAAGATTAAAAATTTCTAAAAAGAATTAAAAAACCGAATTAAAATAATAAAAATTAAAAATAGAAAAATAATCTAAAGAGGAATTATAAAAATTTAATTAAAAAGATAATAAAATTAACCATGAAAAAAATTATTATAAGAGTGTATATTAGGTGCACCCGGGTGCACCCTTGCACCCATATTTGTATAACTTTTTATTCTATTTTGTATACATGTTATTCTCTTTTGTATACGTGTTTTGTAATAATTGTATACTTTTTTCACACTAAGTTTTTCATTAAAAAAATAAGCATTCATATGTGTATAACTTTTTATTCAATAGTGTATACATGTATTTTAATAATTGTATATTTTTTACACTCAATTTTTTATTAAAAAAATTAACAATTAAATTGTATACATTTTTACTCATAATTGTATATGTTTTTGCTTATATTTGTACGTGGGGCACACTATATTTAGCCTTATTATAATAAAAAATTTTACGTACTAATAAAAAATTAATAGTAATAAAATAGCAAAATTAAAACAAAAGAAAATTAATAAAAGCAAAAGTTATAAAGAATATTGTAATTATATCATCAAAACACATATATACCTCGTGTGTATTTATTAATTTTCATGTTTTATTATTTTTCATGTTGAATATTTATCTAAACCCTATCATATTCATATCTCATATTTTCCCTCATAAATTACAAAAATTCAAATTTATTTGTATTGGAAATAACAATGGAGTGTAGCGTATTATATAAAACGGTAAAGCCTCTTGGATAGAATCTATCCGGATAGAAACATTAAATGCTTTTATATAATTACTATTTTATCCTTTTAATTAAATTATTAATGTTTCAAACTTTCATTGATTACAGCTACTTTTTCATTTAATACGCTACACTCCATTGTTATTTCCAATACAAATGAATTTGAATTTTTGTAATTTATGAGAGAAAATATGAGATATTCAACATGAAAAATAATAAAACATGAAAATTAATAAATACACACGAGGTATATATATGTATGGTGATGATATATGATTACAATATTCTTTATAACTTTTTCTTTTATTTTAATTCTGTTATTTTATTATTAATTTTTTATTATAATAATTTTTTTTCATGGTTAATTTTAATATCTTTTTAATTAAAATTTTATAATTCCTCTTTAGATTATTTTTCTTTTTTTAATTTTTTTAATTTTAATTCGGTTTAGGGTTTAGGGTTTAGAAATTTTTAATCTTTTGATTTTTTTTCGTTATTAAATTTTTTTCATGGCTGAATTTACAAAAAAAAATTAAATTTTAATGATGTGTCATCACCTAAATTTATTTTAATATTAATAATTATTAATTAATATTTACTGATAAATACATAAATTTTCTTATAAATTTTAATTTCTTAAAAATTCGAATATTTATATGATTAGATTAAATAAAAATTAAATTAAATCAAATCTTATTTGAAAACATAAAAAAATAAACTAAAAAAAATGATATCTCTCCACCTATATAATATGACTCTTTATTCATTCGACACAAATTATTCATCATGACGAACAAAATCTATCTTCACTTTCTAAATAAAGTTTTTCGTTACTTTTTTTTTCTATTGATTTTTCTTTTATATTTTTTAATTTCTCTTTTGTTTTTTTTTTAATTTAAACTTTTTTTTTGTGATCTACTATCCACTTATAAATAATATTTTTTATTCATTCATTCATTATGTACACATATAATATATTTTGAATTATATATATTTTAAAATTGTAACTTTACAACCCATATAATAGGATCCATACTAGTATATATATATATATATATATATATATATATGAAAGAAAGAAATTGCATTGATCAATGAACCAACTAATTGGTGATAATATCAATTTACAATGGATAAAGGAAGTGATAATTAAAATAAGGCAAAAATCAATCAAAGTGAGACTGTCTCACGGATCATTTTATGTAAGACGGTCTATCTATAAACTCAATTAATTAATTTTTAAGAAGCCTGTTTGATTGTTGTCCAATTAAAAAATTACTTGTAGAATAAAATTAATTGGGCCTAAATAGTATTAAAGGGTCTTGTTTGGTTGATATCCATTAAAAAATTTAAATATTAATTATGAAATAAAAATTAATTAGGGCTTAATGGAAATTATATTTTTTTCTACGTTTTTTCTGTTATCATTTAAAATGTAATAATTTAAATTTTATTATTCATTTAATTTATTTTTTAATTTAAATATTATAAATTAATAAAATGTGATAATATATTTTTAAAAAACTAATAACTTTCCATTTGAATTATACCATGAATAATTAAAAATGGCAAAAACTAGTATGGAATCATCTCATGGAATAACTTTTGTGAAAAGAATAAGAAGTGATAACATTTATTTAGAATGAAAAATGATGCTCAATTGATAAAAAGGAATACTGGTGCTATGAATTAGTTCATTAGGAATTTATATTTGATACAGTAGTGTGAATTTTTTAGTGAACAATTTATAGCATAAATGAAATGTGATAATATTTTAAAAGAAAAGTGATAACATCTTTAATAAAAAGTTATAATTAATTACCAAAGTGTATTTCATGAATAATTTATAAAATTTATAAAACATGATAATATTTTTTACATAAAGTGGTTTTTAATAAAAAAAAATAGTGATATCCGTATAATTTATTTAATTCATGAACTATTCACTGATGTAAAGTGATATATAAATAAAGAAAAAGTGATAATCGTTTAATTAAATTAACTTGTAAATAATACTTATAGAATGAATAAAAAGTGATACCCAATTAAAATAAATGATAACAAAATCGTTGAATTATTTAATGAACAATTAATAATAATAATAATAATAATAAATAAATACATTATTCTTTTTTATTAAAACTGAAAAAAAAATAGAAATTAAAATTATTTAACCCGCAAGCGTGATGTTACTGAAGTTGGCGGAAATTTAAGATTAAAATGGACCGATTATTATGGGTAGGTCTTGCGTGAGACCGTCTCACATAAGACCATTCTACGCTTTTTAAAATAGTTATCACTTTCGCTATTAAACTTTATCACTTTCACTATAAAATATTATCACTTTTCATTTATATTATAAATTGTTTATGAAATAACATTATCATTTTTCATTAATTTAGTACCACTTTTTATTATAAAAATTACCACTTTTTGATCGTCTCACGTAAGTCCTTACGTAAGACGGTCTCACACAAGTCTTTGCCGATTATTAATTATCAAAACAACGTCTTATTTTCTTTTAACCTTTTTAAAATATAAAATATATTTATTTGGGTTAATGAATGATCCATCTCACATAAGGATTCGTGAGACGATCTCACACAAGACGTATCCTTAAAATAAAAGGAATCAGTTGAGATGACATACGATGTAAGTTCATGTCTCATTGAAAATTAAAATAAAAGGAATTAATTAAGAAGAGATACTAAGTAAGTTTATGTTTTATTGAATTGGACCGTTGATCAACATAACAGAAGGAAACATGTTTAAATTTGGAACCAAATAAGATAATTTTTTTAATAATACCATCAAAATATGATAGGTTCCGGCTTGACTTAGTGAACTAATTATATTTAGTACTTATAAAAGTTATATTATTAATTAAAAAATAAAAATAAAAGTAAAAAATATAAAAATTAGAAATGTCGCTGCCTAATTTATTGGTAAAAATTATTTAAGACACTGCATTATATCAAATGGTGTATATAAGGCAAAAAATTTGATAGCAATTACATTGTAATAACTATTTTTATATTATTATCAACATACCTTATTATATATACTTAAAAAAATAGATTTAGTAATACTCAAGTTATTAATTATTAAAAAGAGTTAGTCTCTTGTGAGACGGGTTATTGGTGAGACGGATGTGAGACGGGTCAATCCGTCACTAAAGTATGCTTATTTGTGGTTAAAGTGTGCTTATTTGTGGTTAAAGTATGTCGATAATAAATCAAATTATAACACACTAACATCATACTTTAATATATAATCCAACATACTTTAAAAAACATACATTAACAACCATTAAACATACTTTATTTAAATAATCGACATACTTTAACACGTCTCACAAACCGTCTCATGAAAGTAGTGTCTCACAAGAGACTTTGTCTATTAAAAATACTATTTCCGCATAACTTTGGTAATATTATATGCATATTGTATAACATATTTAAAGTAAATTTAATATAATTAATAAGTATTAAATGTGATGATTTTATAATATAACTTAATTTATATAAAAAAATAAATATAATTATCATATAAAAAATATTTAAAAGAACCGCATCTCAGATGTTAATTTATTTAAAAAATGAATTATTTATTCTTTTATAAGAAAAATACAAGAGTATAATGTAAACAAAATGTTACTCCGTAAAATAAAATTACATTCACGTATAATATTAAATAAAATTAAATGAAAATTATCTGTTGAAGTATTAAAACTCATTAATACTTATTAAACATGCAAAAACAATTAATGTACACATTGAAAATTGTTCCTAACTTTAAAAAATTGGAAGAAGGGTATATTTGTAATCCTAAAAGTACTTGACCCTTTAATTTCGTCAATATTACAAAATTATCTAATTCTATCTAGCTAGATTCCCTATATAAAAAAGTAGCTGTAATAAGTGAAAATTT
Source organism: Pogostemon cablin (assembly GCA_023678885.1). Classification (NCBI taxonomy): domain Eukaryota; kingdom Viridiplantae; phylum Streptophyta; class Magnoliopsida; order Lamiales; family Lamiaceae; genus Pogostemon; species Pogostemon cablin. Next base: position 24,365,002 of record CM042975.1, read on the forward strand.
GATACATTAATAATTTAATTAAAATGATTAAAAAGGATAAAACAGTAATTATATAAAAGCATTTAATGTTTCTATAGATTCTATCAAGAATCTTTACAGTTTCCATTAAAATATTATCCCAATGTAATGGTATCACCTAAACTTAAGTTCCCAACATTGACTTCGCTAACTTCCACGCGAAAACAGATCGATCTAGCTACTTGACATTAGTTAAAGAAAGAAAAAACTGAAACACGTCTGTTTATAAATAAAAAATAAAAAAATTACGCGTTATGCGGATCTGCATTAAAAGCTACCACTCAACAAAAAAATAAAAAAATAATAATAATAAATAATAAATAAATAAATAATTTTTACCAAGAAATAATATGCTATATGTGGTATATCAATCAATACTCGCATTTCGATTAATAGGTTGGCAAAAACTTGTGTGCACCAGTTGCACGGTCTTTAGAATTTTGTATTAAATTGTATACTAAAGATATGTATTTTTTATTTTTTGAAGAAAAGTAAAAATGTTAATGAAAATTGTATACTTTTTTGAAAAAAAGGGTATACCCTTATTAATTAAAGTGTATACCATTTAGAACAAAATAATATACCCTTATCCGTAATACTAAATTCTAAAGCGAACGGTATGCACAGGGCACACACAAGCCTCACTCTAATAAGTTTATTGTTCTTTTAACATATTCCTTCTTAGCGTTTACGTTTTCTATTTTAATTTGTTTTAAAGTAAGATTTACTTTTGATTAATAATTTTTTTATTAAGATTCTTTTACTTTTGAAGTTTTCTATTTTGATTAATAATTTTTGGGTCAGTAATTAATAGGTACAAAATATTTTTAATTATTACTAAATGATACATTCGTTTCAAAAAATTAGTGCTGCATACAAAACTATATTTTATTTTACTCATAATACCCAACTCATCTGTACATTAATATACATTGTTAACATAAAACAAAAATACTCGATTAAATATAATATTTATTCGAATATACAATAGTTTGCATTCTCGATTAAATTGAAGAACCCTACTAATATACATTAATGTGCATTCTTGAGACAGAAATTAAAACTACGCTGCATTCTCGAGAGAAATATAAAATATGTGATTAAAATAAAGAACTTTACAAATGTATATTAGTGTGCATCCTTGAGGAAAAACAAAAACATACACGATTAAATTGAAGAATTAGTTGTTACAACTATCCTTAAATATCTCACCTACTATTTTTATCTGATTTAGTGCACACTAGTGTTCAATAAAACTATTATTACTACTAACATTGACTATTAATTCATATAAATAAGGGTAATGCTGAAAAAAAAAGACGTTATGTATTCATCAGTAATTACATCAAAGCAATGTATTTATTAATAATTAGGTTATACATACGCATACCTATCAGTAATATCATATAATTTTATTTTACTTTTCAAACTGAGATACATAAAACAATTAATTATTTTATGTAGAGCTCACATACAAGACTAATATAAGTATATAACTATTCCTTCACATTAAATACTAATTTTCTCATCTCACTACATATTATTATAATATATTATTATATCTATTAATTTATGTAAAAAAATAAACGTAATTATTAACTCGGGATAGAGTGACTAATATTTTCGAGTTATTGAAATTGTTTAAATAATTATAAAAGAATCAACCTTAAAGTCGATAATTAGATGGATCAACCAATGCATTAATCAAAATGTTATACCACATATAAATTGAGATAAGAATATGATATGGAGCAAGAACTATAGGAGAACCTTCTAAATTCCAAATTTTTAAATTTGCAATCAATGTATTTCTTGATAAAGAAACTGAAACTACGTTGCATGCATTCTTGAGCAAGAAATATAAAATATGCGATTAAATTGAAAAATTTTACAAATGTATATTAATGTGCATTTTTTAATGAGAAACAAAAAAACTCGATTAAATTGAAGAATTAGTTATTACAACTATCCTTAAATCTCTCACCTATTGTTTTTATCTTATTTAGTGCACAATAGTATTCAATAAAACTATTATTACTGCTAACGTTGACTATTAATCATTGTAAATTAGGGTAATATTAAAAAAAAGACGTTATTTATTCATTAGTAATTATATTAAATCAATGTATTTATTAGTAATTGAGTTATACATACGCGTACCTATCAGTAATAATCATATACTATTTTTCAAATTTGGCCTCACAAAACAATTAATTATTTTATATAAAGCTCATACACACCACTAATATAAGTATAAAACTTTTTCTTCACATTAAATATTAATTCTCTCACCTCACTACATATTATTATAATATTATTATATCTCTTAATCTATATAAAAAACAAATTTAAACATTAAATCAGGACTGACTAATATTTTCGAGTCATTGAAATTGTTTAAATAATTATAAAAGATTCAACTTTAAAGTCGATAATTAGATGGATTAACCAATTCAATAATCAAAATGTTATACCACATATAAATAAGAATATGATATGGAGCAAGAACTATAAGAGAACCTTCTAAATTCCAAATTTTGAAATTTGCATTCAATTACATTTACAAATTGTTAACTAATTTTTGAGTACGCTTAAATACACATCCCTTTTATTGAGTACATACCCCTCATTAAATACACACCTCTATTTAATGGTCTAAATCTTAATTTTGTTATATACACAATTCCTAAAAACCCAAATTTACCCTTTTTCAAAATTTAAAAAATACACACCCTCTCATCCACGATGTACACCTCCTTTGTTGAATTGTCCTTCGCAGTTGGGTAGCCGACTGTTCTAGTGTCTAGGGCTCCTTCTCCCTCCTCCGAATCGATGGAGGATGTTGTTGTTGGCGGTGTCGACTTTCCTATTGGCGGCTATGTTCTTCTCTTGCCGCTGAATGTTTTCTGACAGATTTAGCGCCTCCTGGGCCGCTCCGTCCACTGTCCTCACCCACTCTCGCGAAGGAGGATTTTGCTCCGTCGATTGTCCTCAATCGTCACTTTTGCGATGGAGAATTTTTGGTACAAGGGACCACAATCCATCCGCCACTGCTGCTGTGAAGTCTTCCGACAGAACAGGGTTGCCTGGGGTTCTTTCTTCCAAGACGCCGCCGTCTCTGACTCGCCGGTTTTCTTCTTTGAGGCTGCCAATGGCTGCCGCCTTTAATCAGTGTCTCTACTCTATGCTCGCGCTAATTCCTTCTCTATCCTTCTTAGTGTCGGCGACTCCCGAGGTCTGTGGTTGTGAATGATATGTCCATTATCTGTTGTGTATCTTTCTCTATTAGAGTTGAATTATTTAATGTTTTGATTTGGCTTACAATATTTTGCTTCTCAGCTTATTCTGATGTGTTAGAGTTGATCTAAGGCTGCTATAAAGTTATGATTTGGTGGGGTTTGTGTTTAATAGTTGAAATTGGGCTAGAATTCTTTTTTTTTTCTTGAAGAAACTCCATGTTATCTTATTAATTCAACAATGAGAATAAGTATTCATGATGTGTTTCAGGAAATATAGATTTGAATTTTTGAGTTCCAGTTGCTCAATCTATTCGAAAGTGAAAGACCTTGAGTTAGTTCCCTTACCTGTGATTTCTTCTTTTTTATTTTAATCAATTATTTTTCCAATTAGGTTGAAGATATTGATATTTAGTTCTCCTCTTGCCACTCGTTTATGTTAATTTATTGTTAGTTTTGGATGATGCTGATGCGTCCCATTGTGTTGTTGCAAGAGTCGTCCTTGTTCGGTTGAGATTCAAACTTGTTTTACAATATCTAATGAAGTCAAGTAATGCTTCTTTCTCACAAATAGTGTAAGAAGAAATAAAGCTGAATCTTTATACATTTGTTAACCCAGTTAGCAAATTCTCTGATCTTCCCTTTCCATAATTTGATCTGATACCTGATGGATGCTATTTGTGCAGCTTAAAGATTCTATGATTATTACTAGTGGTGCTTTCAATTATCAATGCTTATTTAAAGACTATATAGTAGTATATTATTTCAACTTGCTCAACTTGGCTAACGATGATGCGTACTATTAAGCAGGGCACACTATTCTATGTCATTGGCTGATAAATTATTTTATATCCATTTAACATCATTATATCACATTATCTATTTCAACTTGCTCAATCTACATGGACTTCAAGAATTAGCTATTACTGCTATGTGCAATGTACTGACTCTCCCTTCGGCATCTTTACTATAATAATTAAAGATACTTGGTAATGTTAAAGAATAACATTAATATTAGGCAATTACTTTACAAATAGAGAATTTTATGCTTATGTAGTTTAATCCATAGTGGTTAATTTTTCAATAGGATATGGCATGACTCCTAGGTGTTTCAAGGGAGGCAAGTGTTATTCCATCTTTGCATATAACATTCAATACTATTAAGTTGTTAATAGTTGTTATTGAAACAAATGAAAAATATATAAAATACTGTACATTTCGGTGCCTTGTACCAGCTCCAATGAGAAAAAGAAGTCGATTTGGTAGCTTTCTAGAAAAGTTCGGCATGAGGAGGAGCACAAGAGAAACTTAACCATCTTCGTAATGCTATCGAAGCCAATTCTGGCATTAGAGTTCAATTATCTGAAAATGAAGGTTGAAGCTCCCACCATCCTCCTTAACAGAAGCAGATCCGAGACGAGTAATGCTGTTTGTTAGTTGTAGCTTTCTTTGACATCCATGTCCACTTAGATTTCTGTATTTGCAAGATTATCTTGTACCTAATTATGTCTTCCATATGTATTGTGTTATTTAAGAAACCTACATGTATTTGTTTTCAGTTCAAGAATTGAGATATAAAATAATTGCATGTCATCAATCTCAATACTGTGTGGTGGGAATTCTCAGCAGTTATGCAAGAGTATTATTTTTCTATAACACTATCTTGATGAGTAACACAAATAAAAAAGAGAGGAGCAACAATATCATTCATCTGAAATTAAGGTAGTTATTGCAACTGTTTAAAGAGTCATAATCCTATAATTTTGGACACTTCAATTGATTCCCATAAATTAATGTGAGTTCCATACCCATATCCCATCACCAAATAATTTTAATATATCCCATAATTTTAATATGACTAAAATGTTGATTAATAAAGAAATGCATTCATATCTTCATGCATTCATATCTTCTTCTTCTAAGACGTAGTAAGTGGCTTCATTTTCATTTGGCACTAACCCTTGTTTTTAAAGGGTTTTTCACTCAGCTGTTTCTTGTAGACGATTTGTAAGACAAATTGTGGGAACATTTGACAACAGTGTGTCTGGCTTTAGAAATACCTGCATATCGATAATATATTAATTAATATCACGAGTGATAAATAAAGAATAATTGATAATAACAATTACCTCATTAAAATAATTACCTCTATGAAATGATTTCCATTAATTAATGTGATACAAAGCACTCTGGGCACATCGGAAGGTGGTGTTCTCAATGGTAAAAATGTAAGGCTCATTTGGGGTGTTAATGCAACCAATGCCACATTAAAGCGTGATGCAACCAGATGCCCCATGTTAAGCAATGAAAACTAATATGACTTTTCAGTCGGTCCTTTATAATAATTCAACTTTGTCTTCACAATATCTACACGTCCATGTTCCATAAAAACAACATTGTACAACATCTCGTGTACTTCCAACTCCCTGTAAAGCTCATCGCGTACTCTACTCCATGAACGCTCTCCATAATCCAAAAGATCTGTAACTGCGCGATATCCATAATGTCGATCTCCCAAAACATTCTTATATCCAAGGACAAATTCTTGATATTCAGATGGAAGAGAATCAAGTATCGCCCCATCTATCTTTGAAGTCTATTTAAAAAAAGAAAAAGAAAAAATGTGTTATAATGTGAGGATAGAATAATGTTATAATAAAATGTCAATTTCATCTTAGTAAGTGAACACATACCTGTTTTTTTGTCTTGCGATCATTAGTGGATATTGATTTTTTAAATGTAACTGCACCCTTCTTTTTGTTAGATTTCGGACGACCATGAGTACGTACAGCAACCTTAGGCTCTAATAGTGGAGTGGTGATTGGATTTACTGCCTCTATTATTCGCAGAATGAACTTCCTCTCTGACTTTTTTGAAATTTTGAATGTGTCACACAATCAAAAACCTTCACCAATTGAAGACGCTGCTCGTCATTATCATCTCGATCAATTGAATTTGGCGACATGTCAAGCTTTTTCCAGAATTTATCAACAAAATCTAGCGTAATGGAAGTACCCAATTGAACGTGTGTTGTGATATCGTGCACACAAGGCAAACCGAATACTATTTTAATTGTGCATGCACACCCTTCATGGTTGACATCAACCTCGTTCACCCATACAAACTCCTCATGAATTTTCTCTAGAGCTAGTATGGCCACTACACCACGTAACAACTCAAACACTTTTGATTTGAACTTGTGCAGTGCTCTATTGACACTCTTTTCAAATGAGTGCTTTATTGCATTGTGTGACGTTTTAAGTAGGGTGTGAATATAGAACCAATTTATTTCAAAATTCCCTTGGCTAGATTTTAATTATCTCTTTAAAGCTAAATGATGGCTTTCTACCCTGAAAATTAAATAATAAACTAGTTATAACAAATTTAATTATTTTAAGTTTAAACTACATGTAATATGACATTATAACCAAATACCTGCTCGTTGTTGTGTTGCCAAAATGCATGACCTTATTCGTCCAGGCAGAGACGAATTTCTTCTTGTATGGAATAATCCATTGATCCATTACATACCCAACAACATCGGGATAGTTTGAAAAATCTTTCTGAAAAATAGCCATTTATTCATGAAATGCCGTTTCAGATTCTGCAAATACCAGCTCATTTCAAGCATAGTTGAATAGGTTCCACTGTTCATTAGTTTTGAATTTCTTCTTACATGCTTGCAAAACATTTCTGTTGATATGCCACCTACAAAGAAAATGATGGGTTGTGGGGAACGTGGATTCAATTGCCTTCATCAATGCTAAATCTCTATCTGTAACAATCACATTTGGAAAAGATCCAACCATCAAATCTTTCAAAACTTCACATGCCCACTTGTAGTTATCTTCCTTTTCCGACTCCAGATAGGACATGCAACTTGAAATGTCATGGCAGTTGATGCGACACCCACAATTTCCATCAAAGGCAAGTTATAGATATTAATTTTATAAGTGCAGTATATCAACAACACATTTGGAAAAGCATGTAATAATGCGATGCTTGTTGGGTGTGCGTAAAACAAATCTTTTATAGTATGTGAGCTTTTACATCTTCTGTCTTTGAAGGAATATCCGTGAGCATTTAGCTTCATCATAAGAAACTGCATTGGTGACTGATCATCCCGTTTAACAATCCTATATTTCGTTCAAAAATTATATATAGTACTTATGGTGGAAGTATTCTGGAGAAACTTATGCTGAAGAGAATACAATATATCCTTTGGTGCGGTGTCGGTATTTGACATATCAACAACAAACTCTTCCTCATCGAGTGATAGTTGACCAGCATAAGAATGACCCTCTAGATATTTTTCAAATAAATGATTGTGTACACCACATTGAACTTCCAATACCCATTCACCTAACATGCTTATTTATTTCCCTTTTAAAGCAAATAGACATCCATATTTTATCATCCCAGTATTTCGTATGACATCAGACTTTCGTTTTAACTCATCTATGTGATCATCTCTCTCAAGTGATTCTCTTTTCCTTTTTCCTTTGAACTTACGATACTCGCCACTGCGTTCACAACCCAAATAAACTCTTGATATTTTTTTCCATGATTATTCTTGGACCTCTTCACAATTATGACTATACGATAGATTCTTCCAACTTTTCTAACCCAATCTATCAAAGTTTGGTGAGACTCAAATACTTCTATTGTTGCAAATGCTTCAGTATAATCGGTGTACTCTATGTCATCCTGAACCTGAATATCTAGATTGTCCTTTGACATGTGAAGCAAATAAAATCATATTACTCAAGCGTTCAACAATATGTAATTTATTCCAACATGCTGATTTTTTATACGAATACATTACCAAAATAAATTGCTTGACTCAAATGTTTGGATAAACTAAGTTTAACCTCCATTTCCACTATCCCTCTCATTACCCTGAACAAGTAGTAGCATAGCTTTCTCTTTCCCACTCACGTGGTGTGAAATCTCAATTAGTTACATATTAAAGATTAATTAACAAGTCATAGAACTCTCTCTCTCTTACTGAACAGTGTGTGAAATGTGAATTAATATGGTCATGAGGTAATCAACTCAGGCAAGACAAATAAATATGTGGTATTCTAAATAGTAATCAAACTTGGAGGAAGTACACATCAAATATAGAAAATGGAGACTTAAATAAGAAGATCCATAATTATTATATAAAAAACAATAATTGCTACTAGTTAATAAAGTCCAACAAATCTTTACATAGAAAAGCAAACATAAACTAGCATTTCACCCACTGACTTGCATTCTCACTTCACTACAACTATGGAAATCATAATCACTGTCTAAAGAATGCTAAATAGATGTCTTTTTTTCTACAGATTGAGCAGCCATAGCCGTGAGTCTAGCGCGGCCACCAATAGGTTGGCAGAGCACCGTCTGTCAGTTTCTACGGATTTTTAGATTGAGGAACCTACCGTTCCATTATTAGTGATGCCTTAATACAAATTTAAGAAATTCAATGAAAACTATATATTAAATACATTACATAATACACTAAATCAAAAATTATTAATTAGAATTTATGACAAAAATATAAAATTTATGAACTTGTTCATAAATAATAAATTAACTTACAGTAATTTATTTTTCTGTCTTCATCTCAATATGTTCTTCATCTTTTTTCATCTTAATATCTTTCTCCATCTCAAGAGGTACGTAGAATTCACAGGAGTGTATATGACTTGTTAAAATTTAGGATTTATTAAATTAATTTAGTAAAAAATATATAGGGGGTGTGTATTTAACAAATTAAGGATAATTAAGATTTTTTAAAAATATATATTTTAATTGTATATTAATGAGGGTGTGTATTTAGTCTATGCCCTAATTTTTATCTCAATTTCATCTCCATATTTACTATTTGCATGAATATTAATAAAAATTATTTTTTATTTACTTTTGGAATAGTTTGATATTTTTTTTTATAATAAATAAATAATAAATATGTTATGTGTGTTAAAAACGTAATGATAATTTTGAAAGTAGAGCGAATTAGATACATATTAGTTAAGTATTTTTTTCCTTTTAAAAATGTGAAGTTGAAGTTGGGATGAACCAAAACAAAAAGTGTAAAATTGAAATTGTAACGAAGTAAATATTCCCTCCGTCCTACTGAAAGTTGATCATTTATTTTTTGTGCGTAGATTAAGGAGTGTTATTATTTTATATGTAGTGGGTAGTTGTATTAGTAGTGAGTGGTCTGGGGCCTTTTTACTAAAAAAGAAAAATAGGAACATATGGATGAGACAACCAATATAATAAAATATAAATCTTTCAATGGTATTGGAGAGTATTAAAGTTCCCACTTAAAGAAGAGCATAGCTAGCTGCAATCGATTCCAAAGTTAAAAAATAAAAATAAAAAGGAATCTTCATTTAAAATGCCTAATCAACAATAAATCTTATTTAAAAGGCCCAAGATTATAAAATTTTGTGTAAATTGGCCTCCCTTTAAAAAAATAGGATTTTTAGTTAATTATTAATACTTTATGCACTTTTAAGAAAATAATAAAAGTTTGGGACTTTTTTGTAAAAAAAGGGGGATTTTACTAAATTATTAATATTTTATGGATTTTTGAAAAATTAGCATTTATGCCCATAATAGTAACCATTTCGTTATACCGACTTGTATGTCGTTACTCAAAATTCGAGTTATCCCGGGGTCGTTTTAGTAAAAAATCTCACTTTTACCTCATTGTATGTCATTCGATTTATTTTTCTAGTGAATAGTCAATTTAGCATTGTCTGGTTCCATAACGGAATCATTCTGTTATAACAACTTGCACGCCGTTATTCAAAATTCGATCGATTTTAGAGGCCTTTCATTCACTTTGATCTCCACATACAATGTCAAAATATAATATTCTAATAAACTAACAGATGTATGTTGATATTCAGTCACAAATGATGTTTTTCATACATGTTAAATAAAACAAGTATATAAAGCATACAATTTGAATGCGAAGTATTACAAATATGAAATATCTTGTATGAGCTTGTGGAAATATTATGAAATCAAGGCATGTGTTTAATATGAGGTCAAAACACACAGTTTAATTGTCATGTACGAAAATATGCGTGTTTATGCTCATAACGGAATCATTCCGTTATACCCACTTGTATATCGTTATTCAAAATTTGAGATATTTTGGGGTCGTTTCAGTCAAAATTTCTCACTTTTACCATCATTGTATGCTATTTTATTGATTTCTACAGTGAATAGCAAATTTAGCTTTGTTTAACCCCACAACATAATCATTTCGTTATAACGACGTACACGTTGTTATTCAAAATTCGATCGATTGGATCTCTACATACAATGTCAAAACATAATATTCTAATAAACTAACAAATGAATGTTAATATTCAGTCACATATGAAGTATATCAGACATGTTAAATAAACACAAGTATATAAAGTATACAGTTTGAATGCAAATTAAGTATTATAAATATGAAATATCTCACTTAAATTTTTGAATGGGCTTGTAGAAATATTATAAAATCAAGGCATGTGATTAATATGATATCCAAATGACAACTTTATTGTCATGTATGAAAATATGTGTGTTTATGCTCAAAACGGAATCATTTCATTATACCCACTTATATATCGTTATTCAAAATTCGAGTTTATCCCGTGGTCATCTCAGTCAAAATTTCTCATTTTTTCTATCATTTTATGCTATTTGATTCATTTCTTTAGTGAATAACAAATTTAGCATTGTTTGACCCTATAACAGAATCATTCCGTTATAACGACTTGCATGCCGTTATTCGAAATTCGATCGATTTTAAGGGTCTTTCATTCGCTTGGATCTCCACATACAATATTAAAACATAATATTCTAATAAACTAACAAATGGATATTGATATTCAGTTACATATGAAGTATCCCATACATGTTAAATAAAACAAGTATATAAAGTATACAGTTTGAATGCAAAGTATTACAAATATGAAGTATCCCACTTAAATTTTTGAATGGGCTTGTGGAAATATTATGAAATCAAGGCATATGTTTAATATGATGTCCAAACGCACCTTAGTTGTCATGTACAAAAATATGCGTGTTTATGCTTATAACGGAATCATTCCGTTATACCCACTTGTATGTCGTTATTCAAAATTAGAGTTATCCCATGGTCGTCTCAGTCAAAATTTCTCACTTTTACCATCATTGTATGTTATTTGATTGATTTATATAGTGAATAATAAATTTAGCATTTTTTGACCCCATAACGGAATCATTCCGTTATAACGACTTGCACGATGTTATTCAAAATTTGATCGATTTTAGGGGCCTTTCATTCGCATGGATCTCCACATACAATGTCAAAACATAATATTTGGATAAACTAACAAATGGATATTGATACTGAGTCACATATGAATTATTTCGTAAATGTCATATGAATAAGTGTGTAAAGTATAAATGTTCGGGTGCGAAACATTATAAATATGAAGTATCCCACTTGAATTTTTAAATGAGCTTGTAGTAACATGATGAATAAAGTTTAATGTTTAATATGAGGTCCAAAATCACTACTTGATTGGTATGTACAAAAATATATTTGTTTATGCTCATAACGGAATCATTCTGTTATACCTACTTGTATGTCATTATTCAAGATTCATATTATCTCGTGGTCGTCTCAGTCAAAATTTCTCACTTTTACCTTCATTGTACACCATTTGATTGATTTATCTAGTTAATAGATTGTCTGACCACATAACGGAAATGTTCTGTTATATCAACTTGAACGCCGTTATTCTAAATTCGAGCAATTTTAGGGGCCTTAAATTTGCTCGGATCTCCATATACAGCTGTAAAACTTAATATTATCATAAGGTAACAAAAGAATGTTGGTATTGACTCATTTATGAAATAATATCTCATGAATGTTCTAAGTAGTATGTGATAAGTTCGGATGTGAACCATCACAAATCATAAGTACCTATTTGTATTTTCGAATGAGCTTGTAGCAATATGATGAAATCAAAGAAGGTGTTTAATATGAGATCCAAAATCACTACTTGATTGCTATGTCGAAAATATGTGTATTTATGCTCATAACGGAATCATTTCGTTATACCCACTTGTATGTCGTTATTCAAAATTCGTGTTATCCGGAGGTCGTCTTAGTCAAAAGTTCTCACTTTTACCTTCATTGTACACCATTTGATTGGTTTCTCTATTAAATAGTCGATTTAGCATTGTTTGATTACATAACGAAATTATTCCGTTATAACGACTTGCACGACGTTATTCAAAATTCGAGTGTATCTAGGACCCTCATAGCAAAAAATCTCACTTTTACCATTATTGAACACAATTTGACTAAATTTATCTAGTTAATAACTAATTTAGCATTGCCTGACCTCACAACGGAACCATACATTATAACGACTTGCACGCCGTTATTTTGAAATTTAAATGGTACTAGGGGCCTTCCAAAATTTAGCGTTTTTCTTGATCTGATTACAAAATTTCGCTTGACCATTTTTAATATTTTTATTTAAAAATTAACAATTGAGTAGACAAACAAATAAATATTTAATGACATTCATTAAAATAAGGGATAATGAAATTTGTCATCATAATATATGTAACACTGCTGTTTTACATAAGAACCAAAAGAACAATTTAAGTTTTTCTTTCTTTTCTTGCAGCAAAACAACTACACAGTAGTCTTTTTCTCCACGATCATTTTCCTTAAATATCGAATACAAACGTATTAAATTATAATATTTCAACAAAATATTAACACAGAATAATCTATTTTTATAAATTAATGTAAAACTAAGACCTGTCACAAAAATGAACTCTTGTAGTTCGAATCTTGCCAGCTTGCCATTAAAATTGAACCAAACTTTGTTTATTTTTGTTGGTCTCACTTGCCTTATCATCGATTGATGAATAATCTGGCATCATAGTACATGTACCAGCACATTTAAAAATTCACTTTCCAATTACACATTCAGAATCCTAACACTAAAAGTACCAGATATTGGAATTACCATATATCCAAAGACTCGGAAGTGAAGAGAGAACAGGTCCATGCAATGCTTTCACCAATCTTAGAAAATGTGGACTTTGATGTTTTAACCCATTTAGTTTACTATTGTTGAAATCAGCTATAATCAGCCTATTAAATATATGCTGATATGGACATGATGAACTCAGAGGTATGATTTTAAAATTCACATTAGAAAATGGTAAAATAATGTTTTTCATAGAATGACCGTGCGAAACTCACTGCAGACACCAAAATTTTCAATTAGCCAACTCCTTTCTATCAAATAGATTCAGAATATCAACAAGGAAAGTAACAATTGAAATAAGCGTTGTGCCACTAAAACAAAGATCTACATATTTAGATCATATGTAGTAAGACATCAAGCTCACCAGCCAGCCATCGAAGCCTAGAGCAACAACAAGCTCTGTCAATCGCTTAGCATACAATTTAACAGAATCTTTTGTTGATAACAATTCATCATCATGCTTTTTCCTTTCATCCCACTCCATGATGAAAGTCCATAGTACCTTAAAGTAGTAATGATCCAATCAGTGACTTGTACATGAACACAATAGGTGCTAAATCATTAAATTTGGCATGAAAAGAAATCCCGATGAATAAAAACATACAAGTCAAAATTGGAAACTCCTTATTGTGTACTTGACAGTGAATCATATTTAGAAAAGTTTTTATTACACAAACAATGCACCTTTTCAACATTATTAGACAAAAATAACAATTACAATAACATTAATAATTTAAAGTTGCTGCAGTTTTCCTAATTGAGAACAATTTTAAAGTATGTCTAATAATTATAGGTCTCTGATAGTAAAAAAGTACACTAGCAAAAAGGGCAGAAAAAAGGTCAAGTATCATCACCATATAAAAAGTAGTTGAAAACCACACAAATGATGCATTTTATTTAAAGTTGGACAAAACCTACCTTTCAATGATCAACACAAACTTCCACAAAATAAAAATGCCATGATGAAAAAAATGGCTAAAAATTTACACACTCAGAAAAGAAAATACATCTCCTACACCCATCATACCTTAACACCATGTCTGTGAGCAGTATTAATCAAGCAAGGAGGCGGCAAAGTCACTAAATTATGCGAAAAGTACACAAAAACATCAATGAAATGTCAATATCATATCGCATACACATCAGCATTCGTCCCACCCTGCATAAATTTATCATTAGTATACCCTCCTGCCATGTCATGGCAAACCAAAATCCGCCGCCGCTGCAGGCCATCGGCGGATAGCAGCTTCATCGTAGCTTGATTGAACAGGTAGTGAAGCGACTTGAAGTAGACCCAAGACTCTAATTCCTCAAGCATTTGGAGCAGGTACAAAATAGGGATCGCCAGTTTCAATGGATCGAAAGACAGAGGGTCGACGCCCTCGGCAGTTGAGGAGTCATCTTGGTTGATTCCGGCGAGGGTATTTTTCATTATCACAGGTTAGGGCATGAGGAAATATGTGGAGAAATCCTACTCTGCAGAACATACAGTTCGGAGTTAAACGACGAAGAAATTGAATGAAAAAAATACTTATCCAGAATTGATGGATTGAATGAGCGACTGTTTCCTAACCTTTTTTATTTTGAGAGAATGATTTTGGAGAGGTGGGTTCAAATTTTAATTAAAGAAAATTTTGAGTCCCAATTGTAAATGATAATTTTTATTTTTCCTTTTTTTAATTAAAATTATAGCACTCTTTTGGTTAAAGGCCATTTAGACAAAATTTTTACTAGATTGACCTAATACACCTAATTTCCCAAAAAAAATTATAGAATTAATTGTTGGAGAGGTTCGCACTTAAAATTTAATTGCGAATTAGTCTAAATTTTTATAATTTAGCTTAAAAGTACTTCCTCCGTCCCCTTAAAAAAGGGTTTTTTTCATTTTGGGTATCCCAACCATAAAGTCCCCTTTTCTTTTTTATACACATGAGACCCACACACAAGGCGGCCCCGATATTTCGTGGGCCCTGGGCAAATTAAGAAAGTAAGGCCCTATATAATCTTTTTAGTTATGTACTTTCTCTTTTTCATACAAATATATATTTATTTCTTTTTATCATTTTCATATTTATATTCATACTAAAAAATAAAATGTCACTCAATACCACAACCTAAAAAATATACTTTAGTTTCATATTAACATGCATTTCTAACAAATACTGTATAATTTATTTTAAAATTATTTATTATCTAAAAATATCAAACTACCTTAATTTTTTAAAATAAAATAAGTAGAAAAAAGTTAATTTATTTTGATATCGGTGAAAAAAACAAGTGTGAACACTTAGATAGGGTGGAACTTTAAATAAAAAAAAGTTTTAATTTTATTCCTCTCATTATTTATTAAACACTTTTTATTCTTGTCAATTCTAAATGCTATGCATACTTATAAAATAGAAATTCATATAATGCCAATACGCTCGCAATACTATAATAATTCACTTTTATTTTACACTTAATATAATTTTACTTACTTTTCTCAACAAGATATCACCGTATTATCTTACTTTAAAAACAAAAAAAAAAATATTTTCACACAAAAATATTTACGAAAATTATTAGAACGCGTAGAATGTTATATGAGAATATTTTATAAATTACATTTTTTTTAAGGTAAGTTTTGCGTGAGACCGTCTAACGTTATCACTTTTATACTTCTTAAAATAGTTATCATTTTCGCTATAAAAACGTTATTACTTTCGCTATAAAATGTTATCACTTTTCATTTATATTATAAATCGTTCATGAAATAATATTATCACTTTTCATTAATTTAGTATCACTTTTTCTTATAAAAGTTATCATTTTCTGACTGTCTCACCAAAACTCTTACGTGAGACGGTCTTACACAAGTTTTTACATTTATTTTATAATAAAGGGAGGATTACTACTAGGTACACAAAAAAATCCTTAATTACTATGAGATACAAACATACAAAAATATTACTACTAACTACATAAATATATAGTGATATTCCAATATTACCCCTACAATGTGCTGCACATAAATGTTGTGTGCAACAAAAGTTCGTGTGCAGCAAAAGTGTATGAAAAAAAAGTTTGTGCAGCAAAAAAGTGTGGTGGTCCGGCAGAGCTCCGGTGGCGGACCGACGACTTTTCGACGGATGGCCGATGGTCCGACAGTGCTTCGGCGACCGACCGACGGAGCTCCGGCGGCGACAGTAGTTTTCCGGCGGCCTGCCGGTGGTGGGTGAGGGTTTAGGGTTGTGGTTTAAAAGTGTATTGGTTTAGGGTTATATTTGGTATTTACTTTAATATTTTGTATGTAAAAGTAATTATTTTAAATCAATTTATTTCATAATAATTAGGGCTACAAAGTGTGCACCTATTAGTAATTATTCCTATAATAAATTTGTTAAAAATATATAAATAAATTATTAAAATATAATATATATTTCTTTTTTTGTGGGGCCCCTTAAAATTGGGGCCCGGGCCATCGCCCCTCCGGACACCCCTCAGGGCCGGCACTGCTCACATATACTCATTAATACAATTAAAATATGGAACTCACACTCCCACTAATATAATTATCCACTATACATTAAATAATAATACTCCTTAATGCACATGTCAAAAAATAAAGACCCTTTATTGAGGAACGGAGGAAATACTTCATTTTGCAATTTAACCTTCAGACAAGTTTTGAATGTCCGATACTGAAGTGGAAAATTATTTTTGACTTTTTTTTCTTCAAAAACTCTCTCTCTCCTCCCAATTAATGGCTTATCGCAAATTCGCAATTTTCTTGGCGTTAATTAGCAACATCAAAATTCGAATCAGAATAATTATTCTTCGAGTTAGTCTCTTATAAACTGTGTTTATTTCATAAATTCTTGTAAACTATATGATCCCTTTTAATTTAAACATCCTATTAATTAGGGTCGACCTTGATATTTTAGGGGCCTTGGGCGAACTAGAAAAGTGAGATCCTATAATTTATTTAACTTTTTAGTTGCGTGCTCTTTTCATCCCATGCAACTATTATTCCCTTCTTTTTTTTCATCCTTCATGATCAAAAAATAAATATCAATAATTCCATAACCTCAAAACTACATGTAATTTAATAATTAACATTCATTTTTAACATATACATTATATACATTATAATTTTATTCATTTTATCTAAACATATTGAACTATTTTAGAAAGTTTTTTTTCTTAAAAAAAAGCAATTACTAAAGTCAATTTTTATCTGTACAAAAATAAGTGTGAACACTTGTACATAATATGAAAACTATTAATATATAAAACCTTTAAATTATATTTCTCGTCTCAATATTTACTCCACATTTTTCATTTTCGTCAATTCTAAAAGCTATGCACATTTCCAAATAACAATTCATGCAATACTATACTATTATATAATTATCACTTTTATTTTACCTTAAATAACTTTACATATGTTTCTTATTAAATTAATTAAATACTCATCATTTACCTTACTTCATAGATATACTAAAAAATAAAAATAATAAAATTCTTAATCTCTACACACAAAAAATACTTTCACTAATTATATTAGAAATTTTATTGAAAATACAAATTATTGAGTTAATTACAGCAAAAATATCCACATATCCACCTCTGCTTCATTTGCATTTTAATCTAAACTTTTTAGATTTTGCAAAAAAAACATCAACCTCTCGAGGTTTTGGCAAATCGCACCTAATGGCCAGGTCGTCTGCCCAATTGCTGACTTAGCAAATAATTGCGGCATTGCTACGTTGGCAACGATTCGAATCTGACTGTTGTATTCTCCGGTGAGGGCATTTCTTCCGGCGAATGGAGTAGAGCTTTCAGCAGACTGGGCAATCTAACTGGGCAGCTGTTGACAGAATCCGGCGGCTAGGCTCGAGTCGGCGTACGGGGACTGTGTATGGCTGGCGGTCTTTCGGCGGGGTTTGTTTATCCAACAGCGCGATGGTGGAAATTGGTCGGTAATTTCGCGACTTCCCAAGCAGCGGCTGACGGCGGGAGGTTGAACAACAGAGCAATTTTTCTGGGGAGCGGAAGCATCACTGCAACAGATGGATGCACTCGGCGGTCGATGGCGAGTGGCTGGAAGTGGAGACAGCGGCGGCTGGAGACAACTCCAACAGTGTCGACAGCGTTTCGATGGATTCTGGCGATGCTCGCGACTTCGGCGGCAAGTGGCGGCACTCCGCTATCGACCCTTGGCGGCGGTCGACGGCGACGGCAGTGGTTCACGGACGGCTGAATGGGGGAACTGAGTTGGTGATGGTATTAAAGATATCAGACGGCATGTTGCCCTCCAGCAAACACCGGAAAGATTCCAAGTTGTTGTTCTTGAAAGAGAAGGAGATCCTGTTGTGGACTCAAATTTGATGACTAGAGATAGAAACCGGGAACCGCACCGCCGTTCTTGGAGAATCAAGTCGACGACGATAAAACCATTTGCCGCCGGCCACCAGTTTCCCTGGCGGAAATCATGCCACCGCAGTCCGCTGCCGGATCTGCCCCACCTCCCCATCACCAGAGCACGACCAAAAATCAAGCCACGACCTCCATACTTGTTCGTTGCAATGCCGCTCCTTCACCGCTAGCCGTCGGAATCGGGAGCCCGTCGCTATTCATGTCGGATCTTCCATGGCCGCCACTCTCTTGACGAAAATCGCACCACCGCGGATCTGCTCCATCTCCTGCTGTCGGTTTGATGTCAGCCAAGCCCAACCGCGCTGCTTGTCGCAGCAGCGCCGGGAACGCACGAGCCACCGGATCCATCGTCGACCACTGCATGGCTAAAGTCAAGTACACTACCGGTTGCCGAAATCGTGCCTCCTTGCCGGAAGAAGCTTAACCGCAACAGATATGCTCACTGCCGCCATGTTGCCTCTGTAAATCGCAAATCATTGTTGATTTGCAGCCAGGAAATGATAATGCCGTCTGAATTCTAATTGAATGACCGCAACGTCGCAATTATTTGTAAGTCAGCAATTGAGCAGGAGGACCTGTGCGATTTGCCAAAAACTTGGAAGGTTGATGTTTTTTTTGCAAAATCTTAAAAGTTTGGATTAAAATGCAAATGAAGCAAATTTAGATATTTTTGATGCAATTAATCCTAATAAATTTGATAAAAATATATAAATTAATTAGTAAAAATTCAAAAAAAATATCATATACTCCCTCCGTCCCGCACTAAGGGTCTTTTTTTTTTTCATTTTGGTTGTCCCAGCCAAAGGGTTTTATTTCTTTTTTTATACACATGGGTCTAACACTCACCCACTAATACAATTAAAACATGGGGTCCACACTCCCACTAATACAACTACCCACTATACATTAAATAATAATACTCCTTAATCTACATGCATAAAAGTAAAATACACCCTTGGTGCGGGACGGAGAAGTATATATATATATATTGTGGGACCCATCAAAAATGGGGCCCCTGGTCGTCCCTCCTCACGACATACCCCAGTGTCAACCCTGCTATCAATACATAAGGTATATAAAGGTATATAAGATTGGAAGGGGGAATCATATGGTTTACACCGCGAATCCAGTTTACATAAGTATTTATGTTATTCCTCTGTGTAATTATATTTTAAATTAGTAATTAATTCACTTTCTACACCCATTCTTGTCCCGCTGACATGTTTGGTTGTGGGCAATTCCAATGGGTTGCTTTCCTTAAATCATCAAATTATCAAATTGGTGATTTGTCACTCCAACAATAATTTTCCTCAAATCACCAAATCACCAAATAAATGAAGAATAGGAAAAATGAAATGGGTTAAGGATAGTATCAAATTTGTGGAAAGAGGAGCTATCCTCAAATTTGAAGATGGAATTATACCACTGAAACTCAAGTAGTATCAAATCCTATAAAATAGAATTTGCTTCCAATAGTTAGAGATGGCCTTAAAATCTACATGCAGCGTCTGAGTTCCTTGTACCGGTTCCTATGGGTTGGGTCATCCGACATTCTTCCGAATTCTTTATTGCTTTGCTTCAATTCCTCCTTTACATCATCAAGGGCATGATTGGTATGATGGAATGTGTAACGACCCAATAAGCAAAACCCTAATTATTTAGAAATTTCCTAATATTTAATCCCAAGCCTTAAAATAACAAAAACGTAAAAGTTTATTTAAAACTCATTAATTATCCCACGAAAATAATAGTCAAAAAGAACATTGTACGACTAAATAAAACATGAAAGAAACCAAAATGCATTTAATGAAGATTTATTATTTCCACCGCCCTCCAAATCTTCACCTCCTCTTCAATCTGAAATGCACAAATGTTGAGGGTGAGTATATAGACTCAGTAAAAGATAATTTTACAAACATGATCATGTACACATCAGTCAAGGAATACTTTAAATTCCTCATCGTCTCATAAAATAATTTATAAGTCTCTTTTATTGATCGATCAATATAAATTCTTTGGCACTGCGGGTACTCCCCGAGGAATTCTCATAATCCCGACACTTCTAGGACCCTGACATGTCTCAAGTATTCACATATAAGGAATATTTATAATTTGAAGTTGTTCCATATCTCAAACATATACAAAAGAATTGCAATCTACTCATGTCTCAAGTACTTTGAAAACATACATGAAAATACATATATAAAGAATATTTATGAATTAAAGTTTCTCCATGTCTCAAATATATTCATAAGACTTGTAAATCATTCATGTCTCAAGTATCTTGAAAACACACATGATAATGTATAACGTTTCTCATTGAATGCTATTCTAACTTTTCTCATGTATGTAAGTATGAAAACTATCCTCACCGTAGTAGCATAGAGTGATGGGTAGAAGGGAGAAGTCGATAGGACTTCGCGTTCAAGGGTCACCTACGATTGTTAGGGCATGGCTAGTGGAAGGCATAATTACATGGAAGGAAGAAATAATATTTTTTTTTTGTAAAAATCCCTTAAGAAAAAAATGTGGTTTTCATTTGTAAATGAAAAAAAAAAGAGAGTAGATCTTTCATCGGAAGTATAGAACTAGTAAAACATGTGGCTTATTCTCGTCATCCATTCCTTATGATTGTCTTTCCCAAAGGGTCCTTAGATGTTTAAATCACGTGGAGGGTTGATGTTTCATGACTAAATATCATTGCATACCACTATCTTGCATATAAATTGTGGAGGTAGCGACAGCAGTGATGGAGGCTGCCCAAGCCAAAAGAAAGAAAAGAGGATTAGGGGAGGGATTTAGCTCCTTACTTAAGTGATGGTTAAAGTGATAGGAGTTTTTGGTGCTCCAAAATATTGAGGGAAAAGGTCTTTTATAGGTGGTGAAGGGGTGTGATGTTTGAAAGGTGAAAGGAAAATCCTCCCCATCACTCCCTTAAATCAAGGATTAAAAATCTGAATTTGGAAGATCACTCCCTTGATTCAAGGATTTTAAATCTAAAATTAGAAATGGCAGCTTGATAGAGGAGGTATAGGTTGTCTAGGTTCATGATTGGGCTGATTTGAATCAAAATTGTAATCATGGAAGATTTTTTTACTCCATTTACCATGATCAAAGATTTCAGACTTTTCCTCTCCATTTAATATTATTATATTTATTTTATTTATTTATTTATTATCCTAATTCTTAAGGTAAAATTAGGGCCTGTCATTACATCCTACCCTCCTAAAAAAATTTATTTCATCCTCGAAATATGTTAATATTGTTGGCGTTCGATCATTTGGTTAGTGTGAACTGGTAGGGTTCCATACGTTTCTAATCCAGCGGAAGCAAGAAACCAAAGATACGTATTACCTTTCACCAGGGTATGTTGAAGAAGATGGATTCTCGCTGTCAGCCTACGCAGACTTACTATTTTGGGCATAACTCTCTCATCTGATATCAGATTTGAGTGATCTATACGCCAAAATGATCCACTCTTCTGTGGTTTTCCATCAGTATATCACACATTGAATTCTAAGGTCTGTACAATTTTATAAAAATTGTGCAAGTTGGCAGACAGCAGCAACAAACAGCCTTCCGGTCTTCTGCTGTATTCCCAAGTCCAATCTCGACGTCTTGTGGGCGATGATCCTCGAGATCTTCTAAATCTACAATTTTGTCTACCCTCTTCACATGTTAGGCGTTTCTCTCTTAGGGTTAGAATAGCTGAGATGACTTACATATGGGCTACAGCAGAGACCAGGAGGAGAAATTAGAGTTGGGCCTCCATTGGGCTTAAGTATCTAAGCTTAGCCCAAAGCTTATACTTAAGTTCAATAATAATAATATATACCACTAAAATATTATTACTGCACTACCGTTCTAATCCCATAATTATGTTATGGGCTTGATGAGTGCGTTAATTCACTAGTTTTGAGTCCAGATTCGTGTACTTATAGTGTAGTTAATGGTTGTAATTCGATGTTAATCAGTATACTTGGTGGAAAGTCACGAATCGGGAGTTTACAAGGCTATATGAGTGGATTTCGATGGAAAATGAGTTTGAAGTGATCGAATCTGGAAAAAGGAAGAAACAGGGGTGGATTCGACCACGTTGGGGTCGGATTCGAACAAGAGGAATGGAGTTCGACTAGCACCTCTGGTCGAACTGATATCGAAAAAATGCAGTTCGACCACGACAGCCGAGTTCGACCAAACCACTTGGTCGAACCATGATCGAACTTGAAGCCTAAACAGAAGTAGTTTTGATTCGACCAGGAAGTGTCCAGTTCGACCAATGCTCTGGTCGAATCCGGAGTCAGAAGCCAAGTTACAGATGGATTCGACCAGGATTCAACCAGCATGGAAGAGTTCGGCTAACTTGCTTGGTCGAATTGACATTCGGAAACTTACCAAATTCATATTTTATACCTTCAGTGCGTGTGTTCACTCAAAAAGCCAATCCAAGGCCTGTAAGAAGAGTTTACCAGTATAAAGAAGAGCTTCTGCAGGAGAAGAGAGGATTGATCAAGCATTAATCATCCATCCTTCACCAAACCCCTACCACCATCCGAAGGAGTCGTGAGGAGAGGTTCATCTGGCGAGTCAAGTAAGATCATACCAACTAGCCATGATTGCTCCTAGATCAATCATGGGCTAGAACCGCTCCGGTAGTTCTAGAGTTATTAAAGTTTTATGAGTTTCCATGT
This sequence comes from Pogostemon cablin, assembly GCA_023678885.1. NCBI lineage: Eukaryota > Viridiplantae > Streptophyta > Magnoliopsida > Lamiales > Lamiaceae > Pogostemon > Pogostemon cablin. The sequence continues at coordinate 24,388,423 of CM042975.1, forward strand.
GTAAACTCCGTACAACACTACTTGTGGTTTATTCTATATAAGATTGTGCTTTTCTAATTCATACTCACGGTCGTTTTGTGCATCTTTAACTGTTATGTAGAGTCTGAATACATCTCTTGGTTATTGATTGAGTGCGTTCACCGTTGAGCAGGACTATATGTTATAATTCTAAGTGAAGGGATTCTGAAGTCTTATCGAACTATCTTATATAGATACTTGTTAATTGAATCATATTCGAGTTAATAAGTAGGATAAAGAGTATAACTTTAAAGTACCTAAAAAGAAAGAACAAATCGGGTTAGGGTACTAAAAGCACGAGAAATAATTGATTATGATAGTACATAGAAAGGGGGTGAAGTATACGTCTTGCTCTGATAATATTCACACGTGTCATCTTGCTCTGATAATATTCACACGTGTCATACGCTTGCTTACTTGTGTCTGTAGAGTACGCTTGCATGGTTTAGTGATGCATTGATGCGCATTTTCTTTGTACACAAAATTAATCTCCAAGTATTAAGGATACCAATTGCAGCTTAAGCAAGCGACCAAGTGAAAATCGAACCCAAAGGATGGTGTATTATCAATTTAATTATTATCTAAATTAATTAAAACGATTATAGAAATATAGTTTGAGGTTTAATTATTAAACTACTAAACAAGAAATTAAAATAACAAATAAAATAAATAACACTCGAAGAATACGAAAGTGGATCAAGTAAGAGAATAGCTAGCTCCAGGGAAATCCAGTTTTATTACTTAACTTCCCTTCCGTGTGTTGGTGTCCTACTCTGCCTTGTGGAATATGGACGCATCACTAACCATGCATATCTACTCTATAGACACAAGTAAACATGCGTGTAACACGTGTGAATAACCTCGGAGCAAGAGATATAATTTCACCCCCTTTCTAGATACTATCAGTATCAATTATTTCCCTGGCCAATTGGTACTCTAACCCGATATGATCTCCCTTTATAGGTACTATAAAATTACCTCTTTATCCTACTTACTAACCCAAATTCAATTCAATTAATAAGTATTCATATATGATAGTTCTAATGAAGCTACGGAGTCCCCTCACTTAGAATCATAACTTGGAACCCTGCTCAGCAGTGAACACACTAAATCAATATCCAAGATATGTATTTAGACTCTACATAATAGTTAATGATGCACAAAATTACCGTGAGTATGGATTAAGAAAGCACAATATATATAAAATAAATCCACAAGTAGTGTTGTACGGAGTTTACACACGAAAGTTCAATTAACTAGATAAAACCTTCACAACCCTAGTTCTACCAAAAAGGCTCTAGCCCATGATGTTACGAAGAACAATCATGGGTGTTAGATAGATCTTACCCGGATGTCCGAAAAATACAAGATAAATTAGAAAATGAATAAAACCCTAGATGCGGGCGTCGTCGCGTCCTTCTCCATCTTGAATTTTCCTCTTGGTTCTCCTCTTGATTCCACAAACGAATCTTCAAAGTGATGGATGGATAGAGGAAAGGATGTGGATGATGGTTGGGGGTTGATCCCCCCTTGTGGGGGTGTAGTATGGTTGAGGCCTCTCTTATGGCTCTCTTGTTGTGTTGTGTATTGTCTTTTCCTCCTACGAAAGCTCTTCTTTTATATTCATAGGATCTCCTTATGGGCTTAGGATGGGCCTTTGCTTGAAACACACATCAAATTTGGTAAAAGACATTCGGAATTACCATAAATAGCATCAGCGACACGCCGTTCGACCAAGGCATACTGGTCGAACAAGGAGCTATTAGTCGAGCAAGCTCTCTGGATGATTTTGGCATTTTGTTCAACCAAATTGCTCTTGCTCGACCTCATTGATGCTTGGTCGAGCAAGCCCCTCAAGTCGAACAAGCTCATTGTAAGTTTTATCTACTTTGTTTGACTTCTTCTCAAATGCTTGACCAAGCCAATGTTGGTCGAGTAACACCTTCAAGTTGAGCTACTTCTCTGGATGGGTTTCATCAATCTGCTCAACTTGTTGTTGGATTGTATACTAAAAGTCTAGGTTTTTGTATGAACAATGTTTAAACAATTAATTTGAAATGAGAATCATATGATCAAATGATTGCGTCTTATAATTTATTTATATGCATGATGCAATAGTCCACTTATTTTATACTGTAGATAATATGTTGTGCGACAACACGCGGAAGATCATATTATCGGTTTCCTTATAAAGTATAAACAGATGCTCACAACCGAGATAGACGGGGACTCTCCATCGGGATGGTTGTAGTGTGGTTTGGTATTAGCTTGTCTTGGCTATAGAATCACTCTAGTGCACTTATGTGTATTGAGCAGGACCACCTGAGATCGTTCAACTTATACTGACTTATAGAAGAACTTGATCTCTGTTATTATGGATGTTCGTGCTCTTAATCCCTATACAATAACCTCGACACGTAGGGCAGTATATATTTCTTTGATTCATCAATGGGTGAGATTTAGATGCAATTAAATCAATAAACTCGGTGAGTTGGGAAATAGTGCTGTATCTATGGTGTGCTGTTGATTGTAGAAGGAATCCGTGTCCGTCATAGGTTGATGATGTCCCCTTGAGGAGCTCATAAGGATTATCATGTAAACCCTGCAGGTGGAATTTATTCCGGCATGATAATGAGGTTGAGTGGTACTACTCTTGGATGAGATATTAATTAATTGAGTTGTCAGTAACTTAAATTAATTAATGGACATTGTATATCTTAAACATGGGGAGACTAACGGGCTCATAATAAGAAGGAGCCCAAAACGTAATATTGGGATTGGTACGGTAGTGCAGTAATAATATTTTAGTGGAATATATTATTATTATTGGACTTAAGTATAAGCTTTGGGCTAAGCTTGGATACTTAAGCCCAATGGAGGCCCAACCCAATTTCTCCTCCTGGTCCCTGCTGTAGCCCATGTATATAAGTCACCTCAGCGTATCTGGAACCCTAATCTAATTCATTATTCACGTGTGATTAGGGTTGATAGCAGATTGAGTAGGTCTCATAGATCGTCGCCCACACGACGTCGAGATCGGACTTGGGACATACAACAGAAGACCGGAAGGTCGTTTGCTGCTGCAGTTCGTCATGTTACAAAATTCATAAAAAATCGTACAGTACTCCGATTTTGATGTATTATATACTGACGGAAAGCCGTCGAAGAGAGGATCGTCTGAGCACAAAGACTACTCAATTCCGACATCAAAATAGGAACTTATGGCTATTCTCGTGGGACTGCGCAGTCTGCCAGCGAGAATTCAACCTCTACATCAACCCTTGGTGAAAGGTAATGCGTTTCATGTTTACTTGCTTCCGCTGCTTGTTAGAAATACATGGAACCCTAACGGGTCACGTTAACCAAATGATCGAATGCCAAAAATTGGTATCAGAGCGTCGGTTTCGTGGTGAAGCGTGACACGTTAGGCTAGGGTTTATGTGATTAATTTTTCGAAATTAGGATCACATGTTTAGGGTTTTGGTTTTATTGCGCAAACCATGAATATCCCTATGTGATATATACCCTGTATCATATCTATTCGTCCATGGTTGTGTGTGAGAGGATTCGACGAAAACTGTTCGTCAATTTCACATGCAAGGAAGAAAAAGAGGGCAAAAATAGAATCACGTTTTTGAGAGAAAATCCAGCGCAGTGATATTGCAGAGGCAATAACCGGAGTTTCAACGGTCGGATTGAGCTGTAATTTGGTCAGCACGTTCAGATCTTGTGAATGTACATTCTGAACGGTGGAGATCGAATTTGGAGCTTTTTCGTTCTAGGATTACGCTGAAAACAGAAGCAGATTTTTGGGCGATTCTGTTTTGCGCAGTCGAAGGAAAAGAGCCGTTTCTCACAAACTAACCGTTGGATCGAGCTGTAATTTGGTCAGCATGTTCAGATATTATGGATGTACATTCTGAACGGTGGAGATCGAATTGGGAGCTTTGTCTTGCTGGGATTACGCTGAAACAGAAGCAGATTTTTGGGCGATTCTGTTTTGTGCAGTCCAGGAAAAAGAGCCGTTCCTCAGAAATTAACCGTTGGATCGAGCTGTAATTTGGTCAGCATGTTCAGATCTTGTGGATGTACAATTTGAACGGTGGAGATTGAATTTGGAGCGTTGTCGCGCTGGGATTACGCTGAAAACAGAAGCAGATTTTTGGGCGATTCTGTTTTACGCAGTTGAGGGAAAAGACCCGTTTCTCACAACATAACCGTTGGATCGACCTGTAATTTGGACAGCACGTTCATGGATTACAGGAGTAGATTCTGGACGGTGGAGATTGGATTCTGAGGTTCTTGCAATTTCGAACTACGAACGACAGTTGGTGTAGTTTGGTGTGGCGCGTTGGGCTGAACTTGGTTCCATGCAAGTAGGCCCTTGGACGAGCGATAGTCCGGGCGAGGGGCGCTCGTCAAGGCACTTGGAGCGCTCCCTGACACGATTGATGGTGGGATATGACGATGGACGTCTTGGGGCACAAGCAATCCTGCTTGTTGCGTAAGGCATCGATTCCACAGTAGGAGTGTCGGACAAGACATTAAAATTTAGAGGCGTTTTTATTCCTAATATATATAACTGTCATAATTGATTTAATTGTCTATTATTGTTATATATATATGGATGCCTGATCTCTATGATTTATTGTCTTATATAGAAGCATGCTAGATTGCATATTATATTTGGTATATTATATGCATGTATTGCTAGAGTGTTGGATAAGACATCCAATTTTAGGAAAACTAATTCCTAATATATAACTGCCATAATAGATTGTATATTATTGTTATATATGGATGTCGAATTAATTCCTAATATATGACAGCTATAATTGATTTAATAATCTATTATTGTCATATATGGATGTCGAATTAATTCCTAATATATAACTGCTATAATTAATTGTCTATTATTGTTATATATGGATGTTGAATTAATTCCTAATATATAACTGACATAATTGATTTAATTATCTATTATTGTTGTATATGGTTGCTCGTCGATATCGATGATTTCGATAATCTAGACGATATCGACGATCGATATCGATAGTTTTGGAATGTTGATAATCTTGATGTTTTTCGAATATTTGATAATCTAGTCGATATCGATGATTTTGATAATCTGGACGACATCGACGGTCGATATCGATGGTTTTGAAAATTGGACAATCTGGAAATTTCAAAATTTTGATAGTTTGGAAGTCTTTGCTGATATTCGTGCCTGATGGCGAACAATCGAATTCGCTGATATATAACTGTTAATGATTGATTTAATTATTGATTATTGTTTTATATGTATGCATGACTCTTTGGGATTTACTGCCTTATGTGCCGTGATAGGAGCATGCTAGGATTGCGTATATTATTCTGAATATTATATGCATGTAAAAACCCTCGGTTTTAAATAACTAAGTGGGAGAGGGGATTGGTAAAAATTCCCGCAGCCTCCATTATTGGTTTGTAAGTGATGTGAGTAAACTTGCGTGTTGGCAATAGGCCTTCCTCCCTAACGGATGAGTTTATTCACGGATCATTGGTACAGACTTCATTACATAATTATTGTTTGTAATGTGGCACATGAACTTACATGTTGGCAATAGGCCTTCCTCCCTAACGGATGAGTTTATGTGGGGCTCACTGGTACAAACTTATAATTGATGATTGTAGGAAGCTATCTGAGCGCGTGTGTACTTCTCCAACTGTAAGGCACACAAGCTCGCGCAGTGGACTTGGGATCAAATAATGGTGTACACTTAGGTGTAAATAATTAGTATCCTCCCCAACGGAGTCACTGCTTTTATTTGCATGGCTAAAGAGGAACCGACTATTAATTATTTTGTCATGAGGTTAGGTTGACAAATGAAATTAATGGGTATAACCTTCTCTTGTAAATGTTTGGGTTTGTAAACGTCCACACTAACGTGGCTTGCAGACTCACGGTGCTTGAGATGTCGGTGAATTTTATTTTTATATTATTTTGAGGGAATTAATATAAAAGGATAAAATTCGAAGATTTGATCGGTATATTTATTTATGATTCTCTGTAATTTCAAATGGTTTTATCTCGCTTATTGTTAACAAAAAGAAATTATATTTACTGGTCCAAAATTAGATGATTAGAAAAGAATCTTGGTTTTGATTTTACTGCTTAAGAAAATAAAAATGTGTTCTTCCTTAAGGATGTTCATGATGCCTATTAAAGTCTCTAGTGGAGAGGTGAGAGGTTCATAGAAATATGATGGTCTCATGAAACTCTTCGGATACTTGAGTGAGGTTAAAAGGCAAGAAGTCATGGTTGACTTGATGAATGAATTGAAAAGCTTGAAGTAGAAATTGAAGGGGAAACCTAGATCAATTTACTCTCCATCATTTGCCTAGGTGTTTTGAGCAAGTTTCACCTGAATTACAAGAGGATGTATATGGTGGGAAACTTCTAACAAAACATGTGGCAAAGGAAAGCCATTTTCATCATAATATGAACAAGGTTTATATCTTATTCACTAGTTGTTTAAACATGATTAGTGATGACATCTACTGATACATTGTGTAGATACCGGAATCACTAAATGTTTATTACTAAGTGAGGGTAAGATTATTTTATACATGGATAATACTACGAGAGTAGTGGCTGTTGCAGTGGGAGTTGTTTATTTATCTTACGATATGAATAAACGTTTGATTTTATGAAATTGTCTTTACGTACGTTTTCATAGAAATAATTTGATTTCGGTTTCTATGCATTAATAGATGGATACTCCATTTCATTTAAATGACATGGTCATTATAATGAAGGATAGAGTTGTAATCTGTTATGGTACGTTGGTGAACAATTTGTATACTCTTAAATCATGTTTATCCCCTGGATGCGACAAATAGTAATTAATAATGAGTCTTCTAATCTAGTAAGAGAAAGGTACCTTCGGAAATGAATTTTCCACCTTAATGGTGTGACGAATAGAAGGAATAGCACTCTTATGGTAGTGATTAGATAGATGATGAATTATTTGGAATTACTAAATTCATTTTATGGATATGTCGTAGGAACAGTAATTCGTAAGAATGTTTTTCTGTTTGTGGGATATCCTAGAAAAATGAAGGATGATTTATTTAGTCTACAAGATCGAAGAGTGATTGTTAACATAAACACTAGATTTTGGAAAAAGAACTATGTAATAAATCAAATACCCATGTATAAGTTGTTCTAAAGGAAGTGAGAGGAAAACACAAAGTATTAGTACCAAGTGTACAAGAGGATATACCACAAGGTAAACTGCGACGCGTGTCACATCTGATACACAATTGCGTGTAGTGTCTTCTCGTAGTGGGAAGGTTGTTCTAAAACCTGATAGATATATGTTTTGGGAAAGTCGTGAGGCTTGGTCCCTAGTAAACATGGAATGGACCCACAGATACGACGAAGAACTACAAGATAGAAATGCGAAATCTTAACAAAATGCAATAAATGTTTAAATAGAATCAATAGATTCTAAATAAGATCTGGATGATTGTAGAACCACGGATGGTGTGAAAACCATTAGAAGTGGTCATACAAAATAAAAGAGGATCATACGGTAAGGTGAAAACCTTGGAAGTAAAGCTTGTTGGGAAAAGGTATACTCAGAAAGAAAGGGTTCGATTATGAGAAAACCTGTTCACCAGTAGCTGTGCCTATATTGATCCGGATTCTTTTATATGTTGCTACTCATATGGAATATGAGGGATAGCAAATAGATGTCAAGACAACTTTCCTAATTGGAAGTCTTGAGGAAAACATCTATGTGAAGCAACCAGAGTGATTCATTGCAAAGGGCTAAGAGCATTGTGATAGGAAGCTTAAAAGTGTCCATCGATGGACTAAAGCAAGCTTCAAGATCATGATGCATCCGTTTTGATGAGGAAATCCAAAGATATGGATTTATTCAATGCGCGGATGTGTCTTGTGTATTGAAAAGAGTGATGGAAACGTGGTGGTATTACTTGTACTATACATAGATATTATCTTGCTCATTGGAGACAATGAAAGAGTATTATCGGGCGTAAGGGGTATGGTTAATAAAGCGGTATAAGATGAAGGACTTAAGAGGAGCAAAAATATCCTTTTGATCACGGTAATACGGATCACAAGAAATGGATGTTATGCTTATCTCAAGCTTCATGAAATAATACGATCCCTACTTGTTTTAGCATGTTACTTTATCTAAGGAAATGTGTCTTGAGACACAAAAGAAGATAAAGGAGATGAAAGCAGTTCCTTATGCTTCGGCGAATAAGGAAGCTTGATCTAAGGAATGCTATGCACGAGATTGGATATCTGTTTTGCTAAACGCATGAACAGTGGGTATCAACGTAACCCGAAACAAGAATGATGAACTGTGGTAAGACATATATGAAGTGCCTGAGAAGGACTGGAAATTATATGTAAGCTTGCTGGGCAGATTCACTGCTTCTTGTGGATTACGTAGATTCAGATTTTTTAGTCAGATTGGACGGCAGTAAATCCACCTCAAGGTTATGTGTTTAATTTTAGGAAGTTGAGTCATAATGTGGAGGAGTGTTATATAGAAATATATTTCAGACTTCGGACTCCATATGGAAAGATGATAAATTGGAGCCTATGAGGCAACCAATGTATCTGTATGACTCTAGAAACTTCATGATGGACTTTGTAGTATTTCTAAGTTTGCCCAAGGATATCAAAATTTATATTGATGATATTGGTGCAGTTGCAAACTTGAAGGAATCACAAGTCCATAAGGCAATTAAACACATGGAGCGCGAGTACCACCTGTTACGAGAAATCGTATGATGAGGGGAAGGTTGTTGTCACCTAGATTGCATCGGATGATAACCTAGTAAATCCATTAACAAGGACCTTAAGGCGAGAGCTTTTGATGGTCGAGTAGTGGGAGTGAAAATCAGATGTATGGTAGAAGACATGACAGCATAGCCTTTTAGTATAAGTGGGAGATTGTTGGATTGTATACTAAAAGTCTAGGTTTTTGTATGAACAATGTTTAAACAATTAATTTGAAATGAGAATCATATGATCAAATGATTGCGTCTTATAATTTATTTATATGCATGATGCAATAGTCCACTTATTTTATACTGTAGATAATATGTTGTGCGACAACACGCGGAAGATCATATTATCGGTTTCCTTATAAAGTATAAACAGATGCTCACAACCGAGATAGACGGGAACTCTCTATCGGGATGGTTGTAGTGTGGTTTGGTATTAGCTTGTCTTGGCTATAGAATCACTCTAGTGCACTTATGTGTATTGAGCAGGACCACCTGAGATCGTTCAACTTATACTGACTTATAGAAGAACTTGATCTCTGTTATTATGGATGTTCGTGCTCTTAATCCCTATACAATAACCTCGACACGTAGGGCAGTATATATTTCTTTGATTCATCAATGGGTGAGATTTAGATGCAATTAAATCAATAAACTCGGTGAGTTGGGAAATAGTGCTGTATCTATGGTGTGCTGTTGATTGTAGAAGGAATCCGTGTCCGTCATAGGTTGATGATGTCCCCTTGAGGAGCTCATAAGGATTATCATGTAAACCCTGCAGGTGGAATTTATTCCGGCATGATAATGAGGTTGAGTGGTACTACTCTTGGATGAGATATTAATTAATTGAGTTGTCAGTAACTTAAATTAATTAATGGACATTGTATATCTTAAACATGGGGAGACTAACGGGCTCATAATAAGAAGGAGCCCAAAACGTAATATTGGGATTGGTACGGTAGTGCAGTAATAATATTTTAGTGGAATATATTATTATTATTGGACTTAAGTATAAGCTTTGGGCTAAGCTTGGATACTTAAGCCCAATGGAGGCCCAACCCAATTTCTCCTCCTGGTCCCTGCTGTAGCCCATGTATATAAGTCACCTCAGCTTATCTGGAACCCTAATCTAATTCATTATTCACGTGTGATTAGGGTTGATAGCAGATTGAGTAGGTCTCATAGATCGTAGCCCACACGACGTCGAGATCGGACTTGGGACATACAACAGAAGACCGGAAGGTCGTTTGCTGCTGCAGTTCGTCATGTTACAAAATTCATAAAAAATCGTACAGTACTCCGATTTTGATGTATTATATACTGACGGAAAGCCGTCGAAGAGAGGATCGTCTGAGTACAAAGACTACTCAATTCCGACATCAAAATAGGAACTTATGGCTATTCTCGTGGGACTGCGCAGTCTGCCAGCGAGAATTCAACCTCTACATCAACCCTTGGTGAAAGGTAATGCGTTTCATGTTTACTTGCTTCCGCTGCTTGTTAGAAATACATGGAACCCTAACGGGTCACGTTAACCAAACGATCGAATGCCAAAAATTGGTATCAGAGCGTCGGTTTCGTGGTGAAGCGTGACACGTTAGGCTAGGGTTTATGTGATTAATTTTTCGAAATTAGGATCACATGTTTAGGGTTTTGGTTTTATTGCGCAAACCATGAATATCCCTATGTGATATATACCCTGTATCATATCTATTCGTCCATGGTTGTGTGTGAGAGGATTCGACGAAAACTGTTCGTCAATTTCACATGCAAGGAAGAAAAAGAGGGCAAAAATAGAATCACGTTTTTGAGAGAAAATCCAGCGCAGTGATATTGCAGAGGCAATAACCGGAGTTTCAACGGTCGGATTGAGCTGTAATTTGGTCAGCACGTTCAGATCTTGTGAATGTACATTCTGAACGGTGGAGATCGAATTTGGAGCTTTTTCGTTCTAGGATTACGCTGAAAACAGAAGCAGATTTTTGGGCGATTCTGTTTTGCGCAGTCGAAGGAAAAGAGCCGTTTCTCACAAACTAACCGTTGGATCGAGCTGTAATTTGGTCAGCATGTTCAGATATTATGGATGTACATTCTGAACGGTGGAGATCGAATTGGGATCTTTTTCTTGCTGGGATTACGCTGAAAACAGAAGCAGATTTTTGGGCGATTCTGTTTTGTGCAGTCCAGGAAAAAGAGCCGTTCCTCAGAAATTAACCGTTGGATCGAGCTGTAATTTGGTCAGCATGTTCAGATCTTGTGGATGTACAATCTGAACGGTGGAGATTGAATTTGGAGTGTTGTCGTGCTGGGATTACGCTGAAAACAGAAGTAGATTTTTGGGCGATTCTGTTTTGCGCAGTTGAGGGAAAAGACCCGTTTCTCACAACATAACCGTTGGATCGACCTGTAATTTGGACAGCACGTTCATGGATTACAGGAGTAGATTCTGGACGGTGGAGATTGGATTCTGAGGTTCTTGCAATTTCGAACTACGAACGACAGTTGGTGTAGTTTGGTGTGGCGCGTTGGGCTGAACTTGGTTCCATGCAAGTAGGCCCTTGGACGAGCGATAGTCCGGGCGAGGGGCGCTCGTCAAGGCACTTGGAGCGCTCCCTGACACGATTGATGGTGGGATATGACGATGGACGTCTTGGGGCACAAGCAATCCTGCTTGTTGCGTAAGGCATCGATTCCACAGTAGGAGTGTCGGACAAGACATTAAAATTTAGAGGCGTTTTTATTCCTAATATATATAACTGTCATAATTGATTTAATTGTCTATTATTGTTATATATATATGGATGCCTGATCTCTATGATTTATTGTCTTATATAGAAGCATGCTAGATTGCATATTATATTTGGTATATTATATGCATGTATTGCTAGAGTGTTGGATAAGACATCCAATTTTAGGAAAACTAATTCCTAATATATAACTGCCATAATAGATTGTATATTATTGTTATATATGGATGTCGAATTAATTCCTAATATATGACAGCTATAATTGATTTAATAATCTATTATTGTCATATATGGATGTCGAATTAATTCCTAATATATAACTGCTATAATTAATTGTCTATTATTGTTATATATGGATGTTGAATTAATTCCTAATATATAACTGACATAATTGATTTAATTATCTATTATTGTTGTATATGGTTGCTCGTCGATATCGATGATTTCGATAATCTAGACGATATTGACGATCGATATCGATAGTTTTGGAATGTTGATAATCTTGATATTTTTCGAATATTTGATAATCTAGTCGATATCGATGATTTTGATAATCTGGACGACATCGACGGTCGATATCGATGGTTTCGAAAATTGGACAATCTGGAAATTTCAAAATTTTGATAGTTTGGAAGTCTTTGCTGATATTCGTGCCTGATGGCGAACAATCGAATTCGCTGATATATAACTGTTAATGATTGATTTAATTATTGATTATTGTTTTATATGTATGCATGACTCTTTGGGATTTACTGCCTTATGTGCCGTGATAGGAGCATGCTAGGATTGCGTATATTATTCTGAATATTATATGCATGTAAAAATCCTCGGTTTTAAATAACTAAGTGGGAGAGGGGATTGGTAAAAATTCCCGCAGCCTCCATTATTGGTTTGTAAGTGATGTGAGTAAACTTGCGTGTTGGCAATAGGCCTTCCTCCCTAACGGATGAGTTTATTCACGGATCACTGGTACAGACTTCATTACATAATTATTGTTTGTAATGTGGCACATGAACTTACATGTTGGCAATAGGCCTTCCTCCCTAACGGATGAGTTTATGTGGGGCTCACTGGTACAAACTTATAATTGATGATTGTAGGAAGCTATCTGAGCGCGTGTGTACTTCTCCAACTGTAAGACACACAAGCTCGCGCAGTGGACTTGGGATCAAATAATGGTGTACACTTAGGTGTAAATAATTAGTATCCTCCCCAACGGAGTCACTGCTTTTATTTGCATGGCTAAAGAGGAACCGACTATTAATTATTTTGTCATGAGGTTAGGTTGACAAATGAAATTAATGGGTATAACCTTCTCTTGTAAATGTTTGGGTTTGTAAACGTCCACACTAACGTGGCTTGCAGACTCACGGTGCTTGAGATGTCGGTGAATTTTATTTTTATATTATTTTGAGGGAATTAATATAAAAGGATAAAATTCGAAGATTTGATCGGTATATTTATTTATGATTCTCTGTAATTTCAAATGGTTTTATCTCGCTTATTGTTAACAAAAAGAAATTATATTTACTGGTCCAAAATTAGATGATTAGAAAAGAATCTTGGTTTTGATTTTACTGCTTAAGAAAATAAAAATGTGTTCTTCCTTAAGGATGTTCATGATGCCTATTAAAGTCTCTAGTGGAGAGGTGAGAGGTTCATAGAAATATGATGGTCTCATGAAACTCTTCGGATACTTGAGTGAGGTTAAAAGGCAAGAAGTCATGGTTGACTTGATGAATGAATTGAAAAGCTTGAAGTAGAAATTGAAGGGGAAACCTAGATCAATTTACTCTCCATCATTTGCCTAGGTGTTTTGAGCAAGTTTCACCTGAATTACAAGAGGATGTATATGGTGGGAAACTTCTAACAAAACATGTGGCAAAGGAAAGCCATTTTCATCATAATATGAACAAGGTTTATATCTTATTCACTAGTTGTTTAAACATGATTAGTGATGACATCTACTGATACATTGTGTAGATACCGGAATCACTAAATGTTTATTACTAAGTGAGGGTAAGATTATTTTATACATGGATAATACTACGAGAGTAGTGGCTGTTGCAGTGGGAGTTGTTTATTTATCTTACGATATGAATAAACGTTTGATTTTATGAAATTGTCTTTACGTACGTTTTCATAGAAATAATTTGATTTCGGTTTCTATGCATTAATAGATGGATACTCCATTTCATTTAAATGACATGGTCATTATAATGAAGGATAGAGTTGTAATCTGTTATGGTACGTTGGTGAACAATTTGTATACTCTTAAATCATGTTTATCCCCTGGATGCGACAAATAGTAATTAATAATGAGTCTTCTAATCTAGTAAGAGAAAGGTACCTTCGGAAATGAATTTTCCACCTTAATGGTGTGACGAATAGAAGGAATAGCACTCTTATGGTAGTGATTAGATAGATGATGAATTATTTGGAATTACTAAATTCATTTTATGGATATGTCGTAGGAACAGTAATTCGTAAGAATGTTTTTCTGTTTGTGGGATATCCTAGAAAAATGAAGGATGATTTATTTAGTCTACAAGATCGAAGAGTGATTGTTAACATAAACACTAGATTTTGGAAAAAGAACTATGTAATAAATCAAATACCCATGTATAAGTTGTTCTAAAGGAAGTGAGAGGAAAACACAAAGTATTAGTACCAAGTGTACAAGAGGATATACCACAAGGTAAACTGCGACGCGTGTCACATCTGATACACAATTGCGTGTAGTGTCTTCTCGTAGTGGGAAGGTTGTTCTAAAACCTGATAGATATATGTTTTGGGAAAGTCGTGAGGCTTGGTCCCTAGTAAACATGGAATGGACCCACAGATACGACGAAGAACTACAAGATAGAAATGCGAAATCTTAACAAAATGCAATAAATGTTGAAATAGAATCAATAGATTCTAAATAAGATCTGGATGATTGTAGAACCACGGATGGTGTGAAAACCATTAGAAGTGGTCATACAAAATAAAAGAGGATCATACGGTAAGGTGAAAACCTTGGAAGTAAAGCTTGTTGGGAAAAGGTATACTCAGAAAGAAAGGGTTCGATTATGAGAAAACCTGTTCGCCAGTAGCTGTGCCTATATTGATCCGGATTCTTTTATATGTTGCTACTCATATGGAATATGAGGGATAGCAAATAGATGTCAAGACAACTTTCCTAATTGGAAGTCTTGAGGAAAACATCTATGTGAAGCAACCAGAGTGATTCATTGCAAAGGGCTAAGAGCATTGTGATAGGAAGCTTAAAAGTGTCCATCGATGGACTAAAGCAAGCTTCAAGATCATGATGCATCCGTTTTGATGAGGAAATCCAAAGATATGGATTTATTCAATGCGCGGATGTGTCTTGTGTATTGAAAAGAGTGATGGAAACGTGGTGGTATTACTTGTACTATACATAGATATTATCTTGCTCATTGGAGACAATGAAAGAGTATTATCGGGCGTAAGGGGTATGGTTAATAAAGCGGTATAAGATGAAGGACTTAAGAGGAGCAAAAATATCCTTTTGATCACGGTAATACGGATCACAAGAAATGGATGTTATGCTTATCTCAAGCTTCATGAAATAATACGATCCCTACTTGTTTTAGCATGTTACTTTATCTAAGGAAATGTGTCTTGAGACACAAAAGAAGATAAAGGAGATGAAAGCAGTTCCTTATGCTTCGGCGAATAAGGAAGCTTGATCTAAGGAATGCTATGCACGAGATTGGATATCTGTTTTGCTAAACGCATGAACAGTGGGTATCAACGTAACCCGAAACAAGAATGATGAACTGTGGTAAGACATATATGAAGTGCCTGAGAAGGACTGGAAATTATATGTAAGCTTGCTGGGCAGATTCACTGCTTCTTGTGGATTACGTAGATTCAGATTTTTTAGTCAGATTGGACGGCAGTAAATCCACCTCAAGGTTATGTGTTTAATTTTAGGAAGTTGAGTCATAATGTGGAGGAGTGTTATATAGAAATATATTTCAGACTTCGAACTCCATATGGAAAGATGATAAATTGGAGCCTATGAGGCAACCAATGTATCTGTATGACTCTAGAAACTTCATGATGGACTTTGTAGTATTTCTAAGTTTGCCCAAGGATATCAAAATTTATATTGATGATATTGGTGCAGTTGCAAACTTGAAGGAATCACAAGTCCATAAGGCAATTAAACACATGGAGCGCGAGTACCACCTATTACGAGAAATCGTATGATGAGGGGAAGGTTGTTGTCACCTAGATTGCATCGGATGATAACCTAGTAAATCCATTAACAAGGACCTTAAGGCGAGAGCTTTTGATGGTCGAGTAGTGGGAGTGAAAATCAGATGTATGGTAGAAGACATGACAGCATAGCCTTTTAGTATAAGTGGGAGATTGTTGGATTGTATACTAAAAGTCTAGGTTTTTGTATGAACAATGTTTAAACAATTAATTTGAAATGAGAATCATATGATCAAATGATTGCGTCTTATAATTTATTTATATGCATGATGCAATAGTCCACTTATTTTATACTGTAGATAATATGTTGTGCGACAACACGCGGAAGATCATATTATCGGTTTCCTTATAAAGTATAAACAGATGCTCACAACCGAGATAGACGGGAACTCTCTATCGGGATGGTTGTAGTGTGGTTTGGTATTAGCTTGTCTTGGCTATAGAATCACTCTAGTGCACTTATGTGTATTGAGCAGGACCACCTGAGATCGTTCAACTTATACTGACTTATAGAAGAACTTGATCTCTGTTATTATGGATGTTCGTGCTCTTAATCCCTATACAATAACCTCGACACGTAGGGCAGTATATATTTCTTTGATTCATCAATGGGTGAGATTTAGATGCAATTAAATCAATAAACTCGGTGAGTTGGGAAATAGTGCTGTATCTATGGTGTGCTGTTGATTGTAGAAGGAATCCGTGTCCGTCATAGGTTGATGATGTCCCCTTGAGGAGCTCATAAGGATTATCATGTAAACCCTGCAGGTGGAATTTATTCCGGCATGATAATGAGGTTGAGTGGTACTACTCTTGGATGAGATATTAATTAATTGAGTTGTCAGTAACTTAAATTAATTAATGGACATTGTATATCTTAAACATGGGAGACTAACGGGCTCATAATAAGAAGGAGCCCAAAACGTAATTTTGGGATTGGTACGGTAGTGCAGTAATAATATTTTAGTGGAATATATTATTATTATTGGACTTAAGTATAAGCTTTGGGCTAAGCTTGGATACTTAAGCCCAATGGAGGCCCAACCCAATTTCTCCTCCTGGTCCCTGCTGTAGCCCATGTATATAAGTCACCTCAACTTATCTGGAACCCTAATCTAATTCATTATTCACGTGTGATTAGGGTTGATAGCAGATTGAGTAGGTCTCATAGATCGTCGCCCACACGACGTCGAGATCGGACTTGGGACATACAACAGAAGACCGGAAGGTCGTTTGCTGCTGCAGTTCGTCATGTTACAAAATTCATAAAAAATTGTACAGTACTCCGATTTTGATGTATTATATACTGACGGAAAGCCGTCGAAGAGAGGATTGTTTGAGCGCAAAGACCACTCAATTCTGACATCAAAATAGGAACTTATGGCTATTCTCGTGGGACTGCGCAGTCTGCCAGCGAGAATTCAACCTCTACATCAACCCTTGGTGAAAGGTAATGCGTTTCATGTTTACTTGCTTCCGCTGCTTGTTAGAAATACATGGAACCCTAACGGGTCACGTTAACCAAACGATCGAATGCCAACACTTGTCACCCTCTGTTCGACCAAACTGATGTTGGTCAAACATGCTATCTAGGTCGAACAACACTCTAATCTCGCCTCTAAAATCGTGTCTTCCAATTCCGAGCCTTTTTCATCTATTTTCCACCTAAAACACAATAAAATACCTCAAGTGCATATTTTTCTCAAATATATTGAATATAAGATACTTGTGCTAATATATGACAACAATATTAATTAAAAAGGTGTTAAATTGGACACTAAAACACGCTTATTTTCACTCTCATCAAACCTCCAAACTTACCCGTTGCTCGTTCCGAAGTAGTAAAATAAAAATAAAGAGAAAGAAAGAGTAAGAAAATTAGCGGGGAAACAAGGACTATGAGAAATACCCTATTCAAAATACAATTGTCCTTAACTCAAGTCATGCAACTTTCATTACATATAATAATAAATTCATAGCATACAAGATAAGGCAATCACCACCTATTCAAATGCTCCATCCACATATTCTCACGGGAAGTATATATCACTCGCACTCAAGTGTAAAAGATGTACACTTATAGGTTAAGGTATTTACGCTCAGATTCAATTCAAGTGCATGCGTAACCATAAGCTTGCCTATTGTCTCAAACTCTCCTTTTACTTATAGCTAACAAATCATGGATCAAAAAGGTCTTTTATTTAGTTGTAATGTAGGCTCTTTGGAATAGATGGGAAACATATGGATAAGTGACTCAAAACTCGGATCAATCAAGCTGCAGTCTCTCTCGATCTTTCATTCTTCCACATCACTTTAATCAAGCACAACATTCTCTTCAAACTCTCGCATCTTTCTCCTTCAAGCACAACATTTTTTTTTTCAACTTTTCTAGCTTTTCAACTCAATCATTCTCCTTTTCTTCACCCTTTTTTTCTTTCTTTTTATTTTTCAAGGTATCAGTTTCGGGCACTACCTCTCACAGCCTCCATAGGGTACTAGATTTAAGCACTACCTTAGGGTGTTTGATTCCATGCAGTACTAGATTTAAGCACTACTCCATGAATTTTTCTTTTAATCTTTAAGATTCTTCTTTCATCATCCCTCAATTCACCACTCTCTTCAATTAAGCTTAATTGGCTATCAAAAGAATAGATGTAAAAAGGCTCAAATGGGCTGACTAAGGATTTATTGAATTCAGGTAAAGTATATGAAAAAAATGGGCTAAATATCAAAGTTGGTCTAATATCATTTCCATAATCCGCTATACTAATCTTGAATATTTAAGGAGACTCAAGGCAAGTTCTAAAATACACGCACAAGAACGATACTCACCAAAAAAGAAATATCATGTGATTATGTACATGAATAATGCTCAAAATCTTACATGAGTTTTTAACAAGTAACAGAGCATTTTTCATGATATGCAATATCCCACAAGTACACATAGAACTTCATATTACAATATAACTCAAGTACACTTCCTTCATCAATTTCAAGAGCATATGAATTTAAAGCATAATTCAAAATATAAGCTCAATCCTTCCACTCTCATGAACTAAAAGCACACAAAAAATTAGAATAAGAAAACGAGTGCACCTGATTTTTCCTTCAATGCATTCACGAGTTCCTCGAGTTGTTCAACTCGATCAGGTCAAAGCCTTAGTGTAGAACTTGTCTTGCCACTCTAGTTACCTTTTTCTATCATTAAAGCTCAAACATACTCATCATCACAAGATTCATCAATAATAAAATAGGAGAACTATTAGAAAGAATCAATTGACTATCTAATCGACTCTACACACTAAAACACCACTGAACACTAGTCAAATTGTAAAAAATTGACACATTAAAACAGATTAAAGTTTTAACATACCGCAAAAAATTAACTCCCCTAGGAAATATTACAAAGAAAAGATTATACTCTTGGTGCTTCAATGTGGTAATAACATCACATCCCCCAAACTTAGTAAAAACATAAGTTGAAACTAAGTTTGAAAAGAGATTTGCCGATTAGTAAGCACCTTAAATAAAAAAAATTGTACTCACAAAAAAGAAATAATAAAACAATAAAAATGGAAGGGAAAGCCCCCAACAGACACTCATATTTAACGTTGAAGAGTCACGACGGTACTTATCCTTTTAAACTACTGGATCGGAGGACGGTCTTGTCGCATCCTCACCTTCAAATACTTTCTTTCCCTCTTCTTGTCTACACTCAACACCTCACCTTTCTTGGTAACAAGTATATGATCCTTGGAATTTTCTTCCTCCCATGGCTTTCTAGATTCCTCCTTGCCAATCTTCCACTTAAATTCAGAATCATCTGTCTTAGAAAATCAAGATTAAACAAGTTAGAAATCACATTTATGCTCTTGCACGATTGAGTCTCCATGGGCATCTTCATTGCTTGATCAAGAGAGAAAACTACATCTTCATTATCCATCTGCAGTCTAAGCTTCTCGTTTCTCAACTTCTTTGCTCTTTCCCACTTCTTCTCAACTATAAGCTTATTATTATGCTTTTGGAATGACTCCTGAGTGTTCTGAACAACAGGTATAGCATTCGGTATCGAATCGGGCATGAAATAGGACTGCTCAACCTTCGCTCGATTTGGATAGTTTGGTCGAGCAACTCTGTCGAAGTCGAGCAATGTGATGATCGCGACCTCTGCTCCCCCAGGTGTTGCTCGACTCCTGCTCGACTTTCGTGGTATGGTCGAGCAACTTGGTCCAAGTCGAGCAAACCTCTCTGTAAGTTTTGTGCATTTAGCTCGACTTGTGCTCGACTTAGGTGATCTAGTCGAGCAACATGTTCCAAGTCGAGCAAACCTCCTGATCGAGGGATTCCCATTCCCAGGTGTTGCTCGACTTCTACTCGACTTGGTTAATCTGGTTGAGCAAAAGTGTGCTGGTCGAGCGGCACACCCGAAAATAGAGTGTCGTGAATCTATTTTTTCAGAGCTTGCTCGACCTCAGCTCGACCATCAGGTATGGTCGAGCTGATGTGGTTTGGTCGAGCAACTATCCTGCCTCATTCGTTCTCGCTCGTCGGCATCTTCGAACCTTTGTACTGTATCCCGACCTCAATGTGATAGTATTATTCTCCAATATTTGTGTCAATTAATTCACATTCGAGGCCATCTGTCCCATAATCAAGGTAAGGTCCTTCAACTGCTTAGATAAATCTGCATGATCAACATTCATGGTATCCTCAAGACGATCAATCATTACATCATTCTCAGCCATGGATTCCTTGAGCTTCTTTGGAATGACATACTTTTTTTTCTTTTAACTTTTGTATTCCTTGAGCATATTTTATGATTTTGCTCCTTTTCTATTTTTTTTTGAAGTTGCATTTGCTTTTTATCTTGAGCTCTTTCATCCTTTTTCTTGACTCAACCTTTCTTCCATTTACTTACACACTTTTCATCTTCCCTTGTAAACCATCATCATCCTCAATTAAACACACATAGGTTATATATAAGGCTCAAATGGATTATCAAGGCTTGTATTGTGCTCAAATCACAAATAAAAGGCTTATAAGCTCAAAGTGGCTCACTAGGGATAATGTTTTTGGTAAGGAATTTTATGGCTATGACTTCATTTAACAAGGATGGCCTAAGATCATTTCACAAATTTTAACCATTCGAGCTTCGTTCCTATAGTCCATGAGCAAGTCCTAGTTTGTCTAATTACAACCGGTCCTCTCATCAAGAATTAACCATGGAGGCACGGTTGAGGCTCAATCCACACAAGATTTTACATGGACCAAAAGAAACCTAATTACCCTTCATACTTCTCAAAATTGAACAAATTATGTAATTCATGTCATAATTTCAACAAGTAGAAACCATTAACATACTTGTCATCACTCAGCACAAACAATGCATCATAACTCACATTCAAAAATACTTCCCAAAACATTCCACCAAATCATCCCTACAAAAGTAAAAACAAGACAAACATAACGCAATAACAAAGACTCACAACTAAAGACAAAGCACATAACATACGTGACCAAAATCATCCATCATAAGAAATTAAAGCATATCACCTCATCATCCATAATAAATAAGCTCAACAATCATCCCATCCTTAATTGAAAATGAAATCCTAGATTACGAAAGTAAACCTCCCACGAATATAACACATGAAGTAGCATGCTAATCCAATACAATCCAAATCAATATAATTCATGTCAAGTAATTATAAGTGATAAAATGTAGAGTAAACTCCCTTAAACATTTGAGAATAGAAATGGTTGGCATGAGCTTCCGACTTGCATCCACAATGTTTTCTCAATTTGATTTTCGGCTCAATTCATATTCCTACTCTACTTCATTTATGCTCAACAACTCATAAAAACCATTAGCTCAACAATTGCAATAAAAATGAAGACTATCATGCACTTCAACACAACCAAATGACCCAAAATTATAACCAAACTCATGAGAAAAATTTAAAATCGACCCAATTTTACACAAAGTAACCCTCAATCAATCATTAATCATGGTCTATAACATTCTCAAGTGGTGAGTCACACTACGCACTCTCCCCCAAAC
Organism: Pogostemon cablin; assembly: GCA_023678885.1. Taxonomy (NCBI): domain Eukaryota; kingdom Viridiplantae; phylum Streptophyta; class Magnoliopsida; order Lamiales; family Lamiaceae; genus Pogostemon; species Pogostemon cablin. Next base: position 24,410,305 of record CM042975.1, read on the forward strand.
TTAAATCGAAATAAGAGTTGAGAATTAAGTTTGCAAAAAGTGGTGAGACTTATCCTTGTAGGTTCCAATGATCTTCATGAAGTTACCTTATGATGACATATGTGCATTTTCAATATTCAAGTAAGTATGGCCACCATACATTCCCCCCAAACTTAAATTAATACAAGTGTTAAATTTAAGTTTGAATAAAGTGGTGTGACATACATCTCCATTCCAAATTGAACACATTTCGTCTTCTCCATATGTGTTTTTCTCCATGAGTACAATCCACCTACATACCAAAAATTCAAGAAAATAAAACTAAATAAGAAAACTTACTAAAATGGGTTGTCTACCATCAAGCACTCGATTTAACGTCGCCGAGCTAGATGCATTTAAGCTCTTAAAAATCAGATTCAAGACCCCATCGGGTCTTATCTTCATTTTAAACATCTCTTTAACAACCTTCTTATCAACACTTCGTGCTCCTCTAACACTTGAACTCACTTCGTTTCCTCTTTTCCTCACATTTTTAAATCCCGGAGGCCCTTTATCAATCTTCCAATCAACATGTGGATTCCCCCCAAACTTGTTCCACTTTGAAGAAAAGTTTTCTGCAAATTCAAGTAAGAAGTTAGTAAATTCTTCATCTTTTAAAATTTCACTTACCACTCGATCTCGATCATCCCGAGGCTTAATGGGTGGCTTAAAATAAAGATTTCCCCCTTTTAAATTCTTGATTGAGAGCACCAATTCTCTTTAATTTGAACGGAGTGTGAGTTCCTTCTTACTCATGTCAAATTTTGCTCTTCCGGTTGCCAAAAATAGCCTTAAAAAATCAATGGAATCAAAGGATCCGCTTGCTGCTTAACTATCATAAAATCTACTGGAAAGACAAAATCCTCTATTTTCACAAGTATATCCTCCACAACTCCATGAGGCTTTATCATTGAACCATCCATTATTTCGATTTCCACATCCGTTTCCTTTAACCTCCCAATGCCAAGTTTTTTAAAAATTTCCAAAGACATCACATTAATGCTTGAACCAAGATCACATATAGTATTAAAATATTTCCCATTTCTAATTTTACAAGTAAGGACGAATTTACTGGGGTCCTCCTCCTTCAATGAAGCATCAACTTTAACTATTTCATGATCTTGTTTCAACACCAAATTTTTACCACAATTACTATCATCATCAAAGGAAGACAAAAATTCACAAATGATACTCTCATCATCAAAAGACAAATCATCCTCAATATCAACTACCTCATCCACTTTATACATGACTTCATCACAAACTACTTCTTCAATCTTTGGAACAATGTTTGTTGTTTCCACCAACCCTTTCTCAACCTTACTTTCCATGTTACAAACGGTAACATACAAACATTGCTCCTTAGGATTAGTGATAGTGGTAGAAGGAAACTTACCCTTACGATGTATTTCACTTTGCTCGGTTTCCATTTGACTCATTTGTGTTTCCAAGGATTTGATTCTCTTATCATTCACTTCATCTCTTTGCTTCAAATAGTCAAACATCTTAGTCATTTGATCCTCCAATGTAGACTTTCCTTCACCATTTGGAGCTTTCTCTCCCGGATTAATACCCAGTGGTAAAGTAAAGGCATTCCCTTGATTTCCATATGACAAATTTTCATACCTACGAGGTTGATTAAAATTTTCTTGAAAGTTACCTTACCCCCATTCTCCTTGTCTTTGTGGATATCCCCCTCCATAATTTCCAAAGTTACCACCATAATTTTCTTGGAAGTTCCTTCCTTGCATGAAGGCAACTTCCTCAAGCGTCATCTCCGGTGGACATCATGTATCTTGAATTCCCAAATTAGAGGACATATCTTGTTGAGGCATGAATATAGGCATTTGACAACTTTGAGAAGATTGACCCATATTAGGCATAGTCATGCCTTATTGAGGATTTGGAAATATTTGTTGATTCATCAAAGGCAATGACATACCTTGTTGAGGACTTGCAAGCACTTGTTGATTCACCACCGGTGTAGAATTTGGAGACACTTGCATGTTAGCATTCATCCTCTTTAATATCTTCCTTAGGCATTTCCACCTTTTTCACTTGTTGCAAGCACACTTCTTCCATCTTAGCAATTCTCTCCCTTTCATATATTCCCGGTGCACGATCTATGGGCCATTGACCCGTATTCAAAGCTACTTCCTCATATATGGCAATTGCTCTTTCCAGAGTTTACCCCAATATCGAACCTCCCGCCGAAGCATCAATAAGCAACCTCCCACTTCCGTGTAAACTTGCATAGAAAAATCTTATTTGTTTTCTTCGGGGAATCCGTATTATGGACACTTCCTTAGCATCTCTTTGAATCGGTCTCATGCTTCATTAAATGTCTCAAGTGGCAATTGCTTGAATTGAAAGATTTGCCCTTTAAGATGCAACATCTTTGAAGGTGGAAAATACTTGCTCAAGAACCTTTGTGTCAACTCTCTCCATGTGGTGTAGGATCCCGGTGGTATAGTATGATACCAAGCCTTAACTCTATCTCTTAATGAAAACGAGAAAAAAGCTTCATTTTAACAATATCCTCACTCACCCCATTTATCTTTATCGTGTTGGCTAATTCCATAAATTGGGCTAAGTAAGCATTCAGATCCTCCATAACACCACCACCAAATTGATTTGCTTGCACCATGTTGATCAATCCTGTCTTTATCTCAAAATTATTCACATTCAATGGCGGGTCCATCCATAATTCTCATATTGCTGTTGGAAATAATCACGGATATTCATTCCCACTCCATTGTTTCCATTTCCACAGGGTTGATTTTGCACCACCGGAGGATTATTCCTTGCTTCTTGTTGTGACATCAAGTTTTGAAGAATAACTTGCATTTGTTGATTTTGCAAGTGCATTTGTTGAGCATACACTTGTGGCACAAATTCCGGATTATTATAACCTCCTCTAACATTATCAACTCCATGAAAGTTTCTTATATTGCCTTCTTCATCAATCATGTTTGCATTATCCCTTACTTCATCCATAATTTCTTCCGTAGGCTCTAATACTCCTCTTCTTTATCTTTTTAAAATAGCTTTCAATTCCAAGTTCAAAGGTTCAATAGATTGAGACCTTGAACGAGTTTGCATGTACCTACAAGAATTTTCAAATTAGTTCTCTAAGTAACTAAGACAAGTAAACAGGTAAACAAATAAAAGAAATATCCTTATCAAAACTAATCAACTTCAAACTCTTTACAACCAAAAGTTTAATATTTCTCCGGCAAGCGGCGCCATGTTCTTAATCGCATTTCTAGTAAAATGTATAAGAGTAAGAGACTCTATCATCGATTAAACGTGTGACCAAGTACAAAATTTATAATAATGTCGTCCCAAGGGAAAGTAAACTCATGATTGTATCCGGATTGTCCATTGATTTATGCTTTGTAAGAATGATAGATTTAAGGTTTGATTGTTTAAGCTACTAATTATTGTTCTACTCAATTAACTAAGAATTTGAACTAACAAAGTAATGATTCAAACAACACACAAATGATGATTGGAATGGAGGTAGAATTCACTTGAGAAGAGAGCAAGGCTAATCATAATCATGGTTAAGACTCTAGCTAGATATGTATAACTTTTGATGGTGAACTTCATTAATTTGTGGACTAAAAGCAATCACGATTTTACCCCTAATCCCGATGGCCAAGGCAATTAGATTCTCGACTCTTTTACAAGCCTAAATCTCCTAAGATTGATCTTAATCTCAATTCCATTAAGGTACTATGATCATAAGTTGGTTCTTTTCACTCAATTTCTTAAATGTCCCTCTATGAATGCTCTAAGCATAAGAAAAGTATGACTTACCTCCCCTCACACTAACATGCATGCACATTTTAATATATGATTAAATTAAACATCAACTCATAACATTGGAATGACCATCCTAATACTATGAATAGAAAATCTAATCACACAAGTATTGAAATGAAACATGATTTATATATCATAAAAGAAAATCCACAATTTAGCTCAATTCACTACTCAAGTTCTACACATATAACTTTCATTTCAATCATTCATATGATTAGCCATATTATAGGACTAGCCACTACACATTGTGATTATATCATTACAAATCAAGCTTTGCTCCATTTGAGCCAAAATAAGAAGAAAATCAACAAATAAAAAGTAGATTGGCTTCCCTTTCATGGAGAAACCTTCCTTATCTTCAATATGCTATCTCCTTTAATCGTTGATGCTTTCCTCTTCTCAAATGGTGAATGGATGGATTGGATAATGGATTTATGGATTGATTGTGGAAGAACAAATGGATTTGGATGGATCTAATTGATAGAGGTGGATTTATAGATCTAATATGTGAAAATGTGGTGTGGAGTGTGTGTAACTGCTCTCAATTCTGATCTCCTCTTCAAATTTCGCACAAGTCACCCTTTTATATCACTAATGGACCTTCTAGAAGCTTCCGGAACATTCTGAAAACTGCACAGGTTTTTGAACCTACACGGCCCGTGTAGCAGCGCACGGCTCGTGTAGGTCACACCTACTTCGGCATGTTGTGCGTGCTTTCGGACACAGCTCGAGCTGCGCTACAGGGCTTTGGTCATGGCCGTGTAGCATTTTCTGATGACATTACACGACTTCTTCTTACATGCCCGTGTTCTGCACACGGGGGCGTGCAGCAGCGCACGACTCGTGCGCCAGAAAATGGCCTTCCTCCTGGGCGAGATCTGTGTTCTGATGACGGTACACGGCCACCTCGGACAAGCCCGTGTTCCTCACTCGGCCCGTGTCCGAGCGTGCCCTGTACTTCCGTCTCCGTTTTGCTCTCGACTCCGTTTTTCTTCATTTTTTTACTTGTTTTAAACATGTTTAAGCTCAGTTATACAATTCTATCGATTCATACCACATTTCACATTATAACAATAACTCCACCAATAGTCACACAAATACAGATAAAAATATTCGAAAATCCGCAAATAAAGACACTAAAATCTAGGTAAAAATGAATACGATCACATATTTTAATTTTTTTTGATTAATTTAATTTTGCAACAACAATCATAACAAAATTTAAAAAATCAATTAAATAAATTTTTTAATTTTTGGATAATAGTGTATATAATTCGCAATTGAGTGTATATAAATTGAATTTTGCTCTTCAATATAAACCTATATATATTAGATTATAATTGAATTATATTTTTTAAAATTGTAGAATAAAAAGTTATATTAAACTTGAATTATATTTTTTAAAATTGTAACTTTACAAACCCATGTAATACACGGGATACATACTAGTATATATATATATATATATAATTTCAATATTAAAATTATTGTATTTTAATTTATTCTATTGTATGATAATAAAATTAATTAATAAAATTAAAAACAGCGTATAAACATAATTAAATTTTTTAACAGGTGTTATTATAATAATAGTCAATTTATTTTTATTACTTAAGTTGTATGGATTACAATTAACTTTGGTTTATTTATCTTATTATAATAAATTTATTTTTATTATTTAAATTGTATAGATTACAATTATGATTATCTTATTTTTAATTTTTAAATTATAGTTACATTTTAACCGATTTATTTTAATCATTTAAAGTCCCCTATAAATAGAGGAATGAGTGGGGTTTGTATTGATTAAAAATTTCAGTACTTTTATGAAAGATTTAGATTAATATTATGAAATTGTTGGATAGATTCTATTAATGTGAAGGATAAAGTGAAAGATTTCCTTTATACCCTCGTAAATTTATAGATTCATTTATATTCTCTTTAAATAAATAGATAAATGTAATATTACTTAAATTATTTTATGTTATATATTATTTAAAATTTACATCATCCATAAAAATAATATTATAAATTAATAAATAAGAAATTAATTAATTTAAAATATAAAAAATGGCATGTCTTAAAATTATAATATATATTTTATGATTTTTAATTATTTTTAATATTAATTTAGATAATATAATTTAAGAGCAACTTCAATTTTGATTTAAATATTCATTTTATTTTATTAATAAAATTATTATTGTATTTTAATTTATTGGGAGGATTACTACTAGGTACAAAAAAACATTAATTACTATGAGATACAAACATACAAAAATATTACTACTAACTAAAAAAATATATACTGATATTCCAATATTACCCCTACAATGTGTTGCACATAAATATTGTGTGCAGCAAAAGTTCGTGTGCAGTAAAAAAAAGTGAGTGCAGCAAAAAAGTGTGGTGGTCCGGCGGAGCTCCGGCGACAGCGGGGGCGATCCGGCAACTTTTCTGGCAGCCGTCCGCGCGGTCCGGCAGTGCTCCGGCGATCGGCCGGCGAAGCTCCGGCGAAGTCAGTTTTCCGGCAACGGTGGCGACGGTTTCCGACGGCAATTTTCCGGTGACCGGCCGCCGCCGGTCTGCCGGTGGTCTGGCAATCGGCCTGCGGCGATGGTCCGACGGTGGGTGGGGGTTAGGGTATGTGGTTTAAAAGTGTATGAGTTTAGGGTTATATTTGGTATTTTCCTTAAATATTTTGTATGTGATAGTAATTATTTTAAATCAATGTATCTAGTAGTAATTAGGGGTACAAAGTGTGTACCTATTAATAATTTTTTCTAATTTATTCGAATGAATTGTGTAATAATAATATTTTATTATTAAATTATTATTGTATTTTAATTTATTCGAATGTATTGTGTGATAATAAAATTAATAAAGCTTTCAAACAAATAATAAAATTAATAAATTAATAAAAATAAAAAACAATTTTTATGAACATAAATATGCCAGCAGTAATATTAATTGGAGAGGAAGGTTCTGGGCAAGAAGGAAGAGCACTCAGTCTTCTCTTCATAGGGCGATAGTGGTAATTTCAGCTTTTAATATGGGCCACTGTTCACACCATATTACTAATATTATATCTACCGCAGTATAAGTAATGTAAAGAGATACAGTGTTTTAAAACGGGTCAAACATATTTTGCCGGTCCCCCCAATTAACAATTACTACTCTCTCTGTCCCGGTCAAACTGCATCGTTTGACTGCATAAAGCTCTCACAAAAGCTACAAAAATGTAGCAATATGGGCGGGACGGAGGGAGTATGTCCTATCAAACTTTTGAAAAGACACTATTATATACTCCCTCCGTCTCGGTGAAATACGAACAATACCTTATTATAAATATTAGACAACTGTTCGCATTTCACTGGGACGGAGGGAGTATGAAATAAGCTCGTATTACATGCTATCAAACGCGCCCTTACTATTAAACTTATAATACCCAATGTGTCATTTGGGTGGGTGTGTAAGTGTGTGTCGGTTCCGATTTTAGTAGGGTTGGTAAGTATGGTGTTGGTGTGGATGAATGTTAGTTTGAATAATAGGGGTATTAATGTCCAAAAAGTGTAATTTTGATAGAATTGATATAAAACTTGTTTGTTGTTGGTATTGATTTCTTTGGGTCTATTTTGGACACTGCCTATTGACACATTAAAATTTAGAGCCTTACTTAGCGGATCTAGACTCACACATGACACGGGTCATTTTCATCCCTTAGAATAAAGCTATTTCATTACAGTCATTAGATCAAATGTACTTTAGGTGGTAACTTGAATAACATGTTATATGAAAGAAAAACATCACATTTAATATATCTCACATTTCTCTCTCATCTTCCTCCAATCATGTATTTTGCTTTTATTACTTTTCATCAAAAAATTTAAATGTTTATAATGGGATAAAAAAAATTTTACCCCATAAGTTTGACCATGTACAATTTTTGTCCCAAAAATGATAACATTTGGGCATTTGTCCCACTATCTTCATAATTGCGCCAATGTTGCCCCATTTTTGCCGGAATCGATCACGTGCATGTCACGTGACATCGAATTTGGCATTTCCTGACGGAAATTTTTTGCCCCGTAAGTTTGGTCATGTACACTTTTTGCCCCAAAAAGATAAGATTTGGGCATTTATCCCAATATCTTTATAGTTGCGCCAATGTTGCCCCATTTTTCCCGAAATTTGTTATTTTCACTAGAATCAATCACATGCTTATCACGTGATTATCGGATTTGACATTTCCCGGCGAATTTACTGACTTGGCGACACAGTGACATCCACATCTATAACAACAATGATAATATTTATTGAAAATTTAATTAAAAAATACCCTCCATCAATGCACTCAATTCTCACGTGCCCTCCACGTACTTCCACCATCTTCGCAAACTCCCTCTTTTTGTCAATTAGAGAATTCCTCGTGTACCCTCTCACCATCATGGGCGGCAACCATTGGATCTTCCGCTCGCACCACCCTACTCACGTCACCAAGCTCCCCATTATCATCTACTTCCATGGCGGAGGATTCGTATTCTTGAGTGTCACCACTCCATATTCTTCCACGAGTCCGTATGGTTTCTCACGTTCCTTCCCTCATTGCTTTCGTCGAGTAATACCTAGCATTGGAGAGTCGTCTTCTGAAGGCGTACGATGACCTCATGGACGAAGTGCAGTAGGCTAAAACCTAAGCACTCGCCGATCGTGACGCCAACCCTTCGATCGAAGAATTCGTTGAATTCTCTAGGATTTTCCTAGAGAAGTTGGTAAAGGTGATGTATTGTAACACATAGGTTAAGGGATCAAATCCATACAATTATAATTTATTTTTATATTTTATAAAGTGCTACATAAATTTTTTGTTGTAACATTTATAAAGTGTTACTAAAGTAAATGTAACAATTTTTTTTAAGTGTTACTATATTAAAAAAAATGTTACATAAGACAATAGATAACAAGGGCAACAACGACACATCTAAAAGTGTTATCTATCATCTATAATAATACATTTAAGCCATTAGATAATATTTTTTACGTGTTACGTAAAGCCATTTATGTTGTATTGGCAACTGTATGGTTGCTCACGTTCCTTCCCTTATCGCTTTCGTTGAGTAATACCTAGCATTGGAGAGTCATCTTCTGGAGGCATACGACGACCTCCTGGACGAAGTGCGGTGGGCTAAAACCTAAGCACTCGCCGGTCGTGATGGAAATCCTTCGATCGAAGAATTCATTGAATTCTCTAGGATTTTCTAATGGAAAGCAGCGTCGCTGGCAACATTGTCTACCACGTGGGGATGCATGCACTTGATATTGATCTCCAAATCACAATTAAAATCGCGAGACTGATAATGAACCATCCATTCTTCAGTGGGGTGCGAAGGACTGAATCAGAGCTAAAAGAATGCCAAAGACCCCATCCTCCTCTGCATGGCTCCAATATCATGTGGTTGCTCGCACTTTCGAAGGGTACAGATCGAGGCCATGTATACTGTGATCCGTTTTTTGGTGATAGACCCTTGGAGGAGAAGATCCGACAGTTGTCGTCCATGGTGGTAAGAGGGTACACAGGAGATTCCTGATTGACAAAAAGAGTGAGTTTGCGTAGATGGTGGAAGCACATGGAGGGCACATGAGAATTGAGTTCATCAATATTGAGGGGTACTTTTTAAAATTAAATTACTAATAAAATATTATTATTGTTAATGTGGATGTCACTGTGTCGCTAGGTTAGGAAATTCGTAAGGAAATGCCAAATCCGATAATCACGTGACATGGACGTGATCGATTCTAGTGAAAATATCAAATTTCAGGACAAATGCACAAATCTTATCTTTTTTGGAGCAAAAATTGTACATGGCCAAAATTATAGGGCAAAAAAAAATTTCCACCGAAAAATGCCAAATTCGATAATCACGTGACATGCACGTGATCAATTCCGGCGAAAATATCAAATTTCGATGAAAACGGGACAATATTGGCGCAATTATGAAGATAGTGGGACAAATTCCCAAATGTTATCTTTTTTTGGGCAAAAATTGTACATGACCAAACTTATGGGACAAAATTTTTTTTATCCCTGTTTATAATTCTATTGTTATAAATTTATTATTAAAGAATAATATATCAAATTATTCGTCTTTTTTATATCTTTAATTTAACATCTATATCAACTATCTAATAAATAATTTAATATAAATTTTAGTATTTAATTAATTTTAATAATTAAATCTTATTAACATATTAGGAAAACAAGTATCCATTAACTTAAAAAAAATCAATTTAATAATTCAATAAATTTTAAATTAACGGTGAATTAAATTAATTATAACGGTGAATTATTTTAATATTACATATTATAACGGTGAATTAAAATTAATTATAATTCGCCATCTAATATTATGTAATTTTAATTCACCGTTATGTATTTATATAAGATTATTATTATTATTATTATTATTATTATTATTATTATTATTATATTATCTAATTTAATTTAGAATTATTCAGGTTATCAAAACAAAAATTATAATTATTCTCGCCATCTAAATTCACCGTTATATATTATTATGTATTGAATATTTAATATTAAAATTTTATCGAATAAAAATAAAAAAATTAAAAAGAAATTTGGTACTTAAAAGAATTATCTTCATAATTATTTTTTTTAAAATTATGAATCTATTTTAAATTGAATATAATATTTTAATTATATAAATTTTGTAACACCTAAAACTCTATCAAATAAATAAAAAATAAAAAAAACATAAAATTTACACTAAAATAAAAAATAAAGTACACATTTTTTTATTAATAAAAAAATACACAACACACATGGGTGTAATTAATAAAGTAAAAAAATAAATAATAAAATAATATACATCATACAATGAATGGTGGACCCTTTAACCTCCTTTAACCTGCCATTTGGGTTGACCTGGGTCATGTGTGAACTCAGATCAGCTAAGAATTACCCTAAAATTTATCGATAATAAAACTGTAAACAAATACTCCATCGTTAAGATTTATATTTTCCATTTTGATTTGTCCAAAGTTAAGATTTACATTTCCTTTCTTGTCAAGTTGACCCACACAAAACAATTAATTATTTCATGTAGGCACACACACAACTCTAATACAACTAACCACTTCCATTAAATCTTATTTCTCTTATCTCACTATAAATTAAAATATTATATCTTTTAATCTACACACAAAATATAAACGAAGACGTTTACTTAGGAAGGAGGGAGTACGTATTAATCATTTTCAAAACTCATGTAAAATCTCAATAATACTAGGTCAAGCCCTATCCTCTCATTTTGTGTCTTGTGACTATTTCCATCACCAATGGCTCTTCCCAACTCCCAAGTCCCAACTCATTCCTGAAAAGGACTTTATAGTTTATATCACTTGTATCGATTGTTCTCATTGTACCTGAAGCTAAAAAAATAAATATATCTTCTTTCTTCTTTGTATTTTTAAGTTTAGCTCAACCCAAAAATATTTTAAGTCCACCGAAATGAAGTTAAAAAATAAATATATCTTCTTAAATTATAGTATATATATATATATATATATATTATTTTTTAATTATTATTATTATTTTTTATTTTCTTCAATAAACTTAGCCCACCCCACCCCAATTTTCTGGATCCGCCCCTGCTGGAAACTATTTATATCCTTTCACTACTACATTGTGGCAATGATTGCTGAAATTATGTAAACAATATACTCCCTCCGTCCCTTCTTAAGAGAATATTTTTCTTTTTTGGCACGTGGATTAATGATAATTATTATTTAATGTATAGTGGATAATTGTATTAGTGAGAGTGTGAATATCATATTTTAATTGTATTAGTGAGTGTGTGTGGGTCTCATTTATGTAAAAAAGGAAAATGAACTCTTTGAGAGGGACGGCCAAAATAGAAATAAGAGTCTCTCTGAAGGGAAGGAGGGAGTATACCCTTACAATAACTTTTCATACTCTAGATTTTCTAAACGCAACCATAGATAAATAATAACTTAAACTTATAAAATATCTTCTAAGACATAAGTACCTTTTGTTCATCTTTGTTAAAAAGGGATTTCTCCACATTCTGATTCCTACTATTTCTTCAATCCATCTACTTCTAAAATAATATTTAATCATATCTCCAAGATTGAACTTTCCATTTTAGTAACATTGATAATTTTTGATCGAAGAATTTATATGTTGGTCGTTTCGACTTGAATGTTCGACTATCTTTTCTTGTCAATATAAAAGTGGTCGAGACAGTGGACTAGGTTACCAACTGAACCAAAACAAACCGGTCACGATCACATCTCACCATTGCACGAATTCATTTACTGTTACATGTCATGAGTTTTTTCTTTTCGTTGAATCTCTTTTCCATTTATAAGTCTTGTTTCTTTTTCAAAAATTGATTATATGCATTTCTCACAAATTAGTGACGCCTCCTGCTACATTTTCATTGACTATTGAGTGATTATATATATACTTCATCTGTCTCGCGTTAAGATTTACATTTTTTATTTTGATTTGTCTCAAATTAAGGTTTACATTTCCTTTTTTATCAAGTTGAACCCACAATAAACAATTAATTATTCCACAGGGACCACACACAACACTACAATTTCACAATTCACATTAAATATCATTTCTCTTATCTCATTGCACATTAAAATGGATATTACTCCCCCGTCCATGCAAAGGGGTGCTTTAACTTTTTACACGTGGATTAATGTGTAGTGAGTAGTTATATTAATGGGTGTGAATGCCCCATATTTTAATGGTATTAATGAGTGTGTGTGGGTCCATGTATGTAAAAAATTAAAAAGAAATCTTTGGGTGAGACGTCCAAAATGGAAAAAATGATCCTTTGAAGGGGACGGAGAGAATATATTTCTTAATTTACATGCAAAAAGTAAATGCATACGTTAACACAGGATGAAGGAAGTACTTATTTTGTTTGGTTCATGATATCTCGTTTCAACGACTGTCTAAATTGAGGTTAAATGCACATCTGAAAAGTTTCAAAGCGCATGGTTTTTTTAATGGTTAAGTCTTGATTTGGAATATCATGTTTTTGCAAGTCCTTATGTTGCCCATTCCCAGAAATCTTTTAACTTTTGTTTACAAGAGAGGGGAATATTTCTTGAGTTCTTTTTTTCCCCTTTTTCCTTAATAATAATTAAAGGTAAAAACTTTTCAAATGATATATATATATATATATAAGTAAATTATATTGGGATAGAATTTAATAAATAGCTTAAATTTAGTAAATTCGGAAGTATGAATAGCCTACTCCCTAACTATTACTAATATTTACCAATAAATAGGACAACTTCTTCCTTCTTTAACCACACTAATTTCTAATCTTTTAGACGACATACAACAGAAATATACGACGCTTAAAATACTTCATGACAGTAGTAAATATAGTACAGGAGTTGTAGTTTACATTTGAGGACATTGTTTACAACATAGTTACTTACAGCGACAGCGATAGCAATAGCGATCACGATAGTATCAAACGCAGGATCTCACCAGAAAACTTGAATGATTTCTCTGTCTCTTCAAGACAATGATCCTTCTCCTCCCTCGTCCAGCTCTGCATCACAAGATTAAAGCATATAACATGAGATCAGGCACAACAAACTATAACTAGAAATTAAACAAACAAAGAGACTCCACGTCGTACTTCAGCAACTCGGTTTAACTTATCTCGAACATTTTGCAACAGTTGAAAAAGATCACCCTCCCATTTGTAGAACTCTAGTTCCTTGCCATTGATAATCTTTTCTGCTACCTAAGAAAGATATCAAAGCAATAAAATAAACAAATACAAATTTTAGGAATGAATCTACCCTCTCAGCATTCTTGGTTATGGACCACGAATAAATAACACATCAACAATGAGTCTCACATCAATATCAAGAAAATGTGCAAGTGGAATATTTTAAAAACAAGGAATTTTGTTTAACATGAACTAAATGTTATAATAATATAAGGTAGATAAATTTTCATGGAATTGGTCATAATTAAAAACTAAATTAGAGTTTCAAACTGACATAGGTGATTCAAGATGTCTAGTTAATAAATTGAATAAAAATGTCGATGATGATAAACCATCATTCTCTCATACGCTTTATAGATTAGGAACATACTTTACCTAGATCAATGTATAACATAGATCAGCATGCTTAGTCGACATGTTATTTTTAGGTGTATAATACTGAAAAAATATATTTAGCTCCATATTGCACACCAATTTAATTATAATAAAATTTCTTTAAAAACAGAAACTCTAATTCGAATTCGATAAAAAAATTTCTAGCTTTAGAATGACTTTCAATTTCATATGCTATCTTTAGAAGGCTTGAACTATATTCATGCCAAACCTTCACATATTTAAGTCTTGCAGGCTACACACAAGAGCATAGTTGTTAAAAGCGAGAGGCGCACCTAGGCGCACGGACCCCTAGGCGCGCCTAAGGCGCTCGCCTGAGCTACATTTTGCCCAAAACAGAATTTACAATGTATACAAATACATCCTACTTACAATCATATTACATAACTAAACTAAGATAAAAATCACATAATGATACATAAATAACTCATAATAGCATTATAACACATAAAACATACACACAAATAAAGTTCAAGTAGGCGGCAAATGATGGAGGTGAAGGCAGCCCACCTTTTTGTCTTTGTTTTGAAAATTCAAGTACTAAAACCCTAACCTTAATTCTCTATTTATATAATTTTATAAGTGGGCTGTCCATTTTTATCTTAAAAATGTGTAAACCCTTTAATAATTGAGTAGCAATTTCAAAAAACTTAAAAAAAGAAAAAGAAAAAAAAGATGTTGAAGAGGCGCGCCTTAGGCGCATCTAGGCGCAACTAAAAGGCGCACCTAGGCGCACGCCTTTGATACATGAGCCTGGAATAGAAAAAAAATCAACAATCTAGGCGCAGACCCCTGAGCCTGAGCGCCTGAGCGCTGAGGCGCGCCTTTAACAACTATGCACAAGAGTAGGTTATCTGATTCCAAACTCCAAATTAATCAACATCTCTTAACCTCCATTAAAACGGGCAAAGCTTGAAAAAAGATCAGAAGGGTTTAGTGAATTAGGTAACTATGATACGAAAATTATCTTTCTCCCTAAAAAAAATTATAATGGGTGCCAAAACACAATATTCGGAGACGAGCAATTATCAAGTATGCCAAGATAAGAATTTTAAATAGCACTGCTGACCTTTCTCCCTATCATCCTGCCACCAGCTGAGTGGGCAAAGTATGTGTTGTAAAAATGGCAAATGAATGCCTGTGGATCTTTTTCGGACAACTCTTCAAGGTATTGAGCATAGTTAATACCGGGAGAAGATGGTTCCGGGATGACATGACCTTCCTGCTTAAACCATTCAAGATCTTTCTCCAGACATTTTGATCTCTCTAAACCAGTGTTCCTGAATTCCGCATCTACAACATCCATAGTCCTTTAGCACAAATAAGTTTGCATTCGACACAATCAGTAAACCAAGAACACGATTAACCAAAAGCATGGAATCAAGATTCACACGCATCGGTAAAACTTGATTAGCAAATAAGAGTATAAGAAAGATTGATTAAAGGAACATATCTGACTCACTGAATTAAGACAGAGTCGAGGAACATATGAAATCAACCGTAGTCAGCAAGAACTACATCTAATAAAAGAGTTGTTGGCAACTGTTTTCAACAACAGTTAGCAATTACAGTGGAGGCGTAGAGATTGCAAAAATAAAAGAGGCACCTTCACAACTAAAAGCACAACTATAATATCCATACAATTCCCTGAAAAGTAGTGCAAAAATTTGGATAACTAAACATTAAAATCAAAATAACTATACTAAGAACATGAAGATGTTAAGACTCAAGTAAAACTCCAACATCATAGATGAATAGCAAAAATTATAGGATAGAGAAATAGCAAAGCAGCAAATATATATCTTTAAGATGAATGTGTGGCAAAATTAAATCATAAAAACCAGCAATCTTTTGTCGTGCCTGTCCAATAATTCAGACAACCTAATTTTACTGAAGTAGCAGGTTTAACAAAACGAAAGGGTGAAGAACTTTTTTTTTGTCATGTCATGTAACAAAGTCAGAGACCATTAAACCAATAAAAAATACTGAACTCAAAATGAAAGCCAGTCACAATTCACACCAATAGTATCTAAAACTACAAGTTGAAAGCCCCTTAAAAATAAAGAACAATATCATCCAAACCACCATAAAAATCACAAAAAAAAAAAAAAAAATCTTGCATACTCACATTCAGGGAATGCAGCTTTCTCAACAATCCCCTCAAGTGTATCATAAACCAACTTACTATCAACCAAGAATCTCAAATACCCATCAACACTAGGCTCCCACTTAGCAATAGGCTCTCCCTTGGGCTCCTTCTCCCCCTCCTTTGCTTGATCCTTGGTGTGCAGTTTCATAGCCACAAACCTCATCTCCTCCACAAACCCCTTCGCCTCACCGGGGTACCTCTTCTTCGCCTTCTCCGCCGTCGTAGCTGAAACTACCACCATCCTTGATTTCTTTAGGGGCAAAATACTCTGAGATGAGGGCAGAGACAAAAAGTGTAATTGAGGCTTTTTCAAGACTCCCAAAAGAGCGTTCTTGAACAAGGGGTGAGAATGGGAGATGGGTGTCATAGAAGCCATTGATAAAGAAGATTGCTTCAGTGGTTGTACAAGAAAATAGTCAAGATTGATGGAGACTGGTTATATTAATAGCTGTGGATGAGTGCATACAAGATAAGAGTATGGAGAAAAGTAATTGAGCAGCAATAATGGCTACTCGGAATTTGGGGGCGATTATTAAATACAAATATAGTAATAGTATTTGTTTTTGGGTGTTAGAGCAGTGTGAAGAATCAACTGTCTGCTGAGTTGGGAATGGAGAAATGGATAGGTTTCTTCATTTTTTTAAGAATATTGATGAACGAATGATGAAGAAGGGGAATCGTCACGCTAGGGAATTTGGTCGCGTGGTCGCTACGACGTCGCATAATGTTCACCAATTATAGAAACAAAATTTAAATACTATCAAGAATGATACACGAATCGTCGAATTTAAAAATCATTTATGGTAATCTCAAAATTTTCCTCTTCCAGATGTTTTTAACACTGATTTGATAAGACTTACAAAACGGGTTCTGATTAGTGGGCTCAATTTGTGGAAAGATGGGTTAGGCCTTTGGGCTTTAAAAATAATTGGACCAATATTTAATTATAGCTAACCAGTAATATTAAAATGTGTATGCCCAATAGCACTATAAAGCAACAGATATGTGGGTCAGACCGGTCCGTGCGTGCAACTTTCTATGGTCATTATTTTGTATCACGTTTTTATTCTACTCAGTCTCATAATCTTGCACCATCAAAAGAAGGATTAATTGCAAAATAAATCATGAACTTTACATTTATTGTAGATTAATCTTCATTTTTGAGAAATTATAAAAAAACCACAACTTTTAAGTATTGTTGCAAAACGCACCCAATTTCTAACTAAAAGTATGGTTTTTTTGGGATTTTTTTGCAACAATACTTAAATGTGGTGGGTTTTTTGCAATTTCTCAAATGTGAGGATTAATTTGCAATATAAGTAAAGTTTGTAGTTTTTTTTAGAATTAACCCCTTAAAAGAACGGTGCAAAATAATGCAGATGGAGGAAGTGTTTTGTACTTCCTTCCCACTGTTGTATTTCACATTTTTCTTTTTAATCCGTTCCTCAAAGTATTTCACATTTTACTTTTATTAAAATAATAAAAAATATATTACTCCAATAATACTTACTTTTTACACATTTCCCAACACAATACTCAATTTTTCACATATTCCAACAACTTTACACATCTTTTTAATTAAATTAACTAAAATATATTTTCTCTTTCTTATTTTATACTCCATCCGTCCCACCCAAAGAGTTTTTTTTGTCATTTAGGTCGTCCCATCCAAAGGGTCTCTTTTCCTTTTATACACACATGAAAGTCACACACCCTCTCTAATACAATTAAAATATGGGTCTACACTCTCACTAATACAACTACCCACTACACATTAAATAATAATACTCCTTAATCCACATTCCAAAAAGCTAAAACAATCCTATGAATGGAACGGAAGGAGTACATTAAAAAATAAAATTTTCTTAAATAACGTGCAAAAAATACGTGCAATACATTGAGGTACAGTATAGAGGGAGTAAGAAATATTCCATGAGTGCATTTGGCGTTACTAAGCTATAGGAGTTTTGTTTCCTTGAATCTCTTATACTGGTCTATCTATGTACATGTTCATTAGGATTGTCTGTACTACTCCTAATATAACGTCGTTTGCACGTTATCATTTTGTGTCTCATATTTAAAGGATTTTTTTTAGTAAGTGTGTACTATACTTTTAAAAATTAATACCCCTAAAATTTTTTACAATATTATACAATTTGTAATCAATTAAATTAAAGTAAGGGGGTAAAAAGTTACAGTAATATTAAAACTACATTGTACATATATGTCTTAATTTCCGTATAAAAAGCAAACGTAAAGATTCGAAAGGGACAGAAAAACTATTTTGATGTACTCCTTCCATCCGCTCGAAAGAGAATCTTTTTTCCATTTTGGTCGTCCGCTTAAAGAGGATCATTTCATTTTTTACACACATATGACCCACACACATCCACTAATCCAATTAAAATATGGGGCCCACACTCCCAATAATACAACTATCTACTATATATTAAATAATAATACTCTTTAATCTCCGTGCCCAAAAGTAAAAGTCTCTCTCTCAGGCGGATTGAGGGAGTAACATTTTTGTGTTAAATTGTTTTGACGAATGACAGGTATGAGAAATGAGAAAATTATACCTATAAAGGAAAGCATAAATTCTAAAGGGTCGGGAGCAAAAGGCAATGATAGAATCTTTCATTTTCTCTTTTATCTGCTATATAATTTGAACTTTTTTATATTCCATTCGTCCACCGGATAGGTGGATATTTCTTCATTATGAGCGTCCGCACTAAAGGTGCACATTTTCTTTTTTAAAACACACGAGACCCCACATATATCACTAATACAATTAATATATAGAACCCACACACTTTAATAATACAACTATCTGCTACATATTAAATAATAATACTTCTTAATTTACGTGCAAAAAGTAAATATCCATGTTTTTGGCGGGCGGAGGGAGAAATTTTTAATGTAAAGATCCCATGTCTAATATTCCTTCCTAAGAGATGTTTTGAGCATGAATTGTAGTATAGGCCATGAACAGAGTTAAAAGTATTTCATAAGTAGCTATAGGAAATTTATAGTTTACTATGTAAGATATTCTTACAAGAGCAGGGATACAAGGAATTATCAAACACAAAACCTCATATCAACTTGAATCAGCTAGATCATATATAAGATTATTATGCATTCAATGCAATCATTTACATATCTTTCAATTATCTTGTTGAGAGATATACGCTTGCATGAATTGCATGATGCCATGTGAACCTTGTTTTAACTAAAACACGTATGCAACACACTGATCAATTGATCAACATTATAATTAAGAGTTGAGATTAAGTGTTGATGTAAGTTTGAGCAATTAAAGGCGGTTATGATAGCAGCTAGATAATGAATGATTTATGATAAGATAATGGTCGATTAGATAGATAAAGAAAAGGGTTGGTTGGATAGATAGTTATGAGATCTACACTAAGATTATGAGATCTTCCAGTTGGATTGGATATTGTGGAGCTGTTTTTGCTATACAAGTTATCAAGCTGCAACTCTATATATAAGGACAAGGTACGACAGTTCATAGATTATCCATGGTAGTACATAAATCAATCCATATATTTCATGGATCAAGATTAGGGTTTATATGAGAGTTAAGTTTCATTCTTCATCACTTGTTAAATTTCATCAATAATATCTTCTTACTTTAGAGTGCACTTATACAATTTGTTGAACCACTATAAACAATTGGTTTATCATTTTCTTTTCTTTTTTAATCAATTAGTGAGTGAAAGTGTGTGATCAAAAGCGAAATTGTACGAGAGTTCTTAGAGAGTTTAAGATATTCTTGCATTGAACAAATCTAATTAGAAAATATTCATATAACCATTATTTGATAACAAAATCTAGTTACTCCAACATAATTGACAACATTTGGGAGATAGAAACAACATCAACCAATTTGAAATGATGAGTGAATCAATTAAACTTGGAACAAGTCTTTCTAATCTCCCCTTGTGCACCAGTCTTGACCTCAATGCTGCTCATTTTGATCATAGCTTTTGGGAAATTAAAATTAAACCTAACTCCAAGTAACCCTCTTACGTTCCCTGCATAATTGTCAACAATGCGACGCGTATTCGAGTCACCATAAAGCCTCTGATCTGACTCAAGAACTGCATACCCGTCTCTAGCATTCTTGAAGAAGCTAACGTCGAATTTCAACTGACTGCCTTTGTCCAAATCGACCCGTTTCGAGCCGTCTCCGTCTTTCGGACATAGGGATTGTAGCTCTGCCAAGTATGACTGGCTTATGCTTGGATCTGCATTCCCAGTTGCAGTGAAGTTGTACAAACGATATCGGAAGAATAGACAGTTTGTTTGCCCAATTGTATGTGCTCCTGCATGTTTAATGGCCAACAATGTGAGAAATGCTTTATATACGAGTCAATACACTCGGGATTTCCAGAACCTTAGCTCACGTTTTTTTTTTCTCCTCCGAGAATATTTCACATTTTTCTATTTTATTCGTCACTTACCTTAAAGTATTTCACATTTTACTTTTATTAAAAATGATAAAAAATACACTATAATAATATTCACTTTTTACACACATTCATTCACTTTTTTGCACTTCCCAACAACTTTACACACCTTTTTTTATTAAATTAACTCAAATATATGTATTCACTTTCTTAATTTATATAAAAATACAAAATTTTCTTAAACTCGACATACACAAATATGTGAAATATCTTCCGGGACGGAGGGAGTACATATTATAAATCTTGTTAATCCTTAATATCATTTCACTCTTTCTTCATCCTCAGTTCTTTCTCTCTCATCAATAAATACATTTTTACACGCATCCTTATATATTAATTGATAAAATCTACACAAACTTTTACACAAATAATATTACATTATTCAATTATTTAACACTACAAGTAAACTCAAAACAAACAAGTCTTTTCTAAAAAAAATTGTAACTCCCTCCATCCCATCCCAAATGGTGCACCATAAAAAACATATTTTAATTCTAAAACTTTAAAATACACGTTAACTTTAAAATTTGTAATCCCTTCTCTAACATAATTTAGTACCCCTACTTTATACCTATTTTACCTTAAAAAAACTAAATTATTCTAAAAAATTAATAAAATTTATTAAAAAGTAGTAATTTTTTCTTTTAACAACTAGTAACAATAAATGTGAATTTTATTTTGCATCAGAGGTAGTATTATTTTATTGATTTATGTTCTATGTGTATGTGATCATTAATAATACGACAAAATGTAATAAGAATGTTATGTGTATGCTAATTAAGGAGAGTTCTGAATTCATTATATTGACATATGAGGATGTGATCAAAGTAAGATGCTGATCATTCATAAGTCTTAATACACTTGA
Source organism: Pogostemon cablin (assembly GCA_023678885.1). Taxonomy (NCBI): domain Eukaryota; kingdom Viridiplantae; phylum Streptophyta; class Magnoliopsida; order Lamiales; family Lamiaceae; genus Pogostemon; species Pogostemon cablin. The sequence goes on from CM042975.1 coordinate 24,431,854, forward strand.
GATCGATCAAGGGGCAGCATAACGACCTCCTTAGAATTCACCATAGAATAAATTATTAATCACTCAATCGCAATATTTTGCTTATTTTTTTGCTTACAAAAAGAATGCTTATTTTTTTGGTTACAAAAAGAAAAGTGTAAAACATTTTTTTGACACGAATAAAAAAGGAAATTATGAAATATTTTTTTGGGTGAGGAGAGTACCAACTAGTGTGACAAGATCATGATCATCAAGCCCTTTGTCTGCAAATTTCTGCCTCTGTACCACAACCGAATCGAAAAAGCCCGGTAAATTGGAAGTTTCCGAAGCCAACGAAACTCGACCATCTCTTCTTCCGGTCGGCACTCCCCAGCTCGGCCCGCCACTCTGCAAGTAAGAAACCAAACGTTGAGTTCCTTATCATTACTATAACATCTCATCTAGACAAAAATTCCTTAAAAAATAATCACTCACCAAATCAACAGCATCACGAGCAGCCAAGGCTAATATGTCAGCACACGAGACGACACCAGGGCACGCGGCCTCAAGCTGCGTTTTGGCGTCGTCTATAACTTGGAAGCCTCTCAACCCAAGATTAGGCAGGGCCTTTCTTTCGGACGTAGGCGTGTCGATTAAAACAGATCCGTCGCAGCCCTGCAGTACACGACCAAAATGAAATAGGGAATCCGAAATTAAGGAAAATAGTGAAGTAGAATTATGGGTTTACTTGAACAAAACAGTCATGGAAATGCATCCTAAGCAAGCCAGCAGCTAAGGTAGGATCTTGGTTGAAATAGGCTTCTACTGTGGACCTTACTATGGACTCTGCTTTAGGACATGCAGAGGAGTAGAACCCTGTGTTCAAGTTCACCTGTCCTAAAACAGAGAACATTAACACATTCATGATTAATACACAAGAAACTAAGTATAGGGCCTCCATTTTTGGATCGTTTTACAATTCTTTGCTAATAGAATGTTATATATGTTCACAAACACACATATATATATAGGTACATTTTTGATTGATTGATTGAATCGTCATTAGTCATGTTGCTTAATGAACTTTAGACGTGTGAGACATTAAAAAAAAAATTAAAGCTTTAGTAACTAAAATTGAATTTCATTAAACTTGATATACCCTTCCATCCACTTAAAAATATCATTTTACCATATTCATAGTATACAATAAAATATCAATTTCATTTTTAGTAAATATGAATTTGATATTCAATAAAAATTTCAAAAAATTACACAATATTATGCAATATGTCATCATTTTAAACTTAAAAGTGGCGACAAAAGTATAAAAGAACATCTAAAATTTAGTATATATTCACCACAAATTAAAAATTAAACTTTTTAATATGTGAAAAAGTAAATGATAATATTGTGAGTAATGGGAGGAGTATTACCAATCGTATGCGATTTGGATTAGTTGTGTAATTTTGTTACATTATTTTTTATGTTGTTAGATAAATCACACACAAAAGAGAGAGTAAACTATGCCTAAAAATAAAAGCTTAAACCTTAACGACAATAGTTAAAATTCTTTTTCCTCTTATATATCAATTATATAATAACGTGTGACATAGCGTAAAAAAATGGCACAGATGTGAATTGCAGGGTGGGAAGCTTTCTTCCTACTTTTAATTATACGTTGAAATACATCCATACAACCGGAATACCATGTCCCCATTCGAAAAGACACTCTTTAGAACATCAAGTACGACTACTCTTTAGAGAAATATAATACTCCCTCCGTCCCACGTATTTTTACCCATTTTTCATTTTGGGGTGTCCCACGTTGTAACAATAAATTTTATATTTATAATGAAATAAACACAGGCGAATTACAATGATAATCCAGATGGATTAAACCTGAAAATTTAGGAAACAATCTCTATTTATCCTCTGATTCTTCTCTCGAACCAATTTGGACTTTGACTTTGACTTGTTGACTTGACCGCGTTGACTGTGTATTTTGAGTCGGATCTTCAGTTGAAGCTTGTCCGAACTCGAATTTGGGACCTTATAACGTTAATCCAGAGGCGTCGAGCCTTTGTTTGGATTAAACGTACTTGATCCGAAGAACACTCGATCTGGGGGGCTTAGCACCTTAATCCCGGGTCGTATGCTGTTCTTGGCGCGAAGAACACCGAAGAACTTAGTGTATGAAGAACGCTTGATTTGGGGGGCTCCGCACCTTAATCCCGAATCGCTTGACGTTCTTGACTTGAAGATGCTTGAAGATCTCAAGGGAGCACTGCTCGTATTCTTGATCTCTTCAGAGCGTTTATGTCTTCAAGTATTTGAATGTGTCTCTGGAGTGAATGAAGGAGGGCTCCTTATATAGGTGAAGGATGAGCATGTCCCATAAATAACTTGCAATCTGATTGGTCCAAGATAGATTTGGCCTGGTACTGCGGGCTTGGGCCGTTCCAAATATATCACGACTTGATTGGTCATTGCTTAATTTGACCTGATTCTAGAACCTTCCATGCTTTACTTAACTTAGGGGTCAAGTTTTACTTAATTTAAACCCTACTTAATTTGTTGGGTATTAAATTAATTATCAATTATTTATTAATCTATTTTAGGAATTTATTTATTTAAATCCCTTAATAAATAAATAATTAATTGATAATTGTTGCATTAATTTGCCACATATTTCCCTTTAATAGGCAATAAAATTCAAGTGCTTACAAATGCCCCTTCGCATTTTGTTCACGGACGCCTTTGTGTTGAAGTGAACAAATTGCGATAATCCATTCTTGATCAACATAATTGAATTTTATTGCTTGCTTCCCCAACTTGATATGAATAGCCTGAATTATGACTGAACTTAGTGAAGTGCTAAGCTGCCTACGTACCTCTTTGAAGAGGATCAAGTCATAACGTAGTTCAAAGAGACATGATTTGATTTGAATGGGGGGCCGTACACATTTTATACTCATGCGGGTCAGGAGTAACATGCAGTTTAAGCTCGTGCGTTGAGGAGCATTGGACTTGAATTTGTTGACAGTTTATACTCGTGTTAATGAGTTTTGAATTTGAACTTGTAGACAGTTTATACTCGTATCAAGGAGCCTTGTGTGGACATTTTTCACTCGTGTCGAGGAGCTTTGTGTGTAGAGAGTTTATTCTCTTCCAAGGAGATTTGATTTGATATGTAGATAGTTTATACTCATATCAAGGAGTATCGAACATGTAGAGAGTTTTGTCTCTTCTCAATGAGATATGATTTGAAGTATAGATAGTTTATACTCATATCAAGGAGTATAGTGTGGATAAATTTTCGCTCGTATCGAGGAGCCTTGAATTTGATTTGTGTTAGATAGTTTAGGCTCGTATCAAGGAGCATGGGATTTGATTTGTAGACAGTTTTAGCTCGTATCAAGGAGCATTGTGTGTAGATAGTTTTAGCTCATATCAAGGAGCGTAACTTGAGAATTTTAGATAGTTTAAACTCGTATCAAGGAGTATGGTGTAGACAGTTTTCACTTGTGTCAAGAAGCTTTAAGCTCGTATCAAGGAGCGTCATATATAGATAGTTTTAGCTCATATTAAGGAGCATGATGTAGACAGTTTTCGCTCGTGTCAGGGAGCTTTGACTTGGGAGATTTTAGATAGTTTAAGCTCGTATCAAGGAGCGTAATGCAGACAGTTTTAGCTCGTGTCAAGGAGCTTTGTCTTGATTTATCAACAGTTTATTGCCCCCAATTTGGGATGCACTATTTTCTCTTGCTTCAACTTTATTTCTGTTAATCTTTATAGAAACTGCAGCCTTTGTTTGTGGTTCCTCTTCCAAGGGCTCATTGAAGGACATATATTCAAACTCGAAAGAGTCTTGAATAGAGGGCCATTCGATGTCATTTGATGTCAGGCTTAACTCCATGTCGTGAGCTCTTGAAGCCAACTCTTCAAAAGTTTTAGGTTGAATTCCTTGGAGTATGTAGCTAAGATTTCATTGCATCCCTTGAATGCACATTTCTATAGCTGAAGTTTTTGATAGCTTTTCTTTGCAGTTGAGACTTAGGCTCCTCCATCTATTGATGTAGTCGATGACATATTCTTCATCCCTTTGACGAGTATTTGTTAGCTCCATCATGCTAACAATTCTTCGTGTGCTATAGAAGCGATTGAGGAATACTTTTTCCATTTGCCCCCAACTGTCAATGGAGTTGGCTTCCAAATCGATGTACCAATCAAAGGCATTTTCTTTTAGAGATCGGACAAATTGTCTCACCATGTGGTCTTCGTAGGTCCCAGCATCATTGCATGTCTCGATGAAATGCGCCACATGTTATCTTGGATTGCCTTTGCCATCGAATTGTTGAAACTTGGGAGGTTGGTAGTCAGTTGGCATCCTCAAGTTGTCAATCCTCTTTGTATATGGCTTGACGTAGGTTGAAGAAGATTTGGAGCTCCCTTCAAACTTATCATTTATCATCTCCAACACGATGTTCTTTAATTGGTTGATAGGAAGCATTCCGTCAGTTGAAACTTGTATTGTATCCTCAGCTGGCTTTTCTTCAGATAGATGATGCTTCGTTGAGTCTTCCTCCCCGTGTTCATCCTCAACTTGTTTCTCATTTGTATGATTTGTCTCCACATTCTCCATTTTCTTCATAAGTACAGAGATTTTTACGTCTTGAGCTTCCATATGCTTCGTGAGTCCTTCAATGGCTCTCATCATACTTGCTAGTTGTTCCTCAATGGTCATAGCATTTGTTGTCATCACTGCAGCTGCAGCTGAGGTAGATGGTGAGCTTGATATTGAGTGAGGAGTTGAGTAGGTAGAATCATCTTCACTATTCTTGTCTCCGTGCAATGGTTTGTTAAGAGCAATCCCAACCACATGGTTTGTCTCTGAGGAGGCTTCAGACATACTTCTTGTAACGAGTTCATCATTTTCAATTTGTAACTCTTGAGGCTTTGATGCAGTTTGCCTTCATATCGCAATCTTTAGCGGAGTCATAACTTGCATTTTTGCAGCTTGTAGCTCTAAAGGCTTTGAGGTAGATGATCTTTTTATCGCAATCCTAAGAGGAGTCATACTTTGTATCTTCGAGCTTGTTGAGAGAAGAGATGAGAGGTAGAGACTGTCCCACTAGGCGTGCCAAAATTTGTAACAATAAATTTTATATTTATAATGAAATAAACACAGGAGAATTACAATGATAATCCAGATGGATTAAACCTGAAAATTTAGGAAACAATCTCTATTTATCCTCTGATTCTTCTCTCGAACCAATTTGGACTTTGACTTTGACTTGTTGACTTGACCGCGTTGACTGTGTATTTTGAGTCGGATCTTCAGTTGAAGCTTGTCCGAACTCGAATTTGGGACCTTATAACGTTAATCCAGAGGCGTCGAGCCTTTGTTTGGATTAAACGTACTTGATCCGAAGAACACTCGATCTGGGGGGCTTAGCACCTTAATCCCGGGTCGTATGCTGTTCTTGGCGCGAAGAACACCGAAGAACTTAGTGTATGAAGAACGCTTGATTTGGGGGGCTCCGCACCTTAATCCCGAATCGCTTGACGTTCTTGACTTGAAGATGCTTGAAGATCTCAAGGGAGCACTGCTCGTATTCTTGATCTCTTCAGAGCGTTTATGTCTTCAAGTATTTGAATGTGTCTCTGGAGTGAATGAAGGAGGGCTCCTTATATAGGTGAAGGATGAGCATGTCCCATAAATAACTTGCAATCTGATTGGTCCAAGATAGATTTGGCCTGGTACTGCGGGCTTGGGCCGTTCCAAATATATCACGACTTGATTGGTCATTGCTTAATTTGACCTGATTCTAGAACCTTCCATGCTTTACTTAACTTAGGGGTCAAGTTTTACTTAATTTAAACCCTACTTAATTTGTTGGGTATTAAATTAATTATCAATTATTTATTAATCTATTTTAGGAATTTATTTATTTAAATCCCTTAATAAATAAATAATTAATTGATAATTGTTGCATTAATTTGCCACATATTTCCCTTTAATAGGCAATAAAATTCAAGTGCTTACACACGTATTTTTACTCATTCCATTTTTAGCAAAAATACATAATATTTTATTACCTACTTTTTAAAATCCCAACAACTTTAATTATTTTTTACACTTTATTCATCATTATCAATAACTTTATTCACTTTTTCTTTTTAAATTACTAATTTATCCCTACTTTCTCTTACATTATATATATTATAATAATAAAACGTCTTAATCTCCGTGTCCGTACAAACGGGTAAAAATACCCGGGACGGAGGGAGTAGTAATATTCTCTCAATCCCATCAAAAGATCCTCATTTTACTATATGAGTGTCTCATTCAAATATCTCCATTTTCACTTTTAATAAAATGGTCTCATATATAGCCCACGACTCACTATCCAATACACATAAAATAATAGTACCTCTTAATCTAAACACAAAAAACAAATGGTAACCTTTCAGTAAGACGGAGGGAGTAGTCAAAATTAAATATGAATTCTTGTAAAAAATATTTGACATTAATTCTATCATACTATTATAAAAGAATATAAGTCTCGATTTAGTGGTTAATTTATTGTTATTATTATTGTTATTTTTAAAAGCAGCTTGATTAAGTATTAAACAATATACACTTTATAAGTTTAAATTTTTAGATGAGGTGATCATTTAATAGTTATTATTATAACAAAGTTTTTTATGTGATGGTATTTATGTGAAACATGTTAAATTAAATATAATTGGTATATAAGTAAAGTTTGTTTATTGATTAGTTAAAGTATATTTTGATGAATTAAAGTAATATAATTTTTATGTGTTATAATATAATTCACTACCACTCAAGTGTACGAACTCCTATTATTATTATTTCTTTTGGCTCTATTGCTTTTACATGGAAAATAATTCACCATTTGCTCATGATCCCCAATTCTTCATTGGGGTTGATGTCAGATGGTTTGTTTAGAGTTTAGACTGCACTAGTTCCAATACAAAAAATAGAATAAGCTGATCAAAATGTCAATTTTCATCCTTTTAACTTTGAATAAATTCAATTTTAGTTTTTTAAGTTTTGGCTTTTTAAATTTAATCATTTTATATCAATTTTAGTTCTTTTGAAAAAATAAATAAATTTGCAGGATTTCCAAATCTTTAAGCTTTGCAAAACTTTCAAAAAATAAAAAATAAAAACTAAAATTGAAAAAAAATAAAAAGTTAATTAAAGGACTAAAATTAATATAAATGGATTGAAAGTTTAAAATTGAATTCAACAAAAATTATAGGAACGAAAATAATATTAACTAAGAACAAGCATGAACTAGAATGTAAAAAGAACGCACATTGTTTGGAAAAAATTCCAACTAAAATTTTCTTAATTACTCCTATGAATGAAAAAGATAATTATATATATTATTACGTTATATTATGCATGTAGACAACGAATGCTATCTATTATCTATCAGCAACTTCGTTAGTTATTTATCAAAATATTTAAAACCGTTATTAAAATAACAAAGTAAACTTCAATTATTTAGTAAGTGCAATGTCTACAAATAATTACACTACGCATTTCAGCACATTAATTATATTGTAGTAAATGTGAATAGTACCACGTGCTCATATTTAGTGGAGTACGTCCATCCAACTTGCAACTTAATATGTCTATTTTTAAAAGCGCATTCTTATTCTTTTGATTTTTAATTTTCAGTATGATATATTATAATATTAACTCTAGCACTTTCTTCTTAATAATTCTTATTATTTAATAATAAAAAGATTTCCCAAAAATTTCCATTATTTTAATTACCACTAATTTGTTGTTTTGATCTGAAAATGCTAAGTGAAAGCATTACATTATCCCTTTTCGAGTCCACCCACTATCCATGTGAAACTTGCACAAATTAGTGCAGTAAAATGTCATATTACTCTAACCGTCCTGTCTTTTTTTTATTTTGGGCATGTCATATAGGAAATAAATTCATAAATCTTAAAATCTTAACCCTATCATGATTAAATGATATTTAAACTGTAAAACATGGAAGCATACTTTGATTAAATGAGTTTTCTTGGCGGAACACGAACTCAAAGATCGGTAGGTATTAGGGCCTTCCTCAACTAAGCCTCCTTATTCCTTTATGGAACCGTCGTAATTCCTTTCGATGAGGAGAAGGAGAAAACTATGTGCGACTTAATGTATTGGGGACCATAACCTGTGAGCCTTTATATACTACACAATTGGGCCACCCATAATCACCTAATCATGTAATATTGGGTATCTACTCAATTGGCTCATATCATTATCATTATAGCCCATGGACTTTACACCTTAATTGGATCACTTAATTAAGTCCATAAAATAATTAAATAGCTAATATAATTGCATAATAATATATTGCCTACAATTAGACTATATTGGAAATTAAAAACTTCCAACAATCTCTCATTTGGGCTATAAATTTCTCAAAGCAATTATATCAAGAGTCCTTAGTTGCGCAACTTTATGATATTCCTCTTCAGGCTATACTTAACAATCTGGTCCTTCTCATATACTAATATGGAACTACCGCGGCATTCACCACATTACAAATCGTGGTTAAACCCCGACAATTATCATATCAATACACTCAATGACATAGATCAAATATGATGAGTAGCATGGAAATTACATGCAATGTTATCAATATCATGTCTATTTCCAACTGGTCCAACTTTAATCTATAGTGAGATCAATCCATAATGTAAAATATTACAAAATAGAAAAATTAACTGATGAGAGTGAAAATAATCGTATTTTAGTGTCCAATTTAACATCTTTTGAAGTTAATTGTTGTTATATATTAGCACAAGTGTCTTATATTTGATATATGTGAGAAAAAATGTGTGTTTGAGGTGTTTTTTATTGTATTTTAGGTGGAAAAAGGATCAAAAGTGCAAAGTTGGAGAAAATGTGCAACTTGTACCAGAATGCTGAAAAACACACGTCCAACTTGTGTAATTTTTTTGTATTCTTTTGGAGCTCAAAAATAAAAGTGTGATACATGTTTGGAAAGACACGGAAGAGAGGGTCATTCTGGCATAAGAAACACCTTAATCGGAGTCCAAATGAGAAAGTTATGATCGAATGGTTATGTCGCGCAAGCTGTTTCTACTCAGCACGACTGTTCCACTTTACGTGACTTGTTACATATTCAAATATTGGAGTTTTGGTAAGTTCCTTAAATGGATAGAAATCCAAGGAAGAAAGGATCGCGTGAGGGTAAGAATCACTCAAATCGGAGTTTGGACAAGGAAGTTTGCTCAAACTCGTGAAGTCGCGCAGCTGGAAGCGAGAATTTTCGAGAATTTCCGAAAATTTCTGAAAATTACCTATTTCTTAGAACACAATTAATCTTCTTATCATATAATCCTCCATGATTCACTCATATCTTTTATTTCCTTATTTAATTTCCTTCTCACACCTACATATATTTTACATCATTATTCATGTGAGGAGGCACAACAACTCATCCATCCTACACCACCCCACAAGGGGGGATCACCCCCCAACCATCATCCACATCCTTTCCTTCATCCATCCATCACTTTGAAGATTCGTCTGTTGAATTAAGAGGAGAACCAAGATGAGGATTCAAGACGAAGGACGCCATGACTCCCGCATCTATGGTTTTATTTGTTTCCTAATTTATCTTGTATTTTCCAGTTATATGGGTAAGATCTATCCAACTCCCATGATTGTTCTTCGCAACATCAAGGGCTAGATTGTTTTAGTAGATCTAGGGTTTTGAAGGTTTTTATGAATTAATTGAACTTTCGTGTGTATACTCCGTACAATACTACTTGTAGTTTAGTTTATATATGATTATGCGTTTTTATTTCATACTCAAAGTTATTTTGTGCATCATTAACTGTTATGTAGAGTCTGAATATATATCTTGGATATTGATTGAGTGCGTTCACTGCTGAGCAGGATTCCATATTATGATTCTAAGTGAGGGGACTCCGAAGATTCATTAGAACTATCTTATATGAATACTTATTATTTAAGTTGGATTCAGGTTGATAAGTATGATAAAGAGGGTAATTTTATAGTACATATAAAGGGAGGTCATATCGAGTTAGAGTACCAATTGACCAGGAAAATAATTGATACTGATAGTACCTAGAAAGGGGGTGAAGTTATATCTCTTGCTCCAAGGTAATTCACACATGTTACACGCATGCTTGCTTGAGTCTATGGAGTAAATATGCATGGCTTAATGATACGTCCATATTCAACGGGGCAGAGTCGGACATTAATACACGAAAGGAAAATTACTGAGTGAAACTGAATTATCCTAGAGCAACCTATTCTCCTACTTGATTCACTTTCGTATTTTCCTAGTTGTCTATTTATTTTATTTGCTATTTTAATTAATTATTTAGTAGTTTATAATAAATTCACAACTTTATCGCCAACGTAAGTCTTAATTAATTAGCTTATAATTAAATTGATAATACGCCGTCCTTTGGGTTCGATATTTAACTTGGTTGCTTGCTTAAGGTGCAATTGATGTCCTTAATACTTGTGGATTAATTTTGCGTGCAAAGAAAACGCGCATCAAATTTTTGCCGCCGTTGTCGGGGATGGCTGTTATTATTGATTTTATTATTTTTAGTTTTATTAAGACTTTTATTTGTGATTATTTATTTCTATCTAACCTTAATTTTTTTTGAGGTACTTGTGCACTAGGAAAAGGAGAGAAAGGATAAGAAGGAATAACACATTGAGCTAGATATGGCCGGAGCAAGGCAGAATCCAGATAATGTTTCCATACATAAAATTTTCACGAACTATGAGATTGGCAACATGAGATTGATAGGATCAAGGAGGGAAGATGATGATATTGAGATATATCCCGCTCTTATTAACATGTGTAACGTCAACATATTATTATACATATAACTTATAAATTATTTATGTTATATATATTTATTTAGTATTATCTTTATTCTGAATTTTGAATTTCAAAGATCACTTCCCATATTTTTCTTAACTTCCAACCCACATCCCTTATAGATAGGGCATGTCTAACGTGTTCAAGTACTTTGCAACCTTCTATGTTTTCATTCTGCAATCTCTCCCTCACAAAATCAGTTCTCTCTTTAATTTCTTTCTTCAGTTCGTTCACACTCTAAAGGAACTCTACGTGCCTCCAACTAGTAGAGAACAGTAGAAGAAATAGAAAGGTAGGATGTTTTCATATTATCATCGTAACAATAATCATCGAGCTCTCTTACTCATTACGCATCATGTTCTAAAGCTCCAATGGTATGGATTTAACCCATATCGAGAGTTGTTCGCTCCAATCATTATCCAATCAGATTCGTCGTAAATTCTTATTCCATGTAAGTTTCTTATTACGAGCAGTTATTTAAAGTTTTAGTTTCCTTTTCCATTGTTTACTCTAGGATTTATGCATGCGAAACGTTTTCCTTGTCAAGAGGCACTTTATTTCTTTTTAGCATTCACTTAGGGTGAGTTTCACGTATTACAAGAGGAGTAGATCGTTATAGAATTATCCATGCTTCCTTCTATCTATATGTTCAATATCGATAGCAGCAGCCACAACCCTGTTCACGAGTTCACTGAAAGAGTGAGAAAGAAAGATTCTTTCACCGTGTAACTATTCTGATGTTATTGCCAATATAAATAATACAGAATTACAACAACAAGATCCGTAATTAAAGGATCAAATCAATCTATACATGGAAATGATATAAATCACAAACAAATTAATATATTCTAATTATTTTTCTTTACACCCCCCTCAAGCGTTGCGTGGGATGGAGACAAACGCAAAGTTTGGACCTTAGAAGTTCGAAAGCTAGCCGAGGGAGACCCTTGGTGAAGATGTCGGCTAGTTGTAGATGAGAGGGTATAAACATGGTTTGAAGTTTACCAGCAGAGACTAATTCTCGAACAAAATGGCAATCAATGTCGATGTGCTTGGCTCGTTTATGGGCAACAGGATTCTGACTCAAGAAGACCGTTATTATTATCACAAAGGAGCTGTGGTTCTGATGTATGAACTCGCAGATCGCGAAGAAGATTGGAAAGCCACATAACTTCTGAAGCAGCATTAGCAAGGGCGTGATATTCGGATTCACAACTAGAGCGAGCAACAGTGAGTTGCTTCTTTGCACTACATGAGACAAGATTTCCTCCAAGAAAGATAGAGTAGCCATAAGTAGAGCGACGGGTATTGACACACCAGGCCCAGTCAGCATCGAAATATCCAATGATGGAGAGTTCAGATTGATGCGTAAATGAAAGACCAAGGTGAAGTGTACCCTTGACATAACGCAAGATGCACTTTACTGCATTGAAATGATCCTCTGTTGGAGATTGAAGAAACTGGCTGACGAGATTGACTGCGTAATAGAGATTAGGCCGAGTGATAGTCATGTATTGGAGAGCACCCACTAAAGAGCAATAAAGAGTCGGATCAGAGAATGGAGTGCCCGTGAGAGATAATGTTTCACCAGCCACCAAAGGTGTAGCAACAGGTTTTGAATCAAGCATGTGTGCACGATCTAAGATGTCATGGGCATATTTTGCTTGCCCAATAAAAATTCCACCAGGTTGATTTGATATTTCGAGGCCCAAGAAGTAGTTAAGAGCCCCCAAATCTTTGAGTGCAAATCAGCGCTGGCTTGTGAGATGAATTTCTAAAACAGTGTGGTACTATTCCCAGTTATAATGATGTCATCAATGTATAGAAGTAGATATATGATGGATGAACCCTGATGAAGAGAGAATAATGACGAGTCACAATGACTTTGTTGAAAACCGAGACCAACAAGAAAAGTGCTAAAGCGCTGAAACCAAGCGAGCGGTGCTTGGCGAAGACCATACAATGCCTTCTTCAGACGACACACGTGAGTGAGATGTCGTGAGTCGACAAAGCCTGGTGGTTGTTGTATATACACAGGTTTAGATAAGACACTATTTAGAAAGGCATTTTTGATGTCCAGTTGATGCAGAGGCCAGTGGAAATGAACTGATAGAGCCAGAATGACCCGAACAGTGGCAGCTTTAACAACCAGGTTGAAGGTATAGTGAAAATCAGTGCCTGGTACTTGTATGAAGCCTTGAGCGACTAGACATGCTTTATAGCATTCAATGGAGCCATCAGACCGATATTTATTCCTGAATACCGACTTTGAGCCGACTATATTAGTGTTGGGTGGAGAAGGGACAAGTCCCATGTTTGATTTTTGCATAAAGCATCCATCTCTTCTTGCATAGCTGATAGCCAATGAGGATGTTTAGCAGCAAACTTGAAGCCCCTTGGTTTGACTGAAGCAATTAAAGCAGATAGCAGCAGGGAAGCTGCAAGATGAACAGGATACCATGGTTTGAAAACTCCTGCTTTAGCCCTTGTAATCAAGGGATGCGTTGGAGCAGGCGGAGCAGCTTCTGGAGTCTGAGGTATAGGTGAGTGTGGCAAATGATAGTTCGAATAATTTGCCATAGTCTGAGCAGAAGGTATATCTGGAAGACATGAGAGACAGGATGGCTGAGTTATGTTCAGCTGGACATAGGGCGTGACAGGCTCCACTGTAGATGGTGTAGGGACATGGGCAACATCATGATCAAAGAACGAAGAGATGTCCAACACATGAAGCGGTGTGAGACAACCTGATTTAGCAAAAGGGAATAATAATTCATCAAATTGAGCATGTCTCGTAATATAAGTATGATTTGTACCCGGATCGTAGCGCCGAAAACCCTTGTATGTTGGACTGTATCTCAAGAAAATACATGGAACAATTCGAGGAGAAAGCTTGTGTGATGAGTGGTCGTGTAAATATGGAAAAAACAACATCCGAATGGCTTGAAATTTGGATAATGAGTTATTCTACCATAAAGAATCTCAAATGGAGAGGGCAACCGATTTATAACATAAGCTGTAGTTGCAAATGCATCAAACTAAAAGTGAGCTGGAGCATGAGAGTGAAATAACATTGATAATCCTATTTCTGTGATATGTCGATGCTTGCGCTCAGCGCGCCCATTCTACTGTAGAGTATATGGACACGAGATGCGATGATGGATACTTTTGGAATCAAAGAAGGCATGAACTCGAGAATTGACAAACTCAGAGCCCCCATCACTTTGAAATTATTTTATATTAGCAGAAAACTGATTGCAAACAAACATGTGAAATTTGATAAATATATCATAGAAATTGACTTGGCACGTAGAGGATAGATCCAAGTAAAATGTGAGAAATCATCAACAAAGCAATATAATATCGAAATCCATCAATAGAAGTAATGGGTGCAGGCCCCCATAAGTCACAATGAATCAATTCTAACACAATGGCAGCATGTTTATTGTTTATATTAAAACTGAGTCTTTTGCTTTTAGCCAACTGACACGAAGAGCAAAGACGAGGAGATGACAGTAAAGAAGTGACTGACAAGTGGCCCAATTTATTTAGTAATAAAATAATAGAAAATGGGACATGCCCCAAATGATGATGCCAAAGTTCAAAACTTGCTTTTGAACGTTGAGAGTGAACAGCAGCAAGAAGAACTTGCATACCACGATCCAAGACATATAGCCCGCGATCACAGTGACCATGTGCTATGGTTTTCTTTGTGGCTCGATTCTGAATAACAAATATACTATCAGAGAATAACACATCAATAGGATAATCATGTGTTAACTTGCTAATCGAGAGCAAGTTCTTAGAGATGTGAGGAACTACCAACACATCAAGTAAATGCACATCATTATTAAGTAAAGCAGAACCTGTATGAGAGATAGGTAATAAGTGCCCATTACCAACAACAACATTACCATTTCCAGAATAGGGCCGAACACGTTTAAGATTGGAAGAATCTGGAATCATATGCACCGATGCGCCGGAGTCGAAATACCAATCTGAAGTAGGTCCAGAGATGTTGCAAGAGGAGGAGAAAGCCTCCGCAAGATGTGCAGAACCAGCATTTTCAAGATATTTTGGACATTTATCCGCATAATGATCGCCACGACAAATTTGACACCGTGGCTTGCGATAGTTTGGGCGATTCCCAGAAAATAACCCGCGACCACCCCGAGAAGAAGAACGGCCGTAACATTGATGATTAGCAGATTGAGGCGGACGGGATTTAGAGAAATCCCATCCTGGAGCAGCAATGAAAGCAAACTAGGATGTGGGAGGATCCATATCTTTTATCATTAAATCAAATTGAGCAGCCTGGTGCAATAGATCTGAAAAAGAAGGAATGGGGTTCATGGACATTCTGGTATCTGCAAAATTTGCAAAGGAGGCACAAAACCTCGCAAGAACCAATGACCTTTATCTGATTCATCAACTGGTTTTCCAATGGCAGACAACTAATCGCATAATGCCTTAAATTGTTTACCGTACTCTTTGACAGGAAGAGAGCCGCGACGAAGTGAAAGGAGTTCTTCACGCAGTTGATTTGTATGGGAGATAGAAGTGTGAGAGAAGGCTGATTCGAGAGCCAGCCAAGCATCTCGCGATGTAGTGCATTAACCACTTCGGCCATCGCTTCTTCAGAGATGGTGGAGAAGATGACGCCGAGAAGCTTTTGATCAGTTGTTGTCCATGACGTGTAGTCAGGATTAGGAGAAGAAGATCCCGATGCGGCTGTCACAGTGGGTAACATGATTGCATAAGGAATAATTAGCAGATTCCCACCATACTATATATATAAAGTAGATAATTTTGATGTAAAATTTGGTGTCTATACATATATATACATTCTTTTTATCATTAAAGTTTCGATTTCAAATTATTTTATATACATATTTTACTATTATTATTTTATTAACTAATGGTAATTTGTTAGTGATGTAATCCTACTCTTATCACTATCTATCCTAAAGCTTCTAGCAATAAGACGACAATAATGGTCTAGATAATTAGAATGACCCATTAAGAACACATCCTTTTAAGTTTAGGCGATAGTTTGGATGAGGCCGAGTTCTTATTTATATTTTTATATTAATAGGAGACGAAGAGTTCGTGGGTTAGAAGTCCAGCTGCATCAATCAATACTTTGAATTATCATCAACTCAATTTCATTTTAAAGGTGGGGAAATTCTTACTTTGTCTTGATTAACTGCTATTATGTGATATATCTTTGAGTTCATGCATGTACATATAGATCTCTTGACCTTTATAAACGAGGCATTTACTACTTAAATAATTGAGAAATCTTATTTAGTACATTTACATTTACATCTACATTTCATGTTACTTATTTGGTATTTACATGTGGTATTTAATTTTGGCAAGTATGTTTCTCCACTGAGCTTGTGATTTTGCTCACCCCAAATATTTTATCAATTAAGATGGAGGAGCTGACGTGGTGGGACATAAGGAAGATGCTTAGCACAGTTTCATTTTTCATTAAGACTTAGTTATTATTTCTAAATTTTTGCTAGACTTATGAACTTATCAATTTATTTCAAGAATTACATTTGGATTTTATGACTTATCAAGTTGGATTTTGGTTTATAAAGTTTTATTTACTTCAAGCTTTCCCTAAAAATGATTTATTTATTCAAATATGATGTTTTTAAATAGTTAGAAATTTAGGATGTGACATTGTGTTATCAGAGCGGTTATACGATTCTTTATACCCATTTTAAAAAAATATTAGCATCTATCCGTCACACTACGATAGCTCCAATTAGGTATGACATTTACAAAAATTACATCTATGCAAGTTTATCATTTTACGAATTCATGTGAGCTTAAAACATTTTTAAAGGATTCCAATTCGAGTATTGATGCAGACAGGATAAGTCATTTATAGCACTTACAGCCTATTAATTAGATTTTATAGCATTAGTAAAGCGCTTAATGTATTAGTAGCCCGAATTTTATGCAGGATACAGGCCGGATAGACTTAGAACTCCCCGTAGGAATGCCAATAAAAATGTTAATGCCGCTGATGCTAATTCTAATGCCGCCGATGCTAATGCTTTGTCAAATTTGGTTCCAAATCCTAATCAGAACCAAGCTCCGCATGAAGTTCTCAACAAAGTTTCGCAACAAGCTCAAAATCAACCCACCTAAACTCACAGGACGTAAGGACCCAGAGTATGTGGAGGAGATGTTCATAACATTGGACATAATTTTTGATGTTATGGAGTGCAGTGATGCACAACGAGTCTGATTGGCTTCTTTTCTGATAGCTTAGGATGCATATCATTGGTGGAGGGGCTATTGGAGGATGAGACCAGCACAGGATATGATAGCTCTTACTTGGGATGATTTTAAGGACATTGTGATGGATCAGTATTGCCCCGACTCTTACCGTGATGAGAAGGAAGCCAAGTTCCTTGAGTTGCAGCAATGAGATGTGACAGTAATTGAATATGAGAGAAAGTTTAACCAGCTGTGTAGGTCTGCCCCAAATTTGGTTGATATAGACCGTAAGAAGACTAAACATTTTCTGAAGGGGCTATGACCTGACATACATTTTATCATCACTAAAAATGGTCATATGTCTTTTGCTGAGACACATCGGAGAGCAGTAGGGTTAGGGACGACCATGCAAATGGAGGAAGCAAGACAGAAAAAGACTGAGACTTCTGGAAAGAGAAAGTGGGAAGGTGTTACTCAAAGCAGAAGCGTAAATCAGTCTAAGCAAGCAAACACTGGGAAGAGCATTTGGCCAAACTATCAGACACCTGAGCCTATTTGCACCACATGTGGAAAGAATCATAGGGGAACATGTTTAGTTAGTCAGGAGAGATGTTACAGATGTCATGAGCCGGGACACACATCATATAACTGCCCTAAGGGAGCGCAGATGAGTTCAGGATCTAGAGCACAGCTTGCAGCTAGTAGACCTACTCAGAGATCAGGTGGGAGGTCGAGGATGTTTGCTATGATCGATGAGGAAGAGCAAGAGTCGGGTGTGATGTCAGGTATGTTATCAGTATCTAATGTTCCTGCTTTAGCACTATTTGATACTGAAGCTTCTCATTCTTTCATATCCAAAAAGTTTTGCAATGTGCTTAGTAGTAAAATATTTGAGGTAGATGAATCTTTATCTTTAGATATTAGTGTATCTGTCGGTAAGGGAATTCATACTCATACTATGGTGAAAGACATCAACATATGCATTAATGGGAAGAATCTTGAAGCTGAACTATATGTGATAAACATGAAGGACTTTGACATAATCCTAGGAATGGATTGGTTAGCTAAGTATCAAGCGAATGTCAGATGCCGAGATCGAAAGATAACCTTTACACTTCCAAGTGATGAGGGAACAATTGTTTATGAAGCAAAGAGTGGTTTTGTACCACGAGTGATTTCTGCACTAAAAGCTGTAAAGATGTTGAAGAAGGGAACTTGTAAAAGGTATTTGGTGAATATAATGGGTACTCCTTCTGAGATGGTTACGATATCTGATGTACCTGTTGTATGTGAATACCTAAACGTATTTCTGACGATTTGCCTAGAATCGCAGTGGATCGATAAGCTAAATTCACTATAGATTTGATGTCTAGGGCAGCACCGGTATCAAAAACACCGTATATAATGGCACCCACGGAGCTACAAGAATTAAAAATTCAGATTCAAGAATTACTCAACTTGGGTCTTTTACGGCCAAGTGTCTCACCGTAGGGAGCACCAGTTCTCTTTGTGAAGAAGAAGGATGAAACATTAAGAATGTGCATTGACTATCGAGAGTTGAACTGTCTAACTGTGAAGAACAAATATCCACTACCCAGAATTGAAGATTTATTTGATAAGCTAGCCGGAGCAGGTACATTTTCTAAGATTGATCTGAGATCAGGCTATCATCAGCTAAAGATCAAAGAAGGAGATATAGCCAAGATGGCTTTTAGAACTCGCTACGGGCACTATGAATTTGTAGTGATGCCTTTTGGATTGACAAATGCACCAGTAGTGTTCATGGATTTGATGAACCGAGTTTTCCACCCGTACTTGGACCAGTTTGTCATTATCTTCATAGATGACATATTTGTATACTCAAAAGATAAGCGGCAACACAAAGAGCATCTAAGAATTGTACTTGAGACACTTCATAGAGAGAAGTTGTATGCAAAGTTCAAGAAATGTGAATTTTGACTAAATCGGATTGTATTTTTGGGTCACGTGATTACCGCTTAAGGGATTGAAGTTGACCCATCGAAAGTAGAGGCCGTAAATAAGTGGAGATCTCCTACCAGTGTGAATGAAGTTCGGAGTTTCTTAGGGTTGGCTGGTTACTATCGAAGATTTATTGAAGGATTCTCTAAGATAGCAACCCCTTTAACTCAGTTGACTAGAAAAGGAGTGAAGTTTCAGTGGACGGATGTGTGTGAGGCAAGTTTTCAGAAACTAAAAGAGAGTTTGACTTCAGCACCAATTTTGGTTGTTCCTAATCCTACAGAAGAGTTTACAGTTTACAATGATGCATCAAAACAAGGACTTGGTTGCGTTATGATGCAGCATAGGAAAGTTGTGGCTTATGCTTCAAGGCAATTGAAGACACATGAGATGAACTACCCCACACATGACTTGGAGCTTGCGGCAGTGGTCCACGCTTTAAAGATTTGGAGACATTACCTGTATGGAGGGAGATGTGCGATCTAAATGGACCACAAAAGTTTGAAGTATATCTTCACACAAAAGGAGTTGAATATGAGACAAAGGAGATGGCTAGAGCTTGTCAAAGATTATGATTGTACCATTAATTACCACCCGGGTAAGGCAAATGTGGTGGCAGATGCGTTGAGTCGCAAGACGAAGGGAGAGATGAGTTGTTTCTCACTAAGTAGGAAAAATTGGTGAATGAGTTTGCTAGAATGAGAATTGAGATCTTAATACCACCTAAGAGTACAAATGCAATTTTTTCAGCTTTAATGATACAACCTACATTGAGAGAGAAGATTAGAAATACTCAAAGCCGAGACTCATTTTTACAAAGAATGACAGGACGAGTGAGCAAAGGCCTAGGAAAAGGTTTTACAGTAACAAATGATGGCACTTTGACTTATGAAGGAAGGTTGTGTGTTCCATGTGATGAAATTTTGGAGAGAAATTTTGGAAGAGGCACATGATACGCCTTATACAGTGCATCCGGGAGGAACAAAGATGTATCATGATCTCAAAGAAAGGTTCTGGTGGAGAGGTATGAAATAAGATATTGGGAGTTTTGTGGAGAGTTGTTTAACTTGTCAACTAGTTAAAGCTGAACACCAACGACCAGCGGAAAAGTTACAACCTCTTGAGATACCTGAATGGAAGTGGGATCAGATAGCCATGGATTTTGTAGTGGGATTACCAAGATCAGTCAAAGGTAATCATGCTATATGGGTCATAATTGATCGTTTGACAAAGTGTGCTCACTTTTTGCCAGTGAAGATGACATTTGGAATGGAACAGTTTGCTCAACCCTATATTCAAGAGATAGTGAGGTTGCATAGGGTACCTAAATCAATTGTTTCTGATAGAGATACCCGATTTACTTCAAATTTTTGGAAGAGTTTACACAGTGCCTTGGGGACAAGGTTGAATTTCAGTATAGTTTTTCATCCGCAGTCAGATGGGTATTCTGAAAGAACGATCCAGACTTTGAAAGATATGTTGAGAGCATGTGTTCTTGATTTGGGTAGGAGTTGGGAGAAGTACTTGCCTTTAGTGGAATTTGCATATAACAATAGTTTTCAAGCAACTATTGGAATGGCACCGTATGAAGCATTGTACGGGAAAAAGTACAGATCAACCCTCTATTGGGATGAAGTTGGAGAAAGAAGAGTGTTGGGACCACAAATAGTTGATGAGACAGTTGACAAAGTTGAGATGATCCGAGAGAAGATTAAAACAGCTCAGGATAGACAGAATTCGTATGCAGATAATCATCGGAGAGGCTTACAGTTTGATATGGGAGAACACGTATTCTTAAAGGTTTCACCTATGAGAGGAGTTGTTCGTTTTGGGAAGAAAGGAAAGTTGAGGCCAAGATTTATTAGGCCATTTGAGATTTTGGAATGAGTTGGAGAGTTGCCTTATCGATTAGTGTTTGCATATTTTTTTAATATACTCACGAGCAAGAATACTCGATCGTTGTAGAAGTATATCCCAAGAAATAAAATTATCGAACCACAAAGGAGTTAGGTTTGGAATAGTAAAATACGTGAGCTCATGTTTATGTCACTTTTGTAAGGATGATTTGGGGGTTTGAGTATGATTATGAAATAAATAATTAAAGCAAGATAACAAGAGAACAAAATAGCAAATAAGAGAAATGACAAATAAAGATAGTTAACAATAAACGAGAATAGGTGCTAAAGTTCAAGTATGGAAAAACATGGGATTAGAAACATCCAAGCACACTCAATTCATATTATCATGCAAAAGGAATTCAACTCAATTGATGTAGATTAAGGGTGATCACGATTATATCCTAAGCTCCCTTTTGGGTTACAAAGGTTGTTAATCCACTAAAGACTCCAAAAAGCACTTAAGATCAAAGTCCAACATTAACCTCTTCCATTTAGGTACTAATTAACTCCCAATTCTCCCTTAGAAGGTACTAATTAGAATTAACTCTCCCTTTTTGTGTACTAAAGCTAACGAATGAATTGATTCCCCTCATCAAGTTCTAATATCCTTTCGGTCAAACTCAAACTCGATGTCTATTCATGCATTTCTAATACTTAAGAGGGTCATTTCTGTCTCACTCCATGCAATATACACATGAACATTATAATAGCACTTAATTATCATAAATCATCCATTGATCAATGATGAGCGTTTTCTCAACACACAATTAATCCCCAAGTATGAAGGATATCAATTGTAGTTTCGAAAGGTGACCAAGTGAATATCGAACCCAAAGGACGGTGTATTATCAATTTAATTATTTACTAAATTAATTAAGACAATTTGACAATTAAGTTTGAGGTTTAGGATGATTAAACTAATAAACAAGTAATTAAAATAACAAATAAAATAATCATCACTTGAAGAATACGTAGGTGGATCAAGTAGGAGAATAGGTAGCTCTAGGATAATCCAGTTTTACTCATTAACTTCCCTTCCATGTGTCAATGTCCGACTCTGCCTTGTGGAATATGGACGCATCACTAAACCATGCATATCTACTCTATAGACACAAGTAAACATGCGTGTAACACGTGTGAATAACCTCGGAGCAAGAGATATAATTCCACCCCCCTTTCTAGGTACTATCAGTATCAATTATTTCCCCCTAGGATTGGTACTCTAACCCGATATGATCTCCCTTCTTAGGTACTATGAAATTATCCTCTTTATCCTACTTATTAACCCGAATTCAATTCAATTAATAAGTATTCATATATGATAGTTCTAATGAAGCTTCGGAGTCCCCTCACTTAGAATCATAACATGGAATCCTGTTCAGCAGTGAACGCACTCAATCTACAACCAAGATATATATTCAGACTCTATATACCAATTGAAGATGCACAAAACGACCGTGAATATGGATTAAGAAAGCACAATCATATATAAAATAAACCACGAGTAGTGTTGTACGGAGTGTATACATGGAAGTTCAATTAACTAGATAAAACCTTCAAACTCCTAAATCTACCAAAAAGGCTCTAGCCCATGATGTTTCGAAGAACAATTATGGGTGTTAGATAGATCTTACCCGGATGTCCGGAAAATACAAGATAAATTAGGAAACGAATAAACCCTTGGTATGGCGTCTTCATGCCCTTTTCCATCTTGAATCCTCCTCTTGGTTCTCCTCTTGATTCCACAAACGAATCTTCAAAGTGATGGATGGATGGAGGAAAGGAAGTGGATGATGGATGGGGGTGATCCCCCCTTGTGGGGTGTTGTATGGTTGTGGCCTCTCCTCGGTGATTGGTGACTATTGATTGGACGTGTTTCTTGACTGCATGAGCCTCCTTTTATACTTGTAATCACGTCTCTAGGGCTTGGAATGGGCTTTTCAAGTGATCCCACGCGTTTTGGCCTCTAAAATACGGATTTTCCCGCACGTAGGTTCGACCACGTCAAGCAGGTCGAACCCCTAGCCACAGGTCGAACCCCAGGTCGAACCCCGCTACTGGATTTGCGCAGTCTCTCCGTATCACGTATAACTTTCACATCCGACCTCCGAATTGAGTGATTTTTGCGTTCACGCGATCCTCTCTTCCTTGGCTTTCTCTGAATATAAAGATGTCACAAAAACTCGAAGAATTGTATATGTAACAAGCCATGGAAAGTAGCACATCAGTTCTGTTCGGCACAGCTCGCGCGGCGTCACCACTTTGCTCATAACTTCCTCGTTCGGACTCCGAATGGGATGTTCTTTATGCCAAAACGACCCTCTCTTCAGTGGCTTTCCAACCATATATCACACTTCTCGTTCAGAGCTCCACATCAATACATAATAATTACACAAGTTCGACGTGCGTTTATCAGCATTCTTGCACAAATTGCACCTTTTCTCAAACTTGGCTCTTTTCATCCTTTTTCTACCTAAAACACAACAAAACACCTCAAGTGCACCTTTTTCTCACATATAATGAATATAAGACCATTGTGCTAATATAAGACTACAATATCAATCAAAAAGGTGTTAAATTGGACACTAAAACACGCTTATTTTCACTCTCATCAAACCCCCAAACTTACCCGTTGCTCGTCCCGAGGCAACAAAATAAAAAATAAAGAGAGAGAGAGAGTATGAAAATTAGCAGGGAAACAAGGACTATGACAAATACCCCTCTTCAAAATACAATTGTCCTCAACTTAGGTCATGTAATTCTCATTACATGTAATAATCAATTCATAGCATACAAGTTAAGACAATCACCACCAATTCAAATGCTCCATTGACATGTTCTCACGGGAAGTATATATATAATCTCTCACTCACGTGTAAAAGATGTACACTTATGGGTTAAAGTGTTTACGCTCAAATTCAATTCAAGTGCATGCGTAACCATAAGCTTGCCTATTGTCTCAACTCTCCTTTTACTTGTAGCTAGTAAATCATGGATCAAAAAGGTCTTTCATTAGGTTGTAATGTAGGCTCTTTGGAATAGGTGGGAAATATATGGATAAATGACTCAAAACTCGGATCAATCAAGCTGCAGTCTCTCTCGATCTTTCATTCTTCCTCATCACTTCAATCAAGCACAACATTCTCTCCAAACTCTCCCATCTTTCTCCTTCAAGCACAACATATTTTCTTTTTTAACTTTTCCTAGCTCTTCAACTCCATCATTCTCCTTTTCTTCACCCCTTTTTTTTTTCTCTTTTCTTTCTCTTTCGAGGTACCAGTTTCGGGCACTACCTCTCACATCCTCCATAGGGTACTAGATTTAAGCACTACCCTAGGGTGTTTGATTCCATGGAGTACTAGATTTAAGCACTACTCCACGAATTTCTTCTTGATCCTTAAGATTTTTCTTTCATTATCCTTATCATCCCTCAAATCACCACTCTCTTCAATTAAGCTTTATTGGCTATCAAAAGAATGGATTTAAAAAGGCTAAAATGGGCTGACTAGGGATTTAATGAATTCAGGTAAAGTATATGGGAAAATATGGGTTAAATATCAAAGATGGCCTAATATCATTTCCATAATCCGCTAGACTAATCTTGAATATTCAAGGAGACTCAAGGCAAGTTCTAGAATACACGCACAAGAACGATACTCACCAGAAAAGAAATATCATGTGATTATGTAACATGATCAATAAGGCTCAAAATCTCACATGGGTTTTTAACAAGTAACAGAGCACCTTTCATGGTAAGCAATATCCCACAAGTACACATAGAACTTCATATCACAATATAACTCAAGTACACTTCCTTCATCAATTTCAAGAGAATATGAATTTCAAATATAAGCTCACATGGATCACCACCTTAAACTTAATCCTTCCACTCCTATGAATTAAAAGCACATATAAAAATTAGAAAAAGGAAACGAGGGCACCTGATTTCTCCTTCAAAACGCACGAGCTCCTCGAGTTAAAGCCATAGTGTAGAACTCGTCTTGCCACCTAGTTACCTTTTTTCTATCATCAAAGCTCAAACAAACTCATCATCACAAGATTCATCAATAATAAAATAGGAGAACTATACGAAAGAATTAATTGACTATCTAATCGACTCCACACACACTAGAAACACCACTGAACACTAGGCAAATTGCAAAAAATCGACATATCAAAACCGATTAAAGTTTCAATATACCGCAAAAAATCAACTCCCCTAGCAAACATTACAAAGAAAAGATTATACTCCCGGTGCTTCAATGAGGTAAGTACATCACACCCCCCCCAAACTTAGTAAAAACGTAAGTCGAAACTAAGTTTGAAAAGAGATGTAATTGCCGATTAGTAAGCACCTTAAATATAAAAATTTCTTACTCACACGAAAGAAATAATAAAGCACTAAAACGGAAGGGCAAGCCCCCAACA
This sequence comes from Pogostemon cablin, assembly GCA_023678885.1. NCBI lineage: Eukaryota > Viridiplantae > Streptophyta > Magnoliopsida > Lamiales > Lamiaceae > Pogostemon > Pogostemon cablin. Next base: position 24,457,298 of record CM042975.1, read on the forward strand.
GGCGCTCATGTTTAACGTCGGAGAGTCACGACGGATTACCACTTTGAACTACTGGATCACAGGACGGTCTTGTCGCATCCTCACCTTCAAGTACTTTCTTTCCCTCTTCTTGTCTACACTTAACACCTCACCTTTCTTGGTCACAAAAATATGATCATTGAAATTTCCTTCCTCCCATGGCTGTCTAGACTCCTCCTTGTCAACCTTCCACTTAAATTCAGAATCACATGTCTTAGAAAAATCAAGATTAAACAAGTTAGAAACCATATCAATGCTCTTGCACGATTGAGTCTCCATGGGAATCTTCATTGCACGATCAAGAGAGAAAACCACATCTTCATTATCCATTCGCAGTCTAAGCTTTCCTTCCTTAACATCTATCATAGCTCTAGCTGTGGCAAGGAACGGTCGTCCCAAAATAAGGGGAATGTCACCCTTATCATCTTCCATCTCAAGTACAAGAAAATCCACGGGAAAAACTAACTTATCCACTCTCACTAAAACATCTTCAATTAAACCCGGACAAGTCATGGATCTATCCGCCAATTGAAGAGCAATATTCGTGGGAGTTAACTCCCCCAAACCAAGCCTTTTAAATATAGACAAAGGCATCAAATTAACGCTTGCCCCCAAATCACACAAGGCTTTATGTGCCGACCCTTTTCCAATGTCACAAAGAATGGTGAAGCTTCCCGGATCCTTTAACTTTGCAGGCAGCTTCCTTTGAAGGATCGAGCTGCAATTCTCTGATAGGTTCACCGTCTCCACTCCGTTCAAGCTTCTCTTCTTTGATATAATATTCTTGAGGAATCGGGCATAGTATGGCATCTCCATGATTGCTTCAGAGAAAGGAATGTTCAAGCTTACTTTGCTTATGACATCGTGAAACCTCTTGAACTTTTCTTCCAATCCCTTCTCAGCCAATCTCGAAGGAAATGGAGGAGGTATTTTGGTCTTTGGTCTTCCCCATTCATCACGTTCAACCTCCTTCGCTTTATCCTTCTTGGCTCTCAATCTCTTTGCTTCTTCCCACTTCTTCTCCATTGTAAGCTCAGTATTCTGCTCATGTAATGGTACTGGAGTAGCATCAACATCATGCGGAGCATTCGGCATAGAAACGGGCAACTTCTGGATGGGTTCGACCAGGGTTCGACCTGTGGAACAGGTCGAACCAGGCACGTACTGGTCGAACCTACCTTCTGGACAACGGCTCTTTTTTTGAATTTGAGGTTCGACCTGGGTTCGACCAGTGTTAGAGGTCGAACCAGGTACGTAATGGTCGAACCTATCTCCTGGAAGACTGCTCTCTTTCTGCTCTTGAGGTTCGACTAGGGTTCGACCAGTGTTAGAGGTCGAACCATCAATGCTTTGGTCGAACCAGTCGTCTGGCATGCTGCTCTCACTTTGAACTTGGGGTTCGACCTGGGTTCGACCAGGGTTACTGGTCGAACCAACTCCCCCCAGGTCGAATCGGCTCACTGGATGACTTTTGCCTACCGGTTCGACCTTGGTTCGACCAAGGGTACTGGTCGAATCAATTATGTCGTGGTCAAATCGAGCTGCAGACGAAACAGAGTACTTCGGAGGGTGCGGTTCGACCTCAGTTCGAGCTGTTGTGCTAGTCGAACCGAAATGCCCCAGGTCGAACTGACCTTCTGTAAGATTTTTGGTCGTCGGTTCGACCTGGGTTCGACCTGATGGCCTGGTCGAACCGGTAGCATCGTGGTCGAATCGAGGTTTTGTGAAAACAGAGTGCTCCGCATGGTGAGGTTCGACCATGGTTCGACCTGTATGCCAGGTCGAACCTTCTGTATGTTGGTCGAACCAATGCTTAGTCATGTCCAAATTTGATTTCGACCTCGTCGTTCCCTCGTACTGTGTTCCAGACCTTAACGTGATGGCTTTATCTTCCAATTTTTGTGCCAATTGATTCACGTTCGTGGTCATCTGCCCCATCATCAAGGTAAACTCCTTCAAATGCTTAGACAAATCTGCACGATCAACATTCATGGTATCCTCAAGATGATCAATCCTTGCATCATTCTCAGCCATGTATCGATGGAAGGTATCTTTAACACTCTTCACTTCTTGCTGCTTCATACTAGGCCCCCTTTGTGTCAACTCTGTGATCTGCCTTTGCTGGGACTCTAGTAGCTTGTTGATGTTAGCTAGACTAGAGACGATCTCATCATCCCTATTCGGCTTCACCACTTGATGTTCAACCTGCGCTACTTCGCCAAGTACATATGATCCTCTATCTCTCTCTACAGGCCAATCACGTGTATTCATAGAGATGTCTTCGAACAACTTTTCCGCTTCAAGTGCTGTCTTTGATAACAGCGCTCCTCCTGATGATGCATCAATAAAAATACGCGACTCACAATCCAATCCATAGTAGAAGATACTTATGTATTCAGCCTTAGACATTCCATGTTGTGGGCACCTCCTGAGCATATCTTTAAATCTGTCCCAAGCCTCATAAAATTTCTCACCCCGATTCATAACAAATCGAGTGATCTCTTGCTTCATTCTTAAGATCCTTGAGGGTGGCATGTATCTCTCCAAGAACTTCTGCTGCAGTTGGTCCCATGTATTGCAATCTGTGGCATCAAGAGTCTCATACCAAGCTTCCGCCTTATCAATCAAAGAGAACTTGAATAAGGCAATCCGTCTAGCATTATCATTCACTCCACTGCCCTTTTGAGTGTTTGCATAACCAAGAAATCTTCGGAGATGCTGATATGGATCTTCAAAACAACCTCCAGAAAAGGGATTCTTTTCTACCATGTTAATAAGAGCGGGATTTATCTCAAAATCATCATCTTCCCCCCTTGCTCCTATTAACCCCATGTTACCAATTCCATAGTTCGTGAAAATTTCACGTATGGAAACATTATTCGGATTCTGCCTTGCTCCGGCCATGTTTAGATCAATGTGTTATTTGCTCCTTTCCTTCCTCTCCTTTTTTCAAGCGCACAAGTAACTCAGAAAAACTCAAGGTTAGATAGAAATAAATAATCACAAATAAAAGAAAAAAAAATCTTAATCAACTAGAAATAATAAAATCAATAATAACAGCCGTCCCCGGCAACGGCGCCAAGAACTTGATGAGCGTTTTCTCAACACACAATTAATCCCCAAGTATGAAGGATATCAATTGTAGTTTCGAAAGGTGACCAAGTGAATATCGAACCCAAAGGACGGTGTATTATCAATTTAATTATTTACTAAATTAATTAAGACAATTTGACAATTAAGTTTGAGGTTTAGGATGATTAAACTAATAAACAAGTAATTAAAATAACAAATAAAATAATCATCACTTGAAGAATACGTAGGTGGATCAAGTAGGAGAATAGGTAGCTCTAGGATAATCCAGTTTTACTCATTAACTTCCCTTCCATGTGTCAATGTCCGACTCTGCCTTGTGGAATATGGACGCATCACTAAACCATGCATATCTACTCTATAGACACAAGTAAACATGCGTGTAACACGTGTGAATAACCTCGGAGCAAGAGATATAATTCCACCCCCCTTTCTAGGTACTATCAGTATCAATTATTTCCCCCTAGGATTGGTACTCTAACCCGATATGATCTCCCTTCTTAGGTACTATGAAATTATCCTCTTTATCCTACTTATTAACCCGAATTCAATTCAATTAATAAGTATTCATATATGATAGTTCTAATGAAGCTTCGGAGTCCCCTCACTTAGAATCATAACATGGAATCCTGTTCAGCAGTGAACGCACTCAATCTACAACCAAGATATATATTCAGACTCTATATACCAATTGAAGATGCACAAAACGACCGTGAATATGGATTAAGAAAGCACAATCATATATAAAATAAACCACGAGTAGTGTTGTACGGAGTGTATACATGGAAGTTCAATTAACTAGATAAAACCTTCAAACTCCTAAATCTACCAAAAAGGCTCTAGCCCATGATGTTTCGAAGAACAATTATGGGTGTTAGATAGATCTTACCCGGATGTCCGGAAAATACAAGATAAATTAGGAAACGAATAAACCCTTGGTATGGCGTCTTCATGCCCTTTTCCATCTTGAATCCTCCTCTTGGTTCTCCTCTTGATTCCACAAATGAATCTTCAAAGTGATGGATGGATGGAGGAAAGGAAGTGGATGATGGATGGGGGTGATCCCCCCTTGTGGGGTGTTGTATGGTTGTGGCCTCTCCTCGGTGATTGGTGACTATTGATTGGACGTGTTTCTTGACTGCATGAGCCTCCTTTTATACTTGTAATCACGTCTCTAGGGCTTGGAATGGGCTTTTCAAGTGATCCCACGCGTTTTGGCCTCTAAAATACGGATTTTCCCGCACGTAGGTTCGACCACGTCAAGCAGGTCGAACCCCTAGCCACAGGTCGAACCCCAGGTCGAACCCCGCTACTGGATTTGCGCAGTCTCTCCGTTTCACGTATAACTTTCACATCCGACCTCCGAATTGAGTGATTTTTGCGTTCACGCGATCCTCTCTTCCTTGGCTTTCTCTGAATATAAAGATGTCACAAAAACTCGAAGAATTGTATATGTAACAAGCCATGGAAAGTAGCACATCAGTTCTGTTCGGCACAGCTCGCGCGGCGTCACCACTTTGCTCATAACTTCCTCGTTCGGACTCCGAATGGGATGTTCTTTATGCCAAAACGACCCTCTCTTCAGTGGCTTTCCAACCATATATCACACTTCTCGTTCAGAGCTCCACATCAATACATAATAATTACACAAGTTCGACGTGCGTTTATCAGCATTCTTGCACAAATTGCACCTTTTCTCAAACTTGGCTCTTTTCATCCTTTTTCTACCTAAAACACAACAAAACACCTCAAGTGCACCTTTTTCTCACATATAATGAATATAAGACCATTGTGCTAATATAAGACTACAATATCAATCAAAAAGGTGTTAAATTGGACACTAAAACACGCTTATTTTCACTCTCATCAATCAACAATCCATTAAACCAATAATCATTCATGAATAACAAACCATGCCATCACAACATCAAATAATTAAAACACATGTATAGAAATCAACATCAATTAAGTCAAAAACCAATTTAATCCACATGATAATATAAACCTAATGTGCTCTTCATGTTCCTAATCCCACTAGAGGGATTAGCCTAACATGATAATGGTAACAAAACACATAAATGATCCATTACACATACCCATAGTTTTAAATCCAAATGAAAAACAAAAGAGATGTAAATCTTCCCTAGCAATTCCTTGTAGAAAATCTTCAACACTCATTGATCTCCACCTCTAGCTCTTGAATTCTTGAGATCTCTAACACTCAAATGGAAGAGATGAAGAATGGATGAAGATGGTGGTGAAAAATAGAAGAAATGGTGTGTGATCTAGGTGTAGTAGTGAAACCCTTGTGTGGAATATCCAAATCCCTTCAAATGTTGAACTTTAGGCTATTTATATCCTCTCCAAGTTGGGCCAAGATTTTTGCATCAAATGGGCTTTTTACACATACTTACACACATTGGCAGGTGAAAATCCAGATTTTTGGCCCAAAATGACCTTACTCGAGTTGGCCTTCCCAACTCGAGATAGCTTGACTCATGTTGGCTACTCATGCACCAGCCTGTTCGGTCATGTTGCGAGGCTCTGAAATTGAAAATCCTTCGGAAGGTAGCTCGACTCGAGCTGGCAACTCGAGTTGCACCTTGTAACTCGAGTTAGCTCACTATACAATTTTTGTTCATTCCCCTGCTCCTAGCTCGACTCGAGTTACAAGTTAAGTTGGACCTTGCAACTCAAGTAAGCTCTCTGGACGATTCTTCGACCTCAACTCGACCTTCTCCCAACTCGAGTTGCAAGTCGAGTAGGACCATGCAACTCGAGTTGGGTCTCTGAACAATTCTGGACATTTTTTAGACCCAACACTGGTCGTGTTGCCAACTCGAGTTGCACCTTGCAACTCGAGTTGGGTCCCGACAGCCCCGTTTCTTGCTCTTTTCAGCTCCCGTTCTGTTTTTAATCCATTTTCACCTGTGTTTAAATATGTTTAAGCTCATTCAAACACATTTTCATGAAAACACATAACACAACCAAAATACACATATAATACGGATAAAATAATACGAAAAGACATATAAAAAGACACTAAAATCCAGGTGAAAATAGCGATGATCAACCCCCCAAACTTAAAGTGTTGCTCGTCCCTGAGCAATAGAAATGACAAATCAAGAGAAGTGATTTTCACCTAGGAAAAGACTAAATGAACATAAGCAATAACACATCGATAGCAATTAGAATCACAATTTATGCTAAGTCATCCTACAACATTAAACTCATGACATAAGAAATTAACAAGTTCAATCACAAGAGACTAAAGTGTAATATAGTCCCTTTTTGGTCCAAGCCTCACATAGGTTATCAATGTCACTCAACGCTCTTTAAAGTGGTAAAACAACACTCATCAATCGATTGACTTGACTCGCTATAAGCTTGCTCGCGGACTACATTCACAAAATACCAAAGTTTCAATTAATGATCAAAAAGGTCTTTCATTAAGGGTGTAATGATAGGCTCTTTAGTAGGGTAGGAAGAATATGGATACAAGTGACTAATCAAGTGTAAGTAATCGAAGAGGTAGCTACTTTCTTCCATTTCTCCACTTTTCTTTTCTTCCTTTCTTGTCTTTGCAAATCTCAAGCACTAATCAATATTCCTTTGACTTTTGAGCTTCTTTTGATTCATGCTTTCTTTCTTTGAAATTTTCTTTTCATGAGCATCTTGTTGTTGCTTTGCTCATTTTCTTGCTTTGAGGTTGTATGTTCATTCTTGTTTTTTTTTGCTCCTTTCATCATTTTTCTTATTTGTTTATCATTTCTTTTTTTTTCTTTTGCACAATAACTCATCAAATCTTTCTAGCCATCATCTCTACAATCACTCACACAAAGGGTATATATGTAAGGCTTAAGTGGGTAATCATGGTTTGTAATATGCTAGATTCACAAGAAAAAGGCTTATAAGCTCAAAGTGGTTGACTAGGAATGATGTTCAAGGTAGGGAAATATATGGTAATAACTTCAAATAACAAGGATGACCTTAAATCATATCATTAATCTCTACTAATCGGGTTCGTTCCTATAGTCCTTGAGTAAGTTCTAACTTATCAAACACAACTGATTCACTCATGAGGAAAGACCATGTATGCACGGTTGAGGCTCAAATGCTCACAAGCTTATGCTCGGACCTTAAGGAACTTATTACACCACATTCATCTCACAATTGAACAAGTTAAGTAAAACATGTCACAATTTGAAAGTGTAGAGATTCTTAATCATAATTTATCATCACTTATCACAACAACATGTCATTACTCACATTCAAAAATGACTCACGACATCCCAAAAACAAACCACCAAACATCCCAAGACAAAATTAAAGATACACACAAATCATAAAAATAAGGACTCAACAAACAAGACACAACAAAAACACATAACATGCAAAAATACAAATTACCACCATAAGAGATTTGAGCACTGATAGGGGTTTTCTCAACACACAAATTAATCCTCAAGTATAAGGATATCAATTGTAGTCGCGAAGATGACCAAGTTACAATATCGAACCCACGGGATGGATAAATATCAATTTTATGATCTTCTAGTATATTTTAGACTATGTTGGTAATTGTAAAGGTTTAATGGATAGTAACTTCTAATCGAAATAACAAAAGAAATAGCAAGAGTAGAGAAAAGTGAGTTGTGATCAATAAGAATGATAGGTAGTTCGTCGGGTAATCCAGTTCACTAGCAATTTGTATTTTCATGTGATGGTGTCCGACTCTGCCCTGTGGTTTGTGGACGCATCACTAGACCATGCAAGTTTACTCTATAGACACAAGTAAATATGCGCTTGACACGTGTGAATAACATCGGAGCAAGAGATATGCTTCACCCCCTTTCTAGGTACTATCATAATCAATTATCTTCTACGTCTAGAATCTAACCCGATTTGATCTCCCTTTTTAGGTACTATAAAGTTATACTCTTCATCATATTCATCAATCCGAATTCAATTCAATTAATGAATATTCATATAAGACAGTTCTAATAATATTTCGGAATCCCTTCACTTAGAATTATAACGATAAACCCTGCTCAGTAGTGAACGCACTCAATCAATAACCATGTCATGTATTCAGACTCTATAAAACTATCATTGATGCACAAAACGACTATGAGTATGGATTAAATATGCAATCTTATATAAAACAAACCACAGGTAGTGTTGTACGGAGTTTTACACACGAAACACGAATTACATCATGAAACTTTCATAACCCTAGAACTACCAAGGTGGTTCTAGCCCATGATTGATCTTGGAACAATCATGGTTAGATTGATCATTCTTACTTGAACCTTCAGCGAACCTCTGTCACAGCCCTCCGGATGGATCACCACCTCTACTCTTGTCTCTCCTACGATTGACGATCAAAAGCTCTCTTTATTCTCTGTATGAGCCTCCTTTTATACTTGTAATCACGTCTCTAGGGCTTGGAATGGCCTTTCTAAGTGATCTCACGCGTTTCGGCCTCGAAAATCCAGATAAGGTAAGTTCTCCCATACAGGTTCGACCACTTCAAGCAGGTCGAACCCCGCTACTGGAAGAATTCTGCACAGGTTCGACCTTATGGACAGGTCGAACCACTTAGGCCTTGGTCGAACCCCAGGTCGAACCTCAGCACTGGACAACTCTTGCTCCCGATTTGACCAACTGGCAAGTCGAACCCCAACGTCGTGGTCGAATCCTCCTTCTTGCAAACTGGTTCGACCATGGTTCGACCTGATGGCCAGGTCGAACCAACTGAGTCGTGGTCGAACCCATCTCTGTATGTTCAGCAACGTTGGTTCGACCTGCTGGAGAGGTCGAACCCTCCTCCAGCCAGGTCGAACCCACCTACTTCTTGGGCGGTTCGCGTGGCTTCGACTCCGTCTCTTCGATTCTTGGCTCTTTCACTCCGTTTTTGCTAAGAAAACACTCAAATAGCTCCACTAACACCTGATTCATGCTATTTCACAATATATATAGGTTTTCCACCTATTTCCACATCAAAACTCTCCAAAACTAGCACAAAACATAGCGCCAAACTTGTGAATTTACACACTCATCAAACCCCCAAACTTACATGTTGCTCATCCCGAGGCAACCAATTTAAACCACAGGAGTCGTGTATAATTCAACAAGATCAAGTACAACACATATTACACATGCCACTTCATTGAATCAAACAAGAATTATTTGCTTCAAATATGTCACTCATGTAAAATCAATCCAATCACACACCATTCGGAGTACTAAGTAATCTCACTAACAAGATAAGTCTTTACTCTTTTTCGCTCGTGCATGAGGCACTATAGGCTAGTATAAACACTCATATCAATTCATATTCACGCGTAACCATAAGCTTGGAAAAAGTCTCAGAAATCAACTTACATTAGATTAATACTAAGATCACAAAGGACTTGTTTCTAGGTTGTAATGTTGGCTCTTTGGAAAGGGTAGGAAAATTTGGTCATAGTAACTTAATACACTAGTAGAGAGTTACCTCAGAGGTTCTTGATTTCTCATTCGGCTTCATATTCTCCTCCAATTCTTCTCTTGCACTTGCAATTATCAATTTTCCTTCTCTTCCTTGCATCAACATCATTCTTCTTTTAATTGCTCGGGTACCAGTTAGAGGCACTACCCTTCTCGAACATCGTTCGGCTGTTTCTTAGAAACTTCAAGCCCCATGTATTAACAATGCGTGGTACCAATTTCAGGCACTATCCCTAACAAGATTTAATCATGCACTTCTCTTACTGAACCTCATTCCATCTTCCCTTTGTTTCTTCCACTCTTATTCACCTTATTCTCTCTACCAATTAATAGGGTATTTTCAAAGCTCAAATAAGGTAATTAAGGCTCTCATAATTGGCTTGCCAAAGAAAAAGCTTTTAAAAGGCTCAAACAGGGCTACCAAAGATTTATAAAATCATTAGGAAAGGTGAAATTTGGCTAAGTGACTCAATTAATCAAAAATGGCCTAAGATCATATCCTAATATTTCATCAATTGTAAGTTTCACACAAGACTCCAAGCCAAGTTCTAGAATACGTTCATACGAATGATTCTCTCAAGAATAAACTATCATGATTAATCATGATAAAGGCTCAAATCCTCACATAGGTAATCAATTCCTAATACTCCTCATAGCACATAATCAAAATCAATTCCTCATGAATTCCATATACTTAACAAATTATTCATGCTCTTTCCAAATGAAAATAAACACGTAAACATATGAATGCACAGAATCAATAACCCATATACAGAGCAACGATACAAGATCAACTATATCAAGTACATGCCACTCACACATGAATCACACCCCAATCTGTAAAAATAAAAATAAGAATGGGAGATAAGATGAATCGGAGAAGCCAAAAGAAAACCTAAAACTACTCCCTATGAGCATTATCATCCTCATCATCATCGTCATCCTCATCCATTCTATTTTCCACAGCTCGGCACAGACTGGTAATGTGTTTATCCATTATATCCACTCGACTACTCACTCTACCAACACGCTCATCCAAGGCAGAGTACCTTTCGTTCAGCGTGGCAAAGTTGGCGTTAGCGAGCGCGAGTTGCCTGTTCGTCTCTTGCTGTGCAGCTACCACCGCGATCAACTGCTCATGAATCAAGCGAAGCTGCTCCCGAGTACCTGGAACTGCTCGTCGCTGCTGCGGTCCTGAAGCATGCTGAGGCGCATCATGCTGCTCTCCTTCCGGAATCTCCATCTCCGGCTGCTCATCTACCTGATCCTCCTCTTCAGACTGTTGTGGCTGAGGTGGACGAAACTCTCCTCGATCAACAATCTACTGTAACTCAGCCATCCTTCCCTCAGCACACATCTGTGCTACCGCTCTCCAATCACCACCCGACTTCGCTGCCATGGATAAAGCGGTGTGTCCAAGAGAATTCATTAGCTTATTCCTTGCTTCCCGAATAGTTGTCAAGTTGCTCATGTCGAAGGGGAACGTAAATTCGAAAGGCTTGAGACCTTTCGTGAAAAACCAATCTCCATTTCTAAAATGGGCAAACCCTCCCTTCGCGCACGTGCTCATAATCAAATCGGGTTCTCCTTCTACTGGTGTAATGCCGGTGAGGTCCAAGTTGTAATGCTCAGCCAAAATCATCAATAACCCTCCAATATTCACCTTTTGAAAACCAATGGTCTTGAATCGATTCAGCTGCGCAATAAAATAAGCTCCAACGTTGAACTTAACTCCATTCAACATACACCACAGGGCATATAGCTCTCCTCTAGACACAACACTCCCCTCCGAGCGGGCGAACAACGTGTTGCTCAGGATGCGGTCCATGTACCTCAAGACAGGGTTCTTTATTGCGGAAGCACGAGCCTGTCTGGTCTTGTAATCACGAATCTCCCCAGTGATCTCCCTCCAAAATCGCTTTACACTGAATGCAGCACTTTCTAAATGAGGGATCTCTAAAGGCGTCTCAAACAGCTCATTGAAATCCTCAGACGTCTATCTCCTACTCACTCCACCAAGCTGAAACGTACACCGATAGGGGTATCCAAGCGGGTCCTTCTCCATCTCAAACGAACAAACCACTTCCGCTGTAACATGGAAGTACGTCGGCCTCTTCAACTCCATGAATCTTCGGATCCCCACTTGATCAAACATCCAAAATATATCATCCCCTATTCTCATTATCCTCATCGCTTCATCATCTTGGTATCGAGTGCGAGCTATCTTGTCTGAAACTTCTTCCCACTTCTCTTTAATCTCATCCCAACATTGCATCCTAATCTTGAAGTTATCAGGTAAACGGTCTTGTAGCCTCAGTTTTCTTGTCACTTTGTCCAAGTTTGAAGGCCTGTCATGCCTCTTCTTTGATCTCTCCTCCTCTGCTTTTCCTTTTCCTTTACTTGATATTTGTCCCTTTCCTGAAAACAAATACTTCAATCCAACCAACAAGAAAAGAAAGCAAGTATTGTACTAGCACATCACATACTCTACTCAAGACTTCAAGCATCAATGTATATTCATACAAACTATCATCTCAACACCACTTGCTTATTCAACATTCTCAAAACATCTTCAATTACACCTTTTTTAATCATCAAAACATAACCAACAAGCATGCATTAAGCAATTCAAGCAATTCAATCAAAAATTCAACATGTTTCCCTCAATGAACTACTTCAATTTCATCAATTTCAAACCAAATCAACATGCCCATTCTATGGTATGTTCTATAACCTTGATTAATCCACATAAAAATCCACATAAAAATCCAAGTTCTATCAATAATCAATCAACCACAAACCAAGAAACAAGAATTCATATGAAACCAATCAAAATATCAACATTCACCATGAAATTCAACCATACTCAACATCAATTCTCTATTTCACATCAAATTTCTTACCTAAACCTTCAATCCTAGAGTAATTGAGTTGGAAAAACGTACCTTGTGACTTGCCCATGGTGAATAACCGATCGAAAACACAAAACAACCAAAAACGCGATTTTAGCCCTAACTCGCGATGAAATCCGCCCAAATCCGCGACCGAATCGATAATTCAAGGTGTAATGTTGTGTAATCGGTGTGAAATCAAGTGTAATTGAAGAATTTGTGCAAGGGTGTAGAGGTTCGAAGAGGGTTCGAGGTTTGATGTTTCGAAAAAGTGATCGAACCCCTCTGAAAATTCGAACTTAAATCGCGTACCTGGCTTGGTTCGACCTCGGGTTCGACCACCTGGACTGGTCGAACCATGGATGGCGAGGTCGAACCTCTCTTCTGGACAAACGATCTTCTTGGTTCGACCAGGGGTTCGACTTGCTAAACAGGTCGAACCTTTCTTGAATTGGTCGAACCCCTCTTCTGGAAAACAGAGTGCTTCCGACTGACAGGTTCAACCATAGGTTCGACCTCCTGATCAGGTCGAACCACTATGGCTTTGGTCGAACCTCCTCTCTGGACAACTTTCAACGCCGGTTCGACTTTCTCTACTTTTGTTCGACCTCTGGCTCTGGTCGAACCACTCCTAGACTTGGTCGAACCTACCTCCTGATTTCCAAAACTGAGTGTTCTTCATTCACTACATACTTCAAGCTTCAACACAACTTCATTAGGTACAATCTAGAGCACAACTTCAGAAATTGTTCCACATAATATCATTCATGAGTATCTCCGTAAAAGAAAACACAACCAAAAACCACTGAACATTAGGCAAATTGTAAAAAATCGTCACATCAAAATCGATTAAAATTTCAACATGGCCGCAAAAACCAACTCCCCTAACAAACAATACAAAGAAAAGATTATACTCTTAATGCTTCAATGAGGTAATAACATCACACCCCCCCAAACTTAGTAAAAACGTAAGTCGAAACTAAGTTTGAAAAGAGATGTAATTGCCGATTAGTAAGCATCTTAAATATAAAAATTTCTTACTCACACAAAAGAAATAAAGCAATAAAACAGAAGAGTAAGCTCTCAACAAGCGCTCATGTTTAACGTCGTAGAGTCACGACGGTACCAAATCAGAACAAGGTATCATCAAAAATGACACATGCGTCATCCGGCGACCTATAATGCTTCAATCGATGCCCATTCGCCATGATAACGTCTCCATCTTTGTCAATAAGCTCATAACTCCCCCCTCCTAAGGCTCGATGAATCATGAACGGTCCCGTCCACTTAGACTTCAACTTACCTGCAAAAAGCTTCAAACGAGAGTTAAAAAGTAGTACCTCATCTCCTTGCTTGAACTCCTTGTACGAAATTTTAGAATCATGCCACCTCTTCATTCTTTCCTTATAAATCTCTGAATTCTTGAAAGCACGACTCCTAAACTCATCCAATTGATTCATGTGAGTTAGCCTCAACTCCTTTACATCCTTAAGGGTCAAGTTCAAGCGACGCAAAGCCCAAAACGCTTTGTGTTGGATTTCTACGGGTAAGTGGCACGGCTTTCCATAGACAATTTAATACGGTGACATATCTAACACCGTCTTGTAAGCGGTCCGGAACCCCCATAACACATCATCAAGCTTCATAGCCCAATCTTTTCTATTAGTTCCTACTACTTTCTCCAGAATCTGCTTTACTTGACGGTTGGAGACCTCCGCCTGCCCATTTGCTTGCGGATGATAGGGTGTAGTAACCCTATGCCTAACACCATAATCCTTAAGCACCTTCTCCAGAAATTTATTGACGAAGTGGGAACCTCCATCACTAACTAATGCTCTCGGAACTCCATAATGGGCAAAAATATGTTTCTTTAGGAAAGATAAAACAACTTTCGAATCATTAACACGAGTAGGAATTGCTTCCACCCACTTCGAAACATAATCCACCGCAAGAAGAATGTAGAGAAACCCATTCGACGGGGGAAAAGGCCCCATAAAATCGATCCCCCATACATCAAATATCTCCACGACTATGCTAGGCTGCAATGGCATCTCATCTCTCCTACCTATATTACCCATGCGCTGACATCTATCGCAAGATGCCACATAACTCTCACTATCTTTAAACAAAGTAGGCCAATAAAGAGCGGATTGAAGTACCTTAGCTGCAGTCTTTTGCGCTCCGAAATGCCCCCCATTCGGTTGTGCATGGCAGAACTCCAGCACACTTTCCATTTCCATCTCGGGTACACATCTTCAGATAATAGAATCGGTACAAATCTTATAAACAAACGGATCATACCATATAAATGTCTCAACTTCCCTATGAAATTTCGCAAGTTGATATCGGTTGAGATCCCTTGGAATTTCTCCGATGACAATGTAATTTACATAATCCGCGTACCATGGATCCATACCTTGCGCTGCAACCACACATGCTCGCTCGGCACCTTCAACAGCCACAGCCATGATCTTCTCATCAGGGAACATCTCTTCAATATACTCGAAAAAATTATCACAATGCTCCCTAGTCTCCAACCTTGACAAGTGATCTGCCAACACATTTTCTGTTCCTTTCTTATCCCGAATCTCCAAGTCAAACTCCTGCAGTAGTAGAATCCATCTTATGATCCTAGGCTTCGTCTCCTTCTTCTCCATCAAATAACGAATCGCTGAGTGATCTGTATACACAATCGTCTTCATGCCAACCAAATACTGACGAAACTTATCGAATGCATACACAACAGCCAAAAACTCCTTTTCAGTTACCGTGTAATTCTTCTGTGTCGCATCGAAAGTCTTACTCGCGTAGTAAATGGCGCAGAACTTCTTCTCCCTTAGCTGCCCAAGCACCACACCCAATGCTACATCACTTGCATCACACATAAGTACAAACGGTTGCGTCCAGTCCGGTGTGATCAAGATAGGGGCAGTAATAAGTGCCTCCTTCAAAACTTGAAAAGCTGTTAAACACTCATCATTAAACACAAAAGGAATATCCTTTTCAAGTAAATGAGATAAGGGCTTAGAGTATTTTGAGAAGTCCTTAATGAATCTCCTGTAAAAACCGGCGTGTCCAAGGAAGGACCGCACTCCTCTTTCATTGGTCGGTGGTGGAAGCTTCTCAATTGCCACCACTTTAGCACGGTCTACTTGTAATCCCTTGGCGGAAACATGATGCCCAAGAACAATCCCATCCTTCACCATGAAATGGCACTTCTCCCAATTCAAGACAAGATTAGTTTCTTAACACCTTTTCAAAACAACAGCAAGGTTAGACAAACACATATCAAAAGAAGAACCAAAGACTGAAAAATCGTCCATGAATACTTCCATGATCTTCTCTATCAAACCATCAAAAATCGCCATCATGCATCTCTGAAAAGTAGCAGGCGCATTACACAATCCAAACGGCATCTTCCTAAAAGCAAAGGTCCCGTAGGGGCAAGTAAAAGTGGTCTTTTCTTGATCCTCAGGAGCAATCATGATTTGATTATACCCCGAGTATCCATCCAAGAAACAATAAAACTCATACCCTGCAAGACGATCCAACATTTGATCCATAAATGGAAGAGGGAAATGGTCCTTACACGTGTTCTCATTTAATTTCCTGTAATCCACACATGTACGCCATCCCGTAGGAATTCTCGTGGCTATAGCTTCTCCATCCTCAGCTTTCACTACAGTCATGCCCCCCTTCTTAGCAACTACATGCAATGGACTCACATGGGGACTATCACTAATAGGATATATAATTCCAGCATCCAACCACGTAAGAATTTGCTTCCTTATCACCTCTTGAATTGCGGGATTCACCCTACGCTGATTCTGAACACTAGCCTTGGCTTCATCCAACAACCTAATCCGATGCATACAATACGAAGGACTAATACCTTTCAAATCATCAAGTGACCACCCTATTGCAGACTGGTACTTCCTCAAAACATCTAATAACTCCTCAAGTTGATCATCATTAAGGGAAGAAGATACAATTACCGGATATTGTGCATTATCACCAAGAAAAGCATACTTCAAGTGGTCCGGCAATGGTTTCAACTCCACTTTTCGTTTCTCCACTGGAGTGTTTTCGTTATCCAAAGGCAAGTACTTCCTGGTCCATTTGACTTCTTCCACTTTATTTCTTTCCAATGCAAACCTGTCATCACCCAAAGCAAGTAAGTTTTCAAGAAATTCAATACATACCTCGTTAGAAAGTCCGTCAAGCTCCGTAGTGGGATAAGTAAGAGACTCCATCAAACATGTCTCAAGAGGATCCTTTGACAAGATCAGAGACATATCCTCCTTCACAATCTCCTCCACCACGTCAATACTATAACATTGGGACTCCATTGGCATTTTCATTGCTTTGTCCAAGTTGAAAAGTACTTCTTCTTTGTCCATTCTCAACTTCAGTTCTCCCTTCCGAACATCTATCATAGCTCCAGCTGTAGCAAGAAATGGCCTCCCCAAGATTAAAGGAACATTATCCTTGTCATCATCCATTTCTAATACAAGGAAATCCACAGGAAAAACTAGCTTCTCCACCTTTACTAGAACATCTTCAACTATACCTTTCGGAAACGTCATAGATCTATCTGCCAATTGGAGAGCAACAGTTGTCGGGGTCATCTCCCCCAAACCAAGCTTCTGAAAGATGGACAACGGCATCAAATTGATGCTTGCCCCTAGATCGCATAAAGCTCGCCGTGCTGGCCCCTTCCCGATCTCACATAGAATAGTAAAGCTCCCCGGATCTTTCATCTTTGGTGGCAACTTCTTTTGAATAATTGAGCTACAATTCTCCGATAAGTTTACCATTTCAACTCCGGTTAAGCTTCGCTTCTTCATCAATATGTCTTTAAGGAATCGAGAATGATATGGCATCTCCATGATTGCCTTGGAAAAAGGGATGTTCAAGCTTATCTTGTTCATTATATCTGAAAACTTCTTGAACTTTTCTTCCAACCCCTTCTTCACTAGCTTGTAGGGAAACGGTGGAGGTATCTTTGTTTTGGGAATCTCCCATTCATCACGATCAACCTTCTCCGCTTTCTCCTTTTCGGCTCTTAATCGCTTAGCTCTTTCCCATTTTTTCTCAGCTATTATGTCTGTACTTTGCTCATTTCGTACCACTGGAGTTGCATCAACATCAAAAGGAACAATATGTGCATCAAACAAAACATCTCGGCGAGGTTCGACTGGGGTTCGACCAGGCTGAGAGGTCGAACCAGGACTGTATTGGTCGAACCTCTCTCCTGGAAGACTGATCTCATTATGCTCCGGAGGTTCGACTTGGGTTCGACCAACATTGGAGGTCGAACCACTGCCCCTTTGGCCGAACCGCTTAACTGTATAATCTCCATCCTTCGGTTCGACCTGGGTTCGACCTGAAGAGTTGGTCGAACCCTTTTGATCGTGGTCGAACCGTTCCTGCGTCAAAACAGAGTGCTCTGGCCGATGAGGTTCGACTTGGGTTCGACCTGAAAAGTTGGTCGAACCCTCCGTGTGTTGGTCGAACCGAGGCTTAGAAAATTCCAACTTTAATTCCGGCCTCATCGGTCCCTCGTACTGCATTCCCGACCTCAGTGTGATGGCATTACACGACTTCGGATTCTCTATACTCTGAGACGGAAACTTACCTTTTCCTACAGTTTGAGTCAATGTGTTCACATTCTCTGCAATTGTACCCATCAACAATGTGAGATCTTTCACTTGAGTGGACAAATCTCTGTGGTGATCATCAATCTTTTTCTCAAGCTTTGCCTCAAGGCGGTTCACTCTTTCATCATTCTTTACCATGTACCGGTTCACAGTATCCTCGAACCCAGGCTTCCCTTCTTCCACCTTTTCTCCCGGATCAACACCCATCGGAAGTTGCACTGCATTGTTCGTATTGCTCCATGAAAATTCAGGCCTCCTTGGTTGCTGTTGATGACTACCAGATGGACCACGATTATTAAAGTTCCCTCGATAGTTCCCTTGGTAGTTCCTGTTTCCTTGATTTGGGTACCTCGTTCCTTGAATACTTTGACCCATGGCATAATTTGCTTCCTCCAATTCGTCTTGGATGGTTCCATTATTCATCATCTCTTGCTGCATGATTGGCACTCGTTGGGATATCTCGCTGATCTGCTTCTGTTGAGACTCAAGTAGCTTGTTGATATTGGACAAGCTCGAAACGATCTCATCCTCTCTCTTAGTTTTCACCATTGCTTGTTCAACCTGAGCTACCTTTCCAAGAACATATGTACCTCTAACTCTATCAGTGGGCCAATCCCTCGAATTCATTGATATGTCTTCAAACAATCTCTCGGCCTCAACGGATGACTTTGTAAGCAATGCTCCATTAGAAGAAGCATCAAGTAGCACTCTTGATTCACAGTCCAATCCGTTATAAAATATACTGATATATTGGGCTTTAGATAACCCATGTTGAGGACACTTCCTGAGCATGTCCTTGAATCTATCCCACGCTTCATGAAATTTCTCACCTCCACTGATAGCAAATTGGTTAATATCTTGCTTCATCTTAAACACCTTCGAAGGTGGCATATACCTCTCCAAGAATCTTAACTTCAATTGCTCCCACATGGTGCACTCAGCTGCATTAATAGTATCGTACCAATCCCTCGCCTTTTCAGTAAGTGAGAATTTGAACAAAAGGATCTTCCTAGCATCTTCATGTTCTCCTACGTCTTTTTGAGTACTTGCATAGCCCAAGAACTTGTTCAGATGCTGCTGCGGATCCTCGAAAGACCCTCCTAAAAAGGAGTTCCTTTCTATCATGCTAATAAGAGCGGGATGAAGATCGAACGCTGTGTTAGTTCCCCTTGCTCCTAAAAGCTCATAATTTCCAGCCCCATTATTTCTGAAAACCTCACGGATGGCTAGATTATCCGGATTCGCTGCCATGTTGACTGTTACTACTTCCAAATTAACTTCAGTTGTAGCCTCAATCGCTTGCGAAATCTGCTCGTCAACCTTAACTCCAAAATTCAGAGCTTCAGTTGAGTCTATTGCCTTTGCCTTGCTCTTCTTCTTCTTCTTCTTCTTCTTTCTTGATGATGCTCCAATCTCAGGATTATACGGTTCAAGATTACCTTTCTTTGATCTTGTGAGCATACACCTAAAACGAATAAGAAAGAAAACAACAAAACAAGGTAAATAGTCCTAATAAACTAGAAATAATACAAAAAAGATAGTTTACGCCTTCCCCGGCAACGGCGCCAAGAACTTGATAGGGGTTTTCTCAACACACAAATTAATCCTCAAGTATAAGGATATCAATTGTAGTCGCGAAGATGACCAAGTTACAATATCGAACCCACGGGACGGATAAATATCAATTTTATGATCTTCTAGTATATTTTAGAATATGTTGGTAATTGTAAAGGTTTAATGGACAGTAACTTCTAATCGAAATAACAAAAGAAATAGCAAGAGTAGAGAAAAGTGAGTTGTGATCAATAAGAATGATAGGTAGTTCGTCGGGTAATCCAGTTCACTAGCAATTCGTATTTTCATGTGATGGTGTCCGACTCTGCCCTGTGGTTTGTGGACGCATCACTAGACCATGCAAGTTTACTCAATAGACACAAGAAAATATGCGCTTGACACGTGTGAATAACATCGTCGCAAGAGATATGCTTCACCCCCCTTTCTAGGTACTATCATAATCAATTATCTTCTACGTCTAGAATCTAACCCGATTTAATCTCCCTTTTTAGGTACTATAAAGTTATACTCTTCATCCTATTCATCAACCCGAATTCAATTCAATTCATGAATATTCATATAAGACAGTTCTAATAATACTTCGGAATCCCTTCACTTAGAATTATAACGATAAACCCTGCTCAGTAGTGAACGCACTCAATCAATAACCATGTCATGTATTCAGACTCTACACAACGATCATTGATGCACAAAACGACTATGAGTATGGATTAAATATGCAATCTTATATAAAATAAACCACAGGTAGTGTTGTACGGAGTTTTACACACGAAACACGAATTACATCATGAAACTTTCATAACCCTAGAACTACCAAGGTGGTTCTAGCCCATGATTGATCTCGGAACAATCATGGTTAGATTGATCATTCTTACTTGAACCTTCAGCGAACCTCTGTCACAGCCCTCCGGATGGATCACCACCTCTACTCTTGTCTCTCCTACGATTGACGATCAAAAGCTCTCTTTATTCTCTGTATGAGCCTCCTTTTATACTTGTAATCACGTCTCTAGGGCTTGGAATGGGCTTTCTAAGTGATCTCACGCGTTTCGGCCTCAAAAATTCGGATAAGGTAAGTTCTCGCACACAGGTTCGACCACGTCAAGCAGGTCAAACCCCGAGCCACAGGTCGAACCCCAGGTCGAACCCCGCTACTGGAAGAATTCTGCACAGGTTCGACCTTCTGGACAGGTCGAACCACTTAGGCCTTGGTCGAACCCCAGGTCGAACCTCAGCACTGGACAACTCTTGCTCCCGATTCGACCAACTGGCAAGTCGAACCCCAACGTCATGGTCGAATCCTCCTTCTTGCAAACTGGTTCGACCTGATGGCCAGGTCGAACCAACTGAGTCGTGGTCGAACCCATCTCTGTATGTTCAGCAACGCTAGTTCGACCTGCTGGAGAGGTCGAACCCTCCTCCAGCCAGGTCGAACCCACCTACTTCTTGGGCGGTTCGCGTGGCTTCGACTCCGTCTCTTCAATTCTTGGCTTTTTCACTCCGTTTTTGCTAAGAAAACACTCAAATAGCTCCACTAACACCTGATTCATGCTATTTCACAATATATATAGGTTTTCCACCTATTTCCACATCAAAACTCTCCAAAACTAGCACAAAACATAGCGCCAAACTTGTGAATTTACACACTCATCAAGCACACATTCATAACATCCACAATCAATTAAGCTCACAAACAACCCACTCTTAATTGAAAATTAAAATCCTAAATTACGAAAGTAAACCTCCTACAAATATATCAAATGAAGTAGCATGCTAATCAAAACAATCCAAGTCAAAATCAATTCATGTCAAGCAATTAAAAGTTATAAGGTGTAGAGTACTCCCTCAATAGGAAATTGGTAGTAGAAAGCATTAGCTCCGAGCTCCATTCATGTTTCCAATACCCTTCATTCATGCTCAAACACTCACAAAATACCATTAGCTCAACAACGTCATTAAAAATTATGGATTATCATGCATTTCAACACAACCAATCGGACCAAAATCCTACCCAAACTCATGAGAAAAATTTTAAAATTGACCCAATTTTACAAGAATCATAATTCAAGTGGTGAGTCACACCACACACTCTCCCCCCAAACTTAAATCGAAACAAGAGTTGAGAATTAAGTTTACAAAGAGTGATGGGACTTACCCTTGTAATTTTCATCAATGATCTTCTTGTAGAGAAGCATATGCATCCAAACAGATCAAGTTATCTCCACCACGCACTAGCCCCCCAAACTTAACTCGAGACAAGAGTCAAGAATTAAGTTTGCAACAAGTAGTGTGATATCCATACTCGAATCCATGAAGCGCTTCTCTTTTCTTCAATGTGTATTTTTCTCCATAAGCACAATCCATCTACAAGCCAAAAATGCAAAACAACAACAAAACCACAATCTTTATTAAAAATACTAAATAATGTAATAAATATAATGATGGGTTGCCTCCCATCGAGCGCTAAGTTTAACGTCTTCAAGCTAGATGGAGTGTGAGATTATCTTTCAAACAAAGTATCCACAAAGAGGGTCTCCCTTTGTGATGGATCCATGTAGTGCTTCACTCGATGACCATTAACCAAGAACTCTCCCCCGTTCTCGTCCATAACTTTTAGAGCTCCCCCATCAAGAACTTCCTTCACCACATAAGGCCCTCTTTATTTGGACTTCAACTTGCCCGGGAAAAGTCTTAGTCGAGAATTGAATACCAACACTTTTTCACCTTTTTCAAAACTTTTATTCTTCAAACGAGCATCATGCCACCTCTTGGTTTTCTCCTTAAAAATCCTTGAATTTTCATAAGCATTTTCTCTAAATTCCTCAAGCTCATTCAATTGCAAGAATCTTACCTTCTTTGAAGCTTTCATGTCAAAATTCAACTTCTTAATGGCCTAATAAGCTTTATGCTCTAGCTCCACGGGAAGATGGCAAGATTTGCCATATACAATTTGAAACGGAGACATGCCAAGAGTGGTCTTGAATGCAGTTCGAAAGGCCCACAATCCATCATCAAGTTTATTAGACCAATCTTTCCTACTTACACTCACTATTTTCTCCAAGACTTGCTTGATTTGTCGGTAAGAAATTTCAGCTTGACCATTCGTTTGAGGGTGATACGGAGTAGACACTCGATGCTTCACTCCATAAGTCTTGAGAATGTTCTCAATAAGCTTATTTATGAAGTGACTACCCCCATCACTTACCAATATTTTAGGAACTCCAAACCTAGTGAAGATGTGCTTCTTTAGAAATCCCATGACAATCCTAGCATCATTTTTTCTTGAAGGTATAGCCTCGACCCACTTCGAGACATAGTCGACCGCCAATAAGATGTATAAAAATTCATTAGATTGAGAAAATGGTGCCATGAAATTGATGCCCCACACATCAAATATCTCCATTTCTTGAAAGCTCTTAAGGGGCATCTCATCCCACTTGGAGATTCTCCCATCCTTTGACACCGATCACAACCCTCTACAAATTTCTTACAACTCTTGAACAATGAAGGCCAATACAACCCCGATTGTAAGACTTTTGCAGCGGTCTTTTGAGCTCTAAAATAGCCTTCACTAAGTGAAGAGTGGCAAAACTCCAAAACACTACTCCATTCTTCCTCGGGCACACATCTTCTTATAATAGAATCATTGCACATCTTGTACAAGGAAGGGTCATCCCACAAGTAGCTTTTAACATCATGAAAGAACTTCTTAGATTGATACTTATTAAGCTCATAAGGCTTCCTTCCACAAGCCAAGTAGTTCACATAGTCCGCATACCACGGGCTTCCTTTTTGCTCCACTAAAACCTCAATTTGATAGCAATCACACCTCAAAATTTCTTCATCGAGAAAAACCTCCTTGATTAACTCATAAGTGCTTTCGCAATGCTCCTCGACTCTAGCCTTGAAAGATGATCGGCTACCACATTCTCCATGCCCTTCTTATCTCTTACTTCAATGTTAAATTCTTGAAGAAGTAGCACTGATCTTATTACCCTTGGCTTTGCATCCTTCTTCGTCATAAGATACTTGATGGCGGAATGGTTGGTGTATACGATAGTCTTCGTTCCTACCAAATAGGGACGAAACTTATCAAATGTGTATACCACCGCCAAGAACTCTTTTTCGGTAGTAGTGTAGTTCCGTTGAGCTGCATCAAATGTCTTGCTTACATAGTAAATAGCCCGAAACTTTTTCTCTCTTAATTGCCCCAAAACTACTCCAAGAGCTACGTCACTTGCATCACACATCAATATAAATGGCTCCTTCCAATCGGGGGTGATCAAGATGGGCAATGAAATCAAAGCTTCATTTAGAACCTGAAAAACATTTAAACAAATTTCATCAAAATTAAATGGAACATCTTTTTCAAGGAGATGAGAGTGAGGTTTAGAAAATGCGGAAAAATCCTTTATGAATCTACGATAGAACCCAGCATGACCAAGGAACGATCGTACTCCCTTCTCATTTGTTGGTGGTGGAAGCTTCTCTATAGCAACAACTTGAGCTCGGTCCACTTGCAATCCCTTTGAAGAGATGTGATGTCCAAGTACAATGCCATCATTTACCATGAAGTGGCACTTCTCCCAATTCAACACTAAATTAGTGTCTTGACATTGCTTCAAAACAATAGCAAGATTAGACAAACAAATATCAAAAGAAGAACCAAACACTAAAAAGTCATCCATGAAAACTTCCATGATATTCTCAATAAAACCTTCAAATATTGCCATTATACACCTTTGAAAAATGGCCGGTGCATTGCAAAGTCCAAACGGCAATCTTCGAAAAGAAAATATTCCATAAGGACAAGTGAAAGCGGTCTTTTCTTGGTCTCCAAGTACTATGAGAATTTGGTTATACCCAGAATACCCAACAAGAAAGCAATAAAACTCATACCCGGCCAACCTATCCAACATTTGGTCCAAGAAAGGTAAGGAAAAGTGGTTTTTACGTGTGTTCTCATTAAGTTTCCTATAATCAACACACACGCCACCCCGACACCGTCCTAGTGGCTATGGTCTTATTTTTCTCAGTTTTCACTATAGTCATACCCCCTTTCTTAGATACCACATGCAACGGACTCACATAGGGGCTATCACTAATAGGAAAAGTCATATCGGAGTCTAACCATTTAAGAACTTTTTTTTTAACACTTCTTGCATGATATGATTAAGTCTTCTTTGGTTTTGAACACAAGCTTTCCCTTCATCCTCAAGCCTTATCTTATGCATACAAATTGTTGGACTAATCCCCTTCAAATCATCAATACACCAACCAATAGCCAACTTATGCTCTTTAAGGACATTAAGCAATAAATCAAGTTGACTAGAGGTTAAAGAAGAGGATACAATTACCGGGTATGTCTCATTTTCACCATGGTAGGCATAGGCAAGATGATCGGTAGAGGCTTCAACTCTACCTTCTTTTCTTTTTTCTCTTCTTGATTGAGTGGGTCTCTAAGTGGTAAGAACTTTCCATTTCCCCTCGCGATAGCGGCTGCAACTTCTTGAGCTTCACTACAATCACCTAGATCAAGCAAACAATTAATCAATTCATCATTTAAATCAAGAGAAGTATTAGAAATATTAGAAAGAGATAGAGAATTGCTTAAGCAAAGTTCAAGTGGATCCTTGGTTACAATAGAAGGCCAACTTTCCTCGACACTTCCCTTTACAACATTCACACTTTTACACTCTTCATCATTCATTAGATATTGCATGGCCTTGTGTAGAGAGAATACCACCTTCTCATCATTAATTCTCAACTTCAATTCTCCTTTGTAGACATCAATAAGAGCTCTCCCGGTAGCAAGAAATGGCCTCCCAAGAATCAATGGTACATTTTCATCTTCTTCCATATCTAGAACAACAAAGTCCACTGGAAAGACGAATTTATCCATCTTAACCAACACGTCTTCAATTACCCCTTTTGGATGTGTCATAGATCTATCCGCCAATTGAAGAGTGATGGAAGTTGGCTTTACTTCACCTAACTCAAGCTACTTGAATATGGAAAGAGGCATTAGATTAATGCTTGCACCGAGATCACAAAGTGCCTTGTTCTTCTTGTTCTTTCCAATTTCACATGGTATAGTGAAACTACCCGGATCCTTCAATTTTTGAGGAAGTTTCCATTGTAGAATGGCACTACACTCTTCGGTTAGATTAACCGTTTCATTTACCACAAGACTTCTTTTCTTTCCCATGATGTCCTTCAAGAAACGAGCATAATGAGACATTTGCTCCAAAGCATCGGCAAAGGGGATATTGATTTGAATCTTCTTGAAGATTTCAAGAAACTTTTTGAATCTCTCATCTAAATCCTTCTTCAAGAACCTTTGAGGAAAAGGAAACGGTACTTGAGTCTTGGGTATCCCCCAATTATCTCTTTCAACTTTAACTTCCTTTTCTCTTAACTCCTTTGCTTTCTTCCACTTTGGAATTCTCTCTATCTTCTCTTCATATTTCTTTTACTGAACAACTTCTTTTTTCTTGCTTACTTCCTCCACTTCAATCTCCTTTTGCACCAACCCTTCTTCAACCGTTCATTCCACTTCCCTTTCAATAACAACACTATCCTCTTTAGGCATAGGAGGTTCCTCATACTCTTTTCCACTCCTAAGAGTGATAGTTTTGAAATCTTCTTTAGGATTAGTTACCGTGGTAGATAAGAATTTTTCTTTTTGATGTTGAGATCCCACGGAAGAAGCGATTTGTCCCATTTGATATTCAAAAGCTCTCATTCTATTGTCGGATTTTTTTTTATTTTTCTCTATTCTAGCCTCAATCTTAGCATCTATTCTTTCCATGTAAGCCCTTGCATCTTTCATTAATGCTAGCAATGTCTCTTCCAATAATGATTTACCTTCTCCATTGGGCGGCTTGGCACTCGGATCCAATTCTTGAGGAAGTGCCACAGCGGCATGAGTATTGGAGTAAGAAAGATTTTCATGCTTCATTGGAGCTTGATAATTTCCTCCACTAGATTGATTAAAATTATTCCCTCGAGCTTGCCCTTGATATCCTCCTTGAAAATTACCTTGGTTAGAAGGATAATTATCCTAGAAATTCCCTTGATGTTGGAAATTCCCTTGGTAATTTCTCCTATCTAAATAGGCAACATCCTCTATACCTTGCATAACATTGCTCTCATCATTCAAGTTAGCACTTGTACTTCCCCCTTGACTCACTCCTTGAGTGATCAAATTTAATTGCTTTGTTAAAGCATGGATGCCCTTATTAAATTCTTTCATTCCTTCACTTTGAAACACATCACTCTTCACTTTATCAATACTCTCTACTTGAGCCACCTTTCCAAATGCATAACCTCCCATTACTCTCTCAGAAGGCCATTGATAAGCATTCATTGCAATATCTTCAAAAATTTCTATAGCTTTCATAGCATCCACTCCAAATATAGACCCTCCGGATGAGGCATCTACATGCATCCGATTTTGTTGACTCAACCGTTGATAAAGGAAAGCCACTTGTTGATTCTCATAAAAATTATGTTGAGGACACTTTTGTAGCATCTCTTTAGAGCATTCCCATGCTTCATAAAAACTCTCATCCGGAAGTTGCCAAAATTGAGTGATAAGGCTTCTCATTTGGAGAGTCTTCAAAGGAGGAAAGTACTTGTTTAGGAACCTTTGCACAAGATCTTCCCATGTATTACAACTTCCCAATGGAATTGTATTATACCATGCTTTAGCCTTGTCTCTTAAAGAAAAAGAGAACAACCTCATTCGAATAGCATCTTCCGACACTCCATTCATCTTTTCGGTATTTGCAACCTCCAAGAAAATAGCTAGATGAGTGTTTGGGTCTTCAAGAGGACCTCCCCAAACTGATTTTCTTTGACCATGTTGATCAATCCGGTCTTAATTTCAAAATTTTTGGCTTGAACCAGAGGAACCATATTATGTACGGCTCTCGGTTGGAAGTAATCCCGAATTGCACTAGGCATTTGCAACTCTTGTTGTTGGAGTATCCTTTGAGCTTCTTGATTTGCAAGCAATTGCATGTAGTCTTGATTTTGAGCAATGAAATTCCTAAATATCTCCACTTGATTCTCTTGCACTCCTTCTTGTGCACCCTTTGATCTTTTAATGGATCTTGAGGTGGGTTATGGTTAACATTATCTCCACGTTGATTTTCCATCTTTTATTTTCTAACTTTTTGTCTCTCTCGTTTTCTTTGTCGTGTGGTCTTTCTATCTCAAAATTCAAAGAAATAATCGATAGATTTCCCTTTGATCTTGTGATCATAAAACACCTATGAAAATTCAAATAGTGAGACCTCAAACAAAAATAAGAAATAAAATAAAATAAAAAGTATCCTTATCAAGAACAACTAAAACAATAACACAGTATTCCACTAATCCGTTAAACTCCCCAGCAACGGCGCTAATTTTTTGTTTGCATATTTTTTTAATATACTTACGAGCAAGAATACTCGATCGTTGTAGAAGTATATCCCAATAAATAAAATTATTAAACCACAAAGGAGTTAGGTTTGGACTAGTAAAATACGTGAGCTCATGTTTATGTCACTTTTGTAAGGATGATTTGGGGGTTTGAGTATGATTATGAAATAAATAATTAAAGCAAGATAACAAGAGAACAAAATAGCAAATAAGAGACATTGCAAATAAAGATAGTTAATAATAAACGAGAATAGGTGCTAAAGTTCAAGTATGGAAAAACATGGGATTAGAAACATCCAAGCACACTCAATTCATATTATCATGCAAATGGAATTCAACTCAACAGATGTAGATTAAGGGTGATCACGATTATATCCTAAGCTTCCTTTCGGGTTACAAAGGTTGTTGATCCACTAAAGACTCCCAAAAGCACTTAAGATCAAAGCCCAACATTAACCTCTTCCATCTAGGTACTAATTAACTCCCAATTCTCCCTTAGAAGATACTAATTAGAATTAACTCTCCCTTTTTGTGTACTAAAGCTAAGAATGGATTGGTTCCCCTCATCAAGTTCTAATATCCTTTTGGTCAAACTCAAACTCGATGTTTATTCATGCATTTCTAATACTTAAGAGGGCCGTTTCCGTTTCACTCCAAGCAATATACACATGAACATTATAATAGCACTTAATTATCATAAATCATCCATTGATCAACAATCCATTAAACCAATAATTATTCATGAATAACAAACCATGCCATCACAACATAAAACAATTAAAACCCATGAATAGAAATCAACATCAATTAAGTCAAAAACCAATTTAATCCACATGATAATATAAACCTAATGTGCTCTTCATGTTCTTAATCCCACTAGAGGGATTAACCTAACATGATAATGGTAACAAAACACATAAATGATCCATTACACATACCCATAGTTTTAAATCCAAATAAAAAACAAAAGAGACGTAAATCTTCCCTAGCAATTCCTTGTAGAGAATCTTCAACACTTATTGATCTCCATCTCTAGCTCTTGAATTCTCGAGATCTCTAACACCCAAATGGAAGGGATGAAGAATGGATGAAGATGGTGGTGAAAAATAGAAGAAATAGTGTGCGATCTAGGTGTAGGATTGAAACCCTTGTGTGGAATATCCAAATCCCTTCAAATGTTGAACTTGAGGATATTTATACCCTCTCCAAGTTGGGCCACAAATTTAGCATCAAATGGGCTTTTTACACATACTTACACATATTGGCAGATGAAAATCCAAATTTTTGGCCCAAAATGACCTTACTCGAGTTGGCCTTCCCAACTCGAGTTAGCAACACAAGTCGAGTTGCTTGTAATATAACTCGAGCTAACACAGCTCGACTCGTGTTGCCTACTCATACACCCATCTGTTCGGTCGTGTTGCGAGGCTCTGAAACTGAAAATCCTTCGAAAGGTAGCTCGACTCGAGCTAGCAACTCAAGTTGCACCTTGCAACTCGAGTTAGCTCACTGTATAATTTTTGTTCATTCCCCTGCTCCTAGCTCGACTCGAGTTGCAAGTCGAGTTGGACCTTGCAACTCGAGTAAGCTCTCTGGACGATTCTTGGACCTCAACTTGACCTTCTCCCAACTCAAGTTGCAAGTCGAGTTGGACCATGCAACTCGAGTAGGGTCTCTGGACAATTCTGGACATTTTTCAGATCCAACACTGGTCGTGTTGGCAATTCGAGTTGCACCTTGCAACTCGAGTTGGGTCTCGGCAGCCCCGTTTCTTGCTCTTTTCAGCTCTCGTTCTGATTTTAATCTATTTTCACCTGTTTTAAATATGTTTAAGCTCATTCACACATATTTCCATAAAAATATATAACACAACCAAAATATACATAAAATATGGATAAAATAATATGAAAAGACATACAAAAAGACACTAAAATCTAGGTGTAAATAGTGATGATCAATTATCTCCACCGCCGGAGCTATATGCAGTTCACAATATTTTTCACATCTCAATGCTATGAAAGTATGTACATGAGGAAGAACCGATTGAGATATTAGAGAGGAAGTTCCTGAAGATGAGAAGTAGAGATATCCCACTAATGAGAGTATGATGGAGTCATCACACTAATGATGAGGCAACGTGGGAGCGAGAAGATGATTTACCTACTAGATTTCCAACTCTCTTTTGCGACGGTACGTTACATAATTTTGAGGCCAAAATTTTATTTTAGAGGGGTAGGATGTAACGTCAGCATATTATTATACATATCATTCATAAATTATTTATGTTATATATATTTATTTAGTATTATCTTTATTCTGAATTTTGAATTTCAAAGATCACTTTTATATTTTTCTCAACTTCCAACCTACATCCCATATAGATAGGGCATATGTCTAACTTGTTCAAGTACTTCGCAACCTTCTATGTTTTCATTCTGCGATCTCTCCCTCACAAAATCTGTTTTTTCTTCAATTTCTTTCTTCAGTTAATATGCACTCTAAAGGAACTCTACGTGCCTCCAACCAGTAGAGAACACTAGAAGAAATAGAAAGGTAGGATGTTTTCCTATTCTCATCGTCAATTATTATTCTTTGAACAATAATCATCGAGCTCTCTTACTCATTACACTTCATGTTTTAAAGCTCTAATAGTGTGGATTTAACCCATATCGAGAGTTGTTCGCTCCAATCATTATCCAATCAGATTCGTCGTAAATTCTTATTCCGTGTAAGTTTCTTATTACGAGCATTTATTTAAAATTTCAGTTTCCTTTTCCATTGTTCACTCTAGGATTTATGCACACGAAATGTTTTCCTTGTCAAGAGGCACTTTATTTCTTTTTAGCCTTCACATAGGGTAAGTTTCACGTATTACAAAAGGACTAGATCATTATAGAATTATTCATGCTTCCTTCTGTCTATATGTTCAATACCGATAGCAGCAGCCACAACCCTGTTCACGAGTCCACTAATTTGTGTTTTTTTTGGCATTTTTACATACTGTCTTGGTAAACCAATAGATTTCTTTAACAATTTATCACTGGTATAGATATAGTTTACAAGTCTCTCTTCAAAAATCATATTTAATTATTTCCTTAAGAATATTATGAATGCATGCAAAGGAGTTTCATGCCACGTTATGGTTATTTCTTTTAAGTGGAAGAGTGATGCTAGGTGGCTGCCCTTGAAATATCTTCCTAATTTTATTTTATTTTATTTTATTTATGGATAGCATGATTGCATAAGGAATAATTAGCAGATTACCACCAAACTATATATATAAAGTAGATACTTTTGACGTAAAATTTAGTGTCTATACATATATATACATTCTGTTTATCATTAAAGTTTAATTTTAAATTATTTTATAATACATATTTTACTATTATTATTTTGTTAACTAATGGTGATTTGTTAGTGACGTAATCCTACTCTTATCACTATCTATCCTACAACTTCTAGCAATAAGACGACAGTAATGGTCTAGACAATTAGAATGACCCATTAAGAACACATCCTTTTAAGTTTAAGCGATAGTTTGGATGAGGCCGAGTTCTTATTTATATTTTTATATTAATAGGAGACGAAAAGTTCGTGAGTTAGAAGTCCAGCTGCATCAATCAATACTCTGAATTATCATCAATTCAATTTCATTTTAAAGGTGGGGAAATTCTTACTTTGTCTTGATTAACTGCTATTATGTGATATATCTTTGAGTTCATGCATGTACATATAGGCCTCCTGATCTTTATAAACGAGGCATTTACTACTCGAATAATTGAGAAATTTTATTCAGTACATTTACATTTACATCTACATTTCACGTTACTTATTTGGTATTTACATGTGGTATTTAATTTTGGCAAGTACGTTTTTCCACTGAGCTTGTGGTTTTGCTCACC
Source organism: Pogostemon cablin (assembly GCA_023678885.1). Classification (NCBI taxonomy): domain Eukaryota; kingdom Viridiplantae; phylum Streptophyta; class Magnoliopsida; order Lamiales; family Lamiaceae; genus Pogostemon; species Pogostemon cablin. The sequence continues at coordinate 24,489,353 of CM042975.1, forward strand.
CAAATATTTTATCATTTCAGATGGAAGAGCTGACGTGGTGGGACATAAGGAAGATGCTTAGTACAGTTTCATTTTTCATTAAGACTTAGTTATTATTTCTAAATTTTTGCTAGACTTGTGAACTTATGCAATTTATTTCAAGAATTACATTTGGATTTTATGACTTATCAGGTTGGATTTTGGTTTATAAAGTTTTATTTACTTCAAGTTTCCTCTAAAAATGATTTATTTATTTAAATATGATGTTTTTAAATAGTTAAAAATTTAGGGTGTGACAACATGGTAGAGAAGAATCCCTTTTCTGGAGGTTGTTTTGAAGATCCATATCAACATCTCAAAGGATTCAATGGTTATGCAAATACTCAAAAGGGTGCTAGAGCTAATGATAATGCTAGGCGGATCACCCTATTCAAGTTCTCTTTAATTGATAAGGCAGAAGCTTGGTATGAAACTCTTGATGCCATGAATTGTACTACATGGGACCAACTACAACAAAAGTTCTTAGAAAGATACATGTCACCCTCAAGGATCTTAAGAATGAAGCAAGACATCACCCAATTTGTTATGAATCAGGGTGAGAAATTTCATGAGGCGTGGGATAGGTTTAAAGACATGCTTACGCGGTGCCCAGTGCATGGGATGATTAAGGCTCAATACATAAGTACCTTCTACTATAGATCGGATTGTGAGTCTCGTGTTCTTATTGATGCATCATCAGGAGGAGCGATGTTATCTAAGACAGCACTTGAAGTAGAAAAGTTGTTTGAAGACATCTCTATGAATTCACATGACTGGCTTACAGAGAGGATTAGAGGATCCTATATACTAGGTAATTAAAGTGGCGCAGGATGAACATCAAGCGGTAAAGCCGAATAGGGATGATGAGATCGTCTCTAGTTTAGCTAACATCAACAAGCTACTAGAATCCCAAAAAAGGCAGATTGCAGAGTTGATGCAAAGGGTTGACCTCATTGAAGCGGGTATGAATGCTAATCATGCAAATTTATCTAAGCAGTTGAATGACCTTACCTTTATAATAGGGCAGATGGCCGGGAACGTGAATCAGTTGACACAAATGTTGGAGAAAAGAATATTTCTGTCTCAAGGCATAATGAACCCGAAAGAGTGCAAAGCCATCACATGAGGTCAGGAACGCAGTACGAAGGTCCAATGATGCCAGTGGGCGAAAATGGAGATGAAGTGTCCCTACTCAACCAAACCCTTAGGGCGAGTAATGGTAGAGCGGCCACATGTGGAGAAAAACAATCAAAATCAGATTACAGGGTCTTCGCTCGACCAAGAAGCATCGGCTCGACCAAACCATCTAGGTTGAGCAGAGGTCGAGCGGACGTTTATGAATCTGAACATCCAGAACCTGATTACAGGTACCCCGCTCGACCATTTTCACCCAATTCGACCCAATCAATCAAGTTGAGTGGAGGTCGAGCGGTGTCGTTCAGCTTCAGTTTCCATACAAAATGCTACACCTGTTGTTCAGAATACTCCAGTACTATCCAAATAGTAGAATACTGAGCTTATAGTTGAAAAGAAGTGGGAAAGAGCGAAGAGGTTGAGAGCCAAGAAGCTTAGATTGCATATGGATAATAAAGATGTGGTTTTCTCTCTTGATCATGCAATGAAGATGCCAATGGAGATTCAATCATGAAAGAGCATAGATGTGATTTCTAACTTATTTAATCTTGATTTTTTAAAGACAGATGATTCTGAATTTATGTGGAAGATTGAGAAGGGGGTGTCTAGACAGCCATGGAAGGAAGGTAATTTCAAGGAGCATATTTTTGTGACAAAAAAATATGAGGTGCTGAGTTTAGACAAGAAGAGGGAAAGAAAGTATTTGAAGGTGAGGATGCGAGATGACCGTCCTCTGATCCAGTAGTTTAAAAGAGTAAATCCGTCGTGACTCTCCGATGTTAAACATGAGTGCCTATTGGGGGCTTGCCCTTCTGTTTTATTGCTTTATCTCTTTCGTGTGAGTAAGAAATTTTTATATTTAAGGTGCTTTCTAATCGGCAATTACATCTCTTTGCAAACTTAGTTTTAACTTACGTTTTTATTAAGTTTGGGGGTGTGATGTTATTACCTCATTAAAGCACCAAGAGTATAATCTTTTCTTTGTAATGTTTGCTAGGGGAGTTGATTTTGTGTGATATGTTGAAACTTTAATCAATTTTGATGTGTTGATTTTTTGCAATTTGCCTAGTGTTCAGTGGTGTTCCTAATGTGTGGAGTCAATTAGATAGTCAATTGAGGCTTTCTTATAATTCTCTTATATTATTATTGATGAATCTTGTGAAGATGAGTGTGTTTAAGTTTTAATGATAGAAAAAGGTACTAGATGGCAAGACAAGTCCCATGCTGAGGCTTTATCTGACCGAGTTGAACGACTCGAGGAGCTCGTGCATACGTTGAAGAGAAATCAGGTGCCCTCGTTTCCTTATTTTAATTTTTATGTGTGCTTTTAATTCATAGAGTGGAAGGATTGAGTTTATATTTTTGGTAATACATGGAGGTTATATTTTTAGAATTGTGCCTGAAATTCATATGCTCTTGAAATTTATAAAGGAAGTGTACTTGAGTTATATTGTGATATGAAGTTCTATGTGTACTTGTGGGATATTACTTACCATGAAAAGTGTTCAGTTACTTGTTAAAAATCCATATGAGATTTTGAGCCTTGTTGATCATTTTATATAATCACATGATATTTCTTTCTGGTGAGTATCGTTTTTGTGTGTGTATTCTAGAACTTGCCTCTTGTCTTGCTTGAGACTACATGTGTGTGAGATGATTGAAAATGATCTAAGGCCATCCTTGAATTTATGAGTCAGTTAACCAAATAATTTCCTACCAATGATGTTTATCCGTAGTTAGCCCCGTTGAGCCTAAAACTTCATTATTTAGCAGCCTACGAGAAATAACCACTTTGAGCATCTGATTATTTTTTGAGCCTTGATTGTCCTTCTAGTAGAGAATTAATGGTTTTTCAAAGTGTGTTGATGGAGCTTGATAATATTTTGGGAAGGAATGAAATTGATGTTGGTGATTGAGCTTGAAAATGCATCAAAGGAAAATCATGGAGTAGTGCTTAAAATTAGTACTCCATTGAACTAAACACCCTAGGGTAGTGCTTAAATCTAGTATTCTATGGAGGTTGCGCGAGGTAGTCCCCGAAACTGGAACCTCGAGATAAAAGAAAAAAAAGAAAAGAATGTTGTGCTTGAAAAAGAAGTGAAAGAGTTGAGGAGGATTTGTGCTTAATTGAAGTGAAGAGGAAGAATGAAAGATCATGATGGAATGCACACTTGATTGATTTGAGTTTTGAGTCACTTATCCATATATTTCATACCTTAACCAAAGAGCCAACATTACATCCAAAATAAAAGTTATTTTTGATCCCATTATCGAATCATACTTTTAGTGGTGGAGAGTTTGAAACTTTTGGCAAGCTTATGGTTACGCATGTACTTAAATTGAATCTCGAGCGTAAACACCTTAACCTATAAGTGTACTCCCTCTGTCCCACTCTAATGGTTACGCTTCCTTCGTAAATTACAAAGAAGCGTACCCATTAGGGTGGGGCAGAGGGAGTACATCTTTTACACTTGAGTGTGAGTGATATATACTTCCCGTGAGAATATGTTAATAGAGCATTTGAATTGGTGGTGATTGCCTAATTTTGTATGCTATTAATTGATTATTACATGTAATGAAAGTTGCATGACCTAAGTTGAGGACATTTGTATTTTGAATGGGATATTGGTCATTCCCTCTAATTTTCTCTCTTTCTCTTTATTTTTATTTTGTTGCCTCGGGATGAGCAACATGTAAGTTTGGGGGATTGATGAGAGTGAAAATAAGCGTGTTTGAGTGTCCAATTTAACGTCTTTAGAAGTGAATTATTGTTATATATTAGCACAAGTGTCTTATATTTGATATATGTGAGAAAAAAGTGCATTTGATGTGTTTTATTGTGTTTTAGGTGAAAAAGGATCAAAAGTGCAAAGTTTGAGAAAAGGTGCAACTTGTGCAAGAATGCTGAAAAACGCACGTCCAACTTGTGTAATTTTTATATATTCTTGTGGAGCTCAAAAGTGGAACTATGATATATGGTTATAAAGCCACAGAAGAGAGGGTCGTTTTGGCATAAGAAACACCTCAATTGGAGCCCAAATGAGAAAGTTATGATCGAATGGTGACATCGCGCAAGCTGTTTCTACTCAGCACGACTGTTCCACTTTACATGACTTGTTACATATTCAAATATTGGACTTTTTGTAATTTTCTTAAATGGATATAAAGGAAGAGAGGATCGTGTGAGCGTAAGAATCACTCAAATCGGAGTTTGGACGAGGAAGTTATGCTCTAACTCGTGAAGTCGAGGAGCTGGCAGCGAGAATTTCCAAAAATTTTCAAAAATTATCTATTTCTTGGAACACAATTAATCTTCTTATCACATAATCCTCTATGATTCACCCATATCTTTTATTTCCTTATTTAATTCCCTTCTCACACCTATATATATTTTACATCATTATTCATGTGAGGAGGCACAACAACATATCCATCTACAGCACCCTACAAGGGGGATATTCCTCTGTCAACCGGCATCTACTTCAGAGATCCCTACTGAAAACTTTTTCAAATATAAAAGTTTAGTATCTTCTCATGAATTGGTGAATTAGGCAGGACTCCTTTGTACAGAATAACAAGCAGCGGGTCAATCTTCATCAATTTGATCGAGAATGTGAAATATTCTAAATAAAATAAAAATGTGGGAGATAAAAAAAATGCAGGGCCGTTTGTCTGCTTGGTTAGTTAAGCATGGGATAATTCATAGATCTTTTGGCTTTGATTATCAAGGAATAGAGACTTTACAAATAAAGTCCGAGAATTGGCACTCTATTGCTGTGATTTTATATGTATATGGTTACAATTATCTACGCTCCCAATGTGCCTATGATGTAGCACTAGAATAGAGTATGGTGTGGATCAACCAGAAGAGGTATGCATAAAAGTGTTTGCCTCAAGGAGGAATCCTAGAATTCCATATGTTTTCTGGGTTTGGAATCACCCCCCAACTATTATCCACATCCTTTCCTTCATCCATCCATCACTTTGAAGATTCATCTGCTGAATCAAGAGGAGAACCAAGAGGAGGATTCAAGACGAAGAAGGACGCGACGACTCCCGCATCTTAGGTTTTATTCATTTTTTAATTTATCATATATTTTCCAGATATATAGGTAAGATCTATCCAACCCCCATGATTGTTCTTCGTAATATCATGGGCTAGAACCGTTTTGGTAGATCTAGGGTTTTGAAGGATTTTATGAATTAATTGAACTTTCATGTGTATACTCCGTACAACACTACTTGTGTTTTAGTTTATATATGATTTTGCCTTTTTAATTCATATTCAAAGTTATTTTGTGCATCATTAACTGTCACTAAAACATAAGTGACATCAAGTTACAACTTAGAGTAACACTTTTATTTTAATTAACACAATTCAGTAACACTTTCAAAGTTATTACAATCTGTAACAAATTTGTAACACTTTTTATATTAATAACATAAATGAGTAACACTTTTCTAATATGTAACACATGCATATAACACTTTTAAATAAGTTACACTTTTCATGTAACACTTATACATGAGTAACACAATTATGTAATATTTTTATATAGGTAACAATTGTGTATTACACTTTTATACTTTTAACTCAAGTGACGTATTTATATATGTACACTTTAATATAGTTTTATTTAAAATTATATAAATTATATGTATATATTTGTTGCATATATACATAAATATCTATATAAATAAAATTTTAATTATTATGTTATATTATATTTATTTAAATAAATAATATGGGTAAGAAGGAAATATTTTATACTCCATATAGTATTAAATATATATATATATATATTTTTTTTTTTAAATTAACTTTATATTGTATTTGAAAAATAAGTATATATGCAAAATTACAAAGAAGATAAATATTTTAAAAGTCCATTTTCAATTTTCCTTATTTTGGGTGGGTACTTAACAAAGCATCGTTCTTTTATACATTCGCGATTTCCCAATAAATTATTTATATTTATTCTAAATTATAATCTTTAATTTTTGAAAAATTAACTAACTAATAAATTAATTAACAATCATTTACTATTCTGTATACGTCTTATTATATGCATGTCCACAGATTTGAGAGCAGTTTTCTCAGACAAGACGTAATAACTAATTTAATTAATTAATTAGTCAATTTTAAGAATAGAGGAATTATTAAATATATTCAAATGACTTTAGTTGCATATAAAAAATTCTCAAAGGAAATACTAAAATTAGCCGCAATTCAGTTACATACAATGAGCATGATGCTTTTTCATAAATTGAATTAACACGAAATTCAAACAAGTTCAATCTTAAACTATATTCACTTTCAGTTGCATATAATATCGAAACATCTAGTAAGCTAAGCACTCAAAATCCAAACTATATTCAGAGAAGAGGATGTTTGAACTATACGAATCCGCCATAAGTAGAGCGGGTGGACCTGTTCGATAAGGCCGATTATTCCGATGAAAATTAAGGTCAAGATGCAAGCAAGCACAAATCCTACCATTTCTTCTGCAACTTTTGAGTCCTCCGCTTGGAGAGCACTTCTTTATCCTTTCATGTAAAATACGAAAACCATTAGCTTTACATATAGTCTACGAGCTTATTCAAAATCAAACATGAACAACCAAGTGATTGATTAGTCTTTTTCGTTGGGATCAGTAGTGTTAAGTTAATAATATGTTACACAACTTAAATTATAATTTGGTTGTTCTTATGATTATACATGACTTCTGGCCATAGATACACGCTCTAACTTCAATTTCAGAAATTGAGTTCAATGCAACTATTCACATTATATTTAGACACCATGTTCAATGCAACTATTCCAATCTGTCGAATGGTTCTCAATGCCACCTTGGAGAAAATTGCAGTTCGCAGTTCTATAGCAAAAGAGTTGCAGTAAGCTCCAAGTGAATATCATAGAGAATGAACGTAATGCTACGACAGTTTTTCCATTCTTAAAGATGGATAGAAATAAGGCAAAGTCTCATCAAAGAACGACAATAAACTCAACAACATACCATTGAAAGCAGAAGCCCCAGTTCGTGCTACGCCATATCCAACCAGAATTGCAGCAGGGGTAGCAAAAAGAGTTAAGAAAGTAGCATTAGCAACTGTTAACTCAGCAAGGGAACCATCATTTCCTGTGGCTATTGCTAAACAATCAACAGCTAACTTAAACAAGAACGACACCTGAACAGTGATCACCTACAAACGCCCTACCCAAAGTAGAAATGCAATATAGAAAGTGATAAAAACATCAAAACGATGCGAAAAAAAGGGAGAATTATGGACCACTTGACCAAACTTGGCGAAGGCTTCAAGAAGGCCTTCGTTTTCATACATTTGTTAAGTCTTGAAAACCATAAATAATGAAATAAGTTCAATAAGCACCTACGATTGCTAACCACCATTAATAACAAGATAGTTTTAAGGATTCATTCAGAACCAAATATAATATAAATTCAAATGTCACCTTTTATTTTGGATTTTCTTGGGGTAAAAAATAATTCACTTGAGATCAGCAGCAAGCCTGCAATAGATAGCAAATGATCAATCAAGATAAAAATAATATTGATTTGAATAATAAGAAATAGCTCCAAATGAAAAACATTTTTTAGTAGCATAAAAGATATGAAGTTTATTTAGAAAAATAGCTCCAAATGAAAAATATTTACCTCCCAATTATCTGGAGTTTATTAGACAGATCTTGTTGACATGAACAAACTGCCCTTTAGTTATCTTTTGCCAATAAATGTACTTGGTGACCTATATCTTTCAGGTATCAGCAAATATGTTTCATTGGCCTCTGTCGTAGGAGATTTCAACTTCATTGAGTGACTTCATTCTACTTTCTTTACTCAGTTATCCTATTGCATAGCTACCCGAGAAGTAGTAATAAATGATCACCTTTACTTATTAATAAGTGGTACTCTTTCTTTGCTCATTCTCTGTCACCTTTAAAGCATTTGGTGTAAACCGAATTTGGTACTCTAACATGAATAAGTGGCACTCTTTCAAGTGAATTGTAGTAATATTTAGCATTTTGTCCCATAAAACAGAGAAGTGGTAATGATAGAGAGTTATTTTAGTATTTTATTTTTAGTCAATAATCTCCTTTAATTAGATTATTTAGTTTCCTTATTTCCTATTTCATATTCCTGTTGTTTTAGTAATTAGGGTTAGGGTTATGATTGTGGGCCTTCAGCCTGTTCAGCCTATTTAAAGTATGTGTGTTATTGTAGGGAAGTGATCAATAAGAATTATCTATTTGCAGCCTTAATTGGTTTGTGGCAGAGTTATCTCTGTGGCCTTCTTTGAAGGAGCGCAGCCTTACGGCTTGTGGCGAAGAATTCATTCTCCGTGGCCCTCTCGAGGGATTACTTTTGGTGTTTTTTATTTATTTTATTTATCAAGTATGTGCATCTCTATCAATTGGTCTGACCTGCCGAATCCGGACGGGCCACGAGATGGGGCTACCCGATGTGTGGGCCCAGGGTTGCCACCCCGGATGTGGGCCCAAGGGGGGTTGCCACCAGGAGTTGTGGGCCTAGGTATGCGGGTTGCCACCCGGAGTGTGCCATCCATGGACATCCGATTCGAAGGGGGATGGATTGTTACGATATCCCACATCGGTTCCGCACGCAAGTGCGGAAGGGCATATAAGTGGGATCAACTGTTCACCTTCAGCCATGGTTTTAGGTGATGTTAGGGCTCCCTAGCTTATGTGCCTAACAATTTGGTCTGACCTGCCATCTCTCTTCCTCAATGACCAACTTTCACTCATTGACGGAAAAAGAGAGACTCAAATCCGTGGCAATAGAGAGATTTGATATAATGGAGAAGACAATAAAAAACATGGAGCTGGCTTTAATCTAGCATGTTTCCAGCATCGAGAAAAAATTTTCCTATGAATTTGCTAGCATCCGCAAAACCATGGAGCGCCATGACGAGATGTGTAATGCCATCATGGCTAAATTAGGGATCGTATTTCCAATGGGTATTGCGGAATCCCCAACCCTGCCTTGGAAACGACCACTGTGGCCCAAGCCACACCTTTGGCACCAATACCAACCCCTACTGATGCGGTGTTTGTTTCCAAGGTCAAACAACCTATCACGCAACATGGGTCATGATTAGAGCTATTTTCACCTAGATTTTAGTGTCTTTTTATATGTGTTTTCGTATTATTTTATCCGTATTTTTTATGTTATTTGGTTGTGTTTTGTATTTTTATTGAAATGTGTGTGAATGAGCTTAAACTTTAGATTTTCATTTTTTATTTGATGCTAAACATGATAAGGAAGATGTAGAAAAAAGCGGATCTCAATTCGGAGTTGAAACGAGGGAGAACGAGCCAAAACAGTGAAAAGAGGAAGTAGGGCAGCAAGAACACGGGCCGTGTACAGCGCACGGCCCTGTAACAAGTGGCCGTGCACTGACACTCGAAACACCAACTCGGCCACGCCTGTGGCCGAGTACAGAACAAGCCCCGTGCTGAGTACAGAAACACGGCCCGTGCACCGCGCACGGGCCTATCGAGAAAGCCATGTGCAAACGTCAGAAAACACAACACGGCCACCCCTGTGGCCGTGTGCTGCGCACGAGTCGTGCGTTGTGTTAGAACACGGGTCGTACGGCGGAGCTCGAGCCGTGTTGGTGCAAAAACGCAGGAAAGTGCTGGAATCTTCTAGAAGGCCCACATGGGGTATAAATAGACCCCATTTCAACATTTTATAGATCAGATCCGAAATTCCCCTCATCTACACACACATCACACACCATTTCTTCCATTTTCCACCATCATCTTCATCCACTTTCATCCATTTTGATCCATCTTCATCATCTCCATTAATTCTCCATCAAAACTTCATCCCTTCCATTGGGTGTGAGAGATCTCAAGGAATCAAGAGCTAGAGGTGGAGATCAAGAAGAATAGAAGATTCTCTTCAAGAAATTGATAGGGAAGAATCCATTCATTTTGTATTTCTTTAGATCTAACACTATGGGTATTTGTAATGAATCATTTATTTGTTTTATTACTTTTATCATGTTAGGCTAATCCCTCTAGTGGGATTAGGAATATGAAGAGCATATTAGATTTATATTATCATGTAGATTAAATTGGTTTTTGATTTAATTGATGTTGATTTCTATTCATGGAGTTTAATTGTCTTGATGTTGTGATGGCATGGTTTGTTATTCATGAATGTTTATTGGTTTAATGGATTGTTGATCAATGGATTATTTGTGGTAATTAAATGCGATCATGATGTTCATGTATGTATTGCTTGGAGTGAGACGGAAACGACCCTCTATAGTATTAGGAAGGCATGATTAGACATTGAGTTTGGGTTTGACCGAAAGGATATTTGAATTCAATGAGGGGAACCAATCCATTCGTTGGCCTTAGTACACAAAAAGGGAGAGTTTAATCTAACTAGTACCTAGATGGAAGGGGTTAATGTTGGGCTTTGATCTTAAGTGCTTTTGGGAGTCTAAAATGGATCAACAACCTTTGTAACCCGAAAGGGAGCTTAGGATACAATCGTGATCACCCTTAGTCTACATCAATTGAGTTGAATTCCGTTTGCATGATAATATGAATTGAGTATGCTTGGATGTTTCTAATCCCATGTTTTTCCATACTTGAACTTTAGCACCCATTTTCATTACTTGTCATTTCTCTTATTTGTTATTCTTATTCACTTGTTCCTTGCTTTAGTTGTTAACCAATCTCAAAACTCCCGATCATCTTTACAAAAACAACATGAACATGAGCTCACATATTTTGTTAGTCCGAACATAACTCCTTATTGGATTGATAATTTTTCTTGGGATATACTACTACAACGATCGAGTATTCTTGCTCGTGAGTGCTAAAAATAGGCAAACAAGAAAATGGCGCCGTTGCCAAAGGGGAGTTTGACGGACTAGTCGAGTACTGTGTTATTGTTTTAGTTGTTCTTATAAGGATTTATTTTATTTTATTTTATTTACTATTGTTGTTTGTGGTCTCACTCTTGGCCTTTTCGTAGGTGTTTTATGATCACAAGATCAAAGGGAAATCAATCGATCATTCCTTTGAATTTGGAGATTGAAAGGACCGCATGACAAAGGAAGCGAGAGAGGCGTAAAGCTAGAAAAGGAACAAAAATGGAGAATCAACGGGGAGACAATGCTAATTATGACCCACCCCAAGATCCTTTACAAGATCAAAGGGGGGTACAAGAAGGAGTGCAAGAGAATCAAGCGGAGATAATGAGGAATTTCTTTGCTCAAAATCAAGAGTATATGCAATTGCTTGCCAATCAAGAAGCTCAAAGGATATTTCAACAACAAGAGTTGCCAAGGCCTAGAGCAATTCGGGATTACTTCCAACCGAGAGCCGTGCACAATATGGTTCCCCCGGTTCAAGCCAATGATTATGAAATCAAGACCGGATTGATCAACATGGTTAAAGCAAATCAGTTTGGGGGATGTCCTCTTGAAGACCCGAACACTCATCTATCTACCTTCTTGGAGGTTGCAAATACCGTCAAGATGAAGGGAGTGTCAGAGGATGCTATTCGAATGAGGTTGTTCTCTTTTTCTTTAAGAGACAAGGCTAAAGCATGGTACAATACAATTCCTTTGGGAAGTTGTAATACATGGGAAGATCTTGAGCAAAGGTTCCTAAACAAGTACTTTCCTCCTTCAAAGACGCTCCAATTGAAAAGCCTTATCACTCAATTTAGGCAACTTTCGGATGAAAATTTTTATGAAGCATGAGAACGCTACAAAGAGATGCTCCGAAAGTGTCCTCAACACGATTTTCATGAGAATCAACAAGTGGCTTTCTTTTACCAAGGGTTGAATCAACAAAATCGGATGCATGTAGATGCCTCATCCGGAGGGTCTATATTTGGAGTGGATGCTATGAAAGCCATGGATATTTTTGAAGACATTGCAATGAATGCTTATCAATGGCCTTCCGAGTGAGTAATGGGAGGTTATGCATTTGGAAAGGTAGCTCAAGTGGAGAGTGTGAACAAAGTGAAGAGTGATATGTTCCAAAGTGAAGGCATGAAGGAATTCAATGAGAGCATTCAAGCTTTAACAAAGCAATTGAATTTGATCACTCAAGGAGTAAGTCAAGGGGGAAGCACAAGTGCTATTGTGAATGATGAGAGCCATGTTATGCAAAGTATAGAGGATGTTGCCTACTTAGATAGGAGAAATTACCAAGGGAATTTCCAAGGTAATTATCCTTCTAATCAAGGTAATTTTCAAAGAGGATATCAAGGACAAGCTCGGGGAAGCAATTTCAATCAATCAAGTGGAAATTATCAAGTTGAAGCATGAGAATCTTTCTTACTCTAATCCTCAAGCCGCCATGTCATATCCTCCAGGATTCGATCCGAGTGCTAAGCCACCAAATGGAGAGGGGAAAGCATCATTGGAAGAGACATTGATGGCATTCATAAAAGATACAAGGGCTTACATGGAAAAAAGAGATGCAAAGATGGAGGCTAGAATGGAGGAAAATGAGAAGAAATCCGACAATAGGATGAGAGCTTTTGAGTATCAAATGGGTCAAATTGCTTCTTCCGTGGGATCTCAACACCAACAAGGAAAGTTTCCATCTACCACGGTGACTAATCCTAAAGAAGATTGCAAAGCTATCACTCTTAGAAGTGGAAAAGAGTATGAGGAACCTCCTATGCCTAAAGAAGATAGTATTGTCATTGAAAGGGAAGTGGAAAGCAAGGTGGAAGAAGGGTTGGTGCAAGAAGAGATTGAAATGGGGGAAGTAAGCAAGAAAAAGAAATTGTTGAGCAAAAGAAAGATGAAGAGAAGATAGAGAGAATTCCAAAGTGGAAGAAGGCAAAGGAGTTAAGGGAAAAGGAAGTTGAAGTTGAAAGAGATAGTTAGGGAATACCCAAGACTCAAGTACCGGTTCCTTTTCCTCAAAGGTTCTTGAAGAAGGGTTTGGATGAGAGGTTCAAAAAGTTTCTTGAAATCTTCAAGAAGATTCAAATCAATATCCCTTTCGCCGATGCTTTGGATCAAATGCCTCATTATGCTCGTTTCTTGAAGGACATCATGGGAAAGAAAAGAAGTCTTGTGGACAATGAAATGGTTAATCTAACCGAAGAGTGTAGTGCCATTCTACAACGGAAACTTCCACAAAAATTGAAGGATCCGGGTAGTTTCATTATACCATGTGAAATTAGAAAGAACAAGAAGAACAAGGCTCTTTGTGACCTCGGTGCAAGCATTAATCTAATGCCTCTCTCCATATTCAAGAAGCTTGGATTAGGTGAAGTAAAACCAACTTCCATCACACTTCAATTGGCGGATCGATCTATGACACATCCAAAAGGAGTAGTTGAAGATGTGTTGGTGAAAGTTGATAAGTTCGTCTTTCCGGTGGATTTTGTTGTTCTAGATATGGAGGAGGATGAAAATGTGCCATTGATTTTTGGGAGACCGTTTCTTGCTACCAGGAGAGCTCTTATTGATGTCTACAAAGGAGAATTGAAGTTGAGAGTTAATGATGAGGAAGTGGTATTCTCTCTACACAAGGCCATGCAATATCCAATGAATGATGAAGAATGTAAAAGTGTGGATGTTATAAAGGGAAGTGTCGAAGAGAGTTGGCCTTCCATTGTAACCAAGGATCCACTTGAACTTTGCTTGAGCAATTCTCTATCTCTTTCTAATATTTCTACTACTTCTCTTGATTTAAATGAAGAATTGATTAATTGTTTGCTTGATCTAGGTGATTGTAGTGAAGCTCAAGAGGTTGTAGCCGCCATATCAAGGGGATATGAAAAGTTCCTACCACTTAGAGATCCACTCGAGCAAGAAGAGAAAAAGGAAAAGAAGGTGGAGTTGAAGCCTCTACCCGATCATCTTACTTATGCCTACCTTGGTGAAAGTGAGACATATCCGGTAATTGTATCATCATCTCTAACTTCTAGTCAACTTGATAAATTGCTTAATGTCCTTAAAGAGCATAAGTCGGCTATTGATTGGTGTATTGATGATTTGAAGGGAATTAGTCCAACAATTTGCATGCATAAGATAAGACTTGAGGATGAAGGGAAAGCTTGTGTTCAAAACCAAAGAAGACTTAATCCTATCATGCAAGAAGTGGTAAAAAAAGAGGTTCTTAAGTGGTTAGACTCCGATATGATTTTTCCTATTAGTGATATCCCTTATGTGAGCCCGTTGCATGTAGTATCTAAAAAAGGGGGTATGACTATAGTGAAAACCGAGAAAGATGAGACCATAGCCACTAGGACGGTAACGGGGTGGCGTGTGTGTGTTGATTATAGAAAGCTTAATGAAAACACACGTAAAGATCACTTTCCCTTACCTTTCTTGGATCAAATGTTGGATAGGTTGGCCGGATATGAGTTTTATTGCTTTCTTGATGGGTATTCTGGGTATAACCAAATTCTCATAGCACCCGAAGACCAAGAAAAGACCGCTTTCACTTGTCCTTATGGAATATTTGCTTTTCGAAGATTGCCATTTGGACTTTGCAATGCACCGGCCACCTTTCAAAGGTGTATGATGGCAATCTTTGAAGGATTAATTGAGAATATAATGGAAGTTTTCATGGATGACTTTTCGGTGTTTGGTTCTTCTTTTGATAATTGTTTGTCTAACCTTGCTATTGTTTTGAAGTGATGTCAAGACACTAATTTAGTGTTGAATTGGGAGAAGTGCCATTTTATGGTAAATGATGGCATAGTACTTGGACATCACATCTCTTCAAAGGGATTGCAAGTTGACCGAGCCAAAGTTGTTGCTATAGAGAAGCTTACACCGCCAACAAATGAGAAGGGAGTACGATCGTTCCTTGGTCATGCCGGGTTCTATCGTAGATTCATCAAGGATTTTTCTTCATTTTCTAAACCTCTATCTCATCTCCTTGAAAAAGATGTGCCATTTAAGTTTGATGATAATTGTTTAAATGCTTTTCAGGTGCTAAAGGAAGCTTTGAATTCATCACCCATCTTGATCACCCCCGATTGGAAGGAGCCATTTATATTGATGTGTGATGCAAGTGACGTAGCTCTTGGAGTGGTTTTGGGGCAACTAAGAGAGAAAAAATTCCGAGCTATTTACTATGCAAGCAAGACATTTGATGCGGCTCAAAGGAACTACACTACTACCGAAAAAGAGTTCTTGGCGGTAGTATACGCATTTGATAAGTTTCGTCCTTATTTGGTAGGAACAAAACTATTGTATACACCGACCATGCCGCTATCAAGTATCTCATGGCAAAGAAGGATGCAAAGCCAAGGGTGATAAGATGGGTACTACTTCTTCAAGAATTTGATATTGAAGTGAGAGATAAGAAGGGCACGGAGAATGTGATAGCCGACCATCTTTCAAGGTTAGAGTTGAGGGAGCATTGTGAAAGTACTTATGAGTTAATCAAGGAGGTTTTTCCCGATGAAGAAATCTTGGAGTGTGATTGCTATCAAATTGAGGCTTTAGTGGAGCAAGAAGGAAGCCCGTGGTATGCAGACTATGTGAATTACTTGGCTAGTGGAAAGAGGCCTTATGAGCTTAATAAGTATCAATCCAAGAAGTTCTTTCATGATGTTAAAAGTTACTTGTGGGATGATCCATTCTTATACAAGATGTGTAATGATTCTCTTGTGCGAAGATGTCTGCCCGAGGAAGAATGGAATAGTGTGTTGGAGTTTTGTCACTCTTCACCTAGTGGAGGCCATTTTGGAGCTCAAAAGACCGCTGCAAAAGTCTTACAATAGGGGTTGTATTGGCCATTTTTGTTCAAGAGTTGTAAGAAATTTGTAGAGGGTTGTGATCGTTGTCAAAGGATGGGAGGAATCTCCAAATGGGATGAAATGCCCCTTAAGAGCTTTCAAGAAGTGGAGATATTTGATGTGTGGGGCATCGATTTCATGGGACCATTTCCTCAATCTAATGGATTCCTATACATCCTATTGGCGGTTGACTATGTCTCGAAATGGGTTGAGGCCATACCTTCAAGAACAAGTGATGCTAGAGTGGTCATGGGGTTTCTAAAGAAGCATATCTTCACAAGATTTGAAGTACCTAGAGTGTTGGTAAGTGATGGGGGTAGTCACTTCATAAATAAGCTCATGGAGAACATTCTCAAGACTTATGGAGTGAAGCATCGAGTGTCTACTCCGTATCACCCTCAAACGAATGGTCAAGCTGAAATTTCTAATCGACAAATCAAACAAGTCTTGGAGAAAACAGTGAGTGTGAGTAGAAAGGATTGGTCAAATAAACTTGATGATGCATTGTGGGCCTTTTGAACCGCATTCAAGACCACTCTTGGTATGTCTCCCTTTCAAATTGTCTATGGCAAGTCTTGCCATCTTCCCGTGGAGTTAGAGCATAAAACTTATTGGGCCATTAAGAAGTTGAATTTTGACATGAAAGCTTCGAAGAAGGTAAGATTCTTACAATTGAATGAGCTTGAGGAATTTAGAGAAAATGCTTATGAAAACTCAAGGATTTTTAAGGAGAAAACCAAGAGGTGGCATGATGCTCGTTTGAGGAAGAAGAGCTTTGAAAAGGGTGAGAAGGTGTTGGTATTCAATTCTCGACTTAGACTTTTCCCGGGCAAGTTGAAGTCCAAATGGAGAGGACCTTATGTGGTAAAGGAAGTACTTGATGGGGGAGCTCTAAAGGTTATGGATGAGAACGGGGGAGAGTTTTTGGTCAATGGTCATCGTGTGAAGCACTATGTGGATTCATCACAAAGGGAGACCCTCTTTGTGGATACTTTATGTGAAAGATGATCTCAAAATTCGTCTAGCTTGAAGACGTTAAACTTAGCGCTCGATGGGAGGCACCCCATCACTATCTTTATTGCTTTGTTTTTGTTGCTTGTTTGTTTTTGGACTTGTAGGTTGATTGTGCTCATGGAGAAAAATGAACATTGAAGAAAAGAGAAATGATTCATGGATTCAAGTTGACATGTTCCACCATTTGTTGCAAACTTAATTCGTGACTCTTGTCTCGAGTTAAGTTTGGGGGGTGCTAGTGCATGGTGGACATAGCTTGAGTCGTGTGGATGTGGTTACTTCTCAACAAGAAGATCATCAATGGAAACTACAAGGGTAAGTCTCACCATTTTTTTTGCAAACTTAAGTCTCAACTCTTGTTTCGATTTAAGTTTGGGGGGAGAGTGTGTGGTGTGACTCACCACTTGAGTATGATTCTTGTAAAAATTGGAAAAATTTTAAAATTTTTCTCATGAGTTTGGGTTGATTTTGGCATGATTAGTGGTGTTGAAGTGCATGATAGTCCATATTTATAATGAAATTGTTGAAATAATGGTGTTTGTTGAGTATTTGAGCATGAATGAGAGGTATTGGAAGCATGATGGAGCTTGAAGCTAACGCTTTCCTTACCAAATGCCTATCGAGGGAGTACTCTACACCTTATCATTTTATTACTTGAAATGAATTGATTTTGATTTGGATTGTTGTGACTAGCATGCTACTTCATGTGTTATGTTTGTGGGAGGTTTACTTTCGTAATTTAGGATTTCCTTTTCAATAAAGGTTGGGATGAATGTATGCTTAATTTTCTTATGGATGATGGTATTTTGTGTTTTTGCATGTTTTGTGTTTTTGTTGTGTCTTGTTTGTTGAGTCTTTATTTTTATGTTTGGTGTGTATTTTCATTCTTGTCTTGGGATGTTTGGTGGTTTGTTTAGGGATGTCGTGAGTCATTTTTGAATGTGGGTGATGATAGGTTGTGGTGATAAGTGATGACAAATTATGATTAAGAATCTCTACACTTTCAAATTGTGACATGTTTTACTTATCTTGTTCAATTTTGAGATGAATGTGGTGTAATAAGTTCCTTAAAGTCCAAGCACAAGCTTGTGAGCATTTGAGCCTCAACCATGCATACATGGTATTTCTTCATGAGTGGATCGGTTGTGTTTGATAAGTTAGAACTTGCTCAAGGACTATAGGAACGAGCCCGATTAGTGGAGATTGGTGAAATGATCTAAGGCCATCCTTGTTATTATAGTCATTGCCATATATGTTCCCTACCATGAACATCATCCTTAGTTAACCACTTTGAGCCTATAAGCCTATTTCTTGTGAATTTAGCACATTACAAACCTTAATTACCTATTCAAAGCTTATATATACCTTTGTGTGGGTGATTGAGGAGATGGTAGCTAGAAAGGATTGATTGAAGAATCAAAAGAAGAAAAGGACATGGTAAACAAGCAAGAAAAAGGATGAAAAGAGCAAAACAAGAATGCACATGCAACCTCAAAGTAAGAAAGGAGCAAATCAACATCAAAATGCTCAAGTAAACAAAATTCAAAGAAAGGAAGCATGCATCAAAAGAAGCTCAACCAAAGGAAAGTTAATGAATAGTGCTTGAGATTTGTAAAGATAAGCAAGAAAGAAAAGAAAGTGAAGAAGTTGAGGAAATTGGCCATCTCTTTGATTACTTACACATGATTAGTCACTCTTATCCATATACTTCTTACCATACCAAAGAGCCTATTATTATATCCTAATTAAAGACCTTTTTGATCATTGATTGAAACTTTAGTGGTTTGTGAATATAGTCCGCGAGCAAGCTTATAGTGAGTCGAGCCAATCGATTAATGAGTGTGATCTACCCTATTTCAAAAGAGTGTTGAGAGACATCAATATCCATTGTGAGGCTTGGACTTAAAAGGGGACTATATTACATTTTATTCTCTTTTGATTGAACTTGTTAATTTCCCATGTCATGATTTTAATGTTGTAGGATGACTTAGCATAGTTTGTAGTTATTATTGCTAATGATGTGTTATTGCTTATGTTCGTTTAGTCTTTTTCTAGGTGAAAATTTCTCCTTTTGGTTTGTCATTTTCGTTGCTCGGGGACGAGCAACACCTTAAGTTTGGGGGGTTGATTAGAGCTATTTTCACCTAGATTTTAGTGTCTTTTTATATGTGTTTTCGTATTATTTTATCAGTATTTTATATGTTATTTGGTTGTATTTTGTGTTTTTATTGAAATGTGTGTGAATGAGCTTAAACTTAATATTTTCATTTTTTATTTGATGCTAAACATGATAAGGAAGATGTAGGAAAAAGCGGATCTCAATTCGCAGTTGAAACGAGGGAGAACGAGCCAAAACAGTAAAAAGAGGAAGTAGGGCAGCAAGAACACGGGCCGTGTACAGCGCACGGCCCTGTAACAAGTGGCCGTGCGCTGACACTCGAAACACCAACTCAGCCACGCCTGTGGCCGAGTACAGAACACGCCCCGTGCTGAGTACAGAAACACAGCCCGTGCACCGCGCACGGGCCTGTCGAGAAAGCCGTGCGCGAGCGTCAAAAAACACAACACGGCCATCCCTATGGCCGTGTGCTGCACACGAGTCGTGCGCTGTGTTAGAACACGGGTCATGCGGCGGAGCTCGAGCCGTGTTGGTGCAAAAACGCAGGAAAGTACTGAAATCTTCTAGAAGGCCCACATGGGGTATAAATAGACCCCATTTCAACATTTTATAGATCAGATCCGAAATTCCCCTCATCTACACACACATCACACACCATTTCTTCCATTTTCCACCATCATCTTCATCCACTTTCATCCATTTTGATCCATCTTCATCATCTCCATTAATTCTCCATCAAAACTTCATCCCTTCCATTGGGTGTGAGAGATCTCAAGGAATCAAGAGCTAGAGGTGGAGATCAAGAAGAATAGAAGATTCTCTTCAAGAAATTGATAGGGAATAATCCATTCATTTTGTATTTTTTTAGATCTAACACTATGGGTATTTGTAATGAATCATTTATTTATTTTATTACTTTTATCATGTTAGGCTAATCCCTCTAGTGGGATTAGGAATATGAAGAGCATATTAGATTTATATTATCATGTGGATTAAATTGGTTTTTGATTTAATTGATGTTGATTTCTATTCATGGAGTTTAATTGTCTTTATGTTGTGATGGCATGGTTTATTATTCATGAATGTTTATTGGTTTAATGGATTGTTGATCAATGGATTATTTGTGGTAATTAAATGCTATCATGATGTTCATGTATGTATTGCTTGGAGTGAGACGGAAACGACCCTCTATAGTATTAGGAAGGCATGATTAGACATTGAGTTTGGGTTTGACCGAAAGGATATTTGAATTCAATGAGGGGAACCAATCCATTCGTTGGCCTTAGTACACAAAAAGGGAGAGTTTAATCTAACTAGTACCTAGATGGAAGGGGTTAATGTTAGGCTTTGATCTTAAGTGCTTTTGGGAGTCTAAAATGGATCAACAACCTTTGTAACCCGAAAGGGAGCTTAGGATACAATCGTGATCACCCTTAGTCTACATCAATTGAGTTGAATTCCGTTTGCATGATAATATGAATTGAGTATGCTTGGATGTTTCTAATCCCATGTTTTTCCATACTTGAACTTTAGCACCCATTTTCATTACTTGTCATTTCTCTTATTTGTTATTCTTATTCACTTGCTCCTTGCTTTAGTTGTTAACCAATCTCAAAACCCCCGATCATCTTTACAAAAACAACATGAACATGAGCTCACGTATTTTGTTAGTCCGAACATAACTCCTTATTGGATTGATAATTTTTCTTGGGATATACTACTACAACGATCGAGTATTCTTGCTCGTGAGTGCTAAAAATAGGCAAACAGGTCAGCCCTTCCTGCAGCAGTGCCCGTCGCCACCACACCGGCTCTGGTTATGCCACCCACGTTGGTCAAGCTACTTTGGATGGAACTTTCGCTGACTGCGGTTCCACCATCCCCATTGGTCGAGCTACCCAAGACAACACTTCCTCCTTTAGATGGTTTAGACCCGAAGGGCAGGCTTGAAATCGCAGACCAATTTTTCGTGGTTCACGACTCTCTCTTGTGTGGCCACGTGGGAATCAGCGTTCTGCCTATTCTCTTAGTGGGTGATGGTGGGGAACTTTTAGGGTCCATCGACCCCTTCGCAAAAGAGAGCCAACTTTCCCTTCCAATTATCGTTGAACCGGATGGACATGGCTAATTGCAGCCTTGGGGTAAAGGCTGTTCGGAGGGGGAGGCAGTTGATAAAGAGTTATTTTAGTATTTTATTTCTAGTCAATAATCTCCTTTAATTAGATTATTTAGTTTCCGTATTTTCTATTTCATATTCCTGCTGTTTTAGTAATTAGGGTTAGGGTTATGATTGTGAGCCTTCAGCCTGTTCAGCCTATTTAGAGTATGTGTGTTATCATAGGGAAGTGATCAATAAGAATTATCTATTTGCAGCCTTAATTGGTTTGTGGCAGAGTTATCTCTGTAGTCTTCTTTAAAGGAGCGCAGCCTTACAGCTTGTTGCAGAGAATTCATTCTCCGTGGCCCTCTCGAGGGATTACTTTTGGTGTCTTTTATTTATTTTATTTATCAAGTGTGTGCATCTCTATCAGGTAAACCCAAAAAAATTTGCAACATATAACAGTTTTTAAAGTTTCATTTGACCTGATTGAATGGAACTTAATTATAGTTTTTCAAACTAAGACAAAATAGAAAAGAATTTTCTAAATTTGATTCTCCATTTCACAGTTATTCGAAATAAATCTACTTTCTCCTCTCCTCAACCTATATCAGCAATATAGCAGAATAAAAATAATTATGACCTTATATTTTGGCCCAAAAGCAAGCACATTTCCAAAGCAATATGTAGATGAATTGTGCAAAAGATGAGAAAAAATGAAACTGAAGTACAGAGATGGGGATGGATTCCACAAATTGATTCTCATGACATCATAAGTTACGATAGTTGTACTTTAAAGAGTGAAAAATGCGAGATTTAATTATATTTTCAAGACAAAAGTATGTAGAGAGTGAAATCATTGAAGTGCACAAAATATGAATTGCTCAATGAAAAGAAACCCACAACATAGCAGAAATTAGACTTTAAAAATAATTTGTAATAATACATAGATTTGAAGAAATTAACTTCAACAGCGTAGGAAGATATTGACATTCACATAACAGAAAAACTCTACTTGCACTATGTTTCACAAAAATGTAACAAAATCACATGAAAATGGAGAAAGAAAATAATGCTACTCAACAAAATAAAAAGTATAGTGAGTGAGAGAGTTATAGTGGTAGGTCGGAAACTCTCCTTTGTAGTACGAGCCTCGAATAGAGCCGCTGTGATGTTCTGTAGTAGGGATTGCATAGACGAGACTGTTGTAGGGAAGGTACTGGAGGAACTGAAAGTCAACATGTTTTCAATAAAGGGATTAGTTTACATTGCTCAATCAGGCAATGAATAAAACAAAGAAATCATATGGTCCCTATATATGAAGTAATTGTTGGATTGTATACTAAAAGTCTAGCTTTAGTATGAACAATGTTATAACAATATTTGAAATGAGAATCATATGATCAAATGATTGCATCTTATAATTTATTTATATGCGTGATGCAATAGTCCATTTACTTTATACTGTAGATAATATGTTGTGCGACCACACACGGAAGATCATATTATCGGTTTTCTTATAAAGTATAAACAGATGCTCACAACCGAGATAGACGGGGACTCTCTATCGGTATGGTTGTAGTGTGATTTGGTATTAGTTTATCTTGACTATAAAATTACATTAGTATGCTTCGTGCATATTGAGTAGGATCGCCTGAGATCGTTCGTCTTATACTAACTATATAGTAGAACTTGATCTCTGTTATTATGGAAATTTGTGCTCTTAATCCCTATACAATAACCTCGACACGTAGGGCAGTATGTATTTCTTTGATTCATCAATGGGTGAGATTTATAAGTATTAAATCAACAAACTCGGTGAGTTGGGAAATAGTGCTGTATCTATGGTGTGCTATTGATTGTAGAAGGAATCCATGTCCGACATAGGTTGATGATGTCCCCTTGAGGAGCTCATAAGGTTTATCATGTAAATCTTGCAAGTGGATTAATCTCCGGCATGATAATAAGGTTGAGTGGTACTACTCTCGGATGAGATATTAATTAATTTGAGTTGTCAGTAACTTAATTAATTAATGGGCATTGTATATCTTAAACATGGGGAGACTTCGGGCTCATAATAAGAAGGAGCCCAAAATGTAATTTTGGGTTGGAGTGGGTAGTGCAGTAATAATAATTTAGTGGAATTTATTATTATTATTGGATTAAATATAAGCTTTGGGCTAAGCTTGGATATTTAATGCAATGGAGGCCCAACTCCAATTCTCCTCCTGATCCCTGCTGTAGCCCAGTATATAAGTGAACTCAGCCTCTTGGAACCCTAAGTTTTCCTGCGCCTCTTTTGACGTGAGAAGGGAAAGAAGCAGATTGAGAGATCCTGCAGACTGTTGCCCACACAACAGCAGGATCACACTTGGGACATACAGTAGAAGATCAGAGGTAGTTTTCTGCAGCGATTCATCCTCTACATCGACCCAGAAGTACGGTAAACATTTTTAATTGCTTCCGCTGATTGTTTGCCTATTATCCTAATGATCACGTTGATCCACATGATCCAATTGCCAACAATTGGTATCAGAGCGTTGGTTTTGTGGTGAAACGTGAGACGTTTAGTTGAGCTTTAGCCATTCGTGTGTTTTTTTATCAAATTGATAGCATGTGAAAGTGATTATTTGATTATGTCAATTAATCTGGATATAATCAGAAGAGTTTTATACTGTTTTCATTTTTCACCATGTTATCCAATTTGGTATGTGTGATTTCTGCTGATTGTTTATTGCTGTACACAACACACAATCTTCTATCTATCACACTGGACATAACACACGCACACTCATGGTGATTGAGAGCCTTGGCAACTCGTTGGCACGACAAGGTGGGACTAAGGACGTGAGTCCAATATGTTCCTGGTCGATAGTGAGGCATGTTCAAACACCGTTGGAGCAGACTGGTCAAGTAGATCGGTGGCAAATGACTGACCGGCGCGCGACTGATCAATGGCGAACCCGCTTCCGGGTGAGCTTCACGGCGGGCGTTCGGGTGACAGTGGCGGGTGGTGGCAATTGAGGGAGCAAGCACTGGAGTCGGTCGATCTGCCGTTGAACGGAAGATCGGTGGCGCACGTGTGAGCCTCACGGTCGGATGATCTGATGGCGACAAGCTGAGGCAGTTTCCGGTCGCGTCTGAGGCAGGTTCCCGGTGACTCTGGTTGGGTAGGAACAACTCGGAGCAGATCCGGCGATGCTGAAGACGGCGCGATTGAATGAAGAAGGTGGCGGTGCCGAGTCGTAGGCAGCGGGTCACCTTGTTGACTCCGATCGATGAAGTACCGAGAATATCGGGCGTCCTGTGGCGGCGATAGGTGGCGGCAATACACCTGCTATCGACAAGGGTCTTATCGATGGCGAGCTGGGCAGTGGCGGCCTTGGATGGATCGCGATGACGCGTAGTGGCGGCGGACCCTCGGACGAAGCTGATGCCGCCGATCCCAGTCGGATGTGCAGTGGATCTCGATCGGCTTGACAGTGCATATCGGACGTGGGCTCACGGCTCAGTCCCGGTGGTGGCTTGGAGTGCGGCCACCATTGGAAGCGGCACCTGGTAACGCCGGTGTGCACTGGACAGTGGTGGCTGCAGGCAGCAGATCGGCAGTGATTGCGGCGTCGGAGGAGTAGCACTCGGCTTTAGCTTGCTGGATGTGTGGTGCGCTAAAGGGACATGCTTTTCACCGGCGAGTATGGGTGGCTGGCGCGGCCGCCGGCAGGAGCAGCGGCTGGTAGCACCGGTGCAGACTCGGTGCTGCTTGTGCGGCTGTGAGGGTGTTAGGGCACAAGAGATGAGGTAGGCAGGCACTTGGCCCTTTTATACTTGGGCTGTAAGGTGTTTATTGGACCGATTCCTTTGGGCCTGATTTATTTATTTTGGCTGAGTATTGGGTCGACTTTTGTGGGCTTGCTGAAGTTTTGGGCTGGTTCAGTTGGGACTTGCAGGAGTGATTTTTTTTGGGCTTGCATAATTAAATTATGGGCTGCTCATGTTATTGTGATTATTCCTGCTGTTGGGCTTGCTGGGCCCAATTTCTGATCCTTTAATGTTCTAATTCTTGATATATATAATTGGTTTAATTGTTTTAATTGACAATTAATTATTATATATGTGCCATGTTCTATGTGATTTATTTTAATTAAATAAATATAGAAACATGCTAGGTTGTATATTTTATTATGGAATATTATATGCATGTTAAAAACCCTCAGTGTTTTAAATAACTAAGTGGGAGAGGGGGTTGGTAATTAATTCCCGCGGCCTCCATTATTGGTTTGTAAGTGATGTGAGTAAACTTGCGCGTTGGCAATAGAGCCTTCCTCTCTAACGGATGAGTTTATTCACGGATCACTGGTACAAACTTCTTTAAATAATTATTATTTGTAATGTGATGCATATGGACTTACGCGTTGGCTATAGTGCCTTCCTCCCTAACGGATGAGCTTATATGCGGTTCACTAGTACAAACTTATATAATTGATGGTTGTAGAAAGTTATCTGAGCGCATGTGTACTTCTCTAACAGTAAGGCACATAAGCTTGGGCAGCGGACTTGGGATCAAATAATGGTGTACACTTAGATGTGAATAATTAGTATCCTCCCCAACGGAGTCACTGCTATTATTTACATGGCTTAAGAGGAACCGACTATTAATTATTTTGTCATAAAGTTAGGTTGACAAATGAAATTAATGGGTAAAACCTTCTCTTGTAAATGTTCGGGTTTGTAAACGTCCACCCTAACGTGGCTTGCAGACTCACGGTGCTTGAGATGTCGGTGAATTTTATTTTTATATTGTTTTGAGGGAATCAATATAAAAGGATAAAATTCAAATATTTGATCGGAATATTTATTTGTGATTCTCTGAATTTCGAATGGTTTTATTTCACTAATTATTAACTAAAAGAAATTATATTTACTAGTCCAAATTAGATGATTGGAAAAGAATCTTGGTTTTATATTTTACTGCTTAAGAAAATACAAGTGTATTCTCTCAAAAGGACGGCTCATGATGCCTATTAAGTCTCTAGTGAAGAGATGAGAGGTTCATAGAAATATGATGGTCTCATGTAACTCTTCGGATGCTTGAGTAATTTAAAAGGTGAAAGGTCATAATTGTAATACCCACATTATATATATGTATATATATATATAAATATTTTATTATTATTATTTCTTTATTATTATTATTATTTAGATAAATAAATATGCTTGATATTTTTGCAAGTAGTAGACACACATATGCAAGCACACATGTAAGTTATCTTGTAGTATTTGATAAGAAAAATTATTATTTATTATTATTATTATTAGAAGTGATATGATTGATGGGAATCAATCAAGGAAATTATTGATGGAAGGTGGAAAGTTGGCAATCAATCAAGGAAATTATTGAAGGAAGGTGGAGTCAAGTTGGCAATCAATCAAGGAAATTATTGAAGGAAGGTGGAGTCAAGTTGGCAATCAATTATTATTATTATTATTATTATTATTATTATTATTATTATTATTATTATTATTATTATTAAAAAAAAATGGGATAAAATTTGCAAAGTTGAAATGAAGGGTGAACTTGTGCAACTTGAAAGCAAATAGACGTACACTTTCCATAATTTTTTTGTATTTTTGTGGAAATCAAAACTGGTCATGTGAGATATGGCTAGAAAGCTACTGAAGAGAGGGTCGCGTAGGCGTAAAGAACACTTAAATTGGATTCCAAACGAGAAAGTTATGATCAAAGTGGTGACGTCGCGCAAGATTTGACGAACAGAACAGTTGTGCCACTTTATATGACATGTTATATACTCAAATATTGATTTTTTGGAGAGTTCTTTATATGGATAGAAAGCCCATGAAGAGAGGATCGTGTGGACACAAAAATCACTGAAATACGAGGTCAAACAAAGAAGTTATGATCAAAATGGTGAAGCCGCGCAGTTGCCAATGAGATGTGCGAAATTCACAAAGTTTTTATGATCACTATTATTTGATCAAATTAGCCTATGAATTATCATCCCACATGTGAAATCATGTACACTTATCCCACATGTGAAGCCATGTGAAAGAATTGTTAAGCCATGTTGTGACTATGGGGCCATACAAACATGTTAGATCACATAAAAATACACATGTACCACCACCTTGCCATGTTCCAATGTCTTTTTGATTCCATCTCACACATCTATAAATACCCAACTCCATTCAAGCCACATACACATAAATTTTTCTGCCCAAATTCCTTCACCCTTCACTCATATTCTTTCCATTAGCTCTTACACTTAGTAGTAGTGTAAGGAGTTATCAATTTAGAGGTAATTCTCCACTCTTTTCTTTATATATTTTCACACACACACACACATATATATAACTCACACATATATACATAAGTATATATATATATATACATATCAATTCTCATACACTATATTTTTTTATTGTGTTTATTTTGTTATTTTTCCGAAATGTTGACAAAATGCTAGAAACACTTCTGAATAGACAACAGCCTTTTTAAAAAACGTTGTCAAATGCTAGAAACACTTCTGAATAGACAACATAGTTTTGGAAAAAATGTTGTCTTTGCTTTGTTGTCTTTCTGAAATGTTGTTTAAATGCTGAAAACATGTT
Source organism: Pogostemon cablin (assembly GCA_023678885.1). Taxonomy (NCBI): domain Eukaryota; kingdom Viridiplantae; phylum Streptophyta; class Magnoliopsida; order Lamiales; family Lamiaceae; genus Pogostemon; species Pogostemon cablin. The sequence goes on from CM042975.1 coordinate 24,517,149, forward strand.
GTCTTTGCCATTTTTTTCATCTTTCCTCCTTTTCTGATTTTTTCTCAATAAATAGTAATTTCGAAAGAGATTTGGTAGTTTCGAAATTTTAAAATCTTTAAAATCAATTGCACACAACATTCAAGCATTATATATATGTATATATATATATTCATATTTATATTATATTATATTTAATTCTTTTTAAATATTAATTTTATTTATATTTATTATCTTATTTTAACTCATTTTATTTAGTGATTAATTAATTATATTATCTTAAGTTAGTTAATAATTAGTTTATTTTATTTATACTATTAGAAATTAGTTTTATTAATAGAAATTATTATTATAAGTAGAACTCAGTTTAGTATACCCTTGCAGGCATACCTGAGACCGAAGAACAAGTCTAGACAAACATATTATTCTCTACGAAGTTTAAGGTGGGGGTAACTTTCACTCTTTACCGAGTGCTACATTTTATGTCATGATTGCTATGTTAAGATGTGATATGTGTTACTTATATGACATGTTATGTGCTATGTGAACTTTTAATTCGATGACAAATATTTTCTACTAACACTTGTACGGGGTGACGACTCAGTGCACATATACCAACTAACACAAGTTACTGGCTACGTCGGTTCAGTACTAAAATGTATTTCAAGTATGCTAACATTTGTACTGGGGTGACGGCCTGGTGCACATATGCCAACTAACATAAGTTATCGGATGACGATTCGGTCTTAAATATTTTCATTGAGTTATCGAACGACAATATGCAAATTATTTTATTAAATGACATATGTTACATTTTATGGTATATTTGGCATGCATATTTATTTTTAACTGTGCAATCATTTAAGTTAACCCACTGAGTGTATTTTAGACGCTCACCCCTTATAAATTTTCAGAAGAAGGTTTAGAAGATGGAAAGGCCCCTGCAAATGTACCAAGCCCTTAGAAGACTTTATATGACTTATATTTTATTATTCTGCTAGAACTTTATTTCAGATACATCATCTGAACGAACTTATTTTGGATATTTTACTCTACTCGGTGAGTAGACGCTTATATGTAATAATCTTTATGCAACTCTTACGTTATTATACTATCGCTTTGGGGATTATAATTTCATTTTCCGCTGCGTATTCTCGACTCCCTTTATTATTATATTGGGATATGTATATCTAGTAGCGTCCCAACCCCATAGCGTAACCCGGGGCGTTACAATAATTGAATTTGATGAACAAATTGGAAATACATGGAATAGAAGTTGAAAGGGAAACCTAAGTCAATTTTATTCTCCATAATTGCCTAGATGTTTTGAGTAAGTTCCACCTGAATTACAAGAGGATGTATATGGTGGGAAACTTCTGACAAAACATGTGGCAAAGGAAAGTCATTTTCATCATAATGTGAACAAGTATAATATCTTATTTACTAATGCTTTAAACATGATTAGTGATGGCATCTACTGACTCGAACTGTGTAGATACTGGAATCACTAAATGTTTATCACTTAGTAAGGATAAGATTGTTAATAACATGGGTAAAACTACATAGGTAGTGACTATTGCAGTGGGAGTTGTTTATTTATCTCATGATAAGAATAAACAATTGATTATGAGAAATTATCTTTACGTACGTTTCATAGAAAGAATTTGATTTCGGTTTCTATGCATTAACGGATGGATACTTCATTTCAATTAAATGACATGGTCATAGTGATGAGGAATGGGGCTATAATCTGTTATAGTACGTTGGTGGATAATTTGGATACTCTTAAATCATGTTCATCCCACAGATGCAACAAATAGTAATTAATAATGCATCTTCTAATATTAGTAAGAGACAGAAACCTTCGGTGATGAACTAAACATACATTTGGCGTCTAAGACTAGTTCATTTTACTTGAGTAGGATTCAAAAGTTGATAGCCGATGGACCATAAGGTTTATCTGAAGTGGAAACTATCAAACTTGCGAGTCTTACTTGAAAGTAAAAATGATTAACTGCCTTTTCAAGGCTGTGGGGTGTAGAGCCAAAGATATGTATGTTGGAATTAGTTCATTCTGATTCAAGCGAACCTAACAATATCCAGGCGAGAGGTGGTTATGAATATTCAAAGATTATTCTGGAAACCGATATATTTATTTGATGTACTGCATGTCTAAGTTCTTGGATTAATTCAAGAATTTTAAGGCTGGTACAGTGAAGCGTCATGGAAAATATATCATATCATTACGATTCAATCGTGATGATGAAAACCTCTTAGGATAGTTAGGAACTAATAATCAGAAGTTGAGATTAAATCTCAAGTTGACTACACCGGGCATGCCCCAGCTGAATAGTGTGGTGGATAGAAGGAATAAGGCTCTTATGGTTATGATTAGATAGATGATGAATTATTTGGAATAATTAAAATTCATTTTATGGATATGCCCTAGAAACAGTAATTCGTAAAACATTTGTCTATTTGTGGGACATCCTGGAAAAATGAAGGTTGATTTATTTAGTCCAAAAGATCGAAGGGTGACTGTTAACACAAACACCAGATTTTTTGAAAAAGGACTATGTAATAAATCACAAGCCCATGTATAAGTTGTTCTAAAGGTAGTGAGAGGAAAATACAAAGTATTAGTACCAAGTGTACAAGAGGATATACCACAAGGTAAACTGCAACGCGTGTCACGTCTGATACACAATTACATGTAGTGCCTTGTCGTAGTGGGAGGGTTGTTTGACAACCCATAAATATATGTTTTGGGAGAGTCGTGAGACTTGATCCCTAGTAAACATGGTATTGTCCCACGGATACGACGTAGCACTACAATATTAAAATGCGAAATCTTAGCAAGTTGCAATGAATGTTGAAATAGAATTTACGGATTCTAAATTAAGTCTGGAGCTTGAACGATCACTAAAATGGTGTAAAAGCCATTGCAAGTGGTCATAAGGAAATAAAAGAGGATCATACGGAAAGGTGAAAATCTTGCAAGCAAAGCTTGTTGCGAAAAGATGTACTCAGAAAGAAATGGTTCAATTATGAGGGAACATATTCGCTGGTAGCTATGCTTAAATTGATCCGGATTCTTTTATTTATTGCTGCTCATATTGAATTATGAGGAACAACAAATAGATGTCAAGACAGCTTTCCTGATTGGAAGTCTTGAGGAAAAATCTATGTGAAGCAACCAGAGTAATTCATTGCAAAGTGCTAATAGCATTTTTGATAGTAAGTTTAAAAGTGTCCAGCGATGGACTAAAGCAAGCTTTAAGATCGTGAAGCATCTGTTTTGATTAGGTAATCCAATGGCGTGGATTTAAATCAATGAGCGGATGAGTCTTGTGTGTTGTAAAGAGTGACAGAAACGTGGTGGTGTTTCTTATACTATACGTAGATAGCATATTGCTCATTGGAGACAATGAAAGAGTATTATCGGGCGTATGGGTACGGTTAATAAAGCGGTAGTGATGAAGGACTTCAGAAAGATAAAATACATCCTTTTGATCACGGTAATACGGATCACAAGAAAGGATGTTATGCTTATCTCAAGTTTCATAAAATGATACAGTCCATACTCGTTTAGCATGTGAATTTATCTAAGGAATGCTATGAACGAAGTTGGATACCTGTTTTGCTGGATACATGAACAGTGGGTATCAATATAACCCGGAACAAGAATGATGAACTGTGGTAAGACATATATGAAGTGCCTGAGAAGGACTGGAAATCATATATAGACTTACTGAGCAGATTCGCTGCTTCTTGTGGATTACGTAGATTCGGAATTTTTAGTCAGATTGGACGGTAGTAAATTCTCCTCAAAGGTCATGTGTTTAATTTTAGGAAGTAGAGTCATAATGTGGAGAGTGTTATATAGGAATATATTTCAGACTCCGTACTCCATCATGGAAAGATAATAAATTGGAGCCTATGAGGCAGTCAAAGTATCTATATGACTCTAGAGACTTCATGATGGATTTTGAAGTATTTATGAGTTTGCCCAAGGTAATCACAATTTACATTGATGATATTGGTGCAGTTGCAAACTTGAAAAAATCACGAGTCCATAAGGCAATTAAACACATGGAGCGCGAGTACCACCTGTTACGAGAAATCATATGATGAGGGAAAGGTTGTTGTCGCCTAGATTACATCGGATGATGATTTAGTAAACCATTTACAAGGACCTTAAGGCGAGAGCTTTTAATGGTCGTGTAGCGGGAGTAGGAATCAGATGTATGGTAGAAGACATGACAGCATAGTCTTTTAGTATAAGTGGGAGATTGTTGGATTGTATACTAAAAGTCTAGCTTTAGTATGAACAATGTTATAACAATATTTGAAATGAGAATCATATGATCAAATGATTGCATCTTATAATTTATTTATATGCGTGATGCAATAGTCCATTTACTTTATACTGTAGATAATATATTGTGCGACCACACACGGAAGATCATATTATCGATTTCCTTATAAAGTATAAACAGATGCTCACAACCGAGATAGATGGAGACTCTCTATCGGTATAATTATAGTGTGATTTGGTATTAGTTTGTCTTGACTATAAAATCACATTAGTATGCTTCGTGCATATTGAGTAGGATCGCCTGAGATCGTTCGTCTTATACTCTGACTATATAGTAGAACTTGATCTCTGTTATTATGGAAGTTTGTGCTCTTAATCCCTATACAATAACCTCGACACGTAGGGGCAATATGTATTTCTTTGATTCATCAATGGGTGAGATTTATAAGTATTAAATCAACAAACTCGGTGAGTTGGGAAATAGCATTGTATCTATGGTGTGCTGTTGATTGTAGAAGGAATCCATGTCCGACATAGGTTGATGATGTCCCCTTGAGGAGCTCATAAGGTTTATCATGTAAATCTTGCAAGTGGATTAATCTCCGGCGTGATAACAAGATTGAGTGGTACTACTCTCGGATGAGATATTAATTAATTTGAGTTGTCAGTAACTTAATTAATTAATGGGCATTGTATATCTTAAACATGGGGAGACTTCGGGCTCATAATAAGGAGCCCAAAATGTAATTTTGGGTTGGAGTGGGTAGTGCAGTAATAATAATTTAGTGGAATTTATTATTATTATTGGATTAAATATAAGCTTTGGGCTAAGCTTGGATATTTAATCCAATGGAGGCCCAACTCCAATTCTCCTCCTGATCCCTGCTGTAGCCCAGTATATAAGTGAACTCAGCCTCTTGGAACCCTAAGTTTTCCTGCGCCTCTTTTGACGTGAGAAGGGAAAGAAGATCAGAGGTAGTTCTCAGCAGCGATTCATCTTCTACATCGACCCAGAAGTACGGTAAACATTTTTTAATTGCTTCCGCTGATTGTTTGCCTGTTATCCTAACGATCACGTTGATCCACACGATCCAATTGCCAACAGTAATGTGCATTGGAGTGATAATAAATGACCAGATGAAAGCCAACAAATTACATAATTTAACTTGATAAATAAGTACATGGGTTTGACTAAATGAAATGTGACTTGTGAATATAGCAATAGAAATGGATAATAGCTATACAGGAAATGTAAAGAGTATGACCTGGCACAGTAATATGGCATGTGGCTAAATGAATTTGCATTCAAAGCTAGATCATAATGTTCTCTTCCTACATGTGTTTCTTCACCACCCAACAGAAAATGGCAATTAATTTCAAGATATGTACAATTAATAAATGAGTACAGCCAATGACCTCACTATCATCATCATACCTTTGAACTTCTACATTTCTCAGAAAGAAACTATAAGAGGCTGAATTGGCAGAAAGAAAGCAGAAGCAACCATCACCAACTTTGGGTTCTCATTCCTTAATGTCTTAACATGCACTGTAAAAAAAGAAATCAAAATGAGTTGTTATCTATCTGAATTTCTCTATCAAATACTAAAACAAAAGAATTTTTGTTAGTGTTGCAGCTTAAAATATATGAGTATTCATTCTTCAGCATTCATAGTTACATGAATATAACAATCAAGGCATTAATTCTAGGAAATATAACGATTTGCTAAAACCATGACACATACACCAAGGAAATATATAAATGTAGTCCAAGCAAGGATTTGGCATCGTTGCATCTCAATTTCAAGTGAGCAAAGCATGCAAATTTTCTTATCACCAAAATAAGAGACTCCACAGATAAATAAAGAACAGAAATATGAATTCAAATAATTATGGAAACTAAGAAAATTGTAGCAGAGTAGATGTAATAACTATAAAGCAACACTCTAGAATAGCGAGCATTATATAAAACAGGATGGTAAGATATTTATGTGTCAATAGCATTTGAAGCAACATGAATGATATAGTCGAATGTAAAGAACTCACACGGAAGGTAACTGTTTCCCAATGGTCTGAATCTCAGAAGAAATGGTATATGAATATTTTGTATTCTATAAAAAGGAGAAAGAACTCTAGGTCATTAGAATGAAATAAACAGATTTACTAGAGAAAAATAGATACACACATACAGAGGGAAAATGATAATAGAGACTTGATGTTAACATAAGCAGTATACCAGATTAAGAAATTTACTTTATATTAGTTGAGACAACAAAATATAATGGAATCACTCCAAATACCGGATATAATAAAAATTCAACAGCAAACAGGATAATTGATGAAAATATAATATGAAACTGAGTATTCAATTCATGCAATAACTCCAAATTACCCAACAATTCAATTCAATTCAATTCAAAATTCCCATCAATACTAAAGATGTGGTAATTCAATCCAAAACAAGAGAGTGAGAGTTGTTCCCTTCCATCCATAACAAGAACACGAGAAAAAGAATCAAGTCCGAACAAAGAGTCTAAATACAGAATATCATTTGCATAAAACTCATGCAATCACTAGAATAGATGAATGGAGGAATGAGAAAAGATATGAGATTCATGATTTATTTATTGAAGTTGGCTTCAGAAAATAGAAATGGGAAATAATAAGCTAACCCCGCATGTAGAGGAAAGAGAGAGAGAAAAAAATACCAAGTGTAAGAACAGAAGTGGTGTGCAAGAAGTGCAGCCGGTGTAGCTAGTGCTGCAAGCAACCGACGGCTTGATAAAATCCACCACACCAACAGTATACAGGCTGGCATGAGTGACCGACGGGAGAGGGCGGCGCGAGCGGGCAACGAGAGTAGGTGGCGCGAGTAGGTCGCATCGTGGCGCGAAGAGATTAACAAACTAGGGATGAAGATCTATTCACAATCAATTCAGGGGAAAGATTAATCTGTAGAAAATTTCGCGGTGTTTTTTTTTCCAGGGGAAAACTAGTGAAAATTTCAAGAATTGCGGGAATTTTAACATTTTCCACTTATTATTTCATCTTTGGCAGTGTTTTTTTTCCTAATACTTTAAAAAGGAGATTGAAGAACTTAATTGAAAATTTCAATTAAAACATGCCTATTTTTATGATACAAATTATTCTATAAAATTGGGATGATAATTAAATTATGAGTGAGGCTCCTGTGCACCCGGGTGCACGGAGTACATTCTCTGCGCCTTTGCAATTTGCATGTCCCTTTGCAATTTAATCTCCTAGTAATACATAGGTTTAAATAGAATTGGAGGGGGAGGATTATGTTCATATGGGGACACATGAACTTGGTTTCAATTTTGGTAATTGATAAGAGCAAGTGTACTCTATTTTCCTAGTAAACCGTAGTGACCAAGTGCAAAATTTAGAAATATCGAACCCAAGGGCGAAAGTGGGTAGCCGTGTTTGAGAAATGTTTTACTCTAGTAAGACGAATCAAAAGGAGGGGGGTTGAATTATACTACAAACTAAGCTAGAAAGCAATTAAAAGATAGAACATATACAAATGTGATGGAAAATGGATGAAGGTGAACAATCAATGAAGTATGTAAGGCAAGCAACATCATGGATAAGGCTTATGTAGACTTACACACACACATGCATTGAAGGTTTTCATGTTATGATACTAAGGGCACTCAAAGAGCATCTCCAATCCCCACTCTTCCTATAAGTACTTACGGATATTAATATACCGGTATAGAGATATTATCACGAAGAAATTTCTCTAGTAGGCAGGGTCATTTTCCTAGTGTTCCCTTTCTAAGGTCAAGTGAAAATTGGCTTGGTTCTCCTCATCATATCAAACACTTTCACAAATAATTATCAATAATGTCCCATCATGATGTTCTAAGCACATGAAGGTTATGGCCAAACTCCCCACATACTTAACATAGTCATCTCATGCAATAAATGATTCAATTAAACCACTAAGCATAATATTGGAATGGTCATCCTAACACTATGAATGGAGAATTTAATCACACAAATCATATATAAAATGAGAATAAGCATTCATGATAGAAAATATTCATAACAATCATTTCATCAAACATGTGGTGTGCAAAATCTACGTAATCCCTAACTAATCATATTGCTAGCCTCACATGAGGACTAGCCACTACAAATCATAATAAAATCAATACAATCCATGGCATGCACCATTTGTGCCAAATAATGAAGAAAATAACAAAATAAAGATAAGTTGGCTCCCCTTTGATGGTGAACTTTCTCCTCCTTGATCATGCTATAATCTTCAATCAATGATAAATTCCTCTTCTTAGATTGGTGGATGGATGAATTTATGGATGGATTTGAGAAGATCAAAAGGATTGGATGGATGAAGTGAAGGGTGGAAGAGATGGAGATGAATATGTGTGACTTAGGTGTCTAGTGTGTGTGGAAATTGATCCCAAATGATTCCTCTCAGATTTTGTGGTCAAAACATGTATTTATACCCCCATGGAAGCTTCTAGAACTTGTGAAAATCATAAAACTAACTTTTGTCAGAACACGGGCCGTGTGCGGAACACGGCCATGGGGGTGGCCATGTAGCATTTTCTAGTGTCGGAACAAGGCCAACCCTTACAGGACAGTGTTCAGTACACGGGTCGTGTAGTGCATCGCGTGCTGCGCAGTCTCACAGTTTCGCGCATAACTTTCACATCTGATCTCCCATTCGAGTGATTCTTGCACCCACGCGATCCTCTCTTTCTTAGCTTTCCAACAATTTATCACACATCCAATTTTGAGGTCCACAAGAATACAGAAAAATTACACAAATTGGACGTGTGTTTTTCAGTTTTGCTTTGGTCGTTCTCCCCCGTTTCAACTCCGAATTGAGCTCCATTTTTTTCCACATCTTCTTTATCGTGTCTAGAATCTATTTTTACCTTAAAATCACATAAATTACACCAATTTACTAATTTTTTAAATATTCACAAATATAGCACAATTTAAGGCACTTAATCATGAAAATCACACATTTATCATTTCAAAGCACAAATCTCCATATCTTCATATAACACCACAAAATGATATACAAAATGACTAAAAACACAATAAAATACCTAATAAAACACACTAAAATTTAGGTGAAAATGACACCGATCAACCCCCAAACTTAAAGTGTTACTCGTCCTCGAGCAACGAAAATGAGAAAACGAGAGGGGAATTTTCATCTAGAGAAAGACCTAAAGAACATAAGCAACAACACATCATAAATAACAAGGACTACAAACCATATCAAGTCACACTACAATATTAAACTCATGACATAAAAAAAATAACAAGTTCAAGTCTAAGAAAATTAAGAGTAATAAAGTCCGTTCTTATCCAAACCTCATGTCGGATATCAAAATGCACTCAACACTCTATGAGGTAGGGTAATTTTCACTCATCAATCGATTGAACCCGATGCACCATAGGCTTGCTCACGGACTATATTTACAAGCCACCAAGGCTTCAACTAATGATCAAAAAGGACTTTCACTTTTGGATGTAATGATATACTCTTTGGTAATGGTAGGGAGAATATGGATAAGAGTGACTTATCAAGTGTAAGTAATCAAAAAGATGATCAGCTTTTTCAACTTCTTCACATTTCTATCTTCCTTTTTTTCTTTTCAAATCACAAGCACTAATCATTGTCGTTCCTTGGATTTCTTGAGCTTCTTTTAATTTGCATGCTTCCTTTCTTTGACTTGGCATTTGCTTAAGCATATTTTTATTGTTTTTGCTCATTTTCTTATGTTGAGATTGCATATGTATTTGCTTGAGCTCTTTTTATCCTTTTCTTGCTTGTTTACCATTTTCTTCTTTCTTTTGCACAACTTCACCATCGAACGTTGTAAGCCATCATCTCCTCAATCACCTACACAAAGGTTATATATATAAGGCTTAAGTGGGTAATCATGGCTTGTAATGTGTTTATATCGCAAGAAATAGGCTTTAAGACTCGAAGTGGTTAACTAGGGATGATGTATAAGGTAAGAAAATATATGACAATGACTATAAAATTACAAGAATGGCCTAAGATCATTTCACTAACCTCCACCAATCGGGCTCATTCCCATAGTCCATGAGCAAGTTCTAGTTTACCAAGACTCAATCGATCCACTCATAAAAAAATTTACCATGGATGAACGGTTGAGGCTCAAACGCTTACAAGCTTTTGCTCGGATCTTTAGGAACTCATTACACCTCAATTCATCTCAAAATTGAACAAGTTAAATAGAACATGTCACAATTTTAAAGAGTAGAGATTCTCAACATAGTTCGCCATCACTTATCACAAACAACATGCCATTACTCACATTCAAAAATGACTCACAACTTCCCGAAACAAACTACCAAATAACCCTATACAAGAATAAAAATACAAACGAAAGACATAAGAAAAGACTCACCAAGTAAGAAACAACACAAAAACACATAACATGCAACAACAAAAATTTCATCCATCAAAAGAAACTTAAGCACATATTCTCATCATCCAATAACATTTAAGCTCAAGATTTTGCCACCTTATTCAAAAATAAGAAGAATAAAGCAAGTAAACTACCTAAATAAAGCAATTAAACCTCCCAAGTACATAACACATGAAGTTGCATACTAATCCACATAATCCAAATCAAATCAAGTATATGCTAAGCAAATAGAAATGATGAGTATTAAAGTAAACTCCCTGAAAAGGCATTTGGTAATGGAAATGGTTGGCACGAGCTTCCGGATTGCATGCACAATGAATCTCGACATTGATTTTCGGGCTCAATTCATGCTTCCACTACACTTCATTTGTACTCAACAACTCATCAAAATCATTAGCACAAAACTTACTATCAAATAGTGAACTAAAATGCACTTCAATATAACCAAACGATCCAATGAACTAAAATGCACTACATAATAAGCACACTCAAGTGGTGAGTCACACCACACACTCTCCCCCCAAACTTAAATTGAAACAAGTTGAGAATTAAGTTTGCAAAAAGTGGTGGGACTTACCCTTGTAGTTTCCAACAATGAGCTTCTTGTAGAGAAGTATATGCATCATAACAATTCAAGGTATGTCCACCACGCACTATCCCCCCAAACTTAAAGTGAAACAAGAGTTGAACTTTAAGTTTGCAAGAAGTGGTGAGACGTACCTTCAAACTTCAAATCGAGCACTTCTCATATCTCCAATACACATTCTCCTCACGAGCACAATAAACCTACACACCAAAAATACAAAAAAAAACTAAATCAAAGCAATTAAATAAAAGCATTAAAATAAACGATGGGTTGCCTCCCATCTAGCGCTAAGTTTAACGTCTTCAAGCTAGACGCATAATTCAACTTTTAAACTTCACAAAATTCCTTTGGCCAATCGACCTTTATCTTCACTTTAAACTTCATTTTTGCTATCTTCTTGTCCGTTATGACCGTATCACCCTTCTTACTAATCATTCTTGACATCCCAAGAGAATCATGCATCGAATGCTTTTTCTTTTTGCAAGAGCAACAATCTTCTTCTTTGTCTAGCATTCATTCAATATCCGGAGCTTCATTCCTATCAAGTTCAATATGAGAAGAATTAAACTTTTCAAATTCCACAAGAGTTTTCTTTAACCTCTCAATGTCAAAATTTTTAAAAATTTCCAAAGACATCAAATTTGCACTTGAACCAAGATCACATATAACACTGAAGTCTCCCCCATTCTCAATTTCACATTTAAGTACAAATTTTCCAGGGTCTTTGGCCTTCAACGAAGCTTCACCTTTTTCTACCTCATGATCTTGTTCTAACTCTTTCTCCTCTTCACAATAATTTTCATCATCAAGCAAGGATAAGAAATCACTAACAATCTTCTTCTCATCATTTCCCAACAATTCTTCAACATTTTCACCATCTTGAACAATGCTCGTTATTTTCTCATTCCCTTTCTTTTCAATTTTCACAATATTTTCCAGAATAGGATTCAGAGCTTCGATGTAGTAAGATTGTTCAATCTTTTCAAACTCATCCGGAGGCACATTTTGGGGCTTAAGATATGACTCATCCTTTCCTTCGTGATAGCATGATAGTAATTCACTCTCGTCCTCCGAGCTCAATGAGACCTCCTCTTTTTCTTCATCTTCACTAGATCTTTCGGTTGTAAAGAAATTTTTCCCAAGAGTAAGTGGGACTCGAGGCTCCGCTTCCACACCAAGTACTACAAATCAACCGAGAAGATCATCTCATTAACCTTAACCACCACATCTTCAACCTTTCCAAAAGGCAAAATAAAAGATCCATTTTTACCCTTAAGACATGTTGTGGTAGGCTTGAGTTCCCCCATATCAAGGCTTCTATAAGTAGAATAAGGCATCACATTTTCACTCATCTCCAAGTCACACCTTGCATTAAGAGTTCATTTTTCTTCTATTTCACAAGGCACTACATCCTTCCCAAGGTCCTCCATTTTCGTGGAACACTCTTCATGCATAGATTTGACCTCTTCATTTTTCACCTTACTCTCCTCCATCTTCTTCTTTTTCAATGCAACACAACTCTCAAACTCTTCTCTCTTTTCTTCTTTAACACATCTTTGTGGAAAAGGAATAGGATAAGTAGTAATCGGAATGCCCCAATAATCACATTCAAACTTTTCTACACACATTGCTTCTTTTGGCACTCTTTCTTTCTCCTTTCTCCATTTTGACTTGCGCTCAACCTCTTTTCCTTCTACACACACTTCTCCAACCAAATTTATCTCTTTCTTTTCTTCCTTAGCCTTTGAAAGCTCTTCATTACTCGAGTCTTTATTATCCCCCAAATACTCTTCTACCTCAAACTCTTCTTCAATCTTTTTATCAAAATTCTCCATTTCGTGAAGAGTGTTTCGTTCACTTATCATTTGACTCATCCGGCGTTCTAGGGCCTTAAGTCTCCTATCATTTTCTTCTTTCTCTTTCTTCCTAAAATCAAACCTTTTTTCATTCACCTCTTTCTCTTGCTTTATAAAATCAAACATTTTAGCTATTTGATCCTTCATTGTAGGCTTCCCTTCATTATATGGTGGACACTCTTTTTCGAATTTCCCTTGATCATACCCATATTGTATACATGTTCCATTCCCCATTTGGTAATTGGGCATATTCTATATTTGTCTCTCATTAAAGCTGGAAGTAGGCATTAAGAAGGCATTTTGAGGCTCATAGGTTGAAAGACTTGGTTGAAAACTTGTGGAGAAGAAATTATTGTAAGAACTTGATGGAGTGTAAGTATATCCTTGATACGGTTGGCATGTACTCTCATTATAAGCTCGTTGTCATCCCCCATTTCCTCCATTATTGTAGAATTGGTCAATGTTCATCATCTCCTCAATGGACCTTCTACAACGTCTCTTCACTTACTATTTTTAATTTTGCTCTTTCTCCCCTTCTTTCAAGGTTGATATACTTATCAAGAAGAACAAGTGAGAACAAAATTTTCAGAACAAATATAGAATGTAAAAATAAGAAAAATATCCTAAGTAGAGCTAACAAATTCAAACACGTTACACCGAAGGCTTTCACCCCGGCAATGTTGCCATGAACTTAGTTTCAATTTTGATAATTGATAAGAGCAAGTGTACTCTATCGCGTAGTAGACCGTAGTGAGCAAGTGTAAAATTTAGAAATATCGAACCCAATGGCGAAAGTGGGTAGTCGTGTTTGAGAAATATTTTACTCTAGTAGGACGAATCAAAAGGAGGGGGATTGAATTATACTACAAACTAAGCTAGAAAGCAATTAAAAGATAGAACATATACAAATGTGATGGAAAATAGATGAAGGTGAACAATCTAAAAAGTATGTAAGGCAAACAACATCATGGATAAGGCTTATGTAGACTCACACACACACATGCATTGAAGGTTTTCATGTTATGATACTAAGGCCACTCAAAGAGCGTCCCCAATCCTCACTCTTCCAATATATACTTACGGATATTAATATACCGGTACAGAGATATTATAACGAAGAATTTTCTCTAGTAGGCAGGGACGTTTTTCTAGTGTTCCCTTTCTAAGGTCAAGTGAAAATTGGCTTGGTTCCCCTCATCATATCAAATACTTTCACAAGTAATTATCAATAATGTCCTATCATGAGGTTCTAAGTACATGAAGGTTATGACAAAACTCCCCACATACTTAACATAGTCATCTCATGCAATTAATGATTCAATTAAACCACTAAGCATAATATTGGAATGACCATCCTAACACTATGAATGGAGAATTTAATCACACAAATCATACATAAAATGAGAATAAGCATTCATTATAGAAAATATTCATAACAATCATTTCATCAAACATGTGGTGTGCAAAATCTACGTAATCCCTAACCAATCATATTGCTAGCCTCACATGAGGACTAGCCACTATAAATCATAATAAAATCAATACAATCCATGGCATGCTCCATTTGAGCCAAATAATAAAGAAAATAACAAAATAAAGATAAGTTGGCTCCCCTTTGATGGTGAACTTTCTCCTTCTTGATCATGCTATAATCTTCAACCAATGATGAATTCCTCTTCTTAGATTGGTGGATGGATGGATTTGAGAAGATCAAAAGGATTGGATGGATGAAGCGAAGGGTGGAAGAGATGGAGATGAATGTGTGTGATTTAGGTGTCTAGTGTGTGTGGAAATTGATCCCAAATTATTCCTCTCGGATTTTGTAGTCAAAACTTGTATTTATACCCCCATGGAAGCTTCTAGAACGTGTGTAAATCATAAAACTGACTTTTGTCAGAACACGGTCCGTGTGCGGAACACGGCCATGGGGGTGGCCGTGTAGCGTTTTCTGATGTCGGAACACGGCCAACCCTTACAGGGCCGTGTTCGATACACGGGTCGTGTAGTGCATCGCTTGCTGCGCAGTCTCACTGTTTTGCACATAACTTTCACATCCGATCTCCAATTTGAGTGATTCTTGCACTCACATGATCCTCTCTTCCTTGGCTTTCCAACCATATATCACATGTCTGATTTTGATCTCCAAAAGAATACAGAAAAATTACACAAGTTGGACTTGTATTTTTCAGCTTTGCTTTGGTCGTTCTCCCCCGTTTCAATTCTGAATTGAGCTCCATTTTTTCCCACATCTTCTTTATCGTATCTAGAATCCATTTTTACCTGAAAATCACACAAATTACACCAATTTACCAATTTTATAAATATTCACAAATATAGCACAATTTAAGGCACTTAATCATGAAAATCACAAATTTATCATTTCAAAGCACAAATCTCCATATCTTCATATAACACCACCAAATGATATACAAAATAACTAAAAGATAATAAAATACATAATAAAACACACTAAAATCTAGGTGAAAACGACACCGATCAACAGAGTATCTCTCCATGTCCCCGAGGAGCAGGAGCTTTTGCCTTAAATTATATTACATATAAAATAATTACTTCCTCCAATTTTCAACCTTAAAATAATTACTATTTTTAAAAAAAAATAAGAAGTAGTAGTATTATTTTTAAGATAATCTATTGTGGAATTATACTTGTATGAGACACTTTCTTGTGAGACGGATTTTTTGTGAGATGGTTGTGAGACGGATCGACTCATTACTAAAGTATGCTTATTATATAGAAAAAGTATGCTTATTTGTAGTTAAAGTATGTCAATAATGAATTATAGTATAACACTCTAAATAATATTTTAATTCATCATTTATCATACTTTATAAAAATATACTTTAACAATCATTAAGCATATTTATCTAAAAAATAATCATACTTTAACATGTCTTACGAACCATTTAACATATATTATGTCCCATAAGAGAGTTTGTCTACTTATATAAGATTGTCCGTGAGATATTTTAAAATATAGTTATTATACAGGTAAAGTATATTTATTAATGGTGAAAGAGGAATATGTTTTACTAAAGTATGATATGATGAATGATACATTGAAATGTGATTTTATGATATTTTAATTTTAATATCAATAAGTATATATTTTATATATAAGGAGCAGTAATTATACTTTAAGAATGATCGACTCGTCTCACATATATTGGTCTACCTATAAGGTGTGTCTATTTTTAACTATTATTAAGTATACTTTACTTTTATATTAAGAATACTTTAATAATGGGTCGACCCACTCATAATCCGTTCGCAATTATCCATCTAATAAAAGGATGTTCCTAAAATATTATATCTCTCTATCCACTATACATTAAAATATTATATTCCTTAATGTACGTATAGGTTAGTTTGCAGATAGCATCATTGTATTTAAACTTTTGAAGTATTCACCCTAAGCTTTTCGCTTAGGTAGATTGAATAGGATAGTTTGTCTTGTAATCGCATGTACGTAAGTACAATATAAACGTTTTAAGTGAAATATTCATTTACCGATATAAATAGTTATTGAGGATTAATTTATTTTTCTATTGGATTAGTGCTTATTCTTATAGTATGGTATTTAGAGTATATTATTCTTATAATTTATTTATTTACTTATTATATATATATATATATATATATATATATATATATATATATATATATATATATATATATATATATATATATATATATATATATATATATATATATATATATGGGACAATATTGTGTGAGACCGTTTTATATATATTTTTATTAATTATCACTTTTTATTAATTTTTTTAGGTAAATGTTAGTTGTTGCTATAGTTAGTAGTTAGTCACCAAGTACCCATACTCTCATTACTCTAAGCCTTCTTATAACTCCCCTTCTAATTCGTTTATGGGAATCGAACTTGGGTCACTGACTTTAGAGAAAAGTTTATTGGCATTATCACTTTTTATTAATAATAAAAAATTGTTGACATTTTTTATTTATAATATAAATGATTAATGAAATAATTCAATGCTTCATTAATATTACTTTTCATCAATTAAAAGATTATCAATTCTTATCTGTCATACAAAAGTCTTTACGTAATACTGAATCTCATATGTCTATGAGTATAAATATATAAACGTATAATATTTTTAATAAATAGCATAATCAATAATAAATTATTATCTTAAAATTAAAATTCCATATATAGTAAAAAATAATAAATCTAAAATCAATAATAAATTATGTTTTAATTGTATGTTAGTACTTTTACATTATATTATTTTGTAATAAATTATTATCTTGCAATTAAAATTCCGTATGTAGTATGTTAAAAAATATAAATCTAAAATCAATAATAAATCATGTTTAACTGTATGTTAGTCTTTTTACATTATATACTATTTTACTTTTAGGTACACCGGTGTACTGGACAATTTTAACTATTAAATTAATTTTTAATTTTATCTCCATTATAAAATAAAATAAAATAATTAATTTTTCTGAAAGAAAAAACTACCCACTATCATTTAAATATACTATTACTAATTCCATGAGATTAATTAATTTTTTTTAAAGAAAAAACTACCTCACTATCATTTAAATATACTATTACTAATTCCATGAGATCTCAGTTTACCTCTTTTCACCTTCAAATTCAAATACGCATCAAAAAACCCTTACCAGTAGTGATTAGTGAGTGAGATTGGTTCTACTTTTTTCAATAATAAATTAATGAATTATATCTAATATTTGGCATTCTCTTTTACGAGCAATCACCAAAAATGAGTCAATTTCCTGCCATTTGATTTGAAATTTTATTTCCTGCCATTTGAAGAGCTCATATCGCTTTTCTAGTTAGGTTTCTTCGTAGGTTGATTCTAGGGAGGATGCTTCACAAATTGTTGAGGGCGCGCGATTAGGGTATGCCGATTCACAATTGTCGAAAAAGAGAATCGCAGGCCGGAGGGGTATACCACAATTTGTCTCTAGCTCAATCGGGGTAATACCAATCCCGTCTAGGTCTGGAATAGGATGTAGACTCAATTTACTCAATCTTCATTTGCTTTTCCTTATTGATATGGGACTCGCAAGTGTGGGGTACGGCTCAGTTCAGTGTGTGTCGTCGGCTGAAGCTTCTCAAGCCAAAGTTACGCCTACTTGGCAAGAGAGACTTCGGCCACATCACTGAGAGAGCAGAGAGAGCTAGAACGGAACTTGACAGCCTACAGCTGGAGAGTCATGCTGATCCTGGTAACATTGAGAAATAGGACAGAGTTCGGGAAACAGCCAAGAGGGTCGACTTCTTGTGTCACGCCGAACACCTTTTCCTTTCTCAGATGGCCAGGGCTGAGTATTTGATCAACTAGGATAAACCCACAAAATTCTTCTACAAGAAGATCAAGTCTAACAGCGTAAGGAATATCATCCCCTCCATACGTACCGAAATCGGGCACACTTCCTCCCGGGATGAAGACGTTGGAGAGTTCCTTACATTTTATAGAGACTTGTTGGGCACTGCAAGGGAGTGTGAGGAGATTAATGATAGTGTGTTTGAGTGGGGTGCTGTGTTGAGTGATCAGCAGGCGCAGGAGCTTGTAGCACCTATCACGGTCGAGGAAGTGAAGGGGTTGTGTGGAGTATGAACGGTGATAAGGCTCCCGGTCTGGATGGGTACACGGCTGCCTTCTTCCGAGATGCGTGGGACGTGGTAGGTACGGATATTGTGGCTGCTGTCCAGGAATTCTTTCAGTCTGGGCAATTGCTGCGATAGATGAATGCTACGTTTATTACACTCATCCCGAAGAAAAAGCACGATCCTACTGTCAGGGACTTCTGCCCTATTTCATGCTGCAATATGTTGTACAAGATCATATCTAGAATCATCGTGGCACGAATGATGGATCTTATGGAGGGTTTGGTTGCGGAGAATCATTTCAGTTTCGTTAAGAACCGAAGAATGAGGGATTGCGTGATGCTTGCTCAGGAGATAGTGAAGAATTACGGGTGGGCTAAGCATCGACAGTATAGGAGAATGGCAATAAAAGTGAATATTAAGAAGGCGTATGATTCGGTGGATTGGGGTTTTCTGCGTGGAGTTCTTACAGGTTTGAAGTTTCCCCAGCGTATGATAGGATGGATCATGGAATGTGTTACCACCACCTCATTCTCCATCTTGATCAACGGAACACCTGAGGGGTATTTCGACGATAAGAGGGGCTTACGTCAGGGAGATCCATTGTCGTCCCTACTATTTGTTCTCTGCATGGATTATTTCTCCTGGCTCTTCAGGAGAATGACCGTGACAGATAACTATAAGTTTCACTCTCGACATTGTGCGAAAGTAGGCATCACCCATCTGGCGTTTGCGGACGATTTGATCATCTTCGCCTATGGCAATCGCTCCTCCGCAGAAGTTATTGCTAGGGCACTTGATCTCTTCGCTCGGATGTCAGAGTTGGAGGTGAGCACAGACAAATCATACTTGTTTATGGCAGGTGTTCCGGAGAATGGAGAGCAGGCGATCCGTGAGGTGTTGCCATATCAGGAAAGCACCTTCCTCGTACGCTACTTGGGAGTTCCGCTGCAGGGAAGTAAGCTATGGAAGTTAGCCTTTGAGCCGCTCATCACGCAGATATCTAACTTGATCAGGGCCTGGTCCACGCATTTGCTCTCGTATGCTGGTCGACTGGAACTTATTCGGTCGGTGGTGTACGGGTTGATGAACTTCTGGACTTCGATGGTGAATGTCCCCAAAGGATTTGTGGATAGAATTGAACGGATGATTCGAATTTCCTTTGGGGAACCACAAGGGGTACAGTTCGTTGGAAGGAGGTCATCCTACCTAAGGAACAGGGCAGCCTGGGACTTAAGAGACTCGACCTGCTGAACGATGTAGCTCTTTGTGGTGTGTTGTGGGATGTGCATCAGGAGAAGAGATCACAGTGGATTAAGTGGATTAATGCCATTTATCTTCAGTCCTCTTCGTGCTGGGATGTTGAGGTAAACTACAGTACCTCAATAGTATGGAAGAATATCC
This sequence comes from Pogostemon cablin, assembly GCA_023678885.1. Lineage (NCBI taxonomy): Eukaryota > Viridiplantae > Streptophyta > Magnoliopsida > Lamiales > Lamiaceae > Pogostemon > Pogostemon cablin. The sequence continues at coordinate 24,537,391 of CM042975.1, forward strand.
TTCGGGCGAGGGATAGGGTTTGAGCACAGATCGGAGGTGATATTGTCGCCTCATTTGCGTCGTGTTCGGAGATGGGAAGGCTTCGTGTAGGGGAGTTGTATTGGCTAGCTGCTAACTCCGCGCCAGTACAGCCCATCTACAAGAAGTTGTGGAGTCCATGGGTTCCTCACAAACATTCGTTTAAGATGTGGATTGCTGTGAGAAATCGTCTGCTTACCATGGATAGATGGAGACGTTATGAAGGCCCGATTGAGTGTGTGCTGTAAGTGGGGGCCCCCGAATTGAGAGACCATCTCTTCTTTGGATGCCCATTCACGAGGTACATATGGAACTGGGTTAGGAATGAAGTAGAGTGGAGGAGACAGGTTACCACGTTGAAGGCCGGCTTCAAGTGGCTCAGCAAGGACCGGCGTGTGCATATGCGCGAGAGGAAGAGGTGGACGCTCGCTCTTTATGGAAGCATCTTCCTCATATGGAAGGCTCAGAACGAAGCGCTCTTTGAGGGCGCCCGACCTTCACCGGACAGCTTGATCAATTCCATTCTTATGCATGTAATTCGATTTGAGCATTTATTATCTAGATAGGATTATTACCGTATTTTGGTTGCTCCACATGGAGTTGTAATTATATGATTGTACTCTGGCTTCAGACTTTTGCTTTTTTTTAATATTAACATATCGTTCAGAGTGTAGAAATCTCATGAATTTAGGGTCCAATTATAGCATGGTTCCATACAATTATGCTTAGCTTGAGTGTTTAAGTACTCTAGATTGCGCGATATTTGTAAATATTTGGAGAATTTGAACTTTGATAGAATTTTTATAATTTTCAGGTATAAATGGATTCTAGAAGTGAAGAGGAAGATGTAGGAAAAAGTGGATCTCAATTCGGAGTTAAAGCGAGGTAGAACGAGCCAAAGCAGTGAAGTCGCGCGAAGCTATCACAAAAATTCGACCGAGGGGGGAAATTCGGTCGAATTTTTGTGCATTTTTGTGAAAAACACGGGCAAAAACAAAGCATTGAAGGCTACGCACACTGTAAGAAAAATTCGACTGAAGCACAAAAATTCGGTCAAATTTTCGTGCAAAATGTCCAATTCTGCAGTACAAAATTAGGACTTTTCAAGGGGGTATAAATACCCAAAATCTCCCAATCCTCCACCAGAACAGATCAGGGGGCTGCTCTCACACACCATCCATCCTCCTCTCCATTCATCCATCCTTCATTCATCTATCCATCCTCCATTCATTCTGTTGTGATTATGAAGAGAAACACACTTGGATCCTACTTCTAATCCTTCTAACAAAGATGACACACTTAACTCACGTTTGCAGACTTGAATACCAAGAACAATTGAATTAAAAAACTGTAAATGAAGAAATCAACACTCAAGGAATTATAGTGGTTCGATCATGAAGATCTATATCCACTTTCAAAAGAAAATCGAGCACTGTTTCATTGATAGACAATTACACTTGATGAAGAAGATTAACTAACTTCTTTTGATCACTCATGGATCAATCTATCTAACTTGTAGAAGCTGAACATTCAATGTGTGTTTCAAAGCAGCAGGTTTGCTGCTTATATACCAGTTGGAGTGTTGGTTCGTTGCAGCTACACAGCTGATGCCTCACACCACCAATGAGGTCTTGACACATCAGCATCTTCCTAACAGCATACTTAAGAAACTAACTCCCTCAAGCTTCTTGGATCAGCTCACTAACCAACACAACTAATCAATAATCTCCTAACAAATCCTACTAATTAGCATGCACTCATGCAGCCACGTTGTGTGATCTATCCAACGTATAAACTCTAAGAAACACATATGCATTGCTCACATACTTTCTGGCCAACATGATGCACCGATTGCATGGAGATCATGATCATGTTTTATACTCCAACTTCTAACAATTCTCCACCTTAAAACATGTATCATATCTTTCAACAAATTTGTTGCTCAATTCCCTTTATTGCTGCTCTATTATGAGCAGCTCCATCCAAGATCACTAGAATTGCATTCCAACTAAGCTCAAGCTTAGTTCAAACTTTGAACTAGGCAAGGCTTTGGTTAGACAGTCTGCAGGATTGACAGATGTGTCAATCTTGTGTACCTTTACAACTTCATTCTCTACAAGATCTCTCACAAAATATAACTTGACATCAATGTGCTTACTCCTTTCATGATAGCCCAGATGTTTGGCTAAATGAATTGCACTTTGATTGTCACAGAACACATCTACACAATCCTGTTTAATACCAAGTTCATGTAGCATTCCAGAGATCCACAATCCTTCTTTGATTGCTTCAGTCAAAGCTACAAACTCAGCTTCAGTTGTGGACAAAGCCACAACTGATTGATGGTTTGCTTTCCAACTTATGGTTGTTCCAAAGAGAGTAAAAATATAACCAGTCAATGATTTCCTTGTGTCCATATTGGCTGCATAGTCAGCATCCACATATCCATATAACACTTGACTTTGTTCCTATCTTTTCTGAAATTTCAAACCTCTGTATGATGATCTTTTGATGTACCTCATTGCCTATTTTACTGCCTGCCAGTGTGGCTTCCCTGGACATGCCATAAATCTACTCAAAATACTCATAACATATGCCATATCTGGCCTACAGCAGACCATACAATACATCAAACTTCCAACTAAATTTGCATAGGGTATCAAGTTCATTTCTTCTAATTCTGATGTAGTTGTAGGAGCCTGCTGTGATGATAACTTCAATCCCTGCTTAAAAGGTATTGTAACAGACTTACTTTCAAACATGTTATACCTTTTAAGAACCTTCACTAAGTAGGATTCCTGATTGAGAATCAGGCTTCCACTACTTCTGTTTCTAATAATGGACATCCCAAGTATCATCTTAGCTTCTCCCAAGTCGTTCATGTCAAATTCTGATTTCAACATACTTTTGACTCTCTGAATACCATTTATGGTATGACTTGCTATCAACATATCATCAACATATAGAAGCAGGTAAGTAAACTGATTCCCTTCTTTCATGTAATATACACAGCTATCATATGAGCTTCTTGCAAATCCACAGGTTGTTATGTATTGATCAAATCTCAGGTACCACTATCTAGGGCTTTGTTTAAGTCCATATAGTGACTTCTTAAGTAAACAAGCCTTAGATTCTTTATTCTGGATATCAACTCCCTCTGGTACAGTCATGAAGATTTGTTCTTCCAATTCACCATGAAGAAAAGCAGTTGTTACATCCATTTGGTGAAGCTCAAGATCATACTATGCTGTTAAGGATAGTATGATCCTTATAGAGCAATGCTTGACTACAGGTGAGAATATCTCATTGTAGTCCACCCCTTCTTTCTGTGAGAATCCCTTAGCTACCAGTCTAGCTTTATATCTTATTTTTCCATCTGCTGTTGCTGAGAGCTTCCTTTTAAAAATCCATTTACATCCCACTAACTTTTGCTTCAGATGTTTATCTACTATCTTCCAAGTTCCATTTTTATTAAGAGACATTAGTTCCTCACTTATTACAGTGATCCACTGATCAGCATCAGGGCTAGTTATGCTTCCATGTAGCTCTTAGGTTCACTAGCTTTAATCTCAGAGGCTGTATATAGTGCATATGAAACCTGATCAGCTTGAATATATCTAGCAGGAGGATTTATTTCCCTTCTTTATGTATCCTTTGCTAGATGATATGTGTTGAGATCAGTCTTTTCTTTATTAGTATCTGATGTGTCATCTGCTGATTCAGAGATTTTTTTAGACTCAACCTCAGACTCAATACCCCCATTTGATGTCACTGAAGTACCAATTTGCTCTAATAATGGCATATTTGTTTCATTGAAGATGACATCCCTGCTGACCAGAAACATATGGCTTTCAAGACTCCGTAGTCTGTAACCTTTTACACCAGATGGATATCTAACCATTACACACCTTATGGCTCTAGGTTCTAGCTTATCTTGTCTTATGTGTGTATAGACAAGACAACCAATTACCCTTAAGTTGCCATAATCAACAGGTTTTCCTCTCTAAACCTGTTCAGGTGTTTTGAACTTCAAAGGTGTTGAGGGACTTCTATTTATTAGATAAACTGTTGTAGAAACTAACTCACCCCAGAAGCTCTTATGAAAACCTCCACTACTCATCATGCATCTGAATCTTTCCAGTATGGTTTGGTTCAATCTTTCAGTAACTCCATTTTGTTGTGGAGTGGATGGGACTGTCTTGTGCCTTCTTATCCCCTTTTGTTTATAGAAGTTTTTAAACTCTTCAGAGAGATATTCCAGACCATTATCTGTTCTTAACACCTTCAAGGTAACTCCAGTTGCATTTTCAACCTCAACCAGCCAGTCTTTAAATTTTGACAGAGCTTCATCCTTTGATTTCAGGATGTATATCCAAGCTTTCCTTGAATAATCATCTATAAAGGAGATAAAATATTTACCCCCTCCCTTAGTCAGAGTCTTGGCTGGTCCCCATAGGTCAGAGTGAACATAATCAAGAATTGATGAGGAGCTTTGTTCACCAGCACCAAACTTCATCCTCTTTGATTTCCCTAGAACACAGTGCTCACACTGTTCTAGTTTGACTTATGTTTCTCCACACAACAGATTTTGTTTGGCCAGTTCTTGGAGCCCCCTTAAACTTATATGAGCTAATCTCCCATGCCATAACAATGTACTATCATGTGTTCCTATTGTATGAGCATGAGCAGTAACAGTCATTTTACACAAGAAATACAGGTCATGTTTCTTGATACCTCTCAAGAATATATCATCTCCCTTGGTGACTGTGAGATAACCATCTTTTGATTGAAATCCATATCCCATGGAATCAAGCTTACCAAGAGAGATTATATTTCTTCTTAAATCAGGAACATACCTTACATCATGAAGGATCCTGACTGATCCATCAGTCAGTTCAAGCTTGATTGATCCTATTCCCTTGATCTTGCATGTTTGATCATTTCCAAGGAGTACTGATCCACCATTCTGTTGCTTGAATTCACAAAACCACTGTTTGTTAGGGGACATATAGAAGGTGCAACCTGAATCAATTACCCATTCAGAGGCAACTTCTGTTGTTGTTATTGATAAAGCTTCAACAAAATCTCATTTGTCTTGGACTTGTGCTGTCTGATTTACTTATATTTTTTTATCAGTGTCCTTACCTTTGTCAATCCCTTTTGTTTTTTAGCCTTCCATTTGTAACAGTTTCTCTTCATATGCCCTGGAAGATGACAGTGATAGCACTTCCTCACTTCACCTTCTTTGGTTGATGATCCTTCTCCCTTGCTGTCCTGCTTGTCACCATTCTTGTGATCTTTCTTCTTCTTGTTATTTCTTTTGGATTGATAATTGTTCCTGGCAATTAATCCTTCTCCTCCTGAGTTTGGTACACCCTCATATACAAGTTGAAGCTGTCTTGAGTTGAGTGCTAGTAGTACACTATCAAACTTGACAGTGCCTTGGTTTGCATACAATAATGTATCTTTAAAACTTTGAAAAGATTTTGGAAGTGTTGTCATTAACATGAGAACCCTTTCTTCTTCAGAAATCTTAACATCAACACTTTCAAGATCATCCAAAATCTTGATGAATTCATCAACCTGACTTAGTATAGGCTTTTCATCACTTATCTTGTATGCATGAATTTTCTCTATGATATGCAGCCTATTTGCTAGTGTTTTCACCATATACAGAGATTTCAATTTCTCCCAAATACCAATGGCAGTAGTTTCTCTAGCTACTTCATGTAATACCTTATCCCCCAAACATAAAATGATAGTAGAGTGAGCTTTGCGAAGTACCTCATCATCTACTTGAACTCATGGAGGTCCTGCTGCTGAAGGATCTTTGATGATCTCTGTCTTGACCGGTGGAGGAGGCTTCAATGCATCAATAAGCCCCTGCTGTGTCAAGATCGCCTTCATCTTGAGTTTTCAGAGGCTGAAATCTATTTTCTCCGAGAGCTCTCAATATCAAAACGTGTGGTGTTCTTCATCTCCAATTCAGCTTCATTCGATCTTCCCACAGACGGCGCCAATTGTTGTGATTATGAAGAGAAACACACTTGGATCCTACTTCTAATCCTTCTAACAAAGATGACACACTCAATTCACATTTGCAGACTTGAATTCAAAGAACAATTGAATCAAAAAACTATAAATGAAGAAATCAACACTCAAGGAATTATAGTGGTTCGATCATAAAGATCTACGTCCACTTTCAAAAGGAAATCGAGCACTCTTTCATTGATAGACAATTACACTTGATGAAGAAGATTAACTAACTTCTTTTGATCACTCATGGATCAATCTATCTAACTTGCAGAAGCTGAACATTCAACGTGTGTTTCATAGCAGCAGGTTTGCTGCTTATATACCAGGTGGAGTGTTGGTTCGTTGCAGCTGCACAGCTGATGCCTCACACCACCAATGAGGTCTTGACACATTAGCATCTTCCTAACAGCATACTTAACAAACTAACTCTCTCAAGCTTCTTGGATCAGCTCACTAACCAACACAACTGATCAATAACCTCCTAACAAAACCTACCAATTAGCATGCACTCATACAGCGACGTGTGTGTGATCTATCCAACGTATAAACTCCAAGAAACACGTATGCATAGCTCACATACTTCCTGGCCAACATGATGCACCGGTTGCATGGAGATCATGATCATGTTTTATACTCCAACTTCTAACACATTCATTCATCCTCCTCTCCATTCATCCATCCATCTACAATTCATCCATCCATTCCACTAATCCATTCCACCAATCCACCAATATAAGAAGGGAAGAACATCAAGGAGTGAAGATTGGAGCATGTTGAAGGAAGATAAGGCCAACTTCAAAGGGAAGCCCATCAACCTTTGATTTGTTGTTTTCTTCATTATTTGGCTCAATTGGAGCAAACCATTGATTTTATTAATTTTGTAATGAATTTTAGTGGCTAGTCCTTATGTGAGGCTAGCCACATGATGAATTGAGACTATTCTAGATATGTAGGATTTTTAATGATTTAATTGAATTAATTTTGGAATTTATCTCATGATCTATGATTACTTGATTCATGTTATGAATTGTGTGGTTAAATTCTCTATTCATAGTATTAGGATGATCATTCCAATATTATGTCTAGGGTTTTAATTGAATCATTTTATTATATGATCATGTATGTTAGTGTAGGGAGAGGTAAGTCATACCCTTCTTGTGCTTGGGACATTCATGAGATAACACTTAGTTAATTGATCTTAATCGGTTGTTAATTGAGTGAGAAGAACCAAACTTATGATCATAGTACCTTCTAAGGGAATTGAGAGTATGAATCAATCTTAGGGGCTTGCAAACTTGTAAAAAGTTTAGAACCTAATTGCCTTGGCCATAGGGATTAGGGGAACATATGTGATTGCTTCTATTCTATTTTCAACGATGCTTGCCATTAGAAACTTATATTTTTAGGTGATGTATAGATCTTGATTGCGGTTAAGCCTTGCATATTTCTTAGATTGCTCACCATCACCCATCATCCATCTCATATGTACATTTTCTATCCTTTAATTGCTTTCTTAGGTAGTTTGCAGTGTTATCCTATCTTTTTATTGATTAGTCCTTCTAGAGTGAAACATCTTTTGAATACGGATACATAAACTTTCTCCCTTGGGTTCGATATTATAAATTTTGCACTTGGTCACTACGTTCTACACAATGATAGAGTACGCTTACTCTTATCAATTTATACCAAAATTGAGACTAAGTTCAGGCTTTCCTGTTAACAATCACTAATTCGTGGCATCTATGTGATTTAGAGAATCTATCACTGCCTTCCTTCACCTCTATAATATTGGGCTTTTCACTATAGCATGAATCTTCGGTTATGCATTACTATTTTTAGAAAGAGAGATTGATATGTCAGTGTTTTGGTTGTCTTTAGTTGGAATGATGGAGCCTTATGCAGTTCATTCAATGTCTCATAAATTCAACGCACATCTATGTTGTATTGTTGTCTTAAATACCTTTATTACATCTATTGGTTTAGTAAATTGAAGAATTGGGATTTGTCTATTTTTAGCTTAACTCAGTACTAAGAATATCCCTGAAGCATCTGTGACATGGGTTATTACACCAATAAAAAACTAAGCATATGTTAAAACTATAATATTTTTACTGGTGAGTGAACAATTCTGCAATCATTGTGGTTGGAGGGATGACATTTCGGTGCTAATATCATCACAAATCAATATACAATGTAGGCTATTATATGTTGTTAGTAGTTTCATGTTTTGTCGTCTAGGTCTATTTTGAGCATCAACATATTAAATTCCTTTTGGCCACATTTTCCTCCTGAAAAATGTTATAAAAAATGCATTTTAAATTTCCCCATTTGAACTTTCCCATGGCTATGCACTGAGCATAATTAACTTGACTTCCTTCCCATGTGTTATGGCTCTTTTCTTCCTTTACTATACATCTGTGTTACTCTCATGTGACAACATCATTATTCTTATCTCTGCATGCCTTGTTTGTGATCCCAATTTATGTCTTATTCAGCTTTTAAGGCCATGATTGAAGGAGATTAGTGAAGAACTTACTAGGGTATGTGAAAAAGAGACTATTATTTCTTATTGTACAGAACTAAATATTGCTGGAATTTGAGTATTGTGGCTTCTCTAACACTGTTCACTTGAGTGATTATCTATACTAGGATTATGCTGCAGAAACCTAATTCTATTGCCTCATACCTATACCTTAATTCTTGTTTTGAATGCTTCTGACTATTTTTACATTATGCTTTTTGTCCCCAGGTTTCAAGCCCCACTACTTTGGCTAAAGGTGAGGAACGAAAGAAGAAACTTTGTAAAGAGTATGTACCCTTTTCTTTTTCCCTGACCAATTGAGAGCACAAGCAATGCAGTTTACTAGATGTTCTCGTATCAAATTGCTGCTCAATTATTTCCTAGGTATTTTTTTTATGTTGTTTATCTCTGTTTGTTGCTGCTTTTGTTAGCAATTAGTATAAAATGTCCAATGACTTTTCTATGTGTGTACTTTAATTTGATGAGGTTTTAGATTTTATACTATAAATGAAAAATTGAAAGGCCCTTTAACAATAGGTAATGATTATTTTTAAATTGCTATAGTAGATTTCATTTGGTTTTTCCAATTGCTTTGATGTTACATGCTGGTTGTCTACATTAAATAGTGCATATAGAACTCATCTTACGTAAAATATTGAATAATGTTGTCTGATAAACTAGGGAGAGTATGCAGAGTTCCAGATTAAAGCTATCCCTCACTCGGGTAATGAATTAAAACTCCTCCTCTCGTTTCCAGCTCTTTGTTAAAACGTGCAAGTATATGGTTTTATAGTTACCATTTTCCTGAATATGATATATTGATTGCTGTCAATTTTAGCTTTTAGCAGATAAGACTAAGATTATATAGGCAAGTACATGATTATATTAGTGATACATAATATTTGATGATTTCATGCTTTATGAAATCTCTAATTCCTTTTCTACCATCATTCATGATTGTTATTTACTGCATCTTTCTTTTAATTTTTTCCCTCTTTGCGTGTGTAATGGTGAATTAGTGTTGAGATGATGGCCAAGTACATGATTATATTTAGTGATACTTATACTTTGGTGAAGTGATTTTGCATAGTTGCATCATATAACTTTTTGGGAAAATTCTACTATTGTAATTGAGTTTGCTCTTTGTATATGATTTAGCTTTAATATTTGTCTCTTGGTTGTTTTATCGTGCATTATCATTTGAAGCTCTGAAAATTGATTTAAGTTTTCTTAATTGGATGATATATAATATATTACAGTAAAATATCTTAGAAATAGAAGAGGAACGAAAGGAAAATATAAACTGCAGATGCAACTACAACTAAGTCAACATGTTTTCAAAGAGTTAGGTTATATTTTTTAAATGATTAATCATTTTTCCCATCTACTAATTCAATTAGTGTTTGGTTATAACTTCATATTTTTCCTTCTTATATTTCATGAACAAGTTCTCATGGAAAAACAGCATCAGCTGCAAGCCTGCAACCAAGGAACAACAAAGCAGACTACAATTTTCCAAAAAAAAGGTTATACTTATTTTTATCACTTGAAAGTTTTCTTGCTTGTAGCTCTCTTTTGCTTGTTTTCTTATTTTTTAAATTGATTAATATCATTAAAGGACTTGTATGAGTTTTAGTAGTATATTACTAGTAACCCAACAAACTATATAATTTAAAGACCAATCTACTAGTAACCTTGCAATTCAGTCTTGAAAATATGAGCTCTCTTCATTCTATTCATGCTTGGTTAAATAAGTAAGTTGGGTTTTCAGCTTTAGCTTACTTCTAAATCAATGTAGATATTCACTTATTTTCTTTAATATTTTGGTTAAACACGGCTGCTATATTCTTCTGTGTAATTCTATTTTGTATTTTTATGCTTAGTTTGATAAAGAAAATGTTGTTGAAACCAAATTTAGAGAACCCAAGCTGGAAGAATCAAGTACAAAAAAGTCTAAGAAATATCTAAGCACACTAAAAAACAACACTGATCTTATAGCCTGCGAATCTAAGTATAACAATCACTGATGTTCTCTTTGAACTAAACTTGGTTTGAAATTTTAATTCTTCTCAATTATCTTTAATTTTTCAATTTATATTGCTTGAGAAGGATCCTTTCCACCTAAGGTGTACCTTAGTGCATTGTGCAGGGCGTGGAGTTTGGCCAAACTAATTAACTCTATTTGGTATGCAGTTTTGTCAAAAAAATGTCCTCAAAAAGTGAGAATTTGTGTATCATTCTACAGAATCAATTTATTACTCCTTATTTTTCTTTTTTCTTTAAAAGTTTAATTTAAATCACAGTGATTTCCTTAAATAGTGATTGATATATAGAACAATGTTCTCACATTGGGATAAAGTTCATTTCAGGTGGCATTTTGACTCTAAAGTTCTAGACTTACTTTCTTGCTAAAGTTTGGTCACATTTGCATCCTTTACATAACTAGCTTTTGTTGAATATGTTGATGTAAATAAGGGACTAAATGGCCAACTCTGTGATAAGCAAGAGGGAACATATTTAAATTCTTTGATTCCAATAATAAGGGTTGAATTTAACAAAAACACATAAAGTTATGAGTAGTAGTTGGTCTCTCATTAATTATTTTTTCCACTCAACTCTTAAGCATAACATCTCAAGATTCTTAACTACTAGTTTTAATCTTAATCAATTTCTAAATGTAATTAGTTTTTTGTAACTGAGAGATAACTATACCTGTTCTTATTTATCCACAATCTTATATTCAAGTTCTTATGACTTTGTATGACATGTTTATTCAGAGGTCTGTATTGGTTGCTGTTGGTTGCTACTACTACTGCATAAAAAAGTGAGATCAATCACGTCGTTATTTCAGGAAATAACCTTTAATTAGTTATCTAAAGGAATAATTTTATTATCTTTGAGATAGTTTTCTATATTTTATGTCAAGTTTGGGGTGTGGAAGGTGGAGAAGCAATATTTCTCATTGAATTTAATTTTTTTTAATCCCTTAATATTGACAATATTTTTCTTATTAATAAGGTAAAATCAATCATGCAGATAAATCCCACTTTCTTCTGTTTATATTTTCCATGCTAACATAGATTTTATTATTCTCATGTCTTATGTCTCCTTATCTATGTCATTGATTAATTTTGATTTTCAATCTAAGTATATAGAGAGCATGTGATTGTGATGCGAATTAGTTTAATCTTGTTCTGATCAAAATGGTTTGTTTTTGCAGGCTAATTAATGGGGTGAGTTCTTTGGGTGTTTTCATTGATCTTACTAATTGTTGGGTAAACCTTCTGAGTTAATTAATAATTCAGAGATTAAGTGTAGGTTTATTTCTGCAAATGTTGGTTGGAAATGCAACAACAATCTTGTGGTTTTGATCATATGGCATATTATTATGATAAACTTTATCAAAATTAGATGGAGGAGCTGCTCGAAAGACGTGGTCGACTTACGGGCAGGTGTACCAAGAGACCAAAGGGGGCATCAAAAACCCCAGGTGTGTTAATTCCAGATGATTTTCTACAGCCATATAAAACTGATATCATTAAAGATACTGTGATTGGAGTCATGAAAGTCTTGCAAGAAGTTCTTCCCTCTGACATTCTTGCACGTGTTGCCCCATCCCTTGAGGATCTATCCAACTTTCTACTCAATGGAGTTTCTACCAAAAGGATTAATCATGTGGAGCCATGTCAGGTAATCACATGTAATTAGTTAATTGTTACTTTTTATATTTCATTTGGTAGATGAACACCTACCCAAATATTTTTCTGAAAGTTTATCAGCTGTAAATATTGATAATACCTACTTTAAATTTAGAATTTATTGTTTCGTATATTTGGGAAGTTATCACTGTCTACAAAGTATCTGAAGTTAGTCATGGTTTCTCGTATGTAGTCCGAAGTTCCATTATGGCGAGCTAAATTGACATAGTTATTCGTTCTGCTCATACTTGGACTTAAGTACCATGATGCATACTTGAATTGTTCCTCATATTGCTAATTTCATGAGCATATGTTATCTAATTGATTTCTTCTTTGATACCACTAAGATTTCTGATGAATTTATATATTTTTTTTGGGTAATATTTGGTAATTGGTTGCTGAATCAACCTTTCTTTTTCCACTTTCAGATTCTTAGATAGTAAGGATTGGGCCTTAATTAGAGTTTACCTGGTATAAGTTCCCAATAATCCACCAGTTTAATGATATGTATGTTTAGTAGGTTTCTGGAGTAAGATTTGACATTGAGTTGGTGAGAATTTTTAGTTTTCAATACAATGGGGGATTCTTTTGAATCTCAATCTAGAACATCTACATTGGCAAGAAGTAATCCTACCATAGTGGAGGTGGTTTTGGGGACTGTAGTCTAGGAACACAAGCCTTATTGGTCGAATGGGATCAAGAAATGCTACAAAACCCCACCAAGGGGTTTAGAGGTTTAGTAAAACTATCCTATCTGATATACAGATGGAAGAGAGCATACGATCTTTGCTACTGGAGGATCTGTTAAATGAAATTTTAGTTGGGGCACTGCTATTCATGATAATAAAGCTCTGTTTCATAAGAGTTTAGGTTTTCTCTAAATTGCCTTTTGCACAGTGTTAATCTCTCTTTGTGATATTAATAACTGGTTCTTTTAGGTTGCAAAAAGCTTGGAGAAGTTTTAAACAACCATCTTCACATAAATGAGTTGTTTAAATTATTGTAGATAGTCATGCCATGTCAGTTTAGTTTAAAACAACCATCTTCACATAAATGAGTTGTTTAAATTATTGTAGATAGTCATGCTATGTCAGTTTTATGCTTACTGATCAGTAGAGTGACTATGGTGCATGAAAAGTGAGATTAAATGAATGGCATGCATGAATATGTATAAATTATATGAATGCATGAATGATAATATCATTGTTCCAACTTTGTTTTATCTTCCTTTAATAATGTCTAGTGTCCTTTTCTGAATGTTATGCTCTTTGCTAGAAACAACTCACATTTTTGTTTTGTTGTTTGTAAGTGACAATAATGTTTTGATCAGTAGTTGAAAACATATTATTAGTAGTAATATGATTTTGTTGGTTTTGAATGTCAATAATAATTGTGGACGCTCTTGCAACTATTGATAATATTATTGTTCTTCATTCAGAGTAATAAAGACAACGATGTTGAAGCAAACATGGAAGATGAACTTGAACGTGGTGATGATTGATTTTAGAACAAGAGAAGTGCAAGATGAAGGGTGAAGACTAGATAATACGTAATTATTGGGCTGTAGTACATGAAATTTGTGGGCTACATGAAATTGATAAGCTAATTTGGAACAATTTGTTGGGCTGTAAGTAATTGATGACTGTAGTACAAGAAATTTATGTACGATAAAATATTTACCATGTTTTGGACATATTGATGATTTAGATTTTACTTTGAATATTTGTTATATATTAAATTAAATTTATTGCTTATTTTTATTTTACATGTATAGTATGGATAATAAACAACAACAACAACAATAATAATAATAATAATAATAATAATAATAATTAATAAAAATAATAATAGTAATAATAAAATTAATAATAACAATAAATCTTATTATTATTAATATTAATTAATATTTCATAATTATTTTAATTAATATTTCATAAATAATTAAAATATAACCATATGTGTTACGTAATTATTTTACATAGGTGTTACATTACATTCTTAAAAGTGATACAATTATTATGTAATTAATGTTAATTTATATTTAAATATGTTACCAAAATAATGTAACTAATGTTACAATATATAAAAAAGTATTAACAAAAAAATGTATTAAGTGTTACATTACGTTTAGAAGTGTTAACAGAATATTATACATACTGTTACATTATATTTAAAAGTGTTAACAAAAAAATATTACACTAGAAAAATTAAGTGTTACATTAAGAGTATATGTAACATGTTTAAAAGTGTTACGATGAAATATTACATTTGATATCTTCATAATTAAGGTATTATCAAAAGTTAAAAATGTGTAACATTAGATATTAGGTTACAAGGGCAATAGCGGCACCGAAAAAAATATTACTTATGGCCTATAATAATATTTTTTTATTATTAAGTAACACTTTTTGGATGTTACTTAATGTCACTTATGTTGTAGTGTGTTATGTAGAGTTTGAATACATATCTTAGTTATTGATTGAGTGTGTTTACTGCTGAGCAGGATTCCATGTTATGATTGTAAGTGAGGGTACTCCGAAGCTTCATTAGAACTATCTTATTTGGATACTTATTAATTGAGTTGGATTCGGGTTGATAAGTAGGATAAAGAGGGTAATTATATAGTACCTATAAAGGGAGATCATATCGGGTTAGAGTACCAATTGGCCAGGGAAATAATTGATACTGATAGTACCTAGAAAGGAGGGTGAAATTATATCTCTTGCTCCAAGGTTATTCACACGTGTTATACGCATGTTTGCTTGTGTCTATAGAGTAAATATGCATGGCTTAGTGATGCGTCCATATTCCATAAGGCAGAGTCGGACATTAATACACAAAAGGAAAATTAATGAGTGAAACTGGATTATCCTAGAGTAACCTATTCTCTTATTTGATTCACTTTCGTATTTTCCTAGTTATCTATTTATTTTATTTGCTATTTTAATTAATTGTTTAGTAGTTTATAATAAATTCACAATTTTATTTCCAACGTAAGTCTTAATTAATTAGCTTATAATTAAATTGATAATACGCCGTCCTTTGGGTTCGATATTTAACTTGGTCGCTTGCTTAAGCTGCAATTGATATCCTTAATACTTGTGAATAATTTTGCGTGCAAAGAAAATGCGCATTATTAACTTTAGTAAATTCACAATGAATTCAAAACCATCAACTTTATTCTGCAGAAAAAATGAATTATCTAAAACAAAGTGTCTTAAATCTTTAAAGAGCAATAAATATAGACTCTCACTAAACCAATATATTCTAAAATCATATAATACTCATATGAGTAGCTAGCCCAAATACAGGGCATTGAATACTAAGTGACGAATCCTCATTTGAAGTCTATCTCAATATGCTCTACTAAAATTTTATCTATACAAAACACTTTCTTTAACAACCAAGAATTCTATGTCAATATGCTTGTCTTATAATACTCTTTTCGTTAATATTTTACTGAGAACTAACTGTCACAATAAACTTTATGTGACTAAACTTCGCAACCTTTATTTCATGTTTGAATGCCCCTTAGTGTGCTATTGATTCTGTAATCATGGTTAATGAGTTGAAGTGTTTGCTTAATACTTTTACTTGTATAGCTCTCCATACCAACAGAAGATATAGCCTGAAGTGGATCTTATACTGTATTGGCATCCAACAAACTCAAAATCATACTACTTTATGATCTCCTACTAATCTGATCTCTTATGTGTAAGCATGTTATCCTTAGTTCTTTGTAAATACCTTATAAAGATCAATACTAGAGTTACTTAATTATCTGCTTAATATACCAACAACAAAAAACCAAATCAGGTCTTTTACAGATCTCATCATACAACAACTTCCAACAGTCAAAGTATATAGAATATTTTTACATTTCTTAAATCTTTAATTTTACTTTAAGGCACTTGATTGAGACTACACTTGTCTCCCTAGTTTAACTTAAATCTTCTCCCACTGAACCACATAATCATCTACATTTTTCTCAAAACCAAATGAGACTATTACTTCATGATGATTCTTGTGATTCTTTTACGGAAAAGCTTTCTTGAATGCATAGATGGATTTCCTTTAAGTTATTAAACTTTTAAGATCGTATCATCAATGTTGCCATCAAGAAACTTTGTCTTTATATACATCTAATTTAATTCAATATCTAAATATGCTACTAATGTTATGATTATCTTGAAAGAATCTTTCTCAATAATCGGATAGAAAGTCCCTTAAAACGATGCATTCCTTCCCTTTTGAGTATAATCATTTCACAATATGTGAACCTGATCATCTTATATTGATTTAAACTCATAACTTATAACATTAGCCCACTTTCGAGTATTTGGACCTTACATGGGTTGATAAACATTGTATGAATATTCTACAATTAATTTCATAGTGTCCTCATTACTTAAGAGAAAAACTATATAATCATCTGAATTGTCTTTCTCTCTACTCTAGTCGTTTACTTAGTGACATTAATTCTTGAGGTTGTTGAATTTTTATTCCTTAAATATTATTGACATTGTCATATCATTATTCTGAATTTACACCATTCTTAAAAGTATAAGTGGGAGTCGAAATAAACTCTTCCTTAAAGGCAATGTCTCTAATATTATTAATCACCACAAATCAACATCCTCAAAGAATACCGTATTTCTCGTCTCAAATATGATCCGATTAATTGGATCATAAATTTTTATCATTATTCATAACCAATAAAGTAGCTTGTGTTTATTTGAGTCAAATTTTCTTTAGTAGATTCCAATTATCTAGCCTTAGTTGGACATCACCATATGTGAAACTCAAAGAGTTCTCACAACTACTTTATTTGAAATTTTATTGAGACCATAAGCTGCAATCTTTAGTATTTCTCCAATTAGTAACCATATGTTGTGGAGTACTATTTTGGTCTTTTAACTACACCAAAACGCCATTCATGCTGAATAATCTTAATGTGGTGTATTATAAAATAATTCCACAAGCCTTTAGGAGTAAACAAAAGGTTGTACTTTAGCAGCTTTCTTAATGGGTTTTCTTGTATTGCCATTATACTTTATTGAAACTAAATTTTCTTGAAGCCTACTAGTCTTATCTTTAATGTTAAAGTTATCATCATGTATGATTTTGTTGTTGATATAGGTTAAACTTAATTAGCCGATTCTTAATTTTACATAGAATTATTGCAAAAAAAATTTATCATGCTTGCATTAAATTTTATAATCTTTCAAAATTTAAATATCTTAGAATCATCTCGAGGAATCAAGCACATCATTAGTATCAAGTCTAATGACAACAATACCAACTTGTAAGTGACACCATCTACATAGTAGTCAAATACTGACAATAAAACTGTCAAGCAATAGCCTTCCTTTGGGCTGACTTATTACTCACATGTTAAACAAATAATTGTCACGTATTCACCACCACATGTACTTGTGTATTTCTGCCAAATATTAATCTACCTTTGGGCCGATCAATACCCGCATGAAGAGACATTCGAATGACATTATTAATTGGGGACCCATCACAAGACACCTTGTGCAACATTAACCTCGTCTATGGACAAAAATTAACTGCATGGGTAATCTTGGTGTAATAATCAAGTATTTATAATAAGTTATGTCAAACAAAAGTCTATCTATGAACCAACTGATGTTCACATGAATAATTAAAAATAATTATCACATACTTATTATCACATGTGTGTTATTATTTTGTCAAAATGTGCCTACCTATGGCCGAACACAGAATGCATAAATAATTCCACACTCATCTATGTAATTTCAATAAAGTCGCACTCCACACACAGAGGCTGCTATGGCAACATGAGGCTTTGATTTATTAGATTAAAAAATTACTAGACCAATTAAACAAATATTTAAAATAAATATTTATGTATAATTGACGACATTTAAAAATATTTCCCCAAATTTAAATTAAATTCCACCAACCAAATAGGAATATGAGATGATTACACATCTTTAGAAAACAATGAAAGATTTTATTTATTTATTTATTAAGAATTCTAAACTAATTATGAAAAACTTTTCCTATTTTCATAAAATAAAAAGAAATCACCGAAGGTAATCGAAATCCTTAATCAACCATGAGTTTTTAATGATCAATAATAATGACACCATAATAGATATAGTTATTTCACCAAAATTACATGAGTACAATAATCATCATTAATGAATATGAGAATATTATTGGTGATAAATTGCTGAAGTGACCAATATTTTCAAAAATTAAAAAAGGCATAACAACCCATGCTGCCATGCACCCTTCACAATGTTCTCTATAAATCATGGCACAATTTTAAAATAAGATTCTCCAAATCTTGAATTAATAACAAAACGTTATTAAAAAAATTCTGACACGTTAACTGTATTAATTTCCAATTATTTAAAGTTACGAGCACAGACATTAAAGTCATGCTCTATTTTATTTGGTATACATATATTGTCATTATATGATTTTTCTAATTGGCATACACATTATTACAAAGATGCCAAATAAAATCAATTTCAAACCTAAGAACCGATTTAATATACCATATATAAATTCAATTCACATATTATAGCATACTATTATTGTATCGAGTCGATATCCGAATTCTCGAAAATTTACCAGGTTTCTTGGTCCTTTACCTTAGTAGCCGCATTAACAATTAAAAAAAACTAATAAATTATTTAGTCAAGCTAATTATCGATCTATACATCAATTATTTTGTATTATAAATAACTATTAATTAAATGCTTCAAATATTATTCTGGAAGAATGGAACATAATTATGCTTTTTCACACACCAATTAACTGGAATCAATTCAAAAATTCCATAAGCCTTACCCACAGATATATTGAAATTAATATTTGATTTGCAAAATTATTATAAATTAAAAGAACACCAATGTGTATATGCAAATTCAATTTAATACCCCAAGACAAATATATCCAACATAGTTCATCATATATGAACCTCAATTACCATTATCATATATGCTGCCATAATTTCTCTTGAATGTGTAGTTACCAAATTGGCATAATACATATTTAAACACATGTACATGTATTAATATAAAATGTTACATCAAATTGCCATACTAATGAAATATTAATTACGACATCATGATTATTTTCAGGAACCAACATTATGAGTCAATTTTGAATTCCCAAAAATAAAGGCTAATTAAGAATTTAAAATTCTCATAACAAAAAAAACCCCAATTTGATGTTGGAGTTGATTATCATTAATTAATCCAATAAACTGCATTTCAGATCAATTAATTTATCCCGGCATAAACAAATTGATTAAATGTAATCAAATATCCCAACTTATCATCCTCGAAAATAGATGATTCTTTAAATCTGAATCCGTAATAAAAATTTACGAAAATTAATCCACAATCTTAATTTTCAATTACCACGAAAAGCAATTCTTAATACCAATGTTAAAAGAATTACTAATTAATACTGAGAATCACTCAACATGTGCACAGACTTCAAGATAATTTCATGTAACAATCTCATAATTAATAAGAATTCCAAGCATGTCGAAATCCAAATAGCCAAATATGGATTTAATTTACCAATTGTAAGTCAACTAAATCCATAACCAAACGTGATTAATCGAAATTAACCAGATCAATTGCTACAGTGTTAAATTAATGATCCGATAAAATTCACAATAATTCATCAAATCTCAGATAATCATGAATAGATTGGCTCTGATACCACTTGTAGAAAATAAATTCATAAATCTTAAAACCTTAACCCTATCATGATTAAATGAGATCTAAACTGTAAAATACGGAAGTGTACCTTGATCCAATGAGTCCTCTAGGCTATATATTGCATAATAATATATTGCCCACAATTAGACTATATTGAAAATTAAAAATTTCCAACATTTCAATCAAAACACCCTCTTTCCTTTTTTATACACATGCACACACACATCCACTAAAGTCTTCTCTAACGGCAAGTACTTTTTTGCTGAGTTGGCAAAAGTAAAAAACATAAAGAACAGTCTTTTTGTATTGGGAGAGGTAGAAGTTTTTTATAAGATTTTATGCACACTACCCAGGTTTTTTAAAATTGGAGAGAGTGAAAAACGAGAGGGCGGGAATCACGGTGAAACAATAGAGCGCCTAACCCTCACGCGTGGCATGGGGCCCGTGCTGCTCCCACCCTTTTTTTAATTCTTTTTTAATTCGCTGCTCATTCCACTCTTTTTTTTAATTATTAACATCTTTTTTCTTAGTTTTTTAATACTAAATTTCTTTATTAAAAAAAATTAACTAATTTTTAGCAAAAAATTTTATAATACTAAAAAGATTTTTTTTTAAATTTTAATAGGTTTACTTAAAAAAATTATCCCTCCCTTTTATTTTCTTTAATTTAAATTTTCATATATTGGTATACTAACATATATTAATTTATCTTTTGAAACGTTAACCTATCTTCTGAAATATTAATATACTTTATGAAATGTTAATCTTTCTTCTGAAACATTAATCTATCTGTTAAAACGTTAACATATCTTCTGAACATCAGTTTATCTTTTGAAATGTTAATTTATCTTTTGAAACGATAACCTATCTTCTGAAACATTAGCATATCTTTTAAAAATATTAATCTATCTTCTGAAACGTTAATCTATCTTTTGAAACGTTAATATAAATTATAAAATGTTAATCTATCTTCTGAAACGTTAACCTATCTTTTGTAACATTAATCTATCATGTGAAATGTTAATCTATCTTTTGAAACTTTAACCTATCTTCTGAAACATTAACATACCTTTTGAAATATTAATCTATCTTCTGAAATATTAACCTATCTTATGAAATTGAATTGGATCCCAAAAAACTCAGTTTTTGGATTTATTGTTGGGGAGGAGTTTTGTTTTGTAGGTAGAGATTTTTCACTTTTGAGGTGGCACTGCCGTGGCGCAAAAAAACCTGCTTTTTGTGTTGAACCACTATGGAAGGCAATTAAAATATGGGGCTAACACTCTTACTAATACAATTATTTCACTATACATTAAATAATAATACTTCTTAATCCATGAGTAAAAAGCAAAAGACCCTCTTGCTATGCGACAGAGGGAGCATATTTTAGTATGGCAAAGATTTGTATGAGATTTACGTGAAATGAATAAAAAATTATAACATTATTATTACTTTCGCAATAAAATGTCATTATTTTCACGATAAAATATTATCATTTTTCAGTTATCATATCATAATATATTAAAAATGGCTTAACAAGTGTTAACATTTTTTTTTCCATTTTATCCTCACCTATTTTCCTTTACTACACTTTTAGCCTTTATTTATCATATTATATTTTATAATATATTAAAAATGACATAATTAATTACATCATAATATGCGAATGAACCGAAGAGACTAATCAATTATTATAAAATATTTATCATAATTTTTACTTAATTAATAAACTTTATTAACATAACTTTTTAACTTCAAAGCAATAAATTTTATAAAGTTATTTAATATGTGAATGGACTCAAAAGACTAATCAATTATTATAAAATGTTGGATAGCCTTTTGTGATATCTCATTTGAAAAATATTGTTCATTTTCATTTAGACACTAAAATTCCTTGAAGACATATGGATGCTAATTTGATGTATTGAGGTGATTGTGATCTACTCTCAAGTGCATATTCAACAGATTGTGTACGTTACTTCGACTCACATCTCACACACATTTGTCGTCATGGATTCTTAGTTCTTGATAGTTTAGAAAAAGTAGTTTGTAATCAATAAATTTACTAAGTCCTCCAGCAGCTTTGATATGTGGAGTATTAAAATTTTCAATTGTATGTATGTTTAGAAATAGTATTATAGAAGTTTAATAAATAGTGTACATGTATTGTTCAATATATTTGAACATAACTATGTTTAAGTTACTTCACTCCTCTATGCATTATTTGATTATTATTATTATTATTATTATTATTATTATTATTATTATTATTATTATTATTATTTTAAATTATCAATAGATTCATATATGGGACAATTTTTTTAGCCCATTGTTTCTCTAAAAAAACAATGATGTATAAAAGAAAAACTATTCGCAAGAGTTCAAAAGAAATATATTATAAAACGAAAAACGGAAATTAAAAAATTCATCTCAATTCATGAGGACTGAGGTTAGTTATGTAAATAAAAAAAATCACACTACATTAATAAAGTATAATCATCACATAATATAATATATTTGTAATTTATATTGCAAATATTTTATTATCAGACAATAATATATATACATAAAACACCATATAGAAGGTCCCCTATTTTTATCACGATAAAAAAAATCAAAATATTAATATTTAGAAACACCCTAACAAAAAATATGTACATCTTTCATCCTAATCAATTAATTTAACCGATTATAACTTCATTAAATTCTTAAGAATGCGCCATGGAGAATAATTCTAAATGATTAGGAATATTATTTCTAGACTTCTATTAAACTGTGGTATGCAAAATGAAAAGGTTACAACGAATGAGACATGAGGGAAGAAGTTATAGGGCAAGTAATAATTAGGAATATCACTCATATTAATCTTGAAATTCTAAGAGTTTAGAAATAATAATTGCAGGAAGTTAGAGTGATTCTTAAAATTTTTCAATTGTATGTATGTTTAGAAATAGTATTATAGAAGTTTAATAAATAAGTTATGAACAAAAAGTTAAAATCACAATTAAAATTCACTTTAAATTAAAATTTCCTTACCTTGAAAAAAAAATTGTAAATATTCTCGATAAATAGTATTTAAAAAAATTTAACATCAAAAGTAATTAAATAATTAAAATGTCAGACCATTTAAGTTTTCTTTTAGAGTATTGCGTGACTTCTCCTTTTCTGTGCGACACCTATCCATTTGTTTGTGGATTGACGCATGCCTAGCAACATATATTTTGATGAGGTATTTTCCTTCCCTTTATTTTGTTCGTTGCTACTATAAATTTTATTTATAAAATGTGGAGTATCTATTGAAAACATGATAAAGCTTATTTGCATGACTCCATAATTAATTATAATGTTTTGGTTTTTAGAACTCATTATATGATTTTCTCAAAATTGATAATCTGATAAGTTACTGATGTCAATATTTAATTTGCGTATGTTGTCCGAAAGCTGAAAGGGAACCAAGAAATAAGAGCGTGTATAGTAAGATATTTCTTTATTTCTTTTACTTAATTAATTGCTCATGAAGATCCCATATCTCTATATGGAAATTTTGTTTTAAGACATTGTTTCTTCAAGTATAAACTCTCTTTGCATTTTATTATAACATTAATTATTAGCATATTTCTTTCAGATTGATGGTATGCACCCTCTCATTCATTATAAATTATTTACCCTGCTCAAAATCCTTTGAGTGCACATTTAATTTAGGATAATGAAGCATTAAGGAAAGTGGAGGTGAGAAGGTGTTTTATCGAGGAATCAGCGATGGAGAATGGGTCTTCGCGAGCATAATATGGTGGAACGGTTGCAATTGGAGTTTCAATTAAATTACCATAAACAATCTTGACAAGAAATTCCTATTATTTGATTGATAAATTTTTGATTTTCGGTTTAATGTTCATCGCTCTATGTTGAGCTAGGAGAGTATAAAAAGCTCTGAATGTTCATGATATGGTCGGTAATATTTTATTTCCTCTAATTTATTAAGAAATAAAAATCAAAGAGGTACTGATCCACATGATCACTTCATTTGTATCTCATGTAATATTTTCACCAAATCCATGTTGTTGATGTCTGTAAATGTCATGTTATGTACATGTCCCATATTTGTTTGTGCTGTGGAGAAACTATTTGGATTCTTATGCTGCCTTGAGTTGAGAGACTAACTCATATTAGAAATAGATTGGGAAATAAAAAAAAAATAAAGTGCCCTTGGAAATTCAAAATCAAAACCTTAAAAAATCAACCACACCACCTCACTTTTGAATCTTCATAAATGTCCAATTAAGTATCAACCAAATGTTAACACCTTACATTTTTAAATGTTTTAAAAATGTCAAATTAACCATGACACTCCACATTTTAGAATTTCCTTTAAAAATACGTAACTTTAAAGTTTAATGATATAGATTATAGAAGATTGTGTTGAAAATTAATATTTTTTAATAAGAAAACTACATTAAAAAAAATATATATATATATCCCACTACAAAGTATGACGTGCATGTAACGTGCATCGCACGTCTATAAAACTAGTATCATAAATTGTTCATGAAATAATTCATTGCATTATTATCACTTTTCATTAATTAAGTATCATTTTTTTATGAATGATGTTATCAATTTTTATCCATCTGACATAAGGACTTACGTAAAACAATCTCACACAAGACTTGTCATTTTAGTATTATATTTACGTTTTATGATCTTAACACGTAAAAGAAATATATAATTTATATCCTGAAAAATAATCTTAAAAAAAAGTTTAATTTTTTATCTATTATAATAGCATTCATCTAACAGGTAGAATGAAATAAAAATATAACAAGATATTCAATGTGATGATATATATAGCATGAGGTAGTGTATAATACGAGGAAAATATAATATTTTGTTATGTAACGTATTCCCGAGCTAGCATATGGTTCTTTCAGTATTTCAATACTCAATTTCAGTTCTCCATCAGTGCAAATTATACCTCTGAAGGACAGGGAGTAATCAAAGGAACAACTTTAGATGATAGAGGGCAGGTTGTAAAGGTATGGTCAGCGCCCTGGAGAATGGAGCTACAATGCACAAACTTTTCTTCTTGAGGCAGTGAAGATAGCAATGGCTCAAGCTTCTAAATTTGGTTGGAGAAACATTTGTATTATGATTGATGATGAGGATATGACTCGTAACTTGAGCAACAACGACATGCTGGAGGCTCAAGATACTACTATAGCCAAAGCCATCAATTCATTGAAGCATAAGTTTGAGCAGATTGTGTTCATGAATGCTAAATGTTCTAATCAAGAGTTAATTTCGTTTTTTAGCTCCCTTTTTTTTTTTTGCTTTCCCTCATTGATAGAGAGTAATTCTATTCCCATCACTAGATAGTCATTTAGTTGATATTGGGTTCATTTTCTTAGTCATTAGGTTTTTGTACTATGTTATATTCTATTTTTAGTAATGAAATGAAATCCTATCGTTTGAGAAATAAAATTCAATTCTTATCTTTTTGGTCCATTGGTCTTATCTGATCGAAAAATTGTAAATATTGTCAGAATTCTCAATTTAAATCCTCCATGTTCTGTAAAATTTGGGGATTTTGTTAAAGTTGTCATTGTTACAAAGTATTCAATAAATTTAGGTAAAGAGAAAATTGTGCAATTTGGAGGGACGATGTAAATTATAAACAAAGTGAATTGAAAATTGATGGTAAATTTTGAAATTAAAATATACTCCCTCCATCCAGCGTTAACGTTGGCGTTTACCTTTTGCACGGATATTAGTATAATATTTTAATGTACAGTGAGGTGAGAGAAATAACATTTAATGTAAAGTGGGTAGTTATATTAGTATTATGTGTGTGTCTTGCATTGAATAATTAATTATTTTGTATTGGTCCAACATGATAAAAAATAAAATGTAAATCTTAACTTGGGACAACCCAAAATGGAAAACTTAAACGTTATATTGTGAGGATATTATGCCTGAGTTATATACTTATATTTTCCTTTTGCAGTGAAATGGTACTAAGGGAGTATTAAGTATGACTAGATTTTTAAACATAAAGAACAGATAATGAGATGATGTTTCTCAAAGCAGTTCTAGCAAAGAAAAAAGGTTCATAGCAGAGAATAGAAGATACATAATCATGATTGATTAAGGTTCATAGCAGAGAATAGAAGATACATAATCATGATTGATTAGATATCCTATCCTAAATTTTAGTCATTAAAATACTGCGGTGCAGAATAAAAGTAAAGAAATAAAACAACAGGAAACTAATAAGTATATATATAATGGCATATATCAATAAGACTATGTCAAGCCCTCACATTTGTCACTGTTCCATCACCAATGGCTCCTCCGTCGCTTCCCAACTCAATCGAGGTTGAATCTACGAGCCACTGCAGGAAGGTAACGGAGGTCAGGGGGTTATATCAGAGGTAATGATTGATCTTTCCTTTGACTAGCCTCTAAAAATGGTAAGCTTACATAGACATGACAATCGACACATGACTTCGAAAAAATCAGCAGAAACTGTCTTGTGCCTCATAATAATTGGTGAGAAGCCAAAAATACAATATTATGGGTTAATTGCAAAAAAAAAAACCACGGACTTTAATCCTATTGCAAATTAATCCTCACATTTGAGAAATTGCAAAAAAGAACACTACCTTAAAGTATTATTGCAGATCAAAACTTTACCACCTCTAATCTTTCTAGTGAAAACATGATAATCCATCTTTAAATTTTCTAATGGAAGTGGAAATTCAAATTATTAACACGAATCAACCCCAAAAGATGCATTATTTTTCTGTGAACTTCCTACCACACCCTGCTGCATCACAGTCCACAGAGAACTGTGACACAGCTGGCACAAGTCTTGTTGCAAATCCCCTATTTCGAACTGCTAAGCTACGTTCCCTTAAGATATTAACTTTTACCCTTATTACTGAATATTCAACTGTTCCAAACATCCTTCTAATTGATTTATTTATCTAAATTCTCATATACATCCCTCTTGGTCATCCATCATCTTGCCAATTCCAGCAGCAATCACATATTAAACAGTTACATCTTCTGTTCGTTGGCTATGGTTTGGGCAAGTTGGTAACTATTTCCTTCTCTAAATTTGTGGCATTAATATTAAGATTCCTCAATGTATTAGACAACATATTTCTAAAATGTATTAAATAATTCAAAAACAAATAGAGAACAAAATCTTTTTCATCTAAGAACACTGTTTTCTTAGTTAATAAACATACAGCATAAAAAATGAAAACAAGATGTTTAAAATAACTATACAGTAGCACATACAATGACCACAAAATTGCAGACGGTCGATGAATAGGAATAAACACAGACTACAGAGTTTTAGAGAGACTAACCTGGAGTTCTTGTTCTGATTTTTTATATCTTTCATCATAATCTCTCATTTGTAGGTAAAATTTATGCAACTGCACCAGTGACAACATTTAGAAACAATTGCCAAATGCCGGGATTTCAACCTAGAACAATATAGCTGTTGACGGTACAAATACTACCTTGGCTAGTTGCATGCGACGACGAGAAGTCAGCTTTTTTGCTGCAATTAATGAATCTTCCAATTTCTAGGGTGACAAATAATTCTTAGGGGAAGAACAGTGAACCATTATAAAGAATGATATACGAAAAAATCCTAAATAACACCTGTATCAGCAAATAAATTGTTTACCTGGTATTTTTCCTGTAATTTAGAAACGTCTTTTTGTTTGTCTGCAACTAATTCTTCAATATGAGATATCTGATCAGAAATTATTGTTTTAATACTGAAATTAGTGAAAAGGGTATCACGAAAACAAGGATAGTTGATCAACCAGCAAAAAGTATCAAAGTCATTTCATGACATTGTCCCACAAATCATAGATATTAATCATTGAACATACAAATCGACACTACCTACAAATTAATTTTATAACAAAAATGCAGAGTAATGTATGGTATATTAACTTGTAAATCAAGGAGATGGTAATCAGATTCAACTTTTATGTAAGGCACATTGGATGTAACTAGATATAAATAATTTTCTCAGGATATTGGAACAGTAAAAAGGAGCGAGAATGGTGCTGTCAACAGAGATAAAACTTACTATATCCAGTTGTCGCATATTAGTCTAGGCGTCCATCCAACAATACAAAGAATAACCAATTTATACAACAATGTCAACAAGCAATTTGGGTTTCATACAGAATACAAAGAAATCCATCCCCCATCCCCCATCCCCCAGCATATGCACGGAGCACTCACCCCTTACCATCTCATCTCCACACCATATATACACTCTAACTACCTTCATCCACTGCTACCACTACAGCACCATAACGTCTGACTAACCCTATTTGTAATTTGTATGTCTCTCTATCCATGAAACCATTAATCATGACCATCTCCATCCCTAAAGTATCAGTTTGTCACACTAGTTTGATAAACATAACAGACCAGTTTTGACATAGTGAGATGCCCGGATAAAAGGATAGGAAAAAGTCACAAGTGGCCAAATTTTCTTCTGCCTCAGTAATAAAGTTCATAATGAATGTAGAATGTAGATCAACAAACTCGCTCATCCCCTTAAATAAGGTCATCCCCACATACTGTCAACAAGTTTCTCAAAACAACCAACCAAATCAATTATAGAGATATCTGATAGGAATGCAATCAGACTGAATATGAATTCAGTTTGAACTTAAAATAGTTAACAGCCATGAGGAATTCCAAGGAAATTCAGAGCACACTGAGATGAGTACTAACAGGCAAGAAAACTGCAGCGTAAGGTGAACCAAGAATTCTTCTTTTCTTTTTTTTTTTTTGATGTCCAATTAGTAAAAACTTCCAAGCAAACACTCCTGAGTTATAGAGACAGAGCTAGAGTATTGTCATAAACATGTTGCATCATATTGTCCAGCTTTAATAATACAAGTACTATATACCTCCTTATGAAATGCTTCAAGCTTCTGATTTGAAACCACCAATTCGCTTTCACCCTGGAAGATGCAGAAAATAGGAACATAATAGTTTGTAGTCAACATATGTCAAACAGATGTAAATAATTACATTTAAGAAAATATTAAGAGCTCAACCTGATCTTGATCCTGGTCATCATTGAAAGACTCAGAAGACAGCTCTCTACTCCCATGATCATCAAATCTGGACCTGCTCAGGCATAAATAGTTACAAATTCTACACCAACTTTCCCTTAAATAAACAACAATTACAATAAATAAAGTGCAGCAGCTATAGTTAGAAGATACAGCACTGATAACACACTGTACGACAACAGTAGAAAATACCAAGGTAGTTAATCATCAAAATTGACTCTACAATATAATCAAACATCTGAATAATTGATCAAAACATGAACATTTTCATGGTTAGACTGCCTGAAAGATTGCCAGAAAAAGTCCATAATGAATCATAACTACAGCAATCTACATGCTTAGATCAACTGGAATAACTGGTTTCCTTACAGATTTTAGAGATATAGTTCAACCGTTATTATCAAGGCTTCAATTATCACTTATTAAGACCGTCTATTCATCCGATAGTAAACCTGCTATACGTAAAGAAAATGAATATTCAGAGAGAGATTAAAATAATTGCAGCAACTGTTTTTGAAAAGGAATTCAGAGTTATGGTGACAGCTCTTGCAGGCTTAAAGATATCATCAGAGCAGATTTAGGAACAGAAAAATAAACAAAGAATTTCCGAGATCTTTCAACGTTTCCTGTCAATAATAGGAAATAGTCCAAACTTTTACCTGTGCAGAAAACGAACTTGTTGCTGATTATCCTTGTCCCCACTTTCATGATGAATGGGGTTTCTCAGTTGCTCGTTATTCTTTTCACCATCTCTTCCCCAGGCACGCCTGCGCTTTCTTATGTGCTCATGCTCCCCATCATCTGCATGCCTACCATGGTCCTGCAATCTCTCCTCATCCGCATAATGATCCCTGCTACGATCACGTACATGACTGCGGTCATGACCTTTCTCACTGTTTAGGTCATGGTCATAAGACCTTTCCCTATGTCCTTCCTGATGACTGTGTCGATCATAATTATCATCTCTTCCTCGAACTCTTCCCCTATTACCATCAATATTCCTATCCAAATCATGTTGAGAACTATCACGGTTAAAGTTTGGTCTCCCTCCCCTAGTCCGCACATCACTGACCTTAACAACTCGCCCATTAATAGTCTGGATCAAAGCTTAATTACATCAATATTTCGAGGGATACACAGATCAAGAGACACAACCAAAACTAGTAAGACAAGCATTTGTCTGAGGCGGAGTGAAAATAAAAAATCTAAATTTTACATTTCAAATCAGTTAAAGAAAAGAGAGAGGGGATAATATGGCACCTTGCCATCCATTTCCTTCATGGCTTGCATTGCCGATCTTGGATTAGCATAAGTAACAAATCCATAACATTTTCCCCCAACAGATCGGTCATTGATTATCTGAGAATCAGATCATAACAGTATTTGCTTAATGACCATAAGTTACTTAGGGCAAGAAACACAGATGCAGGTATAAAAATAAATATATGAATAGATTCCCAAAACACACTAATTCAATATACTATACAAATCAGATTAAACAAAATAACTTCCCCATTAAAATCACAACAAAAGTGATGCAGGTAGTAAAATGTCATAAAAAGCAGCAGGACAGTAGAACTTCTGAAATACAAAATACTCCTACAAATTTGTTTATCAGTATATTGATAATAAAAGAATTAGTGCCCAACCATAGAGCCTTGTTATTATTTGGTTCAAACTTTTAGTGCATAGATATAGGGCGTTGAAATTTTTAAATTTCAAAGCATATGTTCGAGCACACAAGTGTCAATTCGTGTTTCTATTGATTTAGGACACTAACATAACTTCTCGGACTGAAAGAATTTCTAAAATTCAAAATCCCACGTAGGACGTCAAACAAAGTCATGTAAATGGTTCTAGTAACTTCTACCTTAGCAGATAAGAAGATTGAAACAGCTCCCAGGAAACATCTGACTCAAAAAAAAAAATCTCTGTGCAGATATTTGAAACTGGAAAATAGATGATTGCGTTATAATTAAGAGATGTGGTTGGTGGGAAGTTTTCAAATGCCACATAAAATAAAATTTCATCTACTTGAGCTATGAAGAAATGAACCTACCCAAACAGCATCAATAGATTAGTTATTATGGAAACCTAACGATGTCAATTGAACTAACTTGCACATTGAACTAAATAGCATACTCGAGCAGTGCTTGAATGCAGAAAATGAACTTCTACAACAAGAAAAAATACGTATGCAACAAATCTGGTAATGGAAATTCATGAGAACAGAGGAAACCATACAAACTTACAAGGTGAAGTCCAAAGCTCAAATTCAGTAGAATTATGAAATAAGGATTTGGAATTGGCAATGCCTTATATTTCAAAACCTAGGTAAGAGAAAACAGCGATAGGCAGGGGGAGGAGCAAACCTTGACGGCGATTATGGCGCCATAACCGTAGAAAACTCTGCGAAGGGCATCCTCTGAGATATCGTAGGGTAGGCCACCAACGTATATGGAACTGGTGTCATCGAGTGTCATTCTTTCTCTCTTACCAAAAACGAAATTACACAGCTACAGTTGCAATTGATATAGAATGTGTGCCCTAATTTATGGTTGCCCTCTTTTCATTTGGTAATTGTAAGCAATTAAAATTCACGGTCCAATCAAATGGTGACACGTGGATTTTATTGATTAAATATCAATTTTAATTTATTATATTTTATTTTGGGGATTTAATAAATTAATTCCTAAAATAGATTAATAAATAATTGATAATTAATTTAATACCCAACAAATTAAGTAGGGTTTAAATTAAGTAAAGCTTGACCCCTAAGTTAAGTAAAGCATGGAAGGTTCCAGAATCAGGTCAAATTAAGCAATGACCAATCAAGCCGTGATATATTTGGAACGGCCCAAGCCCACAGTACCAGGCCAAATCTATCTTGGACCAATCAGATTGCAAGTTATTTATGGGACATACTCATCCTTCACCTATATAAGGAGCCCTCCTTTATTCACTCCACACACATTCAAAGACTTGAAGACATAAACGCTCTGAAGAGATCAAGAACACGAGCAGCGCTCCCTTGAGATCTTCAAGCATCTTCAAGTCAAGAACGTCAAGCGATTCGGGATTAAGGTGCGGAGCCCCCCCAAATCAAGCGTTCTTCATACACTAAGTTCTTCGGTGTTCTTCGCGCCAAGAACAACATACGACCCGGGATTAAGGTGCTAAGCCCCCCAGATCGAGTGTTCTTAGGATCAAGTACGTTTAATCCAAACAAAGGCTCGACGCTTCTGGATTAACGTTATAAGGTCCCAAATCCGAGTTCGGACAAGCTTCAACTGAAGATCCGACTCAACATACACAAGTCAAGTCAAAGTCAAAGTCCAAATTGGTTCGAGAGAAGAATCAGAGGATTGATAGAGATTGTTTCCTAAATTATCAAGTTTAATCCTTCTGGATTATTATTGTAATTCTCATGTATTTATTTTATTATAAATACAATATTTGTTGTTACAAATTTTGGCACGCCCAGTGGGACAGTCTCTACCTCTCATCTCTTCTCTCTACAAGCTCGAAAGTACGATATGACTCCTGTCAGGATTACTGTAGGTAGGACTGCTGCTTCTAAGCTTTCAGAGGCATTGACTGAATATGTTGCTGTTGTTACAAGGAGCATATCAGAAAAAGCTCGTTCGGAAGCCTCATCTGGATCCAACCCTTCGGTTGAGGAGGCTTCGAGAAAACAACTACCTATGAAAGATGATAGTGATGAAGATTCTGCATCTTCAAACTCTTCATCTGACTCCGTTGCAGCTCCAGTAATGATGGCAGGCGCCACGACTGTTGAGGAACAATTAGCAAACATGATGAAAGCTATCGAGGGGCCCACGAAACACATAGAAGCTCAAGACACAAAGATCTCCCAATTGATGAAAAGAGACATCGCGGAGACTAGCCGTGCAAATGGAAAAGGAGTCATGAAAGATAGTGAAGTAGAAGAGGTCACAAGGCGCCAGACTATTGAAAAGGAGCAAACTCAATGAACGTTTCCACTTTCAGCTGATGGAATGCTCCAAGTAGATCAACTCAAGGATATTATACTTGGAACAATAAAAGAGAGGTTTGAGGAGAATTCCAAGCCTACTGTTACTTATGTCAAGCCATACACGAAAAGAGTGGACAACTTGAAGTTGCCAGCTGGCTACCAGCCTCCCAAGTTCCAACAGTTTGATGGCAAGGGAAACCCGAGGCAGCATATAGCACACTTTATTGAGACCTGCCATGACGCTGGTACTTATGGAGACCATATGATAAGGCAGTTCGTTCGCTCTCTCAAAGGAAATGCATTTGATTGGTATATCGACTTGCAAGCTGAATCCATTGATAGTTGGGCACAAATGGAACATGAGTTCCTTAATCGTTTCTACAGCACGAGGAGAACTGTTAGCATGACTGAGTTAACTAATACTCGTCAGTTGAAGAAAGAACCTATGATTGATTATATCAATCGATGGAGAAATTTGAGTTTAAATTGCAAGGACCGATTATCCGGAGAGTCTGCTATTGAGATGTGTATCCAAGGGATGGAATGGAATCTCCTTTATATACTCAAAGGAATTCAACCTAAGACTTTCGAAGAGTTGGCTACTAGGGCACATGACATGGAATTAAGTATGGCTGCTAGTGGAATCAAACATTCACCGATGTCGGACTCCTACAGGTTTAAAGATAAACAAGATTTCAAAAAGGGGGGCAAGTCATATGTTAAAAGTTCCAACAAAGAGTCAATGGCCACAAATATTATGACGGTCAAGGTTCGAAAGAATGAAAAGGAAGACAAAGGGAGGCAAGTTGCCCAAGAGTGGGGGCAAAGAAGGTTAACTCTGAAAGAGATTCAAGAAAAGGACAAAGGGAGGCAAGTTGCCCAAGAGTGGGGGCAAAGAAGGTTAATTCTGAAGGAGATGCAAGAAAAAGAGTATCCATTTCTGAACTCAGACCTTTCTGGCATATTTGATGATCTGATGAAAAATAAGCTCCTTGACCTTCCTGAGATGAAACGTCCAGAAGAAGCCGGCCGAACTAATGACCCAAAATACTGCAAGTATCATAGGTTGGTGAGTCATCCAATTCATGATTGTTTCGTTCTTAAGGAAAAGATAATGCAACTAGCTAAGGAAGGGAAAAACGTGTTAGAAAATGAGGCAGACACAAACTTCACTTCTGTAAAAGAAAGTCATGATGAAGGCTCATGTCATGTCGTGAACGAGGACAATGAAAACGAACAACTTGAAACTAAGGGTAAAGCTTACTCCATGAAGGTGACCTTCACGGATGAAGATATGTTGTTGGGTATGCAATCTCATAATCGACCTCTATTTGTGACTGGTTACACTAAAGGGATGCGAGTGAATCGCATACTTATTGATGGAGGTTCGGCAGTGAACATTTTGTCCTTGAGAATGTTGAAGAAGATAGAAATACCACTGGATGAACTCAACCATAGCCGATTGATGATCCAAGGGTTCAACCATGAGGGGCAAAGGACTCTCGGCACAATAGTTCTTGATTTGCTAATTGATGAGATGAAATCCACAGTCCTTTTCCATGTTATTGATGCAAAAACTCCCTACAACATGCTTTTGGGGCGTCCATGGCTACATGAGAATGGCGTGATTCCTTCTACATTACACCAGTGCTTCAAATATAGTGAAGGTGACAACGTGAAAAGAGTATTCGGTGACGACAAGCCATTTACTGAAGCTGAAGCTTACTTTGCCGATGCTAAATATTTCTTCAAGAGTACGAAGGAAGTAAAGCGTGAAGAAGCCCCAGTGCAAGATAATGGGGGCAATAAACAAATAAAGGATGAGGAAGGTAGTACATCATCTGCCACTCTCAAGGGGAACAAAGGCAAAGGGCTTGAGACCTCAAAAGAGTTGACATTGCCTCTAACAAAAATTGATGCTAGTAAACTTTCTTCTCCACAACTCAAAGGATTCACACGTCCTATTGAAGGACCAAAGACCGAACACGGTGAAGTGTTTGAAGCCGAAATAACCAAGTCGTATAGTCCACAAGCTTATAAACTCCTTATGAAGGCTGGTTATGAACCAAGGAAAAAAGCGATGGCGAGCAAGGTGTGTCAAGAAACTATCAACCCACCAGGACAGGGGCTCAATGTTACTCAGAAAATGTTGAAAAATAGTGGTCACACTATCAAGAAGGCTAAGCCAGGTTTGGGATATGTCCCTCAAAAGCCAGTCCGCATTGCAATTAGAAGAGCAAGTACAAATTACATTACCGAGGAAGAAGCTTTATCCACGGAGGATATGTTTGACGCAAGTAGTAGGGAAGTCAAGAGAATATCTGTTTTCGAAAGGCTTGGGAGTGTTTTTGAAAGGCTTGGACCCTGTAAAGGGAAGTGTAGGAGCAAAATCATGTCAAGTCCCTTAACCTCCGAAAACTCCAGAGTCAAAATCCTTCTCGCATCAAGCGGCGAAATATCTGGACTATCTCAAGTGGAAAAGTATTGAAAGCTAAGGTGCGAAGAATCGTCTTTACCAAAGATGATAGTAATAATGATAGAGAAAGTGTAGCTTCCACCAATCATATTACTGCTGTGGAAGATTCTCAAATGGAGGAAGTAGATGCTGAAGATGCCCCTCCACAATTTGAAGAATGAGTAAAAGCCACTGTTGATGAGTTGAAAGAAATTAACTTAGGTGATGAAAATGACCCACGTCCTACCTACATAAGTGCTCTGCTGAATGTTGAGGAAGAAACAAAGTATGTCAGTCTTTTGCGAGAATTCAGAGATGTCTTTGCATGGTCGCATAGGGAAATGCCAGGCTTAGATCCAAAAATCGCAGTGCACCACTTGTCCATTAAAAAGGGAACTCGACCGGTTAAACAAATGCAACGTCGATTTCAACCAGAGTTGATTCTTTTGATTGAGGACGAGGTTAATAATCTTCTTGAAACAGGCAAGATCCGAGAAGTCAAATATCCTACCTGGATTTCTAATATCGTGCCGGTAAGAAAGAAAAATGGACAACTCAGAGTATGTGTTGATTTTCGAGATTTGAATATGGCATGTCCGAAAGATGACTTTCCATTGCCAATTACTGAACTCATGATTGATGCAACAACGGGGCATGAGGTCTTTTCATTTATGGATGGGTCATCTGGCTACAATCAAATTAGTTTGGCTTCTGAGGATCAAGAGAAGACAGCCTTTCGTACTCCGAAAGGGATATATTGCTATAATGTTATGCCATTTGGCTTAAAGAATGCTGGTGCCACTTATCAGCGAGCCATGCAAAAGATATTTGATGACATGCTTCATAAGATTGTCGAATGCTATGTTGATGATATTGTGGTGAAATCAAAGGAAAAGAAAGATCATTTCCATGATCTAAGGCGAGTGTTTGAACGATTAAGAGAGCATCAACTCAAGATGAATCCGCTCAAGTGTGCATTTGGAGTTTCATCCGGGAAATTTCTTGGGTTTGTTGTTCGTCGTCGAGGGATTGAGATTGAGAAAGCAAAGATTGACGCAATCATGAAAATGCATGTGCCTCGGAACATACATGAACTCAAAAGTCTGCAAGGAAAGTTGGCATACTTAAGGAGATTCATATCAAACTTAGCTGGTCGATGCCAACCATTTAGTCATCTCATGAAGAAGGATAGCATATTCGAATGGGATGAAGCTTGCAATAATGCTTTCAACAGCATTAAAGAATACTTGATGAAGGCACCAGTGTTGAGTGCTCCAATACCGGGATGTCCATTAGTCCTTTATCTAGCTGCTCAAGAGCGTTCTGTGGGAGCTTTACTTGCACAAGAAAATGATGATGGTAAAGAAAGAGCACTATATTATCTAAGTAGAACCATGACTCCAAACGAGTTGAAGTATTCACCCATTGAGAAGATCTGCTTATCCCTTATCTTCGTAATTCAGAAGTTGAAACATTATTTTCAAGCTCACACAGTTCGGCTAGTTTCGAAAGCCAACCCACTAAAATTTGTCATGTCAAAACCAGTACTCTCTGATCGGCTTGCAAGATGGTATCTCCAACTTCAACAGTTTGAGATCGTGTACGTCCCTCAAAAGGCCGTAAAAGGACAAGTGTTGGCAGATTTTCTAGCTGATCATCCAATGCCTGCTGAATGGGAACTATCTGATGAACTCCCCGATGAAGATGCTTTCACTGTGGACATAGTTTCTCCTTGGAAGATGTATTTCGATGGAGCATCTCATAGAGAGGGAGCTGGTGCGGGAGTCGTGTTTGTAACATCCAGTGGTGAAGTTCTACCTTTCTCATTTTCCTTAACAGAAAATTACTCTAACAATGTGGTTGAGTATCAAGCACTCATACTTGGTTTGGAAATGGCCGTCGATATAAAACAACTACACCTTAGAGTGTATGGTGATTCGCTATTAGTAATAAATCAACTCCTTGGAGTGTATGAAGTGAAGAAGCCTGAGTTGTTCCCCTATTACAAGTATGCTCAAAAGCTTATGGGTTATCTCGGTGATGTTGATATTAAGCATCTGTCTAGAAGAGAGAATAAGCAAGCCGACGCCCTCGCTAAGTTAGCATCAACTATAGCTATGCCAGAAATGCAAATTCAAATACCGGTGTGTAGAAGTTGGGTTGTACCACCAATCTTTGAAGATGATGATTAAGAAGAAGTTGAAAATCATGTGGTGGAGGTTTTCGAAATTGAAGAAGAAGATTGGCGCCAACCACTTGTGGATTATTTAAAATATGATAAGTTGCCTAACGATCCACGACAAAGGGTTGATATTCAGCGTCGGGCACCTCGGTTCATCTACTTTAAGGGTACACTTTATAGAAGATCATTCGATGGAATTTTCTTGAGATGCTTGGGTAAGGAAGAAACTATTCAAGCAATGGAGGAGGCTCACTCCGGAATTTGCGGTGCTCATCAATCCGGACCGAAGCTACATTTCAGAATTAAAAGGATGGGCTACTATTGGCCAACCATGGTGAAGGATTGCATGGATTACGCACAAAGATGTCAAGCTTGTCAGTACCATGGAAATCTGATTCATCAACCTCCGGAGCCTTTGCATCCAACAGTTGCTTCATGGCCTTTTGATGCTTGGGGTTTAGATGTGGTGGGGCAGCTTACAAAGTCATCTGGTGGTCATCTCTACATTCTTGCGGCAACCGATTACTTTTCAAAGTGGGCCGAAGCTGTACCTCTAAGGGAAGTGAAGAAAGAAAATGTTGCTGATTTCATCCGGATTAACATCATTTATAGATATGGTGTTTCGCGCTACATCATCACTGATAATGGAAAGCAGTTCAGCAACAGTTGGATTGATAAGCTATGTGAGAGGTTTGATTTCAAACAAAAGAAATCTTCAATGTATAACGCAGCTGCTAATGGTCTTGCCGAAGCTTTCAATAAAACTTTATGCAGTTTATTGAAGAAAGTGGTCTCCAAGTCAAAAAGAGATTGGCATGAAAGAATCAATGAAGCTTTATGGGCATACCGCACCACCTATAGAACACCTACTCAAGCCACTCCGTATTCCTTGGTGTATGGTGTTGAGGCTGTTGTGCCTCTCGAAAAGCAAATCCCTTCTTTGAGGATGGCCATACAAGAAGGCCTCACCGAGGAAGAAAATGCAAAATTACGTCTTCAAGAGTTGGAAGCGTTAGATGAAAAGAGGTTGGAAGCACAACAAAGACTTGAGTGTTACCAATCTCGCCTTTCTAGAACATACAACAAGAAAGTGAGGGTACGTTCTTTTCAAGTTGGTGATTTGGTGCTTGCTGTAAGAAGACCTATAGTAGTCACCCATCGCGTTGGAAATAAGTTTCTACCCAAGTGGGATGGCCCTCATGTTGTGAAGGAAGCCTACACAAATGGCGCATACAAGTTGATCTCAGAGGATAGCGTGAACATTGGCCCTATAAATGGGAAGTTCTTGAAACACTACTACGCGTAAAATAAATACATGTACAACGCTCCTTGACGCACGAGCCTAAACTGCATGTTACTCCTGGTCCGCATGAGTATAAACTGTGTACGATGAACTCCTGGTCTGCATGAGTATAAACTGTGCACGACAAACTCCTGGTCCGCATGAGTATAAACTGTGTACGACACCCACCAAAGGTAATTATATGTGGTTAAACTATTAATTCACCCCACTCAGATATTTTAAGTGGTTAAAGCATTAAATATCCTACTTTGTCTAAAGTGGTTAAAGAATAGTCACTCCTGGCCCGCATGAGTATAAACTGTGTACGGCACCCCCCATTCAAAACCAAATCATGTCCCTTTGAACTACGTTATGACTTGATCTTCTTAAAAGAGGTACGTAGGCAGCTTAGCACTTTGCTAAGTTCAGTCATAATTTAGGTTATTCACGTTGAGTTTTTGAGGCAAGCACTAAGTTGAAGCATAAGTTGAGAAGCGAAAGGTTGACAATAAGAAGACGGTAGTTGAACACTCGTTGGATGGTGCCACTGAAGATGCTGCTGTCTCTCGTCGTTCCGACGCTCTTCACCCAGATCAGGTAGACGTCCTCAACATTGCCAAGCCATCATCGGCAATAGCATGTCTCTCACCGGAAATTCAGCGTCACCAGTGCACTATCGCTGCTGCTCTTACTGTCCTCGGCCGTTTGGCCACTTTTCCCTGAGGGAAGTTCAGAATACTCTATCAGTGAAGCTCGATACCCATATCAATGACACCATGTTTTGCTCTTTCCATAGTAACACCAAGCGATCACGTGCTAGCAACGCCCGACAGATGCCGATCTCCCGATCGAGAATCATGCGCTGCCATCACCAGAAGATACCACACTGTCGAATCCACTTCCGATTGGCACCCATTACCCCTCTACGTAAACATGAGCATAAACAGCAGCTAAACTCGCACCCTTGCAAAACCATTGAAGCACGCAGCAAGCAGCCGCCACAGTAAGCCATCGCCGGAAATCAAAGCACCACCGTCGCTATTTTCCATTGCGATTTAGCCGCTGATCCCTCGTCGAGGATTGCGTGCTACCACCTTTGGAAGCAAACTTCAAGCCGTTGCAGGAAAGAGTATACTACTACCAGTGCCCGAGCGTCGCCGCTTCCAGTCGTGATTCAGTCACTAATCCCTCATCGAGGATTGCATGCTGCCATTATTGGAAGCAGAGCTTAGCCATCATCCCCTTACAATTCTCAAACCACGACAGTTGTCGTACGCTGATGTAACAAAATGGCAGCCACTGGTGATCGACAAATACTTATGGGAAACACGGGACCAGAAGGGAACCAACTACTGGAGCATGATGCTCACTCGAACACTAATGTGGTGGCGAAACACACGTCGAACTGCCGTTTGAAAAAATTAAGGCTCGCCGTAGATTTCTCAGAAAAGAAAGATGGGCAAGTACAATAACACACGCATAAATACCATGAGAAATAGTAGGGTTGTAGACTGAGATCGTCTTGTAGATCGTTACCCACACCAACGTCAAGACGTGGCTTAGGAATACAACAGAAGACCGGAAGGTCGTTTCTGTCTGCCAACTTGCACAAATTCTATAAAATTGTACAGAAATCTGATCTGGACGTGTCGTTGGAAAGCCCTTGAAGAGAGGTTCGATTTGGCGCATAGATCACCCAAATCAGAGATCAGACGAGGAAGTTATAGCCAAAACCGTCAGGCCGCGCAGGCTGCCAGCGAGAATCAACCTCTACATCAACCCTTGGTGAACGGCTCGCCGTAGATTTTCTCAGACGAGAAAGAGGGGTGAGGACAAGGCTCGCTATCGATTTCTCAAAAGAGAAAGAATAGCAAGGACGAGGCTCACCGTAGATTTTCTCAGACGAGAAAGAGGGGCAAGGACAAGGCTCGCTATCAATTTCTCAGAAGAGAAAGAATAGCAAGGACGAGGCTCGCCGTCGATTTTCTCAGATGAGAAAGAGGGGCGAGGACAAGGCTCGCTATCGATTTCTCAGAAGAGAAAGAATAGCAAGGACGAGGCTCGCCGTAGATTTTCTCAGACGAGAAAGAGGGGCGAGGACAAGGCTCGCTATCGATTTCTCAGAAGAGAAAGAATAGTAAGGACGAGGCTCGCCGTAGATTTTCTCAGACGAGAAAGAGGGGCGAGGACAAGGCTCACTGTCGATTTCTTAGAAGAAAAAGAATAGCAAGGATGAGGCTCGCCGTAGATTTTCTCAGACGAGAAAGAGGGGCGAGGTTCCTACAACAGAAGACCGGAAGGTCGTTTCTATCTGCCAACTTGCACAAATTCTATAAAATTGTACAAAAGTCTGATCTGGACGTGGGATACACCGTTGGAAAGCCCTTGAAGAGAGGTTCGATTTGGCGCATAGATCGCCCAAATCAGAGATCAGACGAGGGAGTCATGGCCAAAACCGTCAGGCCGCACAGGCTGCCGACGAGAATCAACCTCTACATCAACCCTTGGTGAACGGCTCGCCGTAGATTTTCTCAGACGAGAAAGAGGGGCGAGGACAAGGCTCGCTATCGATTTCTCAGAAGAGAAAGAATAGCAAGGACGAGGCTCACCCATGATTTTCTCAGACGAGAAAGAGGGGCAAGGACAAACATGTTACTAAGTTCTTGGTCGAAGGCAGGAGCAACAAGCAAACAAGACGAATAAACAGTTAAAAAAAAAGAGCAAATTAAGGAATTGAAAGCTTACACTTGTAAATTGAATTCTTTGGATGATGTGTTTTGATTGAGTGTTTTGTCTTGACAGCCTCTTGGACCAATGCTGAAGAAAAGAAAAAAATTTAGAAACACTTCATGTTACACTTTGGAAAGAAAGAGGAAAATTCAAATAAGAGAAGGAAGAACCAAGAATTGAAGTGATTATCTTGTTTGTTGAATAGCTTTGATAAAAAATTGAGTTCATGAAGTACCCTTATATAGTAGTGGACTCATGGATAATTATGGAAATTACTAGTGGACTCATGGATAATTATAGAGATTATTGTGAGGTGCGCAAGCTCTACAAAATTGTAGGCGATTCTTTACTACAAATAACTTTGATAATTTTGGGTAAGGTTCATGAAATCTTGGTGAACAAGAAATAAATCTTTTGCGATTTCTTCACAACAAGACATACTGTCCGTGAACAAATCGCAAGGGGGCATTTGTAAGCAATTAAAATTCACGGTCCAATCAAATGGTGACACGTGGATTTTATTGATTAAATATCAATTTTAATTTATTATATTTTATTTTGGGGATTTAATAAATTAATTCCTAAAATAGATTAATAAATAATTGATAATTAATTTAATACCCAACAAATTAAGTAGGGTTTAAATTAAGTAAAGCTTGACCCCTAAGTTAAGTAAAGCATGGAAGGTTCCAGAATCAGGTCAAATTAAGCAATGACCAATCAAGCCGTGATATATTTGGAACGGCCCAAACCCACAGTACCAGGCCAAATCTATCTTGGACCAATCAGATTGCAAGTTATTTATGGGACATACTCATCCTTCACCTATATAAGGAGCCCTCCTTCATTCACTCCACACACATTCAAAGACTTGAAGACATAAACGCTCTGAAGAGATCAAGAACACGAGCAGCGCTCCCTTGAGATCTTCAAGCATCTTCAAGTCAAGAACGTCAAGCGATTCGGGATTAAGGTGCGGAGCCCCCCCAAATCAAGCGTTCTTCATACACTAAGTTCTTCGGTGTTCTTCGCGCCAAGAACAACATACGACCCGGGATTAAGGTGCTAAGCCCCCCAGATCGAGTGTTCTTAGGATCAAGTACGTTTAATCCAAACAAAGGCTCGACGCTTCTGGATTAACGTTATAAGGTCCCAAATCCGAGTTCGGACAAGCTTCAACTGAAGATCCGACTCAACATACACAAGTC
The DNA here is from genome assembly GCA_023678885.1 of Pogostemon cablin. NCBI lineage: Eukaryota > Viridiplantae > Streptophyta > Magnoliopsida > Lamiales > Lamiaceae > Pogostemon > Pogostemon cablin. Next base: position 24,580,370 of record CM042975.1, read on the forward strand.
AAGTCAAAGTCAAAGTCCAAATTGGTTCGAGAGAAAAATCAGAGGATTGATAGAGATTGTTTCCTAAATTATCAAGTTTAATCCTTCTGGATTATTATTGTAATTCTCCTGTATTTATTTTATTATAAATACAATATTTGTTGTTACAGTAATTTATTGAAATTGACATCAATCTCACTATCTCCAGAGTGCAAGCATGGAGTTTTTCAACACTTCTATCTGACCTGCACAGTCATAACTAATAACCACCTACAATTTGCACTTTTTAAGTTCGACACAAATGTTTGCATGTAAACAGATTTATCGGACATTTCGGTTTAGAAATATATAATTACTTTACTATCAAATTAATTTAAGTTAAATTGGATTTTATCAAGGCAAAAGTCAATGATTAGAAAATCGGACTGGAGGCCGAACCGATGACCCTAACGGTTCAAGGTCGGACCGGTCGGTTCAATCAGAAAAACATAAATTATACTCCCTCCGTCCCGCCCATATTTTTACGTTTACTGTAGCTTTTGTGAGAGCTTTATGCAATCAAAAGATGCAGTTTGACCGGGACAGAGGGAGTATATTTTTTAAAATGTTATTATTTTTTTAAAAAAATAAAAAAATAGTTAAAAGGCCCATTTGCTCTATTTGCTAACCAATTATGAGGCCCAAAATAATTAATGATAAAGCCCATATTAATTTATTAGTGACGTCCCTTGAAAAATGTGTTTAAACGACTCAATTATTACTGTATCCCAACTAGTCAGATTGAAATCCCAACTCTCAGATTTAAATTTCAACTTTGAAAATTGAAAGATTCAAGCAATCCCTCTGAGATTTCTTTCCTGCTCCAAAGAAAGAACTTATTTTCTGGAAAATCGTTGGCCACGGCCCGGAAATCGCGTTGCACAGCTTCTGCCGGAAATAGCGTCGCATAGCTTCTGCCTTAATCGCGACGGCCACCTGCGCGCACTGCACCACTTCTGCCGGAATTGCAACGGCCACCGAAAATTACAGATCTGCTTGTTGCGCACGTTGGTGACAGAGTTCGACGGCCTCCGAAGATCACAGATCTGGTGATTTGTGACGAAGAGCGCATATCGTAGAGGAAAAAACAATTATAACCGCGCGGTTTTTGGTTCGGCCGGCCCAACCGATTATTCCGGTTTTTGCAGGTTCAAGCCGATTTTTTCCGGTTATACTCCAAAAGCAGTTTTTAGGGGTAATCGGATCGGTTTTCTGGCCGGTTCCCAGTTAAATCGGCCGGTCCGGTCCAATTTTCAAAATACTAGGAAAAGCTTCTGCGCCCGTGGATATATCATGCCCATGAGAACACAATCCTACATTCCTTGAAAAAAACTTTCCTTTCAAATTCGTCCCAAAATGACTTGCACACCCAACAATAAAAACAACACACAATATAACACCCTTATAATACTATATATTATAAAAATATCTTTTTTTTTAGCATAATTTAGCCAAAGTTAACCATGTAATCAAGACTCGTTTTATTTTTTTCAGGCTCGAGCTCGGCTTGACCGCAAGCCAAATATTAATATTTAGACTCGACTCAATTCTTGGGAATAATATATATGACTCGTTTGAAAAAAAAAATTGATGAATAAGTAAAATCAAGCGCAAGTATGAGTTCAGTTCCATTAAGCTTGACATTTTCAGGTTGACATTTTCAAGTTTTTTTTAACAGTAATCATCGTATTTAAAATTTTAAAATGATTCATTGTTGACCATCCAATTAAATCTATTCATAATCCATTGCATAATTCCAATTACAAGATGCTAAAACTTGTATATTTTTGGGATATTATGCCCTCAAATCTCACCTTTTTTTTTAAGTTGTATCCTTTAATATTACATATTAAACTCTTTAGTATAAGAACTTATACCTTTAATTTTTTGAGAAAAAACTTAATTTTTTTTAATCAAATATTTATGCACCATGAGTTATTGCTACGCAAGCGTCAATCTCATACCTTTTCTACATTTATGCACCATGAGTTACTGCTACGTAAGCGTAAATCTCTTACCTTTTCTGCCTACTCGGATAGTGATTATGACAGCGCTCTTGCTGATGGTTAGTCAACATCAACGTACTTGATATTCTTGGGTACCCAATTTCGTGGCAGTCTCGGAAGCAGATTAGTGTGGCACTCTCCTCTATTAAAGCAAAGTATCGATCACTTGCCTCTGCTACTTTGGAAATATGTTAGATTCAATATTTATTTCGTAACCTTGGTTTACATATGCCATTTTCTCAACGAATTCCTTGTGATAACATAAGTGCAATCAGATTAGTGCCACACCAATGCTTCACTCTAAGTTAAAGCATATCACGATCGACATTCATTTTGTTCGCGATCTCACTGCAAAGGGTGTTCTTCGGGTGTCTAGTGTCTCCTCACTGGATTAGATTGTTGACATCATAACCAAACCTCTTCAAAGGTAATGCTTCGGTGTCCTCCATTCTGAAATGTCCATTGCAGATAGAACTTTCATTTCATATGGCGTATTAAGGAATATAGTTAAGATTAGCTAAAATCACTATTTGAATATCTTTGTATTTATTTGTGTTGATTTTGTCTAGTGTTGTAAGGGTGTATAAATGCTCTATTGAAATCAATACAAGAAAGACACATCATTTATGATTCTATAGTTATTCTTTATAATCATATTTGATTCTATAGTTATTCTCTATAATCAGATTTGATAATTTGTTGAATTCGCAACATCTCTCTAGTGATGGAAAGTCTAAATTGATACTAACATTAAGAGAGAATGATTTACAATGAATTGAGGTTACATATTTATACAAAATGTTAAGCTATATTAAGAAAGAATGATCAGTGGGATTTGACAAAGGATAATTGATTATGAACTTGTTAGTTGGTTCAATCCATGATACTATAACACTCCCCCTTTAAGCTGAATATTTATTTCTTGTAGAGGTAGTTTTGAGTACAAATAACTGAACCTTCCAACAGACAATGGCTTGGTGAGCATATCACCAACCTGTTCATTTGAAGGGACAAACCTGACATCTAATTCTTTTGAAGAAACATTTTCCCTTACAAAGTGTATGTCTATTTCAACATGTTCAGTCCTTGCATGATAAACTGGATTAGAAGCAACTGCAGCATAACTTACACTATCACACCAAATTATGGAAGGTTGTTCAAAAGATACCCCAATTTCATGAATCAAAATTTGGTGTGGTGTCGCCGGCACCCAAAAATAATATTTATAATTATCAAACAAACTCTCTAGAATGTAGTAGGATAAGTAAGGGTCGAACCCAATGGAATAATAGAATTTTGATTAAATTTAAAGTTTTTTAGAAAGTAACCGAAAGGGGGGATTGGATGTATTCTAACAACTATTAAACATAAAAATAAATAATTGAAAGAGCTCAAACATAAAATTAAGAAAACAAATAAAACAAACCTAGTCCAAGGATTTGATCCTCACCCATATCCTAATTTATAAAATTGCAAGAATTAAACTTGCTAATAATTATACAAACTCAAATTCCTAAACTAATGGTACAATCAAATTAACCCGAAATGTTCTTATGTTAGCAATTCAGGGTACGACCACTAAATTACACTATTTACGAGCAACCTTAATAGATTCGGACTCGCAAATGCATTAAGACACCAAACATTAGAATTACTAGGCTATGAAAACCGAATAGGAATCACACGAATCTAGATCTTATTACACCTAGAGGGCCTTCCTCTATTTCGCCACTTAATTTAATTCTTACAACAATTACGGATTGTAATTCATGGAATAGCAATTAACAATTTAATAATTAATCTAGATGTCCAGTCTAAAATAATTATCAAATTATTATAAAATCTATTCGGTGCATATAACAAGATGAATTCATATAAAAGTTTGCAATATAAAATTTAAGACAATAATATAAACATTCGATGGGAGATTCACAATCCTTGGACTGGAAATTAAATTACATATTTAAAACTCAATTAAAAATGATAAAACCGAAAAACTTTGTTCATGAGTTGTCTCCTCCCGTTTCCAATCGTTGCTCCTCTCCAACGTCGAAGGTCGTCAACATCAGTGTCTTCCATGTTTTTGGCCTTATTTTTCCCTTTTCTAAAAGTGTTCGGGAGAGATGTATCTCTCACTATGATGAGCCATAAGGGTGATGACATAAATTCCTCCTCTCTATTATGGTGATTATTATGCACCTTTGACTTGTTGATAAAATATCTCCTTGAAAATGTGCCTTTTGGCCTATTTTGGACAAGAAATAAAATAATTAAAACATATATGTGTGACATTGAAATTGACATGTAATAACCCACAACTCATGCGTAAAGAAGTGAATTTATTCAAAATAATTGTGTAAAATTACGACTTATCAATTGACTTTACCAAATTATATCAGTAGTTGTATCCACCAATGCTCTATATTCTGACTCTGCTTCTTCTAGAAACAACCTATTGTTTCTTTGAACTCCAAGTAATAAGATTCTTGCCGAAGAAAATGCAATACCCTACGGTTGATCTACGATCATTTGGCAACATGCCCAATCAGCATCTGAGTAACCCTCAATATGAAATCTTTTTATTATTTCAAAATGTAGTCCTACATGACAAGTGCTTTTCAAATCAAATATGTTTACAAGCTGTCCAATGATTTTCTGTGGGAGAATGAAGAAACTGACTTAGCTTATTTACATCAAAGCTAATATCCGGATAAGTAATTGTTAAATATTGGAAGGCTCCAAATGTACTTCTATACAAAGTCTGATCATTAAAAAGTTTAATGTCCAATAAAGTTAGTTTATTTTTAGCACAGATAGGTGTAGAACTAGCCTTGTAATTCAACATGTTATGTTTGCATAAAAGATCAAGAACATATTTCTTTTGTGATAGAAGCAAACCAATTAGTGTTTTAATAGCTTTCATTCCCAAGAAATAATTAACTTCACTGAGTGTTTTGAGAGCAAACTCATGTCCCAATTTTGCAATGATAATTAACTTCACCAAGTATTTTGAGAGCAAACTCATGTCCCAATTTTGCAATGACTCTTGCAGCGGCTGTAGAATCTTCCCCACCAATAAGAATGTCATCAACATAAACAAGAATAAAAAAATTATTTTTGAAGAACAAGGAATTATCAGATGTTGACACTTTAAATCCCAAAGAGAACAAAAAAAAAATTAGTGCATTAAACCATGTCCGAGGAGCCTGTTTCAAACCATAGAGTGACTGTTAAGCTTGCAAACATGATTTGGAAATTGAGAGTTGACAAAACCCTCAAGTTGACACATATAAACTTGCTCGTTCAAAGTGCCATTGAGAAAAGCATTATTGATATCAATTTGCTCAATTTTCCAATTGAAAGTTATAGCAAGATTGATAATCAATCGGACTGTGCAAGCTTTGACCACCGTACTAAAAGTTTCAAAATACTCAATACCTGGATGTTGTTGGAACCCTTTTGCAATAAGTCTGGCTTTAAGTCTCTCAAAGGTTCCACCTACTTTATACTTAGTTCTAAACTCCCACTTATTAAAAATGACATTCATATGCGGGGGTGCCGGAATAAAGGTCCATGTCTTATTGTTCATGAGAGCATTGAACTTTGGCTGCATAGCATCCAACCAACTAGGGTCCATTAAAGCTTGCTGAACAGTAAGTGGTTTAGAACTTGGTGGTGAAAAAGAAGAAGCTATATAGGTCTTTGGTTTGAAAATACCCATTTTTGATCTTGTTATCATGGGATGAGAAGAGGTGGTTCCATGCTGAGTGTGATGTGGTAGGGATGATGAGTCTGAGGATGAAGAGGAAATATGATGAGAATTAGATATAGAGTGCGAATTAGATAAAACAAGATCGAAGTTGGAGGTAGATGAACGGGCTGACAGCAATGGGGAATTTGATGGAGAATGAGTTGTTTATGAAGAATTAGGTGGCACAAGGTTGTATTCTTGAATAGGAAGAGGTATAGTATATGTGGGAATTAAGGCTACTGAGGTAGAATTTTTGTTTTATTGCAAACAACATGGAATATGGAAATTCTTCCTCATTGAATTCAACTGTGTCTGCAATATACAATTTTCCAGTAGGACATAACATTTGTATCCTTTATGAGATAAGCTATAACCAAGAAACAAATATTTAGTGGACCTATATTAAAATTTATTACTATTGTAAGGCCTAAGTAGGGAAAACATGAACAATAAAAGGTTTGAGACAATTGTAACATGGAATGGAATTGTAAGGAACTTGATGAGGAGATTTTTGTTGAAGAACTCTAATTGAAAGTTTATTAAAAAAAGTCACAACATTCTTTAATTCTCAAATCCAACCCCATCTCCATCGAACACCGCTGATTAAAATTGTACCACCATTAAAATTTAAATATCACAAAACTACCCATGGAAATTTAAGACCACCTACTAAACCTTAAACCCCTATTTTAAAATCTTATGGACTCTCTAGTCATAAAATTAATTCTCTGCCATTGATCAATATTTAATTTGACTCCTTTATTTTTTAACTTTTAAATTCAAAAAAGTTTATCCATCAACTATGAGACAATTATGCCCTTTCATTAGTTCGAAGGGCGTTTATCTAGTTGATTGATTTGGCGTTGGATGGTGGGTGGTGTACCGTGTGGCCCCTAAGCTTTGGCCCTTCTTCATTTCCAGTGAATATATTTATGTTTGCCTTACTTATTTCATTTTCATTCATCCGCTAAATGACACAGAAAAACAAAAAACTTGGAGCACAACAAACACACTTATAAATTTAAAATCGGACACACTTGTATGCATAGTTAGAAATATCTTAATATATTTCTTGAATTTATGTGCAATCTTTTAGTAATAATTTTGAGTTATTGATATCACTCTAATCATTTAAATTCGGCAACACCCTGGGACCGTTTTCACGTTTTCTTAAATATTTATCACTTTTCATCGGATATTATCATTTTCATTACAAATGTTATCGCTTTTTAATTTTTACTATAACTTGTTCATAAAATAATTTAATGCAGCTATCGCTTTTTATTAATTTGAGTGTCATTTTCTGATAAAAAAATGTCCCAAGATGCAAGGCATTCTCTCATTTCAAAGAATAAGGAGTTGCGTTGTGTTTTAGTTCCAAAGTTAACTGTTTGATTTTACAAAAATTTACTCCAGTTAAGAGGCTAATGTACAACAGAGGAATAGTTCAAGAGCTTATTTGTATATAATATTAAAAAAAAAAAACAAAACAAAACAAAAAATATATTGATATAATGGAAATTCTACCTATTATTATTAGGGATGGCAATGGGACGGGTATTTCCGGGTACCCGGTCTACCCGAACCCTAATGGGTAGGGTACGGGTAGTTGTAAACGGGTTTGGGACGGATACGGGTAGTTGTAAGAAATACCCGTTAGGGTTTGGGACGGGTACGGGTAATGCCTCAAAACCCGCGGGTAACCCGATTATATATATTTTTTTATATATAATTTAATATGTATTATATAATTTATATATTATAAGATGGTTTATATATTTAATTAATAGTTATAAGTTTTATTTAATCATATTTATTAAATATTTATTTAAAATAATAGAATTTATATTATATTTATTTTATATTTAATTAATAATAATGTGATTTTTATTATTATAATTATTTAGACAATAAAAAAATATAAATATATATAAAATAAATGAATATTAAACGGGTATGGGTACCCGCGGGTATTGCTAAACGGTAATGGGACGGGTACGGGTACCATAATAAATTTTTTAAATGGGACGGATACGGGTACGGGTAGTTGTTTTTAAATCGAATACGGGTACGAATACCTCAAAATAAGCGGGTACCCTACCCGTTGCCATCCCTAATTATTATGTACAAAATGGGTGCATAATGCTACTATTTCTGCAATCCACATGTGAGGTCCAAGTGAGAGTCTGAGAGATATACCCCAACATACAGAACATTTTGATCATATGGGAATTCAACCACACAATAAAAGTAGGTAACGCTGCTCATTAAGGTAATTTAGTATTAAACTTTCTTTACATTGCAAATAATTATATGGCCACATGAATCAATCCATAATGCCATCAGATAAGACTATGCATTTTACAACCTTTGTTAGTATACATTAGAAACACCAAAAATAGAAGAGAGAGAATATAAAGTCACACAAGAGGGGAACAATAGACATTTCTCCCTCCCAAGGATTGCTACTATTTAGCTAGTTGCTCCATAACAGGGATTTTGTTCCAGGGTTCCTCTAATCCGCTAATCTGGAGCGGCGGCAATGAAAAGGCGCTGACTGTCGAGCTTCCACTACGTATTTCCTTTAGAACACGCAATGCAGCTAAAGTGCTCTTCATTTGCAGGCTCTTCTTGTATTCCATCTCTGCAAACTCCTTGGATTCTTTTATGAGAACCTCTCCCAGTGCTGTGCTCGTGGATGGTTCGTTTCCATCCATTGCCTCAGATGGGGATGCGTTAACAGGGAACATACGGTCGAGCATGCCCTCACATTCTTTCACAAGCTTGTAAAGCAAGTCTGTGGTGAAAAAAGGCTGCTGAAGAACCTTCTGAATGAATGGCAGGCGAAGAAGAGCCCCCGTTCTTTTGTCATATTTCTTCAAAATCTTAACCAGCCCTGTTCAGTGAAATAGGAAAATAGAAAGTTCATTCAGTTTCTGGCAGTTATCACAATCTCACAGATCATCAATTAAAAACACATCTAACCCCACACATGGATGATAAGCAACTACAACTGAGTGCAGAAGACAGAACAGGGATAGATGTCATACAAGATTAAAGAAAGGTGCAAGATTTTACCAGTATAGTTAAGAGCACTATAATTCTCCAACAAAACCATCTCCCCATGGAAGTCAACAATTTCTTTCCGAATCTTGATCATCTCATCATTCCTATCCTTGGCTCTTGCCACTCTATCCTGAAGTTCCTGCACACCAGAAGTCACATGTGAAATTACTACAAGTTTCAAATATCAACAACTCCTACAAGTATCAGGTATATGCATATGATGTTACTAACATGAGGAATAGAGGAACGCAACGAAGAAATAGTAAAGCTCAACAACTGTTCATTCTTTCCAATGATTGGAAAACACCCAACTTGAGCAACAGATAATCTAGAATCCTAGATAACTAACATCCATTAACACCCACTACAACTAAAAGACTAAAAAATTAAGATACGTATCCAACCACACAATCAAAGGGCTAAATTCAATATGTAATATATAATCATCAGTACCAAATGGCTCACTGATATGACTAAGACAGCTACTATAATAGTCCTACCACATCAAACATTCTATGATTATAATCATAGGTTTCCTAACAGAATTACAAGAGGAATTGCAATAAATTACACTATTCAACTATTTAGGCAGTTAATTTTCAAGCCAACTAATTGTCCGTCGAGTAGCTTAGTCGTATTACAGCCGTAAATCAAATCAAAATGAAAACACAAATAGCAACGAAAAAGAATTAATAATATATTAGTTCCGAAAGGAATTGTTCAAAATTCAAATAGAACAATTGCAGTAAGTAAAAAAGATGGGGAAAAAAAAAAAGAAGTAGAATAGAATCATCCAGGGAAATATTTACCTTCAATCTAATGATATACTCCTCCTCTTTCTCAACAAAAAAGGCATTAAATTTCTCGAGCTCATCCTCCAAAAGCTCGACGAAATTAACCTCCTCCTGCGTCATCGTTTCCCTCTCTCCGCCGCCGGCATCAGTTCTCCGCCGCTTCAGAGCCCTCACCTCGTCGCTGGTCTGAGGCTTCGGCTCAATCAGCTTGAGCTGCTTCTTCAACTCCTTGTACGCCAAAAACTTGTCCCTCCATTCGGGTAAGGTTTCCTCAATCTGATTGCTCAAACTCTTCCCGAACTTCATCCTTAAAATCCCCAAAAAAAAAATTAGAATCGAGAATTACAAGGAATATTGTTCCGATGTACGATTGCCTGGTGTGAGAAGAGGAAGAAATGAAGAAAAATGGAATTGGGGGAGGGGCGGGTTTATAACGCTAATGGAGGAAAGAGAGAATATGCGAATGGTAGAGTTGGGAATATTCTTTTGTCCGAAGAGGATATCTTGGGTTTTATTCCTTTTAAGACGTCGGCGTTTTGGTGTTTTATATTCTCCCTTTTCCGATGGAGTGCCACGTGGTCCCTTCTCCACTCTCTTAGCGGCTGTGGCTTCGGACTCAGACGAGAGATATTCTATTCTAGTTTAGTATAGTGTTATATAGTATTATAACCGAATCGAGATATTTGAATGGTATTTGATTAAATATTCGAATATTTATATTCGTATTTGATTATTAATTGAATTTGAAATCGGATTCGTATTCGATTCGAAAGTAATAAACGAATTATTCGAATTTGAACATTCGAAATTGAATACTTGAATTCGAATTCGATTCGAAATTGTAAATTTATTTTTTTAAAATAATATTGTTTTTATTTTTTGTACTATTAATAAATTTAAAAAAAAAATACTCACTAAATATATTTACCATTAAATTATTAAAAATTATAATTAAATAATTCACATTAGATATATAAAAAAATTAAAATATATCTTTTCTTCTTTATTTTGAGATAATAATAAATTAAGATAATATACCTATTTATTTATATTTATAAAACAAAATATTATATTTAATAAATAAATAAATATAATTATTTAATATTAATAGTATATAATTAATATATATTATATATTATTATTCAAATATATTCGCGAATATACGAATCGAATATCTTACGAATCATATTCAATTCAAATATTTTTCGAACTAAAATAATTATTCGAATTCGCATTCGAATTCGAAAAATTCGAATTCAAATACTAATATTTGAATTCGAATACCAATTCGAATTATTTGATTCATTTACAATCCTAGTGTTATATGAGGTATCAATACTGTGGAGTAAATAATAGTAATAGTAAGAGAAATTATTAATTATCATTACATTCAATATTATTGAATCCAAAAATACTTCTGTATCTTTTAAAATTTTTAATTTTAGTTTTTTTTAAATTTTGGTCCTTTCTGTCCAATTTTAATTTTGAGGGACAAAAGTTGAATAAAGAAAGACTGAAATTGAAAATTATAATAGTCAAAGAACCAAATGCGGATTTTACGATAATTTGACAAAATAATTAAATGACCAAATATGATAATTTGATCGGAAAAAATTATAATTTCTTACATTATATTAAAATTCTTATAATATCATTAAAAAAATATTTAAAAATATTATTTAAATCAATATTTTTTAAATCGGGTCGGACCGATTGGTTAGACCATAAACCAGAGTTGGACCAGTCCGGCACACTAAAAAAACTATTTCTAAGGTTGAATCGTGTTGGAAAGGAAAAACCAGTTGAACAGATCCAACTGATTCTGCATAAATTTTTAAAAAAATTTAAATTTATGATATTTCACCTGTTGGATCGATTTAATCAGTTTTTCTGGTTCAACCCGGTTAAACCTTCATTTTTTTATATTTTGGGCTGCTTCTGGCTCCGATTTATGGTTTAACCGGGCGGTCCTACCTGATTTAAAAAATATTGCTTTAAATTAATACCTTTAAACATTTTTTATGATATTATGAGAATTTTAATATAATGTGAGAAATTATAATTTTTTCCGGTCAAATTATCATATTGGTCCTTTAAGAATCTGCCAAAAATTATCACAAAATCCGCATTTGATCCTTTAACTATTGTAATTTTCAATTTTAGTAATTTTTTTTTGTCCACAGAAAGAATCAAAATTGAACAAAAAAATTACTAAAATTGAAAATTTCAAAAGATGCATGACTATTTGTGAGTTTAGTAATATTTAGCAAATCATTTATGATAATTTCTCGTAATAGTAATAATATATTCCCTCGTAACATTTACATTTCCTCGTTTTCATTTCGATTTGAAGGAGTATTATTATTTTAAAGAACAATAAAAATAGAAATTATAGTCGCATGATATATGCAGGAATTAATAAGTTCTTATTTTTAACCATCAATTTCTTCTTATTTTACAAATTTTGTTTCTCTTAATAACTTGTGAGTTGGGACTAATATATATACTAGTACTAAAAAAAAACGCGCTAATTAAAATATGCGATATTCCATTTCCTTAGATAGATTATTTTAATATCTAAATATTTTCGTAATTTATTCATTTGACAGCGTGAAAATATACCGAATCTAATTAGTACTATTATATTATTATCACTTTAGAGTGTAATCTAAAATTCATTATTGGTTAATTATACTAGGTGCACCTAGATGCACCACCTATTTTAGGTGTGCACCCACTTTCAAAACCGTATACAAATATAAACAAAAATATATATAATTATAAATAAAAATATATAAAATTTAATTGTTAGTTTTTTTAATGAAAAATTGAGTGTAAAAAAATATACAATTATTAAAAAATATGTATACACTATTAAATAAAAAGTTATGCAACTATGTATGCTTGTTTTTTTTTATTGAAAAACTTATTTTGAAAAAAATATACAATTATTAAGAAACATGTATACAAAATAGAATAATATGTATACAAAATAGAATAAAAAGTTATACACATATGAGTGCATCCTTCCACCCAAGTGCACCTAATATCAATTCTTCATTATTTGTTTCTAATGATTAATTACACACTTCATTTGTGATTTTTATAGTTAAATTCAACTGTATTTACACGTACATGATTAAGATAAAAACAATTATGTAAGTATTGTGTGAGATGGTATATTATTTTACACTTTTTAAATTAATTATTATTTTATTATAAAATGTTATACTCCCTCAATCCGCTTCAAATGTATCAATTTCCTCTATTTAGTAAAAAAATACCTAATATGATCCATCACTTCCCTCTAATACAACTACTCACTTTACCTATAATAATAATACTCTTTAATCCACGTGCAAAATATAAATAATGACCTTAGAATTGTTCACGTGCAAAAAACAAATGAATACCTTAGAAATGAACAGAGGGAGTATTATTTTTTATTTATAATATACATTGTTCATAAAATATTATTATCATTCTTCATTAATTGCATATCACTTTTCATTATTGTCGTAGAAGTTATCACTTACTCCCTACGTCCCCTTTAAAGAGTGTCTTTTTTTCTATTTTGGTGTCCCACCTAAGGAGTCCCCTTTATTTTTTTACACACATGAGACACACACACCCCCCACTAATACAATTAAAATATGGGACTCACACTTCCACTAATACAACTACTCACTACACATTAAATAATAATACTCCTTAATCCACATGTCAAAAAAGCAAAAGACCCTCTTAATGAGGGACGGAGGGAGTATTCATTAATTGAGTATCACTTTTCGTTACAGTATAAGTTATCACCTTTTATCATTCTCGCATTAACACTTACGTAAGACGATCTCACACAAGCCTTTGCCAAACAATTTTTGCCCATAAGTTTGGTCATACAATTTTTATCATAAAAATATATATTTTGAGCATTTGTCCCATTATCTTTTTTATTGCACTAATGTTGTCCCATTTTCATCGAAAATTAATAATTTTGTCGGAATCGAGCATGTACACGCCACGTCACTATCAGATTCGACATTTCTCAACGAAAACAAGGCAATATTAGTGCAATTAGAAAGATAATTGGATAATAATGCCCAAAACTTATCTTTTTTTAGATAAACATGTGGTAAAACTTATGGGGTAAAATTGAATTTTTTTATTAACACAAAAGTGAAAACTATGAACAAATTAATCCTTACCTATAAGAAATTGTAAAAAAGACCTCAAACTTTAAGTATTACTACAAAACGCACCCAACAGGCCACCTTCAATTACCTATAGAGTGCGAATTGCATAAACCTTAAAGGTCGGGTCTTTTTTGTTATTTCAAAAGTCATAATTAATTTGTTATACAAGGAAAGTTTGTGATTTTATATGCAATTAATCTTATATTTTATCTTTGATATACAACCCACAAAATTAATCTTAAAAATATTTTTTTAACATAAAAGTGAAAATAAATTGAAAAACATAGAGAATTTATTATTATTATTATTAATAAAACACTATTTAAATATAAATGTACAATGTTTAATTGCAATCTAAATACAATTTCATTTTAATATAAATATATACTTCCTCCGTCCCATTGACATATGGCCGAAATGGAGGGAGTATAATTTTATTTAAATATAAATAAATATATACTCCCTTCGTCCCGCTAATAAGTATTCGTTTGTTTTTTTGCACGTGAATTAAGGAGTATAATATTTTAATGTGTAATGAAATGAGAGAAATAATATTTTAATGTGCAGTGGGTAGTTGTATTAGTATTGAGTGTGTGCCTCATGTGTAGTGAGTTTAGTATAATAATACTCTCTCCGTCCCCTTGATAAGTGTTCATTTACTTTTTGCACGTAGATTTAGGAGTATAATATTTTAAAGTGTAATGAGTTGACAAAAATAATATTTTAATATGTAGTGACTAATTATATTAATGTTGAGTGTCGACCCATGTATAGTGAGTTAAGTATAATAATATTATTGTGTGTATCACATCAATCCAAAAAGGAAATGAATGACAAAATTGACACTTATCAAGGGGATGGATAGAGTAAAAACCGGGAAAAAATGGATACATTCACTTTATATTGAGATGGACGAAAATAAAAAAAATAGATACGATGAGAGAGTAATTAATATTCGTATAGTAATTATCTATTTTATTAATAAATATATATTTATTCCCTGCATAATTTAGAGAAAGTGATTTCAAAGGTGTACTCTCACCTTATGTAGTTACAAATTTTATTTATAACAAAAATTATACAACATAAACTCTATTATGAGATGCTATTGACTTTATTTATGAGAAGATTTGTAAGGCGTATGTCTATTATATAATATGTTTAATAATTGTTAAAGTATATTTTTAAAGTATGTTGATTATGCATTAAAATATGATTTTAGTGTGTTATAATATGATTCTTTATTGATATACTTTAATTATAAATAAGTTTATTTTATTTTTATAACAAATATAATTTAGTGATGGGTCGACCCGTCTCATAAGAGAGTGACTAAAAAACAACAAATAATGACATATTACTAGTATTATGCATTGAATAAATAATTAAGCAAAGACTTGTGTGAGACCGTCTCACGTAAGGGCTTACGTGAGACGGTCAAAAAGTGATAACTTTTATAAAGAAAAGGAATAATAAATTAATAAAAAATAATAATGCTATTTTATGAACAGTTTATAGTATAAATAAAAAATTATAACATTTTATAGCGAAAGTGATAACATTTTATAATGAAAGTGGTAATTATTTTAAAAAGTGAAAAATTGTCTCACGTGAGACGGTCTCACGCAAGACCTACCAATAATTAATTATTAATTAAAATACAGTGGTTTGTGTAATTAAATAATCAGGAAATTGAAGTAATAGTCTTGTGTGACACCGTCTCACGTTAGTGAGATGACTAAAAAGTGAAAAGTGATAACATTAATAGTGAAAAATGACACTCAATCGATGAAAAATGATAATAATTCAATGAATTATTTCATGAACAGTTTATAATAAAAATAAAAAATAATAAAATTTATAAGAAAAGTGATAACATTTTATAACGAAATTATAATGATTTTATTACTTTTTATCCGTCTCACACAAATTTTGCCATAATAAATTACTACTACTATTAATTTTCGATTAATTGTTATTTGTCTAAAAGAAAATAGTACTTTTGTTTTATAAAACCAGCCATATTAATTTATGATTATTAATGTATTAAAATCCGCTTATTCAATTTCTCATGAGTAATTCAATTAATTAATATATAAGCAAAAATCACGTTTAGACCGACCAGCTCATCAACTTCAGCTCAAGCCGAGCCGAGCCAACTCCTTTTTTCAGTTTTCTTTTTTCTTCACTTTAAAATGGACAGTCTTACTCTTATTATGCTGAAGAATATGCGGATTTTTTTTTCTTTTCTAAGGGATACGAAATGTCGTATGTAGACAAATTGTTTTCAAACTTGCGTAAGCCATATTACTGCACCCAAAGAAACAAAGAAATAAAGATTGGTCCTAAGGAGAGGAAAGGCAATCGGAATCCCCCTTTCAACTGTAACATGATTTTATCAATATTATTTTTTTAGGACGATGAATTATTACATACTTCATTTGAATAAAAAAGTTCTACTTCTCAAATTTTGATATTTTGATATATTCTTGTTATGATAAGTAATATTCGATGGGTTAATTAATAGTTCATCTCTGTTGATAGTAATTTTTTTTAAGTATTAAAGAGTAATTTTGTATCATCAAAATATATAGTGATCCAGTAAGAGGAGACTCAGGGGAAATAATTATCAAAGTGAGGTATATTGCCTTGTCGGTAAAAAATGAAAAGTAAAAAATATTGAATGTCAAACACTTTTGTAAGTAATAACATTTAATAAAAAAAAAGATAATACTAATGAAAAGTGATAAAGATGTAACGGTTTATTTCATAAACAATTCGTAATATAAATAAAAAGTGATAATTAATTATAAAAATGTAGTCTCACACTAAAAAAACTCATTTTTAGTAATAAAATTTATCAACTGAGTTTAGCTTAGGTTGTTCATATCTTATCGCAATTCTTATATGAGCCTCAACAAAGATCATTGGGATATTGTTCATATTGCAATTCTTATATGAGCCTCAACAAAGATCATTCGGATGCAATTTTGTTGTACGATGTCTAAAGGGTAGTCTTGATGAGCATATTATGCTTCGTTCAAATTGTGATTTGCTAGGGAAGTTGTGATTCTAATTGGGCGAGTTGTCCATTTTATTTGTAAGAGTCATTTTCACCTCACACATAATATAACTACACTTCATTTATTAATTAAAAATATGAAACTATCCTAAAAAATTATGGACAATCTTGGTTCTATTGAAAATACAAGTGAAAGCGAAGATCCAAATAGAAAAGGTAGGGTTAAAAGCATTCATAGTTGAAGCGGTCGTGACAATTCTAGTTACTACAATAATGTCGATTGTTATGGGCATTATATCCCCCATGCCAAGCGGGTTGAAAGCCCAACAAGCTAGTCCACTACGAACAAAAGGCCAAACCACGGAAGGGCCCAAGAACAAGAAGAAATGATAACTTACGGGGATGATGGCGGCCCAGAAGACAGCCCCAGAGGTGTCCTCAAGATAACCGAGAAGAAGCCCAAAAGACAGAGTCCACAATTGGGGCCGAAGAGCCCAGGAGGACGAAATCAGGAGAAGGCCGAAGAGTAGGAAACCCACCAAGGGAATAGAGGGACGAGACACCTTGGCGGGACATCTCGATTCCGAAGCCGAAGGAGATATTCAAGGACTCGGCGGAACAACCTAACCTAAAAAATCTATCCTTCCAAAGCTAAAGACGATTATCAGACCTGCAGGGTAAAGTACAGACATTTACTGGGAGAACGGCTAGGAGTAACAGGCTAGAAGGCAAGAATAACGGTAAGAAGAGATGTCTTGAGCAACACTCTCAACTAGAAGACAACGAACGACAGGCACATCCCTTTTCATCTGCCAATGGGAAACAAGCAAAGGACAAAAGAAGACCTGCTACACTCTGTAAGACATCTGGCAGCTTCCTGCACCATCCCAAAGTCGTCGTTGTACCAGCTAGCTCCCATTTATAAATGCTTGTCTTCATCCAGGTGGCGCCACGGGATTGGTCGATCATTAGGGTTTATCAGTAGTATAAATAGCTTCTCTCACAAAAGAGAAGTAGGTTACTCATTCTCAGACTTGACATTACACTTGTAATTGGGAAGATTTTATGAGTGTTGTTCTTTAGGAGAGTAATAAAATCGGTTAAGTTCTTTGGTCGGATTCTCATCTCTCACATGTCTATTAGTTTATTATGTTTGATTGTGATCGTTCTTAGTTCAGTTATACAACATTCTCTTCTCCCTTAATCCTAAAATTAACTAGCTAAGAACACACATCAACAGTTGGCACCGTCTGTGGGAACACTAATTTTTGTCATTCTTACTCTGTTTTTGTTTAGAGATGGGAGCAGAGGGTTTTACGAACTCTAGAAATGAAGAAGTGGGTGAGTGTTCTAGGGCCCAACGGAACGTAACAAGAAGCAGAAACAACGTCCAAGTTCGTGCACCAGCCATGGGAATGATAACACCAGGAAGATCTATTCCCATCCCCAATCTAGGGGATCAGGAGAAAACAAAGGAAATGAATGAAAAGATCAGGAGGGTCATCAATGAATACGCCACTGAAGTTCCCCCAGCTCAACAGACGAGGTTGAGTTTTAGTGGTGCCCCCAGGGAAAACTTGAGCGATTTGAGGGATAACCTGAAAAGGAGGAGAGAAGCAAGGAAGGAGAAACGTGCGGCAAACAGCGAAGGTGATGCCAGGAAAACCATCAATTTCATAAGAAAGAGGAATGCAAGAAGAAAAGAAAGTGTGAGCGAAACTCCACGGTAGGGAGAACATAGCGAGTACTTCCGTCGATTGGAGACAGAGGCTCAGAGACGTTCGCCATCTATAAGGAATCAAGATGTAAGACATCCCCACCTAGAGAGGTACCCAGAGAAAAGGAAACTCGATGACAACAGCGATCCAGAAGGGATCTGGAAGCGGGGCATTCCCCATCTAGGAAAATACCCAGAGAGGACAAAGCCTCTCAAAATCTCCAGCAAAGCCAAAGAAGAGGCCGTCCACCAACCCGGGATGTACCAATGAAAGAGGAAGTCCCAGGAGGATGCCATCCCTCTCACAAAGAGGGCATCATCATCCAAACCCCTCACCATCTCCTTTACACCAGAAGAATGTCAAGGAAGGCGTAATTGAGGGTCGGAGGCCACGGGATCAAGGATCTTATTCGTCACCAACACACCACTCACAGGGGAGCCAAGATCTCTCATGGGAAAGTCTTTTCACGACAGAGCAGTTCCAGCCGAGAAGTGGGAGGAGCAGGATACCTTCTTCCCGAAGAAAAGTGGAGACCTATTCGGAAGAGTGGTCAGATAATGTGGGAGCTTATCCAAACATCTCGACCAAGAACCCGCAAGCCCAGGTAAATGATAAAGTAAGCAGACGTTTGGCCGACTTGGAAAGGAAAATGTCAGGAACGGGCAGAGCTCTCCAACAGACGGTGGCCCCATCACCTTTTTCGGTAGAGATCAGCAATGCACCCAGACAACACTAAGTCAAATTTCCACCAAGTTTGATCTTCGACTGTGATTATGATCCTCACTCCCATATTGAAAAATACTTAATGTGGATGAGAGCTCAGGGGGCGAACGAGGTCACATTATGCCGAATATTTCCTTTGACCCTGAAACAAGGCTCACGCATGGTTCAGGGCGATCCCGGTAGCATCCATTAAAGGTTGGGCAGAGTTGATAGAAGGGTTCCTGATCCAATATACTTATCTTGGAGCCCCTTAGGAATCGAAGCACAAACTCGCCAATATTCGTCAGGGATCCACGGAAAGCTTGAGGGGTTTCTTGAAACGATTCAATGAGCAGAGATCCATTGGAGGTGAGGCATGCCTCATCACGGTGATGGGAGCACTCCATCCGGAAGCCAGTCTATGGAAAGCTGTACAGCTGAAACCATCTGCATCATATGCAGCTTTTACAGTCATGTCGAACGAATAAATTCAAGCCAAGGATATTTCAAAAATGGCGAAGAGGGCGAGTGATCAGAGTACCTCGGCAGACCGGCAAAAAGGAAGGCAAGCAATAGAAGGGTAAAAGAATACAAGGCACCCTCGATGTTTAAACCCTTCACGGAAGATACCAAGGTGCAACAGATGTACGAAGAGCTGAAGACGGGCACCAACCTGAATGTAGCGAAGTCTTTTACTATGTGAAAGATCAACAGTTCCTTCGACAGCCGAGACCTGTCTTACGGACTTCGGAACTTACTAACCCTAAAAAATATTGCATGTATCATCTAATGGACGGTCGTAATGCCGATCAATATAGAGATTCGATCACAGAACTGTGGAAATTGTTCAAAGAGGGAAGGCTAAGAGGAATGCTACAAATGCCGAGACCGAGGGTTTATCGGAGGGACGCTAATCTTCCTTCTCGTCCGGGAGGACAGAGATCCCCGGACAGAGGAAGGAATGGAGGAGCGATACCTCTACCCCCTCCGCCACCAGGCAGACCACCAGTATTCGATAGGATTGGAGGACTAGGCCCGAGAAGCGATAGACCAGGAGAAAGACACATGATGGAACCCACAGAGGAGATCCCCTATATCGAAACTTTGCAGGCGCTCACCACAGCCTCGAAAAGGAAAAGGAAAGCAGAGCTAAGGGACTCGGACCAGCAGATAGGGGAATGCAGATCGGGATTTGTACGGTTTTTAAAAAATCCATACCGAAATTCGGATTGAATTTTTTTAAAAAAATAATTCGATATTGAATCCGTAAAGAAAAAATCCGATATTGAATCCATACCGGAATTCAATTTGGTTCGGAATGGATTTTCAAAAAATAGATTTTGACGATACGGAGCGAATCAAAGATAATATGAGTATATATTTATTTTAATAAAAGGTAATAATACTTTAAAAAATAAGAAAAGACTTATGTATTACTGCTTCACAGTTCATATTAAGATTTTCATGAGACATACTATAAGAAGAGATAATATTTGAATAAAAAGTTATATTCGAATTGATGAAAAGTGAGAGTGGTGCATTGCATTATTTTATAAACAATTCATTATATAAATAAAGAATGATAGACTTTTAATGAAAAGTGATAATATATTTAATAACAATTGATAATTATTTAATAAAATATAAAATAGTCTTACATAAGATGACCTCAAGTGTTGCCCTAAAAAATAATACTCCATCCGTCTGCTTCTAAGGTATCCATTTTACTATTTTTGACGTCCGCTTCAAAGGTATCCATTTCCCCTATTTAGTAAAAAAGTACACAATATGGCACACCAGTTTCCTCTAATACAACTACTCACTTTACATATAATAATAATACTCCTTAATCCACGTGTAAAAAGCAAATGGATACCTTAGAATCGGATGGAGAGAGTAGTACTAAGATAAAGAAAATTAATAATTTTAGATTTTTTAAACCTATAACTTTAAATTTAAGGTGTATCTCAATTATCTAATAATATTTTAGATATAAATATGGATTATACTTTAATTTTTGCATTTTATCTTTATTAAATAAATATAAAATATAACACTACTGATGGGCGTTTTCTCAACACATAATTTTAATCCCCAAGTATGAAGGATATCAATTGTAGTTTCGAAGGTGACCAAGTTAAATATCGAATCCACGGGACGGATAAATATTACTTTTGTTATTTTCTAGCAATTATGACTATGTTGAGAATTGTAATTGTTGGTTTGTAAACTAAGTAACAATTAAAATAGCAAATAAATAACAAGAACAAGAGAAGAGTTGTTGTGATCAAATAAGATGATAGGTAGTTCGTCAGGCCATCCAGTTTCATTCATTAATTCATACTTTCGTGTGTCGATGTCCGACTCTGCCTTGTGGTTTATGGACGCATCGCTAAACTATGCAAATCTATTCTATAGATACAAATAGATAAGATTTTGACACGTGTGAGTATCCTCAGAGCAAGACGTATACTTTACCTCCCTTTCTAGGTACTATCATAATCAATTATTTCCCGTGCACTTAGTACTCTAACCCGATTTGATCTCCCTTTTTAGGTACTATAAAGTTATACTTTTAATCCTACTTGTTAACCCGAATTCAATTCAATTAACAAACATTCATATAAGACGGTTCTAATAAAACCTCGGAATCCCTTCACTTAGAATTATAACAATAAACCCTGCTCATTAGTGAACGCACTCAATCAATAACCATGTTATACATTCAGACTCTACACAACGATTATTGATGCACAAAACGACTATGAGTATGGATTAAAAACGCATAATCTTATATAAAATAAACCACAAGTAGTGTTGTATGGAGTATACACACGAAATACAAATCAACTCATGAAACCTTCATAACCCTAGAACTACCGAAGTGGCTCTAGCCCATGATTGATCTAGGAACAATCATGGTTAGATGGACCAATCTTACTTGAATCTCCAGTGGAACCTCTGTCACAGCTCCTCCTAATCTTCTCTTGCGCTTCACGTTCTTACACTCTCTAAAACTCTCTTGTATTGTGTTGTTGGTGATTGGTGATTGGTGACGTCTTCCTTGACTACATGAGCCTCCTTTTATACTTGTAATCACGTCTCTAGGGTTTGGAATGGGCTTTTTAAGTTATCACACACATTTTGGCCTCGAAAATCCAGATAAGGTAAGTTCCCGCACGACGGTTCGACCTCAGCAAATAGGTCGAACCACTGGACGCAGGTCGAACCACAGGTCAAACCCACCTACTGGAAGTATTCTGCACTTAGTTCGACTTCTTGTACAGGTCGAATCCCTCGAGTCTTGGTTGAATCACAGGTCGAACCACGCTACTGGACAATTTTTGCTCTCGATTCGACCAACCGTCAGGTCGAACCCCCAACATCGTGGTCGAATCCATCTTCTCGCGAACTGGTTCGACCATGGTTCGACCTGATAGACAGGTCGAACCCACCTCTCTCCTTGGCGGTTCCTGTGGTCTCGACTTCATTTTTTCGATTCTTGGCACTTCCACTCCGATTTTGCTATGAAAACCACTTAAATAGCTCCACTAACACCTGATTCATGCTAATTCACAATATATATAGGTTTTCCACCTATTTCCACTTCAAAACTCTCCAAAACTAGCACAAAACATGATGCCAAACTTGTGAATTTACACACTCATTAAACCCCCAAACTTACATGTTGCTCATCCCGAGACAACCAAATCAAACTACAGGAGTCGTGTATAATTCACCAAGATCAAGTACAACACATATTACACATGCAACTTCATTTAATCAAACAAGTATTAATTGCTTCATATATATCACTCATGCAAAACCAATCCAATCACACACCATTCGGAGTACTAAGTAATCTAGCTCACAAGATAAGTATTTATTCTCTTTCACTCAAGTGCGTGAGGCACTATATAGGTTAATATAAACACTCATATCAATCCATATTCACGCGTAACCATAAGCTTGGCAAAGGTCTCAAAAATCAACTTATAATCAACTCTTCACTATGATCACAAAGGACTTGTTTTTGGGTTGTAATGTTGGCTCTTTGGAAAAAGGTAGGAAAATTTAGGTAAAGTGACTTAAGACACTAGTAGAGAGTTACCTTGGAGGTTCTCGATTTCTTCTTCTTACCACAAGTTCTCCTCCAATGTCTTTTCTTCTCATGAATTTTTCTTCTTTTCCGTGCATCAACATCATCTCTTTAGACAATTCGGGTACCGGTTTTAGGCACTACCCTTCTTCTCATGTATAGGCCATCAGCTGTTAAGCTTCATGCACCATGTATAAAAACAATTGGGGTACCAATTTCTGGCACTACCCCTAAACAAGATTTACCCATATTCTTTTCATCCAACCATATTCTATCTTCCTTTTTCTTCTTGCAACACTTACTCACCTCAACTCTCTCTACCAATGAATAGGTTAATCAAGGCTCAAGTAAAGGTTTATAAGGTTATTTACTTCAGCTACCAAAGAAAAGATTTTAACGGCTCAACAGGGCATCCAAAGGTTAATAAACTCATTAGGAAGGAAAAAATTTGGTTAAGTAAATTAATCACAAAATAATGGCCTAAGATCATGTCCTAGCAATTTATCAATCATAAGTCTCACACAAGACTCCAAGCTAAGTTCTAGAATACGTTCATATGAATGATCCTCTCAAGAATTAAACAATCATGATCAAGCATGGTTATCAAGGCTCAAATCCTCACATAGGTAAATAGAATTCTAAGTACTCCTCATAGCACATAATTAAGATCAATTCCACAAGAACTCTACATACTTATCAACTAAACATGCTCTCTTTAATGAACATAAACATGTAAACACATGAATGCACATAAACATTAAGCTCATACCCAATCAATCATACAAGTTTCTATCAATTGATATCACTTATACATTCAACTCACGCATGAATCACAACCCAACCTGTAAAGATAAAAAGAAGAATGAAGACAAGATGAATCAAAGGAAACCAAAGAAAACCTAAAAAACTACTCCTCTGGAGCATCATCATCCTCATCATCATCATCCTCATCATCAAGTCTCTGCTCCACAATCCGGTGCAGATCACCGATGTGTCTATTCAAGTAATCAACTCGATCACCCAACTTACCAACTTTCTCATTCAAGGCAGTGTACCTCTCATTCAGCGTAGCATAGTTGGTGTTGGCGAGTGCGAGCTGTCGGTTCATCTCCTGCTGGCTCGCAATGATCGCGACCAGCTGCTCATAAATAAGGCGGAGCTGCTTCCGTGTATCATTTGGGATAGACCGTTGCTGCTGCGGTGCTGGCTCATGCTGAGGTGTGTCGTGCTGCACTGGCATCTCCTCATTCTGCTGCTCCTCTAGATGCTCCTCTTCGGGCTGCTGTGGTGGATGGAACTCTCATTCATCAACAATCTGCTGTAACTCAGCCATCCTACCCTCCGCACACATCTGCGATACAGTCCTCCAATCACCACCCGACTTCACTGTCATGGATAAGGCGTTGTGTCCGAGAGAATCCATCAACTTATTCCTCGCCACCCAAATGGTTGTCAAGTTGCTCACGTCGAAGGGGAACATGAAATCGAAGGGCTTGAGTCCCTTCGTGAAGAACCAGTCTCCATCTCTGAAATGGGCAAATCCTTCCTTCACGCATGTAAACATCACCAAATCGGGCTCTCCTCTAACTGGTGTGATGCTGGTGAAATCCAAGTTATAACGCTCAGCCACGATCGTCAGTAACCCTCCAATATTCACCTTTTGAAACCCAATGGTCCTGAATCGATGTAGTTGTGCAATGAAATAAGCTCTAACATTGAACTGCACCCCATTTAGCATACACCACAAGGCGTAAAGCTCTCCTCTAGACACAACACTCCCCTCTGAGCGGGCGAACAACGTGTTGCTCAGGACACGATCCATGTACCTCAAAACTGGATTCTTTATTGAAGAAGCACGAGCCTGTTTGATCTTGTAATCTCCAATCTCCCCTGTGATCTCCCTCCAAAACCTATTAGCGTTGAACGCAGCATTCTCCAAACGAGGGATCCCCAAAGGCGTCTCAAACTGAATCTTGAAATTTTTGGGTAAACGATCTTGTAGCCTTAGCTTCTTTGTCACCGTATCAACATTCGAAGGCCTTCATGCCTCTTCTTCGATCTTACTTCCTCTGCCTTACCTTTACCTTTACTTGATCCTTGTCCCTTTCCCACAACACATTTCTTGCAATAAACTTCAATTCTGACTTGGTTTGACCTCGGGTTCGACCTGCGGAACAGGTCGAACCACGAATGACGAGGTCGAACCTACCTTCTGGACAACTGCTCCTCTTGGTTCGACATGGGTTCGACCTTCTGAACAGGTCGAACCATTCTTGTTTTGGTTGAACCGATCACCTGAAAAACAGAGTCCTCTGAACGGACTGGTTCGACCTCGGGTTCGACCTTTTGACATGTCGAACCATAACGGCTTAGGTCGAACCACCCTACTGTAGACCTTGGTTTGACCTGTTAGACAGATCGAACCACCTCACTGGATGATTTTCTGTATCGGTTCGACTTCCTCTGCTCGGTTCGACCTCCTAGCACTGGTCGAACCTACCCTGGCTTTGGTCGAACCACCCTTCTAAGCTTCAAAACTGAGTGTTCTTCAATCCCTACACACTTTAAACTTCAATACGAATCATTAGGTACCAACTAGAGCACAACTTCATCAAAAATTATTCCACAAAATATTATTCATGAATAACTCCGTAAAAAAAACACAACCAAAACCCACTAAACATTAGGCAAGTTGTAAAAAATCATCACATCAAAATCGATTAAAATTTTAAATATGGCGCAAAAACCAACTCCCCTAATAAACATCACAAAGAAAAGATTATACTATCGGTGCTTATTGAGGTAAGTATATCACACCCCCTCCCAAACTTAGTAGAAACTATAGTCGAAACTAAGTTTGCAAAGAGATGTAATTGCCAAAAAGTAAGCACTTCAAATATAAAAATTTCTTACACACACGAATGAAATAAAATAATAAAACGGGAGGAAAAACCCCCAACAGGCGCTCATGTTTAACGTCGGAGAGTCACGACGGTACCAACTTAGATCAAGGTATCCACAAAGATGACACAAACATCATCCGGCGACCTATAATTCTTCAACCGATGTCCATTCGCCACAAAAATGTCTCCATCCTTGTAAATGGGCTCAAAACTCCCCCTCCTAAGGCTCGATGAATTATGAACGGTCCCGTCCACTTCGACTTCAACTTGCCTGCAAAAAGCTTTAAACGAGAGTTAAAGAGTAATACATCGTCTCCTTGCTTGAACTCCTTGTACGAGATCTTCGAATCATGCCACCTCTTAATCCTTTCCTTGTAGATCTCTGAATTCTTGTACGCACGACTCCGAAACTCATCCAAAAAATTGATGTGAGTAATCCTCAACTCCCTCACATCCTTGAGAGTCAAGTTCAAGCTTCGCAAAGCCCAAAACGCTTTCTGTTGAATCTCTACAGGTAAGTGGCACGGCTTCTCATAGACAATCTGATACGGTGACATATCTAACACCGTCTTGTACGCGGTCCGGAACCCCCACACGACATCATCGAGCTTCAAAGCCCAATCCTTTCTATTGGTTCCGACCACCTTCTCAAGAATCTATTTGACTTGACGGTTAGAAACCTCCGCTTGCCCATTCGCTTGAGGATGATAAGGTGTAGTAACCATATGCTTAACACCATACCCTTTAAGCACCTTCTCAAGAAATTTATTAACGAAATGCGTACCTCCATCACTAACAAGTGCTCTAGAGACTCCAAAGCGGGCAAAGATATGCTTCTTCAAGAAAGATATAACAGTTTTCGAATCATTCAAGCGAGTAGGAATTGCTTCCACCCACTTAGAAACATAATCCACCGCAAGTATAATGTAGAGAAATCCATTAGATGGAGAAAAAGGCCCCATAAAATCAATAGCCCACACATCAAAAATCTTGACCACTATGCTCGGATGAAGCGGCATCTCGTCTCTTCTACCAATGTTCCCCATGCGTTGACATCTATCGCAAGATGCCACATAGGTCTTACAGTCTTTGAACAATGTAGGCCAATAAAGAGCGGACTGAAGTACCTTGGCTGCTGTTTTTTGAGCGCCGAAGTGCCCCCTGTTAGGTTGTGCATGGCAAAACTCGAGAACACTCTCCATCTCCATCTCGGGCACATACCTACGGATGATAGAATTCGTGCAAATCTTGTACACTAACGGGTCATACTATATGAAAGTCTCAACCTCCCTCTTGAATTTAGCAAGTTGATATCGGTTGAGATCCCTTGGAATTTCTCCCACAGCAATATAGTTCACATAATCCGCATACCATGGATCAACTCCCTGTGCAGCAACCACACACGCTCGCTCAGCCCCTTCAACAAACACGGCCATGATCTTTTCATTCGGGAACATTTTCTCAG
Source organism: Pogostemon cablin (assembly GCA_023678885.1). Lineage (NCBI taxonomy): Eukaryota > Viridiplantae > Streptophyta > Magnoliopsida > Lamiales > Lamiaceae > Pogostemon > Pogostemon cablin. The sequence continues at coordinate 24,608,104 of CM042975.1, forward strand.
TATACTCGAAAGAATTATCACAATGTTCCCTAGTCTCCAACCTCGAAAGGTGATCCGCCAACACATTATTAGAACCTTTCTTATCCCAGATCTCCATGTCAAACTCTTGAAGTAGAAGAATCCAACTTATGATCCTAGGTTTCGTCTTCTTCTTCTCCATCAAGTACCGAATCGCTGAATGATCCGTGTACACAATAGTCTTCATGCCAACCAAATACTGACGAAACTTATCGAATGCGTACATAACAGCAAAAAACTCATTTTCAGTCACCGTGTAATTCTTTTGTGCCGCATCGAAAGTCTTACTTGCGTAGTAAATGACGCAGGACTTCTTCTCCTTCAGCTGCCCAAGCACCACTCCAAGTGCTACATCACTTGCATCATACATTAGTACAAACGGTTGAGTCCAATCTGGTGTGATCAAGATAGGTGCAGTGATAAGCGCCTCCTTCAAAACTTGAAAAGCTGTTAGACATTCTTCATCAAACACAAAAGGAATATCCTTTTCAAGTAAGTGAGATAAGGGCTTGGAGTATTTTGAGAAGTCTTTTATGAATCTCCTGTAAAAATCGGCGTGTCCAAGAAAGGACCGCACTCCTCTTTCATTAGTCGGTGGTGAAAGCTTCTCAATTGTCACCACTTTAGCACGATCGACCTGCAATCCTTTGGCTGAAATATGATGCCCAAGAACAATCTCATCCTTCACCATGAAGTGGCACTTCTCCCAATTCAAGACAAGATTAGTCACTTGACATCTCTTCAAAACAGTAGTAAGGTTAGACAAACAAATATCAAAGGAGGAACCAAAAATAGAAAAATCATCCATGAACACCTCCATGATCTTCTCTATCAACCCATCGAATATTGCCATCATGCATCTCTGAAAAGTAGCAGGCGCATTACATAACCCAAATGGCATTTTTCGAAAAGCAAAGGTCCCGTAGGGGCAAGTAAAAGTAGTCTTTTCTTGATTCTTGGGGGCAATCATGATTTGGTTGTACCCCGAGTATCCATCCAAGAAATAATAAAACTCATACCCTGCAAGACGATCTAACATTTGATCCATGAAAGGAAGAGAAAAATTATCTTTACACGTGTTCTCATTCAACTTCCTATAATCTACACATGTATGCCATCCCGTAGGAATCCTTGTGGCTATCGCTTCTCCATCCTCAGCTTTTACTATAGTCATTCCCTCCTTTTTAGCAACTACATGCAATGGACTCACATGGGGACTATCACTAATAGGATATATGATTCCGGCATCCAACCACGTAAGGATTTGCTTCCTAATCACCTCTTGAATCACGGGATTAACCTCTGCTGATTCTGAACACTTGCCTTGGCCTCGTCTAACAATCTTATCCTATGCATGCAATACGAAGGACTAATTCCTTTCAAATCCTCAAGAGACCAACCAATCGCAGACTTATACTTCATAAGAACATTTAATAACTCCTCAAGTTGATCTTCATCAAGAGAAGAAGATACAATTATCGGATATTTTTCATTGTCATCAAGAAAGGCATACTTCAAGTGTTCCGGCAAAAGTTTCAACTCCTCTTTCCTCACTTCCATCGGAGAGCTCTCGTTATCCAAAGGCAAGTACTTCCTAGTTCACTTGACTTCTTCCACCTTAGTTCTTTCCGATTCAAACATGTCATCACCCAAAGCAAGTAAGTTTTCAAGAAATTCAATACATACCTCGTTGGAGAGTCCATCAAGCTCCGTAGTGGGATAAGTAAGAGACTCCATCAAACATGTCTCAAGAGGATCCTTCGACAGGATCAGAGACATATCCTCCTTCACAATCTCCTCCACCACGTCAATACTATAACACTGTGACTCCATGGGCATCTTCATTGCTTTGTCCAAGTTGAAAAGAACTTCTTCTTTGTCCATCCGCAATCTAAGCTCTCCTTTTTGAACATCAATCATAGCTCCAGCAGTAGCAAGGAAAGGTCTCCCCAAGATTAGAGGGATATTATCCTTATCATCTTCCATCTCTAGCACAAGAAAGTCCACAGGAAAGACTAGCTTCTCCACTTTGATGAGAACGTCTTCAATTATACCTTTTGGAAATGTCATCGACCTGTCCGCCAATTGGAGAACCACTATTATAGGGGTCAACTCCCCCAAACCAAGCCTCTGAAAGATGGACAACGACATCAAATTGATGCTTGCCCCTAGATCGCACAAAGCTCACCGTGCCGACCCCTTTCTGATCTCACATAGAATAGTGAAGCTCCCCGGATCCTTCATCTTTTGCGGCAGCTTCCTTTGAATGATTGAGCTGCAATTCTCAGATAAATTCACTGTTTTAATTTCGGTTAAGCTCCACTTCTTCAACAATATGTCTTTAAGAAATCGGGCATAGTACGGCATCTCCATGATTGCCTCTGAGAAAGGAATGCTCAAGCTTATCTTGTTCATTATCTCTGAAAACTTCTTGAACTTCTCTTCCAATCCCTTCTTCACAAGCTTGTAAGGAAACGACGGAGGTATCTTTGTTTTTGGAATCCCCCATTCATCACGATCAACCTTCTCCGCTTTCTCCTTTTCGGCTCTCAATCGCTTGGCTCTCTCCTACTTTTTCTCAGCTATTATCTCTCTACTTTGCTCATTCCAAACCACTGGAGTAGCATCAACATCATCGAGAGTGTTCGGAGTAGCACTAGGCAACTTCAGGATGGGTTCGACTAGGGTTCGACATGTGGAACAGGTCGAACCAGGCACGTAATGGTCAAACCGCTCTTCTGTACAACTGCTCTCTTTTTGAATTTGAGGTTTGATCTGGGTTCGACCTGTTGAGTAGGTCGAACCACGGCCACCTAGGTCGAACCGACCTACTGTACTCTTTCAGTCCTCCGGTTCGACCAAGGTTCGACCTGTTTGATAGGTCGAACCATGTCCGTCATGGTCAAACTATTGCTGCGACAAAACAGAGTGCTCCAAGTTGTGCAGTTCGACCTGGGTTTTGCCTGTTGGATAGGTTGAACCATGATTGATTTGGTCGAATCGGTATTCTGGAAAAATAGAGTGCTCCGAATTGTCAGGTTCGACTATGGTTCGACCTGTATGCCAGGTCAAACCATCTGCAGTTTGGTCGAACCGATGCTGCGATGCCTCCTGATCGTGTCCAGTGCGTTGGTTCAACTTCCCCTGTATGGTTCGACCTTCAATATTGGTCGAACCATTATCGAATCTTGCCCTAGACATGTCCAAATTTGATTCCGGCCTCATAGGTCCCTCGTACTGCGTTCCCGACCTCAATGTGATGGCATTGCAGGACTTTGGATTCTCAATACTTTGAGACGGCAACTTCCCTTTCTCAAGAGTTTGAGTAAGCTTGTTAACACTTCCTGCCATCTCCCCCATCAGCAATGTAAGGTCCTTCACCTGCTTAGATATAACCTCATGGTTTGCATCTATTTTCTTTTCAAGTTTGGCCTCAAGGCGGTTCACTCTTTCATCATTCTTGGCCATATACCTGTTCACAGTATCCTCAAAACCCAGTTACCCTTCTTCCACCTTAGCACCCGGATCAACACCCATCGGAGGTTGAATCGCATTATTCGGATTGCTCCATGAGAACTCCGGCCTCCTAGGCTGTTGATAACCACCCGGGGGACCACGATTATTAAAGTTTCCTTGATAGTTCCCTTGGTAGTTCCGGTTTCCTTGATCTGGATACCTAGTCCCTTGAATTCTTTGACCCATGGCATAGTGTGCCTCTTCCAACTCCTCTTGGATTGGTCCATCATTCTTCAACTCCTGCTGCATGATTGGTACGCGCTGAGATAATTCGCAGATTTGCTTCTGTTGGGATTCAAGTAGCTTGTTGATATTGGACAAGCTAGAGATGATCTCATCCTCTCTACTTGTTTTCACCTTTGCTTGTTCAACCTGAGCTACCTTCCCAAGGACATAAATACCTCTAACTCTATTAGTTGGCCAATCCCTCGAATTCATCGAAATATCTTCAAACAACTTCTCGGCGTCTACAGATGACTTTGTAAGCAATGCTCTATTAGAAGAAGCATCCAATAACACTCGTGAATCACAGTCCAATCCATTGTAGAATATACTGATATATTGAGCTTTAGATAGCCCATGTAGAGGACACTTCCTAAGCATGTCCTTGAATCTATCCCATGCTTCATGAAATTTCTCACCTCCACCGATAGCAAATTGGTTAATGTCTTGCTTCATCTTAAACACCTTTGAAGGTGGCATGTATCTCTCCAACAACCTTAACTGCAGTTGCTCCCAAGTGGTGCACTCAGCTGTGTTGATAGTGTCGTATCAATCTCTCGCCTTTTCAGTAAGCGAGAATTTGAACAAAAGGATCTTCCTAGCATCTTCATGTTCTCATGCGTCTTTTTGAGTACTTGCATAGCCCAAGAATTTGTTCAGATGCTGCTGCGGATCCTCGAAAGACCCTCCTGAAAAGGAGTTCCTTTCTATCATGCTAATAAGAGTGGGATGAAGATCGAAAGCTGAATTAGTTCCCCTAGCTCCTAGAAGCCCAAAATTTCTAGCCCCATTATTTCTGAAAACCTCTCGGATGGCTAGATTATCCGGATTCGCTGCCATGTTGATTGCCCTTACTCCCGAATTAACTTCAGTTGTAGCTTCAATCGTTTGCGAATTCTGCTCGTCAACTTCAACTCCAAAATTCAGAGCTTCAGTTGGATCAATAGTCTTTGCCTTGCTCTTCTTCTTCTTCTTCTTCTTTCTTGACGATGCTCCGATCTCAGGATTATAGGGTTCAAGTTCACCTTTCTTTGATCTCGTGAGCATGCACCTAAAAAGAAAAAGAATTAAAACAGCAAAACAAGATAAATAGCCCTAATAAACTAGAAATAACAAAAAGATATTTTAAGTCATCCCCGGCAACGGCGCCAAAAACTTGATGGGCATTTTCTCAATACACAATTTTAATCCCCAAGTATGAAGGATATCAATTGTAGTTTCGAAGGTGACCAAGTTAAATATCGAATCCACGGGACGGATAAATATTACTTTCGTTATTTTCTAGCAATTATGACTATGTTGAGAATTGTAATTGTTGGTTTGTAAACTAAGTAACAATTAAAATAGCAAATAAATAACAAGAACAAGAGAAGAGTTGTTGTGATCAAATAAGATGATAGGTAGTTCGTCAGGCCATCCAGTTTCATTCGTTAATTCATACTTTCATGTGTCGATGTCCGACTCTGCCTTGTGGTTTATGGATGCATCGCTAAACCATGCAAATCTATTCTATAGACACAAATAGATAAGCTTTTGACACGTGTGAGTATCCTCAGAGCAAGACGTATACTTTACCTCTCTTTCTAGGTACTATCATAATCAATTATTTCCCGTGCACTTAGTACTCTAACCCGATTTGATCTCCCTTTTTAGGTACTATAAAGTTATACTCTTAATCCTACTTGTTAACCCGAATTCAATTCAATTAACAAGCATTCATATAAGACGGTTCTAATAAAACCTCGAAATCCCTTCACTTAGAATTATAACAATAAACCCTGCTTATTAGTGAACGCACTCAATCAATAACCATGTTATGCATTCAGACTCTACACAACGATTATTGATGCACAAAACAACTATGAGTATGGATTAAAAATGTACAATCTTATATAAAATAAACCACAAGTAGCGTTGTACGGAGTATACACACGAAATACAAATCAACTCATGAAACCTTCATAACCCTAGAACTACCGAAGTGGCTCTAGCCCATGATTGATCTAGGAACAATCATGGTTAGATGGACAAATCTTACTTGAATCTCCAGCGGAACCTCTGTCACAGCTCCTACTAATCTCCTCTTGCGCTTCACGTTCTTACGCTCTCTAAAACTCTCTTGTATTGTGTTGTTGGTGATTGGTGATTGGTGACGTCTTCCTTGACTGCATGAGCCTCCTTTTATACTTGTAATCACGTCTCTAGGGCTTGGAATGGGCTTTTCAAGTGATCACACGCGTTTTGGCCTCAAAAATCTGGATAAGGTAAGTTCCCGCACGACGGTTCGACCTCAGCAAACAGGTCGAACCACTGGCCGCAGGTCGAACCACATGTCGAACCCACCTACTGGAAGTATTCTGCACTTGGTTTAACTTCTTGTACAGGTCGAACCCCTCGAGTCTTGGTCGAACCACAGGTCGAACTACGCTACTGGATAATTTCTGCTCTCGATTCGACCAACCGTCAGGTCGAACCCCCAACGTCGTGGTCGAATCCATCTTCTTACTAACTGGTTAGACCTGATAGACAGGTCGAACCCCTTGAGTCGTGGTCGAACCCACCTCCTGCACTCTTCCAATGCTGGTTCGACCTGCTGGAGAGGTCGAACCCTCCTCCAACAGGTCGAACCCACCTCTCTCCTTGGCGGTTCGCATGGTCTCGACTTTGTTTCTTCGATTCTTGGCACTTCCACTCTGATTTTGCTATGAAAACCACTTAAATAGCTCCACTAACACCTGATTCATGCTAATTCACAATATATATAGGTTTTCCACCTATTTCCACCTCAAAACTCTCCAAAACTAGCACAAAACATGATGCCAAACTTGTGAATTTACACACTCATCAACTACTTATTTCTTAAATTTACGACTGAATTTAGACTTTAAAGATACAATTTACTTTAATCATTATGTTCTCTGAAATAATACTTTGAACTTTGAACCTATTATTTTATTTATTTTCTATTTTTTTAGAAATTTATTTTACTTTATGAAATATACATTTTCTATTATACAGTAATAAATAAATATTTAGAGTATTAGATATATTTTAAATTATCATTTGTAAGTATATTATAACTAATTTTAATTTATTAATTATGATTACATTATAATTAGTAGAGTAAGATTAATTAATTAATGACATATAAAGTATACACTATAAATAATAAGATAAATATATTATATATAATTTTAATGCATAATTTAAAATTGTTTTTTCGGTACGGTTCGATTTGATTATATCCAATATTCGGTACAGGAAAACAGGAAATATCCAAGTTCATACCAAATGAAAAATCGATTCGGTTCGGTTCGATTTGGAAAAATTAAAAAGTCAACGATTTTTTTTGTTCGGGATTAATTCAATGCGGCTTCGGTACGATTTCAGTTAAATTCAATATCCGTGCACACCCCTACCAGTAGATCCCTCAAGTTTGGTCATTGACATCAGAGACAAAGGGAATAGCGGAAGCCAATATCGTCTTTACAGAAACAGACTTCTACGGGGTAAGTACTCCACACTCAGATCCCTTGGTTATTTTGCCTGTATTATCTGGGGTGAAAGTGCATAGATGTCTGGTGGACACGGGTGCATACACAAACATAATTTTCAAGAATGTGTTTGAAAATCTAGGGAGGAGAAAGTCACCACAAGATGAGACCTTGTGGAGATGAAATTAAGGATTTCGGTAACACATTGACCATGCTGACCATTGAAGTAGATTTATCAGTACAGTTAGAGGGATTAGATGAAAAGATCCGAATGCAGAAACAACTGACCTTTAAGGTAGTGGATCAAACCTCCATGTATAACTATATCTTGGGATGCCCATTAATTCATGCATTTGGAGTCATTCCATACACCTTGCACCAATGTCTCAAATTTGTCACGGCGGATGGAAGGGTAGCAACGGTGATGGAAAATCAAAGGAAAGCAAGAGAATGTTCATTCGTAGAGAAGGTGGAAGGCCTAAGCTACCATAATGCGGACTATGAATTGTTGGACTTCGAAGATACCCTGAGGGACGAAGAGGAGACCGAGATACCAATGGAAATTGGTAAGGAAGAGCTGGATATGGTCATGGAAGTTAATGAAAGGGGACAAGAAGGAGAACAAGGAGAGAATGAACCCCTAGGGGTGGTCAGAGTCCAGCCTAATCCGATAGATCGAGAAGCGGAAGGAAAAGAGAAAGAGGCGAAGGAGCTAAGGTTAAAACCCACAACACCCGATGAGGATCTGAGATTTAAGATACGCGAAGGAGCCTCAGCAACGGATAGAACATAAGTGGTTCAACTGGACCCGGAAAATACTGAGATCAAGGTAAAGATCGAAACAGAATGGGAAGAGGAGTTCAAGGTGAAATTAATCCAACTGTTAAAGGAGAACTTGGACGTTTTCGCCTGGAATCCAAATGAAACACTAGGAGTGCGCCCTAAGCATTCTTGCCATAGGTTGTATATCGATCACAATATCCCATATTTCCATCAAAAGAAAAGAAAATTCAACCCGGAGAAAAACGCGGCCATAGAATTGGAAGTTCAAAAACTATTGGCAAGTGGGAGGATCAGTGAATTCAAATACCCCATAAGGTTATAGAACCCAGTTATGGTTAAGAAGAAAGAGGGATTGTGAAGGTTATGTATAGACTTCACAGATCTGAACAAGGCATGCCCCAAGGATAGCTATCCTCTTCCGTCAATTGATCAAATGGTAGATGCCATTGCGGAGAACAAAATCATGAGCTTTATTTATGGATGCATTCTCAGGATATCATCAGATTTTGATACACCCAGACGACAAGGCAAACATAGCTTTCTTCGCAGGAAACGGGGTCTATGAATGGAACAAAATGCCATTCTGTCTAAGAAACGCGGGGGCAAATTATCAGAGGCTGGTAAATAAAATATTCGAGGGTAAGATTGGAAGGATATACGAGGTGTATGTGGACGATACAGTGGTAAAAAGTCTAAAGAGAATGTACCATTTCGGTCACTTTTTGAGATATTTCGACATTATGGAATGAAGCTAAATCCTAAGAAATGCACCTTCAGAGTAAGCAAATGGAGCTTCCTCGAATATCTGGTTAGCTCAAAAAGAATCAAAATAAATCCGGATAAAGTGGAAACGATCATAAAAATGGAGCCACCAAGACACATGAAGGAAGTCTAGAATTTGATCGGAAGACTGGCAGCCCTGAATAGATTCATGTCAAAGGCATCAGACAAGTGCAAGCCATTCTTTGATGTCATAAAAAAGGCTAAGTTTGAATGGACCGAGGAGTGCGGAAAGGCGTTTAACGAGATCAAGAAGGAACTGTCAGATCCCAAGATTCTCTCTAAACCCTCTTCGAGTGAAACACTACAGCTATACTTGGCTATTTCGGAGACATCGATCAGTTCAGTACTGGTCAAAATGGAAGAGAATAATCAAAAGGATATGTACTTTGTAAGCCAATCTCTCAGGGACGCAGAGCTCAGATACCCAGTGATGGAGAATGTGGCATATTCTCTCGTCATGAGCTTAAGGAAACTAAGACCATACTTCATGGAGCATACTATAGAAGTATTGACAACGCTCCCGTTGAGGCAAGTACTTCAAAGGCTAGATGGAGCCGGAAGATTACTCAAATGATCTGTAGAGTTAGGGTAATTCAATATTACATATCTATCGAGGAGCGTGGTCAAAGGCCAAGTCATGGCGGATTTCATAGTGGAACAAACCTTCCATATGCCAACCAAAGAAGGAAAAAGGAAACTATGGACCATGCATGTATACGGATCTGCTACAGCATCGGGAGCGGGGGTCATCATCCAAACCCCATCAGGGGAAACTTTCTCAACTACAGTCAGGTTCGGTTTCCAAGCCACCAATAATAAAGTGGAGTACAAAGCTTTACTAAATGGGTTAAGGATGGCATTGGCCATGGGGGCTGATGAGTTGCTGGTATACAACGATTCTCAACTGATGGTGAATCAAGTACGCGGAGAGTACGAAGCTAATTATAACCAAATGAACCTCTATAGAGGATTGGCAGCAGGTATGCTACAGAGGTTCAAACATGTATTCCTGAAATGCATTGATAGGAATGATAACATGGGGGCAGATGCGTTGGCCAAACTGGCTACGGCATCAAATGCAGAAGATCTAAACAATATCAACATTGTGAAGCAAGAAAGGCCATCGGATACTAGCATATGGGTCATGAACGATCAACCATTTGAAGAGTCATGGATGACTCTGATCAAGAAGTATCTGGAAATTGGAAAAACTCCTTCGGACAAGGACAAGGCTCGCCAGGTAAGGCTCCGATCGGCAAGGTACGTGCTGATCAAAGGAAAGCTATATATAAGAGGGTATTCGACCCCACTCTTGAAATGCCTAAACCCAGAGTAGGCAAGTTACGTACTTGCCGGGATACATGAAGGCATATGTGGGAACCACACTAGTGGAATCGCCTTAGCTCACAAAGTGATTAGGCAAGGATACTTCTAGCCAACGCTAAAGAAGGATGCTACTCAGCACACACAAGCTTGTGCTACCTGTCAAAGGTTAGCACCTATCACGAGAATGCCATCGAAATAATTAACCTCAATTTTCAGCCCTTGGCCTTTTGCCAAATGGGGGATCGATCTAATCTGCCTACTGCCCATTGGGAAATGAGGAGTCAAATTCGCCATAGTAGCTGTAGACTACTTTACAAAATGGTTACAAATTTATAAATTTCACGAACTAAGGAATTTATAAATTTAGTATGAGTATCGGTATCGAAATAAAGGCATTTACAAATATGGAATGAGAGTCGGTATAGGAACAAAGGAATAAATTTGGAATGAATGTTGATATCGGAATAAGGGAATAAATTCAGAATAAATTTTGATATCAGAATAAGAAGATAAAGGCATTTGAGGGATATCCAAGAACTGGAAAAGAATAATGGTATCGAAATTAACATAGAAACAAAGGGACAAGGCCTATCAAAAAATAAGGTGATCAAAATCGAAAAAAGATCGGGAATAAAAGGAAACTGGTTATCTAAGCTCGGAATGGATGGTATCAAAATAGTGGATATTTAAGCATCGGGAAATCAGGGTATCGGTATTATAAATAGAAAATAAAGATTTCGGCCAGTAATACGAATACACACATTGTCGGCATTCAAAGCGATAGTATACAATGACGGATAAGCATAAATCAACAAATATCAACAAGCACAGTTTAACTAACTGGCAGATCAACAATTCATCAAAATACAAGGACAGAGAACATTGTTCAAAATAGATATCCAATGGAAATAAGAAAGGAGAGGGGAAATTCATAATTCAATATTACAAATAATCGGAATAAAAAGAGTTTTCGCCCACACATGGGAATCAAAACAGGAATAGAGAATCAACATATGAAAGTTGTAGAAAGGACATCAATCTTTCTTACGACCGCTAAGAGATTGGAAAAGGCTGGCCATCTTATCCTCCATCTCCATAAGCAGTGCCTTGGTACGAGCGGCCCTTTCTTCAGCAGATCTCGGGTTGAAGACTCGTCCCTCCAGAGCCTGAACACTAGCTTCTATCTCTACCAATCTAGCTCTAGCCTCAGCAGCTTGAGCCTGGGCAACTTCTCTCGTGTTTTCAGCCTCGGCAAGATGAATCTAACAAAATCCAGAGTGGCATGTTCCATTGCAAAATCAAAATCCATATCCTGCATTTTCCCCCGCTGTTTTTCCAGATGTCTTCTCTGATCATCTACCGGGAGGCTAATTTAGCATTCTTGATCTCCAAGATAGTTAATCTCTCCTCCAGATCAAGCAAGGAACCTTCGGAATGACAAACCACTTGGTTGGCAAATGAATGATGCTGATCCAAAAAATGCATGGAGGTGGCAGCCCCGGACATAGTGGCAAACCCAAGAAAGTGCGGGGAAGAAAATTTGGATCAATGGTTAATAGAGTGCGTCGGTTGAAAGGATAGGCAACACCTTGGATGAAACCCAGATTCCCCAACTCATGCAGATCAGGTCATCAGCCACACCCTTTCCTCCCTCATAAGCTCTTTTGGCGGCTAATCTTTTAGCCTCCCTGTCAGAAATACAGAATCAGCAAATCCGATGGCATGAGAGGGATTCGGATTGGCTGAGGCAGTAATAGGGACCATCGGAGTGCCAGATTGGGGAACACTGGAATCAACATCTTGAACGGGGACAGTGGAAGGGATAACACTTTTCATGGGACTAGCCATCATATCATAATCTTCATCCTCCGGGTCATCCTTCATCTCAGGATCCTCGGGATCTTCCAGATCATCCTCCATTACGGGGTCCTCGTCAGAATCCTCTTCTTCTCTTTCGAAATCATCAATAGGGGGATCTGCAAAAGAAGGACATCACAGAGAATGAAAGGGGCACATGGAGGATAAAAAAACATGAACAGAAGCAATTATTTCCCTCATCTCTTTAGAAAGGACGTCAAACTCACCAATAGAGGGGGATCGGCGAGGTGTAAAGCTAAGGCCGGGTTGGTGAGATGACTCGCCAAGCTCATAAACACCCCTTTGCTGCTTTCCAAGCATAGAGGGAATCGCCATTTTGGAAAAATCAGCAGGGAAAGAGAATCCCGGAGGAATATCAGTAGAGTGAAGCGGCTGTTCCCGAGGGGGAGACAAAGTAGGCAAAGTTTCACCACGAGCAAATCTGGGGGGATATCTTCTTCAAGCTTGAAATCTCTAGAACCAAACAATAAACATTCAAACTCGCTCTCACAATCAGAAGCAGAGGATTGGATGCCATAATCAGGATCAGCCTCATCATTAGAGAAACAGTATACATGCTTGTGGCGAGTTAGAGACGAACCAACAACAAAAATGGTGGTTCCACAAGAGATAGAGCTTCTCGGAGTTCATCTGGAATAACAAGAAATGAGTATGAAAACACAAAATGAGATAATCCGATAGGTAAAGTGAAACCACGGGAGAACAAAAGGGAGGAGATGCCAGGAGTAGCATGACGACCTAGAGTTGACAACCCAGCAGAGACAAGAACAGGTTCTCGGAGGAGAGGAAAAGCGCAGTAGGACTTATTACCCTAGGATAAAATCTCATAAATACGGCAAAAACCAGCACTCAATTGCGTGAGTTGACGGCGAGGATGACCTACACAAGATACCAAAGGAGTGTTAAGAATTCTCGAAAATAGCCCAAGGTTCAGAAATGAGATAAGAATCATACACTTATCCAGAAGAAGAAATCGACGAGGGAAAAACACAGCGACACCATTCACACAAAAACGATAATTGCCTATTAACAAGAACCAAGAGTGCTCCCAACTCCTCCCAATAATGTCAGAAGCACTGACAAAATGATGGTTATCACAAGGAAACAAATGATAAAATCCACCAGCACGACCGAAGGCACCATAAGAGAAAAGATACTCTATTTCGAAGGGGTCCTAAATGGTGTGACCAAGAACGTAAAATAAAGACATGGTAAATATGAACCGCAACAGGAAGAAGGCACTAATTGCCTTTACTCATATCAGTGGCGGACGCAGGATTTTCGTGGAGGGGGGACCTAATTTTTCTCATACAATGGTTCATGTTTTTTATTCTATAATTTTTAAGAAGAATTATTTTATTTATCAACTTATATTAACATTTTTCAAAGAATATTTTAGTATTTTAAGTTGTGTTAAGTAAAAGTTAGTATAATTTTGATATTAAAATTATTAAATGAATATGTTATTTTAATAATGTATCAATTAAAATAAATTAAAGAGATAAAAGAGGGAAAAAATAAATATTAAGTAAAACAAAAGAGATAGAAGAGGGAAAAAGTAAATAAATAATGCTTGTCCTGAAAGGGAATCGAACACTAGACCCTCAATACATTAATTTGGTTGCCTCACCACTAGGCCGATGTGGAATTTTGTAATACTTCACATATATATACTACTTGTGAACGTTATGTTAATTATTCAAAAACGAGAGGCCGAAGCCAGAGTCACACGTACATATAATTACAACTCCAAAGTGGAGCAACCAAAGAAAAATACGTCTATCTAGATAACAAATACTCGAATCTAATTACATGCATAAGTATGGAGTTAATCAAGCCGTCCGAAGAAGGTCGGGAACTCTCGAAGAGTGCTTCATTCCGAGCCTTCCATATGAGGAAGACGCTTCCATATAGAGCGAGCGTCCACCTCCTTCTATCATGTACATGCACTCTCCGGTCCTTGCTGAGCCACTTGAAGTCGGCCTTCAACGTGGTAACCTGTCTCCTCCACTCCACTTCGTGCCTAACCCGGTTCCATACATGTCTCGTGAACGGACACCCGAAGAAAAGATGATCTCTCAATTCGGGGGCCCCCACGCACAACACGTACTCAATCGGGCCTTCGTAGTGTCTCCATCTGTCCATGGTAAGCAGGCGGTTCCTCACTGCGATCCATATTCTGAACGAATGCTTCTGAGGAACCCATGGACTCCATAACTTCTTGTAGATAGGCTGTACCGGCATAGAGTCTGAAACGAGCCGATACAACTTACCTGCACGAAGCCTTCCCATCTCCGAACACGAAGCTAAAGTGGAAACTATGTCCCACCAATCCGTGCTCTGACCCTATCCCTCGCACAGAGGATATCCTTCCACACAATTGAGGCGCTGTAATTCACCTCAACATCCCAGCACTAAGAGGACTGCAGATAAATGGCATTAATCCATTTGATCCACAGCGATCTCTTCTCCTGATGCACATCCCACAACACGCCACAAAGAGCTGCATCGTTCAGCAGGTCAAGTCCCCTAAGTCCTAGGCCGCCCTATTCCTTAGGGAGAATGACCTCCTCCCAACGAACTGCACCCCTTGAGGCTCCCAAAAGAAATTTCCGTATCATCCTCTCTATTCTGTCCACAACTCCTTTGGGGATCTTAACCATCAACGTCTAGAAATTCATCAACCCGTACACCACCGATCGAATGAGCTCCAATTGGCCTGCATACGAGAGTAGATATGTGTACCATCCCCCGATCAAATTAGTAACCTGCGTGATGAGCGGCTTAAAAGCAGACTCCCGGAGCTTACTTCCCTGTAGCGGAACTCCCAAATAACATACAGGGAAGGTGCCTTCCTGAAAAGGCAACACCTCACAAATCGCCTGTTCCTCATCCTCTGGAACTCCTGCCATGAACAGGTGAGATTTGTCCACACTAACCTTCAATCCTGACATTCGAGCGAAGAGATTAAGTGCTCTGGCAACCACTTCTGCTGAAGAGCGATTGCCATAAGCAAAGATAATCAAATCGTCCGCAAACGCCAGATGGGTGACGCCAACCTTCGCACAATGCCTAGAGTGATACTTATAGTTGTCCATCACGGTCATTCTCCTGAAGAGACGGGAGAAGTAATCCATGCACAAGACAAACAATAAGGACGACAAAGGATCACCTTGACGCAAGCCTCTCTTACCCTCGAAATATCCCTCAGGTGTGTCGTTGATAAGGATGGAGAATGAGGTAGTGGTGACACATTCCATGATCCACCCTATCATACGCTGAGGAAATTTCAAACCTGTAAGCACTCCACGCAAAAAGCCCCAATCCACCGAGTCATACGCCTTCTTAATATCCACTTTGATCGCCAGTCTCCTATATTGACGATGCCTAGCCCACCCATAATTCTTCACTATCTCCTGGGTCAGCATCACACATCCCTCATTCTTCGGTTCTTAACAAAACCAAAGTGATTTTCCACCACCAAGTCCTCCATCAGGTCCGTCATTTGTGTCACAATGATACGGGATATGATTTTGTAGATCACATTGCAACATGAAATTAGACGGAAGTCCCTGACAGTAGGATCATGCTTACCTTTCAGGATTAGTGTAATAAACGTGGCGTTCATCTGCCGCAGTAGCTGCCCGGAGTGGAAGAATTCCTGGACAGCCCCCACGACATCCGACCCAACCACATCCCACGCGTCCCGAAAGAATGCAGCCGTGTACCCATCCGGACCGGGAGTCCCCGTTCATGCTCCACACTACTCCCTTCACCTCCTTGGCCGTGATAGGCACCACGAGCTGCTGTGCTTGTTCGTTACTCAACACGGCTCCCCATTCAAACACACTATCATCTATCTCCTCGCACTCCCCCGCAGTACCCAACAAGTCTCTATAGAATGAAAGGAACTCTACAACGACTTCATCACGGGAGGAAGTATGCCCGAATTCTGTACGTATGGAGGGGATGATATTCCTCACGCTATTGGACTTGATCTTCTTGTAGAAGAATTTCTTGGGCTTGTCCTGACTGATCAAGTAATCGGCTCTGGCCATCTGAGAGAAGAAGAGATGTTCGGCGTGACACAAGAAGTCGACCTTCTTGGCTGCCTCCCGAACCCTGTCCCATTTCTCAACATTACCAGGGTCAGCATGGCTCTCCAACTGCAAACTGTCTAGCTCCGCTCTAGCCCTCTCTGCTCTCTCGGCTATATGGCCGAAGTCCCTCTTGCCAAGCTGACGTAACTTTAGCTTGAGTAACTTCAACCTACGACAAACACTGAACTGAGCCGTACCCCACACTTGCGAGTACCACACCTCTCGCACAGTATCTAGAAATCCCCCGCTGGTCTTCCACATGTTCACATACCTAAACGGTCTCCCCTTCGAGTACTCGGCGTGAAACACGGAAACTAGGGCAGGGCAGTGGTCCGAAGTGGCCCCCATGGGCAAGAACTTCGACTCCACTACTCCTGAGCTGATGTTCTAGTTCGAATTCACCAGTACACGATCAATACGACTCCATACTCTGCCATTCGTCCAGGAGAAAAAACACCCCTTAGACTTAGCATCATCCAACCTCAAATCAACACAAAACTCCTCAAAGTCCACCCTGCACCAGTTCTGATGGGACGGAACATTTTCAGATCGCTCTTCCAGTTTTTGAACGTAATTAAAGTCTCCAAGGAGCATCTAGGGAGAGTTAACTGTGGGACAACCGAAGAGAGATGGCTCTATAGCCTACGCCTATCAACTATGCCATTACAGGCGTAAACAACACTGATGAGGAACTCCTACTGAGAGATCAAACAACGAACCAAACCAGAGATACATTGCTCATGAAGCATAACATTACTAACAGCAATCAAAGTGGGATCCCACGCAACCACAATACGACCCCCATCAACAGTATCAAAATTATTCACACTACTCCAGCTAGGAACAATTCTACCCATAATATCCACCACATTATCAACAGACAATCTAGTTTCAAGAAAACCCACTAAGCACACTTTATTCTTGCGAACTAACCTGTGGGCTGCTCGCTGCGCACGAGTGGCTGCAAGCCCTCGTACGTTCCATGCTAGAAACTTCATTGACGAACATTGGGAGAGGAGCCCCCGCCTCGTCCTGGTCCGTTGCCTCTACCCTGCGGCTCCTGGATAATGATTCTAGTGCCTTGCCTAGTTCCATCTGCCCTGTGGGTGAGAGTGGGAAGCGGGGAGCGCCCCGAGCAGCCTACGGCCTCTTCATCCTTCTCCTCCATTTCTGACGCCTAAGTTTTCCTAGTATTCACCTGGGCGAGCTGTTTACCCTCTCGTCTGTTGATCCTCCAATCATCAGGATCAAGGTCGTCTAGGATTTGGTACTTTCCTGACATGACCTTCTCTTTTTGCACATGGGAAAGTTTAGGACCCGCGGCCTTTTTCTTCCCATTTCGATTCCTCTTCTTCCTTGGCCTCGTGTTCCTAGTGCCAACTTGCTGGAAACCCCTCCTCATCAACCGTGTCTTCCGCTCGTGCGGTCTCCGGAGGCTGCTCCATCCCCTTCTCCCCCTTATCATCACTAACAAGATCGTCACAATCACTAACTAGGTGACCAAACTTCCTGCACTTAGTACAATACGCCGGAAGGCGTTCATACAGCATAGTTTGGGTAAATTTGGCCCCTCGGTAGTTGAAAGTGACCTCCTTCGGGAGTTCCTGCGAGACATCAATATCCACTCTCATACGCACAAATGATACCTTATCCGCTTTAATGGAAGTATAATCCACCATGATAGGTCTACTAACCAGTGAAGCCACCTTACTAATGTGGTTCTTCGACCACAACTCTAATGGGAATGAAGGTAACCGAATCCAGACCGGGATATGGGAAATTTCCCGAACATTAAACTGAAAGGCTCGTGGGAGCCTTTCGAGCATAAGATAACATTCCCATATGGAGTGGGGAGCACTGTCCAACACCTTCCGCACGTCCTCCTCCAAGCAAAGCCGAAAGATAATCCATCCCGACTAATGCATGACAATGGTATACTTAACGTCCCATACCCGGCAGATGGCATGGAGGGCCTGTATATCCGGGAACCGTCCTGAGAAATACCCCACCAACGTGTATTTCCAAGCATCAGAATCATCATTCGGATCAAGATAGGCTACTCCATCACATGGTGCAGTGTATTCGAGCTTCCTATCCGGATCAATGTTATTTTTGTTGATAAACTTGGTGTAGTCAATCGGTTCCTTGGGAGCGGAACCACCACTCGATTCGCCCTGCCACGCGCGCTGAGCGCGCTGCCCACGTTGCTACCGAGGCCCTGCCGTCTTGCCATCATGCTGCCTTGTGTTGCCTGGGCCTTGCCCAGTGCTGGTGCCCGCGCTCGGTGCACTCTGCCAAGATGGAGAACTGGACGCGCGCGCCGAGCTGCGCTGGCGAGGAGTGCCCTGCGCCTGCCGAGAATTCTCGGCACTACCTGTAGTCTTGGCGCCCTGCTGAAGCCTTCCATAATCTCCTATCCCTGCCGAGGCGCGTCGCCGGCCTGGCGAGATTCCCCGCCCGTCTGCCGAGTGGGAGAGGCAGGGGGGTCACAACGTCCAGCCAACGCCGAGTGCCTGGAGTGATGCTGCGCCGACGCTCCGCCGAGGGTTTCTGCTTGGTGGTCGGGTTGCGCACGATGGGCACCACCGGGGTCGAGTCATCCATGGCCGTGTCCACTAGTCCTTGCGTGGGGCTGCCGGATCCGCGAGCCTCCGGCGTGTTGGCCACAACAAGGGCCATGGACCCGACGATAATCTCCACCTCCATCTCCGTGCAATCAGCCGCAATAGAGCGCGCCAGGGCGGCGCTGTCACCCAGTTGTGGGTTATCCGCCAAAACCGCCTCCTTCAAAGTCTTCTTCCGTTCGATGTTCTTCGCTCGGTCCTTCACCAATTTGAACGATTCCTCACTCACACACATATCCGGCAACGCTTTTGAAGGCATCGTACTCCTCGATTTCTTCCCTATGAGAGAATAAATCGAGTCAGATTACATGAACAAGTGGAGAATCTCTATCACCACCGTGGGGAGCGGTGAGATCAACCGGTCATCATCGGCGAGAGGCGCCGACAACGAAGAGGGATGGCCGGGCGACGCCGAACATTGGTTGCTAATGATCGTCAAGGCTGCGGGCGAGAGGCGCTGACAATCGCGAGAAAACTTGCGCAAAAAGAAAGAGAGCGAAATTTTGGAACTAGGGTTCCGAAATTTTTTGCACGCGCAATGACTCTCCTTTATATATACTACTTAATAGTAAAAGTCCAGGGGGGGCCAGTGCCCCCCTGTTGGATTGTATACTAAAAGTCTAGCTTTAGTATGAACAATGTTTAAACAATAAATTTGAAATGAGAATCATATGATCAAATGATTGAGTCTTATAATTTATTTATATGTCAATGCAATAGTCTATTTACTTTATACTGTAGATAATATGTTGTGCGATAACACGCGAAAGATCATATTATTGGTTTCCTCATAAAGTATAAATAGATGCTCACAACCGAGATAGACGGAGACTCTCTATCGGGATAGTTATAGTGTGATTTGGTATTAATTTATCTTGACTATAGAATCACGTTAGTATGCTTTGTGTGTATTGAGCAGGACCACTTTTGTTGGATTATATAATAAAAGTCTAGCTTTTTGTATGAACAATGTTTAAACAATGAATTTGAAATGAGAATCATATGATCAAATGATTGCGTCTTATAATTTATTTATATATCAATGCAATAGTCCAATTACTTTATACTGTAGATAATATGTTATGCGACAACACGCGGAAGATCATATTATCGGTTTCCTTATAAAGTATAAACAGATGCTCACAACCTAGATAAATGGGGACTCTCTATTGGGATGGTTGTAGTGTGATTTGGTATTAGTTTGTCTTGACTATAGAATCACATTAGTGCACTTTGCGTGTATTGAGCAGGAACGCTTGATATCGTTCAACTTATACTGACTATATAGGAGAACTTGATCTCAATTATTATGGATGTTCGTGCTCTTAATCCCTATACAATAACCTCGACACGTAAGGCAGTATGTATCTCTTTGATTCATCAATGGGTGAGATTTACAAGTAACTAAATCAATAAACTTGGTGAGTTGGAAAATAGTGTTGTCTCTATGGTATGTTGTTGATTGTAGAAGGAATCCGTGTCCTATATAGGTTGATGATGTCCCCTTGAGGAGCTCATAAGGATTATCATGTAAACCCTACATGTGAATTTATTCCAGCATGATAATGAGGTAGAGTGGTACTAGTCTCGGATGAGATATTAATTAATGAAGTTGTCAGTAACTTAATTAATTAATGGGAATTGTATATCTTAAACATGGGGAGACTAACAGGCTCATAATAAGAAAGAGCCCATAACATAATTATGGAATTAGAACGGTAGTGTAGTAATAATATTTTAGTGGTATATATTATTATTATTGGACTTAAGTATAAGTTTTGGGCTAAATTTGGATACTTAAGCCCAATGGAGGCCCAACTCTAATTTCTCCTCCTGGTCCCTGCTGTAGCCCATATATAAGTCATCTCAACTATTTTGGAAACCCTAACTGAAAAGTAATTCATGCCTAACACTGTGAGGAGGGTGAGAGAACAGCAGATTGAGAAGATCTCGAAGATCGTCGCCCACACGACGTCGAGATTGAAGTTGAGAATACAGCAGAAGATCGGAAGGTTATTTATTACTATTGTTTGTCAACTTTCATGATTTTTATAAAATCTTTTGGAACTCAGAACTGATCGGTGATATACCGTTGGAAATCCACTGAAGAGAGAATCGTTTTGGCATATAGATCACTCAATTCAAAGATCGAATGAGGAAGTTATGCCCAAAACCGTGAGGCTGCGCAGGCTGCCAGCGAGAATGTTTTTTCTTCAACATACCTTGGTGAAAGGTAATACATTTCTATGTTTCTTGCTTCCACTGATTTAGAAACGCATGGAACTTTAACGGTTCACGTTAACTAACCGATCGAACGCCAACAACCATAACCTCAACATGTAAGGCAGTATGTATTTCTTTGATTCATCAATGGATGAGATTTACATGTAATTAAATCAACAAACTCAGTGAGTTGGGAAATAGTGATGTCTCTATGGTGTGTTGTTGATTGTAGAAGGAATCTGTGTCCTATTAAATAGGTTGATGATGTCCCCTTGAGGAGCTCATAAGGATTATCATATAAACCCTGCAGGTGGATTTATTTCGGCATCATAATGAGATTGAGTGGTACTACTCTCGGATGAGATATTAATTAATGGAGTTGTCAGTAACTTAATTAATTAATAGGCATTGTATATCTTAAACATGGGGAGACTAACGGGCTCATAATAAGAAGGAGCCCATAACATATTTATGGGATTGAAACGGTAGTACAGTAATAATATTTTAGTGGAATATATTATTATTATTGGACTTAAGTATAAGTTTTGGGCTAAACTTGGATACTTTAGCCCAATGAAGACCCGACTCTAATTTTTCCTCCTGGTCCCTGCTGTAGCCCATATATAAGTAATCTCAGTTGTCCAGAAATCCTAATAATGATAATTATTCACACCTAACAGTGTGAGGAGGGTGAGGGAACAGCAGATTGAGAAGATCTTGAGGATCATTGCCCACACGATGTCAAGATTGGACTTGAGAATACAACAGAAGATCAGAAGGTTGTTTGCTACTGCTGTTCGTCAACTTCCACGATTTTTATAAAATTCTGTGGAACTTAGAACTGATCGTGTGATACACCGTTGAAAATTCACTGAAGAGAGGGTCGTTTTATAAAACAATGAGGCTACGCATGCTGCCGGCGAGAATTCTTCATCTTCTTCAACATACCCTAATGAAAGGTAATACGTTCTATGTTTCTTGCTTCCACTAATTTAGAAATGTATGGAACCCTAACGATTCACATTAACCAAACGATCGAATGCCGTCACCCCCTACCTCCTATGTAGGTCCGACACTGAGCCATATACCACCATTGCAGCAACAAACCAATAACAGGCAGAATAGGGAGCCGTAAGCCGGTGAGGAAGAGAGAGTAGTAAAAAGTGGTACATCCCAGAAGGGGTTAAGAAATAGAAACATCATCATCAGGAGAAACGAAGGCCACTTCCAGATTACCATAAAGCTGATGAAGCTCTTCCTGGCGCTCCGAAGAGAGTTGAGAAGACGACACCCACACAAGCAGTTGGGCAATCTCACGGAGGCTGCCTCTATGTCACTAATATTCTGGTAAATCGGAATATAGTCTAAAGGGTTTAAAGGGAGCAGAGTGCCACCATCTTTCTCAGAGGGTGGCAAGATACCACCAACGTCAACCCCAAGCAGGGTAGGAGCACCATCCCTCATATTCAGTTGTGGCCATCTTCGTAGATGATTCTAGCTACAAACGCCACACCGTACAGGCCTCTCCAGTATAAAATCAGAGAAATTAATCTCCTGAATGTCAACGGGGGGAGGAGTGCCTTCACCAGCCATGCATAGGGACAGATACAGAGAACAAGGATTTAAAAAAGGGGGTTGAACAAAAATCTCTGAGAATGTCGAAATTTTGTAAGTGAAGTTGAGGGTAATTGCAAAATGTACAAGGAATTCAAATTTTGAAAGGGAAACTCGAAAGATTTTTTATACAGAAAGATCTGCCCCACGTCATGACGGGACAGGGTAAGCCAAAAATGGAAAAGATCAGACGGTTGGGATCATGAGACTGTACAACTCCCAAGAAGGAGGGAGGATCCAGATTAATCCACGTGGCACTTAACTAAAGACGTGCTGCATCACGACAGGAAGCGGCAGTTATACTCAAAAGTAAAGGCAAAATTACCAAAATACCCAAAAGGTCAGTCAACATAAAATTAAATACTTCATACAGTCAAAGGATTATACATTACCTGAAATTCAAAAAGAAGTCCTACATACTTGAAGAAAAAAGGAAAATACATGGGGTGTTCATGAAAAGCTAAAATAAATGAGTACATCCTACTCGGAACTACGGTTTTAGGAAAGCATCACTCAGAAGTCGGAGGTACTTCGGAGCTAGGAATATCCATAGGCTTCGGAGTCACACTTTTAGAAGGCACTCCCTCAGAAGAGACAGGAACATCTTTGGAGAATGGCGAAGCTACGAAAATAGCCATAGCCTCGAAGAGCTGAAGTTCTAAAATAATTGTAGCAACGATTCTGTCAGGCTCACTTGCAGCGCTAGGAGGAATCTCCTCAGCAGAAATTAAGGGCTCCTCACATGTTGAATCGGCATTACCAAGGTTAAAGGCCTCGGAACCAGAGGCTAGTTCCTGAAACAACACCCCATAGATTCAGTGGGAAGATCTACAGGAGGGTCCTCAGTCTTAGAGTCAGCAGTAGCAATGCCCAAAACACCATCGGCAAAGGCTTCATTAGAATCCACCTCTACAACTTCATCAGAATCCTCCCCCGAAAGGTCGACGTCGGTGATGAAATCAGAATATTCACCAAGTAACCCTAGGTCAACTATCCTTTCAAAGATTCGCCCAGAGGCATCTTCTCCTGACTGAGAGCTTAACAAAGGACATCTCACATACCATCCAAGCGGAGGGATAAGGCTTTTCGGAGGAAGTTTTTGCCATGGCCGTAAAAGAGGAGCAAAAGAAGTAAATTTTTATCTTGGGAAGAATGACATCCTTATGATATGAGTTGTCTTGTTGCGCTAAAGAGAGCTCATCTCTAGTCTGACTAAGCGACGCTATAGCCTCATCACGCTCGCAACGAGCCTCGACAACTGAATCTTCAGCTTCCTAGATCTTCTGGTTGAGCAGAGCTTCGAAATCTTTTCTCTCTTGGCGTAGTTCCTCCGTATAGGTATCGAAAGACACCCGAAGGGCATGAAGGCTATTCTGGGTTTGGGCCAACTTAACATGAAACTGATCATTTAAAACCTTAACCTCTTCCTGATGTTCGGCCTCCATAGTGGCAATCCTATCGAAAAGTACCTTGTTTTCCAAGAAAAGGACACTCTGCTTCTTCTCTGAACTGGTCAGTAAACTATCATATCGAGTATGCAGAGCCTGGAAACTATCTTCAAGCTTGTTCCTTTTGTCCTATTCAACTCTCAATTCTCCTCGGACTTGAGCCTCATCCTTACTTGCTTCGAAGGCTTTTTGATCATGAAAAGAAATTTTGTTGGAGAGCAGGGTAACTTCATCCTGCAAGTGGGATTCATGCCTCTCTAAATCATAGAGATGATGCATGGCGTTGGCAACATAAGAAGCTTACCGACCCAAATGGCTGGCAGCACATTAAAGGGACGCCCAAGAGACATATTCCCAATACGAGCGAGGAGCTCTTTGGTACAACTTTTAAAGGGAAAAGCAATAGCATGGGCCAAACAAGTAAGGGCATCAAAGTCAAACAATGGATCCTGAGTCTGGGTAAATGTCTTACCAGCTTCATCAAAATCACCAAATTGTATGGGAAAGTTCCTTGTCAACTATCGGATTCACAGAAAGATATGGAGTAGCCTCTTCCATTATGAGCTGAGCAGGAGAAACCATCTCGACCGACTAGCCCTGATAATCCCAAGATCGTAAAAGTGAAAAATGCCCCATAGAGGAACAAGGTATTAAAAGGAGCAAGATTATCCGCGAGATCCTCAAAAAGTGTGCCTTAAAGCCTCAGATTAGGAATAATCGGCTGCTCAGGGGCTAGAGTAAAGGAAACACTAGGGGCATCGGAAGTGCCGATTAGTGATTTGGCAGGTGCATCAAGAGAGGGAGAAGAGGTGATATCACAAACTTCCATAGTATCTAGAGGAACGGAATTGGGCACGCCGGAAGAACCAGCACCCACACCACCAGCACGATCGTCTCGAATCTTCTTCGGAGGACGAGTAATGAGAGCAGTACTATCATGGGTATCCTCATTAGAGCTTTTATCCTATAAGTAGTACTTCCTTTTAGAAGCAGCGGACTTGACAATGGCGGCCTTCGAACTACCCTTTTAAGACTTGGGGGCTCCTTTTGGGATCTTCTTCGAGGCGCCAGGGGCTTTCCCCAAAACTTTATCAACATTCTACCTCAGAGGAGCAGAGTCGAATGAATCACGGATCCTAATGGCACTAAGGGGCTGCACAGCAAGAGGGGCTTCAGAAATCTTCTTGGACAACGCTTGAGAAACCTTCCTTCTGCCCTTAATAAGAGCGGTCTGCCTACGAACAGAAGAAAGAGTAGTAATACTGTCGGTGTCAGGCAAGAGACATTTTTTCCCCTGAGAAAAGTGAAGGAAAAGCGGATACATGAACATAAGGAATGCCATTACGAAAATATTGAAAGAATAGGACAAAGGGATACAACAGCAGAAAAATTACCTGGCATAGCTATAGCTAAAGAGGTAAGGCCGGCGGTGAAGAGATTGGTACAAGTGGGGATAGACTGGTAGTGGAGATCTTTCTCGGGAAGTCCACGAATACGCTAGGAGGCATCCTGAAATTCAAATGACAAACTCTCCAACGCACATGATTCACTTACTGCAGGAGAAGAGAAAGAAAGATTAATAAGGGAAAAGGAGTAGAAAGAGACTGAAATACATACACGCACTGAGACCGGGTTGAAAGAAGAAACTTTTAGGAAACACAGCGGGGGCTTGAGAGTCCTCAGAATAAAAAAACAAGGACCCCCTCCACGGTCCATGAACCCAAATCCAATGATCTTTCAACTTCTTGATCGAGCTAGGTAAAAAAGCAATCAAGTTAGTATGACGAGGTTTCAGGCAGTAGTACCCCTTCATCCCAACGTTAGGAGTAAGTCGATACAGGAAATTGATTTCAGAAGTATCCAACAACTTATGTCCCATTAGATGGAAAAGAACCAGAACCCTCATCAGAGCAGCCTAACCGTTAGGGGCCAACTGAGCAGGGGTTATACCAAAAAAATAGAGAATATTGCGGATACAGGGAAGCAGAGAAAAACAAAGACCAAACTCAAACTGCAACTCATAGGTAGCAACAACATTTAACGTAGCAAAGCACATCCGATCCTCAGAGGAAGGAAGGAAGAATTTGATGTCATCCCCACACTGATATTTACCAATGGCAGTAGTGGTGTTATTTCGTAACCAACGATTGTCAATGGTAGATGGAAATTTGGTGGCGAAAAAAGGAACGTCCTTCTCCCACTCAAGAAGCTTCCCAAGATGAGCCAATAACTCAGGACCCGCATCAGCCACGTTAAACTGAAACTCGACACAAATATGATGACCGCTTGGTCAAAGATAGATTTAGAAAGAGGGCGAAAACTCGAACCCCCCCTCTTGGCAATGAGAGGAAGGCCCATCGCTTCCGAGCAAGGAATCAGTAAATTTTGAAGGTGATTTTGTTTGGGAGATAGAACCCTCACGACTCATATTCACGAAAATACAGAAGGAGAAGAAATGGAATACAGAGGAAGAGAATGAAGGGAAATCCTAGACTGCGATGACGTGGAGAACACAAAGACACCAGAGAGAATAATTCGAGGAAAGAAAAAAGAGAAAGGGAGAAGAGTGCTACCTGAATAAGAAAGAAGAACTTGCAGCACAAAGAAAATTGCAACCTCCAGAAAAAGGGATAGAAGAAGAAAGGGTACGGGAAAGAAATGGGAGAAAAGCAAACTGACACAAATTTTGAAATTTAAAATTTGAATGCAAAAGGTAAAATACCAAAAACACTCCCAACCTCACGGAAATATCTCGGCCATCCCAAGATTCAAGGAACGGAAATAGCTTGGGAATAAAGGAGGATGTCGAAGTGGAAGAGACACGAATCATACATATTGCAGCATGAGGGATATAACTTATGGAAAATACGTATCGACCACGGATAATCTCAAGTTATAAGATTATCTGGGCTCGAGGGGCTATGTTATGGGCATTATATCCCCATGCCAAATGGACCGAAAGCCCAACAAGCTAGTCCGCCACGAACAAAAGGCCCAACCATGGAAGGGCTCAAGAATAAGAAAAAATGATAACTTACGAGGATGATGGCGGCCCAGAAGATAGCCCTAGAGGCATCCTCAGGATAATCGAGAAGAAGCCCAAAAGATAAAGCCCACAATTAAGGGCCGAAGAGCTCAGGAGGACGAAACCAGGAGAAGGCCGAAGAGTATGAAACCCACCAAGGGAATAGAGGGCCGAGACATCTCGCTTCCAAAGCCTAAAGAGATATTCAAAGACTCGGCGGAACAGGCTAACCTCGAAAATCCATCCTTCTGAAGCTAAAGAGAATTATCAGACTTGCAGGCAAAGTACAGACATTTACTGGGAGAACGGCTAGGACTAGCAGGCTAGAAGACAAGAATAACAGTAAGAAGAGATGTCTTGAGCAACACTCCCAACTAGAAGACAAAGAACGACAGGCAAGTCCCTCTTTATCTGCCAATGAGAAACAAGCAAATGAAAAAAAGGAGACATGTTACACTCTGCAAGACATCTGGCAGCTCCCTGTACCATCCCAAAGTCGTCGATGTACCGGCCAACTCCTATTTATGACTGCTTGTCTTCGTCCAGGTGGCGCCACAGGATTGGTCGATCATTAGGGTTTATCGGTAGTATAAATAACTTCTCTGACAAGAGAGAAGCAGGTTACTCATTCTCACACTTTACATTACACTTGTAATTGGGAGGATTTTATTAGTGTTGTTCTTGAGAAGAGTAATAAAATCGGTTAATGTCTTTGGTCGGATTCCCATCTCTCACCTGTCTATTGGTTTATTATGTTTGATTGTGATCGTTCTTAGTTCAGTTATATAACCTTTTCTTATCCTTTAATTCTAAAATTAACTAGCTAAGAGCACACATCAACATCGATCATTTATTTGGCGCCTAAGACATTCGGAATTTCATCTCTGATGATACATTTTTAGTTAGAGATAGTAATGGAGACAGTTATTCTATCTATTTTGATATTGAAAATCACATTTTTGAGATTGACAACAACCGTTCTTTTCTAAGTGAACTGGAAAGTGTTTGGATCTGACCTTTTCGGAATTATATGAAGCCAGTAAGCAAACTGCGTATCCATGGGTGAGTTTCCATCCCATGTTCAATGTGAAATATTCTTAGGGAGTAACAAAGATAATACTCCTAATTAAATACTTCCTATGTCCCATAATAAACTGCACCGTTATTGTAGACATAAAGTTTAAGAAAAGTTATTTTTTGACCAACTTTATTGACTTTTGGAGGGTAATATAATATTTTTAGGTAATAAATAAATCTAAATCTATATCTATATCTATATATATATAAAAGAACATATGGTCAAACTTTTTTTCCCGCTCAAAAGTTTGGTTAAATTCTCTTTAAATTATCTCATCTCATCTCTTTTCAATTTTCCTCAACATTTCACAAACTGATTAATTCAATTTTCTTTTAATACATATATATCTATCTGTATATTAATATTAATATTAATATTATTATATATATAAAAAGCACATAGGGTTGAACTTTTTTCCCGCTCAAAAGTTTGGTCAAATTCTCTTTAAATTATCTCATTTCATCTCTTTTCAATTTCTTCTCAACATCTCACATTAATTCAATTTTCTTTTAATATATATATACATAATAATGTCTATATTTCTTTCCCCATATTCTTTATATATTTAAAGAAATATAATTAAATAATTCTGGCATTTTTAATATTAATTACATATATTTCACTTCAACATCATCATTCACCACACCCCACTAATTTATATTTTTCAAAATCTGTGTAAATTAATTAAAAATTTTATCTTCAATGATGTAAACATTGTATGTATATATGTAGATAAATAAGACCTATGTGTATATAAATTAAAATATATTTATATTGTTGTATGTAATAAGAAAACTTATACATTAATATTGATTGTGCACAATACATACATAATATATTTTTGTAGTATGTAGAATTAATATATATTTACTAGAGTTGGTCTTGCGTGCCCCCGGGGACATACCATGCGCCTTTAGAATTTAGTATTATGGGTAAGTGTACATTGTTTTGTTCTAAAGAGTATACACTTTAATTAATAAAGGTACACTATTTTGCTCTAAAGGGTATACACTTTTTATTAAATTTTTTATTTTTCTTCAAAAAATAAAGGGTACACATCTTTATACTAAAGGGTATACAATTTAACATAAAATTCTAAATGCGCACGGAGTATGCCCCGTGCGCCCGGGTGCACACAAGTTTTTGCCTATTAACTATAGTCTTTTGCTTATTACATAATTTACCTTATCTATATTATATATAATAAGAGTTGTTAGGGCATATATGTTTCCTTCTCTTATTTTAAGAGGAATATTAGATAGGTAAACTATCAATTAGGGACCCGAAAATTTTTTGCTATAAATTCAGGACCCGAAAGATAAGAAACTATCAATACAGGACCTAAAATCATAGAATTTTGGGTCCTGAATTGATAAAATACATTACAATTTCAGGGTTTCAGGTCCTATATTGATAGTTTCATATTTTTCGAGTACTGAATTGATAGCAAAAATCTTTCAGGTCCCTTATTGATAGTTTACCTATCTTTCAGGTCATGTATTGAAAATATTTCATTTTAGAAAATAAAATTATATAAAAATAGATTTTTTGTAATAGTAAATTTATATATATATATATTGTGGACACTTAAAACATATAATTATGTATTTCCTCCGTCCCATCCTAATAATTACATATTTTTAAATTGAGTGTTTCATTCTAACGATTATATTTTTTTTGTGCATGAGACCCACACAATTAAGTAATTAAAATTATTAGTTTTTTATAATTATATTAATTTATTATACATGAAAAACGAATAAGGATCGTATAATGTCGATTCAACTAAAAACTATTTAATTCATTACACATAAAGAACTAAACTAAATATACATATCATCACAATATAAAACTTCATAGATATGTATTCCCTTCGTCTCATTCTAATAGTTATATTTGCTGTTTGCACGGATTGCTTTTTGCACGGTGATTAAGAAATTTAGTATTTTAATGTGTATTGAGGTGAGATAAATAATATTTTAATGTATAGTGGATGATTGTATTAATGTGGTGGATGAGTCACATTGAGATATTTTAATTACTTAATTGTGTGGGTCTCATGCAAAAAAAATGTAACCGTTAGAATGAAACACCCAATTTAAAAATATGTAATTATTAGGATGGGATGGCGAAAATACGTAATTATGTGTGTTTATGTGTCCAAGATATAAATATAAATTTACTATTACAAGAAATCTATATTTATATAATTTTATTTTTTAAAATCTATCCCCGTGCATCGCACGGGTTAAAATGCTTGTTATAAAGTATGTTATGTGTGTTAGGAGGGAGTGGTAAATTTATAATTAATATGAACTTTAAGGTGTGGGAATTTATGTGATATTTTCTTTTTTGAGTGGTGAAGTTTAATGTGAGACGAACGAAAATGAAAAGTGTGAAGTTTATTATGGGATGAATGGAGTAAAAAAATTATAAATTCACATAATACACGGTTCTTTAAAAATAAATATTTCTAAATTGCAAAGGTTTATATGACACCGTCTCATAGAATGACTTTTTTGAGATGGATAAAAAAATAATTTTTTGTAGTGAAAAGTGATATTAGATTAATGAAATGTGATAGTAGTATTGTGATAGTATAAATAAAAAGTAATAACATTTTAAAATAAAAGTGATATTAATATTTTTAAAAAGTGATAACTAATTATAAAAGTGTACGATGATTTTACCGTGAGATGGTCTCACGTAATTCTATGCCTGGTAAATTTTGTATTGTGAACCCAATTAAAACTATCTGGACATTGAGGCCCAAATGAATTTTATACTGATTCAGGTTTGGGCCCAATATGGTCCAATAACCTTGATTGATCGGGCTTTTATTAACATTTCTATAGCAAAACGATGCTGGGCTTGGCCCAGTTATCTTAATTGAAATCTCAACAATTATGAACTCGGTGTTTATTTGGGTTCAAGAAAGGATTGGATATCAAAATGAAGATAAAATGTATGTTTTCTTTTTAACTATATGGGTATGAATATACAAATTCTCTTTCGTACATTTAGGAAATTTACGTACACGAAAATAACACTGTTACGTATGCAGTGAGAGCAAATTTCCCTTCTGTATGGAGAGGATCCACTCTCATCATTCTGAATGAGAAATCAAACTCAGAGAAAGAAGTTAAATAATCTTGTAATTTATTAGGATTCATTTTTTTTTTTACAATTTATATATTGTTAAAGGGTAAAATATGAAGATTTTAGATAAACTTATAATATCAATATTATAGAATTTATATTGATGAGTTTGATAATTTCATTAGGCAATCATAGCTCATCGATTTAGCTCTTCATGGGAGGTCCTTTACATGGTACAAACCAGATGGCTCATGTAAAATCAGATTGGACCGTTTCTTAATTAACAACAATTGGCTCGCTAAATGGCCAAGCTCCTCCCAAATAGGTCTACGCAGATCGCTCTTAGACCATTGTCCACTATTGTTAGAAATCAAGACGAAGGATTAGAGTCTGAAGCCTTTCTGATTCATAAATGCAGTGATTTAAAAACCGGACCGGACCGGCTAGTTCAACCGGTTGGATCGGAAATCGTGCTGAAAACTGGTCCGAATATACCTAAGAACCGCTTTTGCAGTTAGACCGAAAAAAACTGGTAAAAACCGATAGAACCGGGAGAACCGAGATAACCGAAAACCGCCGGTTATGTATTAAAAAAAATAAAACACAGATCAACAGCTGTTCACCCAGCAATTCACTCTTCAATATTTCACATAAAATTAAAATTTCGTCAATACCAGTATTTAACAATAATTACAATCAATTCTTCCTAAAATTAAATCTCATTGTAGAGGAGAATAATAGAAAAAAAATCTCTCTTCGAGGGAGACGCAAGCGAAGCCTCCACAAACCTTAAATTCAGCGCTTCCACAATCAGATGGTAGACTTTTGGACTTATATCAGCAAATGCTTGTTAGGGGGGAGAGGGAGTTAGAGAGATGGAAAGAGCGTAGAGAGAGAATTA
Organism: Pogostemon cablin; assembly: GCA_023678885.1. Lineage (NCBI taxonomy): Eukaryota > Viridiplantae > Streptophyta > Magnoliopsida > Lamiales > Lamiaceae > Pogostemon > Pogostemon cablin. Next base: position 24,640,236 of record CM042975.1, read on the forward strand.
GAGATAACGCTGCAGAGAGAGAGTAGCCACAATCTGGTGGAGAATAAGGAAACCCTATTGTTATTCCTTTAACATAATTAAATAATGAAGGTTTAATTTTTTCAAGAGTTGGTTACTATCCAATATAATCCCTAAGTGATATTAACTTCTACATACAATGCAAATTACATCTTATTATTAACTACAATATTTGGGTCTATATTTCCCTTTTTACCCCAACATCAGTAAAAACAAAAAAATCTGACTTTTCTTCCCATTGTCAAACAAATTCCCGCGATTTCCTCTCCCCTTTTTTAGAACCCACATTTTGGGATGTTGATTGCAGTAATTGTAAAAATTGATTTCTTCTCCATTATTTTCGGTTCCTCGCCACTGCAGAATCGCAAAGAAAGATAGATTGCACAGCGGTTGCCCCTCTTCGATTCCCTCTCTTTGTTTCCCCATCTTCGATTGCAGACACTAAAGTTTCGAAAGGGAGTTGATAATCAGTAGTCAAAAACCCCAGTTCAAAATCGGCTATATTCCTCGATTTTGGAGTTATTCAGATCGCTAATATTTGGGTTTTCAGCCAAATCGAAGTTTGAGGAAAATGATATATATGAAGTTGAAAAAAGTCATCAGGTTTGCACCGCATGAACTTTTCACCAGTAGTATATACATAATTATGTATGAAACCCTTTAATTCGATTGGGGATTTTGATATTTTTATCTATTTCCTGAAATTATACTTTTGGGCATTGATGTTGTTGTTGATTGTGGTTTTTTTGTGGTTATTGGATATTTGCATGTTGTGCAATGTGGCTGAATTTTGTGCTTTGAGTTTTGGGTATGTGTATTGTGCAATTGCAGTTAGTGCAGCTTACTTGGGATGCATTTGGTGTAGCTTTTAATGAATTTGGTGCAGTTGTTGATTCTGTTTTTTTTTGTGGTTAAATGATATTTGCATGTTGTGCAATGTGGCTGATTTTTGGGTATGTGTATTGTGCTATTGCATTTAGTGCAGCGTACTTGGGATGCATTTGGTGTAGCTTTTAATGAATTTGGTGCAGTTGTTGGTTTATGTATTTTATGCAACTTTTAAAAATGGTATAATGTAGAAGTTGATCTTGTCTATTTTAGATGCTTTTTTAAAAATCTTTACTGCATTTGGTGCATGTTTAAATAGGGAGTTGTTTGTCTTCATATATATAGTAATGCATTTGGTGCAATTATAAATGAAATTGGTGCATTTGGTGCAAAAGTGCAGTTTATGCAATTTTGAATTTTTTGCACTTTACTTGGGATTCATATGGTGTAGCTTTTAATGAATTTGGTGCAATTGTTGATTTTTCATAATCAAGTATAAAAGAGAAGTTGAACTCATTGATCTTGAATGATCGTTTATAAATGTGATATGCAGTTGGTGCTAGTATACTTGGGATGCATTTAGTATAGCTTTTAATGAATTTCGTGCTGTTGTTGGATTATGCATTTTATGCAAGGTTCAAAGATAGTATAACGTAGAAGTTGAGCTTGTCTATTTTAGATATTTTTTTAGTAATATGTACTGCATTTGGTGCATGTTTAAGTAGGGAGTTGTTTGCCTACATAGCTATAGTAATGCATTTGGTGCATATATAAATGAAGTTCGTGCTTTTGGTGCTAGTTTGAAGGAAAATTTGAATTGTTGATTGTTAATGCTTGTGTAGTAATGTGATATGTATTTGGTGCAAATTAATTGGAGAGTTTAATTGCTTGTTTAGTAAAGTGATATGCATTTGATGGATGTCTAAACGGGGAGTTTAGTGACACTATATCAAATGACTTGCATTTGGTGCATTTTTGGTGATTCATTTGGTGCATTTTTCCCTAACATTTGGTGGATTTTTTTAAGCATGTGGAAAGGACAAGCTGAAGTGCATGTTTAGTAATATGAACAGCGTGTGGTGATTTGTGACAGCAAAAGTGCAGTTTTTGCAATTTTGAATTTAGTGCAGTTTACCTAGGATTCATTTGGTGTAGCATTTAATGAATTTGGTGCAGTTGTTGGTCTTTCATAATCAAGAATAAAAGAGAAGTCGAACTCATTGATCTTGAATGATCGTTTATAAATGTGATATGCAGTTGGTGCTAGTTTATATTTGAACAGGGTTGCATTTAGTGCATTTGAACTGGGTTACATTTAGTACATTGATTGGTTTGCATGTAGTCACGTAAACTGCAGTTTATGCATTTTTAGGGTAATTTGGTGCTGTGTGGTGCAAGTTTACTAAGTTTGTGAAATTTTTGCAATCTATGCAAATTTTAAAGATAGTGTAAAGGAGAAGTTGAAATTTTCGTTTTTTAATGCAATTATAAAATTGCGAATTGTTAATGTCGGTGAAGGTCTTTGCATGTGGTGCTTTGTTGTAGCTAGTTTTTATGCTGTTATTGCAGTGGATGCATTTTTGAATGTGAAGTTGTTTGGATCTAGTGAAATTAAGATATCCCCATATCAAACTTAATTTCCCCTGCCTGATGTAATATTTTTTCTACAAATGAAGCAATGGAATGTACAAGGAAATCCAACAAAAGAAAAGCCCCCAACTCCAAATTTGAAGGTGATTTATGAACTACTAAACGTAGCCCTTTTTTTTTAATTTTGTTTAGGTCATATATTGAGATGGTCGAATCTAGTATATTTATTCATAATGTTTACTTAAATTTGGTAATGTTTAACACAAATCAATATTCACTAGGGAAAAAATCAAAGGAGTACGATGCTTCTTCTGACTTTGAGATGGATCCAAATTCAAGGGGTAAACGTCGTGTTGAAGGCATGTTTAAAATCTGTAAAATCATAATTAACATGTATATCTTGGCAGGTATGTTGTTATGTAATGTAGAAAATTTACTAACTTACATATGTGGGAATACATTCAAATATAGAACACTCAACAAAGAAATTGAGAAGTTCAATATTGAAAGCCCCAAACTCAAAAAGTGAAGGTAATGAGCTACTGAATGTAGTTATGTTAATTCTTTTTATTTTAGTTTACTCCATATAATAAGATGGTCTACATATTGAATCATATTGTCACCTTTAATTAGGTTATATAATTAACTCACATCACTATTCATTAGGGAAAAAACCAAACGAGGACAATTATTCTTCTGACATTGAAATGGATCCAAATCCAAGAGGAAAACATCGTGCTGAAGGTATGTTTAAAATCAGTTGAAGCAAATAAGTCTACATAATAATATTTTAAATGTTACTCTAGTCTGGATTGTTGTTAGATTAATATGAAAGGATACTAAATTGCGTAAGTGAAAATACGTTCAAATACAGAAACTTCAACAAGGAAAGTGAGAAGATCAAATATTGAATCCATGTCCGAAAATGGATACAAAGCCCCAGTCAATTATTTCGGTTAGTGATCTTGAGCATGTCACATGATCAACATTTTATATATTTAACTAGGGCATTATAACAGGTTCTGTAACAGTGATTTCAAAGAACTGCTATTTCAGAAGCAACGTGAAAAGCATAATAAAGGAGTTGAATGCAGCAAACTTCAGCGAACAGGATTTGATAGATCTAAGAAAGACACCCTTTTGGCCATTGTTTAGTGCCTTAAGAAAATTCAATAATGAAGAGCATAAGAAGAAACTCTCCAAACATGATGATGACATCAGGAAAATATTAATGAGTTTTGATATTAATTCTAGTTCATTCATTATAGCTGGTATGCAACTTAAGATCACCGCAAGGGACGTTGATGAGATCTTTGGAATTGGGGGGGAAATCCCGATAAATCCCATTTAAAGGATCAGAGTATAAACAAACCCTGTGGGTTTTGCGGTGTTTTGCTAAGGAAACAGCCGAAAATGGTGGAAAAGGAACTTTATGCAGCAAGTTAATAAGGGAGAAGTTAGTTGAAGCGATGGGTAGGAGGGACGAGAATAGGTGCTCAGACATTGCCAAGCTCTTAATATGCACAATGTTGACGTCGCTCTTGAATCCACACCAAAGCGGGTCGATGCCTTGGTACCTGACAAGTACACTAGAGGAGATAAGCGAAATAAAGGAGTACTGTTGGAGCACATACATCGTGGAGATGTTGTTAGACCAAATAAGATCCAGCAAGAACATGAAAATTGGAGGGTGTTCTATGCTCCTACTGGTATGCACTTTAAATAACGTAGTATTGATGTTACTTTATGCACGTCTTCATTGTCATCAAAACGACTTAATTCATACTTCATAGTTTTGGATTTGTGAGAAAACAAGATTGGTGAAGGCAAGTGTAAATGAATGGTCCCTAAATTTCTAAGATGGGACCTAAATGATCTGAATAAAGAATTTGTAAAGCGGAATGAGGTGCATCTGCATCAACTGAATAAGAATTATGTAAGTGATGATAAGGAAACATCCATGATGTTTAACGCAATCATTTTTCTAATTTTCTTCATAATAGCAATGATAAGTTGATTTGTTTAGTTGTGAATCAGGTTGTTGAATGTAATGCTGAGTCAACACAAGAAAATATTGATTGTGGGGTAATGAACGATGTTGTTGAAGAAAATAATGGAGCCATGACATGCTTTCAACAAAAAATGATAATGTAGATAACAAGGCCATGGATCTTGATTATTTAGATGACATGCCCTTATTCTGTTTGGGTTTAACCCAGTATGATACTCCAGTGAAAAAGGTAACATAACATAAAAATATAATTTAACATATGAGGAAGTAATATAAAAACCTTTTTTTATGTCAATGTAGTTTAGAAACAAGATAGGAATGACAGTTGTTTATGATCTTTGTGCAGAATAATATGATGCATGGAGAGACAAGTGGGGTTAAAAACCACACAGAGGACGAGGGGGGTCCTTCAATGATATAAATATTCTCAAACGAGGAGAATGTCCAACTGATGCAAGCTATTAATGACCTTGCAAGGGAGAAAAAAAAGAATGAGGATCTAGTCGAAGAAAATAAGAAGATTGCGGAGTACAATGAGAAGCTTTTGATTGAGCTGAATCGGTTAAAGGACCAACAAAAGCTACCAAAGCAAAACTTAATTATAAGAGGAGTTAAGCTCTGGATTGAAAAAGGAGAAAGAGTTCCCAAGTTATTAACACCAATCGATAAGCTGCCCGCTTTTGTAAATTTGGACAGAGGAACGAATGAGTTGGAGAGCGATTCAGAAGATACAACATGAAGGAAGGGTGAAAAAATTCTTGGGCCATTTAAAATTGACAAATCATGCCTTGCTGTGAAGAAGTCTGAAGACTATATCATAGAAACAGTCAAGAACCAGTGGGAAGTAGGGGAATCTGGGTCAGTCAAACCTTTATAATATGCCTACATATAGGAACAATACTCTGCATGTTTGTGATTTATGTTTGCACTTTTTTTTTGCTTGACTTGCAGTATGTGCTGTTGGGGAGGAAAAGGAAATAGGGCGGAGGTCATAGTGTTGAATTTAGTTGACATATTGGAGTACAAAAGAATCCCTAGCAATGTAAGGACTACAAAATATAATTAAATTCTTGTTAATTAAGATATAAAGTATGATTCTATTTAGCATGAGTATTTCATTTTATTCTTAATAGGTTGTGGATGCATGGGCAGACATTACAATGTCAAAATATGGGCGTCATGACAAAAGCGAGCTACTTGTTGTGTTCTCATTATGTTGTCTCGTAAGTTTAACTTTTAACTTGGAGAAACAATACTTGTATGAGCTTACATAAATAATTCTCTTGTTAGAGAAAATTTGTTATGGTTCTTTTTTGTTTTCTGCTGTTGCTGCAAATTACGTTCAATATTTGAGCTGAATTTCTGCGTTTGATGCGACATTTGGTTAATTTCTGATCGTGATGCTATATGTGCTTAGTTTTCTCGATAAATTTCTGCATTTGCTACAAAAAAAAATTACTCGTGTTTAGTTATTTTCCTATTATGCTTATATCATCATAATTTGAATTTGGTGTCAAGGTATTACTTGCACGGAATACTAGATTATTCAAGATCACAATCTAAAAATCAGTACAAAATTTATTGTATGATAAATACAATTTTATTTGTACCAAGATTGATGTGTGAGGTATAGTTGTGTAATGTAAATAATGGTGATATATTTCTATATGTTTATGAATGAAGCGTATTGTAATATATTTTTGTTACTCACTGTAGGATTTGATTGAGCATAGCAAAAATGGCAAGGGTGTAAACCTGAAAAAATTAATTGACCAACATATTGACGCAGAAATTCAGAAAGATGAGTTTGTGTTCCCATTGTTGAGCACGGTGGACTACTGGACAATCCTGAAGCTTGATTTAAATTCTAGAAAGTGGCTTTTCTTCAATTCAATGCGGCCTAGATGGAAAACTGATGTCGATAAAAACATGACAAAAGTGATGGCCCTGGTTAGTAGTGAACTATATTGCGTTAGATATTAGTTTGGTACATTATGAATTGTAATAATAATTTTTTTCCTTATGGATTCATTTGGTGAAGGTGGAGTACGCGGAGCCTAAGATTGTCAATAGCTTGAGATCAAGAAGGAAGGAACACCATTTCATTCATTCTGCATCTAAGAATGTGGTATATGTAGACTGCATTCAACAATCGTGGGCCTCCATTGATTGTGGGGTTGTCATGTGCATGAATATGGAGAGCATGGTGAAGCGAGAACAAGTGAAGACGGGAGAACTTACAGAAGATGAGACAGTAAACTATAGAAAGAAAATGGTAGAATGGGTTGTGGATCCGACAACACATGACGTTCTCGGTTGAATTTTATTGTGTTGACATTATTTATGGATTTTTGAACTAATTGTTGATTAATAGAATCGTGATGTTTTGGATTGAAATGGACATGCTTATGAATGATTATGACATTGAGTCTTAATAATGAGTATTAATTTGGAGTACTTGAATATTGCGTAACTATGAAATTGGGTATACAAAATATTATTTTGCAAATTTTGAAGTCTTAAAGTGTGTGAAAGATACTGCAGGTGATGAATTCCTTGATTGAATGTAATGTTTGTGAAAAACTGTTATGATGTTTAGTGAATATTCCGGCAGTTTCAGGTGGGCTTTCGTTTAATTATAGTATTGTAGTGTTCCAGGTAATGCAATGATTGATTAGTATTCCTGTTAATGAAGCTTTGTTATGGTATTTCATGATCTGTAATTTGGTGGAACTGTAGATGTAAAGTTCTTTTTTTTGTGCATAGTAAGATATGTAGATGTGAGATTTGAGTGGTGTAATTCTGCAGCTGATGCAATCATTGATGAAGTGGGATGTTATGCAGTTGATGCTATCTTTTGATCAAATTTCCAGTTTGTGAAGTATTGTCTTGGTAGATTGTCTATAACCTTGTGTCTTAATATGCATTTCAACACTAAATGTAATATGTGAATTTACTAACAATGTGTTTTGTAAAGTCTACACGTATTGTAAAAATACTGCAAACCATTCTTCATATGCATTTCAAGGTCATAAATCATCACTCTTCATATGCATTTCAAAGTCATAATTCATCACGTGTTGAACTTTGTATTCCCATTTAAAGCCACAAAACAATTCTTTTCATCAATAGCACATTACAAACAATGTACCAATAATCTCTGCCCAAATACATGTGCATTCTCAATGATGTAACTATTCATTCAAGACACAAACAAATCTTCACTAACTGAAAAATCAATACATTCCAAAAAAAATAGATTTTTCACAAAAATAAACTAGAAACAATGATGAATACGGAAACTTATTTGCACTAGGAAGAATAATTACCCACTAACAAATGTGTTTATGAACTATAAAATAGACATACATAAACAACACATTCATTGCAAAAATCAAGAATTAGTTCAAATAGATAAAAGTTAAACGAGTTCATTTGCCTAATTGTCTTATTTATGAAAAAAATGAGTTTTCATCAAGCTTCATAATCCGCATACAAGATCAACTCTTATTTTTCTTATTCTGAAATTCCCAATACGATGCAACTCTCTTCTTTTTTGAATGACCAGGTGGCCTTTTTAAAATAGGGGGAAGAATGCAAGGTTCTTGAATGTCCACTTCAAATTGACATGTCTCGGGAATGGGATGTATGTCGTGACTATAACATTCCTTATACTTCAAGGCATAGAAACACTCGCTTACATAAGTAAATACAGTATCGTAGTTCTTACGAATCATAGCAATAGCGTGTGCACACGGGAATCCACTTGTTTGCCATTTGTAGCAACTGCATAACCTTGTTCTTAGATCAACACGAACTGAAGGAGATGAATTCACCTCATAATCACCAGATGAACACCTAACCACATTTCACGAAAGGCTGATAGGGGTTTTCTCAACACACAAATTAATCCTCAAGTATAAGGATATCAATTGTAGTCGCGAAGATGACCAAGTTACAATATCGAACCCACGGGACGAATAAATATCAATTTTGTGATCTTCTAGTATATTTTAGACTATGTTGGTAATTGTAAAGGTTTAATGGATAGTAACTTCTAATCGAATTAACAAAAGAAATAGCAAAAGTAGAGAGAAGTGAGTTGTGATCAATAAGAATGATAGGTAGTTCATTGGGTCATCCAGTTTCACTAGCAATTCGTATTTTCGTATGATGGTGTCCGACTCTGCCCTGTGGTTTGTGGACGCATCACTAGACCATGCAAGTTTACTCTATAGACACAAGTAAATATGCGCTTGACACGTGTGAATAACATCGGAGCAAGAGATATGCTTCACCCCCATTTCTAGGTACTATCATAATCCATTATCTTCTACGTCTAGAATCTAACCCGATTTGATCTCCCTTTTTAGGTACTATAAAGTTATACTCTTCATCCTATTCATCAACCCGAATTCAATTCAATTCATGAATATTCATATAAGACAGTTCTAATAATACTTCGGAATCCCTTCACTTAGAATTATAACAATAAACCCTGCTCAGTAGTGAACGCACTCAATCAATAACCATGTTATGTATTCAGACTCTACACAACGATCATTGATGCACAAAACGACTATGAGTATGGATTAAATATGCAATCTTATATAAAACAAACCACAGGTAGTGTTGTACGGAGTTTTACACACGAAACACGAATTACATCATGAAACTTTCATAACCCTAGAACTACCAAGGTGGTTCTAGCCCATGATTGATCTAGGAACAATCATGGTTAGATTAATCATTCTTACTTGAACCTTCAGTGAACCTCTGTCACAGCCCTCCGAATGGATCACCACCTCTACTCTTGTCTCTCCTACGATTGACGATCAAAAGCTCACTTTATTCTCTGTATGAGCCTCCTTTTATACTTGTAATCACGTCTCTAGGGCTTGGAATGGGCTTTCTAAGTGATCTCACGCGTTTCGGCCTCGAAAATCCAGATAAGGTAAGTTCTCGCACACAGGTTCGACCACGTCAAGCAGGTCGAACCCCGAGCCACAGGTCGAACCCCAGGTCGAACCCCGCTACTGGAAGAATTCTGCACAGGTTCGACCTTCTGGACAGGTCGAACCACTTAGGTCTTGGTCGAACCCCAGGTCGAACCTCAGCACTGGACAACTCTTGCTCCCGATTCGACCAACGGGCAAGTCGAACCCCAACATCGTGGTCGAATCCTCCTTCTTGCAAACTGGTTCGACCATGGTTCGACCTGATGGCCAGGTCGAACCAACTGAGTCGTGGTCGAACCCTTCTCTGTATTGTCCAGCAACGTTGGTTCGACCTGCTGGAGAGGTCGAACCCTCCTCCAGCCAGGTCGAACCCACCTACTTCTTGGGCGGTTCGCGTGGCTTCGACTCCGTCTCTTCGATTCTTGGCTCTTTCACTCCGTTTTTGCTAAGAAAACACTCAAATAGCTCCACTAACATCTGATTCATGCTATTTCACAATATATATAGGTTTTCCACCTATTTCCACATCAAAACTCTCCAAAACTAGCACAAAACATAGCGCCAAACTTGTGAATTTACACACTCATCAAAGGCCCATGTCATGCAAATCCTGCCACTCAACCTCCTTTTTGGGGCATAACGCTGATGTTCATGATGAACTGGTTGCCCTCCTTTTGACAATCCAAGAATCAAGAGCTGCATTATTCAAAGTTAGAGTTTATATGCACAATGCACTAGCTACAAAAGTTCAATAGATAACAAACATAAGAAAAACATGTATATCATAATAGTCACTTAAACAACTATGATGCTGAATAATAAATCAAAACCTTTACGAATATGGTCTATCATGTGAGTGATGGGTAGTGACCTAGCTTCGGTTATCCACTCATTGAATGATTCAATGGCGTTTGAGGTCATTTCACCGTATCTAGTAATGTGTGAGGAGAACGCAACAGCCCATTTCTCATATGGTAATTGTGACAAAAAATCTTTAACAATGTCCTCTCCCTAATTCTTTGAAAGCTGTAAGATTTTCATCAAAGTCATGTTTTGTTGGAGCATAAGCACATTGTTGGAAGAAAGATCCCAACATTGCACGATTCTTTTTGTTCCATCCTCGAGAGAATTTTCCCTTAAGGTTTGTTAGGAGATGAAACAAACAAAAAAAAGTGCACAGGCTCATTGAAAAACAATGGGAATGCCGCCATTAAGTCTAGATTTCGATCAAAAATATAAAAAATCTGATTGTCGTTACTCACATTGTCCCGTATCTTTGTTAAAAATCATGCCCAATTTTCAGTATTTTCTGCTGAGACAACCTCTATGGCCACCGGAAAAGCCCTACAAATAGTTAACCATTTGATGTGAATAGCAAGACTAAAAACTAATATTATTAAATGTGTAAAATTCAAAAGTCCATAGTTATACCGTTGTCACCATCCTTTACAGTGGCAGCTAGTAAGGTTCCATTCGCTCGACCTTTCATGAAAGTTCCATCTATAAATTGCATGGGGCGACAGCTCTTAAACCCATCAATGCATGCTTTGAAGGCTATGAACAAGCGTTCAAAACGATAGGTTTTTGGATCATAATCAAGTGACATAACGCTGCCTGGATTGGTAGACGAAACAGCAGCACAGTACCATCGTAGCTGATTATAGGATTCATCAAAAGATCTCCAAACCTTGTCTTTTGCATTTTATGACGCTCGCCATGCTTTCCAATATGGAATATCAATCCCATAACTATGTTTGATCTCATCTTTTGCATCAACTCCACCCATGTGAGGCTTCTTCCTAACCTTGTCTAAGATCAAACTTCCAATGATGTCGATATGCAATCGTTTGGCTTCTTTCTGAGTCAACACACCAACACACTTGTGAACTAAATTCATTTAATATATTTGGAATTTCGCTGTGACTGGAAGACACCTTGTTTTTATGAACCAATCACACTCGTGTTTCTTTTTGTTGGAATAAATTGCATGGATATAGTTTGCATCGTTCCTCTTGTAGTTAAATGGAAAGCCAATTCAAGAAGTATATTTTATTAGTTGAACCCGAAAATCAGCTACACCGCCATGAAACACCAAACCAACACCATCTTTCATTATATTTTTCCACGGATCTGATAACAACGGTTTCTTCTCCAACACGGGGCATATATCATAAGAGGGTATTGCATTGTTTGGACCAAACTCTTCATATTACCCATCGTTCAACAAATTTTCATTTGTGCTCAAACATTCCAGAGCGTACTCACTTCCTTTCAAACATATGGAATTCATTCGTCCTTGGCTGTAATTTTCCACATGATGAGCCGGATGAGTGCCACTTACAGATACATCAGCAGCGATTACATTCAAGGATGAACGATGACAAAGGGTGGTTAAGCTCTCTATATCATCATCAGATACCATAGAAATAGGAGGGTGCGTTCCAACAAAACAAAGACATTCGAATTCCCTAAGTTGCAACTCATTCCATTTACTACAAATATGTGATCTGATATCATCCCATGATGTATTCATAACCAATTTGAATAATTTGCACTCCTCTCTATATCGAATACTGAGAATGATGGGTGGTTCGTCCATGAGTTGAAAGCCCTGATCAAGATAAAAAAACACACTAAAAACCAATAAATTGTAGTGAAAAATGCAATTAAATTTAGCCACGTCTGTATTTTAGCCATTATCATTTAGCCACTCAATTATACTCCTTTTTTATTCATTAAATTTAGTGTTTTTACTAATTCTAATTGGTCAAAAAGTTCCATAATTTAGTCATACTCATGAAAAGAAAAATACTCCTACATTGTCTGATATTCCATGTGTCTGTTATTCAAAATGACTATCACAAGTTTAAGTGATAAAATGCAATCAACTGCATTAAAATGTACACAAAGAAACAATCAATTGCAGTAAGTGATATTCCATGAGTATGTTATTATGACGCTTATTCAAAATGACGCTTATTTACGTGTAATGCATGTCATGCAGATTTTATTGTGACATCTTCAGGATGCAAATTAAGATTGACAGTTTCACGATGAAAATTAACCTTACGTGTACTTCAAGATCTCGACTTGCATGCCATTACTTTATCACTAAACAGAAGACGATGTGTTGCAACAATGATCTATAAAAATAAACTTTGCTCAAAATAATACAAATTCAATGAAATGCATCTAAGATAAACTGTAACCCTAAACTTGCAACAATATTTTATAAATTATATATGAATTTTACAATTACCTTAAACCGAAAAGTTAATACAATTGAATGGAAAAATTAGGATAAAGATCTCTACATACCTGTTTAAATTCTCTTTTTTCGATTATAGCAATGTGAAAAAAGTTGTATGTAGGATTAGAACGATGAAAAATTATGCTTTAACGATAATTTCTTGAACATCATATTTGTCAAAAAAATAAATAGTAGAAACGATAATTCAACTGAAAGCTATCAGTAGTGTTTAAACATAATTCATCGGGAATTAATCATACTTTATCATGGCAAGTGAAGAAATCTTAAACAGAAATGCGTTGAAAGTGGAAGAGATATTATTGGAACATATTTTAATTAAGGATAAATTTGAATTTTAACTCTAAAGATTGTATCTAATAATAATTTATTTTTGTGAATGTATCTTAACATAATTATACATAGGAAGTTTGTACCTACAAGTAATTATTTCTTTTTTCAATAACGTGGGCCTATGAAGTTAGGGCTTAGAGCTTTCATTCAAGTGTTGGGCTTTTATATTTGTTTAGAAAAATGATTTATTATATTATTTCTTTAATAGTTTTTTAAATATAAATTAAAAATATATAAAATATAATTTTTCGGTTGAACCGGTCGGATCTCGGACCGTTACCTTCACCGGTTCGATCTCCGGTCCGATTATAAAAACACTGCATAAATGCATGGTTATCTGCTACTGGTTTTAAATTGTTTGTGATTGATAAATGGGAAAGCTATGATATAGATGGATGGGCTGGTTTTGTCTTAAAAGAAAAACTCAAACGTTTGAAGTCAGATTTGAGAACTTGGAATAAGAGGTGTTTGGAGACTTGGAGAAATGATTGAAAATAGAAGATAAAATATTTTCCAGTTTGATGTCATTGATGATACATTGGGCTTAGAAGAATCAGAAATTGCAAGAAGAAACAGTGAGAGGGCTTTCCTTTTTAATGACATAAGAAATAGAGATAATTTACTTGCTCAGAAGTCTATAATTAAATGGATTCGAGAAGGAGATGCTAACACCAGCTTTTTCCATAATTGCATTAACAAGAGTCGCAAAGCACATGAAATTTTGGGCATTAATATAGATGGAGAATGGAAAGAAGAGGCAATAGAAGTTAAATAAGGGGTCTTCGAATTTTTCCATAATCATTTCAAGTCCTCCAGGAAGTTAGACCAAGGTTGAGTTCTGATTTCTATGATAAAAAAATTTCTAACTCTGATAATGATTATCTCATTGCAGAATTCTCAGAAGAAGAAGTTAAGGCGGCAGTCGACTCATGCGATAGCTCAAAAAGTCCGAAACTGATGGATTTAATTTTAAATTTTTGAAAGAATTTTAGAGTCTATTCAAAAATGATTTCATGCGCCTTATGAAGTAGTTTCATCAACATGGGAAACTGGTCAAAGGGATTAATCTATCTTTTAATGTTCTTATCCCTAAGAAGATTGAAGCAGAGGGTTTGAACGACTACAGCCCTATTTCTCTTATTGGTGGTATTTACAAGGTCATTGCAAAAGTGTTAATGAATAAGCTTCGCAGAGTGATGGAGTCAATTATCTCTGAAGAACAATCTGCTTTTATTGGAGGTCGACAAATTGTTGACAGCGTGATGATACTTAATAAAGTGATAGAGGAAGCCAAAGCTAAGAAACTCAAGCGTATGTTTTTTAAAATCGACTTTGCAAAGGCTTATGACTCAGTACAATAGGATTACTTGGAGTAGATGATGAAAGCATTTAATTTCAGTCCTAGATGGATCAGATGGGTGATGGAATGTATCACGTCAGCTACAACGTCGATATTGGTGAATGGCAGCCCCATAAAGGAATTCAAATTGAAAAAAGAATTGAGGCAGGGGATCCACTCTCCCCATTCCTTTTTCTTTTGGCAGCTGAAGGCCTCAGTATCCTAATGTCAAAAGCAGTTAAGAAGAAATTCTTTTTTCCAGTCTAGGTAGGCGAAGATAGAGTGACTATTTCCCATCTTCAATGTGATGATGACACAATTTTATTGGGGAAGCAAGCGAGGAAAATGTTATCTTTTTTAGGAGATTTCTAGGGCTATTGGAACTGGTTTCGGGTCTGAAAATAAATAAAAAAAATGCCGAATCATAGGAACAAATGTTGAGGAGGGTTGGTTGAATTATGCAGCTGGTGTCTTAGGATGCAGTGTTGGAACTATGGCATTTGATTATCTTATGGTAAAAGTAGGGTGTGCCCATCGCAGATGGTCTGATTGGGTTTATGTGGTTAAAAAGGTGAAAAATAGGTTGAAGAAATGGGAACGGTTGAAAATCTTAATTTGAGGAAGATTTACTCTCATTAATTCGGTGCTTTCCTCAATTCCGACCTATGTGTTTTCTATTTATCGTGCTCCTAGAGTAGTGTTGAATGATATTGCCAAATTACAACGATCGTTCTTTTAGGGTGGTGTGGAAAATATAAACAAGGTTTCTTGGGTTAAATGACAAATTATGTGTTATCCTAAAGCTTGTGGGGGTCTTGGGATTAAAGATTTGGAATCTTTTAACGTAGCCTTATAGGTAAATGGGCTTGGAGGTTTCATGTTGAGAGGGATAAACTTTGGGCTCATGTATTGTGGTCGAGATGGAGGGAAACAAGGGGGATTGGATCAGGTTGCAGCCCAAGGAAGAGGAGACCCAAACCATCAGGATGGTGGGTGAAATTCTCAAAGATATTAGAGATGATCAAACAGGTTGGTTTTTCTCAAATATAAAAAGGGTGTTAGGGAATGGAAGAAAAACTCTTTTTTGGGATGATTCATGGGTTAGAATTTAACTTAAATCCAGATTTAATAGACTCTATCGTCTTAGTTTAGACAAAGACTCTAATGTTTGAGAGATGGGAGAGTGGTTTGATGGAGTATGGCAATGGAAGTGGACATGGAGATGAGAACTACGTGAAATGGAGCAACACCTGCTTGATGAGCTTATTTCACTAATTAATTGGTACACCCCGAAGCAGAATATTGAAGACAAATGGCAATGGAGAACAGGACATAAGTCAAATAGTACATTACAAAAGGAGCATATGAGAAAATATGGATGCAAAAGATTGGGGTACAATGGGATGAAAAAGAGGACTTCACTCTTATTTGGAATAAAGTTATTTTGCCTAAAATTAGAGTCCATACATGGAGAGTTTTGTGGGATCGTCTTCCTACGGTTACAAAGTAGAGGGATTATAGCACGGAATGCTAATGTCACTTGTACTTTTTGCTAGAAAGCCCTAGAAACGGTTAGTCATATATTTCTCGAATATGATTTCTCTTATCGCCTTTGGATGGAGGGCGCTAGTTGGGTCGGTGTTAAAACTGTCTTATCTTCGAATCCTTCCACTAATTTGCTTCATATTAGCAGTCTTATTAGTGGGAGGAAAGGTAAAACATTCTTGGTATGTGTTTGGGAATGCTTGGTGTGGCTAATATGGAAGACAAGAAATGCAATTATTTTCAATACTAGTGTTAAAATGGAGAAAGTTGATCTAATGGAAGAACTTAAATCACGTATATGGAGTTGGTTATTTGGAAAACATTTAGCAAGTTTGCTAATATACTATGAAGATTAGAGACATTCACCTACTTTCATTCTCTAGCAGCTTTTGACTTCTCGATGATGGATTAAATCTCTAGATCTCTAAAATGGTTTGTATTTTTCTTTACTGTTGTACTTAATCTATTGGGTAATTCTCTTACCCTTTTTCATATTTAATTAATAACATTATTTTTCTGATAAAAAAAATAAATAGTGCTTTCTCTAAACTAAAAGGAAAAGGAGTGAAGAAAACTCAGTGAATCATTTGCAAATTTGTCTCCAGAATACATGACTTGAATTTGCAATAAATAATTTGTTCGAAGTTAATTCTTAATACTTTTGAAATCATTAGTAGTTTTATTCCTAATATATAAATTAGATCATGAGATTAAAACGAAAAGGACAAAGAAAAGAGAACAAGCGAAGCGCAAAAATTGTAAAGAAGTCACATACGACAAAAAAAACAGATACAAGATCGAACATGATATTACTAATTTGCAAACACCCATATAAATAGTGTTCATATTTGAACCGGATTTTCAATTATTATTTTTTGGTACATAAAAGTATTTTTTAAAATATAAATTATTAATTTTTTAAATAAAAAATTACTCTTTAATTATTGTGAATTATGATTTATCGATTACTTCTTAATACTATAAAAAAATCAACCTTTTTTAAATAAAAAAATGGAGTTCTACTCTTCAAAAGTAAATTTTTTTATATAAAAAAATAAACCTTTTTTAAATAAAAAATTGGAGTTCTACTCTTCAAAAGTAATTTTTTTATATATTATAGAGTATTAAAAAACAAAGTTCAAATGTATACCCATTCACAATATGCTCATTCTTTCAAATCAACTCAATGCATGAAATGATACAAGTCTAAGCTAAGTGATATCGTTTACTATAGATCATTTCTTTTTATTAGTTATAAATTTTTCAATAAAGATAATTAATATATTTTACATCGACTAGATTTCACTATTACTTAAAAAAATTAAAATAAAATAAAAATTAACCTCCACCGCAAGTTTTTGCCTACAAGATAATCATGCACCGACTTGGACAATGTTCGATCGATTTAGGGGCAATCGTAAGTCGTCTTATTTGGACTTTTTTTTTTCATTTAACATATAAAATTATTTTTAGAAATTTGTTTACTTTTATAGTTTATTATCTTTCTTAAATTTTAATATTATGATATTAAATAATTTGCACTCCCAGTACGAGAATAACAATTTGTTACTAAACTCGTCAAATGTTAATGTGGCAATTGTAATTACATCTCTAACGTATAGCTTGAGTACTTGTTGAAATGAGAAAAAGAAAAATATTTTCAATAGCTTATTAGTAATTATTATAAGCTTAGTTATATGTATTTTTTTAAAAAAATAATCATTCAACATATATCTAAATTTAAAATTGAATGAGGTGATTCAAGCTAATTATGCTTTCTTCTACTCATTAAGAAGTCACATCTACTCATTTAATCTAAATATATTAAGAAGTCACATCTTCTCATTAAAAAAAATTAACAATATTAACAAGTGGAAGAAAATTAGAGATATTTTCAATTTAGTTTAATCGTGGTACAGAAATTGTGGATAGAAGGGAATAATATGTCACTATAATTAAAAAATATTCGTATAAAATTAAGACTAAATCTTTGCATGCACATGGCTGATCAAATTAATTATTTAAATAGAGTAAATTAAAAAATAATAGGAAAATGCTTGCAAAAAAATCGTCTCACGTAAAACCATTTTACACTTTTGTAATTAATTATTTTTTTTGCAATAAAATATTATTATCACTTTTGTTATAAAATATTATTATTTTTTATTTATATTATAAATTGTTCACAAAATAATTCACTGCACTATTTTCACTTTTCATTGATCGAGTATCAATAATGATATTATCATTTTTTATCCGTTTCACTTAAGGAATAAATTGTTCACAAAATAATGATGTTATCCTTTTTTATCCGTTTCACTTAAGGAATAAATTGTTCACAAAATAATTCACTACATTATTTTCACTTTTCATTGATCGAGTATCAATAATGATATTATCATTTTTTATCCGTTTTACTTAAGGGCTTAGTGAATTGACCTCTCATAAGTTTTTGTCAAAATAAAATAATAAGTTTTGTAAGATCATTTCTGTGAGACGAATAATAAGTTATGGAGTAATATTTAAATAAAAAGATAAATCTGGATCAATGAAAAACGATAGTTTAGTATGGAGTACTCTCTCCGTCCGTCTTTAAGGGTATCATTTGTTTTTTGTACGTAGATTAAGGAGTATTATTATTTAATGTAGTGGGTAATTGTATTAGTGGAGGTGTGGGTCACATTTTTTAGTTGTATTAGTGGGTGTGTGTGGGTCCCATATGTATAAAAAAGGAAATGAGACCCTTGGAGTCGGACGCCCAAAATGGAAAAATGATACCCTTAAAAGCGGATGGAGGGAGTATTTTATAAATGGGACAGCGCTTATATTGCCCTCTTTCAACCATGCAACATTAAGTTTGCCCTAACTTTTAAAAAACATCTAATTTGCCCAGTTTTTTGTGTATATACCCGATTTACCCCCCTGACACATGTCAGTTCTTTTTCCTTATTTTTGGAATCTCCGAATAGTGGCTTAGCAGTTGCTTTTTTTACTGCTTTTACTGGCTTTGAAATTGGGGACAAAATCTTTGACTCCTTATCTCAAAATTTAAAACTGGTATTTACTCTCTATCTCTCTCTCTCTCTCCACGCTTTTTCTGTGTCTCTCTCTCACACTCTCGTTCTTTTTTCTCTCGATTTTTCTCGCGGACACAGCTCTCCTTCCGGCCGTATCTGCGTCATTCCCTCATCATCTCCACGTCGAAAAGTTATAGAAGCGAATATGGATAATCAGGTACGTTAGTATTTCAATTTGGGGGTTTAGGATTTTAGGGATTCGGCGGAATTTCATTCTAAATTAGAGGTAATTGATTTTTTTTTGCATAAGTCATTTGTATAGATCTGTGTTGATGTAGTGTAAATTTTATTTGAGTATAGTTGAGTGTAGACTGCTTGTCCGCCGAGGAACTAGTTTGTAAATATAGATCTGTGTGTAAATATAGTGCAATTGAGTGTGTGTTGATGTAGTGTAATTGAGTATAATGTGCTTGTCCCCCGAGGAAGTAGTTTGATTTTAGAATTGTAGCAATAGGAATTTGTTGTGTCCGCCGAAAATAAATAGTTAATAATTGCATGTTCGCCGATAATTTGAGTATAATTGTAAATTTTCGCACTCTTTTTTAGCAAAATTTAGCATGTTCGCCGATATTTCTAGTCTAATTGAGCTTGTCCGCCGATATTTCTAGCCTAATTGAACATATCTGCCGATATTTCTAGTCTAATTGAGTTTGTCCGCCAATAATTCTAGTATAATTGAGCATGTCCGCCAAACTTTTGACCATAATTGAGCATGTCAGCCGATTATTTGTACCTAATTGAGCATGTCCGCCGATAATTCTAGCCTAATTCAGCATGTCCCCCGATATTTCTAGCCTAATTGATCAATCCCGCCTATATTTCTAATGTAATGGAGGCTGTCTGCCGAATTTCTTAGCATTATTGAGCATATTTTGCCATTTTTGTGCATAAAATAGCTTGTCCGCCGATTTTATAGCTTAATTGAGTTTGTCCGCCGATTTTATAGCTTAATTGAGCTTGTCCGCCGATGAAAAAGTGTTTAATTTGCATGTCCGCTGATACTTTAAGTTTTTCATATTCTGTCCGCCGATAAAATTGTTTGGTCATTGCACGATAGTTGGTAAATTAAGGCTTATTTTTAGTGTAATTAGGTACCTATTCATAAAAATATATACTTTAATGTAACTAATAAGCACCTATTCAAGAATATCCACTACAAGAAAATTGTCAAATTCCAACAGAAAAATTCCAACGAAAAGCAAATTCGTTGAAAATTCTAGAGTTCCAATAAATTTTCCAACGAAACTTTAAACTGTAGAAAAATTCCAGCTAAAATTCCCATTGAAATTTAAACTGTTGGAAATTTCCAATGTTAATTCCAATAGTCTGATAAATTATTGGAAATTTCCAACGAAAATTCCTATAAAAATTAAAACGGTTGGAAAGTTCCAATAAAAATTCGCATATAAATTTAAAATCGTTAGAAAATTTCAATACCAATTCCAATAGCGTGATAAACTATTGGAAATTTCCAATAAAAATTCCAATTAAACTTAAGCCGTTGGAAAATTCCAATGAAAATTTAATAAAAAAAGAGACTTCAATAAATTTAAATGTCAATTTATAACATAAATTATATACCAGTTAAGTTGGTAAATTATAAGGTGTTATACTCAAGAGGTTAAGGGTTCAAATCCTAATAATTTTTTTTTATCGTTGGAAAATTCCAACGGAGTTTGAAGATCATTGGAACAGCTTTAGATAAAAAAATTTCTAACAAAAAAATGTAGTTGGATTCACCGTTGGATTTTTAAAATCGTTGGAAATTTTGTTGGAAAAATGACATTCCAACGGCCACTTTTCCAACAAAAAAATTCATTGGAATATATGTTGGAATCATGAATTCCAACGGTATTTTTTCATATTCCAACGATTTTTCGCCGTTAGAATTCGTCAATTTTCTTGTAGTGATATGTGCAATCTTAAAAGCATAAAGTGATTTTGAATTTGCAAATTATCCATTAAGGTTTGTTTTAATCAAAATTATATTTTTAAAATATTATAAATTACATATAAGATTGTATGTAATGCTTGAAAATATTAACTATAATACGATACTAATAGATATTTAAATATATATTTTGAAAGTTGTCTAATCTTTATTTTATTAGTAAAAAATATTTTTTTAATATACTTCTATTGAGGTACTAATAATAGAAAAGCTGAATTCAATGATCTTTAATCGGATCATATTATTACCAAAAACTTGTTTTAAACAATCTTTTATTAATTAAATTGTACAAAAATAATATTTTTTATTTTTTGTATTAGAAATTTGTAGTATAAAATATAGTCACGTGTTATATCTAATTGAGTTGGCATGCAAAGTAGTGGAGCTGGAAACGACGTGGTCTTCAATCACGAAAAGTTAGAATTAAAGGGTATTGTAGGCCTACAAAAGTTTTGAAATGCATACGCGAGGTACTCTACAAGAAATTATACATTTTATGACGAAAAAATTTGTGACGCAAGATTTTTCGTCATTTTTAGTAATTTAAAAGTGACGAATTATACTTTCGTCACTAAAATATTTCTTTTAGCGACGCAATCAGCTGTTGTCATTATAGTTAACTTTATTCGTCACTACTTACTCTATTTCATGATGACACTGATAAATACATTACGATTTTATTTATCGATATCTTCTTTCAAATAAAAAATTGAAGGTTTGTTCTTTAATGACAAATTTACATTAATTAGTTACGAACACCAATGTCATGAATAAATTATATATTCTTGACGAAATAAAATTGTCACAAAAATTTTAATCAATTAAAGACATCATTTTTTTGTCATGGATATCTTACTATAGTGACAATAAATAGATTTCGTCATCTTTTTATTAGAATGTGAGTTATACTTTAGCATAACAAATGAATTTCATCATAATTTTTTCAAGGATACTTTTTTTAAACCTTTGAGGGTATTTCTTTAATGACAATTTTATAGTAATTAGTGACGACATTTATTATCATAAGTAAAAATATTTACATGACGAAAATCAATTTGTCACCAAAAATTTATATTATTCGTGACATTATATTATGTCACTATACATCTAGCTAATATGATAATAAATAGAAATCTTCAATTTTTTATTAGAAGACGAGCTATTCTAAATGAACCAAGTGAATTTCATAATAATTTGATTTGGAAATGTGACAGATTTAAATTTTATTCATTTTTAAAAAAAAAAAAATATATATATATATATATATTATATAATGTTTTATATATATATATATATATATATATTATTTCCATTATTAATATTTTTCTTCCCCACAAATTACTTATTTAATAACAATATTAATAACTTTTCACATTTAAGATAATTTAAAATAATTAAAATACTTAAGTAGACTATTTAACTAACAATTTGAAAGAATGAAAAACAATCAGTAACATGACTTAAAGACCAATAAGTTTGTAAATTAATACTTACACAATGATTATTCAAATAATCCTATTAAAAAAAATAATCGACAAATTATGAGTCTACATAGTCTATTTCAAAAATCAAAACTTAAATATAATATTTATATGATAAATTAATTTAATCATAACTTCAAAATCATTATAGCATCACAAAATGATAAATACATTTCACAAATAATAGTACAAAGTACAATACATCCAAATCACCACAGTGTAAGAAATTATAAAAACCATCCCTCAAGAGAATCTAGTCAATGTCTTGTCTAAGTACACCTTCTAATTGCTAAATGGATATTAAGCAAACTAGTAAACAACACCAAAATAGTATACTAAGTAGTGTTTTAAGTTAAAAAGAAGCTGAACCAAGTTGAAATCTGATCCAGTTGCGTCCAGATGAAGATATTAACATTATGTGCTGAATTAGAATCTACATTATACAATCAAGGTTGAAGACATGGATCGGGCATTTATGCTAGTGAGTTTCTTGCATTCTACATTTTAATAGGCACAAATGTATATGATGAAGTTCTATACAATGTCGTGATTTGTACAGCATGACTTGTGCCTAGAATACACATAGCTATAGTCTTTGCTACGGGGATGACTTTTATTTTGTACTTTATATATATTGTACTCTTACAGTAAAACTTTGAAATATATTATTTACTATTTCTATTAAGAAGTGAGTAAAAGCAGCTCAAAATCTCACAAGTATTTATTAGTTTACAAATTCGATATTTAAAAAAAATTGTCAATAAATATATTGATTTCATGATGACTCATACGTCATTAAAATATTAATATAATGAACATACATTTTTGTTATAAAAATATTAATTTTATCATTCGGCATAATATTTCGTCATCACAATTAATTAATGGTATGATAAATATAATTTGCCATCAAATGCTATTAACAATGACAAAAATTTTTGTTGATGTACTAAAAATTTTTAATGACAAATATTCACAAAGAAAATAAATTGTCATCATTTTCACAAATTTTAATGACAATAGATATTTCGTCTTAGTATCTTAATCTTTAGTGACAATTTATGTTGTCATTATATAAGGCTTTCATTTCGTCATTGTTGTTTAAATTTACACGAAGAAAGATTTTAGAGATGACAAAATACTTGATTTAAAGGTGACAATAAAAACATCATGAATAATTGATGAGATTGATAATATAGTGAAAATCGTCACAATAATTGACAATTTTAATGACGATAAATGTTTTTGTCATGTTAAATTCAATTTTTAGTGATGAAAATAAGACATTTCACAATGAAAATGAGATGAAAATGGTGACGACTTAATTATCACTATAGGCTAAAGTATTGGTGACGGAAAGTAATTTTGTCATCAAAACATAACTTTTAGTGACGAATTCAAATATCGTCGCATAGCACCTAATATGACGCACATACTGTGACGATCTATGTGACGCTCAAATTTCGTTATTAAATTTTTTTTATGACGAAAAATTCAATTTTTATGATGAATTTTGTCAACGCAATTTATCAAATTTCTTATAGTGGTGCTTAAAAACAGTGGCGATCAAACAGTACGGATGTTTAGAAGATCGTGTTTTGGTCATTTTTGGGACTTGAATTCTGATTATGGGTCTCCTAAGGCATTGTTTCAGTTGATGTCTCACGAGGTTTTAATCCCTGGTTCACATATATACACCCGGTACTTCAGGGTGTCCGATACAATTCTTATCTTCACACCACTTGAGTTTATGCATGTTATGGGATTAGGGTTTGAGGATTGTGGGGATTTTGACCCCAATGATTCATTTGAGTTGCCACCTAACAATTTGTTTTCTAGTTTTCTTACGAAGAGGGTTTTAGTTGATGAACTTATGTAATGATTCACTGAAAATAAATATAAGGGCCATAATGCGGTGAAAACGGCTAAGATTCTTTTTCGGTACAACTTTTTGCTAGGTCGGGATACATCCAAAGTATATATAGAACCCTGGGTATGGTTCTTAGCTGAGAATGCTCACCAGTGGAACTCTTTCCCTTGGGGAAAGTACACATACCTCACCCTACTGCACCATATGAACTCTATGAAAAGTACCGTGGAAGATGTAGGCAAACAACAGCCCATCAATTTTTATGGATGCTCATTTGCCCTAATTGTAAGTGATACTGAATTTATGTGAAACTTTTATATTCTTATATTAATTGCATATAAAAAGTTATATGTTAAGTGCAAATTACTTTGAGTCTTATTCACAGGTTTGGGCCTCCGAGCGCATAGAAGGTTTTGCAGTGCACCTGACTGCCCGATCCTAACGTTATACCTCTGTGTATTCGCTGGAAGTATACCACAGGCAAAAAACTTGATGATTCTCAAATTTTTAGACAAATTTGTAATTTATTTATGTTGTATGACTTAGGGGTTTTAAGCATCTGAATTGTATGCATTTGATTATTATCTTGGTCACTTGAGTATTTGTCTTTAATTTTTGTTATTCTACTTTCAGGACCAGAGAGTTGTTAATTTACCTGTCATCCTCCCTGAGGAGTCCCACCGACCATATTTTAGGGGAACACATTCTGATTTGAGTTCTGGATTTCAAATTGAATTTAGGTCTTTCTGGGATCATAAACCAAAAGAGAAGGGTAAGGTAAGACAAAGGCTGTGAACTCCAACTTTGATTCCGCAGATGACACTCCTGATCAGTGTGGAAGGATACATGTTGAGGTTGATGACTACATATCATTCGGGGGCCAACCCAGAACGACAGAGGAGTTACTACGTGATTTTCATGCCGCAAGAGGAGATGATGATGATGATGACGACGAGTATATGGAGGAACGTGATGACAGTTCTTATATACCAGTTGTGGATTCACCTCCGCACCTATCTCATGCTAGTCGAGAGTCACCCCCGTACATGCATGACACCCCTGTCCACCAGACTCATACTGATGAGTTGCATGTTTCTCAGCATTCTTCCCATCACGCTATAGTTCCACATTCATTGTCGGCAACTCCTGTGAGTTCATATCCTCCTAGCTTTGGACAGCCCTACATTCCTTTTGGTGGATTTGTTAGACCATCCCACTATACTCATTATGGTGGTTATCAGGGACCATTTCAGTTTCCATTTGGTGGATTTCAGGGACCGCATCAGTCTCCTTATTATGGTGGATATGAAGGACCACAGCAGGCTCCTTATGAAGGACCACAGTAGGCTCCTTTTTATAGTGAAGGAGGTTTAGGGTAACACGAACCACAGTACAGACCTCGATCGCATCAGGACGATTACCAGCATGAATCAAGACCAGGTCATCAGTGGGATCAGTCTGTACCTCAGCCCCAGAAACTAGAAGGTGGGGGTTTGTCTGAAGAACAGTACGAAAGGATTATGAGGAGAATGGATGATCATGATCAAAATTTTTTGAACATGACGCCCTACTCACCCAACTGCTTGATCGAGAGGACATATGGGAGAAGAGGTCTGACGCATAGGATACCCAGTACGCTAATATTCGTAGATACCATGAGGAGGGCCGAGATAAAATTAGAAAGGTTGCTAGTTGGTTGACTGGAGTACAAGGCCAGATGCAGAGCAAGTACGAGAGGTCAATTATTAGTTTGATATACAAAATGTTTAAGGACAGATTCAAGGGTATGTGAGGAAGGGTGCGAATAATGACCTTAGTTTTTGTTAGGAAGATCAAAGGGCATATGTACTTCTGTTTCATTGTTGTTATATGAAACTAGTTTATTAAAACATCCTGAGAATGAAAACAGGGGAAATTTTACTTATTCTTCAGAATTGAAATCATACTTGAAACAAACATATAATGAAAACATACTTGACACTTGAAAATAAACATGTAATCCAGATTATTTTTCATCCAACTTTGTATTTCAATCAGTTGATCCACAGTTTCCCCTTGTGTGACCTAGTAGATGACAACGACTACACCTCCTCACCATCGGGCTGGAGGAATATCTACTTGGGCTCGACAATGAACTCAGTTGTGTCCCGGCTCTCTGCATCTGCTGTAACACTGACATCCCCTAGTACCCCTCGAAGACTCTGCAGCAGCAAGCATACGGCTCGTATGAGGTTTGCCTGCCTGTCGATGTGATGGTGGCTCATTCACACGAATACTACTCACATGCTCTGGCATTGACCAATCAGAAGGATCGGATACAGGCATAACAATATCTTGCCATAAAGACAGTATTGTCGTTCGATGGTACCAAGGTGCAACAAATGCACTAGTAGCAAGTTTGAAATGGCTGTTATAAGCAAACATGGACACTAGAGTATTATGCAATAGATAATTATCATATTAAGGCAATTAATGAGTATGAAAGCTTATATGATAAGCATAATATCATTTCAACGTACTCTATTGCCTTCAACGCGTGAATGCAGGGGTATTGATAGTACTAAAATCTGCCAAAAAAGTAAGTACAATCCCTTAAATCAACAATGAAGTTTTTTTATGGTGGAAGTGACCTGAAATGTTGTCGCTGTAAGATTTTCCATTTTAAGTTTCCATGTCTCACCATTCAATGCTGTCAACTCTCTGTGCACTCGTGTGTAAAGTATTTCCTGATTATTATCTGCACTCGTTCTTCTTTCATAGAACCATCTCTGAATGAGAGCACGTACAACCTCTAGCAAACTACAAATGGGTAGTGTCCTGGCCCATAAGATGGCCTTGTTAAAGGTCTCAACTGCATTCGATGATGTGAACTCATAACGACTGATCGGGCAGTGAAACCTCGACCATTTATCGTAATCCCACCCCTCTAGCAAAGCCATCAATCCAGCATTATTTTGGTTGCGCAGCTTCCCTTCCCATCTGTGTAGTACGGTAATATGATAAATCAAATGAAAACTTAATACTAATAATAAAAAGTGCCCATACCTCTTGAATTCACGCTTGGTGTATGTCTCCACAGCCATGTTGAACTGATGCAGTACAACCTTTCCAAATCCCTTGAGCCTTTTCTTCTGGTGATAAGAACATAAACCATGGTGTGCCTCTGGGTACACAGTCTGTATACCGTTTGAGATACTCTTACGCGTGTCAGATAAAATAACTAGCCAATTAGGAGCACCGTACGATTCCTTCAACCTTTGAAGAAACCAACACAATGACTCATTGTTTTCAGTGTCATCTACACCAATAGCTAGGGGAAAAACATTGTGATTGCCATCCTGAGTGACTGCAACAAATACGATCCCATGGTACTTCCCTCTCATGTGTATACCATCAATGACTATCACGGGATGTCCCGCTCTGGCAAAATCCCGTATAGAAGCACCAAGTGCGTAGTAGACATACCTGCATCAAAATATTTAGTACACTTTTATAACTCATAATTTATAAAGAGTGTGTAGTTACTTACATGAAACAGTTGTCATCTACAGTTGCCAACGTTGTGTATGTGCTTGGGTTTTGCAACTTAAGATGGTACAAGTACAAAGGTAGGGATCTAAAGGAAGAACGATGGTCTCCGTACGTGTGTCCCATAATAATATGTTTTGATTTGAGGGCCAAATTATTGGAGATGTCGAAACCAAATTCTTTAAGTATCTCATTCGCCATTCTAGCAGGACATAATGCTGTGGTTTTATTAAACTGTCGAGCTATAAAGTATCTCCCAATAATTTTTGAACCAATTTGCCTTGGCGCATTAGTGTCTGGATTCAAATGACATACATATGGAGGTGATAACTTGATTACTCTCCATACTCCACCAAGGCCACTGGAATGCATCTCAAACATACAATCCTGCTCCACTTAGTACTTGCAGACGATGTTGAGCCTGTACCTATCTGATTTCTTGACCCGTGTCTTAACTTGATTCTGCAAGTTGTACATACCCAAAGCAAACTGGCAATCAACTTTGTTATTGAAAAAACTTTTTTCATATATCTCCCATGAAGTATCAATATTGTTGTTGTCTTCAACTTCAGCGTCCACATTACACTGTTCCATGAACCCTGCAAAGGTTTTTTCATTTGGTATTATAATACAATAAGGTTCAGTAAATTAACGGGTACTATTATGAACACTCACCTGGAATGATCCGTGGATGGCTAAAAGAACTATCTGTATCTTGACTAGGACGTATCGGTGTGGGCATGTGCATGTGTGTCATAGCGGGGTCCAAGAAACTCATTCCGTCTTTGCCTTTGATATAGGAACACAACCCCTCGAACAGAGTAGTTAAAGGATCCTCAACTTCAGCATTGCCTTGATCACCATCATGCCCCTCATCTTGCGAAACCTCATCACCTTCAGAATCCTCACGCTGTGGACCCTCAAAGGAATCAGACCCATCGCATTGCGAACCATCAGACCCATCATCTTGAGAACCAGCAGAAACATCAGACTCATCACCCTCTGAACCCTCATACGTATCACTTTCAGAACATTCATTTGAATTGTCCTCAACTTCATTTTCTTCAGATAAGCACATGTAATCTCCATTCTCCTCCTCTGCCTCAACGTGTTCTTCGCCATTATAGTCACTGTTCAAATCAATATTAGTCATACGACATGAATGGTTCACAACTGTACTCCTACTCAGTCCAGCCAAATCTACGGGATTAGGAATATTGACAGATGAAATTTGTGAACGAAGCAAGTCGGTCCAATAACTGCTCCCAGACGACACCGCACTAGGGCAAAAATTATCAACTGATTGTTGTGGCATGGCCTTAACTGTGACAAATAGCATCGACTCATCAACCTGGTGATACAAGCCCCTAATATCGAGATCATCCTTCACCTTATGTTTTGTTATACAACCACCAATGTCCACAAGTGTGTGTATAACATATTTTCAATGATTCATATCAGCACGAACTAAACTGTGCACATGCCTAATAATAAAATCCTACTTCAACTTATCAAAATTTAAAACTAAGCTCGTGTATTGGCCACCTGCATTCTCTAAACCTTGCCACCAGCCGCCCCACCAAATAAAAAAATTTCTCATTTCCAAGCCAAAGCCAACACCTTTCAACAAAGGACAATTAATTGTTATATTGACACATGATTAACCTTCATTAAAGTATTTTTATGATAGGCGTGTTTATAAAAAATTATATTTAAATAATTATATATTTTTGAAATGTATACATTTTTTAATAGGTACCTAATTACATAAAAGTAAAAATTTTAATGAATATGTACATAATTACACTCAAATTAAGCCTTAAAGTATCAACAGACATGCAAATTAAACATTGAGTCATACGCGGACAAGCTCAATTAAGCTCCATAAATCGACGAACATGTTTATTATGCTAAAAAAAATCTGACTTACATGTTGAATTATGCTAAAAGTTGATAGGCATGCTCAATTAGGCAAATATAATCAAAGGACATGCTATAATATGCTTTAAAAATGGCCAAACATGTTCAATTATGTAATAAAAATTGGCGGACATGCTCAAAAACAGTAAAAATGCGGCGGACATGCTCAATTAGGGTCAAATAATCAGCGGACATGCCCAATTACACTAAAAATATCGGCGAACATGCTCAATTAGGGTCAAATAATCAGCGAACAAGCTCAATTAGGCTAAAAATCGGCGGACATGCTCAATTATGGTCAAATAATCGGCGAATAGGCTCAATTAGGCTACAAAAATCGGTGGACATGCTAAGTTTTGCTAAAAAAACCAAACATAAACAATTATGCTATAAATATCGGCGGACATACTAAAATATACTAGCAAAAACTGCTGACATGCTCAATGAGGCTTAAAAATTGGGCGGACATGCTCAATCAGGCTCAACATATGGGCGAACATGCTCGATTACAGTCAAAATTTTGGCGGGCATGCTCAATATGGCTCAAATAATGGGCGAATATGCTCCACCATTCTCAATATATGGGCGGACATGTTCGATGAGGCTCAAATAATGGGCGTACAAGTATAATTGACCATGCATAATTAGCGGACAAGCCTGCAGTGGGTGTATTTAGTGGCATTCATGCATATTACATTATTAATTGACATGTTTCTTCGACGGACATGCATATTACATGCATTATTGACTATTTTCTTCGACGGACGTCCATATTTAGGCAATTACATAGGAGGACATGGCTATATATAACCATTTAATCAGCGGACATACATTTTTAAAATTCTAAAACCGTAAAAATTCTAAAACCAAAATATTATTTTTGGAATAAAATACAATGCAAACAGTGTTAGTATCTTACCTTTGGCTCTAACCATGGATCTATCGACAAAGATAGTGGGTAAATAGGGGAACCGATCATCTTTTTATGCTAAAATAATTTTTGGAACAAGAGGAATGAAGTTTGAATCCACTATGTCCAATTTTATTGTTTGTTGGTGGTGTAGTTATTTGGTTGGTGTGGGTATATGACAGTTTAATGAGACAAAAATTTTCATAAATGAACTGTTTGTGAACAGTTCCTTAATTCATAAAATTCAATCCATTAAATGAACTCTTGTCCGGTGATAGCTCAGCCATTTGACAGGTGTGAGTGACAAGTTCAAATTAATGCATGTGTGCTAATTAATGAGTGTGTTTAATCTAAAATTAGTGCATGTGTTTAATTTAAATATGTCTATTATGTTCGCTTATTTTGATAACAATTTAATGAATTTTAAAATGATATTTGATGAATTTTAAATAGTTGCGTGTCTGCTTATATATTTTTTTCCAATTAATTTGTGTTCGCATAGATTTTATTTAGGAGGTGATAACATTTTATAGATTTATTTATTTTATTTTGTACTTAATGTCATAAAAGAATCCCCATAATCTGACACATAAATTGTGTCTGCAAGTGTACTTCTCATCTCATTTTCAATACCAATGGATGAGTCGTCCCTTGAGGTATTCATGGCATTGCATGTAATTTTAAAATAAATTGAATGTATTACAAAAGGTATGACAAATTAGAGGTTCAGCAACTCATAGCAATTGTGGGATTTCCCTTTATAAATCACTCACAATGCGTACCAAGTAATCGCACGTACAACCTTGTCAGGGCTTATTTTATTCACGTGGTTCGTCACGTTTGTTCATCGATTATGAAACTTGAATCAAGTGCTATTTTATTTTAAAATTTATTTTTTAATTTTGAGGTATAATGATACTTTACCCACTAATGTAACAATATATCTTTATAATTCATCGCCTGAATGAATTTAAATTTAGAGTTTACTCAGTGGTGAATGGAGATTTATGGGAGTAAAATCCAAAATAATTATGTATATGAAAACTAGTATGATTTTTTTTACAATATTTTAGTATTCATATATCATACCTAAAATTTATATTCTAAGTCTTAAATATAATAATCCATTTATAATACATATTTATGTGACATCGTCTCCTACTTTCATAAAATGTTCGAATCCTGCCTTTGGCATGAATTTGGCCCCTTGCAAGCACAAGTTTAACAGTGAGCCCTCCCTATAAGCTACTTGAGGCACATCTTGCGATTTACCTCCTCCACCAATCCACAGGGCAGGGACGGTGGGGCCTCTAATGGTGGGGTACACCATAAAATGAATAAGAAATGAATTAATAAATGAGCCGGTTATTCGCACCCCCAAAATTGTTGAACTTACACCATTTACTAGATAAACCCTATTAAATTAAATTAAATATTAAAAAAATACAAAATATTTACTAAATATACCTCTCATTTTACCCCACCACTTTATCTAAACATATCCCCATTTTATCAAGGTTTTTTCCACAAAAGAATGGATCCACCCGTAAAGAAGAGAGTTGAGTATCTGTGGGATCGAATAATTATGTTTGAACATCAACAAATCGGAAATAATTATTCTATCTAGGCTTTTAATTTTATTTTGATGATGTTTCATGGATTTTAGTGATGAAATCCAATTGAACATTAAGCAATTATATACTTGATGGATTTTGTTGTTTGTAGAAAATTTCAAATCATGGTAAGTTAGATATAGATGATGAGATTTGTATTTTTATGGATGAATTTACAGTTTATACTCCAAAATTACCTTCCAATTTTGTTTGGTAAGATAAATAAATAATTATAGACCGTGAGTATTTCAAGCGATTATTTTGTTGGTAACAAAATAATTTTGGGGAATATTTTAGAGTGAGGCGCACGACCTTTAGAATTTAGTAATATACACTTTAATTAATAAGGGTATACCATTTTGTAATTTAGTATTATGGATAATGGTACATTATTTTGTTCGAAAGGATATACACTTTAATTAATAAGGGTATACCATTTTGTTTTAAAGGGTATACACTTTTCATTAATATATTTTTATTTTTCTTCAGAAAATAAAGAGTACACATCTTTATACTAAAAGATATACAATTTAACACAAAATTATAAAGGCACACGGGGTGTGCCCGTGCGTCCAGGCGCACGCAAATTTTTGCCAATATTTTATTCGATTTATGAAAGGGTTAAGAATTATTTGATTGAATAAAACAATTTTATTTTACATAGGGTAAGATGAATGAGAAATTTTGGTAACAAATGATTAAGGTTTGAAAAATATAAAAAGGCAAGTCATGTCAATTAAAAATAATTTAATTTATATTTTTATGGGATTATATTCAGAAATTTCAGAGTGCAAACTATCCTTAAAAAATATTAATGGTATAATGAATTATTTAATGAATTAGTATACACAAATATAAAATCAATGTCATTTGTTCCCTCTTTAATTACATATTTCTCTAACATATGCTCATAAAATAAGAAATTAAAAAAAGTCTATGATCGGAGTAGATGATTGTTATCATTACTTTTTAACCAACTCATATAGATAGAGTATACTCCCTTCATCCCAAATAATGAGGATCAAATACCTTATGATGGCCCTCATTACTTGACGGAGGGAGTATAACAGAACCACTATTTGATTGGAAAAAGTAAGCCAGCCTCACACAGACGGCAGAAAACAGATCATGGATCATTATTTTAATTATTTTTTTTATTTTGTTAGGAATGTTTCTCCTCATTTGTATATGTATCATTATCAAAAATAAAATTAAATTAAGAAGTCAAATAATTAATTAATCTAGGTAACTTTTGAATAAATAATTCAATTGAAGTATATTTAAATAACTGACAAAGTCTCACAAAGACGGCACGAGAACATTTTGATGTATTATTAAAATATAATTATTATATAGATTAAGTTTGTATTGTGTGGGTAGAGTATGATGAATTACTTAAAAAAATTATCAATAAAATATTTTGTTTATAAAAGTTTTAAAAAAAATTATCAATAAAATATTTTGTTTATAAGAGTTTTAATTTTATTGTTAACAATAGAATTCGTTAGTAAAGTAATAGTTAATAATTTTTTAGTAACAAAAATTTGATTCCGTTAGTATTACTCTACTTTAAAATCATATGAATACTTTAATTTATCATTCATCATATTTTAATAAATTATAGTAGTACTTTAATCATTCAAATACATGTTTTATTTATGAGTTGATATCCTGTGCATTCGGGTACACGCTTGCACTTATATAAGTATATAATTTTTTATTCAATAGTATACATGTTTCTTAATAATGATATAATTAGTTTTTTACATTGAATTTTTCATTAAAAAAACTTACAGATATTTTGCTAACAATGTGTATACATTTTTATTTAAAAATGTATAAGTTTTAAAAGTGGATGCACGAAATAATAATTATGGGATAGTCTTACGTGATATCTTTTCCGGTGAGATCATATTATAATCTTTTAATTAGTTGTATGTTATCATTTCTCTTTAAAATATTATTTACTTTTTATTTACAATATATTATTATTTTTTATCATTTCATTATCACTTTTTTAATTTAAATATTATTATTATTATTTATTAGAAATTATTTCATAAAGTGATCTCATCTAACTCTTTGTTAATAATTATACTTTAATGAGTAAACTCAATATCATAAATTACCATTTCAACTACCGAAAATTATAATTTAAAAGTTAAAACCAAACCCATGTGAGTGCCTACTATTTCTTCACCAAATCATAAAACAATGCACCGATTAAAGCAAATACATAAATAAAAGTAATTTAATAAATGAACATTAAATAACAGAAACTTACAACCATGTGAAGGACGGTTTTTACAATTTAGGCTTCCTTTGCTTTGTTCACTAAAAACGATTTTTTACGAAAGAAATATTTCATTGACAAAAGTCTTAATTCCATTGTTAAATTTATTTATCAACAAATTAGCAATAGAATTGTTTGGTAAAGTGGTTGTTGGTAAATTTTAACAACGAAATTTTAATAACTCCATTGATAAATAATTTCGTTGGTAATCCATTATTAATAATTCAATTGATAATTTATATTGATTCCCTTGATATTTCGTTGGTAATTAATTACCAACCAACTGATTGAATTACATTGATAAAATAGAGAATAAATCCATTGACATTCGGTTGCTAAAAGAAAATTGTTATTTTTATTATTAATCCATGGATAATTATCAACTATTCAATTTTATTGGTAAATTTCATTATTAAAAAATAAAGTTTTTTTTTTGTGGGCATTTCATTCTAATAAATAAATGGTTGGCGATTTAAATAATATGTAATTGTTGGATTTAAAAAAAAAAAACAAACAAACATGTAGAATAAAAAATTGTGGCACGATGAACGTATTAAAAAATGTTTTTTTTTCCTACAGGATTCAAAATGGTAATCAAAATATCATGTTATGGATCAGTGGAAGAATGATTCTTGTGATAAATATTGATGAGAAGTTAATATAAATATATCTCATGTTAATGGGCTTTTATGAATAAAACCACTTATCACAAGTTTGCTTCAAAGAAGAATCAAGATATTCAATTTATCTAAATAGCCACCTCATTGCATTTGAAAAAGTATGAATCTCCTATGTATATACGGGTGGTATTGGCCGTGCATTGTATTTGTATGGGTGTAGAGATCAATTTTAAATTAAATTAATATATAATTTAATTTTTTATAAATATAAATATTTTGAAATATAAATATAATTTAATTTATCTTTTGAAATTATAAAATATTCTATAATTTAAATAATAAGAAATTTATTTATGTAGTCGAATAGAGAAATGTTTTACATTTATATTTTATTCATTTTATATCTTACAATTTTTTTAAGTATGAATTATATTAGAGATTTTGAATATTATAAATAAATTTTATAATAATCGACCAATGTAATATATTTTTAATATAGTAAAGAAAACTTAATATAAAAAAATATTTATTATTGAAGATGAATTTTAAATTAATTAATCTTAGTTATTATCAAAATTTTTATTAGGAATAAATTTTAATTATTGCATGCATTAAATCAAAATTTTATTCAATCATCAATAATATGGATTTATTCATTCATTAATAAAGAAACAGATAAAGGAGAAAGAGAAAGACAAAGTTTTAAAAGGAAAAATTATATAAAAGAAAAATAACAATGCATAAAAAAAATGACACATCAACCTTGAAATTAAGAGGAGGTGACACATTGGATAGACCAAACTCTCTATTTGTATATTTAAGATTTGTAGAGATTTCTTTTATAATCCATCTTCATGATATTAACGTAAGAACATCATCTGAAGAGATTGGAATTAGTTCTTGATTTTGTTCAATTGAGATTGCCTAATCCAATTGGTGATCCCACACACTTTTTTAATTTTTTAATTTTAAAGATTATAAAAATAACACGATAATATCATCGTCTCGCTCACCGAAATTCAATTTTAAAGATTATAAGTATACCATGGTAATCTACACGAAACATACAGTAGTCATATATTGTTTAATTTCTTCAAAATTAAACTTATAACACTTAAATAAATTAATGATTAAATTAATTAATTTTATTAACCCAAAACAAAATTTCCACAACAGTATTCAAATCAACTTAAACTTTTCTTGAGTGTTTTGTGTGTAGGCATTTATTTGAAAATTTCTATCCACACATATATACTTGCATTCTTAATTTATATATGTACTAATAATCATGAATTATTAGAACTTAACAATATATATAGTATCACTTAATATGATGATGAGAAGATCTGATGCAAATTCATCATATTGTTTTGAATGATGAGCCAGATGTGAACAGTGCTAATAATAAAATATTCAATTTTAATTGTTAAGGTGAATAGTGCAAATTATTATAGAATCAAATGAAGATAATATGAGCGTGAAAAATGGAAAAAAGATTATGCTGATCAAAACGAAAAACAATCTAATACTACCCTTTATCAAATTGAAATAATAAGTTGGGAATAAAAATTTGAACATGTGAGATTATTGGAATAATATGACATCATAATCATCATCGTAAAATAAATAGAAAAGATATAATTATGAAATTAAAAATAGTAAGAAAAATATAAAGAATGGGACCCAATGTTAGAGATGATGATATGCCACCGAAACAAACACATATGGCCTAAATTATCGGATGAGTAAAACTCGGGGTAGTGCACTCCGCGGTCTATTCGTGTGGGCCCCGCCTCCTCCAACATACTATTCACACTTCTATTTCTGCCTCATCCTATACGCGATCTCTTTCGCACGCGCACCCACGTGCACGTAATTCTTTCATCGATACTCTCTTCGTCTCATAAATAATTTATGTGTAAGATTTTTTATATATATATAAAGATATATAAAATTATTCAAATGCGTGTAAAAATATATTTTTTCCATTTTAAGAAACAAATTTTGCTGATAGATAAAAAAAAAGTGTGAAGTAATGGACAGGAGATAGTAAATGATACATATTCCGCCATGAAAATTAAGAAAATACTCTTTCCATCCAGCTGCAATTATTATTACATTTGAGTTTTTATGGAAAAATTAAGAAATATTAGTATTTTATTGTGTAGTAGATTAAAGGATGGGGTACAATATTTTTAGATATGTGTATTAGTTAGTATATGTGAGTTATATATATACTTCCTCCCTTCCACCCAAAGAGTCTCTTTGTGCCATTTTGGGCGTCTCATCCAAAAAGTCTATTTTCATTTTTTACACACATGAGACTCACATACATCCACTAATACAATTAAAATATAATACAATTACCCACTACCTATTAAATAATAACACTCCTTAATTCACGTCTAAAAAGCAAAAACTACCTTTTCTTTTGTGTGCGACGGATGGAATATATATTAACTGTTTTGTGTCAGTTCTATATAATAAAAGGAAAATGTAATACTATTAATTGTGGGATGAACTAATTAATTAATTAAATGTTAAAATATTTGTTGGATATAGTGGTATATGATTTAATGTATGATTTAATGTATAGTAAGTTTGAGAGAAATAATATTTTTTTAATATATAATAATGAATAATTGATGTGAGGTTGTTAAATAAAATAATATTTTTTTAAATTATTTTTTTATGTGTGAGAATTGGTGTACTATGATAAATAGAAAAAGTGTGAAAGTATGATATGAAAAAAAAGGCTAAATATAGTGTGAACCCGGGTGAACACGAAGCTTCGTGTGCACCCACGTACAAATATAAGCAAAAACATATGCAATTATGAGTAAAAATGTATACAATTTAATTGTTAATTTTTTTAATAAAAAATTGAGTGTAAAAAAATGTACAATTATTAAAATACATGTATACACTATTGAATAAAAAGTTATACACATACGAATGCTTATTTTTTTAATGAAAAACTTAGTGTGAAAAAAGTATACAATTATTACAAAACACGTATACAAAAGAGAATAACATGTATACAAAATAGAATAAAAAGTTATACAAATATGGGTGCAAGGGTGCACCTAATATACACTCAAAAAAAGTAACTACTATTCCAATGTGAGTATATTTAGTATTCCATCTAATTCTCACATTCAATAAAGAGTGAGGCTCTTGTGCACCCGGGCGCATGGAACACATTCCGTGCGCCTTTACAATTTTTATGCCCCTTTACAATTTAAACCCCTAGCAATACATAGGTTTAAATAGGATTGGAGGGGAGGGTTGTGTTCACATGGGGACACGGAGCATCTTTCCGTGTCCCCTTGCGCACAGGAGCTTTTGCCTTCAATAAAACTACGTTATTGAAATGTACTTAGACTTGTGTTTAATTTAAATTTGCCAATGATGTATACTAATATTTAATAACCATAATAACTTGTATGACTATAATTATATCATTTGGCATTGCATTTGTTTTGTATTTAGACATTCCTGTTTAAAGTTGATTTGGCATATGATGCAATAGAAGACTAAAAAAAGATTATAGGAGTAATAAAAATGGATACTCATTCGTATAAATGGATACTCATTTGTTTTTTTTTAATTGGCCACGCATCGAAATTCAGTAAGATTAAGTTTGGTTTAGGCATTACATTCGACCAGATTAGATTATCTATAAAATAATTTTCTCAATTCGACTATACAATTTTGAGATAGTTCAAATAAATTTATGGCCAAGTATGTAGAATTTTAATGTCACTTTCAATGCAAATACTAATGTGTGCCAATTTTTAAGGTACATCAAATAACTCAAATCCAATTGACCCATCATATATAAAAAAAATTTGTCTTATATTTCATTCTCTCCCCTTTCTCCTGCTCTTTTCTTCTAGGCAATTTATAGTATCCACCCGAGTGCACCTAAAGATAGGGTGCACTCATATACAAATATAAACAAAAATATATACAATTAAGAGTAAAGATGTATACAATTTAATTGTTAATTTTTTTAATGAAAAATTGTATATAATATTCAATAAAAAGTTATACACATATGGATGTTAGTTTTTTTAATGAAACTTAATGTGAAAAAAGTATACAATTATTACAAAACACGTATACAAAATAGAATAATATGTATACAAAATAGAATAAAAAGACATGCACATATGGGTGCACCCTTGCACCCGGATGCACCCAATATACACCCTTTCTTCTAAATTTCTTTCTCCCCTTATTTCCTCTCTTAAAATTTCCCTCTCCCCTTATTTTCATCGCCCTCTCTCTCCTAAATTTTTCACTTTTTTCTCTCCTAATATTCAAATATTTTTTTATATTTTTGGAATAAATTTCACCCGGGCGCCGTCAGGTTTGCAGCCCAATACACCCCAACTACATCTCCACAGTCTTGATCCCCTCAGGGTACTCATGTGACAGGTTGTTGAAAGGGAGGATTGAACCCCAAACTTTCCCTTTAACAAGGTCCTTAAGTTTATAACGCCTCGGGAATCTCAGACCTTCCCTTTAACAAGGTCCTTAAGTTTATAACGCCCCGAGAATCTTGATCCCCTCGGGGTACTCACCCGAGCACGTCAGTCTGCAGCCTAATATACCCCAACCAATCTCCACATTCTTGATCCCCTCAGGTACCCCAAACCTTCCCTTTAACAAGGTCCTTAAGAGGAACCTTGTCACCAATTGACTCAATTACTTACATCTGGGGAGAGTGAAGAGCCTTCTGCCGTCTTCCTTCTAGTAGTATTCCTTTAAGCCTTATCTATTCCAAGAGATGCAGATGATGGAAATGGAGCTAGTTCGTTGAGCACAATAGAATACAGAGGAATTCATTTATTTTATTTCAAATTTGAATTCAAGATAACCTTGATGCAGCCGGAGGTCTTTTACTAAAACGAGAAAAGAAAGACTAAAGAATTGAGTCAATTGGTGACAAGGTTCCTCTTAAGCACCTTGTTAAAGGGAAGGTCTGGGGTTCAATCCTCCATTCCAACAACCTGCCACATGAGTACCCTGAGGGGATCAAGATTGTGGAGATGTGGTTGGGGTGTATTGGGCTGCAGACCTGGTGCGCCCGGTTGAGTACCCCGAGGGGATCAAGATTCTCAGGGCGTTATATGTATATAAATATTTATAATTGCATTACTTTTTTAAAAAGTGTATAAAATTAAAAATATTAGGAAAATAAAAACCGTAATACAATTATTAAGAAAAATTAAT
This sequence comes from Pogostemon cablin, assembly GCA_023678885.1. NCBI lineage: Eukaryota > Viridiplantae > Streptophyta > Magnoliopsida > Lamiales > Lamiaceae > Pogostemon > Pogostemon cablin. The sequence goes on from CM042975.1 coordinate 24,680,630, forward strand.
ACACTATTGAACTGCAAAAATAAAATATTCGATAACAAATATTTGAAGCAATTAAAGAATCGTAAATTTGAACATTGTAAATAAATTCAACAATGGTACTGGTCCTCATTTAATTCACCTAAATTTTAGGTTATTTTGTGTTTGTTTTGTTTGTTTTCGTATTGTGTTTCATTTCTTGTGTGGTAGAAAAGATGGAAAATATGCTTCTAATGTCAAAATATGCACATACAAGTGTCACGATGGAGAAAAAGAGCAAAAACGGAGAAAATGGTGCAAAAAGAGTGAAGAATAATAAACTGACACAAAAAATCGACCATCATCACAAAAATTTGATCGAATTTTTGTGCAGAATCTGGAAAAAACAGAGCAACGGAGGCTAAGCACACTGACAGAAAAATTTGACCAGCAGCTGACAAATTCGGTCGATTTTTTCTGTAGAATTGCAGAAAAATTCGATTTTCCTCACAAAAATTTGGTCGAATTTTTTGAAAATAGCCACCTGTCCAGAAAATCAGTTATAATCCCCATTTTGGTTGCTTTTTCTCCAAGTTTGATTGGAGAATCAACCCTAGCTTCCATTTCGTGAAAGACACACACTCTACACCATTTCACACACACACACACACTACCATCTCCATCCAAATTTCACTCCATTTTTTCACCATTTTCACACTTTTACCCATCAATCTTCATGTTTTTCACTCACCCATCATATATCTAAAAGAGAGAGAGGCACTTGGAGAGAGGAGAGCATCTTGAAGGAAGAAATTCACCCAATTCAAGAAGGGAGATATTTTGCCTTTAATTTGTAATTTCTTTGTTTTGTTTGCAACAATGAATTTGTGTAAGCATTTAGAAGATATTTTCATGATGTTTATTATTGGCTAGACCTCTTTTGAGACTAGCCACTTGATGGATTAGGGATCTATGGATTTTTTTGAATTTTAGATGGTTTAATTGATGTGATTTTTTTTTAAAATTTCTTACATGATCTTTGATTTACTTGATTTGTATTGTAATATGTGTAGTTGAATTCTCTATTTGTGATATTAGGATGACTATTCCAATATTGTGATTAGGGTTTTGAATGAATCATGTTATAATATAGATTTTATATGTTAGTGTGTGAAGTATGTGGTTACATCTTTATACGCTTAGAACATTCACGTGAGAACATTTAATTTGTTTATCATATTTGGTTGATTAATTGAGTGAGGAGACTAATCTTGTTATCATAGTACCTTAAAGGAATTGAGAGTGAGATTCAATCTTTTGTGCTTGAAACTTGTATTGAGTTGAGAACCTAATCACCTTAACCAAAGGGATTAGGGAAATATTTGTGATTGCTTATATTTCAATGATCATTGATATTTGCTATTTAAATTTAACAAGTCCATGTTGTATCCTTGGTATTGGATGTAGTTAGCCTTACTCCTCTTTAGATTGTTCTACATCCATTTCATTTTTATTTTGGATACTTGATACTTTATTTGATCATCTTTAGTTGTTAATTATTTTATTTGCTAATTGCTGAGATAATTTGTAGTTAAATTGCTCCTTTCAATTTTCAAAACTCAAAATCTGATCACTCCTATAAAGTATGATTGAAAACAAACACGGATATATTCTTGATTTAAATCTCCCTTTGTTCGATATTTAAACTTGGTCACTCACTACAAACGATAAGGTACGCTTACCTTGATCAATTTTAAACCAAAATTGAGTCTAAGTTCAGGTATATTTTGAACGTTAATTTCACAACAAAGGTTTTCCCATGATTATTTTCTCTCTCATCTCCACTAATTTAACACATATACATTAATTAATAATAAGTAATACAGTATCATAAAAAATGCAACATAATTTAACATAATGTACTTAACAGTGAGATTGGAAAGGAACTCTTCCATTTTCCTTCTCAACAGGGATCCAACAACAACTACACTGCATCGGATCTACCACCTCTTCGATGCTTTTTTCACCACCAGTCCGCCATCGTTTTCCGCTACCACACCACGTTGTCGACACCGCGTTGGAAGATAAATCGATGCCACTGTCGCTCGTCAGATCTGTTTGAACCATTATCGGATCTACTTTCATCTGCAGATTTGATTACTGTTGAGAAAACGAACCATATTTTTCTGCTAGATCTGTTCGAACTACCGTTGAAAGACAAATCGCCAAAAATCATTAAGAGAGAGAGCAGATTAGGAGAGAAGAGAAGGCAGGCAGATCGAGAGAAGAGAGAGGAGAAGAGAGAGATGGACATATCTTAAGAGAGAGAAAGGAGTGGAATCGTTTGATATAGAGAGAGAGGAGAAGAGAGAGATGGGCAGATCTTAAGATAGAGAAAGGAGTGATATCCAGAAAAAAAAAGAGAGGATAAGAGAGAGATGGACAGATCGAGATAAAAGAGAGATGAGTGGAATCGAGAGAAGAGAGAGAGGAGTGGAAGAAATAACCATGATTGGATTTTTTTAGCTTTTATATTTGACCCGTTTGTACGAGCAAGAAGATTAAGACGTTTTATTTTTTTAATATATAATATAAGAGAAAGTAGGGATAAATTAGTAATTTAAAAAGAAAAAGTGAATAAAGTTATTGAGAATGACGAATAAAGTGTAAAAAAAGTAATTAAAGTTGTTGGGATTGTAAAAAGTAGGTAATAAAATATTATGTATTTTTGTCAAAAATGAAATGAGTAAAAATAAGTGAGACACCCCAAAATAGAAAGTGAGTAAAAATACATGGAACGAAGGAAGTATATATATTTTTTTAAGTATCGATTCATAAAATAATAAAAACACAGAGAGATGTTATGATATCAAAATAGTACACAAGATCAGACCCGATTATATTGTTGAGTCAACTAATAAGTTTTGCTTGGATCAAAATCGATACATTAAGAAGCTATTAGTAATAGGATTCAATTTCCATATATGTATGGCTAATGTAGTCTTGTGGATATTTTGAGTGCATAATATTTTATTATTGAGACTAACGATCGACTTTATTGGGTTGGTTAAGAATTATAAATCTACATTTTAAATTCAAGTCTAATACTACGCAAATAATGCAATAATTTGTATTAATAATTCTAATATTTTTTAGATGTTGCTTACTTTATTGTTTGAGAACTTCTAAAATTCAGATATTTTTATTAGGGTGCGGTTTGCGTGCGCTCGAGCGTACGAGAACACATTCCGTGCGCCTTTATAAATTTAGTATTATGGGTAAGAGTACATTGTTTTGGTCTAAAGGATATATACTTTAATTAATAAAAGGTACACCATTTTGTTCTAAAGGGTATAGAATTTTCATTAATATTTTTTTTTCATTAGAAAATAAAGGGTACACATTTTTATACTAAAGGATATACTCCCTCCGTCCCAAAATTGATTGCACACTTTCCACATTTATCCGTCCCAAAATAGATTGCACCTTCCAAAAAAGGAAATATCACATCAATCCCCACTACTAAATGTTCATTTTAATTACAACTTTACCACACTCACCTAACACATAAAATACAATTTATTTATTACCTAAAAATACCACAATTACCCCTAAAAAATCAACATTTTTTAAATTCCGTATCTATAGTAACAGTGCAATCAATTTTGGGAGGAAGGTAATACAATTTAACACAAAATTCTAAAGGCGCACATAATGTGATCCGTGCGCCCGGTGCATAGGAATTTTTGCCTTTTTATTATATAAAGTGTACCGTTTGATAAATAAGTGGATGATCAAAAGACTTTGAGGAACAAATAGTCCCCACCCTATTTAATATCACACCTTTAGACCATTTTACTAATTTATTCTGTCCGACTTTCATCTAATTTAATAAAAACTTGGCAAAAATCTGATTGTTTTATATGTTTGAGGTTAACGAGTGTTAAAAAAAATTATAAATAGTGATAATTTTTTTTTATAATCAGATCTATTTTAATTTCATGCTAAATTAATATGTATGAGTTGAATGGCAATATGTAGATCAAGATATTAATTGATGTGAGAAAAAAAATTTATGAAAAAAGAGAGGAAAACAATACTATTAATTAAAAAGAAAAATTGTATTTCTTTCGTCCCGAAAAACTTTTCACCTTTACTGTTCCACGTTGTTTAAGAAAATTTATACTTTTTGATCAATTTTATTGACTTTGGAGGGTATTGCAGTATTTTTAGGTAATAAAAAAGTAGTATAAAGTAATGATATGTGTGTGAAATAGGAGTGATAAATTTGAAATTAAAGTAACTTTTGAGATTGTTGGATAAAGTGATGTTTTCTTTTTTGTGGTGAAAGGTTTGTCGAACAAATAAATGAGGAAAGTGAAAAAAACATTATGGTACGGAGGGAGTATATATTTTAACAATAAATTATAATGTTTGGTGAAGAAACCAATCCAATATTTAATACACGAGGATATAATTTGGGAGAGGATATAATTTCGGATTGGAAACACACCCGAAACAAAGGTCTTAGTTTGTGGATGATATATCAACGATTATTATTTCAATCATCATAGAATTTTCAAAATTTTATAACATAGAGTACCAAATTTGAGAATATATATTACTAAAATTTAAAAATATCTTTAATAATAAAAAAAAAGATAAAAATTGATAAACAGGAGTAAAAGTCAAAGAATTTTGTGAGACTGCTTCATATTTAAGTGTGATGAATAAAACATAATAGTAATATTTTTATCACTCTCATTATAAAATGTTAATATTTATTTATGGTATAAATTATTTATGAAATAATTTAATAGACTATTATTAATCTTTGTTAATAATATTATATTTTTTATGTACTAGAAGTCATCATGATTCAGTAACACTATAGTATCATGAAATATATATTGTGCATATAATTGAAGGAATAAACCTCGAAAATATTACGGGCATTAACACAATAGTTTGATGACGTAAGAAATCTGAATATATTAACGGTTGAAATATTGTTGGAGCAAATTGCGGAGGAATTGGTATTATTTTCTTATATGGAATTAAAGAAATGTAAGACGCGTGGGATTTAATAATGAGCTGTACCTTTGCAATGCAGAAAAAGATTTCCATATTATTACTATAATTAAACTCCAAAAAAAATTTCTTAAAAATTAAAATTAAAATTAATAATAACAACTAAAACTTCGCGTTACAGCAGTAGTGCAAACTTGAACTCTTCAAATTACCCCAAAAAACGTAAAGCAAAAACAGGACCAACTTTCGATGTTCCCAACGACTAAATTCTCTCTCTAAATATTTTGTCCGAAGAGAGAGAGAGAGAGAAACCCAGTGTCAACGTTAATCAATCAAACATAATCTTCGCCCATTGAATACAATTTTCACACACATTATTCCTTCATTAATTTCATATCCCATTCTTTCTGTAAAGAGTTTCAGGAATGTCGTCGCCGGCGCCGGGCTCCGCACCGCCGCCCTCCTCGCCACCAGCCAACAACACTGCTCCGCCACCCGCCGCCACGCCGCCCCCAACTGTGGTCACTCCACCACCAGCGAGCCCCACTCCTCCATCCACTACCCCGCCTCCTTCGTCATCCCCACCTCCGCCCGTTCCCACCGCTCCTCCGCCGTCCACGCCGTCACCTCCGGCTTCCACCCCACCACCCAACAGCCCGCCATCCCCGCCGGCGTCGACTCCGCCTTCATCGGGATCTCCGGGTACGCCGTCTCCGCCGTCTCCGCCGTCGCCTCCCAGCGGTGGTTCTCCGCCTTCCAGAGGCGGTTCTCCTCCGGCGCCTCCGGCGAGAGGAGGATCGCCGCCGAGCGGGGGATCTCCTCCGTCGGGCACAGGGGGGTCGCCATCGCCGTCGAATGATGGGTCGTCTGGAATCTCGACAGGGATGGTGGTTGGGATAGCTATAGGCGGTGTGGCAGTAATAGTGATTTTTAGTCTACTGTTCATATGTTGTAAGAAGAAGAAGAGAAGACCGCAGCCGGAATATTACATGCCCCCACCCCCACCACCCGGCCATAAAGGTAACTCAATCTATACTTTAAAATTTCCCCAGATTTCATACTACATCAAATTCAATTTCAAGATCCGTTGCGTTAGGCTGTGGAAATTACACTTTTTCGGTTAGTTGGCATGTTTCTGTTTTTGGGTGGGTTAGTGAGAGAAAGGGGGAAGAGAGAGAGAGAGAGAGAGAGAGAGAGAGAGAGAGAGAGAGAGAGAGAGACTTAAGAGTAATAAATTCTTCACTTCTTGAACTTCTTGAAATCATTTACATCTGTGATAGGGTGAGGGGGGTAATTGGCGTGCTGCTTTAAAGATCATTCCCCATTGTGCTCTTTTTCCTGTAGTTGGCATCATTAATTGCAAAAAACACAAAACGTTATAAGTGTGATAGATTGATTATTGTTCAATGGTACACTCCCTTTAGCAAGAATAACACTTTAATTTTAGAATTAGTGATGTTAACTGCTGAAGTTCACAGACTCACAGTGGTGGAACTTTATAGACTTTGATGGGAATTTTGGGTGCTCTTGAGTTTTTATGATTTGTAAGCTTCTTTCGATGTTAATTTTCTTGAAATCTCTTGTTGGCATTTTCCAGTTGATGCCTACGGTGGCGCAGTACACAATTGGCAGCATAATGCTCCACCACCTGCAGATCACGTCGTCACGATTCCTCTGAAACCTACTCCGCCGCCAGGGGGTGCTTCTAGGCCTCCACATGCGGCTCAACCTCCGCCTCCTCCACCTCCTTTCATCAGCAGCAGTGGAGGTTCTGGTTCCAACTATTCAGGCTCGGATACGCCCCTTCCACCGCCTGCACCGGGCATGGCTTTAGGCTTTTCTAAAAGCACGTTTACTTACGAGGAACTGTCGATGGCAACGGATGGATTCTCGGATGCCAACCTGCTTGGACAAGGTGGTTTTGGTTATGTGCACAGGGGAGTTCTTCCAAATGGTAAAGAGGTTGCTGTGAAACAGCTTAAAGCTGGAAGTGGACAAGGGGAACGGGAATTCCAGGCTGAAGTTGAGATCATTAGCCGAGTGCATCATAAGCATCTCGTTTCGTTGGTCGGATACTGCATCGCTGGGGTTCAGAGAATGCTTGTATACGAGTTTGTTCCCAACAATACCTTAGAATTCCATTTGCATGGTTAGTTACTTGCCTTATTTCATCTTTGTTTCAAATGGATATTTTATAATGCCGACGGGAAATCTTACTGAATAGTATGTTTTTCAGGAAAGGAAAGGCCTGTGATGGACTGGCCGACTCGAATGAAGATTGCTCTAGGTTCTGCAAAAGGACTTGCATATCTGCATGAGGATTGTAAGTTATTCCTTCTGCATACAGTTGTAATCAAGTTCGATAAAGAACGAATGGCATTAGTTGATTCAAATTTACTGTCTTTATCTGCTAGGTCATCCAAAAATTATTCATAGGGATATCAAGGCTTCTAATATTCTTTTGGAATTCAACTTTGAAGCAAAGGTAATGTCATGTCTTTTACATCAACGCTCGTTGGCATTTAGTTTCCTCGTTTTATCGTGTGATTTTGGATCCAAGTGAAAATTTGCAGTGTGTTATCAAAATCTAGTTGCTTGCGATGGATCTTTCTTGGTTTTGTCGAACCAGTGACTTAACAAGGTGCTGCAAGTGTAATATTTTCTAATGGAAATAATTACTACTTTTTTCAGGTTGCTGATTTTGGTCTTGCAAAGTTTACTTCTGATGCCAATACTCATGTCTCTACTCGTGTGATGGGAACTTTTGGGTACGGATAATTCTGTTTTTTTTTTGTGTTACACTTTGATTTCTACTTCATCTCGTTCTTTGGTCGTTAAGCTTTCCAGTACAATGTAAATTTGGATGGTTTGTGGTAGCTGAGATTTCATTGTAATTTAGGTATCTGGCTCCTGAGTATGCTGCCTCAGGAAAACTCACCGAAAAATCTGATGTGTTCTCCTTTGGTGTCATGCTCCTCGAGTTGATTACTGGTCGTCGGCCTTTTGACGCCACTCAAACTTACATGGATGATAGTTTGGTCGACTGGGTGAGTAGAGCGAAAACTGACTTTACCTTGATCATATGTGTATTTTGAATCCATCAGAGAGGATGCTAATCTGAAGTAATTGAATACAGGCTAGGCCATTGCTCACACGAGCTCTTGAAGATGGTAATTTCGAGCCTCTTCTTGATCAGAGGCTTCATAACAACTTCAACCAAAACGAGATGGCTCGTATGGTGGCCTGCGCTGCTGCCTGTGTTCGTCATTCTTCTAGACGACGTCCTAGAATGAGCCAGGTACCTTTCTTCTTTCTTGTTGCAAAACAAGCTTATCTGCACTTTCTCATTAGTTTTTACTTGTAGTGTTGAAATGCCATTAATCTGGGCAGGTTGTAAGGGCCTTAGAAGGTGATGTATCGCTATCCGACCTCAACGAAGGAATCAGGCCTGGACAGAGCACGGTGTACAGCTCTCACGGAAGCTCAGACTATGACACAGCTCAATACAACGAGGACATGAAAAAGTTCCGTAAAATGGCACTTGCCACCAGCCAAGAATACGGCAGCAGCGACCAGTACAGCAACCCAACGAGCGAATATGGGTTGATTGCGTCCGGGTCAAGCAGCGAAGGCCAGCAGACGAGAGAGATGGAGATGGGAAGGGTGAAGAAAGACAGTTGAGGCTACAGCTGAGGCGATTGAAGTCGACTCTCCGTCGGAACCCTGACCAGCTGATTCTCTAACACATTCAACAGGGTGGCATGGATTTTTTTTTTCTTTTTTTCTTTTTCATTTTTGCTGTTTCTGAAAATTTTAAATTTTTTTAAAGATGATTTTTCCCTCCTAAATGTATTTATAATGGGCTTAATATAGTACAGAAATAACAGCTCAATTCTTTTATATTTGATCATTATGATGTTGCTTAGTCTTTGGCTTTTAAAGCTGTCAAAAGTTGATTATAGAAATGAATTTGTTGCTTGTTCATATATTTAATCTTAATGAATGGATTTGGTTATGGTTGTCATGAAATTGCAGGTGGTTGGTAAATTATAAGCTACAAAATTAAAATTATTAAACAAATGTTGTTGTGTACAGCTGTAAATATGATTACTATAATTTGAAGGAATAATTGGCTATGGATTCATGATGATGAGGCTGCACATGCACCAGCTACAACTTTAGATAAATGTGATTGAAATTGGTCAATTTTGGATTAGGTCTTATAATTCTCACTTTCAAAAATAATAAAAGAATAATATGTATGGCTGTAGACAAATTCTCTTATAAGACATTACTTATGTGAGACGGTTTGTGAGACATGTTAAAGTATGTCTATTATTTAGATAAAATATGTTTAATAGTTGTTAAAGTATGTTTGCTAAAGTATGCTAGATTATGCATCAAAATATGATTTTAATGTGTTATAATTTGATTTATTATTGACATACTTTAATTGTAAATAAACATACTTTACCTATACAATAAGCATACTTTAGTGATGAATTGACCCGTCCCACAAAAAATCCGTCTCATGATAGCTTCTCAAGGCTGTAAAGGGTTATACGTTGGATTTTTGTGAGAGATTTGGATCATATAAAACTACATCCCTCATGTTAGGATTTATGTGCTGATGTGGCATCAACTACATAAAACAAACCGGTTTGTTGTATCATCGTTTTGCTTTTTTATTTTGTTTTTTAGCTTCTATTTATGAACCAATTAATTTTTTTAAGGCAAAACAAATTGAGTAAATATAATAAATTTATGAATAGTGATAAAATAGGTTTGTTTTAGATTTTGGTAGGTTAGAATAAATTTTTTATTTTTAATTAGTTAGTGGTGATAACTAATACTTCCTTCCTTTGTTGCCACTATGATCTTATATTGTCCTCATTCCTCTCAAAAGTATTATTTATCTTTTTGATATATGAGATTTACCCACTTATTTAATATAATTATATTAAATAATAATTCAAAAAGTATATAGATTGGTAATATATTTTAAAAGGATGCTGGAGCTAATGATATATGGGTTAGTGGGTTGTTAAATATTTTTTATTTTTAATTAATTAATATAATTAATGATTAAAATTGAATTAAAGTGTAATCTAACGATTAAAATCGTTCAAGTGCATCGGTATTACAAATGCAATGAAGTTACAGATGAACCGAAGTTACATGTGCACCGAAATTAAACTCTAAATTAAAATGAAAAAAAATAGAGAGTAACTAGTGTATCACTTTTGATAGAATCTATGATCCACACTCCCCTTAATCAATTAACATGTGGTTTACTCCTCAATTAATGCTATCTTTTTGTTGTCTTTATTTTTTTTAAAATTTATTATATTTAAAAGAAAAATCTAAAATTGTAATATACTCTAAACAATAAGGGCGTGATTGATACGATGGAATGGAGTGAGAATGGAATCGTCATTCCTAATTCTATTCATATTCCTGCGATTGGTATGTTTTTAGTAATAGGAATCACGATTCTAAAGGAATGTGTATTTCCTTACATATGGGAATGTGCATTCCTCCCACCCCCATGATATTTGCCCATTCCATTCTCTCGTTCCCCCACCCCCACCCCATCCCACCCCACCCCACCCCCCACACATATTTTATATATATATATATATATTTATATATATATATATATATAATTATAAATAATATTTAATTTATACATTTATTTATATAATTATAAATATGTTACTATTTTTCTACTTAACATTTAATATTTATCAAAATCATTTGTATTAAATTATTTAGTAAAAATAAATCATTTAAAATCTAAATAAAAAAATTAAATATTTTAATAAAATCAAATCGGTAAAAAATATATAATTAAATTAAATTCTTAAAATATAAATTTACATAATTATTTTAATATTTATTCAAAATAAAATTTAATAAATTATATATAAAAAATTAATATTATTAATTAAATTGAATATATACCTGTAATATAAATATATTTTTTATACATAGTTTAATATTTTTAATATATATAATTTTTTTATTTGTATTTTAAATTTTATTTATATTTTAAAAATATTAATATTTTATTTTATTTATAATTTAATATCTTCTATAATTATAAAATATATAAAATATTCATTAAAATTTTAATTAATTTAATATTTTAAATAAATTAAATTTAAATGTAATATTATAAAAATACTATTAATGAAATTGAAATTATTAAGGAATACAAATTTTATTCCTTGAGTTATTCCTGAACCATACCAATCAAGATAAAAGTAATATTTAATCATTCAATTCTCATTACTATTCCATTCATAAGTTCATTCTATTTCCCTGTTATTCCATTTAGTCATATCAATCTAGCAAATGTGAAATTTTAGTTATATTAAGGTAAAATATGCTCTATCTTGCAACGTAACAGTAAAATTACAATTATACTCTAAATTCTAACATTTACGAGTGAAATACCCTAAATCACACTAAACTCTAGGAATTAAATATACCCTAAATTACAAGAATGAAATTATAATTATAACATAAAGAATAAAATATACCTTAAATCAAGAGAGAGTGAAGTTATAATTATATTAATTAAATTAAAAGAAAAAAAATAAAAGGAAAGAAAACTTAGCTGGAGGTTGGGAAGGAGCCGATTCAACTGATTGAATCCATGAACCGGTTCTAGGCTAGTCATTGTTGAAAAAATACAACGTTTGTGTAGATTGAGGGATCGAGTAGAACAAATAAAAATTAATAATTAGTAAAAAAAAAAATTTTAAGTGAAACGTTGGAAAACACGACTTTCTAATTTTTTAAAGTTAAAAGTTGCAATAAATTTAGTTTTTTTTTTTCCTTCGTTTTCTGTTTTTTTTTCTTCTTGAAATAGTGTACTGCCTAAACTAACTAGAGTATTTATGTATTTAAATAAATTGTATAATTGGCAGGCATAATTCAAAGTTGAAACAAATAGAAGAAGATAGAAATTAGCTAGGAAGTGGCATACAGCCTGTGAAAACGTAAATCTGACTTTTATAAATTTGTCAGGAAAAAAACCTATCAGTTGATGGTGAAACGTAAATAAATATATTTCGTTGTTGTTAGATACTTGACTCTCTCTTGTTAGTGGTATATGTGAGACGAGTTGATAAAGAATGCAAATTCTTTATTGGAACACAATGTTAGAATGTATCTCCTCTATTGCTACTTAAGGGCTCATTTGGTAGTAACTATTAGATAAAGTGGTATTATAAAGGTAAGTATTATGTATGTTAATATTAGTGGGTAATATGAAAAGATAAGTTTGTTTGGTAGGATGTATAAAGATTGAGATTAATATTTTGAAAGTATTTGATAGGTGATAGTAATATTAAGTATAAAGTGTAATATTACATTTATGCCCTCATTACATTTGTGAATTGTCAATTATTATATTTTTTTTTATTTTAATATTAAAATTATTGTATTTTAATTTATTCTATTGTATAATAAAATTAATTAATAAAATAAAAAAGAACATAATTAAAATTTTCAACAGATGTTATTATAATAATAGTCAATTTATTTTTATTACTTAAGTTGTATGGGTTACAATTAACTTTGGTTTATTTAAATATTCATTTTATTTTATTATTAAAATTATTATTGTATTTTAATTTATTCGAATGTATTGTGTAATAATAATATTTTATTATTAAAATTATTATTGTATTTTAATTTATTCGAATGCTACCCGATTTTGTGTTGTGCATTGGGGACGACCGAGATTATCTTGAGATTTGGGTCTTGGATGAGAAAGATCCCTTTATGCAGGAAGATGAAGAAGATGGAGGTGTTTTTGGTAATTACCCTCTCTCGTCTTGATTTACTGTAGAAGCCATAATCTTAATACTGCGGCTCACACCCCTATTAATTATGCAAGGAGAACAGTATTTTTAAGCGGGCTTTTCCTTTTTTACAAGGCCCTTCAACAATGGTTTATGACCTACCAAACATGATAAAAGGCAATACTATTCCCATGCCCAAGTATTCAGAGTGTATTCATCCCAAGGTAATATTCCCATGCCCAAGTTTGTCGCAGTATATCATTTGAATATATTTCTCTGGAGAACTTAGCACTTCCATCATATTGTTTCCTTGGTGAGAAGTGAGTTAATCATAATAATAGAGTAATCTATCTATACATACTTTATATATATATATATATATATAAAAGCAAATCTAAACTTCTATTTTTATTTTTAATTTTTTTTCAATTTTACTCATTCAATTTTAATCTTTAATGTCCAATTAATACTATTTTATTTTAATCATAAAATCTAATTATACTAATAATGAATTTTGTTATTTAAATTTTACTTTTTTATAATATAAATTTGGTAAATATAAGATACTCCCTCCGTCCCAGGTAATGAGGGCCGGAGACCTTATAGTTAACATAAGGTCTCCGACCCTCATTACCTGGGACGGAGGGAGTATATTTTTGGCATATTTAATTAATTTTTAATCAATATATGTTTAATTTAAATTAATATATCAATCAATATTCATATATTATTATAATTTAACTTAATATAAATAGAACATATGATTTTCCTTTGATTTCAATTATAAAATTTAATTGCACTAATAATGAATTAATTATTTAAATTTAAATTTTTTATTTATTTAATTTAACAATATAAATTTGAATAATTTTTATCCAATATATGTTTAATTTCAATTAATATATCAATTTTATTTTTCATTAGAAACGCCTCTATAAATATATGCTTTTAATCACGATCGTTCATTCTTTAAAATCATTCTATATAATTTTTTTCATTACCTAATCAAATTACTCTCTCCCTCTTTTGCTTTTTTTTTTTTAGTTTTTTTTCTCTAATGCTTTATTTTTCTTCTTTTTTACAGATTCAACATATAGATTCAATCATTCTCTTTAAAGGTATCATTATACTTTTTAATTTTTTGTTATCTTATTTTTCTCTCTTCGATCTTATTTGTAGGTCCAATCATTTTCATTTGAGGTATCTTTCTTTTTTTTATATATCTTTTTTTTATTCAATTTTTGTGTTTACTTTATAATAATTTTATGAACTTTATTTTTATATTTTAATATTCTATCTTTTGTTCTTCTTTTTAATCATCTTTTCGTTATTTTTTTACTCTCTAATGCTTCTTCTTTTTCTTCTTTTTTATAGATTCTACTTTCATATTATTTATAATCTACTCTAATTTGTTATTGTCTTTTATACTTTTATTTAATCTTATATGCAGGTTCAATTATTCTCCTTAAAGGTATCATTATACATTTTAATTTTTGGTTATCTTATTTTTTTCTTTTCGATTTTTATTTTTTTATAATTCTATAAATTTTGTTTTTTTTATAATTCTATAAACTCTATTTTTATAATTTACTAATTTATTTTATCTTCTTCTATACTTTTATTTGATTTGATATTATTTTTAGGTTTAATCATTCTCATATTTGATCTTATTTATAGGTCCAATTATTCTCATTTGAGGTATTATTCTTTTTTTTTTCTTTTTTGTCTATCTTTTTTTTCTTCAATTTTTCTGTTTGCTTTATAATAATTCTATGAACCATATTTTTATATTTTAATATTCTATCTTTTGTTCTTCTTTTTAATCTTTTTTTTTTCCTCTAATGATGCTTCTTCTTTTTCTTCTCTTTTACATAGTCTACATTCATATTATTTATAATCTACTCTAATTTGTTATGTCTTTTATACTTTTATTTGATCTTATATACAAATTTATTCATTCTCCTTAAAGGTATTATTATTCTTTTTAATTTTTTGTTATCTTATTATTTTTTTCTCTTCGATTTTTATATTTTTTTAAATAATTCTATAAACTCTATTTTTATAATTTAATTTATTTTATCTTCTTTTATACTTTTATTTGAAATTATTTTTAAGTTTAATCATTCTCATATTTGATCTTTCCAATCATTCTCATTTGAGGTATCATTTTTTTCTATCTTTTTTCTTCTTCTATTTTTGTGTTTGTTTTATAATAATTTTTAAACTCTATATATTTTTATATTTTAATATTCCTTCTTTTGTTCTTCTTTGTAATCCCCATTTTGTTATTTTTTTTCTCTATTGCTTCTTCTTTCTCTTATCTTTTACAAATTCTACTTTCATACTATTATTTATAATCTACTCTAATTTGTTTTATCTTTTTTAC
This sequence comes from Pogostemon cablin, assembly GCA_023678885.1. Lineage (NCBI taxonomy): Eukaryota > Viridiplantae > Streptophyta > Magnoliopsida > Lamiales > Lamiaceae > Pogostemon > Pogostemon cablin. Next base: position 24,695,816 of record CM042975.1, read on the forward strand.
TTTTATTTGATCTTATATGTAGGTTCAATAATTCTCCTTAAAGGTATTATTATACTTTTTAATTTTTTGTTATCTTATTTTTTTCCTTCGATTTTTGTGTTTTATATTAATAATTCTATGGGTGGCACTATTGACACCCAAAACTTTGCTTAAGGCACCTAAACTTAAAATAAAATTATTATAAAAATACAGATTTATTCTTACACTTAAATTATACTGTTGAACCCCTAAAATTTTCATTCGCATCTCCTGTTACATTTTGGTGTTACATCTCCTATTACAAACCGTTGGATGATTGACACGTAGAATAGACTATTCTATACCCTAACAATCAACCCTAAGGGGAAAGGTTGAGATTTTCCTCTACGCATACGGAAAGGTTGATATTTTCCCTATGCATTCGTGTCACTCATCTAACACGTGTAACAGGAGATGTAACACCAAAATGTAACAGAACATCCAAGATCCTAAAATTTATACCCAAATTTTAATACATTAAATAAGCCATTCTTTCCCGGTTAATCCATTGTCAAGCATATATGCATACTATTCAACTGGAAACTGGATCACCAGAAAAACTTCACGGCCTATCCTCGATGCATACGACAATTTAAGCATTATTGTGTTTCTCTAAATTAAATCATAATAGTACTTTTAATTAAGCACCATTGTTTTCTCTGAATTAATTCATAAAAGTACTCTTAATTCTCCAAGAATTTTGTATCATTCACTTTTTATGGTCGGAATCCACCGTTGAAGGCGGCACCAACATTTTAGCCCTGTGTGTGTTTGTGTCCATTTATGGTGGTAAAAGAATTAATTTAAATTTTATTGTAATTTTAGGGGTTGACATATTATTTTGGTTGTAAGGGTAAATTTGTACTTTTACTATATAAGTTTTGAGTGTATATTAGGTGCACCCGGGTGCACCATTGCACCCATATTTGTATAACTTTTTATTCTATTTTGTATACATGTTATTCTCTTTTGTATACGTGTTTTGTAATAATTGTATACTTTTTTCACACTAAATTTTTCATTAAAAAACAAGCATTCATATGTGTATAACTTTTTATTCAATAGTGTATACATGTATTTTAATAATTGTACATTTTTTTACACTCAATTTTTTATTAAAAAAATTAACAATTAAATTGTATACATTTTTACTCATAATTGTATATGTTTTTGCTTATATTTGTATGTGGGTGCACACGAAGCTTCGTGTGCACCCGGGTGCACACTATATTTAGCCATAAGTTTTAATAGTTTGGGTGCCTAAGTGAAGTTTTGGGTGGCAATAGCGCCACCCTAATTTTATAAACTCTATTTTTATAATTTAATAGTAAATTTTATCTTCTTTTATACTTTTATTTGATATTATTTTTAGGTTTAATCATTCTCATATTTGATCTTATTTGTAGGTCCAATCATTCTTAGGTATCATTCTTTTTTTTTGTCTATCTTTTTTTTCCCTTCAATTTTTGTGTTTGCTTTATAACAATTTTATGAACCCTATTTTTATATTTTAATATTATTTCTTTTGTTCTTCTTTTTAATCCTTTTTTTGTTATTTTTTTCTCCAATACTTCTTCTTTTTCTTCTCTTTACATATTCTACATTCATATTTAATATATCATATATAACTGCAGTTTTTTTCAACAATATTTTAACAATTGAAGTTAATGGAAGGATTCGTATTTAATAGGATAGACACAAAATCAAAAGATGGTTTCAATTGTATAAATCATCTGCAGGAAAAAAAACTGTTACTAAATGGTTATGAAGATAGTTTTATCATTTAGAGATTTTTTTTTTAAAAGAAAATGCCTTGAACACTGCCACCTGTATGGAATTTATAACTATTATTAACTACTAGATTCATAGAATGAGCAATGGAAACTGACCAAAATGGTGAACATCTACTAAAGCTATTGTTTTAGTTCTAATGTTGACCATCTTCTTGATGCAAGAACATGTATGTCTTTCATCTAAGTTTATATGGAGCTAATTTTTTCTTATGCATTCAGAAATTTTAAATTTTTTATTTAGGACAAATAAATTTATTAGTTCAAGTCTTCCTCTCTAATGATTTATTACTGAATCTTATTAGACCGTTGTTTTACTCAATGATTTGTGTTTGGAGAATATAATTACGGTGGAAATTTTCATTTTTCAAAGATCATATTCATGCGTTGTTATATTTTTGAACTAAACATTGATAAGTTTTTGCATTTCAACGTTCTTTAAGGATGAATATTATAGATCAAGGTGGATGTTGCTTCCGACCCAATCCTAATAATTACGTTTGCTTCTTGCACGAGAATTAAGAAACATAATATTTAAATGTATATTAGGTAGTTCGATTAGTATGATAGGTGGGTTCCATTGAGATATTTTAATTGTTTTGTATGGGTACTATATACCAAAAATGAAAATGAAACCATTAGGATGCGACGCCCAAAATGAAAAAATGAAACCAATACGACAAACGAAGAGGAGACTCCTTAATTAACCTGGATAAAGAAAATGATACCCTAACAGAAGGACATGTGGAGTAAAAGAAGAATATCAATGATAGTATACAATTAATTATTTAATATAATAATATCTGTGCAAAATACAAATGGGATACTTATAAACAAAAAAAAATATTACAACAAAATTCAAACCACACAAAATACGAACAAAATAAGTTCAAATATATCCCTTAAAATAAAAATATAAAAAAAAAATATAATTAACAATAATCCTATAATAAAATGCTTTTCGTGCAACGCACGGAAGGGAATTACTAGTAACAATAATAATAATAATAATAAGCTAGAGGTTGGTGAATTTAATTCTAATCATATGTGGTGTCTAAAGTAGTTCTAATAACAATGGGTCATACATACCCTAAAGCTTATGCTGGAGCACCAACATCTTTTCCTATACTTTGAAATGGATTTGTTACTTAAATAATTTGCTACACTACATACCTGCTTTGAATATTTGGAGTATAACCTTGCTTATTGCTGATTTGATTGTTAAGACTTTGTGGATTTAGGCTGACTAGAGGTAATGAAACTCTTGCATAGAGAAACTAGTAATTCTTTTTAATTGCTTGGTCATTTAAATATAAATACATTGCCACATAAAGGGAGGTTGTGTTGAATGTAAAATTCGAGATTTTGCAAAATGATTTCACACAAACTTAAATCATCTCAAACAAGAAATAACATACTTAGATATTTTTTCTTACCAAGTCCCAAGAAATTGGACTTGGAGTGAAGATAAAAAGTGGAAAAAAGAAAGACTAAGGAGGTGTATGCAGAACCTCGAGTTGAGCAGTTGGTGAAAGTGCTTGGTGCTGCAGTTCTTGAATGTTTTTAGGCAAAAGCTCTTGTGCCCCCGGGGTCCGTGTCCCCATGTGAACACAACTCTTCCCCTCCCTATTCTATTTAAACATATGTGTTATTAGAGAGTTTAAATTTTAAAGGGGAACGAAAATTGCAAAGGGGTACGAATTTAAATTTGTGTGCTCGGGCGCACAAGAGACTCACTCATGTTTTCATATGTGGCCTTACTCCAGGGATACTTACTACGCCTTATCCACCTACCTTGTCCATCGTCGTGCTTACCTGTCCATTGTAGAACTTACAACACCTGCAGATGAACATTTTCTCCAGCCTAACCGCATTTTTGAGCAGGTATAAACAAAACTCCATCTCCTTCTCCGTCCCACGGAATCCACTCAGCATCACATTCTTCAACACCCACAGGGGTTGCGGTTTCCCTCTCTTTACCCCTTTGGTAAGAAAACCCCCCTTGAAACAAACAAGCATACACACTTCAATAATAATTTTGAATGGCGTGCATGTGTGATGAATATATACAGATAGATATATATCTTACTTCTGACCATCAACTCAAGTTTCCTGAGGTTGCTGAATGTCATGTTGGAGCTCCCCTGGTGACACACAATTCATCATAAATTGCCTTTATGCCCATCTCAAAATACTCAATTACCAAGACAGAGTAATAATATTTGGACATTCACCTGAAAAACCTTCAGCACAACCGGTTGTATAATCCTCTAGTGTGAAGAGATTGCTAGCGTAAATCTCTACCTCTAAGCCTTGGCAATTTCTGATTATCATAGTCTTCAACTGGAGATCATAGTCAACATAGCCACGGAAGCGTAACATCGAGGGACATTTGCATGCCGAAATGCACAATGTGTTGAGGTTCAAACAATTCAACAAGATGCACTCTAAAGAATAGGGAGGTAGTACGACCATATTGAGTGTCAGAGTTTGAAGGGAGGAGTTATGCAATAGGTTTCTTATCAAGACAGGTTGTAGAACGCATAAAGACAACTTAAAAGATGGTATTATAGGAAAACTGTTGCAAGACAAGCACAGATCAACTACCATGCGCCAATGACAATCACAGTAACACCAGAGATCAAGGTGTTTAACACCCAATTTTTCTAAACAATGCAAATATCAAAATAGCATTGCAAGTAGATACAAGGCTTATTATAACCAGCATAGAGCCTTAAGATTTTTTCCAGAATATCGATCATCCTTCCATGATCATAAGAGGAGATAGAAGAAATCATATGAACAAAATATCTTTCCACTACATAGGTGATCATCTTATAATATTTATGATATGCAGACAAGTCCCTACACCCCGAGACTGATTCTAGGAAGGAACTTGTAGACATTCCTCCACCTCTTTGACAAAATGCTTGCACTTACAGCCGTCTTTGTATGTAAACGCCGATTACTGAAACAAGAATTTCATCTGGCAGCTGACTAATAAAGTCCTCCCCTTCGACAACCTATATACATATTCAAGAAACTAAGTGAAAACAGACGGAATCTTAATCCTGAATTCAGACAAAAGATATATGACAATGCATACATTGTGAGAATAGGTTTTTGCTGTGGATATTGCAAAAGCCACGAGTGTGGGCATCAACAAGAGTGCAGGCATAAACAAACTATAAGTGATCATCGCTATCTCCTGGAAAAGATAAACAATAACATCAGGCATTAGCATATTAGAAGAGATCAATGTTTAAAAAAAAATGGCAACAGAAGAATCCGCAACCATTATCATGTTTATATCACTAGTACTACTCCAGATTTATATCTTTTGTACCTAAGGTAAAAGAGATAAGTTATCACTGTTTTGCTTCAAACATAAGAACCTGAATACATAATTAATTCTTTTTAATATAGCTCTTGATCTCTGATACAATTTTATTCACTGTGCTTCTATCTATCTAAGTCACAGTAAAATTCAAAAAAATATTAGCAGAATGCAGTTCATTCAACCCCCACTCCCATTCCTCCACTCCTAATCGTCAGTGGAGTCTATAAAACATGAAAAATAATACAAGACTTTATGCAATGTCCGGGTACCTATCCACTCTTTACAGTCTGAAGAAATAATTATGCTACCTACAACAAACTAGATCATCCAATCAACTTGCACATAATTTATCAAATTAGATCTTTGTTGTCAAATATTTTTTGAATGTAGAAGAAAATTTTAAAAATAATAATAATAAAGTATTTTGAACTCTAAACTATATCATAATTGGAGTTAACGAACCCAATATCTTTTTCCAAACAAGAACTTAGTGACAAACCGCTCAGCGTCCTCCACATTTTAATTTAACAACACAACTTCATCTCTTGCTCAATACCTCACTAGAAATTATCTTAATGTATGTGTGTTTTGACAAAAGTTGTTGATGCTCGTTTTTGTCATGAAGACTTAAACAAGATCAAACATGAGTAATCTCCTCCGTCACAAACAATAAGCTAAAACTTGAAGAAAAGTAAATAAACACAAGGAGATTTAACGTGGTTCGGTTCAATAGAACCTACATCCACGGGAGTCGAAAGAGTATTCTTATTGGTGAAGAGTACAAAGAACCCATTTACAGTGTTTAAGATGTGTAGAACTATAGAGAGAGAATTATTTGTGGGTGTTGAAGGTATGAAGAAGCTGAAGTGAGTCTCTCTTTATCCTTGTATATTCACGTGTCCTTCATGAGGCTCAAACCTTTATCCATCCCCTCTCGTATGAGCCAATGAGGTGTTGCCATGTGTAGAAAGTGGAATCAAATTAGTTGTGGAGTGATCCCAATTTCTCCCCATTGGTTGATAGAGCATATTGATGTGTGATGAGTGATGGGGATGTATTCCTCCATGCCATACTGTATAGTAAGTTGATGATGCGCCGGTGGGTTGAGGCTAAATGGAAGGCCATAAACCCAATCTGCTGGACTTAGGAAATGTACGAGACTCATCCTCGGGCAGACATGAGATAAACAGAAGGGGTTAACTCACTTTTGTGAGTTGATGTTGGAAGGGCTTATCTTCATGCAAGTTGAGGATAACGAAATAGCTTATCCCGGGAATATAAATCCAGCTTCGTGCTGCATGAAGCTTATGTTTAGCTCTTAAGTTCTTCATCATGATTTTTGTTAATATTCCGCATATATCCTTTGTTTCTTCAGTGCATAATGACACGCTCGTATAAATGTAATAACACCCATAACATTAGGCCCCGAGATTGCTTCTTGTTGTGAAGCTACAAGGAGCAATCTCGAATACGAGTTGTTAAGAATATCATAACTCTGTACATAAATGGGTGGTATTTCTATCAATAGCATCACCGATTTCTCCTTTCTCTTGTTGGTTGATTCTGAATCTTTCCTTAAATTCTTTACCGATAATCCTAACTTTTGAGTGAAGGCAATTCTGGTTTTGGGGGTGAAGGATTGTTCAGCCGATGTTATTTCTTCAATCTGGTTGAGATGAAACATGGAGATTGAATTCTTCCTCCTTGCTTTAATCAACTGAGCTATGGATTTTGATATTTCCTTTCACGAAATAAATCTTTAGCCCCGAGCACCCGAGCTTGAGTCTCAGGTCTTGAACATCTTCACTGGCTTTATCTCCAGTATTCCCCATGTTTATTCCCTGTACTCCGGGGGTTTTTCCTTGCATCTTTTCTGAGCTTTTAATTCTTTATGGGTCTTTTCCTTATTAGGCTTATCATACTGGACTTCCACTGTTGCATTCTGGGCAAGGTATTTTACCCAGTAACATTATAAACCTGACTTACAAGGTCGCTTATGTTGGCCTCCTCCTAGTTGTGTTGGTGCTTACGAATTATCCTCTGATGTTTAACCTCGGGTACTCTAGAACATTTTGTTGGATTGTATACTAAAAGTCTAGTTTTTTATATGAACAATGTTATAACAATTTATTTGAAATGAGAATCATATGATCAAATGATTGCATCTTATAATTTATTTATATGTTTGATGCAATATTCCACTTACTTTATACTATAGATAATATGTTGTGCGACAACACGCGGAAGATCATATTATCGGTTTTCTTATAAAGTATAAACAGATGCTCACAACCGAGATAGACAGGGACTCTCTATCGGGATGGTTGTAGTGTGATTTGGTATTAGTTTGTCTTAATTATAAAATCACATTAGTGCACTTGTGTGTATTGAGCATGATCGCTTGATATCGTTCGACTTGTACTGTCTATATAGAAGAACTTGATCTCAGTTATTATGGATGTTCGTGCTCTTAATCCCTATAATAACCTCGACACGTAAGGCAGTATGTATTTCTTTGATTCATCAATGGGTGAGATTTACATGTAATTAAATCAATAAATTTTGTGAGTTGGGAAATAGTGTTGTCTCTATGGTGTGCTGTTGATTGTAAAAGGAATCTATGTCCGTTATATGTTGATGATGTCCCCTTGAGGAGCTCATAAGGATTGTCATATAAACCATGCAGGTGGATTTATTCTGGCATGATAATGAGGTTGAGTGGTACTACTCTCGGATGAGATATTAATTAATGGAGTTGTCAGTAACTTAATTAATTAATGGGCATTGTATATCTTAAACATGAGGAGACTAAAGGGCTCATAATAAGAAGGAGCCCATAACGTAATTATGGGATTAGAACGGTAGTGCAATAATAATATTTTAGTGGTATATATTATTATTATTGGACTTAAGTATAAGCTTTGAGTTAAGTTTAGATACTTAAGCCCAATGGAGGCCCAACTCTAATTTCTCCTTCTGGTCCCTACTGTAGTCCATATATAAGTAATCTCAGCTGTCTGGAAACCCTATTCAACTGATTAATCATGCCTAACACTGTGAGGAGGGTGAGGGAATAGCGGATTGAGAAGATTTTGAGGATCGTCGCCGACACGACATCGAGAATGGACTTGGGAATACAACAGAAGACCGGAAGGTTATTTGCTGCTGCTGTCTGTTAAATTGCATAATTTTTCTAAAATCTTATAGAACTTAGAACTGTTTGTGTGATATATTGTAGGAAAACCATTGAAGAGAGGATCATTTTGGCACATAGATCACTTAAATCGGATATCAGACGAGAGAGTTATGCCCAAAACGGTGATACTGCGCAGGCTGCCAGCGAGAATTCACCTTCTTCAACATACCTTGGTGGAAGGTAATACGTTTCTTTGTTTTCTTGCTTCCATTGGATTAGAAACGTATGGAACCCTAACAGTTCACCTTAACCAAATGATCGAATGCCAACACATTTATCCTCAGCTTTTAGCCTCTGGACATATATCCTCAGTTGTTTAACCTCTGGATATTTATCCTTAGTTGTTTAGCCTCTGGACTTTTATCCTCTGGTGTTTAGCCTCTGGACATTTATCCTCAGGTTCTTCAGATTTTTTCTTGATTTGACGTGGATCACCATTTGCTGAAATAGATAACGTTTCTTTTGAGATTTTAATTTTCTCGTTTATGACTTTCTCTTTTCTTGTCGGGGCGGATTTGAGACGAATTTATCTTTTCTTGAAGACTAAATCTCTTTCAGTTCTTTTCTGTTACTGACTCTTCTTCATCCGATTTTTTATTGCCGGAAGTATGCTCTATTATCCTCTTTCTTTATTTAAACCAACTGGCCGTCATCCTCATCATTTTGTTGACGGCTAACAACGACTTTATTTTTCTTGCATGCATTCTCAATCTACGCTCTAGCCCATTGAGCTAAGCTTTAATTCTTTAAATCAAAAGAAACGAAACGTCTAACCTTTTAGGTTGAAGCTTGACTTATTCAAACTTGAACTTCTTTTTCCTTTTATGCAGATCTTCCGTCCACTTTATATATTCTGTAATCAAGTTGAAGTCGCATCTTTCTTCTTAAGAATTGCGACTCCTATTGAAATTTGAAGAAATTTGATAATGGGTGGATCTCACATTTTCTTTTCTTTCCTTGAATGTTGAAGCGTTCTATCTTACTTCCATATAGATTGAAGTTGAACACACTAGTCAACTCCGTCTGCTGAAGACAAAAGATTGATCACTCTTGTATTGAAAGCATAACTCCTTTTACATTCACTCTTATCCAATATTCCATCACTGAGCTGTTTGATTTTTTTTCATTTCAGCTTCGCCTTTTCTTCCCTGCGGGATTGCACTTCTTCTATCTGGGTATTGTTGGGTTCATTATAGCGATCCGGGTGAGCGAAGCGGAATTTAAAATTTTTAAGAATTAATAAATCATATTTATTAGTAACATCAAATATTTCACCCGGGTGCTCGGGAACGATTATTGGATTCAGTGTTAAAATATGCTAAAAGAAATCTACGTAAAGATTATTCTTATCCTCGTAGACTTTGTTCCAGTTGATGCAAGGAGTGAGGGATGATTGTGGCTAAACCTCCGTTCTTCTCACTGAGAGATCCAAGTGTATTCCCTCTAAAGAAAGTTCACTGATTGGATTAACAACACAGATTTTACACTCGCTAGCAGTGTAAATCGGTTTATATCAATTGAGCGTTCCTAATATCAACCGGTAATAATAAAAACAAGTTGAAGAACAATAATTAATTTATTGTCTCCATCAGTTAAAAGAAAAGAACAGAAAAGACTACACTTTTTCAAGAGAAGAAAAGAGAATTTTGAGACCGAAGAGAACAGAAAAGAAAAGTCTTGCCCAACTCAAAAATCGACTGCGTATTTTCAAAAGGCAGTAACCTCTTAATCATCTCAACCATCCTGTTTTCTCTCCTTTCACATAAGAGAGTGGGAGGATCGAGTCTCTACCCATATTCTTTTCTTTTAGAATGCTGTAAATTAACTAATGGGATTAATCATAAAGTCCATTAATTATAACTGGGCTCAATAAATCTAATTTATAATGACCCAATTATTATTTTCAATCAATCCAATTGATTCATTCTTTTAACTTTATTAAGAGAAATCCAATTATAACTGGGCTCAATAAATCTAATTTATTATTTATTTACAGTGTTGAAGATGTGTAGAACTATAGAGAGTGAATTATTTGTGGGTGTTGAAGGTATGAAGAAGATGGAGTGAGTCACTCTTTATCCTTGTATATTCACTTGTCCTTCATGAGGCTCAAACCTTGATCCATCCCCTCTTGTATGAGCCAATGAGGTGTCGCCATGTGTAGAAGGTGGAATGAAATTAGTTGTGGAGTGGTCCCAATTTCTCCCCATTAGTTGATAGAGCTTATTGATGTGTGATGAGTGATGGGGATGTATTCCTCCATGCCATACTGTATAGTAAGCTGATGATGCGCCGTTGGGTTGAGGATAAATGGAAGGCCATAAACCCAATCTGCTGGACTTAGGAAATGTATGAGAATCCTCGGGCAGACAGGGGATAAACAGAAGGGGTTAACTAACTTCTGTGAGTTGATGTTGGAAGGGCTTATCTTCATGCAGGTTGAGGATAACGAAATAGCTTATCCTGGGAATATAAATCCAGCGCCTTGCTGCCTGAAGCTTATGTTTGGCTCTTATGTTCTTCATCATGATTTTTGTTAATATTCCATATATATCTTTTGTTTCTCCAGCGCGTAATGCCACGCTCGTATGAATGTAATAACACACATAACAAAAGTGAAACTGAATTATCATTAATAATGCAAGAGTTACAGAAATTGACCATAATCAAACACCAATCTAGAGGGATTCAAATATAAACTTGAATGAAGAGAAATCCAATACCAATCGATTGAATAAGTCAGTGCACAATTATAAAATCTCATAAAGACTGCAGCATGTGAGAAAATCCGTATAGCAGCAGTAAGGATCCAAAAATCACACACATGGAAATGCAAATTTAATCTACGATTTTGTGAAATAAAGTCTAACAAAATTGCCCAGGTCCACCCAGCAGCTATGGGAAGTATATACAGTTTTGTTTGAGAATCCTTAATATTCCAACGCAAAGCATCTTCAATCTAGAAATTTTGTAGTATAACATATATGGGTGAGCAGAACAAGACCAAAATCGATTTAACTGACCGAACTGAACCGATCAGTTCAATTTTTAAAAGTTCGATTCAGTTTTGGTTTTCATAAAAAAAATTAGATTTTCGATTCGGTTTCGGTTTAGGAACTTGAAAACCGATAAAAAACTGAAAACCAAATTAATTGGTTAATATATAAATAGAAACCCAATTCCCTGAAATCCCTAGCCGTAATTTCAAAGCTTCAGTTCTCCTAACGAATTTGAGGGCTCTCCTCTCTGTCACACTCTAATACTTCTTCTGGTTTCACCGGCGGCCCAGCGGCCCCTGCCCCAACCAGCCCTGGACCCTCGCCGCAGTCGCCACCACCCAAGGAGAAGTGGACATGAGCAGTAAGGTAATTTTCACTAGGCGGTGATGGATCTTAGGTTTTTTACTTGGCGACGACAGTAGGACTACTGTAATTGGCCCTGAGCTCCTCTTCACGACAACACCCTGTTTAATGCATTGAAATTTTGCGCTGGAATCCCTAAATTCTACGATCAAGGTGGAGAGCGTCTTTTCCTCAAAGCTTGTGTTCTCAGGTTCAGTTTTTGTGTGTATGATTGCTCCTCTGAGATGTTCTTTTTTGGGCTTTTGGTATCACTGGTGTTTGATATCTCGTCCTTTTCTTATATTTCAATTCTGATAAATATATGAAATTTTTTATTTTCACTATTCAGTGGTTTTCTCTGCAATACTATGTGGGTGGCGTGGTAATAGATGACTAACGAATGATTCTGTTGTTATCAATTTCCATGTGAATCCACATTTACATGGCTTTTATCCCGTGAAATCAATTTTAATTTCTTGTTGCTTATCATAAGTGGGGATAACAATTATTGGAGGTTCAAATGGTCAACCAGAAGAGAGAGAGAGAAAGAGAGAGAGAGATTAGAGCGAGTGAGTTTTCATTCTTTCCTCTGTATCCTACCTGCGCTATTTTTTTCCAGCTTATTCGGTTAGATCGATTTGAAAACCGTATCGAACTGAAAATTTTGTTCGGTTTTGTGCGATTTCTCTACTAAATCGGTTTCGATTCGATTTCTATAATTTTATAAAATTCGGTGTTCGATTTTAACAATTCGATTTGGTTCGGTTTAGTTTTGTACCGATTCACACCCCTAATAACATAGAATAAGAGTGAATCAAATGTAATTTAGAATTCTTAGATGTAAGTTTTTTTTGAACTGACAGCAGTCATTGTTGGATTGTATACTAAAAGCCTAGATTTAGTATGAATAATGTTATAACAATTTATTTTAAATGAGAATCATTGATCAAATGATTGCGTCATATGATGCAATAGTACACTTACTTTATACTGTAGATAATATGTTGTGCGAAAACACGCAGAAGATCATATTATCGGTTTCCCTACAAAGTATAAACAGATGCTCACAACCGAGATAGACAGGGGCTCTCTATCGGTATGGTTGTAGTTGTTGGCAATTGGATCGTGCAGTTCAACGTGATCGTTAGGATAACAGGTAAACAAAATCAGCGGAAGCGAATATAAACGTTTACCGTACTTCTGGGTTGGTGTAGAGGATGATCTGTAGAGAACTACCTCTGATCTTCTACTATATGTCCCAAGTGTGATCCTGCTGTTGTGTGGGCAACAGTCTACAGGATCTCTCAATCTGCTTCTTTCCCTAACTTACGTCAAAAGAGGCGCAGGAATTCTTAGGGTTCCAAGAGGCTGAGTTCACTTATATACTGGGCTACAGCAGGGATCAGGAGGAGAATTGGAGTTGGGCCTCCATTGGATTAAATATCCAAGCTTAGCCCAAAGCTTATATTTAATCCAATAATAATAATAAATTCCACTAAATTATTATTACTGCACTACCCACTCCAACCCAAAATTATATTTTGGGCTCCTTCTTATTATGAGCCCGAAATCTCCCCATGTTTAAGATATACAATGTCCATTAATTAATTAAGTTACTGACAACTCAAATTAATTAATATCTCATCCGAGAGTAGTACCACTCAACCTTATTATTATGCCGGAAATTAATCCACTTGCAAGATTTACATGATAAACCTTATGAGCTCCTCAAGGGGACATCATCAACCTAGATCGGACATGGATTCCTTCTACAATCAACAGCACATCATAGATACAGCACTATTTCCCAACTCACCGAGTTTGTTGATTTAATACTTATAAATCTCACCCATTGATGAATCAAAGAAATACATACTGCCCTACGTGTCGAGGTTATTGTATAGGGATTAAGAGCACGAACTTCCATAATAACAGAGATCAAGTTCTACTATCTAGTCAGTGTAAGAAGAACGATCTCAAGCGATCCTACTCAATACACACGAGTGCACTAATGTGATTCTATAGCCAAGACAAGCTAATACCGAACCACACTACAACCATACCAATAGAGATTCCCCGTCTATCTCAGTTGTGAGCATCTGTTTATACTTTATAAGAAAACCGATAATATGATCTTTCGCGTGTTGTCGCACAACATATTATCTACAGTATAAAGTAAATGGACTATTGCATCATGCATATAAAATAAATTATAAGATGCAATCATTTGATCATATGATTCTCATTTCAAATATTGTTATAACATTGTTCATACTAAAGCTAGGCTTTTAGTATACAATCCAACAATCTCCCACTTATACTAAAAGACTATGCTGTCATGTCTTCTGCCATACATCTGATTCCTACTCCCACTACACGACCATTAAAAGCTCTCGCCTTAAGGTCCTTTTAAATGGATTTACTAGGTCATCATCCGATGTAATCTAGGCAACAACAACCTTTCCCTCAACATACGATTTCTCGTAACAGGTGGTACTCGCGCTCCATGTGTTTAATTGCCTTATGGACTCGTGATTCCTTCAAGTTTGCAACTGCACCAATATCATCAATGTAAATTGTGATTACCTTAGGTAAACTTAGAAACACTTCAAAGTCCATCATGAAGTCTTTAGAGTCATATAGATACTTTGGCTGCCTCATTGGCTCCAATTTATCATCTTTCCACGATGGAGTCCGGAGTCTGAAATATATTTCTATATAACACTCCTCCACATTATGACTCTACTTCCTAAGATTAAACACATAACCTTTGAGGAGAATTTACTACTGTCCAATCTGACTAAAAATCCGAATCTACGTAATCCACAAGAAGCAGTGAATCTGCTCAGTAAGTCTACATATGATTTCCAGTCCTTCTCAGGCACTTCATATATGTCTTACCACAGTTCATCATTCTTATTCCGAGTTACGTTGATACCCTCTGTTCATGCGTTAAGCAAAACAGATATCCATTTTCGTGCATAGCATTCCTTAGATTAAGCTTCCTTATTCACCAAAGCATAAGGAACCACTTTCATCATCTTTATCTTATTTTTGTGTCTTAAGACACAATCACTTAGATAAATTTACATGCTAAACGAGTATGGACTGTATCATTTTATGAAACTTGAGATAAGCATAACATCCTTTCTTGTGATCCGTATTACCGTGCCTTTCTTAAGTCCTTCATCTCTACCGCTTTATTAACCATACCCATATGCCCGATAATACTCTTTCATTGTCTTCAATGAGTAAGATACTATCTACGTATAGTACAAGAAACATCACCACGTTTTCGTCACTCTTTACAACACACAAGACTCATCCGCTTATTGATTTAAATCCATGCCACTGGATTACCTAATCAAAACAGATGCTCCACGATCTTAAAGCTTGCTTTAGTTCATCGCTAGACAATTTTAAGCTTACTATCAAAATGCTATTAGTACTTTGCAATGAATCACTCTGGTTGCTTCACATAGATGTTTTCCTCAAGACTTCCAATCAGGAAAGTTGTCTTGACATCTATTTGTTGTTCCTCATAATAGCAATAAATAAAAGAATCCGGATCAATATAAGCATAGCTACCAGCGAACATGTTTTCTCATAATCGAACCATTTCTTTCTGAGTACACCTTTTCGCAACAAGCTTTTCTTCCAAGGTTTTCACCTTTCCGTATGATCCTCTTTTATTTCCTATGACCACTTGTAATGGCTTTTACACCATTTTAGTGATCCTTCAAGCTCCAGACTTAATTTAGAATCCGTAGATTCTATTTCAACATACATTGCAACTTACTAAGATTCCGCATTTTAATCTTGTAGTGTTACGTCGTATCCATGGGATAATACCATGTTTACTAGGGACCAAATCTCATGACTCTCCCAAAACATATATCTTACGGGTAGTTGAACAACCCTCCCACTACGACAAGGCATTACATGTAATTGTATATCAGACGTGACACCCGTTGCAGTTTACCTTGTGGTATATCCTCTTGTACACTTGGTACTTATACTTAGTGTTTTTCTCTCACTTCCTTTAGAACAACTCATACATGGGTTTGAGATTTATTACATAGTTCTTTTCCAAAAAATTTGGTGTTTGTATTGACAATCACCCTTCGATCTTTTGAACTAAATAAATCACTCTTCATTTTTCTAGGATGTCCCACAAACAGGCAAAACATTTTATGAATTACTGTATCTAGGGCATATCCATAAAATGAATTTAATTATTCCAAATAATTCATCATCTATCTAATCATAACCATAAGAAACTTATTCCTTCAATCCACCACACCATTCAGCTGGGGCTCGCCCGGTATAGACTACTTGAGATTTAATCTCATCTTCTGATTAATAGCTCCTACCTATCCCAAGAGGTATTCGCCATCACGATTAAATCATAATGACTTAATATATTTTCCATGACGCTTCACTGTACCAGCCTTACAATTCTTGAATTAATCCAAGAACTTAGACTTGCAGTGCATCAAATAAATATATCGGTATCTAGAATAATCTTCGAATATTCATAACCACCTCTTGCCTGGATAATGTTAGGTTCGCTTGAATCAGAATGAACTAATTCCAACATATATATCTTTGGCTCTACACCCCACAGCCTTGAAAAGGCAGTTAATCATTTTTACTTTCAAGCAAGACTTGCAAGTTTGATAGTTTCCACTTCAGATAAACCTTACGGTCTATCGGCTATCAACTTTTGAATCCTACTCGAGTAAAATGAATTAGTCTTAGATGCCAAATGTATGTTTTAGTTCATCTCCGAAGGTTCATTTCTCTTACTAATATTAGAAGATGCATTATTAATTACTATTTATTGCATCTGTGGGATGTGCATGATTCAAGAGTTTACATATTATCCACCAACGTACTTTAACAGATTATAGCCTCATTCCTCATTACTATGACCAGGTCATTTAAATGAAATGAAGTATCCATCCGTTAATGCATAGAAACTGAAATCAAATTCATTCTATGAAACGTACATAAAGACAATTTCTCATAATCAATCGTTTATTCTTATCACGAGATAAATAAACAACTCCCACTGCAATAGCTACTACCTTTGTAGTTTTACCCATGTCATAACTATCTTATCCTTACTCAGTGATAAATATTTAGTGATTCCAGTATTTATGCACTTCGTGTCAGTAGATGCCATCACTAATCATATTTAAACAACTAGTGAATAAGATATTAAGTTTGTTCACTTTATGATGAAAATGGCTTTCCTTTGCCACATGTTTTGTCATAAGTTTCCCACCATATACATCCTCTTGTAATTCAGGTTGAGCTTACTCAAAACGTCTAGGCAATTATGGAGAATAAAATTGAATTAGGTTTTCCCTTCAACTTCTATTCCATGTATTTCCAATTCATTCATCAAATTCTTTCATGACCTTCCGCCTTTTAAATTACTCAATTATCCGAAGAGTTACATGAGAACATCATATTTCTATGAACCTCTCATCTCTTCACTAGAGACTTTAATAGGCATCATGAGCCGTCATTTGAGAGAACACACATGTATTTTCTTAAGCAGTAAAATTTAAAACCAAGATTCTTTTCTAATCAATTAATTTGGACTAGTAAATATAATGTCTTTTAGTTAACAATTAGTGAAATAAAACCATTCGAAATTTAGAGAATCACAAATAAATATCCCGATCAAATCTTCGAATTTTATCCTTTTATATTGATTCCCTCAAAACAATATAAAATTAAAATTCACCGACATCTCAAGCACCGTGAGTCTGCAAGCCACGTTAGGGTGGACGTTTACAAACCCGAACATTTACAAGAGAAGGTTTTACCCATTAATTTCATTTGTCAACCTAACTTTATGACAAAATAATTAATAGTCGGTTCCTCTTTAGCCATGTAAATAATAGCAGTGACTCCGTTGGGGAGGATACTAATTATTCACATCTAAGTGTACACCATTATTTGATCCCAAGTCCGCTGCCCAAGCTTATGTGCCTTACTGTTGGAGAAGTACACACGTGCTCAGATAACTTTCTACAACCATCAATTATATAAGTTTGTACTAGTGAGCCGCATATAAGCTCATCCGTTAGGGAGGAAGGCACTATAGCCAACGCGCAAGTTCATATGCATCACATTACAAACAATAATTATTTAAAGAAGTTTTTACCAGTGATCCGTGAATAAACTCATCCGTTAGGGAGGAAGGCTCTATTGCCAACGCACAAGTTTACTCACATCACTTACAAACCAATAATGGAGGCCACGGGAATTTTTACTAATCCCCTCTCCCACTTAGCTATTTAACACCGAGGGTTTTTACATGCATATAATATTTCAAATAAAATATACATTTTAGACATGCTTCTATTAACAGCAATTTAAATAAATAAATCACATAGAACATGCCTTTTACATATACAATAATAATTGACAATTAAATCAATTAATCAGTTATATAACATAATTAATTGCATAAATAGTGGATTAATTAATTTGGGCCCTAGAGCAACAAAGAAGCACAAAATGAGCAGCAGACTAAATAATTAATCAAGCCCATTATCCATGACCCATATACTCAGCCCAAAATTAAATTAAATCCACCAAGCCCACTAGCACAAAATTAGCCTATTAATAATTAACTAATCATGCTTGGCCCATTACCCACAATTAATTAAAACCAGGATTGGCCCAGCAGCCCATTACCATTTAATTAGAATTGGGCACATGACCACAGCCCAAAACTAAATTAAAATAAATGAGCAGCCCTCTATTAATCAACAGCCCATTAGCATTTTAAATAAAATGGGCCCATGAAATAAACTAGGCCCAAAATCAACTTATTAAAATTGAGCCCAATCATCAGTGCTGCCCTATCTTTCCTCCCAGCCGCAACGATGGAGCTCTCGCCGGCATGACTAGGTGACTGCTGCTTTCGGCGGTCATTCCGTCAGCTCACTGGAGTCGTTCCGAGAGCCCCCCCACCGCGTATCGTCAGCCAAGTGTCGTGCTGCCTTCTTTCTCCGACGACAGCAACCACCAGCGCCGGTACCGACTGAAAGGCCACCGCTCACAACAGCCGCTAAGCATCAAAACACAGCACCATCGTTAACCGCAAGACGTGGTGGCCGCTGCTATCGGCGGAAGTGTCGTCAGCCCACCGCCGTGCGACAATCCAGCGCACCCGACAACGACCGCTTTCTATCGATGCCTTGCTGTCACCGATCATCAGCCCACTCACCTAGAAATGCGCCGTCAGACCTCCGGCCGCCAGCCGCCATGGATTCCAGCGACGCACACGCTGCCAATCGATAGCCGCCGACAACCAAGCCACACACCAGTCGACACCATCCTATCGTCGTCAACTCCAACTGCCGGCGCTGAACTCTGCCTTCCCGCTGCAGCCTTCGATGCCAAAATGCCGACTGCAAGCGATGCAGTCGTATCCAGTCGCCATCCGCCGCCTGCACACATCGCCAGCAAATGACTGGCGCATATAGGCGCCGCTGCTACCGCAGCCCACCATCGTGCGACGATCCAGTGTGCCGACACCCGTCGCTGCCAGCATCTGCCCGGCGTCCAGTAGCACTATGGACTCGCCCAGAACTGACATTGGGCCTCCCAGAACTGCCTCGACGTGACAGCGCTGCTATCAATCAGCCCGTCGGGATTGCAGGGCAGCAGTCCAGTCACAACATCATCGTCGCTCGGTCGCCGCTCATCAGCCTTGCCCATCAATAGTCAGATGACGATCAGGATAGCCGTTCAACCTCTCATCATCATCGCGCAGTGAAGAGTGTGGTATTCTCACGATGAGCGCCGGTTGCTGACTTCTGGGTCGATTGATAGCAGTACAAGAGCCAAATACACTCTTCCAAAAATAGCAGCATCATACAGTTTTGTGCGTGTGTGTCCAGCGTGTACAATTTGCAACAATCACACGCTAATTATTATCGACAAAGCACATAGGATATATGGATAAATCACACATGTAAAAACCCTAATATCATGCTATCAATTCAATAATAATAATCATAGGATTTCATAAATAATATAAAATTATTCAAACCCTAACTAACGTCTCACGTTTTACCACGAAACCTGGCTCTGATACCAATTGTTGACAATTGGATCGTGCGGTTCAACGTGATCATTAGGATAACAGGTAAACAAAATCAGCGAAAGCGAATATAAACGTTTACCGTACTTCTGGGTTGGTGTAGAGGATGATCTGTAGAGAACTACCTCTGATCTTCTACTGTATGTCCCAAGTGTGATCCTGCTGTTGTGTGGGCAACAGTCTGCAGGATCTCTCAATCTGCTTCTTTCCCTAACTTACGTCAAAAGTGGCGCAGGAATTCTTAGGGTTCCAAGAGGCTGAGTTCACTTATATACTGGGCTACAGCAGGGATCAGGAGGAGAATTGGAGTTGGGCCTCCATTGGATTAAATATCCAAGCTTAGCCCAAAGCTTATATTTAATCCAATAATAATAATAAATTCCACTAAATTATTATTACTGCACTACCCACTCCAACCCAAAATTACGTTTTGGGCTCCTTCTTATTATGAGTCCGAAGTCTCCCCATGTTTAAGATATACAATGTCTATTAATTAATTAAATTACTGACAACTCAAATGAATTAATATCTCATCCGAGAGTAGTACCACTCAACCTTATTATCATGCCGGAAATTAATCCACTTGCAAGATTTACATGATAAACCTTATGAGCTCCTCAAGGGGACATCATTAACCTAGATCGGACATGGATTCCTTCTACAATCAATAGCACACCATAGATACAACACTATTTCCCAACTCACCGAGTTTGTTGATTTAATACTTATAAATCTCACCCATTGATGAATCAAAGAAATACATACTGCCCTACGTGTCGAGGTTATTGTATAGGGATTAAGAGCACGAACTTCCATAATAACAGAGATCAAGTTCTACTATCTAGTCAGTGTAAGAAGAACGATCTCAAGTGATCATACTCAATACACACGAGTGCACTAATGTGATTCTATAGCCAAGACAAGCTAATACCGAATCACACTACAACCATACCGATAGAGATTCCCCGTCTATCTCAGTTGTGAGCATCTGTTTATACTTTATAAGGAAACCGATAATATGATCTTCCGCGTGTTGTCGCACAACATATTATCTACAGTATAAAGTAAATGGACTATTGCATCATGCATATAAAATAAATTATAAGATGCAATCATTTGATCATATGATTCTCATTTCAAATATTGTTATAACATTGTTCATACTAAAGCTAGGCTTTTAGTATACAATCCAACAGTAGTGTGATTTGGTATTAATTTGTCTTGACTATAGAATCACATTAGTGCACTTTGTGTATTGAGCAGGATTGCTTGAGATCGTTCAACTTATACTGACTATATATGAAAACTTGATCTCTGTTATTATGGATGTTCGTGCTCTTAATCCCTATGCAATAATCTCGACACCTAAGGCAGTATGTATTTTTTTGATTCATCAATGGGTGAGATTTATATGTAATTAAATCAATAAACTCGGTGAGTTGGGAGATAGTGCTGTCTCTATGTTGTGTTGTTGATTGTAGAAGCAATCCATGTCCGACATAGGTTGGTGATGTCCCCTTGAGGACCTCATAAAGATTATCATATAAACCCTACAGGAGGACTTATTCCGGCATGATAATGAGGTTGAGTGGTACTACTCTCGTATGAGATATTAATTAATGGAGTTGTCAGTAACTTATAATAGACATTGTATATCTTAAACATGGGGAGACTAACAGACTCATAATAAGAAGATACCCATAACGTAATTATGGGATTAGAATGGTAGTGCAGTAATAATATTTTAGTGGTATATATTATTATTATTGGACTTAAGTATAAGCTTTGGGCCAAGCTTGGATATTAAGCCCAATAGAGGCCCAACTCTAATTTCTCCTCCTGGTCCTTGCTGTAGCCCATATATAAGTCATCTCAGCTGTTCTAATCCTAGAGAGACATGCCTAACACGTGAAGAGGGTTGACAGAATAGTAGATTGAGAAGATTGAGAAGATCATCGCCCACACGACGTCGAGATTGGACTTGGGAATACAGCAGAAGACCGGAAGGTTGTTTGATGCTGCTGTCCGTCAACTTGTATGATTTTTATAAAATTGTACAGAAGTCAAAATTCTACGTGTGATATACTGACGGAAAGCCACTGAAGAGAAAATCATTTTGGAATGTAGATCACTCAAATTAGAGATCGAAAAAGAGAGTTATTCCTAAAATAGTGAGATTGCGTAGGCTACCAGCGAGAATCCATCTTCTTCAACATACCCTGGTAAAAGGTAATGCGTTTTTTTGATTTCTTGCTTCCGTTAAATTAGAAACATATGGAACCCTAACGGTTCACGTTAACCAAACGATCGAACGCCAACAATTGGTCGAAAATTTAATAATCTGGATATTTTAAAAAATTTGATAATCTGGAGTTTTTTCGAAAATTTGATAATCTGGAAGTTTTCGAAATTTTGAAAATTTGATAATCTGGAAATTTTTATAAATTTGATAATCTGGTCGATATCGATGATTTTGATAATCTGAATGATATCGATGGTCGATATCGATAGATTTAAAAATTTGATAATCTGAAAGTTTTTTGAAAATTTGATAATCTGGTCGATATCGATGATTTCGATAATCTCGACGATATAGATGATCGATATATCGATATTTTTGAAAATTTAATAATCTGGAGGTCGTTGCCCGTATTCGTGCTTGGTGGCGAACAATCAAATTATCTAATATATAACTGTTCATAATTGATTTAAGTAATTGATTATTGTTATATATGCTATGTATGATTCTCTGTGATTTACTGCCTTATGTGCCGTAATAGGAGCATGCTAGGTTGCGTATTTTATTTTGAATATTTATGCATGTTAAATACCCTCGGTGTTAAATAACTAAGTGGGAGAGGGAATTGGTAAATAATTCCCACGGCCTCCATCATTGGTTTGTAAGTGATGTGAGTAAACTTGCGTACTGGCATAGACCTTCCTTCCTATCGGATGAGTTTATTCATGGATCACTGGCATAGACTTCATTAAATAATTATTATTTGTAATGTGATGCACATGAACTTGCATGTTTGCATAGACCTTCCTCCCATCGGATGAGTTTATATGCGATTCACTGGAATAAACTTATAATCGATGATTGTAGGAAGTTATCCGAGCGCGTGTGTACTTCTCTATCTGTAAGGCATATAAGCTTGGGCCACGGACTTGGGGTCAAATAATGGTGTACACTTAGATGCAAATAATAAGTATCCTCCCCATCGGAGTCACTGCTTTTATTTGCATGGCTAAAGAGGAACCGACTATTAATTTTTTATCATGATGTTAGGTTGACAAATGAAATTAATGAGTAAAACCTTCTCTTGTAAATGTTCGGGTTTATAAACGTCCACTCTATCGTGGCTTGCAGACTCACGGTGCTTGAGATGTCGGTAAATTTTATTTTTATATTGTTTTGAGGGAACCAATATAAATGGATAAATTCGAAGATTTGATCAATGTATTTATTTACGTGATTCTCTGTAATTTCAAATGGTTTTATCTCACTTATTGTTTACTGAAAGAAATTATATTTATTGGTCCAAAATTAGTTGATTAGATAAGAATCTTGGTTTCGAATATTACTGCTTAGGAAAATATAAATGTGTTCTCACTAAGGATGTCCCATAATGCCTATTAAAGTCTCTAGTGGAGAGGTGAGAGGTTCATAGAAATATGATGGTCTTATGTAACTCTTCAGATACTTGAGTAAGTTAGAAAGGAAAGAGGTCATGGTTAATTTGATGAATGAATTGGAAATACTTGGAGTAAAATTTGAAAGGGAAACCTAGATCAATTTATTTTTCATAATTTGCTTAGGTGTTTTAAGTAAGTTCTGTCTGAAATACAAGAGGTTGTATATGATAGGGAACTTCTGACAAAACATGTGGCAAAATAAATCCATTTTCATCAAGGTATGAACAAGGCTAGTAACTCATTCACTAGTCGTTGAAGCATGATTAGTGATGGTATCTACTGACAAGTTGTGTGTAGATACTGGAATCACTAAAAGCCTGCAACTAAGTGATGATGAGATTGTTATTGACATGGGTAATACTACAAAAGTAGTGGTTGTTGCAGTGGGAATTGTTTATTTATCTTACGATATGAATAAACGTTTGATTTTGAGAAATGATCTTTACGTACGTTTTCATATAAAGAATTTCTTTTCATTTTCTATGCATTTACGGATGGATACTCCATTTCTTTTAAATGACATGATCATAGTAATGAAGGATGAAGCTATAATCTTTTATGGTACATTTGGTGACAATTTGTACACTCTTAAATCTTTTTTATCCCACGGATAGTAATTAATAACGCATCTTATAATCTTAGTAAGAGAAAGGAACCTTAGGGGATGAACTAAACATACTTTTGGCATCTAAGACTAGATCAATTTTACTTGAGTAGGATTCAAAGGTTGAGCCGATGGACCGTTGGGTTTATCTAAAGTGGAAACAATCTGACTTGTGAGTCTTACTTGGAAGTAAAATGATTAAAGACCTTTCAAGGCAAAAAGGGTATAGATCCATGCAAAGATATGTTGAAAATAGTTCATACTGATTTAAGCGGTTCTAAGACTATCCCGATGAGAGGTGGATATTACGACTTAATCGTGGTGGCGAGTACCTCTTGGGATAGTTTAGGAGCTATTTATCAGAGAATGAGATTAAAATCTCAAGTAGTCTACATCGGGCATACCCCAGCTGAATGGTATGGCGGAAAGAAGGAATAAGACTCTTATGAAAAAGGTTAGATAGATGATGAGTTATTTAGAATAATTAAATTCATTTTATGGGTATGCCTTAGAAACAGCATGTCGTATAACGTTTGTCTGTTTGTGGGATATCATAGAAAAATGGATGGTGATGATTTATTTAGTCCAAAAGATCAAAGGGTGATTGTTGACACAAACACTAGATTTTTAGAAAAAGGACTATGTAATAAATCACAAACCCATGTATAAGTTGTTCTAAAGGAAGTGAGAGGGAAAACACAAAGTATAGTGCCAAGTGTATAAGAGGATATACCACAAAGTAAATTACATCGGATTGTCTATAGTACCTTGTTGTAGTGGGAGGGTTATTCTACAATCGGATACATTTATATTTTAGGAGAGTCGTGAGACTTGGTCCCTAGTAAATATGGAATTGACCCACGGATACGACGAAGCACTACAAGATCGAAATGCAGAATCTTAGTAAGTTGCAATGAATTATGAAATGGGATCTATAGATTCTAAATTAAATTTGAGAGCCTGTATAACCACTAAATGGTGTAAAAGTCATTAGAAGTGGTCATACAAAATAAAAGAGGATCATACGGTAAGGTGAAAACCTTGGAAGTAAAGCTTGTTGTGAAAAAGGTACACTCAGAAAGAAATGGTTCGATTATGAGAAAACCTATTCCCCGATAGCTCTGCCTATGTCGATCCAGATACTTTTATTTATTGCTATTCATATTGATTATGAGGAATAGCAAATAGATGTCAAGACAGCTTACCTGAATAGAAGTCATGAGGAAAACGTCTATGTGAAGCAACCAGAGTGATTCATTGCAAAGGGCTAAGAGCATTTTGATTATAAGCTTAAAGGTGTCCATCAATGGACTAAAGCATGCTTCGATATTATGAAACATCCATTTTGATGAGAAAATTCAGGCATATGGATTTATTCAATGCACGGATGTGTCTTGTGTATTGAAAAGAGTGAGAGAAACATGGTGTTATTTCTTGTATTGTACGTGGATGATATATTGCTCATTGGAGACAATGAAAGAGTATTATCAGGCGTATGAGTATGGTTGATAAAGCAATATAAAATGAAGGACTTAATAAAAGTAAAATATATCTTTTTGGTAATACGAATCACAAGAAAGGATGTTATGCTTGTCTCAAGCTTCATGAATTGATACAATCCTTAATTGTTTTAGCATGTGACTTTATCTAAGGAAATGTGTCTTATGACACAAAAGAAGATAAAGGTGATGAAGGTGGTTCCTTATGCTTCGGCAAATAAGGAAGCTTAATCTAATGATCGCTATTCACGAGATAGGATATCTATTTTGCTAAATGCATGGACAGTAGGTATCAAGGTAACCCGAAACAAGAATGATGAACTGTGGTAAGACATATACTTATGTACCTGAAAAGGACCAGAAATTATATGTTGACTTACCTAATTGTTTACTGCTTCTTATGGATTACATAGATTCAGATTTTTCAAATCAGATAGGAATGACAGTAAATCCACCTCAAAGGTTATGTATTTAATTTTTAGGAAGTTGAATCATAATATGGAGGAGTGTTATATAGAAATATATTTCGGACTCCGGACTCCATTATAGGAAGATAATAAATTGGAGCCTCTGAGACAACCAAAGTATCTGTATGACTCTAGAAACTTTATGATGTACTTTGAAGCGTTTCTAAGTTTGCCAAAGGTTATCATAATTTATTGTGATAATAATGGTACAGTTGCAAACTTGAAGGAATCACGAGCCCATAAGGCAATTAAACACATGGAGCGTGAGTACCACCTATTATGAGAAATCGTATATTGAGGAGAAGGTTGTTGTCGCCAAGACTGCATTGGATGATGACCTAGTAAATCCATTTACAATGGCCTTAAGGCGAGAGCTTTTGATGGTCGTGTAGTGGGAGTGGGAATCAGATGTATGGCAGAAGACATGAAACCATAGTCTTTTAGTATAAGTGGGAGATTGTTGGATTGTATACTAAAAGCACAACTTTAGTATGAATAATGTTATAACAATTTATTTGAAATGAGAATCATTGATCAAATGATTGCGTCTTATGATGCAATAGTCTGCTTACTTTATAATGTAGATAATATGTTGTGCGATAAAACGCGGAAGATCATATTATCAGTTTCCTTATAAAGTATAAATAGATGCTCACAACTGAGATTGACGGGGACTCTCTATTGGTATGATTGTAGTGTGATTTGATATTAGTTTATCTTGACTATAGAATCACATTAGAGCACTTTGTGTATTGAGCAGGACCGCTTGAGATCGTTCAACTTATACTGACTATAGAGGAGAACTTGATCTCTGTTATTATGGATGTTCGTGCTCTTAATCCCTATACAATAACCTCGATACGTAAGGCAGTATGTATTTCTTTGATTCATCAATGAGTGAGATTTACATGTAATTAAATCAATAAACTCGGTGAGTTGGGAGATAGTGCTGTCTCTATGATGTGCTGTTGATTGTAGATGGAATTCATGTCCGACATAGGTTGATGATGTCCCCTTGAGGTGCTCATAATGATTATTATGTAAACCCTGTAGGTGGATTTATTTCGGCATGATAATGAGTTTGAGTGGTACTACTCTCGGATGAGATATTAATTAATGGAGTTGTCAGTAACTTAATTAATTAATGGGAATTGTATATCTTAAACATGGGGAGACTAACAGACTCATAATAAGAAAGAGGCCGTAACGTAATTGTGAGATTAGAATGGTAGCGCAGTAATAATATTTTAGTAGTATATATTATTATTATTGGACTTAAATATAAGCTTTGGGCTAAGTTTGGATACTTAAGCCCAATGGAGGCCCAACTTTAACTTCTCCTCTTGGTCCCTGCTATAGCCCATATATAAGTCATCTCAACTGTTCTAACCCTAGAGAGACACGCCTAACACGTGAAGAGGGTAGACAGAACAACAGATCTCGAAGATCTCGAAGATCATCGCCCACATGACGTCAAGATTGGACTTGGGAATACAACAGAAGATCAGAAGGTTGTTTGCTGCTGCAGTCCGTCACTTGCACGATTTTTATAAAATTGTACAGAAGTCAGAATTCAAAATGTGATATACTGACGGAAAACCACTAAAGAGATGATAGTTTTGTCGTATAGATCACTCAAATCGGAGATCGAAAAAGAGAGTTATGCCAAAATAGAAAGGCTGCACAGGCTGCCGGTGAGAATCCATCTTCTTCAACATACCCTGGTGAAAGGTAATACATTTTTTGATTTATTGCTTCCACTGAATTTGAAACTTATGGAACCCTAACGGTTTATGTTAACCAAATGATCGAACGCCAACAGTCATAATAGCAGAATCCGCTGAATCAATATCAAAATACGCGTAATCCTAAATGAACAAAAATTTCCTAAAAAAATAGCAAAATCCACATTATTGCAACTGGAGTATCAATGAGTCATGAAAAAAAGGAAATAAATAATGGGAAAAATCTACCAATTTCTAGTAACATCGAAAGGAAATGAAGTTATTTGAAGAAAATCTAGAAAAATAAATTTTTTAAAATTTCTATTACACTTTTCAGAGTCTAGATTACAATATTTGCAAATAAAACTACATAGATGATACAGATCTTATAGTATGGTGGAGGATTACATGCACAACATCCTTTGACGAGGTTGGTGTTTTTTGAGATAGGAATTGAGGTTAAAAACGACGAGTTTTCCATTTCTCTCGATTGATAGAACAGTGTGTTAGTGTGGAATCAAAGGGAAGGGAATGATGGAATTTCAGAGGGGATTCCATGAATTCAATTCACAATTGAATTTGAAGAATAAGAGTTTGAGTTGGAGGGAAAAATAAATTTGGGAAATGAAAATATTTTGTAAACCTGCTGTACTCTGTTAATGATTTTTGTTGAGTTCAGTTAATTATGACAGAAGTTGAGTTCCGTTAATATTGACGGAAAAACTTCTAAATGCATATGGATTTAATTCGGGAAAAGGGTCATGGATGCCCTGATCGCTATTTTCTTTTGGAAAATATGAATCCAACCCTCAAGTGTAAGGGATCAATTGTAGTGCCCAAACTAACAAACAAACAAACCAACGTAAACCCATAAGTTTGGATTTCTCACCAATTCTACACTATTTTCATTTTCCCTCATGTACTTAGTTTGGATCTTCTTCATAGTTAAGAAAAAGACAGAAGGAAACAAACACAAGAAGGAAGCTCCTTCTGAATCGCATGCCTAAAAGTGTGAGTAAAATCCAAGTGAGAGATCTTTGCAAATCTAACCGCTTTGCATTGCATTATCAAATATTTTGTTATGGAGAATGAGAAACTTCGGCTCTCAACTTGACTTCAACAAAAATTACTCACCGGATTACTCATATTGAGAAACCCTTCGTCTTCCCCCTCTGCTTGATCCAAAGAATAACATTGGGTGCTTCAATACCTTAGTGTTGCATTTGTTATGGAGAATGAGGAACGAGGAAGCAGAAGTGGGTAAAGGAGCTTACTGTAAAGTTGCTTAGAGAATGGGTGATATGTACAAGTGTGTAAGGCCATCATTTTCATGAGAGGCTCTGAACCTAGTTATCTTTCTTTTGACATAAGTGCTCTGGTGTTATGCTTTTAAAAGATGAGTGACATATTTGATCCAACTAAAAAGGTGAGGAGCTTGAATGAAAATATAATAAAATTGATAAGGAGCATATTTGACCACCTCATAACATATTTTGAGGGTCATATTTGATCAATTTTCCTAATAATAATAATAATCTTGTTGGTTTATAGATACACAAATCATTCACTATTACAATAATTGGATAGAAAAGTAGAAGGGAGATACTAAATTTAAATTACAATAATCAAAGAGAGTAGAAGCAGATGATCTTCTATCTGTACTTATAGATCTAAGTCTTGGATCTTGGATCTTGAACGTCTTGAGAGATGAGCGAATTCGAGTTGAGTAGAACTCTTCCCACAAGAAGAAACACGCCCCGGTAGTGCTCCGGTCTTGGCGGATCTTCCCCAAAGGTCAAATAACTTTTCATTTCCGGCGAAGCAGCACCGCTATCGCAGGAACTCCGACGAACTAGGAGAATGAAGAACTAGATCGCTACTAGATGTAAATACTTTTTGAATGCAGATGCTTTATGTTTTTTTGTGTGATTAGAATCAATGCAAATGACCCTATTTATAGCTGTCAGGGACCACTCCACATATAGTAGGATTTGCACATATTTGTGTCCACACACCCAGATCTGCATTCACACACATAGATCTGTGTTCACAAACATAGATCTGCGTTCACACACAGAACTGTCGACCAGATACAATGTATCACATGTCGTATCTGTTGGAGAGAATGCCAATTTATTATATTTAAATCTCTCCACATGTGTGACTAATTTCACTCACTTTAATTATTATTTAATTGGTGATTAATTTTGGAAAATTTAATTGGTTAGTAAGGATTAATTTATTAATTAATCCTTACTAACCAATTAAATTCCCCAACAATCCCCCACATGAGTGGAATTCGGCGCCTATATAATGCAAACACACAATCCAATCCTCGTGAAATATTAATATATCCGGATAGGTAGCTTGGGACCTTGAACCTTCCGTAGTCCAACACTATCGAGTATACCAGTGGCTTAGTAGACATGATGTCTTTGAACTACTCCTCCTTAGCGTATACTTAGATAATAGTGCAAATGCATCAATGTCTCACATTCTCCTTGTTCACACGTTTTGGTCCGTTTCGGCCATAGACCCCCTTTAGATTCATAAGTGTTTTACTATGAAGCGACCACTGACTTCACACTCACATAAGTGATCTCCTATATTGAGTAACCCATTATACTCAACCAGCCTTTACTAGGCCTTTTAGGTCATTAAAAGTCTAACCTCACCACAATACGGGTTCCCATACTTGATAATATTACTCTACTAAGGAATGGTAGGTACCAAGTAGATCTGCGTTCACACACAGAACTGTCGACCAGATACAATGTATCACATGTCGTATCTGTTGGAGAGAATGCCAATTTATTATATTTAAATCTCTCCACATGTGTGACTAATTTCACTCACTTTAATTATTATTTAATTGGTGATTAATTTTGGAAAATTTAATTGGTTAGTAAGGATTAATTTATTAATTAATCCTTACTAACCAATTAAATTCCCCAACAATCCCCCACATGAGTGGAATTCGGCGCCTATATAATGCAAACACACAATCCAATCCTCGTGAAATATTAATATATCCGGATAGGTAGCTTGGGACCTTGAACCTTCCGTAGTCCAACACTATCGAGTATACCAGTGGCTTAGTAGAAATGATGTCTTTGAACTACTCCTCCTTAGCGTATACTTAGATAACAGTGCAAATGCATCAATGTCTCACATTCTCCTTGTTCACACGTTTTGGTCCGTTTCGGCCATAGACCCCCTTTGGATTCATAAGTGTTTTACTATGAAGCGGCCACTGACTTCACACTCACATAAGTGATCTCCTATATTGAGTAACCCATTATACTCAACCAGCCTTTACTAGGCCTTTTAGGTCATTAAAAGTCTAACCTCACCACAATACGGGTTTCCATACTTGATAATATTACTCTACTAAGGAATGGTAGGTACCAAGTTTCACTTGAAGCTCCACAGTTTCGTTTTCCCATTGAACCAAGTTCTTAGGATCTCCAGTCATCAAGGTTGGGTTTCCACTGTTTCATCTCTTTTTTTGTGGATTTTAATCCCATTCCTTCTAGCAATTTATTCATTTGATCTCGATTAACTGCTTTAAGAGGATCCGCTATGTTGTCTTTTGAATTCACGTAGTCAATTGACATTACACCACTCGAGATCAATTGTCTCACCGTGTTGTGTCACCTACGGATATGTTTAGACTTTCGTTGTACATATCATTAAGAGCTCTTCCAATTTTAACTTGACTATCATAATGTATCATCACCATAGGATTGATTTGTTCCCACATGGAATGTCCTCAAGGAAATTACGAAGCCATTCTGCTTCTTCCTCGGATTTATCTAGAGCTATAAACTCAGATTCCATTGTGAAACGGGCTATACAGGTCTGTTTTGTAGACCTCCATGACACTGCTCCACCTCCGATAGTGAACACATATCCACTCATGGAGAACGAATCTTTTGTGTCAGATAACCAGTTTGCATCACTGTGCCCTTCGAGTACTGTTGTATATTTTGTGTAGTTAGCCCCACATCAAGAGTGTATTTCAAGTATCTCAACACCCTTTTCAATGCTTTCCATTGCTCATTGTTTGGGTTACTCGTGTATCTACTCAGTTTGTTAACTGAACACGCTATGTCAGGAAGTGTACAATTAGTTATGTATATTATTCTCTCTATAACCCTTGCATACTCAGATTGAGCTACTGATTCACCTTTATTCTTACTAAGGTGTACACTTGGATTCATTGGTGTCTTAGCCGGTGAATCATCGAATGCATTGAATTTCTTTAACATTTTCTCAATGTAATGAGATTGTGACAAAGCAATTCCATCTGATGTTCTTTGAGTTTTGATTCAAAGTATCACATCCGCTATACTCATGTCCTTCATATCAAAGTTTCGATTCAACATCCGTTTAGTGTCAACAATTATGTCATTACTGCTTCCCATGGTAAGCATGTTATCTACATAGAAAGAGACAATGATAAATCCCTTGAGTGTATTTTTCACATACACTCATTTATCACACTCATTGATTAGGAAACCATTTAACATCATTGTGTTTTCAAATTTAACATGCCATTGTTCTTGAGCTTGTTTAAGTCCATACAATGATCGCACGAGTTTGCACACCTTTTTCTCAGTACCATGTGCTATAAAACCTTCTGTTGATCCATGTATTTTTCTTCCTCTAACTCACCATTTAGGAAGGCTGTTTTTACATCCATTTGATGTATTTCTAGATTGTGCAATGCAACAATCGTTATAAACACATGAATAGACATGATTCCTGTTACTGGTGAGTAGGTATCAAAAAAATCATACCCTTCCTATTGTCTAAAGCCTTTCGCCATCAATCAGGCTTTATATTTGTCTATTGACCCATCAGCTTTGTATTTTATTTTAAGAATCCATTTGCATCCTAAGGTCTTACAACCTTTTGGTAAATCTACCAATTCCCATGTATGATTTTGCATAATGGAATCAATCTCGCTATCTATAGCTTCTTTCCAGAATGGTGCATCTGGATGAGATATAGCTTCAGATATGGATTTGGGCTCATTTTCAACCGCGTAGGTGAAAAAGTCTTGCCCAAAGTCCTTTTCTACTCTAGCTCTCTTACTACGTCTTGGTTCTATACTCTCTTTTGTAGATTGAACCGCAGTAGTATTTACAAGTGATCTCTTAGAAGATATCACTTGTTCATTTCCTTTGCTAGGAAATATGTCTTCAAAGAATATTGCATTCCTTGATTTTATCATAGTGCCTTCAGTCATGTCAGGGATTTCTGATTTATGAATCAGAAATCTGTAAGCACTGCTGTTAAGTGTGTACCCTACAAATATACAATCAACCGTTTTGGGTCCGATTCTAACTTGTTTTGGTAGATACACTTCTTCCTTAGCCAAACACCCCCACACTTTGAGGTATTTGTATGATGGTCTACGTCCCTTCCACATTTCCTAAGGAGTTTGATCCTTAGATTTGTGTGGAATCTTGTTCAGAATATGATTAGCTGACAAGATAGCTTATCCCCACAAGTTTTGAGGCAACCTTGAACTGATTAACATTGTGTTCATAATTTTCTTCAGAGTTCTATTCTTGCATTCAACAATGCCATTTGATTGAGGTGAATAAGGAGCCATTGTTTGATGTATGATGCCAGATTTGGCACATATTTGTTCAAACTGTGCTACGTATTTGCCACCTCTATCACTCTGAACTGCTTTAATTAGAGAGTTAAGTTGATTTTCAACTTCATTCTTGTAGCGTTTGAATGCTTCTAAAGCTTCATCTTTGTTTCTTAAGAGATACACAACAAGTTTTAAATCACACGTATCAGTGTGGATCAGCTCTAGAGGTTTAGTGCTCCTTTCCATTGTTGGAAATGGTTGCTTTGTCATTTTTGCTTCTACACAAACTTCACATTTATTTGAAGTCTCAACATTTGCTATTTAGGCAAATCAAGATTATTTAATCTTTTGATTGATTTAAGATTTACATGTCCCAAATTTAAATGCCATATAGAGGAGCACTCAACGATATAAGCAGAAGTAGAAGCAATTTTATTGATAACTTTTTTCCTTCACGGCTTACAACCATTGCATCGAGCTTAAAAAGCCCATTATCTAGATAGCCACGGCACAAGAATTGGCCAAATTTGCTAAGCACTAATTTATCAGACTCAAATACAAGCTTGAACTAATGACTAACTAGCAGGGAGCCTGAGATCAGATTCTTGTGGATGTCTGGGACATGTAGCACATCCTTCAGAGTTATGCTCCCAACACCGGCTACTTCGGATGAGGCATGGTTTCCCATGTACAGCTTCCTCCCTTCAACGGGCGCATAAGTAGAGAAAGTATTTTTCTCTGAGCAGACATGGCAGGTGGCGCCAGTGTCCACGAACCATCTTTTGGATTTGCCACCAAGTTGGCTTAAAAAACCATAGCAGTCATGTCGCCATCCATTAGGTCCCGTTCAACCACATTAGCATTGTGGTTCTTGCCTTTATTCTTCTTTGGTAGGCGACAGTCTTTGACCTTGTGGTTGGGCTTGCCACAGTTGTAGCAGTCCCCACTGAACTTGGGATTTTGCATCGGCTTCTCGCCCTTATCGTCAGACATCTTCCTCTTTTTGGAGGGTCCCACACGATGTTCAGTTAAGTTTGCCTTTGCATTAATTGAGGATTGGTTAAACTTCTCATCCATCTTTCTGTTGTCCTCTTCGATTCTCAATTTGACAATTAAGTATTCTAGAGACATCTCCTTTCGCTTGTGTTTGACATAGCATTTGAAGTCCTTCCACATTGGAGGCAACTTCTCAATCACAGAGCTGACAAAGAATGCTTCTGGAAGCATCATCCTCTCGGAGAGGATTTTGTGCACTATCAATTGGAACTGCTGCACTTGTTCAACCACCGATTTAGAGTCCACCATCATGAACTCCAAGTACTTGGATATCGTGTACTTCTTCGTACCAACATCTTCCGTCTAGTAATTCTTCTCCAAAGAATCCTATAGTTCTTTGGATGTCTTCGTGTTTAGATACACGTTGTATAGTGCATCACTAAGTCCACTGATGATATATTTCTTGCACAAGTAATCAGTGGAGGTCCACTGATCAATAGCTATACACTTTTTCGTATCAGTCTCATTCTCATCCACCACTAGTGCAGACTCCTTTAAGAAGTTCACTAGATTCAGCGTGGTGAGATAGAACAACATCTTTTGCTGTCATCTCTTGAAGTTTGCACCCCAAACTTCTCGAACTTCTTCGCTGGAGCCGAAACCATGAATGGTCTCGACATCTCCATTGGAGGATACATCCTTTGGGAATCAGTCCCAACAGGAATCTCAGCATTAACTCTCTGGGAGTTATGGGCATTGGAAGTTTCAACCGCATAAATATTCATTGGATTAGTTATAGTGATTGTAGGGTGTGGAGGCTAGGTGTTTCTTCTTGCGATTGTTGGTTTACAAATACACCAATCAATCACTAATACAATAATTGGGTTTAAAAGTAGAAGGGTGATACTAAATTGAAATTATAACAATCAAAGAGAGTAGAAGCAGAGGATCTTCTATCTCTATTTACAGATCTAAGTCTTGGATTTTGGATCTTGAATGTCTTGAGAGATGGGCGAAGTCTAGTCGAGTAGAACTCTTCCTGCAAGAAGAAACACGCCCCAGTAGTGCTCCGGTCTTGGCGGATCTTCCCCAAAGGTGAAATGACTTCTCATTTCCTGCGAAGCAGCACCACTATCGCAGGAACTCCGGCGAACTAAGAAGAATGGAGAACTAGATCGCTACTTGATTAGTGTGAAAATCTGCATGTTTTAGAGTTCGATTTAGCACCATTTTGTGGTATTTATATCCGTATTTGAGCATCTTATGGTTGAATTGTATATATTTGTGTTACAGATGCTTGTTAGGTGTTATTTTGAATTTTTAGGTAGAAAACGAGGTAAAAAGAGAAAAAATGGAAGTTGGGAGCAAAGTCGGGAAAGAAAAGAGCCAGCACAACAATAAGCACTCATGCCTCCAAAATGCGCCAGGTCGTGCCGTATGCTTGCCGAAAGGTGCCGCATGACTGCCGAGCACATTCGTCTAGTGCCGCCGAGACCCGCCGAGCATGAGTTGCCGAGAGCTACCGAGGGATGCCGCCCGTGCTGCCCATGCCACCGAGATGCACAGCACCCATGCCGCCGAAGGCTGCCGAGAGAACCCACAAGCACCAACTGGGATGACTCGTGCCAGTTCCCAGCGAACCTATTTTTTTATTTTTTGGTCCATTCGTATTTTTGACGTGAAAAAGCCCACTTCTGAGTCATAATTTGAGAATTATCAGTGCTTAACTATAAAAGGAGCTCTTGGGGTGTTCCAAAAGATAACTCTCCATAACTCTCCACATCCATATATACTTTTCCATACCCTTTCACCGCACCATCCCATACACCCATCCCGGGGAGTTCATCAGTGTTGCTTACTTGAGAAGGAGAACAAGAAGATTCAGAATCATGGAAGAAAGAACGGAGAATCACGCAACATCTAGGGATTTTCTTATTCTTTCTTTTAAGCTTTTGAATTATAGACCTATGGCTATGCTTTCATACCTAACCATGTGTGTTGCCTGTAACACAATAGGCTAGTACTTCTCGGATAGTTCTAGGTTTTGAAGGTTGAATTAGTTTGAATTGATGGTTTAGAATAGGTTGAATACCTGCAATATACTTATTCCCTTATTAATGCTTTGAATTTAGTCTTATATTTTTGTCTTATATGATCTGTCCTCATGCATGTAAATATGTCATTGTCTTATGCATATTTATGCTTGTTGCTTGTGTCATAGAAGGAATTATATTTGTCAACTTGTTATGGGTAAAAGAGATCTAACTATATAAACTTTATTCATTAGAATAATTAAAATTGGACACTTAATATATCTATTAATTACCATTCTAGAGGTTTTGGTTTCTTAGATTATTAGGTGGGAATTGAAGATTAATTCTTAAGTACCTATAAAGGAAAGTCTAGTACTCTAGCCTTTAATGAAATTTTGTATGAAGTACCTAGAAAGGGAGTATGAATTATTCCTTTGCATCTGAGGGTTTAAACCAGGTTTATGTGTTAAGTTTACTTTAAAAGAAGGATTTAATATAAATAAGTTGCTTTCATAAGAACTGTAGGGATTCCAACCGATTGTCTAGTGATTTGATTCAACCGATTTAACTGGATTGCCTAATGCTATCTATCTTCTCTCGTGAACACTTCATCTTAATTTTATTTGCTATTCTGTTATTTTTAGTATTTATTTTCTGCATTGTTAATTTAAGTAATACTCTTAAAATACCCAAATTTGTCTTAAATTAGAATAGTCATAATTAGATTAAATAATAAGTTTAGAATTATCTCTAAAATATGATATTATTTTTACTTGGTCACATGGGGAACTGCAACTGATTCCCTACACTTGGGGACACATACATCCTCGTGAACAAGCACTACTAGATGCAAATGCTTTTTCAATGCAGATGCTTTGTATTTTTGGTGTGTTTAGAATGAATGCAAATGACCATATTTATAAGTGTTAGGGACCAATTCACATATGGTAGGATTTGAACAGATCTGTGTTCACACATAAATCTATGGTTACACACAGAACTGTCGACCAGATACAATGTATCACATGTCGTATCTATTGGAGAGAATCCCAATTTATTATATTTAAATCTCTCTATATGTGTGACTAATTTAACTCACTTTAATTATTATTTAATTGGTGATTAATTTATTAATTAATCCTTATTAACCAATTAAATTCCCCAACAAATCTAAATGTAGAGATTATACTTGGACAAAGGGTTATATGGGCCCTTTTGATTTTTAAACAATGAAACCCTTCTGTAAAGAAAAATAAAATGGCACTCAATTTCTTTCTATTTCCTTTTTTTTTGCTCGTATCGAGGAGCGTTGACTTGAGACGTTTTAGAAAGTTTTAGCTCGTATCAAAGAATATTATGTAGACAGTTTTCGTGCCTATCAAGGAGAGCTTCAATTTGCATTTG
This sequence comes from Pogostemon cablin, assembly GCA_023678885.1. Lineage (NCBI taxonomy): Eukaryota > Viridiplantae > Streptophyta > Magnoliopsida > Lamiales > Lamiaceae > Pogostemon > Pogostemon cablin. Next base: position 24,733,666 of record CM042975.1, read on the forward strand.
TTAACAGTTCACTGTCCCCCATTTTGAGATGCATTGTTTCCTCTAACTTTAAATTTATTTCTTTGAATCTTCACAGACATTGTAATCTTTTTTGCAATTCCTCCTCGAAAGGCTCATCAAAAGGCTTGTCTTCAAATTCGTAAGAGTTGTTAATTGAGGGTCATTCGAAGTCATTTGATATTATACTCAACTCCATGTCATGAGCTCTTGTAACTAATTCTTCAAAATTCTTCGGTTGAATTCCTTGAAGGATGTATCACGGGCTCCATTGTATTCCTTGAATGCACATATTGATGGCAGAGAATTCCAAAAGTCGATCTTTTTATTTTAAGCTCAAATTTCTCCATCGATTAATGTAATCGATTGTTGGCTTTTCTTTCCACTAGAGAGTGTTATTCAGTTCCATCATATTAACCGTTCTTCTAGTGTTGTAGAAGTGGTTGAGAAATTCTTGTTGTATTTGCTCCCAGCAGCAGATGGAGTTAGCTTCCAAGTTGATGTACCAATCGAATGCATTTTCTTTTGGTGATCGGACGAATTGTCTCACCATATAATCTCCATAGGTTCCAACATCATTGTGTGTCTCGACGAAATGCACTACATGTTGAAATGGATTGCCTCTGTCGTCGAATTGTTGGAACTTGGAAGGTTGGTAGCCAACTAACATCTTTAAGTTATCAACTCTCTTTGCATATGGCATTTTGTAGGTATCCGAATATTTAGAACTTCCTTCAAACTTGTCTTTTAATGTCCCCAATATGATATCCTTCAGTTGGTTTATAGAAAATATTCCGTCAGCTGAAATTTGTATCTCATCTTGTTCATATGCTTGTTCGGTTGCAGCAATCGAACACCATATGAATAAGTATGAATAAAATTCTTATTCATATGGTGTTCGGTTGCTGCAACCGAACACTTTAAGATTTCTTATTCATATGTTTGTTCGATTGCTGCCACCGAACACCATGTAAATAAGAAATCTTAATTTATATTTATAAAGAGATATTTACGTCTTAACAAATATTTGTATTTTAATCTTATAAAATTTATGGAGTACATTTATTAAAATTGGGGTGCAAATAGCCGCTCTATTCCATCACACCGTTCACACGTAAATATCTTTTCAAAAATTTTATTCCTGCTCCAAATAAGGCATCCAATAACGCATCCCTGATTTTCATCTTAATAGGGTTCTAGAATCTGGATTTCAATGGCGTCTCGTCGCCGAGTGCTTCTCAAAGTCATCATTCTCGGTGACAGCGGGTCTCTCTCTCATGCACAACCACACCACCACAAATTCATGCATTTATGCACACTTTTTTTTTTTCGAATTATTGATGAAAATGTTTTTCATGTTTGTTTGATTGATGCATTGGCAGGGTCGGTAAGACTTCTTTGATGAATCAGTATCCTTTATTTGGAGATCTTATTCGATAACAAGTTTAAATGTTACTTTTGTTTTTATTTTATTTCCCTCTTTTTAACCCTTTGTGTTTTCATGAGCGACAATCGTACGATAACATGAATTTTGGTCGATAGACTGTTTGTTGCGCCTTGATTGAGTGTAAAACAGATATGTGAATAGGAAATTTAGTAATCAGTATAAAGCAACAATCGGAGCTGATTTCTTGACTAAAGAGGTTCAATTTGAGGACAGGATTTTCACTTTGCAGGTTAGCCTTCATAAGTTTCCGATTGTTCATTTTTTTTTTTCTTTTTTAGTTTTTTAGTTTCTATTGTTCAAGTTTTGAATGCTAATTAGTGGATTGCTGTAATGTTGAAATGAATCTTATTCCAATGTTGTAAACATAATTGCATTTGGATGAAGCCTTCTATGATGCTGTCTGTGTTCTTATTTAGTTGGCTCAGCAATAGGTGATCGGTTGAAACTTGTAACTATTTACTTTTTGGAAAGCAAAATTAACTTCTGTCTAAGTTATGTAAGTTGCAGAGATTGCTGAGAATAGTCTTAGGACTTCATCTTTCCACCATTGTGAGGGAACAATTGGATCCCCATTATCGAGACTCTTTCAGCATCTAGCTTTTTTAATATACATAATACTGCTATAATTCTTCAAACATGTATAATAAGTAATTAATAAGTGCTCATTGTCTTGGTTTAAGCTACGCATTGTACCTTTTAGTTTTATTTATATTGTACATACCCTTTATGTCATTTTCAGTATATATAAAAAAGCTTTATAAATAAGGCAGAAATATTGATGTTTTTATATTTCCATTTATTTGAGTGACAATCTATCATTGGCCGTTTAAATAGTAACACCTTTCAAAATGTGAGGAGTTTTATAGTGGACACTGGGTACACAACTCGTGAGTTCATTGCTCAAAATCCTATCAATGTTTACATGTAATTAAAGAAACATATTCAAACCAATATAAAATGGTTGAAAATTTGAACATTTGAGAGAGCCAAGGTGACCTTATTGATCATAGGAAATTAGTTCCATCAACGGTTTTTCTTTACATGTATGTAGTCACATTCTGCTATGACTATTGACATAGTTTTAGTTGTGAGGCTTCATTTAAGATATAATTTCTTCCTGCGGGCTGCATGGCTACCATTAATTGCTAGCTTTCCCATTTCTTAATTTGAGTTAGACCTCTGGTCACTCTTAATATCAAGTATTCTTGTTATAATCAGAAAGGAATACTGGTCTAACTTTGAGATTACCTGACCATCAACTGAATAACCTGAGGTGGAGCATATCAATTTTCTATTAAGTTTATAGGCATTGTGTAAGAAGTAATAACCAACAGGCTAACAAAAATTTGATGTCCTATCTCTAGTCCAAAATTAAAGCATTAATAGTTTCTTTCCTGGAATCTTATTCTATAGACTAAGATCCTTCAGATTTTTGTATTTGAGCTTTTCTAATATATTGTTGTAACTAGTAACCATCTTTCCCGACAATGATTTCAATCCACTATTAAACCTGGCTACTTGAATACTTACTGTTATGATGTTTATTCTCTGTGAAAGGACCTGACAAATTACCGAACTTTCAGAAATGAATATGACTTGATTAAAGTGTCACTGCTTTTCTAATGAAATATTAATTCTCTATTTACGTTTTAGTTAGTGTTTTCAGTACTTTACCCACATATAAATGTTTCTATTCTGAGCTGGAAAGAGGTTTAGAAGTTAAAGATTAAAAGTTGAGGCTTGCATTTCTTATGTTTTGCTCTTAAGTGCAGTCATTCATAATAGTATCATCATTCACTCCCATACCTAAGTTAGGAACTTTTGGAAGTAAAGTAAAATTAAACCCCTGTCAGTTTATGGATCATTACTTTTGGACATTGTCAAGTCAGTTATGAGTCAATACTTGTTCCAGATATGGGATACTGCTGGTCAAGAGAGATTTCAAAGCCTTGGTGTGGCTTTCTATCGGGGTGCGGATTGTTGTGTCCTTGTTTATGACGTGAATGTCATGAAGTCATTTGATAACCTCAACAACTGGCGAGAGGAATTTCTCATTCAGGTTATAGTCGAATCTGCTACCTGTAATTCTTGCTTGGTTTTCCTCCTCATCCCACTATTTTAATGTTTGTATTCAGGCTAGCCCTCCTTACCCTGAAAATTTCCCATTTGTTCTCTTGGGCAATAAAATTGACGTGGATGGTGGCAACAGCAGAGTGGTAAATTTGCTTTAAATTTCTTCTACTTTTAAGTTACATATTTACTATTTGTCATATGCTTCTAATTCTAGAAGCTAAAGCCTCCGGTACTTTGTGGGGTGGGGAGGCATGTGGACAGCCAATTCAGGGATATTGTGAATTCTGAAAATTTGAAAATAAGGAAATTGACATTGATATAGAATTTTCAAACCTCTAAGTGATGGTTTTCCATATTTGGTTTGTTGAATGGTGTGAATTAAGTAGGGCTGTTGGCATGGCGCTGTTATAGTTCATTATCTTTTTTATTTTTTGATTGAGTTGTATTGTTGTCATTCTACTTTTGTTGAATCTCACATTATTATGCATAAAAAAATTAGGTATCTGAGAAGAAAGCAAAAGCATGGTGTGCTTCCAAAGGGAATATTCCATACTTTGAGACTTCTGCAAAAGAAGGGTTCAATGTGGAGGCTGCTTTTGAATGCATAGCCAAAAATGCTCTGAAAAATGAACCAGAGGAAGAACTGTAAGTGGTTTGCTTTGTTGGTTTTAATGTGCATTCTGAGAATTACAAGTGACTTTACCAGGTCATGAATGTTCTCTTAAATGTTAAAGGCACTGCATCAAGGTTTTTACCCCTTAATTCTGTTGATGGTGCGGTTACAGTGTCAATCATGGTCTTTTGAATCATAAGTTTCTTTTAGTTGTATATTGCGGGGGTTGCATTTGCATGATTTTTAAAGCAAGTTGATTTTAAAGTTATCAAAGTTGGGGGAGATTCCAAATTTATTTCACAAATCCTTCCATCCAAACAACATGAATAGATTTGCTATTGTGAATATTAAATTAATTCTCAAATCCTTCAATTCAATCTGAGTTCTTATTCCGTATCTTTGAATTTTGATTTATGAGATAACTACATCACGGTGCATTTTGTTTAGGCTGGATTATTCATTCTTTGGTGAATTCTCTAAACCTTTTACTCCAAGTTTTGTTCTGCATATTTCAACTTAGGGATATGAGATACTCTACAACTTCACTTTTTGTTTGGTTTGCACCAGATGAGTTTAATTCTCAATTCCTCTATGTGATATTACTGACAGTTGAATTTGCATTTTTATTGCTTTAAGTAATGGTGTCATTTGTAGACATAAAAAAGTGATATCATGATTTTATATAGATATACTCCATATTTTTTGTTCCTATTTTGTCAGTTTATTAAGCTGACCATCATATATTCTTATGCATATATATGTGAAAATATACAAAATTTATCTCATGATTGTCATGTTTAGAATTCTATATGTATGTTCTTCACTGATTTTCACTAGCATTTTAAACTTTTTTTCTTTCTTTGTTGATCAAAATTGCAAAGATATCTTCCTGGCACCATTGAAATGGCGGGTGGACAGCAACAACGATCTTCAGGTTGTGAATGTTAGTTCCATTTTTGTGGTTAGACTCAAAATGTGGCTATTTCAGGTTAGACAAGAAGATATTACTTTTGTTATGTCTCTCTTGTGTTGCAAGGTTTTCCATAAGATCCTCTGTTAGACAAAAAATGAACTCTCTTGCTCTCTCCATTGGTTTCTAGTAGAAAGTCTCTATCCAGGGGAGTTGATCTTATGAAAATAAGTTTGTGGTGCAACTGCTTCAAATTTAATATCAACAAAAATACATATAAAACTAGTACTAGGGTTAATCGGTTTCGCCTGTTTTAATACAGAAATTTTGCATGGAGTCTCTTATTTTCTCTTCTAAATCAAAGAAGATTAATTTTAACCACTACATCTTAGTAATTACTTTTATGGAAATATGCACTTTTGCTCTGATCATAAGGTTTATTTGGAAAAAAGATTTTATAGTTTAAAATTGGGTTCTTAGGTATTCATTTGAAACTATTAATCTTTTTCATAATTAACCTTTCCTTATAAAATTAAAGTGCATTTTTTCCAATTTCTTCATTCTTACTAATAAGCACCTATGGAGTGTGATTTATTTATTTATTTATCTATTTATTTTGGGTGTAATGTCTTTTCTCATTTAGTTTTTGCAAAATAATCTTCACGTGATTACTTATAATAAGATCCGTTTGTATTTTTATGGATTCGGTTTGAGATTAACTTGTCACTGTTGATTTTGTAATCTGTAGATGGTAAAAAAAAAATAAAAAAAAATTCTATTTGAATTATAAAGTATGTTTGGTTTGTTGGTTTATCATTGTTAAAATTTTTGCAAAGTGGGTAACGTTGTGAATATGTATGATATGAAAAATGGATATTAATTATTGAATGATTTAAAAATAGGAGACCAATTCCTCTATTCCTGACTCCCCTACCCATGAGATGGGGTAGGGAGTTGGAATAGCCCATCCCATGTGTAAAAATAGAGGAGAGTAAGAAGGAGAATATAATAAGTACGAGAATAGAAGTAATTGTATAAAATATCCATTAGAGTATAATGATTTTCTTTATGGTCCTAATTATAAGAGGAAATCTTTTTTACTCGAAATGATTGATATAACTTTCACTCGAAAATAATTCGTGTCAAATAATGTATTCGTGTAAAATTTTCGTGTCAAATAATGTGATGTGTATTTTTTTTTTATTTAACACGAATTGTGTTAATTGGTACATGAATTAGGAATTAGTACACGAGTTGAGTTTATTATTTAATTTAACACGATTTTAGTTAATTGGTAATCCTTCAATTTAGTACACGATTGAATTTTGTGTACACGATCATATTTTTGGTACACAATTTTTGGACTCGATTTTTGGTACACGATTTTATTTTTGTAGGAGAATATGTTGTAGGAGTATAATATTAGTACGAGTGGTTGCAAATTGTACACTAGTTACACGATTTTTTAACTTTTTTTCTTTTTTTTTAATTGGTACACGAATTTTGTTGGAACTGGTACTCGAATGGTTTATTTTTTATAGGAAAATGCTACACGAATTGATTTTTTTTATTTTTTTATTTATTTTTACATGAAAATTGTACATTCGTGTCAAAATAATGCATTCGTGTAAAAAATTCGAGTAATGTTTTTAATGATTTTTCAAGTAAAAATTGTTTTACTCGAATACTTTACTCGAATTTTCGTGTAAAGAGTATTTTGGTCAATTCGGGTATAAAAAGATATAGTGTTAAGATTAGGATAAGAAAGAAAATGTATAAAAAATATAGGATACATTAAAATTTTTCCACGAGAATAATGTGTTTGCGATTAAATAAAAAAAATCTAATTTATAGGTATTAAAGATTATGATTTTGTATTTGAAATCCTACTTTATAATCTAATTAAACAAATGACAAATTTGACTTGTAAAGTAAAATCGACTCATTAAGCTTAAATCAAACACAAAATCGCTATTTTCTTTCTTAAGACAATATGTGTTGTTACCCTGCACTTTTATGTTCCGTTATACTTTTCAGTTTAATGTCTATTCTTAAAATTTAGAATATTTAAAAGTAAAATTGTCTTTTCAACTAAAAAATAAGAAGGTTTATTAACTCTTTTTAAAAAAAAGAACTTGTCAAAGTTTGATATATTTCGGTTTCCTCAAATTTCCTTTTGACTACCTTGGATAGAGAAGTAAAAAGTGTAACTTTGAATTGGATTTATCTTGCATCTCAGTGGTTTATGTGCTATTAAAGTTTAATATATATCCTTAGAGCTTATAATATTTAAATATATTTAATTGTGTTTTTAATAAAAAAAATGTAAGGAGCATTTAATTTACACTTCCACCAGTTCGCTGTAATTATAAAATTTTAACTATTTTAAAATACAATTTCATCTCCAGCCGCTGATTTGCAACGGAACATGACTGAATAATTAATATGGTGTATATTCAGGTTTCTTCCCTATAAGGTAACAAGTAATTCCCATTAGGCCACTAAAAGAGGTTATGGAGTTTTTTTTTTTTTTTTTTGTTGAACTCGATTAAATGGATTATTAGGATGACAATTTCATTTGAATCTCATAATAACTCGAGATAGCACATTCAAAACACAGTGTCTTGTGAGTCGTAATGTATGCTCCTAAGATAAATTATTATTCACATATGCTCCTAAGATAAATTATTATTCACATAAGTATCGATGCGCCATTCATTAAATTATGATTTTAAAATAATTATAATATGTTTCTAATTTGTTAAAACATAATTTTAATGTTATTAAAGTAAAATTGAATGCTATTTATCAAAGAATTTGTCTTTTGTGTCCCCGGGTGCACAATGTGCATAAATGTAAAATATTTTCTTTTAAAGGTTATACACTTTAATTAGAATATGTATAATTTTTTTTATTGAAAGGTAGATTTTTTTTTGACGGATTATTGAAAGGTAGAATGAAATATGAATAGTATAAATATTTTATTAATATACATTTTTATAGTGAAGGGTAGTACAACTCTAAAAAATCATGAAATTTGGGAGCACCGTGTCCCGAGACACACCAGTTTTAGTCTTCATCAAAAAATGAATTTGGTAAATCATAATTTAACAATATTAAAATTATACTTTAATTTTAAATTTATCATATCTTTTTAAAACATATAACATATTTTATATTTTTATTTATTTCCTAAAATTATTATTATTTTTATTGTTATTATTAATCAATTACATTGATTTTTTGGGTACTTTCTTAGTTTAGGTGATAAATAAATTAAAAAAAAGTTGTTAGGTGGGTTAGATAATATGATGATAAATTTAAATTTAAATTGTAATTTGAAGTTATTTAAGATGTGATTATGTATATGATATTCTGGGAGAAGTGAAAAAGTTTATATACACTACAATATTATATATACACACACAACGAGCTTTAAAATGTGAAAGAGAAAAAAACAAATAAGGACAATGTTAAGATTTAATATAAACTAAAATATATACACAACGAACTCTAAGATGAGAGAAAAAAAGCATTTCACAAGTATTTGCAGGAGTTATTGTGAAATAGAATCTGTTTGGAGTGGTGAGGATTGATGAGTAAGAAACAAGAGATAGAAATAGTGTGCTTGGTTTTGATCAACTCTCCCACCACATGTTTGTAGGAATCGATTCCAAACTCCAGCCTAAACGGAATCCCTCCGCCGCCGTTCGTCGCCAGCCTGGTTCCGGCGCCGTAGAGTGGAACCTCCTTCCCCACCAGCCTCACCCATACACTCCGCCTGCTCTTTCCTGGCTGGTAATATTTCTTCAGCTGCATGCATGCAATTAAACCAACTATCGACTTAATTATTAATTAACTTGATCATATATAATTATTGACTCTATTTAGAATAAGTAAATAATTAGCTTGAGTAATAATTTAATTAACTAGACTTCTTACAATATTTACCTTATATTCCAAATTAATTTTCATTTTATGGTGTTTTGATAATAAATAAATTTAGGAATGTCAAAATCCCATTAATTCAATTTATACCTCCACCCTTCAATCAATTTCATTTCTATTACCATTACCCTTTATTGAATTACCATTACCATTACCTGGAATTTGAACCGGCTCCTAAGTATCTTTAATTCATTTTTTAAAGATTCCCGGGATAATATTATTACGATAAATCCTAGAAAAATTATATATGCATATATATGGAAAAAGTATATGTGTATAATGGAGCATTATAATAGAAATATCTGACCTGACCCGATGCAACAGTGATGTGTGAGAAAATGAGATTAGCAGTGTGAGAGGTTAGTTGAATCCCAAAGAAAGTTGCAGGATTTTTAATCTCTAAACTGGCTGAACAATTCACTGTCATCAACTTCGTTGGAACTCCTGTGTGATCTAATCCTTCTCCATAATACACATTATCTACACTTAATCTCTGCATTGCACTCCATGTAATTAATTTACCAATTAATTAATACCATTCATAATTCAATTCAATCACTTAACTAATTAATCATTCACCTTGATGCTCACTTCAGCTTTGTAATGCTTGCTAACTCCCCAAACAACCAAACACACCCCCACAAAAACCATCCCAAAAGCAAGGCTAAGAACCACTGCATTGCAGTGCTTTTCATACGCCCTTCTCCCATAGAAATCCTCGTCGCCGCCCTCCTCCGCCACCACGTCGCAGTAGTGCTTGTTCCACCGCCGCCGGTTCCCAAAGATGCGGCTGATGGCGGTGGAGGACGACGACGTCAGCGAGTGCCTCGGATACGAAGGCGAAGTACACGGGCCGTTGGACGAAGACGAGCACTTGTCAATGTCATCTTGGGAGTCCCCGGACGGGCTCTGCACGTAGTACGCCCTCGGGGACGCCGACGACGGCGGCCCGATGCTCGCCATGTCTGATTCTGAGGTTGCATGCATCATCTCTTTCTTTAGTATCTGCCACACAAATTTAGGTCGGATCAGCTTAATTCATTTTCATTGTTGATGATACGATTGATGCTATACTTGATGAAATATATATTTACATTAATAGCTCGAGTGGATTACCTGCAAGAAAATCAGCTGTAAAAAGTTAATTCTATGAAGAGGAAGATGTTTTTATTAATTTTTTGTGTTCTAGAATGAGGAATATTGATTCAGTAGTGTTGTATGTGAATTATATGGGGAAAAGGGGGTTGAAATGGACAACATTGGATTCGTATAATCAGCAGTAATTTGGGAGAGAGAAATATGATTTGTAGGTTTTGGTTAGTTAGTTTTTGTAGAGCTTAGTCACATGAAGAGCACAACAGTAGCTAGTGAGAGAGAGAGAGAGAGCCGTCGAAAATGAGAAAGTAGAAATCCCATAACCACCAAAATTTCCATATGACATTTTCAATGGAATGGAGAGTGAACAATATTTTTATTCAAATTAGGGAAAATATAAATTTTAGTTTATGTCAAATTCAATTTCAGTCCTCAAATTTCGTAATTTCTTAAAAGTGGTTATCCGATATTCGAATTTAGTTATTTTTGTCTACTTTTGGTTCTTTTTGTTCAATTTTGATCCCTTTTTCCGGTAACTTTAAGAATCAAATGTGAACAAAAAACACTAAAAGTAGATGAAAATGACTAAAATTGGATACCGAAGAACGACTTTTGAGAAATTACCAAACATGAGGATTGAAATTGGATTTGCAAGGACCAAAAATGGATATTTTTCCTTCAAATTATTTGTTTATTTATAACCAAAATATATCCCAGAGCAACAAAGTGAATAATTTGGTCAGATGGTATCAAAATTTATTTTTATTAATTTATTCTTTTAATGATTAGAGAACATTTCATTATGCTATTTACCTTTACTAAATAACATAAAAAAAAGTTGAACACTCTCTTATAATAGGTTTTTTTAGACAAATTGTGAGATGAATCGACTCATTATTAAAGTATGTTTATTAAATAGGTAAAGTATACTCCCTCTGTCCTCATATAGCCGTTTGCCTTTTGCACTTAGATTAAAGAGTATAATAATTTAATGTGTACTGAAGTGAGAGACATAATATTTTAATGTGTAATAGATTGTTGTATTTGTATTTAGTGTGAGGTCATATGTGGGTCATATTAATCTAAAAAGAAAATGAATACTTTGTAATGGAACAAATCAAAATGAAAAAATGGATACGTACGTATTAAGGGAATAGAGGGATACCTATTTATTGATAAAGTATGGAATCGTATTATGACACCCTAAAATTATACTTTAATCTATTGTACATCATACTTTTGAAAATATACTTTAACAACCATTAAACATATAGTATGCTTTATATTATATAATAAGATTACTTTAACATGTCTCACAAACCGTCTCACAATAGACTTTGTCTTGTTTGCTCACGATTAATAATATTTAAATATGGGTCACTTACTATTGAATACATAAAATAATGCATAATTGCTATAATCTACATGACTCAAAGAACTAATACTCATAACTACACAATTATGATTGTGATACCATAAATACCCCTATGTGTTTGCATAATTTGTTTTGCACAATTTAATTTGCATAATTTTATTTTGCACAATTTGGTTTGGTTTTGCACAATTTTTTTTCACATTTTTGATTAAATGGGTTTTGTTTCTTAACCTAAGTCGTCTTTTACACGTATCCCGACTCCACATAGAAAATTGTGTAAAATTGATTAAATTGTGCAAAATTAATTTTTGCACAATGGTTTTTCACATTTCTTAACCTAAGTCGTGTTTTACACTTATCCCGATTCCACGTAGAAAATTATGCAAAATTAATTTTAAATAATAGTTTTGCACATTTCTTAACCTAAGTCGTCTTTTGCACAATGGTCAAATCGATACAATTTTTTTTGACAAAATTTAAAATTTGAAATAATTATGGAAAAAATAAAATTTTATTCAGAAATAATCAATACAAAAGTGTTTTAATATGAAAATGCTCAAAAAAGAGTATTTATTTTCGAAGTAAATGATATCAAAATGATCGTCAACCTTTTTGCATGTAAAGATTATAATATTCCAAGTTTTGAGAAATTCTGAAATTCTCTTAAAGAGTCAAACTCTACACTTTCTGGATCATTTACCTATTACATGCTGCTAAGTCAACACTAATACATCTCAATTGGCTAGTATTTTTACCAACTGCAAATTCAAGAAATAGTAGTTGATCCCACTGCTTTAATGAAAGTAGGAGTGAGATGCATATATAGGAAAGGTCCACTCAGGCAATAACCAAGTACCCAGTGCCTCTGGACCCTCATCAGGATGAGAGACATTTCTTTAGCAATTTAATTTGCAATCAATCATAAAAGCTTCATCATTGATCACATTAACAATCTCTTTGCTCATGGTAATTAAAACAGAGATCATGTCACATTATTTTAATAAAGTTGGTGATGTTGATATACAACAATTACCTTCAGAAACATATTTTGACCATAGTTCTACGTTGTCCTTGAGATACTTGAAGAATTTGTGGGAATCTTGATGTATTGCTGCAGTATGTTCAAACAGAGGAGTTGCTTCAAGAATTGCGTTACTCGCAAGATTGAACGCCCTGGAGAAAAAAGCAATCATGAAATCATAGAATGCATACAGATCTAAATGCGTGCAGATCTAAATTCAAGATTATAAAGATCATTTAATGGCAAACCTTCCAGTTTGGCCAATGTTGACATAGTGGAGGAGTGCATGATTCAATATGGTCTCCAATCGAACAGAGTTTGAAATTGGTAAATCTGCCTTGGCTATGGTTAATACTACCTGCAAGAAACACACAAATAATTAAAGAAGCATTCTTAGATGAATAAATTCACCTCATATGCTCCTAAAGACTGATCAACCATTTTAAGATAATCATCAAGTGTAACCTTATAAAAATCCCATATCCTGTAAATTAACATAATTTCACTATTAATCAAATTGACAAGTGAATAAATCAACTAGTAGTAAATTCACATGAATAAACTGCTCACTCACATTCTATGGTAGAACACAGTGGACTCAGAGGAATCGCAAGGGATGAGATTGTTCATAATGAGTGCGATGGCCTATGTGCAGATATCGGAGAGCTCCGTCGCCACCTTCAGCTCGTAACTCCTGACCTTGTCCACAATCTCCTCGGGAAGATGCAAATCAACTGCCTTCGTCTTAATCGCAAACAGTTTTCTCCAAACAAATCTAAGAGATCTGATCGAATTCTAGTATCCCACAACAAATTCCTCTCATCTACTATCAATCCTCTTTTACTCAATTCTACCACCAGATTTTTCATTGCGTCGATCATGTCTGCCAAAATTCAACTCTTACACTAAATATTCAACACCATAAGAGTTAAAAATAAATTTACGCTTGATATACTATCAATGAATCAGAAACTACTCGATCTCAACTTACACTAAGAAGGGGTTGTTTCTTGAAAAAGCACATCATCGCAGGAAAAACAATAAGGGAACTCCACACATTACTTTCAGTTTCACAGAGATAGTACTTAATAAAATAATGCTCAAAACTGGAAAGCACGGAAGAATTCTAAAATATCATCCAAGTAAATGACAAAAATAAGATCGTGTTTTCTTGCCGTCGTGTAGGCGAGAATCAAGGTGCAATAAGGAAAGAGTATCCTTCACAAAGAGTGAAAGAATTACAAACACCAACGCTTGACCAATGATTTTCCTGCCAATCAGCACAAAGTATCACATGCACAACACAAAATCCAATTAATTTGTGATCCGTACATATAAAAGTAAAACCAATATGGAGATCTCAACTAATAAAAATATCATAACTAGTAGAAAAAATAAACAAGCATAGCTTCCCTAACAATTATCTATGAAGATTCGACAATAATACATGAGAGAGCCATTTTTAAATAGAAAAATGAAACATCCAGTGCCCCCAACCTATAGAATTTAATACCACATAAATCAAAATTCCACCAACGCTTTCGCTGAAATTAAGAAAAAAACAAACACATCAAACACAACATGTGAGCAAACATACAATGGCACGAACCCAAGCATGATAATCCCCAACAAACTACATTTCCCCATATTAATTAAGGCACGGAAACATAGAAGTAACTATTTCTGGAATATAAAAAGGATTAAATGAATTGACAGAAGCAAAATTATTATGGCATAACAGTAAATACCTATCGCTGGGTTCGATGAACGAAAGATTGAGAGCAAGCTTGAAAGTCGGCTCATCCGCAAGGGGCGTGTCGGGAGATAAGCTAATGCGGAGGGATTCTTCGCGTTCACTCTCGTCAATTATGAGATCTGCAGTGTAACCTAGGACTTACCATATCAGACTAAATACCAGATCGGACTCTGGTGTCTGAAAAATTGTACGCAGCCATGGGCGGCATAGCTGACAGTGGAATACGACGGCAGCTAGATCCAGCGGCTGAAATCTGCCAATAGAAGAGTCGGTTGCCGACTGAGAACAGAGTGAGCATTGGCAGCGCTGGTTCTGACGGCTAACCAGCGGATACAGACGACCGAAATTAGGCTCCATGTGTGGAGATGAATCCATGAACGAGGAACAAATACCCCAGATCGATTTGAGAACCACGAGAGAGTGCTGAGAAACTCAGGCGGTGGCGGCAGAGAATGGTGTGTTTGGTCAGGCTAATCTGAAGATATCACCGTGAAATTTTGTATCTGACAGTTATTTCTATTTTTCAATGTAGTTGATTGTAATTATCCTTTAAAGTGTGTATGTCACAGTAATAAAAATATTAAATAATTTACAAAGGAATGAGCGCGTACGTTTCAATGGGATGGAGGGAGTATATAAAAATAATTTTTAAATAATTGCTATAAATTAACAAAAAGAAAAAAGATACATAATTTTTTTAATAAAAATAGTAATTTGCACCAAAATTATTTAAATAATAATAACAAATTAAAATAATATTTATAATGATTATTAAATATTCCCTCTGTTCGCTCAAATGAGAGGATTTTTTTTCCATTTTGGTCGTATGTCTCAAAGAGTCTAATTTTTTTTATACACATGACACACACACATTCACTAATACAATTAAAATATATGGTCCACACTCCCACTAATACAACACTCACTACATATTAATTAATTAATACTCCCTCCATCCCGATTTCTTCATTATTATTTGGCTCAAATGAAGCATGCCATGGATTATGTTGATTTTATTATGAGTTGTAGTGGCTAGTCCTCATGTGAGGCTGGTAATGTGATTGGTTAGAGATTATGTAGAATTTTCACACCACATGTTTGATGAAATGATTATTATGAATATTTTCTATCATGAAATCTTATTCTCATTTTATGTAAGATTTGTGTGGTTAAATTCTCTATACATGATATTAGGATGACCATTCCAATGTTATGCTTAGTGGTTTAATTGAATCATTGATTGCGTGAGATGATTATGTTAACTAAGTGGGGAGTTTGGCCATAACCTTCATGTGCTTAGAACCTCATGGTAGGACATTATTGATAATTACTTGTGAAAGTGTTTGATATGATAAGGGGACCCAAGCCATGACTCACTTGACCTTAGAAAGGGAACACTAGGAAAACTTCCCTGCCTACTAGAGAAAATTCTTCATGATAATATCTCTATATTAGTATATTAATATCCGTAAGTACCTATAGGAAGAGTGATGATGATCATCAATGCATGTATGTGTGTGAGTCTACTTAAGCCTTTTCCATGATGTTGCTTACTTTGCATACTTCTTAGATTGCTCAACTTCATCCATATTCCATCACATATGTATATGTTCTGTCTTTAATTGCTTTCCTAGTTTGTTAGTTTTTAGTGTTAATCAACCCCCTCTTTTATTGATTCGTTCTACTAGAGTAAAGCATTTCTCAAATACGGCTACCTACTTTCGCCCTTGGATTTGATATTATATAAAATTTGCACTTGATCACTACGGTCTACTACGCGATAGAGTACACTTGCTCTTATCAATTTTACCAAAATTGAAATCAAGTTCATGGCGCCGTTTTTGGGACAAAAGCCTTTGGTGTAACGTGTTTGAATTTGTTAGCTCTACTTAGGATATTTTTCTTATTTTTGCATCTATATTTATTTTGAAAAATGTTGTTCTTACTTGTTCTTCTTGATAGATACATCAACCTTGAAAGAAGGGGAGAAGGAGCAAAACCAAAAATAGCAAGTGAACAGAAGTTGTAGAAGGTCACTTAAAGAGATGATGAACATTGACCAATTCTACAATAATGGAGGAAATGGGGGATGCCAACAAGCTTATAATGAGAGTACGTGCCAACCATATCAAGGATGCACTACACTACATCAAGTCCTTACAATAATTTCTTATCTACAAGCTTTCAACAAAGTTTTTCAAGCTATGAGCTTCAAAATGCCTACTCAATGCCTACTTCCAACTTTAATGGGGGACAAGTGTGGATCATGCCCAATTACCAAATGGGGAATAGAACATGTATGAAAAAAGTGTATGTTCAAGAGAATTTCCAAGAAGAATTCCATCATATGACGATAGAAGACTTTCCTTACAAGATCAATTAAGTCAAATGATGAAGATACTTAAGGAAGATTATGAGGAAAGAAGGAAAGAAAGAGAGGCCACATAGAAGAGATTTGAAGCTTTGGAACGTCAAGCGAGGGAACTTGTTAATGATGAAGTAGATTTTCAAAATGAACAAAGCAAGATTCTCGAAGATGATGAAGAGCTTGCAGGGGTGGATATAGAAATTTTAATTTGGGGGTAGGACTAAATTATACTTGATTCAACTCTTATTAATTTTCGTTCTTTTCATTTTGGATCATTCCAAAAATTTCATTTCTCTATAAAGGCGAAGAGTCAAAATAATAACTCATTTCCATACACTCTATTGATTAGCCATAGTTTAGTGATATGACCAATTAAAGAAATTATCGAATCACAGGGAGGAACGTGCTAGAGTTTAAGCTAAAAATGAATGCAAAGATAAAATGGGTTCCAAATGATGCAAGGATGAGATTAACAACAATCATGGCATAGATAATTAAGTAATTATGCAATTAATTCTAATCTCTCATGGACAAGGTATAGAAGCGATCACTAATTCCACCTAAACTCTCTCTCGAGATGGATAGGATGTAGGCCCTCAACAAGGCTCCCAAACGCACATAGGATCGAGACAATAGCAAACACCTCCCACTAGGTACTAATTACTCTATGAGTTCCCTAATTAGGTACTAAATCATAAGCAATATTCCCTTTTAAGGTACTATGAATTCACTAATTGTTTGGGTCTCCTCATTTAATCAACCGACCTCTCGATTAAGCTAATCGAATGTTCTATCAAAGGGTTCTAAATTATGAAGGACTTCTCAATCTCTTCACAACCTATAATGCACATGAAGTGTATGATGAAATGATTCAATGAACTATCCTAAACACATAATTGATTTCTCAATCTAATTACATGCCCATGACAATTAATCACACATGTCATCATATAAATCAAGTAATAAACAATCAATGATAGAAATAACACAAAACTCATTCAAGATTAAAATCCAATTGCATAAATACTAAATTATCCAACACCAATCATGGAGCTAATCTCACAAAGGAGATTAGCCTCTCATATCCATAAGAAAATTAACATAGACATTAAGATCCTTACAAAACATGATCAATCTATAAAGAAATGCACAAAAATTAGAATTAGATTCCCCCTTTGAAGTGCTTCAATGGAGATCTCCTTCTTCTTCTTGTGATCTCACTCTCCCTTGCTTCCTTGATCACTTGGATGGTGGATTTGATGGAGGAGATCAAGTGTAGATGGATGGATGAAGAATGGATGAAGATGATGGTGAAGAATGGAGGAAATGGTATGTGAGGTGTGTGTGCAGGGCTAGAATTTCGTGGGTTCTCTCTCAAATATTGAAGTATTGGGTATTTATACCCCTTGAAAAGCATCTAGAAGGATTCTGATTTTTGACAGAATTTACACCTACACGGCTCGTGCTCTGCACACGGCCACAGGGGTGGCCGTGTTGTGCAATCTGGTTCGTTATAGGCCCGTGTTTGGTACACGGCCCGTGTTTCTGCACTGGACACGGGTCGTGTTTCCGGGCTCGGCTGAACGTGTTGTGCTGTCTGCTTCACTGTTTTGGCTCGTTCTTCCTCGTTTCAACTCCGAATTGAGATCCGCTTTTTCCTATGCCTTCCTTATCATAAAAACACAACCAAATAGTACATAAAATATGGATAAAATAATACGAAAATACATATAAAAAGACACTAAAATTTAGGTGAAAATATCACTCATCATCTATTCACAAAAAAATCACTATTATCTACCATATGTAACGTACTTTATCATTTATTTATTATTATAAAAAAATACTATCATTATACCTATAAAAATGATCACTTTTCCTAATATAATTCTATAACAAATTCCCACAATTATATGAATATATATATATATATATATATATATATATATATATATATAATTTTAATAAACATGTACTCCTATATATCTACAGTACCATATAATCAATGATGACATCGAGGATGGGAGTAATGATTTCTTAATCGTGTTTATAAAGATCAAATATAATTTATAATAAATAATCAATATAATATATGAATTTAAGTATATATAGGTACAGAAAAAATTTCAATTTGGGGGTACAAATGTACCCCCATGTACCACACTGGATAAGCCTCTGAGAGCTTGTAAAGGCTAAGAAAGAAAAGAAAGAGGTAAGTTTGGTTGAAGAAGAGTGTGTCGAAGGAAAGGATGTTGAGCATAAGTCAAAATGGAGAATGAATAGAGAAAGAATATCGAAAGAAGCAATGCATGTAGAAAAGTTTGAATGTGATTATTGGGGCATTCCGATTACTCTTGATCCTATTCTTTTTTCTCAAAAATATATTAAAGAAGAAAAGAGATAAGAGTTTGAGAGCTATGTTGCATTGAAAAAGAAAAAGATGGAGGAGAGTAAGGTGAAAGATGAAGAAGTCAAATCTATGCATGAAGAGTGTTCCACAAAAGTGGAGGACCATGGGAAGGATGTAGTGCCCTGTGAAATTGAAGGGAAAGGAACTCTTAATGCAAGGTGTGACTTGGAGATGAGTGAAAATGTGATGCCTTATTCTATTTACAGAAGCCTTGATATGGGGGAACTCAAGCCTACCACAACATGTCTTAAGATTAAAAATAGATCTTTTATTTTGCCTTTTGGAAAGGTTGAAGACATGGTGGTTAAGGTGAATGATATGGTCTTCTCGGTTGACTTTGTGGTACTTGGTGTGGAAGTGGAGCCTCGAGTTCCTCTTACTCTTGGGAAAAATTTCTTTACAATCGAAAGATCTAGTGAAGATAAAGAAAAAGAGGAAGCTTCATTGAGCTCGTAGTACAAAAATGATATATTATCATGCCATCAAGGTGGAAAGGATGAATCATATCTTGAGACACCAAATGTGCCTCCGGATGAGTTTGAATAGATTGAACAATCTTACTACATAGAAGCTTTGAATCCTATTGTGAAAAATTTTGTGAAAATTGGAAAGAAAGGGGATGAGGAAATAACAAGCATTGTTCTGGATGGCGAAAAAGTTTTGTTTGATGAAAATATTGAAGACTTGTTGGGAAGTGATGAGAAAAAGATTATTAGTGATTTTTTATCCTTGTTGGATGATGAAAATTATTGTGAAGAGGAGAAAGAGCTAGAACAAGATCATAAGGTAGAAAAAGGTGAAGCTTCGTTGAAGGCCAAGGACCCCGGAAAATTTGTACTTAAATGTGAAATCAAGAATGGAGAAGACTTTAATGCTATATGTGATATTGGTTCAAGAGCCAATTTAATGACTTTGAAAATTTTTGAAAAATTTGGCATTGGGAGGTTAAAGAAAACTCTTATGGAATTTGAAAAATCTAATATTTCTTATGTTGAACTTGACAGGAATGAAGCTCCGGATATTGAATGGAAGCTAGATAAAGAAGAAGATTGTTGCTCTTGCAAAAGGAAAAAAACGTTCATTGCATGATTCTCCCAGAATGTCAAGTAGAAGGGGGATACGGTCATAACGGACAAGAAGAGAGCAAAAAGAAAATTTAAAGTGAAGATGAAGGCCGATTGGACAAAGGATTTTTAAAACTTTTATTATGCGTCTAGCTTGAAGACGTTAAATTTAGCGCTTGATGGGAGGCAACCTATTTTTAATTGCTTTGATTTAGTTTCTTTGCATTTTGATATGTAGGTTGATTGTGCTCATGAGGAGAATGCATATTGGATGTACGAGAAGAGCTCAATTTGAAGTTTGAAGGTACGTCTCACCACTTCTTGCAAACTTAAAGTTCAACTCTTGTTTCACTTTAAGTTTGGGGGGATAGTGCGTGGTGGATATACCTTGAATTACTGTGATGCATATACTTCTCTACAAGAAGCTCATTGTTAGAAACTACAAGGGTAAGTTCTACCACTTTTTGTAAACTTAATTCTCAACTTGTTTTGATTTAAGTTTGAGGGGGAGGGTGTGTGGTGTGACTCACCACTTAAGTGTGCTTATTATGTTGAGTGAGAGGTTTTCTTATAAAATTGGGCCAATTTTAAAAATTTCTCATGAGTATTGCTTTGATTTTGGTTAGTTTGGTTGTGTTAAAGTGCATGCTAGTTCAGTATTTGATAGTAATTGTTGTGCTAATGATTTTGATGAGTTGTTGAGCATAAATGAAGTGTAGTGAAAGCACGAATTGAGCCCAAAGATCAAGTCGAGATTTATTGTGTATGCAATCCGGAAGCCCGTGCCAACTATTTCTACTAACAAATGTCTTTTTCAGGGAGTTCACTTTACTACTCATCATTTCCATTTGCTTAGCATATACATGATTTTGAATTGGATTTGATTGGATTGGTATGCTACTTCATTTGTTATGTATCTTGGAAGGTTTACTTGCTTTATTTTTATTTTTGAATAAGTTGGCAAAATCTTGAGCATACATGTTATTGGATGATAAGGATATGTGCTTATTTCTTTTGATGGATGGAATTTTCGTTTTGCATGATATATGCTTTTGTGTTGTTTCTTGTTTGGTGAGTCTTTATTTTTGTGTTTTGTTTGTATTTTTATTCTTGTATAGGATTGTTTGGTGGTTTGTTTCGGGATGTTGTGAGTCATTTCTGAATATGAGTGATGATATGTTGTTTGTGATAGGTGATGGCGAATTATGCTAGGAATCTCTAATCTTTAAAATTGTGACATGTTCTATTTAACTTATTCAATTTTGAGATAAATTGAGGTGTAATGAGTTCCTTGAGGCCTAAGCAAAATCTTGTGAGCGTTTGAGCTTCAACCGTGCCTCCACGGTTAGTTTTTCATTAATGGACCGATTGAGCCTTGTGAAACTAGAACTTTCTTATGGACTACGGGAATGAACCCGATTGATAGAGGTTAGTGAGATAATTGATGAGAGTGAAAATAAGCGTGTTTTAATATCCAATTTAACACCTTTTTGATTGATATTGTAGTCTTATATGAGCATAAATGTCTTATATTCGATATATGTGAGAATTATGTGCACTTGAGGTGTTTTATTGTGTTTTAGATGGAAAAAGGATCAAAAGAGCCAAGTTTGAGAAAAGGTGCAATTTGTGCAAGAATGCTGATAAACGCACGTCGAAATTGTGTAATTATTCTGTATTGATGTGGAGTTCTGAATTGGATTTGTGATATATGGTTGGAAAGCCACTGAAGAGAAGGTCATTTTGGCGTAAAGAACATCCCAATCAGAGTCCGAACGAGGAAGTTATGAGCAAAGAGGTGACACCGCGCGAGCTGTGCCGAACAGAATTGCAGTACTACTTTCCATGGCCTGTTACATATTCAATTCTTGGAGTTTTGGTGATATATTTATATTAAGAGAAAGCCAAGGAAAAGAGGATTATGTGAGCACAAAAATCACTCAAATTGGAGGTCGGACGAGGAAGTTATGCTCAGAATCGTGAAGTCGCGCAGCTGTTGGCGAGAATTTCTGAGAATTTTCGAAAACTACCTTATTTATCCGGATCTCTTTTACCAAATTTAACGCATGTCTCTTACCAAATTTGACATATGCCTAAATTTGGGTCCTTTCCAAGACCTACTAGGAGAGCTCACAAGTATAAAAAGGGATGTAGATCACATCATTATTCATTGAGAAGGAACACAATACAAGAGAGGAGAAGAGAGGCCACAACCATACAACACCCCACAAGGGGGGATCACCCCCCATCCATCATCCACTTCCTTTCCTCCATCCATCCATCACTTTGAAGATTCGTTTGTGAAATCAAGAGGAGAACCAAGAGGAGGATTCAAGATGGAGAAGGGCATGAAGACGCCATATCAAGGGTTTATTCGTTTCCTAATTTATCTTGTATTTTCCGGACATCCGGGTAAGATCTATCCAACACCCATGATTATTCTTCGAAACATCATGGGCTAGAGCCTTTTTGGTAGATTTAGGAGTTTGAAGGTTTTATCTAGTTAATTGAACTTCCATGTATACACTCCGTACAACACTACTTGTGATTTATTTTATATATGATTGTACTTTCTTAATCCATATTCACGGTCGTTTTGTGCATCTTCAATTGGTATATAGAGTCTGAATATATATCTTGGTTGTAGATTGAGTGCGTTCACCGCTGAATAGGATTCCATGTTATAATTCTAAGTGAAGGAATTCCGAAGTCTTATTAGAACTATCTTATATGAATACTTATTAATTGAATTGAATTCGGGTTAATAAGTAGGATAAAGAGGATAACTTCATAGTACCTATAAAGGGAGATCATATCGGGTTAGAGTACCAATCCTAGGGGAAAATAATTGATACTGATAGTACCTAGAAAGGGGGTAAAATTATATCTCTTGCTCCGAGGTTATTCACACGTGTTACACGCATGTTTACTTGTGTCTATAGAGTAGATATGCATGGTTTAGTGATGCGTCCATATTCCACAAGGCAGAGTCGGACATCGACACATGGAAGGGAAGTTAATGAGTAAAACTGGATTATCCTAGAGCTACCTATTCTCCTACTTGATCCACTTTCGTATTCTTTTGAGTGGTACTTTATTTTATTTGTTATTTTAATTATTTGTTTATTAGTTTAATAATTCTAAACCTCCAGCTTAATTATCAAATTGTCTTAATTAATTTAGTAAATAATTAAATTGATAATACGCCGTCCCTTGGGTTCGATATTCACTTGGTCACCTTTCGAGACTACAATTGATATCCTTCATACTTGGGGATTAATTGTGTGTTGAGAAAACGCTCATCAAGTTCTTGGCGCCGTTGCCGGGGACGACTGTAATTATTAATTTTATTATTTCTAGTTTGATTAAGATTTTTTTTCTTTTATTTGTGATTATTTATTTCTATCTAATCTTGAATTTTTTTCGAGTTACTTGTGCGCTTGAAAAAAGGAGAGGAAGGAAAGGAGCAAATAACACATTGAGCTGAACATGGCCGGAGCAAGGCAGAATTCGGATAATGTTTCCATTCGTGAAATTTTCACGAACTTTAGGATTGTCAACATGGGGTTGATAGGAGCAAGGGGGGAAGATGATGATTTTGAGATAAATCCCGCTCTTATTAACATGGTGGAAAAGAATTCCTTTTCTGGAGGTTGTTTTGAAGATCCATATCAACATCTCCGAAGATTTCTTGGTTATGCAAACACTCAAAAAGGAGCTGGAGCTAATGATCATGCGAGACGGATTGCCCTATTCAAGTTCTCATTGATTGATAAGGCGGAAGCTTGGTATGAGACTCTTGATGCCACATATTGCAATACATGGGACCAACTGCAGCAGAAGTTCTTGGAAAGATACATGCCACCCTCAAAGATCTTAAGAATGAAGCAAGAGATCAACCGATTTGTTATGAATCGGGGTGAGAAATTTTATGAGGCGTGGGACAGGTTTAAAGACATGCTCAGGAGGTGTCCACAGCATGGAATGCCGAAGGCTGAATACATAAGTATCTTCTACTATGGATTGGATTGTGAGTCGCGTGTTTTTATTGATGCATCATCAGGAGGAGCGCTGTTATCAAAGACAGCACTTGAAGCTGAAAAGTTATTTGAAGACATCTCTATGAATTCACGTGACTGGCCAATAGAGAGAGATAGAGGATCATATGTACTTGGTGAGGTAGCGCAGGTTGAACATCAAGTGGTGAAGCCGAATAGGGATGATGAGATCGTCTCTAGTCTAGCTAACATCAACAAGCTACTAGAGTTCCAGCAGAAGCAGATCACAGAGTTGACACTAAGGGGGCCTAGTATGAAGCAGCAAGAAGTGAAGAGTGTTGAAGATACTTTCCATCGATATATGGCTGAGAATGATGCAAGGATTGATCATCTTGAGGATACCATGAATGTTGATCATGCAGATTTATCTAAGCAGATGAAGGTGCTTACTTTGATTTTGGGGCAGATGACCGCGAATGTGAATCAATTGACAGAAACATTGGAGAATAATGCCATCACGTTAAGGTCTGGAATGCAGTACGAGGGATCGATGAGGCCGGGATCAAATTTAGACATAGCTAATCCTCGGTTCGACCAAAACCCAGAGGGTTCGACCTGGCATTCAGGTCGAACCATGGTCGAACCATACCATGCGGAGCACTCTGTTTTTCCAGAACACCGGTTCGACCAAAGCAAGGGTGGTTCGACCTGTTCTACAGGTCGAACCAAGGTCGAACCTCTTCATCCGGCGTGCTCTGTTTTGTCGCAGCAATGGTTCGACCACGACCGTAATGGTTCGACCAACCCAGCAGGTCGAACCCAGGTTGAACCGGAGGATATAAACTATACAGTGAGGCAGTTCGACCTAGGGGGCAGTGGTTCGACCTCTAACGCTGGTCGAACCCAGGTCGAACCTCAAATTCAAAAAAAGAGCCATTGTCCAGAAGGCAGGTTCGACCAGTACGTGCCTGGTTTGACCTGTTCCACAAGTCGAACCCTGGTCGAACCCATCCAGAAGTTGCCCATTTCTGTGCCGAATGCTCCGCATGATATTGATGCTACTCCAGTACCATTATATGAGCAGAATACTGAGCTTACAATGGAGAAGAAGTGGGAAGAAGCAAAGAGATTGAGAGCCAAGAAGGATAAAGCGAAGGAGGTTGAACGTGATGAATGGGGAAGACCAAAGACCAAGATACCTCCTCCGTTTCCTTCGAGATTGGCCGAGAAGGGATTGGAAGAAAAGTTCAAGAGGTTTCACGATGTCATAAGCAAAGTAAGCTTGAACATTCCTTTCTCTGAAGCAATCATAGAGATGCCATACTATGCCCGATTCCTCATGAATATTATATCAAAGAAGAGAAGCTTGAACGGAGTGGAGACGGTGAACCTATCAGAGAATTGCAGCTCGATCCTTCAAAGGAAGCTGCCTGCAAAGTTAAAGGATCCGGGAAGCTTCATCATTCTTTGTGACATTGGAAAAGGGTCGGCGCATAAAGCCTTGTGTGATTTGGGGGCAAGCGTTAACTTGATGCCTTTGTCCATATTTAAAAGGCTTGGTTTGGGGGATCTTAAACCCACGAATATTGCTCTTCAATTGGCGGATAGATCCATGACTTGTCCGAAGGGTTTAATTGAAGATGTTTTAGTGAGAGTGGATAAGTTAGTTTTTCCAGTGGATTTTCTTGTACTTGAGATGGAAGATGATAAGGGTGACATTCCCCTTATTTTGGGACGACCGTTCCTTGCCACAACTGGAGCTATGATAGATGTTAAGGAAGGAAAGCTTAGACTGCGAATGGATAATGAAGATGTGATTTTCTCTCTTAATCATGCAATGAAGATGCCCATGGAGACTCAATCGTGCAAGAGCATTGATATGGTTTCTAACTTGTTTAATCTTGATTTTTCTAAGATAGGTGATTCTGAATTTAAGTGGAAGGTTGACAAGGAGGAGTCTAGGTAGCCATGGGAAGAAGGAAATTTCAATGATCATATTTTTGTGACCAAGAAAGGTGAGGTGTTGAGTGTAGACAAGAAGAGGGAAAGAAAGTATTTGAAGGTGAGGATGCGAGAAGACCGTCCTCTACCGTCGTGACTCTACGACGTTAAACATGAGCGCCTGTTGGGGGCTTGCCTTTCCATTTTATTGCTTTATTTATTTTGTGTGAGTAAGAAATTTTTATATTTGGCGTGCTTATTATTCGGAAATTACATCTCTTTTCAAACTTAGTTTCAACTTACGTTTTTACTAAGTTTGGGGGGGGGGTGTGATGTTCTTACCTCATTAAAGAACTAGGAGTATAATCTTTTCTTTGTAATGTTTGCTAGGGGAGTTGATTTTTTGCGGTATGTTGAAACTTTAATCGGTTTTGATGTATCGATTTTTTGCAATTTGCCTAGTGTTCAGTGGAGTTTCTAGTGTGTGGAGTTGATTAGATAGTCAATTAATTCTTTCTTATAGTTCTCCTATTTTATTATTGATGAATCATGTGATGATGAGTTTGTTTGAGCTTTGATGATAGAAAAAGGTAAAAAAGTGGCAAGACGAGTTCTACATTGAGGCTTTGACTCGAGGAGCTCGTGCGTACGTTGAAGAAAAATCAGGTGCCCTCGTTTTCTTTTTCTAATTTTTATATGTGCTTATAATTCATAGGAGTGGAAGGATTGTGTTTATGGTGGTGATCCATGTGAGCTTATTGTTAAAATTGTCTTTGAAATTCATATGCTCTTGAAATTGATGAAGGAAGTGTACTTGATTTATATTGTGATATGAAGTTCTATATGTACTTGTGGGATATTGCTTACCATGAAAAGTGCTCTGTTACTTGTTAAAAACTCATGTGAGATTTTGAGCCTCGTTGATCATGTACATAATCACATGATATTTCTTTCTGGTGAGTATCGTTCTTGTGTGTGTATTCTAGAACTTGCCTCTTGTCTTACTTGAAACTGCATGTGTGATAGATACTGGGAGATGATTTTAGGCCATCTTTGAATTTATAAGTCACTTAGCCAAATAATTCCCTATACCATATGATTGTTTATCCGTAGTTAGCCCCGTTGAGCCTAAAAACCTCATTCTTTGGCAGCCTACGTGAAATAACCACTTTGAGCATCTTAATTTTTTGAGCCTTGATTGTCTTATTAGTGGAGAATTAATGGCTTTTCAAAGTGTGTTGATAGAGCTTGATAACGAACGGCTTGGGAAGGAATGAAATTGGTATTGAATTAGTGATGAATTTTGATAATGCATTTAAGGAGAAGCATGGAGTAGTGCTTAAATCTAGTACTCCATTGAATCAAATACCCTAGGGTAGTGCTTAAATCTAGTACCTTATGGAGGATGCTTGAGGTAGTGCCCAAAACTGGTACCTCAAGAGAAAAAGCAGAAAAAGAGAAGGAAAAAACGGATGAGCTTGAGAAAAGAAAAATAATTGTGCTTGAAGGTGAAGAAGGAATGAAAATCGTCTGCATTGAAAAGGAAGAGAGGATGAAAGTTGAAGTGATCAATCAGCTTTAGTTCTCCACTATTTGAGTCACATTGTCCATATATTTCCTACCTTAACCAAAGAGCCAACATTACATCCAAAAGAAAAGTCCTTTTTCATCCCATTGTCGAATCATACTTTTAGTGGTGGAGAGTTTGAGACTTTTGGCAAGCTTATGGTTACGCATGCACTTGAATTGAATCTGAGCGTAAACACCTTAACCCATAAGTGTACATCTTTTACACTTGAGTGTGAGTGATATATACTTCCCGTGAGAACATTTTGATGGAGCATTTGAATTGGTGGTGATTGTCTTAACTTGTATGCTATGAATTGATTATTACATGTAATAAGAGTTGCATGACCTAAGTTGAGGACAATTGTATTTTGAATGGGGTATTGATCATAGACCTTGTTTCCCCACTAATTTTCTTACTCTCTCTCTCTTTATTTTTATTTTGTTGCCTCGGGACGAGAAACGGGTAAGTTTGGGGGTTTGATGAGAGTGAAAATAAGCGTGTTTTAATATCCAATTTAATACCTTTTTGATTGATATTGTAGTCTTATATGAGCATAAATGTCTTATATTCGATATATGTGAGAATTATGTGCACTTGAGGTGTTTTATTGTGTTTTAGGTGGAAAAAGGATCAAAAGAGCCAAGTTTGAGAAAAGGTGCAATTTGTGCAAGAATGCTGATAAACGCACGTCGAACTTGTGTAATTATTCTGTATTGATGTGGAGTTCTGAATTGGATTTGTGATATATGATTAGAAAGCCACTGAAGAGAAGGTCATTTTAGCGTAAAGAACATCCCAATCAGAGTCCGAACGAGGAAGTTATGAGCAAAGTGGTGACGCCGCGCGAGCTGTGCCGAACAGAATTGCAGTACTACTTTCCATGGCCTGCTACATATTCAATTCTTGGATTTTTGGTGATATCTTTATATTCAGAGAAAGCCAAGGAAAAGAGGATCATGTGAGCGCAAAAATCACTCAAATTGGAGGTCGGACGAGGAAGTTATGCTCAGAATCGTGAAGTCGCGCAGCTGTTGGCGAGAATTTCCGAGAATTTCCGAAAACTACCTTATTTATCCGGATCTCTTTTACCAAATTTAACGCATGTCTCTTACCAAATTTGACATATGCCTAAATTTGGGTCCTTTCCAAGACAACAAGTATAAAAAGGATGTAGATCACATCATTATTCATTGAGAAGGAACACAATACAAGAGAGGAGAAGAGAGGCCACAACCATACAACACCCCACAAGGGGGGATCACCCCACATCCATCATCCACTTCCTTTCCTCCATCCATCCATCACTTTGAAGATTCGTTTGTGGAATCAAGAGGAGAACCAAGAGGAGGATTCAAGATGGAGAAGGGCATGAAGACGCCATATCAAGGGTTTATTCGTTTCCTAATTTATCTTGTATTTTCCGGACATCCGGGTAAGATCTATCAAACACCCATGATTGTTCTTCGAAACATCATGGGCTAGAGCCTTTTTGGTAGATTTAGGAGTTTGAAGGTTTTATCTAGTTAACTGAACTTCCATGTATACACTCCGTACAACACTACTTGTGGTTTATTTTATATATGATTGTACTTTCTTAATCCATATTCACGGTCGTTTTGTGCATCTTCAATTGGTATATAGAGTCTGAATATATATCTTGGTTGTAGATTGAGTGCGTTCACCGCTGAACAGGATTCCATGTTATAATTCTAAGTGAAGGGAATCCGAAGTTTTATTAGAACTATCTTATATGAATACTTATTAATTGAATTGAATTCGGGTTAATAAGTAGGATAAAGAGGATAACTTCATAGTACCTATAAAGGGAGATTATATCGGGTTAGAGTACCAATCCTAGGGGAAAATAATTGATACTGATAGTACCTAGAAAGGGGGGTGAAATTATATCTCTTGCTCCGAGGTTATTCACACGTGTTACACGCATGTTTACTTGTGTCTATAGAGTAGATATGCATGGTTTAGTGATGCGTCCATATTCCACAAGGTAGAGTCGGACATCGACACATGGAAGGGAAGTTAATGAGTAAAACTGGATTATCCTAGAGCTACCTATTCTCCTACTTGATCCACTTTCGTATTCTTTTGAGTGGTACTTTATTTTATTTGTTATTTTAATTATTTGTTTATTAGTTTAATAATTCTAAACCTCCAACTTAATTATCAAATTGTCTTAATTAATTTAGTAAATAATTAAAGATAATACGCCGTCCCTTGGGTTCGATATTCACTTGGTCATCTTTCGAGACTACAATTGATATCCTTCATACTTGGGGATTAATTGTGTGTTGAGAAAACGCTCATCAATAATCTTAGGCCATCCTTCCTATCTCATAGTCATTGCTATAATTATCTTTACCTTAAACATCATCCCTAGTTAACCGCTTTGAGTTAAGCCTATTTCTTGTGATTTGAGTACAATATAAGTCTTGAATACCCACCTAAGCCTTATATATATAACTTTTATGTGGGTGATTATGGAGATGATGGTTTACAAGGTTTGATGTGAGAGATGTGCAAAAGAAAGAAAGAAATGGTAAACAAGCAAAAAAAGGATGAAAAGAGCTCGAGCATAATCTATATGCAACTTCAACATAAAAAAAGGAGCAAATCAACAAAAATATGCTCAAGGAAGTGAAAAGTTAAAAGAAGGAAACATGCAAACCTAAAGAAGCTCAAGAAATCAAAGGAATGATAATGATTAGTGCTTATGATTAGAAAGAAGAAAATGAAGGAAGATAGAAACGTAAAGAAGTTGAGGAAATTGATCATCTCTTCAATTATCTACACTTGAATAGTCACTTTTATCCAAATTTTCCTACCATACCAAAGAGCCTAACATTACATTCAAAGATAAAGACCTTTTTGATCATTAATTGAAGCTATGGTGGCTTGTGAATGTAGTCTGTGAGCAAGCCTATGGTGCATCGGGTTCGACCAGTTGATGAGTGTTGAATTATCCTACTTCATAGAGTGTTAAGTGCATTTTAATATCCGACGTGAGGTTTGGACCGAAGGGACTTTATTACTCTTAGTTTTGTTAGACTTGAACTTGTTAATTTTTCAAGTCATGATTTTAATGTTGTAGTATGACTTGATATGATTTGTAGTCCTTGTTACTTACGATATGTTTTTGTTTATGTTCGTTAGGTCTTTCTCTAGGTGAAAATTCTCCCTCTCATTTTTTCATTTTCGTTGCTCGAGGACAAGCAACACTTTAAGTTTGGGGGGTTGATCGGTGTCATTTTCACCTATATTTTAGTATCTTTTTATTATGTACTCCCTCCGTTCCCTTGAAAGGTATCCGTTGACTATTTACACGTGGATTAAGGAGTATAATAATTTAATGTATAGTAAGGTGAGAGAAATAATATTTTAATATGTAGTGGGTAGTTGTATTAGTGTCGAGTATGGGGTCATGTGTAGTGATTGTAGGTCGCATCAATCAGAAAAGAAAAATGGATACTTTGTAATAGGACGGATCAAAATGGAAAAATAGATACGTATCAAGGGGACGGAGGGAGTATTTTTGTGTGTTTTATTCATTTTGTGTATTATTTGGTGGTGTTATATGAAGATATGGAGATTAGTGCTTTGAATTGATAAATGTGTGAAAATAAGCTTAAATGTATATAAAACAGGTAAAAACATAGCGAAAAAGAGTCGGGAGCTGAAACAAAGAAGGTGGACAGAACTCGACCACACTCGAGTTGAGCTCTGTAGCTCGAGTCGAGCTCGTGGTCTAGCAAGAGTCATGTGCAGTGCACAGACCTGTAACAGGGGCCGTGTGCAAGTATCAGAAGTAGCTACTTGCCCATGCCGAGACCGTGTGTAGAACATGGGTCGAGCTCCGTCAAGCACACAGAATACACTGAGAAAAGTGTCTCTACTCGAGTCGAGCTCTGCTGCTCGAGTTGAGTTGGTGTCAAAGTCAGTTTATGATATGCACGTGTTCTAAAAGCTTCTATGGGGTATAAATGCAAGTTTTGATCATAAATTACGAGAGGAATAATTTTGGATCAGTTTCCACACACACTAGACACCAAAATCACATACATTCATCTCCATCTCTTCCATCCTTCACTTCATCCATCTCATCCACTTGAATTTCTAAAATCCATCCATTTTTTTATCAATCTACCAATCGAAGAAGGTAAATTCATCATTGATTGAAGATTTTAGCATGATCAAGGAGGAGGAAGTTCACCATCAAAGGGGAGCCAACTTACCTTTATTTTGTTATTTTTTTCATTATTATTTGTCTCAAATTGAGCATGCTATGGATTATGTTGATTTTGTTATGATGTGGCTAGTCCTCATTTGAGGTTAGCAATGTGATTGGTTAGGGATTATGTAGATTTTGCACACCACATGTTTGATTAAATGATTGTTATGAATATTTTCTATCATGAATGCTTATTCTCATTTTATGTAAGATTTGTGTGGTTAAATTCTTTATACATGATATTAGGATGGTCATTCAAATGTTATGCTTAGTGGTTTAATTGAATCATTGATTGCATTAAATGATTATGTTAAGTATGTGGGGAGTTTGGTCATAACCTTCATGTGCTTAGAACCTCATGATAGGACATTATTGATAATTACTTGTGAAAGTATTTGATATGATGAGGGGACCCAAGCCATGTCTCACTTGACCTTAAAAAGGGAACACTAGGAAATTGTCCTTGCCTACTAGAGAAAATTCTTCGTGATAATATCTCTATATTGGTATATTAATATTCGTAAGTACCTATAAGAAGAGTGAGGATTGGAGACACTACTTGAGTGCCCTTAATATCATAACATGATGATCATCAATGCATGTGTGTGTGTGTGAGTCTACATAAGCCTTTTTCATGATGTTGCTTGCCTTGCATACTTCTTAAATTGCTCACCTTCATCCATATTCCATCACATATGTATATGTTCTATCTTTAATTGCTTTCCTAGTTGTTAGTTTTTAGTGTTAATTAACCCTCTCTTTTATTGATTCGTCCTACTAGAGTAAAGCATTTCTCAAATACGGCTACCCACTTTCGCCCTTGGATTCGATATTATATAAATTTTGTATTTGGTCACTACGGTCTACTACGCGATAGAGTACACTTGCTTTTATCAATTTAACCAAATTTGAAACCAAGTTCAATGAGACTGGAGTTTCGAAAACTTTCGATTAGGAAAACGCTCTTTGAGAAGGTGAATCCAAACCATGTCACCTTCCTTAAACACAACCTTCTTCCTATGTTTGTTGGCTTGCAGTTTGTACTTCTCAATTTGCTGTGACATTCTTTTCTTCACCTCTTCATGAATCCTCTTGATATGATAGGCTCTATCATTAGCATCCCCACTGAAATGGCTATCAACATTTATGGGATATAAATCCAAATGACTGATAGGATTTAGACCATACACTACTGCCAATGGAGAACAACCCATAGTTTGGTTAACAGATCGGTTGTATGCTAACTCGGCATGAGGCAATAAACTCTCACTAATGTTCTTTTTCACAAAACTCCTCAACAAAGCTCCCAAAGATTTGTTAACCACTTCTGTTTGTCCATCCATTTGAGGATGATGCGACGAACTAAATTGAAGCGTAGTTCCCAACTTTCTCCATAGAGTTCTACAAAAATGACTAAGAAATTTCAGATCTCGATCAGAGGTGATAGTTCTTGGAATACCATGCAACTTGACCACTTCCTTGAAATATAGATTCGCAACGTTGGTGGCATCCATTGTCTTAGTACATGGCACAAAATGAGCCATTTTAAGAACCTATCCACCACTACCATAATTGAATCTCTGCCTCTTTGAGTTCTCAGCAATCCAACAATGAAATCCATGTTGATTGTATATTAAAAGTCTAGCTGTAGTATGAACAATGTTGTAACAATTAATTTGAAATGAGAATCACATGATCAAATAATTGCGTCTTATAATTTATTTATATGTCGATGCAATAGTCCACTTACTTTATACTGTAGATAATATGTTGTGCGACAACACGTGGAAGATAATATTACCGATTTCCTTATAAAGTATAAATAGATGCTCACAACCGAGATAGATGGGGACTCTCTATAGGGATGGTTGTAGTATGATTTGGTATTAGTTTGTCTTGACTATAGAATCACATTAGTGCACATTGTGTATTGAGCAGGACCACTTGAGACCGTTCGACTTGTATTGTCTACATAGAAGAACTTGATCTCTGTTATTATGGATGTTCGTGCTCTTAATCCCTATAAAATAACCTCGACACGTAAGGCAGTATGTATCTCTTTGATTCTTCAATGGGTGAGATTTATATGTATTAAATCAACAAACTCGGTGAGTTGGGAAATAGTGGTGTCTCTATGGTGTGCAATTGATCGTAGAAGGAATCCGTGTCCGTTATAGGTTGATGATGTTCCCTTGAGGAGCTCATAAGGATTATCATGTAAACCCTGCAGGTGGATTTATTCCGGCATGATAATGAGGTTGAGTGGTACTGCGCTCGAATGAGATATTAATTAATGGAGTTGTCAGTAACTTAATTAATTAATGGACATTATATATCTTAAGCATGTGGAGACTAACAGGCTCATAATAAGAAGGAGCCCATAACGTAATTATGGGATTAGAATGGTAGTGCAGTAATAATATTTTAGTGGTATATACTATTATTATTGGACTTAAGTATAAGCTTTGGGCTAAGCTTGGATACTAAGCCCAATGGAGGCTCAACTCTAATTTCTCCTCATGGTCTCTGCTGTAGCCCATATATAAATTATCTTAACTATTCTAACTCTAAGAGAGACACACCTAATATGTGAAGAGGTAGACAGAACAGCAGGTTGAGAAGATCTCGAAGATCGTCGTCCACATGAAGTCAAGATTGGACTTGGGAATAAAGCAGAAGACCGGAAGGTTGTTTGCTGCTACTGTCTATCAACTTGAATGATTTTTATAAATTCTTACAGAAGTCAGAATTCCATATGTGATATGCTGACGGAAAGCCACTAAAGAGAGTATTTTTTTGGCATATAGATCACTCAAATCGGAGATCAGACGAGAAAGTTATGCCCAAAACGGTGAGGCTGCACAGGCTGCCGGCGAAAATCCATCTTCTTCAACATACCCTGGTGAAAGGTAATACGTTTTTTTGATTTCTTGCTTCCACTGAATTAGAAACGTATGGAACCCTAACGGTTCACATTAACCAAATAATCGAACACCAACAATCCATAGTTATATTTTCCATGGACCAGCGGGAACCGGGAGAGGAGTGTACAACCCATTGTTACTTCCATGCATCTTCGCCTTATGGCAAGTAACACACTGCTTCACAATCTTTTCAACATCTCTAATAAGTTTAGGCCAGTAGAACCTATCTTGCACCAACATCAATGTTTTATCTCGTCCAAAATGGCCTGCAAGCCCTCGTCCATGAGCTTTACAAATTATGGCTTCTCAAAGTGAACACATCAGTATGCAGAGTTGTTTCCCTCAAAATAGATATTATCTTGGATAAGGAATTTATCATGAGAACCAGTGACTGTCGTTAATTTCACCTAGATTTTAGTGCCTTTTTGTGTGTATTTTTTATATTGTTTTATCCGTATTTTTGTGTATTTTGGTGGTGTTATGTGTTTTATGGGAATGTGTGAGAATGATCTTATACATATGTATAACAGGTGAACATGGAGTAAAAATGGAGACGAGAGATCAAACAAGGAAGAAAGAGCAAAGGTGCAAGAACACGACTGGCCGTGCTGGCAACACGACCCGTGTTGCAGCACATGGCCCGTGTACCAGACATGGGACTGTCCAGAATGGCCGTGCGGAGATATCTATTTATCCAACACGACCACCACTTGGCCGTGTTGCGGAGCTCGACTCGTGTTGCAGCACACGGCTCGTGTACCAGACACGGGCCTGTAAGCGGTGGCCGTGCGACGACATCTATACATCCAACACGGCTACCCTTTGGCCGTGCGACGCAGAACGACTCATGTGCCGTTTACCCTGATACAACACGACTCGTGCGACGCAGCACGACTCGTGTCAGCACCAGAACAGAATATTTTTCTAATTCTTCTAGAAGATCTCCATGGGGTATAAATACCAATCCATTCAACATTTTGAGAGGAGATCCGATTTTTCACCTTTCCCACACACCTCACACACCTTTCCTTTGATTTTACACCATATTCTTCATCCCATTCATCCATTTTTAGATCTACATCATTTCTCCATAATTTCTACCATCCAAATCAAGTGAAGAAGCAAGGAAGTTTGGGTGATCACCAAAGGAAGAAGGGAGATTCAATTGGATCCATTTCCAAGGGAGTTTTCATTCCAATTTTGTGTTAATCCTTTAGTTTACCATGATTTGTAAGAATTCTAATGTCTATGTTATGGATCTTATGAAGATTGTAGGCTAATCTCCCTTGTGAGATTAGCAACATGAAGGTTGTTGGTTAATTTGTGGATCTATGTAATTAAATTCATATGTTGATGGGGATATTTGATTTTCTATCATTGGTGCTTACATATCTTGAGATCTATGATGTTTTGTGTGTTTGATTGTTCTAATTATATGATTAGATTGAGAAATCAATTATGTGCTTAGGATAGTCAAGTGAATCATTTCATCAAACACCTCATGTGCATTATAAATATTAAAGTGATTGAGAAGTCCTTTATTATTTAGAACCCTTTGATAGAACATGTGATTAGTTAGATTGAGAAGTCAATTAATTATATGAAGAGATTCTTTAATTGAACTTAGTACCTAGTTGGAATAGTTTAATTGAGAACCAACCTTTGAGCTATTTTGAGATTGTGCAAATGATCTACATCATATTCATTTCGAGAGGAAGTTTAGGTGGTATATGTGTTGGCCCTTAGTCTTAACCCTTGATACATATGAGTTTAATGCATGAGTCCATGAGTTACCACTCCATTAGTGTTGTTAATCTCACTTCTACTCAATTTGGAAAACTACTCATTCATCATTTTATCTTGTCATTTGATAATTGCTTGTCTACTTTCATTAGTTTTCATTTAATTACTTGTTTAATCAACCATCCATCTATGATTCGTTTTTATAAAATCGTGATAAACGTGATCTCGTTTAAGTGCTAGCATCGACCTCCCTGTGGTTCGATAAATTCTTGAATTGGTCAACCCGACTACAAGTTATGGCTAATCAAATGACGCCGTTGCCGGGTAGGCAACGATTGCTAGTAGCTTGACGTAGGATCGTTTTGAGTAATCTTAATATAGACATTTTTTTTATTATTTTATTTATTTACTTGTATTTGCTTTGTGAAACTTTGTTCTAACTTATCTCATTTTTGAAGGTATATGCAAATAAGATCCAAGGGGAAACAAGTAGAACCTATTGATTTGGAGATTGAGCATACTTTGAGGAGAAGGAGAAGGGAGAACAAAACCAAAAATAATAATTCAATGGAGAACTTTCAAGAGGATAATCTCGTGGAGATAGAGCATGATGGGGAAGGAGGACACAATATGAACGTGCATGACAACGCACCTCAATTCAATGCAAATCTTCCTCAATAAGCCTATCAAAATCATGGAGCTATGAACAACCAAGCTTTTCTTCAACAAATGGTGCAACAAGTTCTAAGGCAACAAGGCTTTCAACAAGCTTATGCTCCTCCACAACAAGCTTATATGCCACCACCTCCACCTCCGGAGCAACATGGAATGCAAAATGATCAAAGGGTGATCTGGGATTTCTTCATGCCGAGGACAATGCCACAAATGATGGGACCACCAATTCATGCCAACAACTTTGAATTTAAAATGGGCTTGATTTCATTGGTGAGAGAGAAACAATTTAGTGGAGCTCCGAATGAAGATCCTAATGCTCATCTCGTTGAGATTGCCAACACCGTGAAGATGAATGGGGTGAGTGAAGATTGTATCAAGATGAGGTTGTTTCCGTTTTCTTTGAGGGATAGAGCTCAAAATGGCTCTCCACTATTACACCGGGTACGTGCAACACTTGGGACGAGCTAGCACAAATGTTTTTGAACAAATATTTTCCACCTTCAAAGACGCTTCAAATGAAGAGCTTGATCACTCAATTCAAGCAAATGCCTCAAGAGAGTTTTTATGAAGCGTGGGAAAGGTTTAAGGATATGCTACGCAAGTGTCCACAACATGGTTTCCCGGAGAATCAACAAGTTGGATTTTTCTATCAAGGACTTGTGAATGGGCAAAGAGTGCTTGTTGATGCTTCGGCGGGTGGATCCGTACTTGGAGTGACTCCGGAAAGGGCCATAAAAATTTTTGAAGAGATTGCTACAAATGTGTACCAATGGCCATCGGAGAGGGTAAGTGGATGCTATGGATTTGAAAGTTTTGATCAAGAGCAACACTCGAGTGTGAAGAGTGTGAATGTTGAAGCACAAGTGCCAAGCATGGAAAATATAGTAGTGGAGGTAATGAAGCAAATGAGTTTGAACAAAGGAGTGACTAATCAAGATGTTAATATGGTTGAAGGCCAAATGGATCAAAAGGTGCTTCCTCAAAATGGTGTTAGTGGGGAACAATGGGCTATAACAATGCCACGTGTGGAGGATATGCAATATATGCAAGGAAGAAACTACCAAGGTAATTATCAAAACAATTACCAAGGTAGTTTCAACCAAAATCAAGGAAACTATCCACCAAGGCAAGGAGGATTCAATGGTCAAAGTAGTGGAAGCTCATACCCACAACAACAACAAAGGCAAGGAGGTTTCACTAGCCAAGGAAGTGGAAGCTCTTACCCACAACAACAAAGGAGGCAAGATAATTTCTCTTATGCAAACCCAAGTAATGCGGTTGCTTATCCTCCGGGGTATCATCCGGGAGCTAAAGCGCCAAATAATGAAGGGAAGACGACTACCGAAGAACTTCTTGAAAAGTTGATTGCTTCCAACACAACTCAAGATGAAGTGAATGAAAGAAGACTCAAAGCTATTGAGGAAAATAATGAAAGAAGATTCAAAACTATTGAGGAAAATAGTGATAGAAGACTCAAAGCTTTGGAGTATTCGTTTGGTCAAATTGCTAGCTTAATGAATGCTAATGAAAAAGGGAAATTTCCTTCCACCACCATTGTAAACCCAAAGGAACAATGCAAGGCAATTACCTTGAGGAGTGGAACCAATTATGATGGACCGTCAATGCCAATGGAAGATGATAAGGTGGAAGAGAAGGAGGTGGAGAAAACCTTGGTTGAAGAAGAATTAGACGTTAAAAGTGAAGTTGAGGCTAAAATGAATGAGGAACCGGAATTGATTGATAACAAGATTGTTGAAAAGAAATGGGAAAGAACCAAGGCAATGAAAAAGAAGAAGGAGGAAATTGAAGTGGAAATGGATAGTTGGGGAATTCCAAAAACACAAGTACCTATTCCTTTTCCACATCGATTTTTGAAGAAGGGCTTGGATGAAAAGTTTGCAAAGTTTTTGGAAATTTTCAAGAAAATCCATATTAATATACCCTTTGCGGATGCCTTGAAACAAATGCCTCACTATGCGAAGTTTTTGAAAGACATAATGGCAAGAAAAAGGAGCTTGGTAGAGAATGAGACAGTCAACTTGACGGAGGAATGTAGTGTAATAATTCAAAAGAAATTGCCTCCAAAGCTCAAAGATCCGGGGAGTTTTGTTATTACATGTGAAATTGGCAAGAGTGAGGTTCATAAAGCTCTTTGTGATCTTGGGGCAAGTATCAACTTGATGCCTATGTCCATTTTCAAGAAACTTGGTATAGGGGAAGTGAAACCTACATCCGTTACATTGCAACTCGCGGATAGGTCTTTAACTTATCCTAGAGGAATAGTGGAGGATGTGCTAGTTAAAGTGGGAAAGTTTATATTCCCGGTTGATTTTGTAGTGCTTGATATGGACGAGGATGCAAATGTTCCATTGATTTTGGGGTGTCCATTTTTAGCCACGGGAAGAGCTTTAATTGATGTACAAAAAGGGGAGTTGAAGTTGAGAGTAAATGAGGAGGAGGTGGTGTTTTCTTTGAAGAGTGCTATGAGGTATCCACATGAGAAAGAAGAATGTAGAAGGATCGGCATGATTGATGAAGTTGTTGAAGAGAACCTACCATTCATCTTAGCTAAAGATCCTCTTGAAATGAGCATAAGCCATTCTCTTACTTTATCTTTAAACTCTAACCATTCTTTTCATTGTTTAGAAGATGAAGATATAAATGATTGTTTACATGAATTGAATGCTTGTAGGGAAATGCAAGAGGATGAAGCAAAGTTGGCGTACTATGGAAAGAGGGAATATCTTCCATTGGAGATAGAAAATGAGGAATCAAAAGTCGATAAAGGAAAGGAAGAATTGAAGCCTCTACCCGATCACCTTAGGTATGCGTATTTGGGGGACAAGAAGACATTTCCGGTAATTATATCATCATCCCTTTCCCCTCTAGAACTTGATAAATTGTTGAGAGTACTTCAAAGTCATAAAAGTGCTATAGGGTGGAGTCTTGATGATTTAAAAGGAATAAGTCCTACCATTTGCATGCATCACATTAGGTTGATTGATGAGAATAAATCATGTATACAACCTCAAAGGCGTTTGAATCCTATTATGCAAGAAGTTGTTAGGAAGGAAGTTTTAAAATGGTTGGATGCTAAAATTGTTTATGCCATTAGTGATAGTCCTCATGTAAGTCCTTTGCATGTTGTGGCTAAGAAAGGAAGGTTAACCATTGTTAAAATGGAATTTGATGAAGAACTTGCAACAAGGGTGAAAACGGGGTGGAGAGTTTGTTGTGATTATAGAAAACTTAATGAAAACACTCATAAGGATCATTTCCCTTTGCCTTTTATTGATCAAATGCTTGATAGGTTGGCGGGATACAAGTATTATTGTTTTCTAGATGATTACTCGGGGTACAACCAAATCATGATAGCTCCCGAGGATCAAGAGAAAACAACTTTTACTTGTCCGTATAGCACATTCGATTTCTATAAATTGCCTTTTGGGTTATGCAATGCACCCGCCACCTTTCGACGTTGTATGATGGCTATTTTTGGAGGATTGATTGAAAATGTGATGGAAGTTTTTATGGATGATTTTTCCGTGTTTGGATCTACATTTGATAAATGCTTGGCTAATCTCTCTATGGTTTTCCAGCGATGTCAAGATACGAACCTAGTCTTGAATTGGGAAAAATGCCATTTTATGATTCAAGAGGGTATCGTACTAGGTCATCATATCTCAGAAAAAGATTTGAGAGTTGATAGAGCGAAGGTTGTAGCCATTGAACATCTTACCCCTCCTAAAAATAAAAAGGGGTTAGATCGTTTCTTGGTCATGCCGGATTCTATCGACGTTTTATAAAGGATTTTTCTAACATAGCCAAACCTTTGTGTAAATTGCTTGAAAAAGATGTTCCATTTGAATTTAATGATGAATGTCTTGATGCTTTTAGGGTGCTTAAGGAGGCCTTAATTTCTTCGCCAATACTTGTCTCTCCCGATTGGAGCAAGGCTTTTGAGCTCCATTGTGATGCAAGCGACAATGCTTTGGGAGTAGTGCTAGGACAAGTGAGAGAGAAGAAGTTTCGGGCTATCTACTATGCATCCAAGACGTTCAATGCAAATCAAAAGAATTACACTACAATGGAAAAAGAGTTTTTATCCGTGGTTTATGCTTTTGAAAAATTCCGTCCATACAATTAATGAATTATCTAGCTTGTGGCCTAAAGTCGGACCATCTCACCGAATCTCAAAGGAAGAAGTTCTATCATGATGTCAAGGAATATCTATGGGATGATCCTATTTTGTTTAAGAATTGTCCGGATGGAATCATAAGGAGGTGTATCCCGGAGGAGGAGAAGTTAAGTGTAATGGAAATGTGCCATAATTCACCTTGTGGGGGGCATTTCGGATTTCAAAAGATGGGGGCTAAGATCCTTCAATCGTTATTTTGGTCAACTTTGTTCAAGGATTGTAAGGAGTACATCAAGGGATATGATAGGTGCCAAAGGATTGGAAGTATAGGGCAACGTGATGAGATGCCTATGAGGAACATCTTTGAAGTTGAAGTGTTTAATGTATGGGGGATGGATTTCATGGGGTCATTTCCGCCTTCCAATGGTTACCTTTACATATTGCTTGCGGTGGATTATGTATCTAAATGGGTCGAAGCCATTCCGACAAAGGCAAATGATGCTTTAGTGGTCAAGGGTTTCTTAAAGAAGAACATCTTTGCTAGATTTGGGGTGCCAAGGGCTATAATTAGTGATGGGGGATCACACTTCATCAATAAGCTTATTGAGAAGCTTTTGAGTGGATATGGAGTAAAGTACAAAGTTTCAACACCTTACCATCCTCAAACAAATGGCTTGGCGGAAGTGTCAAATAGACAAGTGAAGCTTGTTCTTCAAAAGACGGTCAATGGGAATCGAAAAGATTGGTCTTCTAAGTTAGATGATGCTTTATGGGCTTATCGAACGGCTTACAAGACCGCTCTTGGATTTTCTCCTTATAAACTTGTTTATGGGAAGGCTTGCCATTTACCCGTGGAGTTGGAACACAAAGCATTATGGGCCCTTCGGAAGTTGAATTTTGATGAAAAGGAATCCGGGAAGAAAAGGTGCCTCCAATTGATTGAATTAGAAGAGTTTAGGGATGAAGCTTACTCAAGCTCAAGAATTTTGAAGGAAAAGCTCAAAAGATGGCATGATGAAAGGATCAAAACGAAGGAGTTTATTCCGGGGGATAAAGTTCTATTGTTTAATTCAAGGCTTAAATTATTCCCCAAAAAACTTCGTTCGAAATGGACCGGACTGTACTTGGTGATCGAAGTAAGAGATGATGGCTCGATTAAACTTGAAGGAGTGGATGGAAATGCCTTTGTAGTTAATGGTCATAGAGTGAAACATTACTATTCTCCCTCTCAAAGGGAGTTG
This sequence comes from Pogostemon cablin, assembly GCA_023678885.1. Taxonomy (NCBI): domain Eukaryota; kingdom Viridiplantae; phylum Streptophyta; class Magnoliopsida; order Lamiales; family Lamiaceae; genus Pogostemon; species Pogostemon cablin. Next base: position 24,776,216 of record CM042975.1, read on the forward strand.
GTATATGTTGACACTTTCACCTCTTGAAGGCTCGTATCCTTTTAGTAGTTTAGGTTTGTACATATTTCTTTTTTCTTGTTTTGCTTTATTTTGGTCTTGTAGGTGGATTGTACTTATGAGGAGAAGATTTATTGAAGATTCAAAGAGTGCGTCATTGGTGTGAACGGTATATCATACCATTTTTTTTTGCAAACTTACTTTGAAACTCTTGTTTCAATTCAAGTTTGGGGGGATATGATGTGGTACGATATGTTATATTCTATGTTGACATGCATTCTTGTGTTTTTGAGCCAAATCTGAAATTTTCTCATGAGTTTGGTTTAATTTTGGTTCGTTTTGGTGGTGTTGAAGTTGATAATCCTTTTGTTTTTGATATTAAGGTTGAACTAATGATGTTTATGAGTTGTGAGCATGAATAGGGAGTATTGGAAGCATTGAAACATGGAAAGACAAGATTTGAAGTTGAAATTGGAAAATTCAGGGGAGCTGTACACGACTCGTGTCGCCGAAACGGCCCTGTAACAGGTGGCCGTGCGGCGACATCAGTTTGCCCAACACGGGCAGATTTTGGTCGTGTGTCGTCACACGAGTCGTGTCCAAGCACCGAGACTCGAGCTGTGTTGCCAACACGGGCCTATCCAAGATGGCCGTGCGGGAGCATCAAATCACGCAACACGGGCATCTTGTGGCCGTGTTGCGTGACATGACTCGTGTCGTGTCTGAGGCAGCGTTTTAAAAGTCAGATTTCTGGACACGACCATTCATCCCACTCGTGTCCTAACTTCGTGTCCGTCGTGAGATTTCTGTCCAAATTCCACCAATTGTCACCCAAACATCAAAGAGTGGTAAGATTGTGAGATTAAAAGGTGAATTTCAAAGTTTAAACAACAATCCCCTTCCATTTTATTCAAGGAAATTCAAGGTATGTACTCTTGTGCCCTAATTTTCATTTCAAGGTATACATTTCGAAATTCATGTATGGATTTTGAATGATAGTATGTATGAAGCATGTCTAGGATTGTGAAACATGAATTTTCAAGTTTAATTGTTGGATTGATTGAATTTTGGGAAGAATTAGGGTTCATGAAGAAATAATTTGGGGATATTGTTTTAGGATGACTAATTTGAGGCATGTGATGTTCAAATTGATTAATAATGCTTCTATGATGATTGTATTGATGTGAATTAGTTTAGGTGTTGAGGATTTGAGCATGAATGCATAGTTAAGTCTTGTTGAATTAAAGTGTGAAATATGTGCATGCCAAGTGTTTGATGAAATGCTTAAATGAAATTTCAAATTGGAATTCAAAGCTTTTGCATGAAGCATTATTGAATTGAGTTGTGCTCATTGAAGAAGTGAAATTTTATGAAAGAATGGAAGGATTAGGATGTGGAAATTGATTGATTGAATGAAATTTGTGAATAACTTTGTGATAAGTTGGTTGAATCAAAATGTTAGTCTTTGAAACACATTGTTTGTTGTGCTTGAATATGTGCTAGAATTAACACTTAGTTAAATAACTAGTGATAATTCTAATTAATATGAGACATTTTGCTTTGAGTTGAATTGAAACTAATTTGAATTATTTTGAAAATTGTAGATGGCTGAAAGAAGAGTGAGGAAACGCAATGAGGATTTCATTTTTATTGAGTCAGAAATGGAACTATCCAACCTTGATGCAAAACTGCTAATGAAGGACCAACACCCTGAGAATTTCGGAGTAGAGTTCAAGGAATGAGAGAAATATGCATTGAGGTGGGAGTACATAATCCCCAAGATTAGGGCAACTCCATTCCAGGATCAAGCAACCATGGAGGGTCTTGGGATAGAGAGTGATCTGAGGACTCTATTCCGTCGAGTGGAAATGGAAGAGTTTTTCGATAAGAGACCTCCCACTTATATCCATCTTACAGCCGAGTTTATGAGCACCTTGGAGGTTCATAGAGATAGGAACAAGTTTCCTATTGTAATCACATTTCAGTTGAACAATGAGATGTGGGAGAAGATTCCTGTGAACGAGCTAAATAGGTTCTTTGGGTGCCCAATCATGAGAGGTCATCAGAACTTCTTACCACAAGGGGGTTTCAATCAACAGACTTGGTGGAGAAAATTGGTTGAGGATGGGACTGAGCCACCAGAGTACATTCCAAGTTCTTCAAAGGGGACTACTATAAGGAACCCAGTCATGAGATACCTTGAGAAGATAGTATCCAATACTATTCTGGGTCGGTTTGAGAGTGGATCTGTTGGTGAGAAGCAGTTGTACATCATGTACAGTATGTTCAAGGAATTCAAAGTGAACATTGCAGCTCACTTCATTCAGCATGTTGAGAGAGTGGCGAAGAGAGAGAACACTCGAGGGATTATGATTGGAGGAATGGTGACGATGATTTCTCAAGGGTTAGGCATCGACCTCAGAGAGATGCAACATTCGATGGTTAGTGAAGGGCTCACTTATAATCAACTCATAAGGATGGAGTTCCTATCATTCATAGGAAACATGTATTGCTTGAAGCAAGATAAGGGAGCTCCATTTTCTCTACCCGTTCCTGAGCTCACCACATTGCGAGGACAAAGAAAGCAGCAGAATATAGCAATGGCGAGTCCCAACCACTCAGCAGTTGTGAGAGCCTTCTACAGAGAGAATAGAGATGGAGTGGAAGCAGTACTTCAGCAGATGAGAGTAGATGAGAATCCTGAGCTAAGGAATTTGAGAGCTGAGCCAGTGGACATGGATGTAGGAGAGGAAGAGCAACCTCATCAGGTGGAATTTGAAGAGCATGCACCAGAGCCTCCGGCATTTGAACAAGAAGAAGAAGAACTCCAAGAGGAAGGAGATGGACCAAGAGAAGGGAATGCAAGATGGAATTTTCGGGAAGACGAACTCAGGGAGATCAGGCAGACGCAGCAGGCGCTTGGAGATGAGATGAGAGAGTTCCGAGAGGAGCAGCAGAGACAGGGTGCGATGATTAGGGAGATCCATGAGGGGCAGCATCGTAGGAAGTACTATAAAGAGAATACGCGAGTACGCTCGAACAACATGGAGGATATGATCATGAGGATGTTTAATTTCCAGTTTCCTACCACACCTCGTATTTATAATCCTTGGGGATCATGGCAAAATCAACCCCCTCCTCCTCCGGATAACTAAGGGAGTACTTTTAGTGCTTGCCACTTCATTAGTTTATCTATTTTAGTTGGATTGATTCGTGTTGGATTTGAGATTTCTTATTGTTTTGTTTTAGGATGTTTAATTTCGTACTTTTCTTTCAATTAAGGATTGAGATGATTTTGATGTGTATTGATCATGGATGGGGTGATTTTTCTTTGTGTCTTTTCTTTTAGTTTTGTCTTTGTGTTGTCTTTGGTTGATTTGTGTTTGTGTGTAGTTGTTTTTATTATTTGTGTTTAGGTTTTGATTTGGTGGTTTGTTTGGGAAGTTATGAGTCGTTTTGAATATGAGTGATGATGCATTATGGTGATAAGTGATGTCGAATCATGATTAAGGAACTCTACACTTTCGAATTGTGATATGTTTTATTTAACTAATTCAATTAAAAGATGAATATGTTGTAATAAGTCCTTTTAGGTCGAGCATAAACTTGTGCGAATTTGAGCCTCGACCATGTATACATGGTATATCTTTTCATGAGTGGATCGGTTGAGTTTTGATAAACTAAATACTTGCTCAAAGACTTTAGGAATGAATCCGATTAGTGGAGATTGATGAAATGATCTAAGGCCATCCTTGTCATGTATAGCCATTGCCAAATATTTCCTTACCTTTAAAATCATCCCTAGTCAACCACTTTGAGCCTATAAGCCTATTTATTGTGAAGATAGCACATTACAAGCTTTAATTACCCACATGAGCCTAAGATATATACCTTTTGTGTGAGTAATAAAGAAGATGATGGCTAGAAAGGTGTGATGAGATAACAAAAGAGAAAGAGGAAATGGTAAATAAGTAAGAAAAAGGATGAAAAGAGCACAAGAAAGAATGAACATGCAACTTCAAAATAAGAAAATGAGCAAAGCAACAATAATATGCTCAAGTACTTAAGAATCAAAGAAAAGAAGCATGAATCTATAAGAAGCTCAAGATATCTAAGGAAGTGATGATTAGTGCTTGTGATCAATAAAGAAAAGAAAGGAAGAAAAAGAATGTGAAGGGATGGAAGAAAATAACTACCTCTTCGATTACTTACACTCGTTTAGTCACTTTTACCTATATTCTTACTACCCTACCAAAGAGTCTATCATTACATCCTTAATTAAAGACCTTTTTAATCATTGATTAAAATTTTGGTGGTTTGTGAATAGAGTCTACGAGCAAGTGTATGGTGATTCGAACCAATTGATTGAGGAGTGTTGATTTACCTTATTTAAAGAGTGTCGAGTGACATTGATAAACTTATGTGAGGTTTGGACTAAAAGGGACTATATTGCTCTTTATTCTCTTTTGATTGAACTTGTTAATTTCTCATATCATAAATATAATGTTGTAGGATAGCTTAGCATAATTTGTAATTCTTGTTGCTAATGATGTGTTATTACTTGTGTTCGTTTAGTCTTTTTACTAGGTGAAAACTTCCCCCTCGGTTTATCATTTTCATTGTTCGGGGACGAACAATACTTTAAGTTTGGGGGTGTGATTGTCGTTTTTTCACCTAGATTTTAGTGCCTTTTTGTGTGTATTTTTCGTATTGTATTATCCGTATTTTCGTGTATTTTGGTGGTGTTATGTGTTTTTATGGGAATGTGCGAGAATGATCTTAAACATATGTATAACAGGTGAACATGGAGTAAAAATGGAGACGGGAGATCAAACAAGGAAGAAGGAGCAAAGGTGCAAGAACATGACTGGCCGTGCTGGCAACACGACCCGTGTTGCAGCACACGGCCCGTGTACCAGACACGGGCCTGTCCAGAATGGCCATGCGGCGACATCTATTTATCCAACACGACCATCACTTGGCCGTGTTGCGGAGCTCGACTTGTGTTGCAGCACACGGCCCGTGTACCAGACACGGGCCTGTAAGCGGCGGCCGTGCGGCGACATCTATACATCCAACACAGCCACCCTTTGGCCGTGCGACGCAGAATGACTCGTGTGCCATTTACCCTGACACGACACGACTCGTGCGACACAGCACGACTCGTGTCGGCACCAGAATAGAATATTTTTCTAATTCTTCTAGAAGATCTCCAGGGGGTATAAATACTAATCCATTCAACATTTTGAGAGGAGATCCGATTTTCCACCTTTCCCACACACCTCACACACCTTTCCTTTGATTTTACACCATATTCTTCATCCCATTCATCCTTTTTTAGATCTACATCATTTCTCCATAATTTCTACCATCCAAATCAAGTGAAGAAGCAAGGAAGTTTGGGTGATCACCAAAGGAAGAAGGGAGATTCAATTGGATCCATTTCCAAGGGAGTTTTCATTACAATTTTGTGTTAATCCTTTAGTTTACCATGATTTGTAAGAATTCTAATGTCTATGTTATGGATCTTATAAAGATTGTAGGCTAATCTCCCTTGTGAGATTAGCAACATGAAGGTTGTTGGTTAATTTGTGGATCTATGTAATTAAATTCATATGTTGATGGGGATATTTGATTTTCTATCATTGGTGCTTACATATCTTGAGATCTATGATGTTTTGTGTGTTTGATTGTTCTAATTATATGATTAGATTGAGAAATCAATTATGTGCTTAGGATAGTCAAGTGAATCATTTCATCAAACACCTCATGTGCATTATAAATTGTAAAGTGATTGAGAAGTCCTTTATTATTTAGAACCCTTTGATAGAACATGTTATTAGTTAGATTGAGAAGTCAATTAATTATATGAAGGGATTCTTTAATTGAACTTAGTACCTAGTTGGAATAGTTTAATTGAGAACCAACCTTTGAGCTATTTTGAGATTGTGCAAATGATCTACATCCTATTCATTTCGAGAGGAAGTTTAGGTGGTATATGTGTTGGCCCTTAGTCTTAACCCTTGATACATATGAGTTTAATGCATGAGTCCATGAGTTACCACTTCATTAGTGTTGTTAATCTCACTTCTACTCAATTTGGAAAACTACTCATTCATCATTTTATCTTGTCATTTGATAATTGCTTGTCTACTTTCATTAGTTTTCATTTAATTACTTGTATAATCAACCATCCATCTATGATTCGTTTCTATAAAATCGTGATAAACGTGATCTCGCTTAAGTGCTAGCATCGACCTCCCTGTGGTTCGATAAATTCTTGAATTGGTCAACCCGACTATAAGTTATGGCTAATCAACCAGCCTGACAAGCTTTTCAACAATAGCCGAAATTGAAATCAATTTCATAAAGAGTTTTAAGAATCTCAAACCCAACCACTTGTGATTGCATGGAGATTAACAGAATGTGTCTTTTATTGAGGGCATCTGCAACTTTATTCAATCGTCCAGATGTATGCTTTAGAACAAAAGAAAAAGTTTAAAGAAATTCTACCCATTTTGCATGACGAGAGCTAAGCTTATGTTGAGTGCCCAAATACTTCAATGCTTCATTATCAGAATGAATAACAAATTCTTTGGGTATCAAGTAATGACTCTAATGTGTTAAAGCTCGAATGATAACATAGAACTCCTTATCATAAGTTGAATATTTCCTCTTTGCATCATTCAACTTTTCACTGAAAAAGGCAATAGTTTTCCCTCTTGGCTCAAGACAGCTCCAATTCCCACATTAGATGCATCACAATCAATTTCAAACACCTTATCAAAATCTGGGAGTGCTAGAACAGGTGCTGTGATCATCTTCTTTTTCACACGATCAAAACTTTCTTGTGCCTCTTTAGTTTATTTAAACACTCCACCCTTCATATAATCAGTAATAAGTGCCACAAGAGTGCTAAAATTTTTAATAAATCTTCTGTAGAAAGAAACCATAACATGAAAACTTCTTACGTCATGAATGGAATTAGGAATGGGCCAACTTTCTATAGCTTCGACCTTGCTAAGATCCACCATAATTCCCTCACTGGAAACAACATAACCCAAGAATATTAGGCTATCAGTAAAGAAATGGCACTTCTTCAAATTAGCAAAAAGGCAATTTTCCCACAATATTAGGAAAACGCTTCTTAGATGATCCACATGCTCCTGCAATGAATTACTGTATACTAAGATATCATCAAAGTATACAACCACAAATCTTTCCAAAAATAGAGTTAAAATATGAGTCATGAGTCATATAAAAGTGCTTGGTGCATTCGATAGTCCAAATGGCATAACAAGCCATTCATAAAGTCCCCTTCCAGTTTTGAATGTTGTTTTCCCTTCATCACCTTCCCTCATTGTTATTTGGTGATACCCACTTCTCAAATCAATTTTGGAGAAAATTTTTGCACCGTGAAGTTGATCAAGTAGATCATCCAACCTCGGAATCGGAAAACGATACTTGATGGTAATTTTATTGATAGCTCTGCTATCAACACACATACACCAAGAACCATCCTTCTTTGGAACCAACAGAGCCGGGACGGCGCACGGGCTCTTACTTTCTTGAATCAACCCCTTGCTTAACAATTCCTCTACCTGCCTTTGCAATTCAGCTGTTGCATAGGATTCATCCTATATGCTGGCTTGTTTGGTAACACGGCTCCAGGAACTAGATCAACATGGTGTGAAATATTCCTCATTGGTGGCAAACCATTAAGATTATCATCTGGTACCACATCCTCAAATTCTTCTAACAATGATTCTAGAAGATTATAAGATTGAACCGACCAATTGCTGCTATCATGCTTCCCCAGGAGAGCATAAATCTCACCTTCTTCAAGCATGGCTTGTTCGAGTTCAGGGCCTGTAATAATAGAAATCACGATGCGAACCCCGTTCTTGATAAAAGAATATCTATTCTTATATCCGTCATGCGAAACCCTTCGATCGTATTGCTATGTTCTTCCAAGCAGCAAATGACATGCATCCATGGGTGCAATGTCACACCAAATTTTATCTTTGTAGTTATATTTCCAATGGAAAAAGAAACAAAACATTTCTCCGATACCTTCACTCCGCTCTTCTTTTGGAACCATTGGATTTTGTATGGATGAGGACGATTTTCAGTTTTCAACTTCAGTTTTGCTACCATTTCTTCCGGCATTATATTTGTACAACTTCCGCTATCAATGATACTGTTGCATACTTTTCCATGACTAGTACACCTAGTCTGAAAAATATTATCTCGCAACCAAGATTCATCATTCCCATGGATCACATTGAGGCTTTTTCGAATAACCAGTGCCTCTCCTTCATCAACATATTCAGTGACTTCATCAATATTCTCTGCGTTTACACTCTTTTCGGCATCATCTTCTTCGATTTCTTCTTCAAGAATTGTCACCACTCTTTGTTTGGATATTCTGAAGCAATATGCCCATAACCTTGACATTTGAAACTCTTTCTATTTGACGATCACTGCTTCGTACTAGTTTCTCCTTTGTACTCCCCTTTCAGAGTTGTTGTTTCCTTGGATATGTATTTGTTGAAATTAGGAACCACATTCCCTTGGTTAGAAGAACTTGCCTTAGTAGTAATTATAAATGCACGCCTAGCATTTTTGTTGTTCAATGGTGGCTGCAAGTTTTCTCACGTCATTGAAACTCCAATATGGTTGCAATCTAATTGTATCAGCAATATCTCTCTTCAATCCCCCCATGAACCGTGCAAGAGTTTGTTCCTCTGGCTCTCATATATCACACTTTAGCGTCAAGTACTCAAACTCTTTGATATAATCATCCACTGACAAATTGTATTGCTTAAAATTATAGAACTTTGAGTAATTTTCTTGCCTATAATTTTTCGGAAGAAATCTCATCGTCAAATCCCGCTTCATTTTTACCCATGTTTGGATAGGCCTTCTTCCTTGTCGAATCCTTTCCCTTTTGAGATTTTCCCACCATAAGGATGCATAACCTTTCAGTTTGATTGCAATTAATTTCACTTTTCTTTCCTTTGCATAATCCTTAAACTTAAAAATTTTATCTACGGTATATAACCAGTCAAGAAAATATCACCTTGTATCTTTTCATGAAATTCTGGAATTTCGACTCTTGCATCGGCCTCATGTGTCCTAGGTTGCCTTCTTTGCCCTTGGATATTGAAATTTTCATCGTCTGATTCTTTCTCTTCAGCAAATGGATTTTGATACTCCTCATCATCATGCGTCGGTTGCTGATTCGTCCTTGGTTGGTTCATAATTTGTTGTTGCAGTTGTCCTTGTAGAAGATCAACCATTCTTCTTAATTCATCCAACTCGATGTCACGTAAATCTCTTTGACGAGTGGTAGGGTTATTAACATCAGGAGCGTTCCTTCTATTGCCATCCATTTCGAACCTGAAGCTCTAGATACCAAATGATACCGATTCACAATGCAAATCAGTATGGATAGGAAATTAACCACCTCAAGGATAAGACGAACACCACCTCAAGGATAAGAATTGAAAATCAAGTTCAATACTCAATGGAATCCACCAAGAGAAAGGAACTTGCAGACAAAGTATTCACTAAGAATTCTTTCAAAGATAATAATATTGATCTGCTGATTCTTAGATGCAAGACACGACTATTTAAGCTAGGAACAACCCTCCAAGAATAGGAATGGATACTTGAGAATCAACAGCTAATAATGAAACTTGACTAAACTTAATGCCATATTTAATCTAACTTGACCAACTCTTAGAATGATGCAACGTAATGATAGAAGATAATGAGCTGCTCTAACTCAATGTTTTGTCCCGCTATTATTTTACGAACGATCAGCCCGATTTGTTAGGCTCGTCTGCAAGTCTATTTGGATCAATTAAACCCTTGGGGCATGTAGCGAAAATTTAGTCTTTGATTAAAACATGTGACAAGAATGTAATACATGAAATAGGAGATGAAACATAGAATGTAATAGATTCCATTTGTCATATCACGAGTGTCGAACCACTAGACTGATTGACATAAAAAGTTTGGAATAATAGACCAATATAACATTTAGCAAAAGAAAAAAAAAATTATGATATTGAAAACTTGTGTATGAATTAATTTTGTATGTATTGGCTACGGTATATAGAAAATTTTGAATTAAACGTCACATTTCAATTTTTACATATTTTTAATTTGGACGTTCCATTTAAATTTTTACATTTTTATTTTTGGTAGATGTGACCCACAAAAATTAATTATTTCTCTCCCTATAGGCCAACACATTACACTAATACAGCTACTCATTTTATATTAAAATATTATTTCTCTGACCTTACTACATATTGAAATACTATTATATTTTAATCTCCATGCAAAAAGCAAATGAAAACTTTAAAATGGGACGGAGGGAGTATCATATAAAAAATATCGGTATTAGAAAATTCATATCTTAGCATACCAAAAGTTTCGGCATAATTAAATTACATATAGGAATTTACATATCTTTTTCTTATTGATATTTAAATATATCTTAGCAGATTATTTTGGTAAATAATGTTAATACTAGACGTTAGATGTGTCGTTTTACATAAACTTATCTAGTATATCGTTCAAAAATATCATAGAAGACAACAAAAAAATCCAAATAATCCACCATAAATCAAAATGAAATTGATAAAAACAAAATGTATACTCCATCTATCTCATTTCAATGTTTACATTATTTTTTGCACTTTGATTAAGGAATATAGTATTATAATGAATAGTGGGTTGGAAGATATAATATTTAATATTTAATAATGTGGGTCCCATGGTAATATATTAATTGTTTTGGGTAGGTCCCATATACTGAAAAGGGAAAGATAAAGATTGAAGTGAAACACCCGAATTAGAAATATGTAAAGATTGAAATGAAATGGAGATAGTATAATTCACAAATTACAAACAATACTGAAAACAAGTACACTCCAAATTTAAAAACATTAGTAATACATAATAAATTTAAGAGTCTAATCAATGCATTGGATGTACCTTAGAACCTATAAGATCTGAATCACTAAATTCTAGGTTAATTAATACACCCTCAATTCCAAATTTATCTTCACGTTTATTGTAGATACAAGTTTAATAAAAATTACTCTTTGACTTACTTTTAAGGGTGATATGATATTTTTAGGTAATAAATAAATGATAAAGAATGTTATGTGTTTTAAAAAAGTAATGGCAAATTTATAATTAAAATATGTTAAAGGAATATTAATTAATTATTTTTTTCTTTAGGCGGCTATCGCCACCTGAAATTTTACTAAAGACACCCGAAATTTTTTAAAATGTTATTTGAAATTACAATTTTAACGTCATATATTAAATATAAAATACTTACCCACTTAACACCTAAATTACTTTGCACACTCAATCAACCTGATCAATTTCATTTGACTTATTGATATAGAAACTCATTCCCTGGAAATCATTCTCAAATTCAAAGTAATCGTCGAGAAGATTCAAACTCTCAAATCGTAAACTATTTATTTTATAATTATTACATGTCTAACACAAACACTTTTGTAAATCGGATTCACATTGTAAATCATGTGGTTCCACTTCCAATTCTATATACCCTATATATTGGTAGAGTGTTTAAATTAAGAGAAATACAGGGTTTACAAGGGTTTATAATGTAAACCTAATTTAAAAAAAACCAAGTCATTGTCCAAACCTAATTGCTATCTATAGATTTCTATAAGTTGTATTAGGCGTCACTTGCATATTGAATGAAATCAATTACTCCATTTTTTAAAGAAAAGAACACAGACACAATTCAACTCAAAAAAGGCAATTTATTTATAAAAAAGACAAAGTCTCTTATGAGACGTTACTTATTGAGACCGTTTGTAAAACATGTTAAAGTATGTCTATTATATAGATAAAGTATGTTTAATGATTGTTAAAGTATGTTTCGTAAAAGATGATGGATGATGAATTAAAGTATGATTTTAGGATGTTATAATACTCCGTATGATTTATTATTGACATACTTTGACTACAAATAAGTATACTTTAGTTATATGATAAGCATGCTTTAATAATGGGTCAATCCGTCTCACAAGAGAGTCTCTCTATAAAAAATAATACTCTCTCCGTCCCACAACTAGGTATACATTTTTCTATTTTGGTTTGTCCCAAAACAAAGTATACATTCCTTTTTTGATTGATGTGATCCATATAATATTATTATTATATCCCCATGGCCCCACACACTAAACTAATATAATTATCCACTGCACATTAAAATATTATTTCTCTCACAACTTCACACATTAAAATATTATACTACTTAATCTACGTGAAAAAGTAAGCGTATATCTTATTTCGAGACGAGAAGAGTATATCACATGTGAAGTAAATGGAGTCCATGCCAGATTTGGTGGCAAAAGCTAAACAGCAACCGGACGAAAGAGAAAATAATACTACTGGGGATTGGATTTGCAGTATTTCTTTGGGGGTTTTAAAACTCCAAAGACAATGGAGAGCTCCTCGCACACTGAGCATAGGGTTTGGAATTGGGTTTATATTTAAATATTAAAGAAATTGTGAAATATGAAGTGAGAGGATTGATCCAATAAAAGATGGAGAAGAATAGGGTTGTAGTATATTTTGAATTAAAATTGTTGAATGTTATTTAATAGGGTTAAATTTATATTTTCATGTAATTTCGGGTGCGTATAGTCGTGTGTGTCAATAGTGCCACACTTTTCCTTTTAGGAGGGTATGAAGATAAAATGTCAATAAATTTAATATTTTTTGAGAGTGTATATTAGGTGCACCCATATGTGTATAACTTTTTATTCTATTTTTTATACATGTTATTCTATTTTGTATACGTGTTTTTTAATAATTGTATACATTTTTCACACTAAGTTTTTCATTAAAATAAAAACTAGCATTTATATGCCTATAATTTTTTATTCAATAGTGTATACATGTTTTTTAATAATTGTATATTTTTTACACTCAATTTCTCATTAAAAAACTTATAATTAAATTGTATACATTTTTGTTTATATTTATATGTTATTTTTCACCAATATCACTCATCTACTACTGATGGATTGGTGTGGTTACTAATGTAAAATATTACATAAACCTCTAGAGTAAAATTACAAAAATACTTTTCAGAATTAATTGAATTAAATATAAAGTATGTGTAAAAAGAGCTGGAGAAAATAGTTGAAAACTAGGGAGACATGAGTGAATGGAGTCACAGATAGCAGATGGATCATGACATTTATCACGATCAATTCTTTCGTTGTAAGTATCATTAACTTGTTACAAAGGAGTGATCATGATAAATGATTTTTAGTGATGATAACCCTTAGATCTTCATTTCCCTGGTCACGTTGATCTTGTTCAATTCTCCGGGCAGATTCTGTCAATGTATACGGACACTTCCCTGACACTTGAATCGACTCAAGAGTCGTGATTTCGCCGATCTCACTAGGAATCTCTTTTAGACGCCAGCAGTCTCTCAGTATGAGGTGTTGAAGTTTGGGGAAGTGTTGGCACGAGGCAACATTCCATTGTGAGAGCATTACTCGTCCATCCAATCTCAGCCGCCTCAGACTTTGGAATTCACCATCTCTTGTATCCCATAATTCCTCTCCCTCCTCACTGGAAGACCATAGACATAATTTGAGAAGTTGAAGGTTTTCCAATTTCCCAATTATTGACATCTTCTCCCAACTAGACATCACCCCCGAAAGATTCAGCTTCCTAATGTTTGAAGGGAATCCGAATTCCTCTAATTTAAATTCGTAGATTAATTGCAAGCTGAGCGAGTGTAGTTGATTGAGGAAGCGGAGATCGATATGTGGATTCACACTCTTCAATTTTTCCCGATATTCAAAACGGCATTTGAGTTTGCGAAGATTGGGAGAACATCTTAACAGCTCCACATCCTTTGGCTTCATAATTTCTACAAATGAAAGATACTGTAGACTCATGTTCGTTTCGTGGCTATTCCAGTCTTCACCATACCTTGCCCCGATTGCTTTAAGGTATCTCAACTTCTTCATTTTCCCAATTGATGGGGGTAGACTACATACAGACTCCACACGTAGATATTCAAGTTTAACAAGCCTATCTATCCATGTTGGCACTTCTGGGATGACCAAGAATCTTAAGTTAACCAGATACTCCATTCCAAATAAAACACAATCAGAAAGGATGTGATTGAAATGCAGGACTCTCAATAGTCTCATATCCCCAACATATAAAGATGTATACTGTGTATCGCCATAAAAAGAGCGGACATGTTGGCAAAGGCTCGGAGTGGCAGAGACGACGTTGGCTACTTGTACACGATGGCTTTTCTCAAAAACACTCAAGCATCTGAGAAAACAAAACCAAACCAAACTATGAAATAGCTCCTTAACACAGATTATAAATTAAGTGGGATGTTCAACTTACCCGTTGTTTGAAAATTTAATGAAGTTTTCTTCTCCAGATATTTTCAAGCACAAGTCACGCAACAAATCATGAACAACACATGCTTTCACTCCTTCACCATCTGATCTTCTCTCCACAACAATTACTAGACTCTTATCAATTAGCTCCATTAAATATTCTTCTGCTGCACTTTCTCTTCTCTTCTCATTTTCTTCAACTATGAATCCTTCCGCTATCCACAATCTCTTCAAGTTTCTAGTATAGATTTTTTCAACTTCTTTATACTCTCCAAAGCTAAGAAAGCACGGCTTCAAATGATCTGGTAGATGCTTATAACTCAACTCAAGAATTTGCCTCACTAAATTCTCTCTATCATCTTTAACATGAGGCCCTAAACTTCTTTCCACTTCTTCCCAACCACTTATTTCCTCATCCATGCCTGAAAGGATCCCAGCAATAACAACCACCGTAAGTGGTAACCCACAACATTTCGCAGCAATTTTCTTTCCAATCGCTTGGAGCTGAGGAGCGCATGCTTGATCATATCCGAACACCTTCTTCTCTAATAACTCCCAGCATTGCTCACCAGACAAAAATGGCAGCTCATGAATTACGCTTCTCGGTTGAGCTACATCTTTATTCCTACTTGTTAACAATATCCTGCTCCCATTTCCATCATCAGGGAAACATCTCTGTAACTCATACCATACATTTGAATCCCATACGTCATCCATTGTAACAAGGTATCTTCTACCCTTCAATGTTTTGTAAATGTGATCTTCTAATGTCATTTCTTCCATTTTCAAAATCACATCTTTCCCAAACTCACTATTTACGTGAATCAAAATGTCACATAATATACTTCGTCTGTCATACGATTGAGAAATTGTGCACCATGAGAGTCTGTCAAACCTATAACTAACCAAGGGATGATTATAGAGTTTCTTTGCTAAAGTAGTCTTACCAAGTCCAGGCATCCCCCAGATTAGGATGACTTGCAAGCTCTCTGTTCCTCCGTCCAGCAGTTCCAAAATATCCTTTTCTTTATCATTAAAACCAACGACTGCATCGCAGGCTTCACTACTTGTTTTATCTTGTAATGGGGGCTTCAAACTGAATTTCTTTATCAATTTTAATCCTCCAAATTTGTATCTCTCTGCAATTGTTCCTTGGAGCTCCTTGCTTGTAACCTCAATGTTGTGGGTGAGATAAGTGAGCCTCTTGATGACATACCAGAGCGGAGCATCTCCCACCAAAAATGCTGTAATGAGATATTCAGCTTGATGTGCCAAATCTCCCATGCGCATCAGAAGCTCTTTCAGTTCTCTAATTTCAGAAAGCTTTGATGATCTGATTGATGAAGAACGCAAAAACTTCAGCCCCTGATGGAGAAGGTAGATTTGAACCTTCACATCAGCAATTGGATTATCCTCTCGTTTCATCAGATCTTCAAGATCGTCGACAAGAGAATCAAGAATGAGGAAAGAATTGATTATTGAAGTCCTTGGAGTTGTATAAGCTGGTGTGATGATATCAGAGGAGTTGAGAGTTGCTTTCAAGAGGAGGATGCTGTGTAAAACAGCAGCAAGCCCCTCATCCATTTCTTGAAACCCAACATCTCGAACTTTTGAGAACAACAAGGAACGGAGAAAACATCCAACTTGATTGGCCACTGATTCGAACTCTGCCATGAGATTATTGAACTCAGGATCGTTGTTGTCAGGTAGCAGCCATGATATGTCCCCAAGAATGGTGAGAAGAAACCTCAACTCCTTCTCAAGATTCTCAATCCTACAATTTGTTGAAGCCTGACAACAAGGAATGATTCCAGATGTAGCCTCCGATCGTTGAAGCCTACAATTTGTTTAGGACATATATTTCTTCCTCCATTTTGGTGTTAACAAGGATGCTAATTCAGACAAAGAAACTGAGTTTGCAATCGTGAATGAGTGGTTGCAGATGGAACAATGCACCAAGAGTAGGGGTGAGCAAAATTCAGTAAAAACCGAAAAACCGAGCCAAACGGTTTCGGTTTAGAGAAAAAAAATTCGGTTAACCGAAAAAACCGATTTATTTCACTGCTAATTAATAATGGGTCTTGAATTTGTATATTAACCACTGGCCCACTCAAATAGTGAAATCCATTAAATTTTTACTAGTTATGTTTAATAATGAACCGGCAAGAAATGAAAGCATTGTAGGACCTCTAAAGTGACTAATATATTGCATGCGAGTACAAATGGTGGTGCTTTAATTACTTTAGCTTTTGCAAACGCACTTTTTGTCGTCTTCCAATTGACCACCTTTCACCCTTTGTAGGAATCCTATGTGTTGATATTTGGAATTAGTAAAAGGGTAGTTAAAGGGTAGTGTGTGTAACGTTGAAAAGTCTTCACACTTGAAAATATATATATATATATATATATATATATATATATATATATATATATATATATAGTCAAGGCACTACTACATGATCTTACCGGCTGAAATCAATAATGAGCTTGAGCTCTTCATTTCCCATATCCTCCTGTTCTTTTTTCATTCTCTTAGCCGACGAGCTCCTGACACCTTAATCAACTCAAGTGTTGTGATTTCACCGATTTCACTTGGAATCTCAAGCAGTTTGGAGCAGTTATTTAAAATCAACTGTTGAAGCTTGAGAAAGTGTTGGTTATAGGTGACATTCCATTGACGCAAGAGTTATAATGCCCAATCTCAACAACTTGAGCTTCTGGAATTCACCCTCTCTTGTATCCCATGTTTCTCCCTCAAATGCACGATGGTATAATTTGAGAACCTCAAGCTTTTCCAATCTCCCAATTGCTGACATCTTCTCCCAACTCAACCTTGACCCATCAAGTGTCAGCTTTCGAATGTTTGAGGAGAATTCAAAGTCCTCTAATTTACATGCATAGAAACTCAAGGAGAGTGAGTGGAGTTTGGTGAGAAAGGTGAGACAAGATATTCTAGATTTACAAGTTCTTGTATCCTTGGAATAACCAAGAATCTCAAGTTAACTAGATACTCTATATTCCAAATAAATCACAATTTCTTGAAATGTAACTGAAATGCAGGACTCTCAATAATGTCATCATAAAAAGAGCAAACATGTTGGAAAACACTCCAAGTTGTCAACTTCCCAAACACTCGTATGTGTTGACATTTCTCCATTGCAGTGTGGCACCTGAAAAGGACAAAAAGAAATTAACCAAACTATGAATTCTAGCTTAATATAGCTATATAACATTTACAGATTCAAGGTGGTGTAGTATGTACATAAATCTTATTTCTTTGCACTTTTTCAACCACAAGTCCCGCAACAAATCATTTTCTATATAAGAAGCTAAACTTCCTCCCACTTCTTCCCATGCACCTTCTTCCTCAGCCACAGTTGAAAGAAATCCAGCGATTACAATTACTGTAAGTGGTAGTCCACGACATTTGGCAGCAATTTTCGTTCCTACCGTTCGCATCTGAGGAGGGCAGGTTCTAATGCGAAATGCCTTCTTCTGTAATAGCTCCCAACATTGCTCGTTTGACAAAAATGCCAGCTTGTGAATTATGCTATTACGTGGAGCCACATCTTTATTCCTACTAGTCAGCAATATCCTGCTTCCATTGCCATCTTCTGGAAAACATCTTTGTAATTCATCCCACACTTCCATGTCCCATATGTCATCCATTACGATGAAGTATCTTCTTCTCTTCAAAGTTTTATGAATGTGCTCTACTAAAACTTTTTCTTCCATATTCAAGATCTTATCTTTACCTAGCTCACTGTTCATTTGTATCAAAATGTCAGCCAGTATGCTCCTTCTCTCATATGTTTGTGAAATTATACAACACGATAATTTATAAAACCTATCCCTAACTAGGGCATGATTGTATAGTTTCTTGGCTAGAGTCGTCTTACCAAGTCCAGGCATCCCGAAGATTGAAATCACCTGCAGGCTCATCGTTCCTTCTCCAACCAGCTGATCCAAAATATCTATTGTTTTGTCATCAAGACCAACAGTTACCTCATTCATGAAATCATTCTTTCTCTCATTCTGTAATTTGGACTGTGGAGTTTGATGCTTTGTCCCTTTTAAGGCTCCAAAGTTGTACGTCTCTGTTATTACTTGGAGCTCTGTTGTGACAAGGTGAATCTTGTGAATGAGTTCTGTGAGCATATTGATTACGTAGCAGAGATGAGCATCTCCAGCCAAAAATGCTGTAGTAATAAGATACTCAACTTGATGTGCTATATCACCTGTGCGCATCAGAGGCTCTTTTAGTTCTTCAATTTCAGAAGTATGAGGCGTTCGAATGTCATTGATAGAAGAACACAAATGTGGAACCCCCTGATGGAGAAGGTTGATTTGATCCTTCACAAGAACAGCCCGATCATCCTCCCATTTCGACAGATCTTCAAGATGAGCAGCCAAAGAATCAAGAAAGATGAAGGAGTTGACTATGGAAGTCTTTGGAGTTGAATCAGATGGTATGGTAATATGAGATAACTCAAGCTTAGCTATCAAGAGGCCATTATGGTTTAGAACAGCAGCTAGCCCATCCTCAATTTCTTCACACACTTTATCAGTAGAGAGGAAAAAGGAATGGAGAAAAGAGCCAGCTTGATTGGCAACTGCTTCAAACTCTGCCATGAGATCCTGGAATTGAGGTTGATCAGTGGTGTCACCCAGCATCCAGCATATGTCCCCAAGAATGGTGAGAAGAAAACTGTGGTCCTTCTCAAGATTCTTTACAAGGGGGTGTGTTTTATGGTGGAGTGATTGAAGAAGGAAACTGAGATAGATTTTCAAGATTTGACACTTGTTGATGGGGTATCCCTGAAGCCTCTTCACTATGGACTCCATTAACATGTCCTTAAAGCTGTTGGAGCTGAACACACAGTCATAGTCATATTCATAGTCTTCCCTGGCCATTAGCTTAGCAAAATGGAAGATTAAGATCAAGAAATTGGGGTTTAATTTGGAACAGGCAGGGATGAATGAAAAGTTGTAGATACCTCCAAACGACCAAGGACAACAAACCACCTTTGTTAATTAATGTGAAATTATGTATTTATATTACCACTTACTATATCAATAATTGCTCTACCTAAAAATGAGAGCCCCACATATTTTCTTAATCTCAAAATACTAATTTAATTTTTCGTTATTCATTTCCATCTAGGGATGGCGAAGGTGCCTACCCGAACTCTACTGAAATGGGTATGAATAGTCCTAATAGAGTTTGAGACGCACATGAGTACGGGTTGCGGATAACCTTTGATATACTTTAAAATTTATTTATTATGGACAACATATTTGTGTTTAGTTATGTGAACCATGTTCTATAATAATATTTATTCTTAAAATTTTAAAAATATTTAAAAATATAATTACTTCTATAATTTATTTATTATATAAAAAGATTGTATTTTGTATAGTAATTGCATAAGTTTTCTTGAGCCGAGGAAGCATAACTCTATTGATTGAGGGGTGGAAAAGAAACTTTTAAGCTGAAATAACCAACTATCAAAACTATGGTAAGACAACGATGAATACCTGTTGTCATAGCCTCCATTGTTAATCCGGCAGTTGTTAAAGCTTCTAACTTTTATCAAAGGTGGTTGAACCGTTGTCGTAGCACATCTTTAACAACGGGATATCCCGGTTGTTATAGATCCAAATTTTCTTTGTTAAAACTAGTGTTGGTAACCAAAATACGTTTTAACAACAGGAAATTCCCGTTGTCATAGCTCTCTACGACAATGGATAATCCTCGTTGTCATAGCCTTAAAGCTCCGTTGTCAATTTGAGAGTTGATAAAGGTTCCCACTTATAACAACGGTACTAGAACCATTGTCATAGCTATTCTTTCACAATGAAGTATCCCCGTTGTTGTTAAATACTTACCTCTTGTTGTATCTTACTACGACAAAGGGATTCCCTGTTGTTAATCTAGCAGTCGTTAAAGGTTCCACACTTTTAACAACGGTGTTCGAACCGTTGTTGTAGCTTATCTTTAACAACGATGAAACCCCATTGTCCTAGGCAGTTACTCCGTTGTTGTTTGGGTAGTTATTAAAGCAAGCGCATTTTAACCACATGGAATCACTGTTGTCATAGCCTTCTTTTACAACGGTGTATCCCTGTGGTCATAAGTAGTATTCCCGTTGTTGTTTGAGGTGGTGTTAAAATATGCAACTTTTAACTACAGGTAATCCCCATTGTTGTAGCCATTTAAACCTCTTTTTTTTCACATGATCAAAAATTTAAATAAAAATACAAAAATCATAATATATTATTGAAAAAATCATCACGAATCCAAAGAATCATTATGCATTAAAAATTAACAAAAAAAATCTCTAATGTATTCTCCAAAACATAACAACTGAACCAATATCATGTTACTGCAACTATTTCTCATGAGTCTCACACAAATAATCTAATAGCAATGCATTATAACAAAATCTATCACAGTCTTGTACTCCTAAATGTATTCTTCATATTTGGCTTTGCTAGAAATTATAATGAGAATATACCAATTTCTAGTCTCCACCTTTCTTCTTCTATGTCAATGAAGTTTTTAACCACACTCATAATTAACCTACAAAAATTCATTATAAACATGTAAGTAAATTAGTGGAATAAAAGAGTAGTATGTGCACACACACGTGCACATGGGTGATTTTAATATTGGAGATAGATATTGCAGGAAAATCTAACAAAGGAAAGCACAAATAGAATATAGAGGAAGCTTTATGCAAAAATAACTTGATAAGAATCTTCAGATGTGCTATATTAGTAAATAAAAAGTTCACCTGATATATTCTATTTACAATATCTCCCGGTAGAACTGACATTAGAAATTTAGAGACAATTTTGCTAACGAGCTTTTACGACCATTGAACGGGTCATTCAGATCCTATTTAATATCAAATTTCAAAATGATTTTGCAAAAAAATCAACATTACAAATGTTAGGTATGAGTTGATTGACAGCCAAGATAAAGGTTTGTTCCTAGGACTTAATAACCACATAGCTGGAAACTATTCTATAACCCCCCTCCCCCACCCCCCGGTTGATTATGAAAGTTATTGGAAATGTAATTATTTGGAATTCCAAATCTTTATACTCATTTCACAGTTCCAGAAATTTGACAAGTGACCTTCTTGCAAAATACATAACAAACTGTAAGTGTATATTCATGCAGATTGCTATAGCTATGAACCAACAAGACATAACAAGTCTTAGAACTTTAAATTAACATATATCGGTGATAAAGCAGCTCGCTTTCTTGTTTTGAAAAGCAGAACAATAATATAGAAGTAACAACAATTAAATGAAGGGCGATGAGTAGTTATTCTATTGGGAAATGATCGAGCTATCAAGACTGAAGGTATTGGATGGAACAATCAAACTATTGACAAATGTAAGATATGCACTAGGTTTAAGGAAAAACTTTATATCATTGGGTATGTTGGATACTTAAGGATACACATTTTTCAGTTAAAAGGTGGTACACTCACTATTTTGAAGGGAAATACAATGGTGATGAAGGGTATTAAGGTGTGTGATCTCTATTTCCTTGAGGGATCTACAGTTACTGGTCAGATTAATGTTGCACAGGATGAAGAAGATGCCCATCTGTGGCATAGCAGGCTAGCTTATGTGAGTGAGAGAGGGTTGCAAGAGCTAGCAAGACAAAAGTTACTTAATATCAGTTCATCCTGCAAGCTGGATCAATGTGAAATGTGTATTCTTGGTAAAGCAAAGAGATTGAGATTTGGTGCTATAGAGCATAACACAAAAGAAAGGTTGGAGTATGTTCATATAGATCTATGGGGACCTTTAGGAAATCCTACTATGGGAGGGGGAAGGTACTTCATCTCATTTATTGATGACTACTCCAGAAAGGTAGGGGTGAAGATCCTTAAAACTAAGGATCAAGCATTCTCTGCATTTAAATATTGGCTGGTTGAAGTAGAAAATCAAACAGGAGATAGGTTGAAGTGTTTGAGGTCTGACAATGGTCTTGAAATTGTATCAGAGGAGTTCAACACTTATTGTAGAGAAAGAGGAATTAAAAGACACAAGACTATACTTGGAACCTCACAGCAAAATGGTATAACTGAAAGGATGAATCAAACTCTTCTTGAAAGAGTAAGATGTATGAAGAGCTGTGGAGGCTTTACAAAAGGTTTTGGGTGAACTTGTAACTACAGCAGCTTATCTCATCAACTTATGTCCATCAGCAGCTTTGAAATACAAACCACCTGAAGAGATGTGGTTAGGAAGGGCTCCTACCTGTGATCATCTAAAGTTATAGGATGTCAAGTATACTCTCATGTTAAACAAGATAAATTAGAGCCAAGGGCAGTTAAATGTGTCATGATAGGATATCCAAAGGAAGTAAAAGGATACAGGTTGTGGTGCTATGAAAATAATAATTTTCTTGTAAGCAGGGTTGCCACATTTAATGAGAAGAAGATTCCATTGATTGAAAAGGACTATGTAATATCTTGTTACAACAGACACTTCTGAGTCTAAAGTGGAGCCTGCAAAGAAAGGAACATAGCATGGCAGTAATCAAAGTAAAGATACAGATCAAGGAAAGGAACAACAGTCACCTGGATCAACAGATCCAGATATGATCTCAGTAGCTATCAACTTGTAAGAGATAGACTGAGAAGACAGATCAGGCCACCTATCAGATATATGAAAGATGATATAGTGTCATATGCTCTGTTTGTAGCATCTATTGTGGAGATATATGAGCCAAGATCCCTATAAAGAGGTGGTATCAGGGAAAGAAAGTAATAAATGAATGGTTGCTATGGATGAGGGGCTAATGTCACTATAAAAAAAGACATGAAAAATAGTGGATAAGCCTAAGTCTCATAAACTAGTTGACTGTAAGTGGATCTTCAAAAAGAAACCAGTGACAAGCGAAGAAGAAGGTATCAGATACAAGGCAAGGCTTGTAGCAAGAGGCTTTTCACAACAAGAAAGTGTGGATTATAATAAAATTTTCTCACCAGTAATTAAGCACTGTTCCACTAGAATTCTACTATCACAAGTTACTCAATTTGATCTTGAGTTGCATTAGATAGATGTAACTACTGCTTTTCTACATGTAAGTCTAGAGGAAAGTATTTACATGAAGATTTTTGAAGGTGTAAATATAGAAAATGCAGATACCAAGTCTTGCTTGTTGCTTAAATCACTGTATGGACTAAAACATAGTCCAAAACAGGGGTATTTGATGTTTGTGTTGGATTGTATACTAAAAGTCTAGCTTTTTGTATGAACAATGTTATAACAATTAATTTGAAATGAGAATCATATGATCAAATGATTGCATCTTATAATTTATTTATATGTTCGATGCAATAGTCCATTTACTTTATACTGTAGATAATATGCTGTGCGACAACACGCGGAAGATCATATTATCGGTTTCCTTATAAAGTATAAACAGATGGTCACAACCGAGATAGACGGGGACTCTCTATCGGGATGGTTGTAGTGTAGTTTGGTATTAGCTTGTCTTGGCTATAGAATCACATTAGTGCATTTGTGTGTATTGACCAGGACCGCTTGAGATCGTTCGACTTATACTGACTTATAGGAGAACTTGATCTCAGTTATTATGGAAGTTCGTGCTCTTAATCCCTATACAATAACCTTGACACGTAGGGCAGTATGTATTTCTTTGATTCATCAATGAGTGAGATTTACATGTAATTAAATCAACAAACTCGATGAGTTGGGAAGTAGTGCTGTCTCTATGATGTGCTGTTGATTGTAGAAGGAATCTGTGTCCGTCATAGGTTGATGATGTCCCCTTGAGGAGCTCATAAGGATTATCATGTAAATCCTGCAGTTGAAATTTATTCCGGCATGATACTGAGGTTGAGTGGTACTACTCTTGGATGAGATATTAATTAATTGAGTTGTCAGTAACTTAAATTAATTAATGGACATTGTATATCTTAAACATGGGGAGACTAACGGGCTCATAATAAGAAGGAGCCCAAAACATAATTTTGGGATTGGAAAGGCAGTGCAGTAATAATATTTTAGTGGAATATATTATTATTATTGGACTTAAGTATAAGCTTTGGGCTAAGCTTGGATACTTAAGCCCAATGGAGGCCCAAACCAATTTTTCCTCCTGGTCCCTGCTGTAGCCCATGTATATAAGTCACCTCAGCTTATCTGGAACCCTAATCTAATTCATTATTCACGTGTGATGAGGGTTGAGAGCAAATTGAGGAGGTCTCGTAGATCGTCGCCCACACGACGTCGAGATCGGACTTGGGACATACGGCAGAAGATCAGAAGGTAGTTTGTTGCTGCTGTCTGCCATCTTGTGAAATTTATATAAAATCGTACCGTGCTCAGAATTTGATGATCAATATACTGAAGGAAAGCCATTGAAAAGAGGATCGTCTGATCATAAAGATCATTCAATTCCAACATTAGACGAGAAAGTTATGGCCATTCTCGTGGGACTGCACAGTCTGCCAGTAAGAATCCTTCATCTTCTACATACCCTGGTGAACGGTAATCGTTTCTATGTTTTATTGCTTCTGCTATGATAGAAACACATGGTATCCTAACGGGTTACGTTAACCAAATGATCCAAGCACCAACAATTGGTATCAGAGCAAGATTTTGTGGTGAAGCGTGACACATTAGGCTAGGGTTTATGTGATTAATTTTTCGAAATTAGGATCACATGTTTAGGGTTTTGGTTTTACTACGCAAACCATGAATATCCCTATGTGAAATATACCCTATATCATATCTGTTCGTCGATGGTTGTGTGCGAGAGGATTCGACGAAAACTGTTCGTCAATTTCACATGGAAGGAAGAAATTGAGAGAAAATCTAGCGCAGTGATATTGCAGAGGCAATAACCGGAGTTTCAACCATCGGATTATGCTGAATTTTGGTCAGCACGTTCAGATTTTATGGATGTACATTCTGAACGGTGAAGATCGTATTTGGAGCTTTGTGTTGTCGTGAATACGCCAAAAATAGAAGCAGTTTTTGGGCGATTCTGTTCTGTGCTGTCGAGGGAATAGAGCCGTTCTTAGAAACTAACCGTTGGATCGAACTATAATTTGGACAGCATGTTCAAAACTCACTGGAGTAGATTCTGGATGGTGAAGATTGGATTCCCAGGTTCTTACAGTTGCGAACCCTGAACGACAGTTAGTGTAGTTTGATGTTGCACGTTGGGCTGAACTTGGTTCCGTGCAAGTAGGCCCTTGGACTAGCGACAGTTCGAGCGGATTTGCATCAGGTTCAATTGATGCTACACCAGGTTCGAGTGGATTTGCATCAGGTTTGATTGGTCTACATCAGGTTCGATCGATGCTGCACTAGGTTCGAGCAGATTTGCATCAGGTTCAATTGGTCTACATCAGGTTCGATCGATGTTGCACCAGTTTCGAGCGGATTTGCATCAGGTTCGATTGGTCTACATCAGGTTCGATCGATGCTGTACTAGGTTCGAGCGGAGTTGCATCAGGTTCAATTGGTCTGCATCAGGTTCGATCGATGCTGCACCAGGTTCGAGCGGATTTGCATCAGGTACGATTGGTCTGCATCAGGTTCGATCAATGCTGCACCAGGTTCGAGCAAATTTACACAGGTTCGATTGGTCTATATCAGGTTCGATTGATGCTGCACCAGGTTTGAGCGGATTTGCATCAGGTTAGATTGGTCTGCATCAGGTTTGATCGATGCTGCACCAGGTTTGAGGGAATTTGCATCAGGTTCGATTGGTCTGCATCAGGTTCGATCAATGCTGCACTAGGTTCGAGCGGATTCACATCAGGTTCGATTGATTTGAATCAGGTTCGATTGACTCTGCACTAGGTTCGAGGGGTTTGCATCAAGTTCGACTGGTCTGCATCAGATTCCGTGTGAGTCTTCACAATATGATCGGGCAGGGTGGCGGAGTGGTGGAGCAGGCTACGGGGAGGTCGATCCTTGTCGCAGTTGTCCGCATTCGTGATTGGTGGCGAATAATCGAATTTGCTGTTATATAACTGTTATAATTGATTTATTAATTGATTATTATTATATATGTATGCATGATTATCTATGATTTATTTCCTTAAATAGAAGCATGCTAGATTGCGTATTATATTTGGTATATTATATGCATGTATGTTGGAGTGTTGATCAAGTCAACTTATTTTTGGCAATTTATTTCCTTATATATAACTACTATAATTGTTTTATTGGTCAATTATTGTTATATATTTGGAAGTATGATCATAATACGTTGCGTATATTATTCTGAATATTATATGCATGTAAAAATCCTTGGATTTAAATAACTAAGTGGGAGAGGGGATTGATAATTAATTCTCGCGGCCTCCATTATTGGTTTGTTAGAAATGTGAATAAACTTGCGCGTCGGCATTAGAGCCTTCCTCCCCATCGGATGAGTTTATTCATGGATATTGCTGGAACAGGCTTCTTTAAAATTATGTTTGTAATGTGATGCACATGAACTTGCGTGTTGGCATAAACCTTCCTCCCTATTGGATGAGTTCATGTGCGGATCACTGTACATACTTATAATTGATTACTGTAGGAAGTTATCCGAGCGCGTGTGTACTTCTCCATCTGTAAGGCACATAAGCTCGCGCAATGGACTTGGGATCAAATAATGGTGTACACTTAGGCGTAAATAATAAGTATCCTCCCCATCGGAGTCACTGCTTTTATTTGCATGGCTAAAGAGGAACCGACTATTAATTATTTTGTCATAAAGTTAGGTTGACAAATGAAATTAATGGGTAAAACCTTCTCTTGTAAATGTTCGGGTTTGTAAACGTCCACACTATTGTGGCTTGCAAACTCACGGTGCTTGAGATGTTGGTGAATTTATATTTTATATTGTTTTGAGGGAATCAATATAAATGGATAAATTCGAAGATTTGATCGGTGTATTTTTTTATGATTCTCTGAATTTCAAATAGTTTTATTTCACTTATGGTTGACTAAAAAAAATTATATTTACTTGTCCAAATTAGATGATTAGAAAAGAATCTTGGTTTTGAATTTTACTGCTTAAGAAAATACATGTGTTTTCTCACAAAGGACGTCTCATGATGCCTATTAAAGTCTCTAGTGAAGAGATGAGAGGTTCATAGAAATATGATGGTCTCATGTAACTCTTCGGATACTTGAGTAATTTAAAAGGCGGTAGGTCATGATTAAATTTGATGAATGAATTGGAACTACATGGAATAGAAGTTGAAGGGGAAACCTAAGTCAATTTTATTCTTCATAATTGCCTAGATGTTTTGAGTAAGTTTCTCCTGAATTACAAGAGGTTGTATATGGTAGGAAACTTCTGACAAAACATGTGGTAAAAGAAATTCAATTTCATAAAAGGAGTGAACAAGGATAGAATCTTACTTGCTAGTTGTTTAAACATGATTAGTGATGGCATCTATTGACACGAAGTGTGTAGATACTGGAATCACTGAATGTTTATTACTAAGTGAGGATAAGATTATTATAGACATGGGTAAAACTACAAAAGTTGTGGCTATTGCAGTGGGGGTTGTTTATTTATCTAATGATATGAGTAGACGTTTGATTTTGTGAAATTATCTTTACGTACGTTTTCATAGAAAGAATTTGATTTCGGTTTCTATGCATTAATAGATGGATACTCCATTTCATTTAAATGACATGGTCATTATAATGAAGGATAGAGTTGTAATCTGTTATGGTACGTTGATGGACAATTCGCATACTCTTAAATCATGTATATTCCACAGATGCAACAAATAGTAATTAATAATGCATCTTATGATCTTAGTAAGAGAAAGTAACCTTCAGAGATGAACTAAACATGCATTTGGCATCTAAGACTAGATCATTTTACTTGAGTAGGATTCAAAAGTTCATAGCAGATGGACCGTAAGGTTTATCTGAAGTGGAAACTATCGGACTTGCGAGTCTTACTTGGAAGTAAAAATGATTAATTGCTTTTCAAGGCAATGGGGAGTAGAGCCAAAGACATATATGCTGAAATTAGTTCATTTTGATTTAAGCGATCCTAAGATTATTCGGACGAGAGGTGGTTATGAATATTCGTCAATCGATGATTATTCTAGATACCAATATATTTATTTGATGTACTGCATGTCTAAGTTCTTTGATTAATTCAAGAATTGCAAGGCTGGTACAGTGAAGCGTCATGGAAAATATATCAAGTCATTACGGATTAATCGTATGGCGAGAACCTCTTAGGATAATTAGGAGCTATTAATCATAGGTTCAGATTAAATCTCAAATTGTTTACACCGGGCATACCCCAGCTGAATGGTGTGGTGGATAGAAGGTGTAGCACTCTTATGGAAATGATTAGATGGATGATGAATTATTTGGAATTACTAAATTCATTTTATGGGTATGCCCTAGAAACAGTAATTCGTATGAATGTTTGTCTGTTTGTGGGATATCCTAGAAAAATGAAGGGTGATTTATTTAGTCCAAAAGATCGAAGGGTGATTGTTAACACAAACACTAGATTTTTGGAAAAAGACTATGTATTAAATCATAAACCTATGTACAAATTGTTCTAAAGGAAGTGTGAGGGAAAAACACAAAGTATTAGTACCAATTGTGTAAGAGGATATACCACAAGGTAAACTGCAACGCATGTCACGTCTGATACACAATTGCATGTAATGCCTTGTCGTAGTGAGAGGGATGTTCGACAACCTGTTCGATACATGTTTTGGGAGAGTCGTGAGACTTGGTCCCTAGCAAATATGAAATGGACCCACAGATACGACGAAGCACTACAAGTTAGAAATGCCAAATCCTAGCAAAGTGCAATGAATATTAAAATAGAATCGATGGATTTTAAATTAGGTCTGGATGCTTGTTGAACCGCTAAATGGCGTAAAAGCAATTGGAAGTGGGCATGCAAGAATAAAAGAGGATCATAGAATAAGGTGAAAACCTTGGAAGCAAGCTTGTTGCGAAAAGGTATACTCAGAAAGAACGGGTTCGATTATGAGAAAACCTATTCGCAGGTAGCTATGCCTAAGTTGATCCGGACTCTTTTATTTATTGCTACTCATATGAAACATGAGGGATAGCAAATAGATGTCGAGACAACTTTCCTGATTGGAAGTCTTAAGGGAATCATCTATGTGAAGCAACCAGAGTGATTCATTGCAAAGAGCTAAGAGCATTGTGATAGTAAGCTTAAAAGTGTCCATTCATGGACTAAAGCAAGCTTCAAGATCATGAAACATCCATTTTGATGAGGTAATCCAGTGACATGGATCTAATCAATGATCGGATGGGTCTTGTGTATTGAAAAGAGTGATGGAAACGTGGTGGTATTTCTTGTACTATACGTAGATAGTATCTTGTTCATTGGAGATAATGAAAGAGTATTGTCGGGCGTATGGGTATGTTTGATAAAGTGGTATGAGATGAAGGACTTAAGAAGAGCAAAAATATCCTTTTGATCACTGTAATACGGATCACAAGAAAGGATGTTATGCTTATCTCAAGTTTCATATAATGATACGATCCTTACTCGTTTAGCATGTGAATTTATCTAAGTGAATGTGTCTTGTGACACAAAGGTAGATAAAGAAGATGAAAGCGGTTCCTTATGCTTCGGCAAATGAGGAACCTTAATCTAAGGAATGCTATGCATGAGATTGAATATCTGTTTTGCCGATGGCATGAACAGTGGGTATCAACGTAACCCGGAACAAGAATGATGAACTATGGTAAGACATATACTTATGTACCTGAAAAGGACTAGAAACTATATGTGGGCTTACCGAACAGATTCACTGATTCTTATAGGTTACAGAGATTTAGATTTTTCAAATCAGATAGGGACGACAGTAAATCCACCTCAAAGGTTATGCGTTTAATTTTAGGAAGTAGAGTCATAATATGGAGGAGTGTTATATAGAAATATATTTCAGACTCCGGATTCCATCAAGAAAAGATGATAAATTGGACCCATGAGGCAGCCAAAGTATCTGTATGACTCTAGAAACTTCATGATGGACTTTGGTGTGATTCTATGTTTGCCCAAGGTTATCACAATTTATATTGATGATATTGGTGCTGTTGGCAATTGGATCTTGTGGCTCAAACGTGATCTAGTCAAATAGGCAAACAAATAACAGCGGAAGCAATAAAATTGTTTACCGTACTTCAGGGTTGATGTAGAGTCTGAATCGCTGCAGAAGAACACCTCTTGATCTTCTGCTGTATGTCCCAAGTCAACTCTGGTGTTGGGTGGTCAACAATCCCCAGAGTTCTCTCAATCTGCTTCTCTCTAACTCACGTCAAAAGAGGCGCATGAA
Organism: Pogostemon cablin; assembly: GCA_023678885.1. Taxonomy (NCBI): domain Eukaryota; kingdom Viridiplantae; phylum Streptophyta; class Magnoliopsida; order Lamiales; family Lamiaceae; genus Pogostemon; species Pogostemon cablin. The sequence continues at coordinate 24,807,021 of CM042975.1, forward strand.
GTTAGGTTTCCAGAAGCTGAGATGACTATATATATTGGGCTACAGCAGGGACCAGGAGGAGAAATTGGGCTGGGCCTCAATTGAATTTAATTAACCAAGCTTAGCCCAAAGCTTTTAATTAAATCCAATAATAATAATATAGTCCACTAAAATATTATTACTGCACTACCCGTCCAATCCCAAAATTATGTTCTGGGCTCCTTCTTATTATGAGCCCGATAGTCTCCCCATGTTTAAGATATTCAATGTCCATTAATTAATTAAGTTACTGACAACTCTAATTAATTAATATCTCATCCGAGAGTAGTACCACTCAACCTTTTTATCATGCCGGAAATTAATCCACTTGCAAGATTTACATGATAAACCTTATGAGCTCCTCAAGGGGACATCATCAACCTATGACGGACATGGATTCCTTCTACAATCAACAGCACACCATAGATACAGCATTACTTCCCAACTCACCGAGTTTGTTGATTTAATACATATAAATCTCACCCATTGATGAATCAAAGAAATACATACTGCCCTACGTGTCGAGGTTATTGTATAGGGATTAAGAGCACGAACTTCCATAATAACAGAGATCAAGTTCTACTATATAGTCAGTATAAGAAGAACGACCTCAGGCGGTCCTGCTCAATACACACAAGTGCACTAATGTGATTCTATAGCCAAGACAAGCTAATACCAAACCACACTATAACCATACCGATAGAGAGTCCCCGTCTATCTCAGTTGTGAGCATCTGTTTATACTTTATAAGGAAACCGATAATATGATCTTCCGCGTGTTGTCGCACAACATATTATCTACAGTATAAAGTAATTGGACTATTGCATCATGCATATAAAATAAATTATAAGATGCAATCATTTGATCAATAATTCTCATTTCAAATATTGTTATGACATTGTTCATACTAAAGCTAGACTTTTAGTATACAATCCAACAGGTGCAGTTGCAAATTTGAAGGAATCACAAGTCCATAAGGAAATTAAACACATGGAGCGCGAGTACCACCTATTACGAGAAATCGTATGATGAGGGGAAGGTTGTTGTCACCTAGATTGCATCGGATGATAACCTAGTAAATCCATTTACAAGGACCTTAAGGCGAGAGCTTTTGATGGTCGTGTAGTGGGAGTGGAAATCAGATGTATGGCAGAAGACATGACAGCATAGTCTTTTAGTATAAGTGGGACATTGTTGGATTGTATACTAAAAGTCTAGCTTTTTATATGAACAATGTTATAACAATTAATTTGAAATGAGAATCATATGATCAAATAATTGCATCTTATAATTTATTTATATGTTCGATGCAATAGTCCACTTACTTTATACTGTAGATAATATGTTGTGCGACAATACGCAGAAGATCATATTATCGGTTTCCTTTTAAAGTATAAAAAGATGCTCACAATCGAGATAGACGGGGACTCTCTATCGGGATGATTGTAGTGTGGTTTGGTATTAGCTTGTCTTGGCTATAGAATCACATTAGTGCACTTGTGTGTATTGAGCAGGACCGCTTGAGATCGTTCGACTTATACTGACTTATAGGAGAACTTGATCTCAGTTATTATGGAAGTTCGTGATCTTAATCCCTATACAATAACCTCGACACGTAGGGCAGTATGTATTTCTTTGATTCATCAATGGGTGAGATTTACATGTAATTAAATCAACAAACTCGATGAGTTGGGAAGTAGTGCTGTCTCTATGGTGTGCTGTTGATTGTAGAAGGAATCCGTGTCCGTCATAGGTTGATGATGTCCCCTTGAGGAGCTCATAAGGATTATCATGTAAATCCTGCAGGTGGAATTTATTCCGGTATGATAATGAGATTGAGTGGTACTACTCTTGGATGAGATATTAATTAATTGAGTTGTCAGTAACTTAAATTAATTAATGGACATTGTATATCTTAAACATGGGGAGATTAACGGGCTCATAATAAGAAGGAGCCCAAAACGTAATTTTTGGATTGGAAAGGCAGTGCAGTAATAATATTTAAGTGGAATATATTATTATTATTGGACTTAAGTATAAGCTTTGGGCTAAGCTTGGATACTTAAGCCCAATGGAGGCCCAACTCAATTTCTCCTCCTGGTCCCTGCTGTAGCCCATGTATATAAGTCACCTCAACTTATCTGGAACCCTAATCTAATTCATTATTCACGTGTGATTAGGATTGAGAGCAGATTGAGGAGGTCTCGTAGATCGTCGCCCACACGATGTCGAGATCGGATTTGGGACATACGGCAGAAGATCAGAAGGTAGTTTGCTGCTGCTGTTGGCCACCTTAAGAAATTTATATAAAATGGTACAGTACTCAGAATTTGATGATCAATGTACTGACGGAAAGCCATTGAAGAGAGGATCGTCTGAGCACAAAGATTATTCAATTCCGACATCAGACAAGGAAGTTATGGCCATTCTCGTGGGACTGCACAGTCTGCCAGCGAGAATCCTTCATTTTCTACATACCCTGGTGAACGGTAATCGTTTCTATGTTTTATTGCTTCCGCTATGATAGAAACGCGTGATATCCTAACGGTTTACATTAACCAAACGATCCAAGCACCAACAGTTTGATGATTACATTACCTCAAAAGGATTCCGTAGGAGTTTACATGATAGTTTGATGACTATATTACCTCAAAAGGATGGATATTATACATATCTACTTTTGTATGTTGAAGATATTCTGATAGCTTGTAAGGATTTAGCTGGTATAGATGAGTAAAAGAGATTCTCAAATTGGAGTTGACATGAAAGACTTGGGAGAGGCAAAGATCATTCTTGAGATGTAGATAGAAAGAAACATATCAGCTAATGAGTTAAGGTTGTTTCAAGAATCATACCTTGAAAAAGTTCTTAAAAGATTCAATATGAATCTTTGCAAGATTGTTTCAAAACTAGCCAAAGCAGGTGTGAGTCTGTCATTACTACAAGGGCCTTCAACAGATAAGGAGAAGTTGGAAATGATCAACATACCATATTCAAGTACAGTTGGCAGCTTGATTTATGCCATGGTATGTTGCAGACCAGATTTTGGCTTATGTGATGAGTATGATTAGTAGATTTATGAGTAATCCAGAGTTGTTATATTGGGAAGCAGTGGAATGGGCCCTCAGATATGTGAAAGGAACTATCCCATCAGGATTAAGATTTCAGAAAGTGGCAACTTGGGACAAGGCTGTCCTTGATTATGCAGATGTTGACTATGTGTTGAGAGTGGAATTTCACGTATTTTAGGTCTCACATTATACCGTTTTTGATCAAATGTGGCCATGATTTTGTGTAGAATGACATGGTTTTCATATTTTGCATAATTAAGATGCTACTAACGTATTTTGTTGAGCTTTGAAGAGTAAAACAGGATCAAAAGTTCAAAGTTGGAATGGAGAGTGAAAGTTTGAAGGAATACTGAAAAACATACGTCCACTTGAATAATTTTTTTGGGTTTTTTAGAAGTCTAAATTAATCATATATTGTTGGAAAGTCACGGAAGAGAGGTTTTGGTATAAAAATCACTCAAATCGGAGTCCATATGAGAAAGTTATGCTCGAAACGGTGAGATCACGAAGCTACCGACGGGAATTTTCGAAAATTTTCAAAAATTAGCCCATCTTTCCTATTTCTTGGAGCACAATTCTTTCCTTATCTTATTCCTTCCTTATACCTATATATATTTCACATCATTATTCATAAGAGACACCACCTCCACAAGGGGATCACCCCCCATCCATCATCTACCATCATCCACATCCATCCCATCATCCTTCTACACAGAAGGAGATTCAAGGGCTACTCAAGAGGGAGATCAGTCAATCGGAGAGACGGAGAAGGAATCTGAGATAACGCAAATACTAGCATTTTTCTATTCCTTTCTTATCTTTTGGTTTGTCAAGACTTTTGGTATGATTTTGATAGCCATGGGAGTTGCTTGTAACCCCATGGGATAATTTTGTTTATAGTTTTAAGGTTTGAAGGATAGATTTAATTGATTTGGAGACCTAGACCAATTTTTTGATTTCATGCAATTGATATTTTGATTTTACTTATTTTATTAAGACTTGCTTCTCTGCTTCGTAATGTCTTTATAATAATTTCATGGCATCCGCTATAATGCTTGAATTATTGTTTTAGCTTGTGTACATTCATGATTAATATTGTCTATCTGTTAGGGATTGAAGTAGTTCTGCTATAAACACTTTAATTCCATAAACTGGTAAATCAGATACTTGAATTGTTTAGTGGAACAATGCAATTAAACTTTCAAGTAGGAAGTGAATAAAGCCTTGTAGTACTTTCAGAAAATATCTTGTTAGTCAAACTTGCCATCCGGAGGTATTGTTGTTTGTGTTGATTAGTATCTAAGAACGAGGCTTGGTAATATTCACGCACCTTAGGAATTAAATCAGATTATACTGTAAGCTTTAAGTCGGATCATATCCGGTGGGAAAACAGGGTTAAGTGGTGTATTTTCATAAAATCTGCATGAATGATGAATTGGAAGTCTAGGAATTCAAATCAATTGGTTTATACCGGATTATCTTAGAACTGTTGATCTTCTCTTGAATTAATCTTAAATCTTTCTTTTGTGATTTTTATTTTATTAGTTATTTAATTTTCAGTATTTAGATAATAATTTACAACAACTTGGAAATTGGTTACTTGTTCTGATAAAGTTAGTGATATTAAAAGTAGATAATTAGTTGTCCTGTGGGTTCAATAATTTAACTTGGGTACTTGCTGCTACAATTGATATCCTTATACTTGGGGATTTTAGTTGGAGTGCGCAGAAAAAGCCTATCAAGCTTTTGGTGCCATGCAGCTAATTTGGATACTAGAAAGTGACTTACAGTTTATGTGTTCACTTTATTTGGCACAAAAGTCAGATGGAAGGCTACACATCAACAGATAGTAGCTCTCTCAACAACTGAAGCAGAGTTTGTTGCTCTCACTGAAGCAATAAAGGAAGGTGTTTGGTTAACTGGGATTTTAAAAGAGTTTGGTGTTCAGCAGGATGTAATTAAAGCGTATTGTTATAATCAGAATGCAGTTCATCTTGCCAAGCATCAAGGTGTTGCGTGTTTTTGAATGCACACAAATAAATTCCCAAGTGTAGGGATATCGACTATAGCAGTAGGCAATCAAGTTTTAATATCGACTCCTAGGGACGGTAAATTATCTATTTTCTATAATCACTAAAGTATATAAGACATGTGACAAATTCAATTGTTTGTTGATTATTAAAACTAATTAATACTTGTAAAATTAAATAAAAACAATTAAATAAAATACGAAAATTCAAGAATGAGAAATAGTAGCTCTATGGGTTCTGGATTAAGCTAATTAATTCAATACTTTGATGGTCGGGTTCAATTCCTATAGATACTTATGGAAGAGTCACTAAACTTTACTATTCCACTTATTTGGTCTAAGCAAATTAGTAATTTATCTGGTTCATCTCCTAGGACTCTAGGTTAATAAACTTATCTCCCTCTCTAGGTACTTACTATATTATCCACTCCCTCGTCAGGTACTAGAACTAATACGTGTTCCCTTTTTAGGTACTATAATTTTATTACCTAATTTCCTGAATATTACGAATATGACAATTCATCAATATCAATAACATCTATTGCAATTTCTATGTCTAATAAGCCAAAGAATCAATTCAATTTACTTTAACTTATACAAAATAACCAAATAATTTAATAATGCACACAAGTTATAATTATCTCAAGTATTGGTCAATATCATGAAATAACCACAAACGTTACACAATTTAAATTAAATAGCCTCCAAGAAATTCATAGAAAAACAACTAAACATTCTACAAGTTTTGAACCCTTCATCAAGTATAAAATAAAAAATAAATTAATCCATCTAACCCTAGAACTAATCAAAGTATTTATTACCCCATGCAGTTACAAGCAACTTCCATGGGTGTAAGAAAGATCGTACCAAAATTCATATCAACTGGAAAGAAATTGAGTTTAATGTCAAAACCCTGGATCGAAGAATCTTGTCCTCTCCTCTCTCCGTCGCTTCCAATAGAGATGAATCTCCTCCTTGAATCGAGCGCACCGGTATGATGGAGGGATGAAGTGGTAGAAGGTAATGGGTAAAGTGATGAGATGGTGCGATGGTGGATGATGTCCACGATTCTGGATAGCAGCGTGTTCTGCCTCCCCAATTTTGTTCGCTGTTCTGAACAGAGGCGTCAGTCCTCTCTGCTTCACGGCTTCTGATGGTCTTAAGGGATGCTGCTGTGGATTTGAGCTTCAAATTAAATTACCAACTTGACATGGTATGTGTCAGCATGACCCACTATCAAATGAATGATGGTAAATAACAAATCAATGCCTTTTATAAATTACACGTGGGCCCCGCAATTTTGAACTTAATACATGACTTGATTTCCTTTGTTTGCAACCCAAAGGGAAATCACACTTATCCCACAATTAAATTGTTGACATGGCCCCACTATTCCTTTATTACTTAAAATTCTTGAGTTCTTATTTTCTCATTTGCACTAGAATTCGTATTTCTCAAATTCATTTACTCCTTTTTTTTTTCATTCTCATCAATTTCACTCCAAAATATATCTAAATTCTGCAAAATTTTAACAATACCCGTGAAGTGATAAAAATATAAAAATAAGCAATAAACTTCACAAACAATATTAAAATAATGCAATAATTATATGAAAATGACCTATGAAAAGCACGAATTTTCGTGCTGAACACAAGGGTACCATGAGAGGACCAAACATATAGATGTAAGGCTATATTTCATAAGGGATTTGATAGAAAAGAGGTTGTCAAGAAGATAAAGACTTCAGATAATCCAGCTGATGCATTTACTAAAGCCAAAATATGAACTTTGCAAGAGCTTGATAGTACTTAATTGAAAAGATGAGAAGGGTGGCTGCAACCTTAAAAGCAGCAAGGTGGAGGGATTTTTGAGTCTTGTGATGATGCTAGGTCTAAGGTGGAGAATTATTGTATAAGTAGACCTGCATGCATGCATGATGGTTAAACAATAAGTACACATGTGGAAGATGAGGATTGGATGAGTAATAAGAGCTCGGATCAGCTATCAAGCATAAGTATGGACCGTTGGATCAGTTTAAGATCAATCGTTGATTGTGAAGGAAGAAAGAAGCTAGCTGATCAGTTAGTTTGTTGATGAACAAACTAACAGCTAGCATGATCACGTGAATTGCATAAGCATCAATTGATTGGTCTTGGTGTTTCATATAAAAGGGCCAAAATCAAGCAGTTCAGAGTGTGATCATCATTAGTTTACGGTGTAAATATCAAAATTGATCCTGTAAGTGTGGCGTTTTCCAACTTTAGTCATTTTTCTTTTGCAATTCTCAATTTTGGTCATTTTTTGTTCACTTTTAGTCCTTTTAGTTCAAATTTAGTCATTTTTGTCCAAATTTAGTCATTTATGTTAAAAATAGTCCAAAAATGGTCTGAAAGTGCATACATTTAGGACCAAAAGTGGACCAAAAAAGGATCAAATTTTGAAAAAAGGACCAAAACTGGACCAAAAGAACTAAAAGTGGACAAAAAAGGACCAAAATTGAGAATTGCAAAAGAAAAATGACTAAAGTTGAAAAACGCCATACTTATAGGACTAATTTTGATATTTACCCTTAGTTTACGTCTGAGCTTATTAGGGTTCATAAGAATAGGGTTCTTCATCTTCATCACACATTGTAACTGGCCTGTAATCACATAAGATTCATACTTCTTCTTAAGAGTGGATGTAGGCTTACGCCGAACCATTATAAATCAAGCGTGTCCTACGTTTTGTTTCTTTCTCAAAGGTTGATTCAATACGTTAGGTAGGTTAAGAGAGATCGAGTGCGAGAATTCATAAGTGAGTGGTCAATTCTTGCGTTCGATTCTTAAGAATTTTCTTCAGCCGTCACATTTAACTAAGATTTCTTAGGAATAAAATGAATAAAACTTCGACCAAATCATCATTTGGACAAGATGCAAAGATACTTAAAAATGTGCACAACAAATGAGATATGGATACCTCACGGAATATTCCGTATAGCCCCTTAAGACATGCTTTTCCACTGACAGTTCCAGATTCACCTATGTGACTTTGATTGCCCCCAAACCCACCCCTATGACAAAACAATATAATTATTGCATTACATTCCACAGGAAACATATATAGAAACGTACAATGTAATGAAAAGCCAGGCGCACCAAGGCAACAGAATTGTCAAGCATAGTATATAATTGAATATATTGAAGAAACATAATACATGAAATTTTAAGTTGAACTTTTGATAGCATGTCTGATGCAGTATGCCAGTATCCAAATAATGGACAGGATTATGTATAAGGAGATCCCTGAAAATTAAAATTACATGTACACATACATATATATCTCACTACAAAAAACCTACTCCCTCTGTCCCGCCCAAACGTCATCGGTTGCTTTTTGTGTACATGTGCGTAGATTAAGAAGTATTATTATTTTATGTGTAGTGGGTAGTTGTATTAGTAGTGAGTGATAGGCCACATGTGGTATATACCTTTTTACTAAAAGTGAAAAATGGGGACATTTGGATGGGACGTCCAATATAGTAAAATAGGATCTTTCGGTGGGACGGAAGAAGTATTTTTTACTAACGGAATATTCCGTTGGTAAAAGCCTTAATTCCATTTATAAATTAGTTTACCAACGGATTAACAACGGAATCCGTTGGTAAAGTGGTGGTTGATAAATTTTAAGCTACGAAAATTCAATTTCGTTGTTAATCCGTTGCTAATAATTCGGTTGGTTATTTATATAATGATTCTATTGTCAATCCGTTATTTAAATAGAGACAAGCCTGTTGGTAATCCGCTTGGTAAAATAGAGACAAGAATAGTTATTAGGCTCTTTTTTAACGTTAAATTGATTTAATAGGCATTACATTAAATTAAATAAAATCCAAACCCAATTAGTTTATGGTTGTTGAGCCTAAAATATAATCAAATTCAAGAGAGAGAGTTGTGTTGTTGGACTAAAAAAAACCCAACACAATAGAGAGGTATACTGCTTGGTTCAAATTCCGGAATGACAATAATAATGGGAATCATTGATGAGGGTCTTGGTTCAAATTCTTCAATGACAATAATAATGGGAATCATTAATGAGGGTAATGGTAATAAGAATGAAAGTGATTGAAGGGGTGGGATATACATTGAATCCAGGGGAATGAATGAGGGATTTGAATTCTCATTACCCCCAAACCAAGTATGATGAATGGGAGTCAATACCCTCTCACTCCCATTACCCTCCCCTAATGCCTCTAACCAAGCGTTCCCTAAATTTATTGGAGTCCCTAAAAATTTTGGGCCCACGCCATCCCCTGAAAAAGAGCTAGATTTCTTCTCACAAATTTCGTGGAATGGATGAGGGGCTTGCTCCTGTTTTAGAGAATATCCACCTCTTGAATGTTACTTTTCACTCGTTTGATATCGTCACACCATCTTACAGGCATGTTCAGCTTCCTTAATTAAATGCTATATTTGTAACCATGATAGAATTTGATTTACAAACACAGATGGATATTCAATCTAAAATGGACATTACTGAATCGACTCACTGCTTGCTAGACTATAGATAATTTACTAGTTACAAAGAACTAATCCAAGTAGTGATGACAACCCTTAGATCTTCATTCCCCATGTCCCGTTGTTCTTGTTTAATTCTTCGGGCAGATTCTCTGAGTGTATCCGAACACTCCCCTGCCACAAGAATCGACTCAAGAGTTGTGATTTCGCCAATTTCACTCGGAATCTGTTTTAGATTCCAACAGACTTCCAAGATGTGTTGAAGTATGGGGAAGTGATGGCACGAGGCAACATTCCATTGTGAGAGTCTTACACCATCCAATCTGAGCAACCTCAGCCTTTGGAATTCACCATCTCTCGTATCCCATATTTCCTCTCCCTCAACGTCAGTGACACATAATTTGAGAATCTCAAGGTTTTCCAAACTCCCAATTATTGAAATCTTCTCCCAACTCAACTTCCACGCCGTAAGATTCAATTTTCTAATGCTTGAAGGGAATCTGAATGCCTCTAATTTACATCCGCTGAATGACAAGTAGAGCGAGTGAAGTTGAGTGAGGAAGCTGAGATCGAAATGTGGATACACACTCTTCAATTTTCCGGAACTGCAAATAAGACTTTGAGTTTGCGAAGATTTGGAGAACATCTTAACAGCTCCACATCCTTTGACTTCTCAATCACTACAAATGAAAGATAGTGTAGACTCATGTTCGTTTCACGGCTATTCCAGTATTCACCATATTTTGCCGGGAATGCATAAAGGTATCTCAACTTCTTCATTTTCCCAATTGATGGGGGCAGAGTACATATAAATGTGGGATGGACACATAGGTATTCTAGTTTAACAAGCCTATCTATCCATGATAGCACTTCTGTGATAACCAAGAATCTCAAGTTAACTAGATACTCTATTCCAAATGAAACACAATTTGAAGAAATTATGTAACTGAAATGCAGGACTCTCAATAGTCTCATATCCCCAACATATAAAGATGCCCTCTGTTCATCGCCATAAAATGCGCGCACATGTTGGCAAAAGCTCCAAGTTGCAGAGACTTTGGCTGCTCGTACACGATGGCTTTTCCAAAATTTGGTGAAGCATCTGAAAAAATAAAACCAAACTATGAACCATACCCTTAACACAAATTCTACATTAAGTGGGAACTACAAGGTATGCACAACTTACTCGTTGTTTGAATATGTGGTGAAAACTACATACTAATGAGTGATCAACATTAGGATGAGTGAGCAGCAACTGCAGAAGCTGCACAAACAGTCATTGAAGCCACTGCAGAAGCTGCACAAACAGTCATTGAAGCCACTGCAGAAGCTGCACAAACAGTCATTGAAGCCACTGCAGAAGCTGATATTCAAGAAAGGGTCTTAAATGCCATTGTATTATGTCTTGGTGATAAAGCTTTGAGAGAAGTACAGAGAGAGACATCTGCAAGAGCTGTATGGAAGAAACGTGAAGATCTGTACATGGTAAAATCTCTTGCTAACCGTTTATACTTAAAGCATAAACTATACTCCTTTAAGATGGTTGAGGATAGATCAGTTCTAGTTTAGCTTGATGAGTTTAATAAGGTGTTAGATGATCTAGAAAATATTAATGTGAAAATTGAAACAGAAGATAAGGCCTCAATATTGTTGTCAGCTCTCCCAAAGTCCTTTGAAAGCTTCAAGGACACACTTCTGTTTGGAAATAGAGAAACTATAAGTCTTGATGAGGTTGAAATTGCTCTGAAGACAAAGGAGTTTCAGAAAGTTTCTGAAGAACAAGGAACATCAGGAGAGGGATTAATGATCAAGAGGAATGATCATGGTAAGGGGAACAACAAGAAAGGCAATTCTGATTCAAAGAAACAAGGAAACAAGGCTGATCAGTCAAACTCAGATAAAGTGGGAAGGAAGTGTTTTCACTGTCATGAACCAGGCCATTACAAGAAGAACTGCTACAAGTATAAAGCAGAAAAGAAAAGGAGAGCAGAAGCTAGTAAAGATGGACAACAAAGAGTGCATGCAAATCAGGTGGTAAATAATCAGAATCAGGCCACTGATTATCCTGAGGCACTTCTGGTTGGATCATCAAAAGGATCCATGGATTGGATCCTTGATTCAGAATGTACATTCCATGTGTCTCCTATGAAGCCTTGGTTTATTGATCTTAAGTTACAGAATGCTGGATCAGTATTATTAGGGGATGATCACACATGTCAGATAAGAGGTATTGGATCCATCAGGTTGAGGATGCATGATGGAGTTACTAGGACACTGACAGGTGTGAGGTATATCCCATAACTCAAAAGAAACTTGATTTCTTTAGGAATTTTAGATGCTTCAGGCCATGAGTTTAGATCTAGAGGAGGTGTACTCATTGTTGAGAAAGATGAGTATGAAGTGATGAAAGGAATCAGGAAAAATGGATTGTATATTCTTGATGGACACACAGTGGTTGGACAGAATCATGTCTCAACTGGAAGTGATGAAATTCACTTATGGCATGGAAGACTAGCTCACATAAGTGAGAAAGGATTACAAGAGCTGTCAAGACAAAATATAATCAATATCAGATCAACAGACAAGTTGGATCAGTGTGAGGATTGCATCTTTGGTAAAGCTAAAAGGCTGAAGTTTGGCATTGGTGAACATACAAGCAAAGCTAAACTTGATTATATCTATTCAGATCTGTGGGGACCTACAAGAACTCTAACAAAAGGTGGAGGCAGGTATTTTATTTCATTCATTGATGATTACAGTAGGAAGATATGGATATATATACTGAAATCTAAGGATACAACTTTCATTACCTTTAAGAATTGGCTAACTGAGGTAGAGAATAGTTGCAATAACAAGGTTAAGATATTAAGAACTGATAATGGTCTTGAGTATTGTTCTGATGAGTTCAACAAGTTTTGTAAGGAGAGGGGGATCATGAGACACAAGACAGTACCAGGTACACCACAACAAAATGGTGTTGCAGAGAGGCTGAATCAGACCTTACTTGAGAGAGTTAGGTGTATATTAAGTAGTTCTGGTCTTTCTAAAGACTTTTGGGATGAGTTGGTTAGTACAGCAGCTTTCCTAATCAATAGGTGTCCATCAACACCTCTTAAATTTAAAATTCCTCAGGAGGTATGGACTGGAAAGGTTGCTAATTATACTAGGCTCAAAGTGATTGGTTGTCTAGAAGGCTAAAAGGCTGAAGTTTGGCATTGGTGACTACAGCTTTTCTTCATGGAAATTTGGAGGAGAAGATCTATGACAGTTTCAGAAGGAGTTTCAGTTCAAAACTCAACTAATAAGGCTTGTTTACTTCTAAAGTCACTATATGGATTGAAACAAAGTCCTAGGAGGTGGTATCTTAGATTTGATGAGTACATTGTCAAATGTGGTTTTGAAAGAAGCAAGTTTGATAGTTGTGTGTACATCAAACAAGATAGTGACTAGTATATTTTCTTGTTACTGTATGTTGATGACATCTTAATTGCTTGTAAGTCTATAGAAGGGATTACAGTTGTGAAAGAAATATTGAAATTAGAGTTTGATATGAAAGATTTGGGTGAAGCTACTGTTATATTGGGAATGGAAATTAAAAGGGATAGATCAGCTGGTTCTATTGTATTACATCAGAGTTTATACTTAGTGAAAGTTCTCAAGAGGTATAATATGGATCAAAGCAAGGTTGTTTCTACTCCTGTAAAGCAAGGGTTGGCTCTGTCAGCTCAACAATCAGCTAGAACAAGTGAAGAAGTATCAGAAATGGAAAGGGTTCCTTATGCTAATGCAGTTGGCAGTCTCATGTATGCTATGGTGTGCTGAAGAAGTATCAGAGGCAGTTTAACAACAGGTTTGCATTTCAATAAGTTTACTTCTAACATTGATTTTCTTGCAGGTTATGTAGATGCTGATTATGCTGCAAACTTAGACACAAGGAAGTCACTATCAGGCTATGTATTCTACTTGTTTGGTACAGCTATCAGTTGGAGATCAACACATCAGTCAGTGGTTGCATTGTCTACAACTGAAGCTGAGTTTATCTCACTTACAGAGGCAGTAAAAGAGGGCTTGTGGTTGCAGGGAATTTTGTCTGAGTTTGGTGTAGTACAACAGTCAGTATTGATACATTGTGATAACTCTAGTGCTATACACTTGTCAAGACATCAGGGTTTTCATGAAAGGACAAAGCACATAGATGTAAGGATGTATTTTGTTAGGGACTTAGTTGAAGGAGGAAAAGTTGTTGTTAAGAAGGTTGAAACAGCCAAGAATCCAGCTGATTTCCTCACTAAGGCCTTGCCTAGTTCAAAGTTTGAGCTATGCAAGAGTCTTATCAATATATGCTGAACATATCAGTGAAGAGTTCAGTTGCTCTCTTAAAAGCAGTGTACAAGTTGGCTGTCTTGATAAAATAGTGGAGTGAAGGAGTGATTGAGGATTGATTGAGTATGAAGTTTTAGGTGGAGAATTGTGGTGAAAACTACATACTAATGAGTGATCAATATTAGGATGAGTGAGTGTGTGTTCAAGGTTGAAACTGATGATGATGCATGAGTGAAACGGATGCAGCAACAACAGCAAGATAAAAAACACACAAAATAGCAGCAATTCAACACCGGTTGCACCAGTGGGGACCAGGGTGTTTTGTAGCCGGTGTACATGTCGCATAAGAGCTGTTTCTGGAAGGTTCCATATATGAATGGATAGCTGGCCATGCAGGGTGTGTGATGAAGTCGGTTACAACCGCCGAGATTCATTTTAACCGCTTGAGAATCCAGCTAGAAGTTGGTTACACGGATTGGTCCTGTAACTTTCTGTGCATGCATGGAGTGTATATAATGGTGTGATTAATGCATATACTCATTGTAACACGTTTTTACTCTCTCAATCAATAATAGATCTCTCTCTCACAGTGGATGTAGGCTTGTGTAAACAAGCTGAACCACTATAAACGCGTTCTTCTTCATACAATCACACACACACACACAATCTCAATATTGTTATCATATGTGATTAAATTCCTGTGTTCAATCCATTGTTTTGATTGTGCATTCAGAGATTAGTTGATAGATTACTTAGTAACATCTTCATCTTCAAGAGAATATGTCATGAAGATTTCTTCTCGAGATATTTTCAAGCACAAGTCACGTAATAAATCATGAACTACACATGCTTTCACTCCTCGACCATCTGATTTTCTCTCGACAACAATTACTAGACTCTTATCAATTAGCTCCATTAAATATTCTTCTGCTGCAATTTCTCATCTCTTCTCATTTTCTTCACGTATGAATCCTTCTGCTATCCACAATATCTTCAAACTTCTAGCATAGATTATTTGGCCTTCTTTAAACCCTACAAAGCTAAGAAAGCACGGCTTCAAATGATATGGTAGATGCTTATAACTCAACTCCAGACTTTGCCTCACTGAATTCTCTCTATCATCTTTAACATAAGACCCTAAACTTCTTTCCACTTCTTCCTAAGCACTTGTTTCCTCATCCATGGCTGAAAGGATCCCAGCAATAACAACCACCGTAAGTGGTAACCCGCAACATTTTACAGCAATTTTCTTTCCAATCGGTTGGTGCTGAAGAGGGCAAGCTTTATATTCAAATGCCTTCTTCTGTAATGACTCCCAGCATTGCTCATCTGACAAAAATAGCAGCTCTTGAATTATGCTTCTTGGTGGAGCTACATCTCTATTCCTACTTGTTAGCAATATCCTGCTTCCATTTCTACAAAGTATGTCCACCACCAATCACTCATCTACTAAGTGAGAGCTATCTAGTGGAGGTTCAACCGGATTAATAGGTTGAAAGGGTAGTTAGATATAAGGGCTCAAAGTTGGGTGATCACACTAGTTTTTCATATTCAGAGTTGACATTTTGAGCGCTACGTTTTTAAACTTTTTGTGACAGATTGAGATCAATCTGATATTGTTTGTAACTATTGAGTGATAATAAAGCTTCTTCTCCCCAAAGTGGACGTAGGTTATTCATAGCCAAACCAATATACATCTTTGTGCAGGCTTTTAATTTTTTATTCAAGTTTTATTATTTCATATGAGTATGATTTTGAGTGTTTGTGAGATCATTGAGCGTTTATCATGTCAATTGGCACTGCCTGTGGTAAACAAACACACAACAAGCATTCAAGATGAACACCATAAGATTTGATCATGTTGAAAAACTCACAGAGAAGTCAGATTACAACATGTGGAAGTTGATCATGAAGATGAAAGTTGTCCTCATGCAGCAAGGTTTGATGGATGCTCTGAAACCACCTCCACCATTGAAAATTGAAATACTCAAAGATCCTCAGGCTGCAGCAGGTGGTGTAAGAGGTCCAGTGGATGATCAGGTACTCCAAAAAAAATACTCTAATAATCTTGTGCCTAAGTGATAAAGTGCTTAGAGAAGTATCAAAGGAAACAACTGTTGTTGGTGTATGGAATAAATTGGAAGCTCTGTTTATGGTTAAATCATCTGAAAATAAATTGCATTTGAGACAAAGGCTTCATGCCTTCAAGATGACTGATGAAAGCCTCTGATAGATCAAGCTGATGAGTTCTGCAAGATCATAGATGATCTTGAAAGTGTTGATTTCAAGCTGACCAGTGAGGATAAGGCCATCATGTTGTTGTCTGCACTGCCAAGATCACAAAGGCATTTCAAAGATACTCTTCTCTATGGAGGAAAGGATGTTGTGCTGTTAGAAGATGTGCTGAAAGCACTCAGATCAAAACACCTAGAGATGGGAACTGACAACAATGAAAAGACAGGTGCAGAAGGACTCTTTGCCAAGAAAGGAAACCAAAACAAGAAAGGGAACAAGAAGGCAATGTTGATCAAAAGAAGAATGCTACAGGACAATCAACTGGAAAGAAGTGTTACTACTGTCATGAACCAGGTCACTTCAAGAAACAATGTGCAAAATGGAAGGCTAACAAGTCTAAGAAAGCTGATGCACCTGCTGGAAATCAGAGGAATCAGGTAAATCATGTTGGTGAATTATAAAATAATACTGTTATAGAAGGTATTGAAGCTCTGTCCATCACATCATTAGATGTATCTACTGAGTGGGTATTGGATTCAGTGTATACCTTCCATATGTCACCCATGAAGAATTGATTTGAAGAATTGAAGCATCAAGAAGAAGGATCAGTGCTATTAGGTAATGATCAATCTTGTAAGATTAAGGGAGCAGGATCCATCAGATTACTCATGTTTGATGGAATTCAGAGGCTTCTTAGGAATGTCAGATATGTTCCTGGATTAAAAAGGAACCTCATCTCCCTTGGGATGCTTGATTCTCAAGGATGTGATTCAAATCTGAAAGGGGAAGTTCTCACAGTGACTAAGGGTGATAAGGTAGTCATGAAGGGAACTAAGAAATCTGATTTATATTTCTTGGATGAAAGTGTTGTTTTTGGACAAGTACACAACACTGATGAGTAGGATGATGCCAAGTTATGTCATGGTATTCTGGGCCATGTTAGTGAAAGGTGGATGCAAGAACTTGCCAAGCAACAACTGATCAAGTTTAGTACAGATGATAAGATCAGGCAATGTGAATATTGCATCCTTAGTAAGTCCAAGAGACTTAAGTTTGGTGAATCAGAACATACAACCCTAGCAAGAATGACCTATGTTCATTGATTAGCCATTTTGTAGTAGGGATAACTAATTAAAATAATTTATCGAACCACAGGGAGGTCAGCACTAGAGCTTAAGCGAGATCACGTTTATCATAATTTTATAGAGATGAATCATCAATAGGTAGTTTGATCAAACAAGAAATTAAAAAGTAATAAACGCAAGTAAACAAGCAATGATCAATCTAACAAGATGGGTAGATGGAAAGTGGTTTACCAAATTAATTAAAAGTGAGATCAATAACAATTAAGAAGTGGAAATCCTAAGATAAATGCATCGAATTCATATGAATCATGGATTGAGACTAAGGGCCAACACTAAGTTCACCTAAACTCCCTCTCGAGATGGATAGGATATGATTATCAAATAGCTCAAAGAGTTGGTTCTCACTCAAACAATTCCAACTAGGTACTAAGCTTGAAATGAGAGTCTCTTCTCACGATTAATCAACCTCTCGATCAAACCAATCATGTGTTCTATCAAAGGGTTCTAAATTCTAAAGAAATTCTCAATCTCTTTACAATTTATAATGCACATGAAGTGTATGATGAAATGATTCACTCAATTATCCTAATCACATAATTGATTTCTCAATCTAATTACATATTTAGAACAACTAAACACACAAATCATCAATACAAATCAAGCAATTAATAATCAATGATAGAAAATCATAGATCCAATCAACATATGGATTCAATTACACAAATCCTAAAATTATCCAACAACTCACATGTTGCTAATCTCACAAGGGAGATTAGCTTACCATATTCAAAAGGAAATTAACATAGACATTAAGATCCTTACAAAACATGATGAAACTATAAGGTTTAACTACAAAGTATGGATGAAAACTCCCTTGAAGTGCTTCAATGGTGATCTCCTTCCTTCCCTTGTAATTCTCCTCTCTTCCTTGCTTCTTTTGATCAATTGGATGATGGTTTTGATGGTGGGATAAAGGTAGATGATATGGATGAAGGATGGATGAAGGTGATGGTGTGAAATGGAAGAAATGGTGTGTGAGGTGTGTGTGAAAGTGTGGATTCGGATCTGATCTTCAAATATTGAATAAATGGGTATTTATACCCCTTGGGAAGCTTCTAGAAGGATTCTGATTTTTAACAGAATTTGTACCAACACGGCTCGTGTGTTGCTACACAGCTCGTGTTGCTGCCGGCGACATGGCTCGTGTTCTGCACACGGCCACATGGTGGCCGTGTTTGTGTTTCTGATGCTCGCGCAAGGCCTTTCAGGATAGGGCCATGCGCGGTACATGGGCCTTGTGTTGTACTGGACACGGGGCGTGTTTCTGGACTCGGCTGGCCGTGTTTGTGTTATTTGCTTCACTGTTTTGGCTCGTTCTTCCTCGTTTTAACTCCGAATTGAGATCCGCTTTTTCCTACGTCTTCCTTATCATATGTTTACACTCATTCACACACATTTTAATAAAAACACAAAATACAACCAAATAACACATAAAATACGGATAAAATAACACGAAAATACATATAAAAATGCACTAAAATCTAGGTAAAAATATCACTCATCATTCATTCAGATCTCTGGGGGCCTTCAAAGATAATAACTAAAGGTAGAGGAAGGTACATCATGACCATAATTGATGATTATTCAAGGAAGCTATGTGTTTATGTTCTGAAAACTAAGGATGAATCATTCACTACATTCAAGATTTGGCTAGCAGAAACTGAGAATAGCGCAAGAAGTAATTTGAAGTACTTAAGGACAGATAATGGGTTGGAATTTGTATTTGAAGAGTTTAATTCATAATGCAAGGAGAGAGGTATTAAGAGACACAAGACTGTCCCTGGAACTCCTCAATAGAATGGCATTGCAAAGAGGATGAATCAGCCATTGCTTCAAAGAATCAGATGCATGCTGAGCAGTACAGGACTAAGTAAGATGTTTTGGGGAGAATTAGCTGCAACTGTAGCTTATCTGATCAACTTATGTCCTGCTACAACTCTCAACTTCAAAACTCCAGAGGAGATGTGGTCTGGTAAGGTCCCTAGTTACTCACTTCTTAGAGTTATAGGTTGTCAAGCTTATGCTCACATTAAGCAGGATAAATTAGAACCAAGAGCACTTAAATGTGTTATGATAGGTTATCCTAAGGAAGTAAAAGGGTATAAACTATGGTGTTATGAGGAGAACAGACTCATGGTCAGTAGAGATCTTGTTTTTATTGAAAACAAAATGCCACTGATCAAGGATAATCAGAGCAAACAATCTGAGCTTGAGCTGGAGTCTCAAGAAATGATCAAAGCAGGTGAAAGTGAAGATAACTCCACTGACAGATGTACATATGAAGTATTAAGGGGTCAAGGACAACCAAATACTTATCAACTTATAAGGGATACACAGAAAAGGACTATAGTGCTACCTTCAAGGTATGTACAAGCTGATATAGTGTCATTTGCACTATATACAGTAGTTGAAGTTGAAGCTTATGAACCTAGGAACTATGCTGAGGCATTGGCTAGCCAAGACAGAAATAAGCAGCTCATAGCCATGGAAGAAGAATTGTTGTCTCTGAACAAGAATGAGACGTGAAAAATAGTTGACAAGCCAAAATCTCAGAAGTTAGTTAGATGTAAGTGGATATTTAAAAGGAAACCAGCACTTGCACCTGAAGGTGGAGTAAGGTACAAAGCTAGACTAGTAGCTAGGGGTTTTTCACAGAAGGAATGGATAAATTATAATGAAATCTTCTCACCTGTGGTTAAACATTATTAAATCAGAGTGTTACTAGCAGTAGTGGCTCAATATGATCTTGAGCTTCATCAGATGGGTGTAACTGCTGCATTTTTACATGGGAAGTTGGAAAAAAGTATCTATATGAAGATACCAGAAGGTGTTAACAGTTGAGAGAGCTGATACAAAGGCCTTTCTGTTACTCAAATCACTATATGGACTGAAACAAAGTCCAAGACAGTGGTACTTGAGATTTGATGAGTACATAGTTGCAAATGGATTTCAGAGAAATCTCTATAATAGCTGAGTATACATCAAGGAAGGGAATAATTGTTACACATACTTACTACTCTATGTAAATGATATCTTGATTGCTTGTAAGAGCATACAAGGCATTGATGCAGTGAAGGAAGTACTCAAATCTGAGTTTGAAATGAAGGATCTAAGAGAAGCTTAGATGATTTTAGGTATGGAAATAAGCAGAGACAGATCAGCTGATACACTTGTATTGAAACAACAATCTTATCTTGTTAAAGTACTTAAAAGTTATAATATGGATTAGTGCAAGTCTGTTACAACACCTGTCAAGCAAGGATTAAGTCTGTCACTACTTAATGGAGCTAAATTAGACAAGGAAGTGGCTGAAATGAGCATGATTCCTTATGCAACTTCTGTGGGCAGTCTTATGTATGCTATGGTTTATAGTAGGCCTGATGTTGCTTATGTAATGAGCTTGATCAGTAGATTTTTAAGATGTCCAGGAAAAAGCAGCATTGGGAAGCAATCAAATGGGCATTGAGATATGTCAAAGAAACTGAACAAGCTGGTTTGAAATTTCAGAAACGAGAGGCAAAATCAGAAGTTATCATTGGATGTGTTGATGCTGACTTTGCAGCTAACTTGGATTCTAGGAAATCTCTTACAGGGTATGTGTTTGTATGGCACTTTAGTGAGCTGGAAAGCAAGCCATCAGTCTGTAGTGGCATTATCAACTACAGAAGTTGAGTTCATTGCATTAACTAAAGCGATCAAGGAAGGGATATGGCTTGTTGGTTTAGGGTAGGATTTGGGGGAGTATCAGGATACTGTAGTAGTGCATTTTGACAACCAAATTGCAATACATTTAGCTAAGCATCAGGAATATCATGAAAGGTCCAAACACATTGATGTTAAGCTATACTTTGTAAGAGATATGGTGGAAAGTGGTGTTGTTGCTATAAGTAAGATTGATACAGTTGTGAATCCAGCTGATGGTCTTACTTAAGCATTGCCAGCAGCAAAATTTGAGCTGTGCAAGACTTTAGTTGGTATGCATGAAGACATAAAGGTTGCTGCTCCTTAAAAGCAACAAAATGGGGAGAATGGATCAAGTTGAGCATGCATAAATCTAAGGTGGAGATTGATGACAATAGATGCATGTATGAGGGTTGATCACACGTGGATTGTGTTCATTGGAGGCTTAAGAATGATCATCATGTATTGCATGCAAGCTAGAAGCAAGTTGAAGCATTAAAACTAACTAACAACTCAATCGGTTAAAAACTGCCATATTTGAGCAAGGATGTGCAACTGGATTTGGAGCAGTTGTTGAGCAGTTAATCAAGCTACCTAGAATTGGCTATGTGGCTGCATCTCATCTACTAAATGAGGGCTATCCAGTGGAGGTTCAACCGGATTAATAGGTTGAAAGAGTAGGTAGATATAAGGGCTCAAAGTAGGGTGATCACACTAGTTTTTCATATTGAGAGTTGACAGTTTGAGTGCTGCGTTTTTAAGCTTCTTATGACAGATTGAGATCAATCTGATCTTGTTTGTAAGCATTGAGTGATAATAAAGTTTCTTATCCCTAAAGTGGACGTAGGTTATTCATAACTGAACCACTATACATCTTTGTGCAAGCTTTTAATTTTTTATTCAAGTTTTATTATTTCATGTGAGTGTGATCTTGAGTGTTTGTGAGATTATTGATCATTTATCACGTCAGTATCCATATTCCTTATTTAGTAAAAAGGTACACCACATGGGCCACCACTTCCATCTAATTCAACTATTCACTACACATTTACGCGTAAAAAATAAACGATTACCTTCTAAGTGGCCGGAGGGAGTATTATTTTATGTATAGTGGGTAGTTGTATTAGTAGTGAATGATGGGCCATACATGAGTCCTTTTACTAAAAGGGAAAAATTAAGACCTTTGAGTAGGAACTCCTAATATAGTAAAATGCGGACCTTTCGATGAGAATGAGAGAATATATAGTAGAACTGAAATACTGCGATTTTAAAAATTTACATACCACCATACCAAAATATTCAATATAATATCATACTTCACTAAAAATTTTGGTACACTTAAAATGTCAATAAATTTAATCACTAAAAATTTCGGTACACTTAAAATGTGAATAAATAAAATATTTTTCGGTATGATAAATCAACTCTATACCGCAATTTAGGTACTCTCCATGTACTTTTATCCGCTTTCTATTTTGGGGTGTCCCATGTATTTTTACCCATTCCATTTTTGGCAAAAATACATAATATTTTATTACCTATTTTTACAATCCCAACAACTTTAATTACCTTTTTACACTTTATTCATCATTCCCAATAACTTTATTCACCTTTTCTTTTTAAATTACTAATTTATCCCTACTTTTTCTTACATTATATATTAAAAAAAACATCTTAATCTCCGTGCCCGTACAAACGGGTAAAAATACCCGGGACGGAAGGAGTAATATTCCTTATACCATCCAAAAATTTTAAAAAGAAGAATTTAGTATCAGAATATAATAACAAGAGACCATTAGTTCACAACCAATTAACCATGCTCCAAGCTGAATAGCATACACACTAAATTATTTTTCACCAATATCAGTCTCATCTACTACTGATGGATTGGTGTGGTTACTAATGTAAAATATTACATAAACCTCTAGAGTAAAATTACAAAAATACTTTTCAGAATTAATGTATAATAACCTTTTTTTTAGAATGCCCGGGAACAACTTCTAGGTCAATGTTGGAGAAAATGTTGGAACCTCATGGCTATGAATTAAATATAAAGTATGGGTAAAAAGAGCTGGAGAAAATAGTTGAAAACTAGGGAGACATGAGTGAATGGAGTCACAGATAGCAGATGGATCATGACATTTATCACGATCAATTCTTTCTTTGTAAGTATCATTAACTTGTTACAAAGGAGTGATCATGATAAATGATTTTTAGTGATGATAACCCTTAGATCTTCATTTCCCATGTCCCGTTGATCTTGTTCAATTCTCCGGGCAGATTCTGTCAATGTATCCGGACACTCCCCTGACACTTGAATCGACTCAAGAGTGATGATTTCGCCGATCTCACTAGGAATATCTTTTAGACGCCAGCAATCTCTCAAGATGAGGTGTTGAAGTTTGGGGAAGTGTTGGCAGGAGGCAACATTCCATTGTGAGAGCATTACTCGTCCATCCAATCTCAGCAGCCTCAGACTTTGGAATTCACCATCTCTTGTATCCCATATTTCCTCTCCCTTCTTGCGGGGGAAATACCATTCAGTTAATTTGAGAAGTTGAAGGTTTTCCAATTTCCCAATTATTGACATCTTCTCCCAACTCAACTTCTTCGCCATAAGTTTCAGCTTCCTAATGTTTGAAGGGAATCCGAATTCCTCTAATTTACATCCTATGAATGACAATCTGAGCGAGTGAAGTTGAGTGAGGAAGCGGAGATCGAAATGTGGATTCACACTCTTCAATTTCTTCGGATTTATAAACTCGCATTTGAGTTTGCGAAGATTGGGAGAACATCTTAACAGCTCCACATCCTTTGGCTTCGTAATTTGTACAAATGAAAGATAGTGTAGACTCATATTCGTTTCGCGGCTATTCCAATCTTCACCATACCTTGCCCTGATTGCTTTAAGGTATCTCAACTTCTTCATTTTCCCAATTGATGGGGGTAGACTACATACACAATAGACAGTTAGATATTCAAGTTTAACAAGCCTATCTATCCATGTTGGCACTTCTGGGATGACCAAGAATCTTAAGTTAACCAGATACTCCATTCCAAATAAAACACAATCAGAAAGGATGTGATTGAAATGCAGGACTCTCAATAGTCTCATATCCCCAACATATAAAGATGTATACTGTGTATCGCCATAAAAAGAGCGGACATGTTGGCAAAGGCTCGGAGTGGCAGAGACGACGTTGGCTACTTGTACACGATGGCTTTTCTCAAAAACACTCAAGCATCTGAGAAAACAAAACCAAACCAAACTATGAAATAGCTCCTTAACACAGATTATAAATTAAGTGGGATGTTCAACTTACCCGTTCTTTGAAAATTTAATGAAGTTTTCTTCTCCAGATATTTTCAAGCACAAGTCACGCAACAAATCATGAACAACACATGCTTTCACTCCTTCACCATCTGATCTTCTCTCCACAACAATTACTAGACTCTTATCAATTAGCTCCATTAAATATTCTTCTGCTGCACTTTCGATCTCATTTTCTTTACGTATGAATCCTTCTGCTATCCACAATCTCTTCAACCTTCCAGTATAGATTGTCTTGTCTTCTTTAAACTCTCCAAAGCTAAGAAAGCACGGCTTCAAATGATCAGGCAGATGCTTATAACTCAACTCCAGAATTTGCCTCACTAAATTCTCTCTATCATCTTTAACATAACACCCTAAACTTCTTTCCACTTCTTCCCAACCACTTATTTCCTCATCCATGCCTGAAAGGATCCCAGCAATAACAACCACCGTAAGTGGTAACCCACAACATTTCGCAGCAATTTTCTTTCCAATCGCTTGGAGCTGAGGAGCGCATGCTTGATCATATCCGAACACCTTCTTCTCTAATAACTCCCAGCATTGCTCACCAGACAAAAATGGCAGCTCATGAATTACGCTTCTCGGTGGAGCTACATCTTTATTCCTACTTGTTAGCAATATCCTGCTCCCATTTCCATCATCAGGGAAACATCTCTGTAACTCATACCATACATTTGAATCCCATACGTCATCCATTGTAACAAGGTATCTCCTTCCCTTCAATGTTTTGTAAATGTGCTCTTCTAATATCATTTCTTCCATTTTCAAAATCACATCTTTCCCAAGCTCACTATTTACATGAATCAAAATGTCACATAATATACTTCGTCTGTCATACGATTGTGAAATTGTGCACCATGAGAGTCTGTCAAACCTATAACTAACCAAGGGAAGATTATACAGTTTCTTTGCTAAAGTAGTCTTACCAAGTCCAGGCATCCCCCAGATTAGAATGACTTGCAAGCTCTCTGTCCCTCCTCCGACCAGCTGATCCAAAATATCCCTTTCATTATCCTCAAAACCAACGAATACATTGCAGGCTTCACTGCTTTTTTTATCTTGTAATGGGGGCTGCATACTCAGTTTTAATCCTCCAAATTTGTATCTGTCTGCAATTGTTCCTTGGAGCTCCTTGCTTGTAACCTCAATGTTGTGGGTGAGATAGGTGAGTCTCTTGACTACATACCAGAGAGGAGCATCTCCCACTAAAAGTGCTGAAATGAGATATTCAGCTTGATGTGCCACATCTCCAACGCGCATCAGAGGCTCTCTCAGCTCTCCAATTTCAGAAAGCTTTGGCGATCTGATTGAAGGATGCAGAAACTGTAGCCCTTGATGGAGAAGGTTGATTTGGTCCTTCACATTAGCAATTCGATTATCCTCTTGTTTCAACAGATCTTGTAGATCGTCAACAAGAGAATCAAGAATGAGGAAGGTGTTGACAGTAGAAGTCCTTGGGGTTGTGTAAGCTGGTGTGATGATATCAGAGGAGTTGAGATTAGCTTTCAAGAGGAGGATGCTGCGTAAAACAGCATCAAGCCCCTCTTCCATTTCTCGAAACCCAACATCTCGAACAGTTGAGAACAACAAGTAATGGAGAAAACATCCAGCTTGACTGGCGACGAATTCAAACTCTGCCATAAGATTGTTGAACTCAGCATCGTTGGTGTCAGGCAGCAGCCATGATATGTCACCAAGAATGGTGAGAAGAAACCTCAGCTCCTTCTCAAGAATCTCAAATCGAACATCACTACTTTTGTGGTAGAGCAACTGAACAAGGAAACTGAGAAAAGGTTGGAGGAGTTGGGAGTTGGTGATGCAGATCTGGTTTTCGTCGTTTAGCTTAGGCAGCAGGAACACCTGCTGAAGTTGTTGCTTGAAAGAGGCCACTATCTTGGGATTCATCTTCCACCAATCATCAGGCAGATTCAGATTCTGCAAGTCGTTGGACATCTTGGAAAGATCAGACAAGTAGCGTCTGATCGTTGAAGCCTGGAATTCGTTGATCAGGACATATTCTTCCTCCAATTTGCTAATCTTTTTGGAAAGTGCTTTTAACATGGCGGATCAACAGACTTGGTTTGCAAATGTGAATGAAAATCTGAAGATACTTACCAAGAAAGAAGACGATGGCAGCTACTCAAATGGGAGATTATTAACTTGTTCATCATTAAATTTTGACTAGTCACGTATAAAAAATTAAATCTAAAAAAATAAAATATGAATTGGAAGACTAGGTATCACCTGCAATATAAAAATGACAACTCTTAAAGTTGCAAATATTATACTGTTGAAAAGTCTTCTGGAATATTATTTTCCAAAAATAACTAAGATGTTGTGATTGGTCCATAAAAGAATAAGTAATATTCAGATTTCAAAGGAATCTTAATTATTTTTTCCAAATGGGCCAAGTTATTACACCTCATCCCAGAATTTTTTTCACATTTCTTTTATAAATTACAAAAAAAAGTGTGCAAAAAATTTTGGGACGGAGGGTATATAGCTGGATTTCTGGAAAAACTATCATAAACTAACTAATTAGCATTTATATCTTCCACTAGGAGTAAAATTAAAAAATCAAGAAACTGCAAGTTGTTCGAAGAGGATAAAAATGTAATCACACAACAAAACAAATTTAAGTAAATCTCCAACGTGGACAATATTGACAACTCTTTAACCATCAATGAATCTGACTTGGGGTGTCAAACTTATTCTCTATTCATGCTGCTATGTGAGTGATCCATTCTATTTTATAGATTAATTTTTAAATGTTATGGCTTAAATTAAATATATAATTATTTCAAATTTAGGAAATGTTTTTGTAAAAACATTATAATTTTAAAGACACTCTTTTGCGAGATAAATTATTTGTGAGACAAGTCAACCTATTATTAAAGTATGCTTATTGTACCGATATATGAAATATGCTTATTTATACTTAAAGTATGTTAATAATAATATAATACGTTAAAATCATATGTTAATGCATAATCCAGCATGCTTTAGAAAATAAACTTTTACAACTATTAAACATACTTTATCTATACAATAAACATAATTTATTGATGGATCGACCAGTCTCATAAGAGACTTTATCATAATTTTATTATTTTATATATTAATTTTTGAATATTTAAATTTAAATATAATTTTTTTATGGGTGAAATTTGTCAAAAATATAATTTGGTGTTTTTTTTTCCAAAATTTAAAAAGTTGGGACTATATCGCAACTTAAATTAAGGTTTGGTTTTTCATGCTATTAATTAAAGATGACATGAAAGTTGACGTGCCAAAAATCAGTCATGTCAGCAGTTGGTCAACATTGACTTCTCAATGGGTGTGATTCGCAACTAACTTCAAAAGTGGAGGTTTTTTTTGCTAAATCTTAAAGGTTTAGACTAAATTACAAATGAAGTAAATGTTGAAATTTTTTTTCGCAATTAAACCTTATATAAATTGTTTAATAACGAAAATTATTATAAAGGGAATTTGATTTCGTTTTTGCATTCTGTTGGTAAAATGTGATTTTTTTAGTGTTAGGTATGCGTTAAATGATTTACCAACCAAGACAACTTAACTAATTCAGTTGTTTAGAAATACAAATTATATCATGTTAAAAAAGAAAATATATCAATTCAAGAAGATCAACACAGAGTCATATTGAAATTATATTTGATTTAACAAACCAATCATTGAAATAAACATTAGACCACATCTCATCAACTCCATTGTTTACTTTGCAGCCTTCAACAAATTTTCAAAGTCCAAGTTGACTACCTAAAGATTATTGGCGTTTTCGGGATAGAACTTTTGTAACAGCTTCCTCAATCATAGAACTTGAGGTACAAACACAGATGGATCAATCCAAAACGGCTCTACAGACATCCATGTATCGATCACTGTAAGATTATAGACCATTAACTACTTACAAAGAACTAATTAATCTAAGTAGTGATGACAACCTTTAAATCTTTATTTCCAATGTCACGTTGGTCTTGTTCAACTGTTCGGGCAGATTGCCTATGTGTATCCAACACAGCTCGTGTGTTGCTACACGGCTCGTGTTGCTGCCGGCGACACAGCTCGTGTTCTGCACACGGCCACAGGGTACACCATAGCACAAAGTCGTGGATTGATCACGGAGGCGCGTTGGGCAGAGACGTGGTCTTACCGATGCTGGAGTAGTAGGTGGGGCCGGAGGGCAGCATTTGAAAATTCCAGCAAGTAGGAAAAGTAACATTTGCCAGCTTGTACGATAGCTGGAAAGTAAGGAGGAAAAGCTGGGGAGCAGCCTAAACAAGTGATTATCACCAATAATGCAACCAACCAAGAGGAAAGAAAGAAATCTGCTCCAAAAAGAGGCAGGAAAGCACGAAATGCAGCATGTGGGACCAGTGTCAATAAATGCTAAGTGTAAAGAACGGGACCACTGGTAAAGTTATCGGAATCTGCTGCCTAATAAAATAGAATAAACCGAGGGCATTGCCATTAATAAATACGTAATGATATTTTAGAGAATTAAGAGAGTGAAAAGAAGTGAACAACAAAAAATTGACATTGGTAAGAAGTGAACAACATAACACAACATTCAGAGAGTTGATTTTCTCTATAATTGCATAAGACATATAAGAATCATATTAATCAGCTGATTAGCGCATGATAGAACACTCGAAAACTTTGTTTAATGAAGAAGATTGGTGGCTTTTTTTATGTTTTAACTTCTCTGGATATGGTAGTATCTTTAAGAATCATATTAATGAGCTGATTAGCGCATGATAGACCACTCGAAAACTTTGTTTAATGAACAAGATTGGTAGCTTTTTTTATGTTTTAACTTCTCTGGATATGGTAGTATCTTTAACTTTTGAGACATTGCCTTTGGCTTCATGTTTGATCCCTATTGTTCCATAGGGACAATTTGGTGGTTCCAATAGAGGAGGTTGAAGTTGATCATCATTAATCAGAAAAATTTCTTCAAACTGAGTGCATCTACTCTGCCTCACCACTTAATATTGCACCTTTTGCAAATTTCTTGCTCTCATGATCCATAGATGGCTGCGTGTAAATTTTTGGTTTTCTTGCTATGTTCCCAGGCTCCAGTTGGTTGATCACTGCTTCTCTATCCATAGGGTATGAATTTTTATTCTCCTTTTTTATTTTTTTGCTCTTAGCCAATCGATGGATTCTTCAATATTCGTTAATGCACCAATCGATGGTTTGGGATACATAAGATACCGGCCTAACGTGAATAGTTAAAAATTGATAATAACTTAAGAAAGTTAAATAGAACTCATAATAGTTTGTGGGGCATGTCACAAACAATTCTTTCCTCTTTCAATCTCTTTTAATTTCATGGGCCAATCAACACAGAGTCATATTGAAATTATATTTGATTTAACAAACCAATCATCGAAATAAACATTAGACCACATCTCATCAACTCCATTGTTTATTTTGCAGCCCTTCAACAAATTTTCAAAGTCCAAGTTGGCTACCTAAAGATTATTGGCGTTTCCGGGATAGAACTTTTGTAACAGCTTCCTCAATCATAGAACTTGAGGTACAAACAAAGATGGATCAATCTAAAACGGCTCTACAGACATCCATGTATCGATCACTGCAAGATTATAGACCATTAACTACTTACTAAGAACTAATTAATCTAAGTAGTGATGACAACCTTTAAATCTTTATTTCCAATGTCACGTTGGTCTTGTTCAACTGTTCGGGCAGATTGCCAATGTGTATCCTAAGAGTGCATTAGAATTTAGATATTAGGACTACTAGGCTATGAAAATCGGCTAGAAATCATACAACTTAGATTTCGTGATTTCAAGAGGTACTCCCTCACTTTGCTACTCAATTCACAAACATGTAACAATTACGGATTACAAGTTGTAAAATAGCTAGTGAAATATCAAGACGGTTAATCAAAGAGGTTATGAAAGACATTACTAAATATAAGGCTGATAAAGATAGAACAAAAAAGAAATCCAAAAGAGACAAGCAAGGGTATACGATCAGATTATGACGGTCTCTATTGAAAGAAGGAACAAAGAAGAACGCAAACTGCTCCAATGGGAAGCACAAAGTCGTGGATTGATCATGGAGGCGCGTTGATCAGAGACGTGGTCTTACCGATGCTGGAGTAGTAGGTGGGGCATTTGAAAATTCCAGCAAGTAGGAAATGTAACATTTGCCAGTTTGTACGATAGCTGGAAAGTAAGGAGGAAAAGCTGAGGAGCAGCCTAAACAAGTGACTATCACCAATAATGCAACCAGCTAAGAGGAAAGAAAGAAATCTGCTCCAAAAAGAGGCAGGAAAGCACGAAATGCCAGCATGTGGGACCAGTGTCAATAAATGCTAAGTGTAAAGAACGGGACCACTGGTAAAGTTATCGGAATCTGCTTCCTAATAAAATAGAATACGTAAGATGCTCAAAACTTCAGATGCATTGCTTAATTATGTAAGATAAGAACCAGCTTTATAAAGAAAAATATACAATCGAAATATTTTCAGATGCAGATTCTAAAAAATAATTATTTTTTTATACGTTAAAGCTTTGATTTGTCCAAAATATTTTTGATAAGTTAATAATTTCACGGTGATACTAATGTTAAGTCATATTTGTTATCATCTTACTTTGTGTCTAATAAACTCAACTAATTTTTCTCTAGGGCTGGTATACATTGTTTCGTCAATGGAAGTGGTATTCTCTGCTTATATTCATGGTTGTGTCTGTTTACATATTGTCAAGGAAGCAATTGTTGCTGGTGTGGATGGGTATGATGCAGATATTAAGAGGCCAGTTAGAAAAGCTACATTGGGTTTTCGTTTGATTATGTTCCACAACAATTAACAATTGGGGAGGTGGCCAAGTTGGTCAGCGATTACCTTTTAAGTGAAAATTATTGAAAATTAATTATTCATGTTTAAATTTTTCTATGTTAAATCCAACTATTTATGATTTAATGCATTCTTGAGTTTGTATTATATTCTTAGCATATAATTTTAAATTATAGAATTCACGTATAAGTTTATACCTACATTTCATAATTCATTTAATAGTGAAACCAATGGTATATGAACTATTGCCACCTAAATATGTAATAACTCTTGCCAGAGGTTTAGAATGGAAAAAGAGACAACAAACAAAGAATAATCCCTTATATACTCTCATTATCACTTATGACATTCCTTGAAGTAATTGTACACAAATGATACAGCTCAAAAGCCAATCTCAACTTATTAAAGGAGAAATTTTCAGATAAGGTTATTCAAATATATGCTCTTGAAGCCACTAAAAAAGGCACAAACATTAGAACCTTTCTTACAACAATTTATACAGAGAATTACTGGTGAAAATTACATAACTTGAAAAAATATTAAGAAAAAGTACTTCAGAGATTGACAAAAAAAAATATAATATCAATCATATTTTGTGAAGTAAGCAATCTAAGACATGAGTTCAAAAACAACAATCTACTCAATCATATACTCAAACCTAGGCATTACCAAATGTGAGACATGAATCTGTATGCATCCATTAGAAATTCGTCCTGACTTACCAAATCCTTGCCAATCATAATCATAAAATTGAACATAAGTAATTTTCAATAGAAAATTATATCAAATTACATTCTCAATCATACTTCGACATTCGAAAAACTCATGTTCGAAACAATGCAAATAAGTAGGCAGTAATTGCAAATAACAACTCTCTAACTATTGAATCAACGTATATATACCAGCTATGGCTTCACAAGATAATCCTAAAAAAAGCAAGCAATCGGTATAACCAGAACGAATTTTCAGAATCATTTGTAGTTTTAATAATATATGGAGAGTCGGAAGAAGAATAAAATTGGAATTACATCAAAATGTCAATATCATCAAATACTCATGTTGTTGAAAAATAAAAGACTTATCAATCAAATTTACCCGATAAGTATGAATATACTATTGCACTTTATACTTCATAATATGGTTAAATAATGAGCATTAAAGACAACCATTGATAACAGGTAAAGAAAGTTATCTTTCAATGACATATTTTCTAAGATAGCTTATTTCCTATTTCACCTTATATCTCAAATATTTATGGATTCTTAACAGATGTCATTGGCACATGTTATACCCTCAACATGAAGTTAAGTCACCCATATAAGAGAGGCTACATATTTTGGAATAGAACTCTTTAAATCCAATTGTTTATGATTTGATGCATTCTTGGGACGGTTGGATCAATATAGGTGAACTTTTAACTTTTCAGTTAATAATAATACAAATAAATTCATGAGCATAAAGGAAAAATTAATAATACAAATAAATTCATGAACACAAATAAATTTAAAAAAATATTACATTACTGACATTAAAAGTTTCTCAAATACTCCCTCCATCCCACTTCAACTTCACACTTTTCGTTTTGATGTCCCAAATTCAAATCACACTTTCATAAAAAGAAAAAAACTAATTAATATCTCTCAAACATACTTTAGTTTCAAATTTATCATCATCTTTTTAAGATACATAATATACTTTATTATTTAATTATTATAAAAAAATATCATACTACCCTCAAAAATAAGTTAAAAGTGACTTTTCTTAAATTCCATATCTAAAATTTAAATAAATATAAAGATAAATTTAGGTCGAAGGGAGTACAATGCAACCGAATAAAAAAATACAAACAATACGTAACATACACTACAAAAATATTGTTCGACAGTGATAGATTTTTGTGACGAAAAATTTGCCGTCACAATTGTGACAGACTTCATGACGGCAATTTGAAAATAGTGACGGCTAATAGTTGACCGTTTAAAATTTCTTCGATTTTTGTGACGGAAAATTTGCCGTCACAATTGTGACAGACTTTATGACGACATTTTGTAAATAGTGACGGATAATAGTTGACCGTTTAAATTTCGTCATTCCCAATATTTGTGACGGCATTTGTGACGGAAAAATTTATGACGGGCTTTTTTCTGTTACAAAATTTGAGAAAGAAATCTGCTCCAAAAAGAGGCAGGAAAGCACGAAATGCAGCATGTGGGACCAGTGTCAATAAATGGTAAGTGTAAAGAACGGGACCACTGGTAAAGTTATCGGAATCTGCTGCCTAATAAAATAGAATAAACCGAGGGCATTGCCATTAATAAATACGTAATGATATTTTAGAGAATTAAGAGAGTGAAAAGAAGTGAACAACAAAAAATTGACATTGGTAAGAAGTGAACAACATAACACAACATTCAGAGAGTTGATTTTCTCTATAATTGCATAAGACATATAAGAATCATATTAATCAGCTGATTAGCGTATGATAGAACACTCGAAAACTTTGTTTAATGAAGAAGATTGGTGGCTTTTTTTATGTTTTAACTTCTCTGGATATGGTAGTATCTTTAACTTTTGAGACATTGCCTTTGGCTTCATGTTTGATCCCTATTGTTCCATAGGGACAATTTGGTGGTTCCAATAGAGGAGGTTGAAGTTGATCATCATTAATCAGAAAAATTTCTTCAAACTGAGTGCATCTACTCTGCCTCACCACTTAATGTTGCACCTTTTGCAGATATCTTGCTCTCATGGTGCATAGATGGCTGTGTGTAAATTTTTGGTTTTCTTGCTATTTTCCCAGGCTCCAGTTGGTTGATCAGTGCTTCTCTATCCATAGGGTATGAATTTTTATTCTCCTTTTTCATTTTTTTGCTCTTACCCAATCGATGGATTCTTCAATATTCGTTAATCCACCAATCGATGGTTTGGGATACATAAGAGATTTAGATACCGGCCTAACATGAATAGTTAAAAATTGATAATAACTTAAGAAAGTTAAATATAACTCATAATAGTTTGTGGGGCATGTCACAAACAATTCTTTCCTCTTTTAATTTCATGGGCCAATCAACTGTTTTTGGGTCTATGCAGCAAAGTCAAAAGAGATGTCACTTTTATTTGTTTGAGTTCTGAAAGATTTTCTATTCTTCCTGAAGAAGTACACGAGGAAGTAACTTATACAGAAAATGAAACTAGATAGTCAATGCATTGTTTGTTTGGCTAATTCTGATCATCGTTTTGGAATAAGTTGGAGAGGGTTGGAGATATGGGGAAGTGGGAAGGAGAGAGGTGGAGGTGGAGGTGGAGTTGGGATTGGAGAAGAAATCTTTTTGATTGGGAACTTAATAGCTTTAATTTGTTATTATATATTCTTAACAGGTTTACGTTGAGGCAAGGAGTTGCAGACTCATGGAGATGGCGGGGAATTTCTAACGATTGCTACAATACGAGGAGTGCTTATTCAATCCTTATGCAGCTCAGTGTAATGATAGTGACTGATGAAGATATGATGCACGGATTTAAACTTATTTGGAAGACTTTTGCACCGCTAAAATTAACAGCCCACGCATGGAGAGCTCTCTGGAATAGGCTACCAACAAGAGCTAATTTGTTAAGAAGAAATTTGTTGCATTCGATGGAAGATTCAAAATGTGCACTCTGTGGAACACACCTTGAAACTGAAAGGTATGTTGATACACCCACGATTGAGAATGAAAGCAGAAATGGAAATTGATATATGGAAAACTGGAAATTACAACGAAATGAAAGATAAGCACTACTTC
Organism: Pogostemon cablin; assembly: GCA_023678885.1. Classification (NCBI taxonomy): domain Eukaryota; kingdom Viridiplantae; phylum Streptophyta; class Magnoliopsida; order Lamiales; family Lamiaceae; genus Pogostemon; species Pogostemon cablin. Next base: position 24,841,982 of record CM042975.1, read on the forward strand.
GAGCGAGTGCAACTCCTAGCTCCTAAGAGACTATCTCCACAATATTCATCTATGCCTACAACCATTTACCAAGCTATCAATAAATAGTAGTTGATGCCCCAGGGCATAGCTCAAGTGGTAGAGGGGAGGGTGGAAAGACCTTCCAGCTAAGCTTAGTTGCTGCAGGGTGGGGGTTCGAATCCTGCCTTTCTCCATCTGGGCGTGAAGACCTTTTACCAGCGCTGTGAGCTCTGTGTCTGCCATGATCGAACCTCAACGAGAGCACCAAATGATACACCCACGATTGAGAATGAAAGCAGAAATGGAAATTGATATATGGAAAACTGGAAATTACAATGAAATGAAAGATAAGCACTACTTCGAGCGAGTGCAACTCCTAGCTCCTAAGAGACTATCTCCACAATATTCATCTATGCCTACAACCATTTACCATGCTATCAATAAATAGCAGTTGATTACAACATTTACCAACCATTTGTGACTTTCTTAACATATCATAGCTTTATGTATGCTCCTAATTCGTAAACATATCATTATTTTAGTTATGCCTTGCATTCTCTTTGTGGAGACATTCCACTGTTGACTAATGAATGCTCTTTAAGGTATTTGTAGAGATACTCCTTGCATTCATAGTTTAACTGTTTGATGCAATGCATGAGAATGGTTTCTAGAATTGTAAACATTTTAATTAATACAAATCCATATGGTCTTATGAGAAGAACATCAATTATCATCCTCTCACATCTTATGCTGTGCCTTTTGGACTAACAACAAAATAACCAACTTGATTGATTTTTAATTATTTGCTCATTGTATTAGTTTGTGCTGCAAATTTATAATATTACCCAGTGAATACAACATTCATGTTTTTCTGGCACAATCTTGATCTTGATTATGTGATTATGATTGACAGGCATTGGGAATATGGTAAGTCAAACTCACGTATCCTATTTCACACTATTTGGAATTTTATCATAGTTCATCAAAATAAACAAATGTGTCTTAAATTTTTTAGAGATACTCAGCCTGAGTTGGTGTCTTCGAGTGTGAGGTATTACTGTTTTTGCTACTTTGAGATTTTAATGACTGTTGAAAGGGCTGTTGAATCAAATTTGATCTTTACCTTTCACTACATCTGATTAGTAATTCAAAAATATTTGAGATATTTCTAATGAAGTAACATAAGATTTGTATATAAGTTGAATTGATCGTTATCTTTACCTTTCACTATGCCCAATTAGTAATTCAAAATTATTTGAGATATTTCTAATTAAGTAACTTAAGATTTGTATATAATCGCTCACAATTCTTTATAGAAGCATTCTAAGATTTTTTTTTATCTAATTAAAACCAGACCCCATGTGCATTTACCTTTATCCAAAATTGTTATTGTCTTGCATTATGATATTTTAAGGATATTCCCTAAATTGGATTAGTCATGATTTCCGAATGAACTCAATCAGTTTATTGGTCTGATAATTTTTATCTTTTAAAGCTTTCTTTTATGTTAGTTCTTTGTTGTTTTCTTCTGATCTTGCTTGGGCAGCATTAAAAGTGTTACTTTGATTTGTCCAAAATATTTTTGATAAGTTAATAATTTCACGGTGATACTAATGTTGATGTAAGTCATATTTGTTATCATCTTACTTTGTGTCTAATAAACTCAACTAATTTTTCTCTAGGGCTGGTATACATTGTTTCGTCAATGGAAGTGGTATTCTCTGCTTATATTCATGGTTGTGTCTGTTTACATATTGTCAAGGAAGCAGATATTAAGAGGTCAGTTAGAAAAGCTACATTGGGTTTTCGTTTGACTAGGGAGGTTGATTATGTTCCACAACAATTAACAATTGGGGTGGTGGCACAGTTTGTCAGCGATTACCTTTTAAGTCAAAATTATTGAAAATTAATTATTCATGTTTAAATTTTTCTATGTTAAATCCAACTATTTATGATTTAATGCATTCTTGAGTTTGTATTATATTCTTAGCATATAATTTTAAATTATAGGATTCACGTATAAGTTTATACCTACATTTCATAATTCATTTAATAGTGAAACCAATGGTATATGAACTATAACCACCTAAATATGTAGAATGGAAAAAGAGACAACAAATAAAGAATAATCCCTTATATACTCTCATCATCACTTATGACATTCCTTGAAGTAATTGTACACAAATGGTATAGCTCAAAAGCCAATCTCAATTTATAAAAGGAGGAATTTTCAGATAAGATTATTCAAATATATGCTCTTGAAGCCACTAAAAAATGCACAAACATTAGAATCTTTCTTACAACAATTTATACAGAGAATTACTGGTGAAAATTACACAACTTGAAATTTATTAAGAGAAAGTACTTCAGAGATTGACAAAAAAAATATAATCAATCATATTTTGTGAAGTAAGCAATCTAAGACATGGGTTCAAAGACAACAATCTACTCAATCATATACTCAAACCTAGGCTTTACCAAATGTGAGACATGAATCTGTATGCATCCATTAGAAATTCGTCCTGACTTACCAAATCCTTGCCAATCATAATAATAAAATCGAACATGAGTAATTTTCAATAGAAAATTATATCAAATTACATTCTCAATCAAACTTCGACATTCGAAAAACTCATGTTCGAAACAATGCAAATAAGTAGGCAGTAATTGCAAATAACAACTCTCTAACTATTGAATCAACGTATATACCAGTTATGGCTTCACAAGATAATCCTAAAAAAAGCAAGCAATCGGTATAACCAGAACGAATTTTCATAATCATTTGTAGTTTTAATAATATATGGAGAGTCGGAAGAAGAATAAAATTGGAATTACATCAAAATGTCAATATCATCAAATACTAATGTTGTTGGAAAATAAAAGACTTATCAATCAAATTTACCCGATAAGTATGAATATACTATTGCACTTTATACTTCATAATATGGTTAAATAATGAGCATTAAAGACAACCATTGATAACAGATAAAGAAAGTTATCTTTCAATGACATGTTTTCTAAGATAGCTTATTTGCGATTTCACCTTATATCTCAAATATTTATGGATTCTTAACAGATGTCATTGGCACATGTTATACCCTCAACATGAAGTTAAGTCACCCATATAAGAGAGGCTACATATTTTGGAATAGAACTCTTTAAATCCAACTGTTTATGATTTAATGCATTCTTTGGACGGTTGGATCAATATAGGTGAACTTTTAACTTTTCAGTTAATAATAATACAAATAAATTCATGAGCATAAAGGAAAAATTAATAATACAAATAAATTCATGAACACAAATAAATTTAAAAAAATATTACATTACTGACATTAAAAGTTTCTCAAATACTCCCTTCATCCCACTTCAACTTCACACTTTTCGTTTTGATGTCCCAAATTCAAATCACACTTTCATAAAAAAAAAAAAAATTAATTAATATCCCTCAAACATACTTTAATTTCAAAGTTATCATCATCTTTTTAACATACATAATATACTTTATTATTTAATTATTATAAAAAAAATATCATATTACCCTCAAAAGTAAGTTAAAAGTGACTTTTCTTAAATTCCATATCTAAAATTTAAATAAATATAAAGATAAATTTAGGTCGAAGGGAGTACAATGCAACCGAATAAAAAAAATACAAACAATACGTAACATACAATACAAAAAAGTTGTTCGAGAGTGACAGATTTTTGAGACGGAAAATTTGCCGTCACAATTGTGACGGACTTCATGACGGCATTTTGAAAATAGTGACGGCTAATAGTTGAACGTTTAAAATTTCATCGATTTTTGTGACGGAAAATTTGCCGTCACAATTATGACGGACTTTATGACGGCATTTTGTAAATAGTGACGGCTAATAGTTGACCGTTTAAAATTTCATCATTCCCAATATTTGTGACGGCATTTGTGACGAAAAAATTTGTGACAGACTTTTTTCTGTCACAAAAATATTTTATTTTATTTTATTTTAATTAGTGATGGAAAAGGATCTCATTTGTGACGAACTTTGTCCGTCACAAACTTTGTGATGGACTTTGTGACTGACTTAGTCCGTCACAAATTACAGTTTTAAAAAAATTATTAAAATTATACTTGCTCGTTACACATGTATATTATTATGCTATTTAATTTAATTATATAAAAGAAAATGTTAAACTTACATATTTTTTTAAGAAATTATTATTTTTTAATATGTATTGTGAATTTATTTAAACTTAAATAATTGAATATATTGTATTGTTGTGTATAATAATATTAATTTTAAAATCAAAATTGTATAAGAACAGAGTTACTTCTTTTTTTAAAAAAATATTATTTTTTAATATTTATTGTGAATTTATTTAAACTTAAATAATTGAATATATTGTGTTGTACATAGTAATAATAATTTTAAAATCTTTGCCAAATAATAAAAATATATAATTAAAAATATGATTGACTTAATTATCTATTTCCAATAAAAAAATATAATTAAAGGTGGTATTTATTTGAAGATGTACATGAATAATAATATTAATAAATTGGATATATTTTATTATTGATTATTTCCTTAATCAATCAAAAAAATATGATTAAAGGTAATTTTAATTTATTGTATGATTTAATATACATGATGATGATAATAATAAATAAATAAATAAATAAAATTAGAAAGATTATATATGTAATATTAAAACAAAAAAATAAAAAACATATGAAATTTAACCATGTTGCGACACCTCATATTTTTAAAAAGTTATTTGTAACAGTGTATTCATTATTAGTATATATATATATATATATATATATATATATATATATATATATATATATATATAAAGGAAAGTTGATGATTGAATTTAAAAAAAAAATAGTGTATTTAATTGATAAAAATAAAGTATATTGTGATTGAATTAAGAAAAATATAGAGATGATGTATTTTCTTATAAGAGAATTAAATTGAAAATTCATAAGAATGTTATTTATTTTAATGCAAATTAACCTATTTTTCATCTATAAATAAATAATATATTTAGATATTATTTATAGATTGAGAGTTTAAAATTTATAAGGATTTTTTAATTTAATTACAAAAATTTTATATTTCTCTTAAATAAATAATAAAATAAATAAATAATATTTTAATAATTATTAGTCATATTAATATATATTACATTAATCAATATTACCACCATATTTATTTTGAAAGTTGGTTGATGTTATTTTAATACAAATTAATTGAATATATACAATATTTATTAAAGACTAATATTAAACACATCTAGCCAAATTAATTCAACACTTGGTCACATGCACTCTTGCTTGGCACCCACCTAGGTTCAAACTCGGTTGGGAGCCAATCTACACAATTAATTTCTGAAGGAGGTATAAGGGGTAGAAATGTAATAAAATATAAATGGGCTAGCGTTAGTCGGTCCGGTTGAGGCCGTCAAGCACTCACATGAGCAACAAGTTTCGATTCTTGCCTAATCAAATCTGTCACAAATATTAGTTAAAAGAAACCGTCACAAATTCCGCCACTAATGATTTTCCGTCACTAATTATGACGGGACCGTCACAAACACTTTGTGATGCATGTTCGGGTGACGGGCGCTTTCCCGTCATAAAATCCGTCACTGTCGGCTAGTTTTTTTGTAGTGATAATTCAATTAACATTATTATAAATTTTATACTAAAGAGAAATTTTTTTCCAACTATTTTTTATTAATATTTTTTTATCATATATTAAATAGTATAAGATATTTTAAAATACACCTACCTATGCAACGCACACTGAATTTCTTTGTCAGTTTTAGTCCTCCCAATTTGTATCTGTCTGCAATTCTTCCTTGGAGCTCCTTGCTCGTAACCTCAATGTTGTGGGTGAGATAAGTGAGCCTCTTGGCGACATACCAGAGAGGAGCATCTCCAAGAGGTGGAGTTGAGAGTAGCATTCAAGAGGTGGATGCTGCAAAAAACAGAATCAAGCCCCTCTTCCTTTTCTCGAAACCCGACATCTCGAACTTTTGAGAACAACAAGGAATGGAGAAAATATCCAGCTTGATTGGCCACTGATTCCAACTCTGCCATCAGATTATTGAACTCAAGGCAGTCAGAGTCAGACAGCAGCCATGGTATGTCCCCAAGAATGGTGAGAAGAAACCTCAGCTCCTTTTCAAGATTCTCAATCCGAACAAGTATGGAATCTCTACTTTTGTGGTACAGCAACTGAACAAGGAAACTGAGAAAAGCTTGGAGGAGTTGGCTCTTGCCGATGGAGATTTGATTTTTGTTTTTATCTATCTCGGGCACTAGAAACACCTGCTGATGTTTTTGTTTGAAAGAAGCCACTTTCTTGGGATTCTGCTTCCACCAATCATCAGGCAGTCTCGGCAAGTAGTACGACATCAAGGAATGATTCCAGATGTAGCCTCCGATCGTTGAAGCATGCAATTTGTTTAGGACATATATTTCTTCCTCCATTTTGGTGTTAAAAAGGATGCTAATTCAGACAAAGAAACTGAGTTTGCAATCGTGAATGAGTGGTTGCAGATGAAATCCATTAAATTAATGAACTTGGGCTCTTCATTTCTCATATCCTCCTGTTCTTGTTTCATTCTCTTAGCCGACGAGCTCCTGACGCTTTAATCAACTCAAGTGTTGTGATTTCACCGATTTCACTTGGAATCTCAAGCAGTTTGGAGCAATTATTTAAAATCAACTGTTGAAGCTTGGGAAAGTGTTGGTTAGAGGTGACATTCCATTGACGCAGAGTTATAATGTCCAATCTCAACAACTTGAGCTTCTGGAATTCACCCTCTCTTGTATCCCATGTTTCTCCCTCAAATGCACGATGGTATAATTTGAGAACCTCAAGCTTTTCCAATCTCCCAATTGCTGACATCTTCTCCCAACTCAACCTTGACCCATCAAGTGTCAGCTTTCGCATGTTTAAGGGGAATTCAAAGTCCTCTAATTTACATGCATAGAAACTCAAGGAGAGTGAGTGGAGTTTGGTGAGAAAGGTGAGACAAGATATTCTAGATTTACAAGTTCTTGTATCCTTGGAATAACCAAGAATCTCAAGTTAACTAGATACTCTATTCCAAATAAATCACAATTTCTTGAAATGTAACTGAAATGCAGGACTCTCAATAATGTCATCATAAAAAGAGCAAACATGTTGGAAAACACTCCAAGTTGTCAACTTCCCAAACACTCGTATGTGTTGACATTTTTCCATTGCAGTGTGGCACCTAAAAAGGACAAAAAGAAAGAAATTAACCAAACTATGAATTCTAGCTTAATATAGCTATATAACATTTACAGATTCAAGGTGGTGTAGTATGTACATAAATCTTATTTCTTTGCACTTTTTCAAGCACAAGTCCCGCAACAAATCATTTTCTATATAAGAAGCTAAACTTCCTCCCACTTCTTCCCATGCACCTTCTTCCTCAGCCACAGTTGAAAGAAATCCAGCGATTACAATTACTGTAAGTGGTAGTCCACCACATTTGGCAGCAATTTTCGTTCCTACCGTTTGCAGCTGAGGAGGGCAGGTCCTTCTTCTGTAATAGCTCCCAACATTGCTCGTTTGACAAAAATGCCAGCTTGTGAATTATGCTATTAGGTGGAGCCACATCTTTATTCCTATCTAGGGCATGATTGTATAGTTTCTTGGCTAGAGTCGTCTTACCAAGTCCAGGCATCCCGAAGATTGAAATCACCTGCAGGCTAATCGTTCCTTCTCCAAAATATCTATTGTTTTGTCATCAAGACCAACAGTTACCTCATTCATGAAATCATTCTTTCTCTCATTCTGTAATTTGGACTGTGGAGTTTGATGCTTTGTCCCTTTTAAGGCTCCAAAGTTGTACGTCTCTGTTATTACTTGGAGCTCTGTTATGACAAGGTGAATCTTGTGAATGAGTTCTGTGAGCCTATTGATTACGTAGCAGAGAGGAGCATCTCCAGCCAAAAATGCTGTAGTAATAAGATACTCAACTTGATGTGCTATATCACCTGTGCGCATCAGAGGCTCTTTTAGTTCTTCAATTTCAGAAGTATGAGGCGTTCGAATGTCATTGATAGAAGAACACAAACGTGGAACCCCCTGATGGAGAAGGTTGATTTGATCCTTCACAAGACCAGCCCGATCATCCTCCCATTTCGATAGATCTTCAAGATGAGCAGCCAGAGAATCAAGAAAGATGAAGGAGTTGACTATGGAAGTCTTTGGAGTTGAATCAGATGGTATGGTGATATGAGATGACTCAAGCTTAGCTATCAAGAGGCCATTATGGTTTAGAACAGCAGCTAGCCCATCCTCAATTTCTTCACACACTTTATCAGTAGAGAGGAAAAAGGAATGGAGAAAAGAGCCAGCTTGATTGGCCACTGCTTCAAACTCTGCCATGAGATCCTGGAATTGAGGTTAATCAGTGGTGTCACCCAGCATCCAGCATATGTCCCCAAGAATGGTGAGAAGAAAACTGAGGTCCTTCTCAAGATTCTTTACAAGGGGGTGTGTTTTATGGTGGAGTGATTGAAGAAGGAAACTGAGATAGATTTCCAAGATTTGACACTTGTTGATGGGGTATCCCTGAAGCCTCTTCACTATGGACTCCATTAACATGTCCTTAAAGCTGTTGGAGTTGAACACACAGTCATATTCATAGTCATAGTCATAGTCTTCCCTGGCCATTAGCTTAGCAAAATGGAAGATTAAGATCAAGAAATTGGTGGGTTTAATTTGGAACAGGCAGGGATGAATGAAAAGTTGCAGATACCTCCAAACGACCAAGGACAACAAACCACCTTTGTTAATTAATGTGAAATTATGCATTTATATTACCACTTACTATATCAATAATTGCTCTACCTAAAAATGAGAGCCTCACATATTTTCTTAATCTCAAAATACTAATTTAATTTTTCGTTATTCATTTCCATCTAGGGATAGCGAAGGTGCCTACCCGAACTCTACTGAAATGGGTATGAATAGTCCTAATAGAGTTTGAGACGCACATGAGTACGGGTTGCGGATAACCTTTGATATACTTTAAAATTTATTTATTATGGACAACATATTTGTGTTTAGTTATGTGAACCATGTTCTATAATAATATTTATTCTTAAAATTTTAAAAATATTTAAAAATATAATTACTTCTATAATTTATTTATTATATAAAAAGATTGTATTTTGTATAGTAATTGCATAAGTTTTCTTGAGCCGGAGGAAGCATAACTCTATTGATTGAGGGGTGGAAAAGAAACTTTTAAGCTGAAACAACCAACTATCAAAACTATGGTAAGACAACGATGAATACCTGTTGTCATAACCTCCATTGTTAATCCGGCAGTTGTTAAAGCTTCTAACTTTTATCAAATGTCGTTGAACCGTTGTCGTAGCACATCTTTAACAACGGGATATCCCGTTTGTTGTAGATCCAAATTTTCTTTGTTAAAACTGGTGTTGGTAACCAAAATACGTTTTAACAACAGGAAATTCCCGTTGTCATAGCTCTCTACGACAATGGATAATCCTCGTTGTCATAGCCTTAAAGCTCCGTTGTCAATTTGAGAGTTGATAAAGGTTCCCACTTATAACAAAGGTACTAGAACCATTGTCATAGCAATTCTTTCACAATGAAGTATCCCCGTTGTTGTTAAATACTACCCCTTGTTGTATCTTACTACGACAAAGGGATTCCATGTTGTTAATCTAGCAGTCGTTAAAGGTTCCACACTTTTAACAACGGTGTTCGAACCGTTGTTGTAGCTTATCTTTAACAACGATGAAACCCCGTTGTCCTAGGCAATTACTCCGTTGTTGTTTGGGTAGTTATTAAAGCAAGCTCATTTTAACCACATAGAATCACTGTTGTCATAGCCTTCTTTTACAACGGTGTATCCCCGTGGTCATAAGTAGTATTCCCATTGTTGTTTGAGGTGGTGTTAAAATATACAACTTTTAACTACAGGTAATCCCCATTGTTGTAGCCATTTAAACCTCTTTTTTTTCACATGCTCAAAAATTTAAATAAAAATACAAAAATCATAATATATTATTGAAAAAATCATCACGAATCCAAAGCATCATTATGCATTAAAAATTAACAAAAAAAATCTCTAATGTATTCTCCAAAACATAACAACTGAACCAATATCATGTTACTGCAACTATTTCTCATGAGTCTCACACAAATAATCTAATAGCAATGCATTATAACAAAATCTATCACAGTCTTGTACTCCTAAATGTATTCTTCATATTTGGCTTTGCTAGAAATTATAATGAGAATATACCAATTTCTAGTCTCCACCTTTCTTCTTCTATGTCATTGAAGTTTTTAACCACACTCATAATTAACCTACAAAAATTCATTATAAACATGTAAGTAAATTAGTGGAATAAAAGAGTAGTATGTGCACACACACGTGCACATGGGTGATTTTAATATTGGAGATAGATATTGCAGGAAAATCTAACAAAGGAAAGCACAAATAGAATATAGAGGAAGCTTTATGCAAAAATAACTTGATAAGAATCTTCAGATGTGCTATATTAGTAAATAAAAAGTTCACCTGATATATTCTATTTACAATATCTCCCGGTAGAACTGACATTAGAAATTTAGAGACAATTTTGCTAATGAGCTTTTACGACCATTGAACGGGTCATTCAGATCCTATTTAATATCAAATTTCAAAATGATTTTGCAAAAAAATCAACATTACAAATGTTAGGTATGAGTTGATTGACAGCCAAGATAAAGGTTTGTTCCTAGGACTTAATAACCACATAGCTGGAAACTATTCTATAACCCCCCTCCCCCACCCCCCGGTTGATTATGAAAGTTATTGGAAATGTAAGCATTTGGAATTCCAAATCTTTATACTCATTTCACAGTTCCAGAAATTTGACAAGTGACCTTCTTGCAAAATACATAACAAACTGTAAGTGTATATTCATGCAGATTGCTATAGCTATGAACCAACAAGACATAACAAGTCTTAGAACTTTAAATTAACATATATTGGTGATAAAGCAGCTCGCTTTCTTGTTTTGAAAAGCAGAACAATAATATAGAAGTAACAACAATTAAATGAAGGGCGATGAGTAGTTATTCTATTGGGAAATGATCGAGCTATCAAGACTGAAGTTATTGGATGGAACAATCAAACTATTGACAAATGTAAGATATGCACTAGGTTTAAGGAAAACTTTATATCATTGGGTATGTTGGATACTTAAGGATACACATTTTTCAGTTAAAAGGTGGTACACTCACTATTTTGAAGGGAAATACAATGGTGATGAAGGGTATTAAGGTGTGTGATCTCTATTTCCTTGAGGGATCTACAGTTACTGGTCAGATTAATGTTGCACGGGATGAAGAAGATGCCCATCTGTGGCATAGCAGGCTAGCTTATGTGAGTGAGAGAGGGTTGCAAGAGCTAGCAAGATAAAAGTTACTTAATATCAGTTCATCCTGCAAGCTGGATCAGTGTGAAGTGTGTATTCTTGGTAAAGCAAAGAGATTGAGATTTGGTGCTGTAGAGCATAACACAAAAGATAGGTTGGAGTATGTTCATATAGATCTATGGGGACCTTTAGGAAATCCTACTATGGGAGGGGGAAGGTACTTCATCTCATTTATTGATGACTACTCCAGAAAGGTAGGGGTGAAGATCCTAAAAACTAAGGATCAAGCATTCTCTGCATTTAAAGATTGGCTGGTTGAAGTAGAAAATCAAACAGAAGATAGGTTGAAGTGTTTGAGGTCTGACAATGGTCTTGAAATTGTATCAGAGGAGTTCAACACTTATTGCAGAGAAAGAGGAATTAAAAGACACAAGACTATACTTGGAACCTCACAGCAAAATGGTATAACTGAGAGGATGAATCAAACTCTTCTTGAAAGAGTAAGATGTATGAAGAGCTGTGGAGGCTTTACAAAAGGTTTTGGGTGAACTTGTAACTACAGCAACTTATCTCATCAACTTATGTCCATCAGCAGCATTGAAATACAAACCACCAGAAGAGATGTGGTTAGGAAGGGCTCCTACCTATGATCATCTAAAGTTATAGGATGTCAAGTATACTCTCATATGAAACAAGATAAATTAGAGCCAAGGGCAGTTAAATGTGTCATGATAGGATATTCAAAGGAAGTAAAAGGATACAGGTTGTGGTGCTATGAAACTAATAATTTTCTTGTAAGCAAGGATGCCACATTTAATGAGAAGAAGATTCCATTGATTGAAAAGGACTATGTAATATCTTGTTACAACAGGCACTTCTGAGTCTAAGGTGGAGCCTGCAAAGAAAGGAACATAGCAAGGCAGTAATCAAAGTAAAGATACAGATCAAGGAAAGGAACAATAGTCACCTGGATCAACAGATCCAGATATGATCTCAGCAGCTATCAACTTGTAAGAGATAGATTGAGAAGACAGATCAGGCCACCTATTAGATATATGAAAGATGATATGGTGTCATATGCTCTGTTTGTAGCATCTGTTGTGGAGATATATGAGCCAAGATCCCTATAAAGAGGTGGTATCAGGGAAAGAAAGTAATAAATGAATGGTTGCTATGGATGAGGGGCTAATGTCACTATAAAAAAAGACATGAAAAATAGTGGATAAGCCTAAGTCTCATAAACTAGTTGGCTGTAAGTGGATCTTCAAAAAGAAACCAGTGACAAGCGAAGAAGAAGGTATCAGATACAAGGCAAGGCTTGTATCAAGAGGCTTTTCACAACAAGAAAGTGTGGATTATAATAAAATTTTCTCACCAGTAATTAAGCACTGTTCCACTAGAATTCTACTGTCACTAGTTACTCAATTTGATCTTGAGTTGCATTAGATAGATGTGACTACTGCTTTTCTACATGTAAGTCTAGAGGAAAGTATTTACATGAAGATTCTTGAAGGTGTAAATATAGAAAATGCAGATACCAAGTCTTGCTTGTTGCTTAAATCACTGTATGGACTAAAACATAGTCCAAAACAGGGGTATTTGATCTTTGTGTTGGATTGTATACTAAAAGTCTAGCTTTTTGTATGAACAATGTTATAAGAATTAATTTGAAATGAGAATCATATGATCAAATGATTGCATCTTATAATTTATTTATATGTTCGATGCAATAGTCCATTTACTTTATACTGTAGATAATATGCTGTGCGACAACACGCGGAAGATCATATTATCGGTTTCCTTATAAAGTATAAACAGATGCTCACAACCGAGATAGACGGGGACTCTCTATCGGGATGGTTGTAGTGTGGTTTGGTATTAGCTTGTCTTGACTATAGAATCACATTAGTGCACTTGTGTGTATTGACCAGGACCGCTTGAGATCGTTCGACTTATACTGACTTATAGGAGAACTTGATCTCAGTTATTATGGAAGTTCGTGCTCTTAATCCCTATACAATAACCTCGACACGTAGGGCAGTATGTATTTCTTTGATTCATCAATGGGTGAGATTTACATGTAATTAAATCAACAAACTCGATGAGTTGGGAAGTAGTGCTGTCTCTATGGTGTGCTGTTGATTGAATCGACTATTAATTATTTTGTCATAAAGTTAGGTTGACAAATGAAATTAGTGGGTAAAAGCTTCTCTTGTAAATGTTCGGGTTTGTAAACGTCCACACTATTGTGGCTTGCAAACTCACGGTGCTTGAGATGTCGGTGAATTTATATTTTATATTGTTTTGAGGGAATCAATATAAATGGATAAATTCGAAGATTTGATCGGTGTATTTTTTTATGATTCTCTGAATTTCAAATAGTTTTATTTCACTTATGGTTGACTAAAATAAATTATATTTACTTGTCCAAATTAGATGGTTAGAAAAGAATCTTGGTTTTGAATTTTACTGCTTAAGAAAATACATGTGTGTTCTCACAAAGGACGTCTCATGATGCCTATTAAAGTCTCTAGTGAAGAGATTAGAGGTTCATAGAAATATGATGGTCTCATGTAACTCTTTGGATACTTAAGTAATTTAAAAGGCGGTAGGTCATGATTAAATTTGATGAATGAATTGGAACTACATGGAATAGAAGTTGAAGGAAAAACCTAAGTCAATTTTATTCTTCATAATTGCCTAGATGTTTTGAGTAAGTTTCTCCTGAATTACAAGAGGTTGTATATGGTAGGAAACTTCTGACAAAACATATGGTAAAAGAAATTCAATTTCATAAAAGGAGTGAACAAGGATAGAATCTTACTTGCTAGTTGTTTAAACATGATTGGTGATGGCATCTATTGACACGAAGTGTGTAGATATCGGAATCACTGAATGTTTATTACTAAGTGAGGATAAGATTATTATAGACATGAGTAAAACTACAAGAGTTGTGGCTATTGCAGTGGGGGTTATTTATTTATCTAATGATATGAGTAGACGTTTGATTTTGTGAAATTATCTTTACGTACGTTTTCATAGAAAGAATTTGATTTCGGTTTCTATGCATTAATAGATGGATACTCCATTTCATTTAAATGACATGGTCATTATAATGAAGGATAGAGTTGTAATCTGTTATGGTACGTTGATGGACAATTTGCATACTCTTAAATCATGTATATTCCACAGATGCAACAAATAATAATTAATAATGCATCTTATGATCTTAGTAAGAGAAAGTAACCTTCTGAGATGAACTAAACATGCATTTGGCGTCTAAGACTAGATCATTTTACTTGAGTAGGATTCAAAAGTTGATAGCAGATGGACCGTAAGGTTTATCTGAAGTGGAAACTATCGGACTTGCGAGTCTTACTTGGAAGTAAAAATAATTAATTGCTTTTCAAGGCAATGGGGAGTAGAGCCAAAGATATATATGCTGGAATTAGTTCATTTTGATTTAAGCGATCCTAAGATTATTAGGACGAGAGGTGGTTATGAATATTCATCAATCGATGATTATTCTAGATACCGATATATTTATTTAATGCACTGCATGTTTAAGTTCTTTGATTAATTCAAGAATTGCAAGGCTGGTACAGTGAAGCGTCATAGAAAATATATCAAGTCATTACGGATTAATCGTATGGCGAGAACCTCTTAGGATAATTAGGAGCTATTAATCATAGGTTCAGATTAAATCTCAAATTGTTTACACCGGGCATACCCCAGCTGAATGGTGTGGCAGATAGAAGGTGTAGCACTCTTATGGAAATGATTAGATGGATGATGAATTATTTGGAATTACTAAATTCATTTTATGGGTATGCCCTAGAAACAGTAATTCATATGAATGTTTGTCTGTTTGTGGGATATCCTAGAAAAATGAAGGGTGATTTATTTAGTCCAAAAGATCGAAGGGTGATTGTTAACACAAACACTAGATTTTTGGAAAAAGACTATGCATTAAATCATAAACCTATGTACAAATTGTTCTAAAGGAAGTGAGAGGGAAAAACACAAAGTATTAGTACCAATTGTGCAAGAGGATATACCACAATGTAAACTGCAACGCATGTCACGTCTGATACACAATTGCATGTAATGCCTTGTCGTAGTGAGAGAGATGTTCGACAACCTGTTTGATACATGTTTTGGGAGAGTCGTGAGACTTGGTCCCTAGCAAACATGAAATGGACCCACAGATACGACGAAGCACTACAAGTTAGAAATGCCAAATCCTAGCAAAGTGCAATGAATATTAAAATAGAATTGATGGATTTTAAATTAGGTCTGGATGCTTGTTGAACCGCTAAATGGCGTAAAAGCAATTGGAAGCGGGCATGCAAGAATAAAAGAGGATCATAGAATAAGGTGAAAACCTTGGAAGCAAGCTTGTTGCGAAAAGGTATACTCAGAAAGAAAGGGTTCGATTATGAGAAAACCTGTTCGCCGGTAGATATGCCTAAGTTGATCCTAACTCTTTTATTTGTTGCTACTCATATGAAACATGAGGGATAGCAAATAGATGTCGAGACAGCTTTCCTGATTGGAAGTCTTAAGGCAATCATCTATGTGAAGCAACCAGAGTGATTCATTGCAAAGAGCTAAGAGCATTGTGATAGTAAGCTTAAAAGTGTCCATTCATGGACTAAAGCAAGCTTCAAGATCATGAAACATCCATTTTTGATGAGGTAATCCAGTGACATGGATCTAATCAATGATCGGATGGGTCTTGTGTATTGAAAAGAGTGATGGAAACGTGGTGGTATTTCTTGTACTATACGTAGATAGTATCTTGCTCATTGGAGACGATGAAAGAGTATTGTCGGGCGTATGGGTATGTTTGATAAAGTGGTATGAGATGAAGGACTTAAGAAGAGCAAAAATATCCTTTTGATCACGGTAATATGGATCACAAGAAAGGATGTTATGCTTATCTCAAGTTTCATATAATGATACGATCCTTACTCGTTTAGCATGTGAATTTATCTAAGTGAATGTGTCTTGTGACACAAAAGTAGATAAAGAAGATGAAAGCGGTTCCTTATGCTTTGGCAAATGAGGAACTTTAATCTAAGGAATGCTATGCACGAGATTGAATATCTGTTTTGCCAATGGCATGAACAGTGGGTATCAACGTAACCCGGAATAAGAATGATGAACTATGGTAAGACATATACTTATGTACCTGAAAAGGACTAGAAACTATATGTGGGCTTACCGAATAGATTCACTGATTCTTATGGGTTACATAGATTTAGATTTTTCAAATCAGATAGGGACGACAGTAAATCCACCTCAAAGGTTATGCGTTTAATTTTAGGAAGTAGAGTCATAATATGGAGGAGTGTTATATAGAAATATATTTCAGACTCCGGATTCCATCATGGAAAGATGATAAATTGGACCCATGAGGCAGCCAAAGTATCTGTATGACTCTAGAAACTTCATGATGGACTTTGGTGTGATTCTAAGTTTGCCCAAGGTTATCACAATTTATATTGATGATATTGGTGCAGTTGCAAACTTGAAGGAATCACAAGTCCATAAGGAAATTAAACACATGGAGCGCGAGTACCACCTGTTACGAGAAATCGTATGATAAAGGGAAGGTTATTGTCACCTAAATTGCATCGGATGATAACCTAGTAAATCCATTTACAAGGACCTTAAGGCGAGAGCTTTTGATGGTCGTGTAGTGGGAGTGGAAATCAGATGTATGGCAGAAGACATGACAGCATAGTCTTTTAGTATAAGTGGGAGATTGTTGGATTGTATACTAAAAGTCTAGCTTTTTGTATGAACAATGTTATAACAATTAATTTGAAATGAGAATCATATGATCAAATGATTGCATCTTATAATTTATTTATATGTTCGATGCAATAGTCCACTTACTTTATACTGTAGATAATATGTTGTGCGACAATACGCAGAAGATCATATTATCGGTTTCCTTAAAAAGTATAAACAGATGCTCACAACCGAGATAGACGAGGACTCTCTATCGGGATGATTGTAGTGTGGTTTGGTATTAGCTTGTCTTGGCTATAGAATCACATTAGTGCACTTGTGTGTATTGAGCAGGACCGCTTGAGATCGTTCGACTTATACTGACTTATAGGAGAACTTGTTCTCAATTATTATGGAAGTTCGTGATCTTAATCCCTATACAATAACCTCGAAACGTAGGGCAGTATGTATTTCTTTGATTCATCAATGGGTGAGATTTACATGTAATTAAATCAATAAACTCGATGAGTTGGGAAGTAGTGCTGTCTCTATGGTGTGCTGTTGATTGTAGAAGGAATCCGTGTCCGTCATAGGTTGATGATGTCCCCTTGAGGAGCTCATAAGGATTATCATGTAAATCCTGCTGGTGGAATTTATTCCGGCATGATAATGAGATTGAGTGATACTACTCGTGGATGAGATATTAATTAATTGAGTTGTCAGTAACTTAAATTAATTAATGGACATTGTATATTTTAAACATGGGGAGACTAACAGGCTCATAATAAGAAGGAGCCCAAAACGTAATTTTGGGATTGGAAAGGCAGTGCAGTAATAATATTTTAGTGGAATATATTATTATTATTGGACTTAAGTATAAGCTTTGGGCTAAGCTTGGATACTTAAGCCCAATGGAGGCCCAACTCAATTTCTCCTCCTGGTCCCTGCTGTAGCCCATGTATATAAGTCACCTCAACTTATCTGGAACCCTAATCTAATTCATTATTCACGTGTGATAAGGGTTGAGAGCAGATTGAGGAGGTCTCGTAGATCGTCGCCCACACGACGTCGAGATCGGACTTGGGACATACGGCAGAAGATCAGAAGGTAGTTTGCTGCTGCTGTCGGCCACCTTGCGAAATTTATATAAATCGTACAGTGCTCAGAATTTGATGATCAATGTACTGACGGAAAGCCGTTGAAGAGAGGATCGTCTAAGCATAAAGATCATTCAATTCCGACATCAGACAAGGAAGTTATGACCATTCTCGTGGGACTGCACAGTCTGCCAGCGAGAATCCTTCATCTTCTACATACCCTGGTGAACGGTAATCGTTTCTATGTTTTATTGCTTCCACTATGATAGAAACGCATGGTATCCTAACGGGTTACGTTAACCAAATGATCCAAGCACCAACAGTTTGATGATTACATTACCTCAAAAGGATTCTGTAGGAGTTTACATGATAGTTTGATGACTACATTACCTCAAAAGGATGGATATTATACATATCTACTTTTGTATGTTGAAGATATTCTGATAGCTTGTAAGGATTTAGCTGATATAGATGAAGTAAAAGAGATTCTCAAATTGGAGTTGACATGAAAGACTTGGGAGAGGCAAAGATCATTCTTGAGATGTAGATAGAAAGAAACATATCAGCTAATGAGTTAAGGTTGTTTCAAGAATCATACCTTGACAAAGTTCTTAAAAGATTCAATATGAATCTTTGCAAGATTGTTTCAAAACTAGCCAAACCAGGTGTGAGTCTGTCATTACCACAAGGGCCTTCAACAGATAAGGAGAAGTTGGAAATGATCAACATACCATATCCAAGTACAGTTGGCAGCTTGATTTATGCCATGGTATGTTGCAGACCAGATTTTGGCTTATGTGATGAGTATGATTAGTAGATTTATGAGTAATCCAGAGTTGTTACATTGGGAAGCAGTGAAATGGGCCCTCAGATATATGAAAGGAACTATCCCATCAGGATTAAGATTTCAGAAAGTGGCAACTTGGGACAAGGCTGTCCTTGATTATGTAGATGTTGACTATGTGTTGAGAGTGGAATTTCACGTATTTTAGGTCTCACATTATACCGTTTTTGATCAAATGTGGCCATGATTTTGTGTAGAATGACATGGTTTTCATATTTTGCATAATTAAGATGCTACTAACGTATTTTGTTGAGCTTTGAAGGGTAAAACAGGATCAAAAGTTCAAAGTTGGAATGGAGAGTGAAAGTTTAATGAATACTGAAAAACATACGTCCACTTGAATATTTTTTTTGGGTTTTTTAGAAGTCTAAATTAATCATATATTGTTGGAAAGTCACGGAAGAGAGGTTTTGGTATAAAAATCACTCAAATCGGAGTCCGTATGAGAAAGTTATGCTCGAAACGGTGAGATCGCGCAGCTGCCGACGGGAATTTTCGAAAATTTTCAAAAATTAGCCCATCTTTCCTATTTCTTGGAGCACAATTCTTTCCTTATCTCATTCCTTCCTTACACCTATATATATTTCACATCATTATTCATAAGAGACACCGCCTCCACAAGGGGATCACCCCCCATCCATCATCTACCATCATCCACATCCATCCCATCATCCTTCCACACAGAAGGAGATTCAAGGGCTACTCAAGAGGGAGATCAGTCAATCGGAGAGACGGAGAAGGAATCTGAGATAACGCAAATACTAGCATTTTTCTATTCCTTTCTTATCTTTTTGTTTGTCAAGACTTTTGGTATGATTTTGATAGCCATGGGAGTTGCTTGTAACCCCATGGGCTAATTTTGTTTATAGTTTTAAGGTTTGAAGGATAGATTTAATTGATCTGGAGACCTAAACCAATTTTTTGATTTCATGCAGTTGATATTTTGGTTTTACTTATTTTATTAAGACTTGCTTCTCTGCTTCGTAATGTCTTTATAATAATTTCATGACATCTGCTATAATGCTTGAATTATTGTGTTAGCTTGTGTACGTTCATGATTAGTATTGTCTATCTGTTAGGGATTGAAGTAGTTCTGCTATAAACACTTTAATTCCATAAACTGGTAAATCAGATACTTGAATTGTTTAGTGGAACAATGCAATTAAACTTTCAAGTAGGAAGTGAATAAAGCATTGTAGTACTTTCAGAAAATATCTTGTTAGTCAAACTTGCCATCCGGAGGTATTGTTGTTTGTGTTGATTAATATCTAAGAACGAGGCTTGGTAATATTCACGCACCTTAGGAATTAAATCAGATTATACTGTAAGCTTTAAGTCGGATCATATCCGGTGGGAAAACAGGGTTAAGTGGTGTATTTTCATAAAATTTGCATGAATGATGAATTGGAAGTCTAGGAATTCAAATCAATTGGTTTATACCTGATTATCTTAGAACTGTTGATCTTCTCTTGAATTAATCTTAAATCTTTCTTTTGTGATTTTTATTTTATTAGTTATTTAATTTTCAGTATTTAGATAATAATTTACAACAACTTGGAAATTGGTTACTTGTTCTGATAAAGTTAGTGATATTAAAAGTAGATAATTAGTTGTCCTATGAGTTCGATAATTTAACTTGGGTACTTGGTGCTACAATTGATATCCTTATACTTGGGGATTTTAGTTGGAGTGCGCAGAAAAAGTCTATCAAGCTTTTGGTGCCATGCAGCTAATTTGGATACTAGAAAGTGACTTACAGTGTATGTGTTCACTTTATTTGGCACAAAAGTCAGCTGGAAGGCTACACATCAACAGATAGTAGCTCTCTCAACAACTGAAGCAGAGTTTGTTGCTCTCACTGAAGCAATAAAGGAAGGTGTTTGGTTAACTGGGATTTTAAAAGAGTTTGGTGTTCAGCAGGATGTAATTGAAGCGTATTGTTATAATCAGAATGCAGTTCATCTTGCCAAGCATCAAGGTGTTGCGTGTTTTTGAATGCACACAAATAAATTTCCAAGTGTAGGGATATCGACTATAGCTGTAGGCAATCAAGTTTTAATATCAAATCCTAGGGACGATAAATTATCTATTTTCTATAATCACTAAAGTATATAAGACATGTGACAAATTCAATTGTTTGTTGATTATTAAAACTAATTAATACTTGTAAAATTAAATAAAAATAATTAAATAAAATACGAAAATTCAAGAATGAGAAATAGTAGCTCTATGTGTTCTGGATTAAGCTAATTAATTCAATACTTTGATGGTCGGGTTCAATTCCTATAGATACTTATGGAAGAGTCACTAAACTTTACTAATCCACTTATTTGGTCTAAGCAAATTAGTAATTTATCTGGTTCATCTCCTAGGACTCTAGGTTAATAAACTTATCTCCCTCTCTAGGTACTTACTATATTATCCACTCCCTCGTCAGGTACTAGAACTAATACGTGTTCCCTTTTTAGGTACTATAATTTTATTACCTAATTTCCTGAATATTACGAATATGACGATTCATCAATATCAATAACATCTATTGCAATTTCTATGTCTAATAAGCCAAAGAATCAATTCAATTTACTTTAACTTATACAAAATAATCAAATAATTTAATAATGCACACAAGTTATAATTATCTCAAGTATTGGTCAATATCATGAAATAACCACAAACGTTACACAATTTAAATTAAATAGCCTCCAAGAAATTCATAGAAAAACAACTAAACATTCTACAAGTTTTGAACTCTTCATCAAGTATAAAATAAAAAATAAATTAATCCATCTAACCCTAGAACTAATCAAAGTATTTATTACCCCATGGAGTTACAAGCAACTTCCATGGGTGTAAGAAAGATCATACCAAAATTCATATCAACTGGAAAGAAATTGAGTTTAATGTCAAAACCCTGGATCGAAGAATCTTGTCCTCTCCTCTCTCCGTCGCTTCCAATAGAGATGAATCTCCTCCTTGAATCGAGCGCACCGGTATGATGGAGGGATGAAGTGGTGGAAGGTAATGGGTGAAGTGATGAGAGGGTGCGATGGTGGATGATGTCCACGATTCTGGATAGCAGCGTGTTCTGCCTCCCCAATTCTGTTCGCTGTTCTGAACAGAGGCGTCAGTCCTCTCTGCTTCACGGCTTCTGATGGGCTTAAGGGATGCTGCTGTGGATTTGGGCTTCAAATTAAATTACCAACTTGACATGGTATGTGTCAGCATGACCCACTATCAAATGAATGATGGTAAATAACAAATCAATGCCTTTTATAAATTACACGTGGGCCCCGCAATTTTGAACTTAATATATGACTTGATTTCCTTTGTTTGCAACCCAAAGGGAAATCACACTTATCCCACAATTAAATTGTTGACATGGCCCCACTATTCCTCTATTACTTAAAATTCTTGAGTTCTTATTTTCTCATTTGCACTAGAATTCGTATTTCTCAAATTCATTTACTCCTTTTTTTTTCATTCTCATCAATTTCACTCCAAAATATATCTAAATTCTGCAAAATTTTAACAATACCCGTGAAGTGATAAAAATATAAAAATAAGCAATAAACTTCACAAATAATATTAAAATAATGCAATAATTATATGAAAATGACCTATGAAAAGCACGAATTTTCGTGCTGAACACAAGGGTATCATGAGAGGACCAAACATATAGATGTAAGGCTATATTTCATAAGGGATTTGATAGAAAAGAGGTTGTCAAGAAGATAAAGACTTCATATAATCCAACTAATGCATTTACTATAGCCAAAATATGAACTTTGCAAGAGTTTGATTGGACTTAATTGAAAAGATGAGAAGGGTGGCTGCAACCTTAAAAGCAGCAAGGTGGAGGGATTTTTGAGTCTTGTGATGATGCTAGGTCTAAGGTGGAGAATTATTGTATAAGTAGACCTGCATGCATGCATGATGGTTAAACAGTAAGTACACATGTGGAAGATGAGGATTGGATGAGTAATAAGAGCTCGGATCAGCTATCAAGCATAAGTATGGACCGTTGGATCAGTTTAAGATCAATCGTTGATTGTGAAGGAAGAAAGAAGCTAGCTGATCAGTTAGTTTGTTGCTGAACAAACTAACAGCTAGCATGATCACGTGAATTGCATAAGCATCAATTGATTGGTCTTGGTGTTTCATATAAAAGGGCCAAAATCAAGCAGTTCAGAGTGTGATCATCATTAGTTTACGGCGTAAATATCAAAATTGATCCTGTAAGTGTGGCGTTTTCCAACTTTAGTCATTTTTCTTTTGCAATTCTCAATTTTGGTTATTTTTTGTCCACTTTTAGTCCTTTTAGTTCAAATTTAGTCATTTTTGTCCAAATTTAGTCATTTATGTTAAAAATAGTCCAAAAATGGTCTGAAAGTGCATACATTTAGGACCAAAAGTGGACCAAAAAAGGATCAAATTTTGAAAAAAAAAGGACCAAAACTGGACCAAAAGAACTAAAAGTGGACAAAAAGGACCAAAATTGAGAATTGCAAAAGAAAAATGACTAAAGTTGAAAAACGCCATACTTACAGGACTAATTTTGATATTTACCCTTAGTTTACGTCTGAGCTTATTAGGGTTCATAAGAATAGGGTTCTTCATCTTCATCACACATTGTAACTGGCCTGTAATCACATAAGATTCATACTTCTTCTTAAGAGTGGATGTAGGCTTACGCCGAACCATTATAAATCTGGCGTGTCCTACGTTTTGTTTTCTTTCTCAAAGGTTGATTCAATACGTGAGGTAGGTTAAGAGAGATCGAGTGCGAGAATTCATTAGTGAGTGGTCAATTCTTGCGTTCGATTCTTAAGAATTTTCTTCAGCCGTCACATTTAACTAAGATTTCTTAGGAATAAAATGAATAAAACTTCGACCAAATCATCATTTGGACAAGATGCAAAGATACTTAAAAATGTGAACAACAAATGAGATATGGATACCTCACGGAATATTCCGTATAGCCCCTTAAGACATGCTTTTCCACTGACAGTTCCAGATTCACCTATGTGACTTTGATTGCCCCCAAACCCACCCCTATGACAAAACAATATAATTATTGGAGTTAAAAGTTTGTTTTATCCCATAACTATTTAAAACTTTAGATTTTGTCCCAAAAAAGAAATTTGTATCGATTTTATCCCATAACTATGAGTTTTCTTTCAATTTTGCCCAATTTTTGCCGGAACCCTAGATTTCCGCCGGATATTGGTCACGTGCGTTGCACGTGACTGATGAATTTGGGGGTTCCGGCGAAAATTGGGGGTTCCGGCGAAAATTGGGCAAAATTGAAAGAAAACTCATAGTTATGGGACAAAATCGATACAAATATCTTTTTTGGGACAAAATTTAAAGTTTAAAAAGTTATGGGACAAAAAAACTTTGGGTTGATTCCTAAAAAATTCACCACCTTATTGGGGGGTTTTCAAATCTATCAAGACCTTTTATTTTTGTCAATTCAATACACGATCTATTTAATATTTTCAATTCTTTCACGAACTTTTATTTTTGTCAATTTAATACGCGATCTATTTATTATTTTCAATTCTATCACAACTTTTATTTTTTGCTATTTGATACGCCACTTATTTTATTTTTTAAATTCAATTAAATACATTATTATTATTATTATAAATGTACAACTATATAGTTATTAATCAATGGAACTAATACTCCATCCAAATTTTTAATTTTTATTTATAAATTTAAATTAGTTACTAATTAATTTCCTTTGCCATAAAATTTTTATTTTCAATAAATAATTTTATTTATATTACACTTTATTAGAGTTGTGGATTTACTATATAATAATAGTGGTAAGTTCGAGCAGAAGCAGTAGTAATAATAATAATATTATTAATAGAATTTTTTCGTTATGATTAAAAATAATTTTACATAAAGGTCGACCGATGAAGATAATTTTTTAATCGAATGTTAATTTACTATAATAACAGAAAAAAAAATCTTATGAAATAAATGATCGGCTTGTGTGTTTTAATTAATTTTTAAATAATTATTATTATTAATAATAATATCACTATAATAATAATAATAATAATAATAATAATGAATTTAATTAAATTGAAAATATAAAATAAGTGGGGTACGAAATTGCAAAAATAAAAGTTGTGATAGAATTAAAAATACTCCCTCCGTCCCGGCCAAAGGTCACCGTTTATTTTTTGCACGTGGATTAAGGAGTATTATTATTTTATGTAAAGTGGATAGTTGTATTAGTAGTGAGTGGTGGGTCATATGTGGGGTCTTTTTACTAAAAAGGAAAAATGAAAACATTTGAATGGGATGCCCAATATAGCAAAATGGTGACCTTTCGGTGGGACGGAGGGAGTATTAAATAGATCGCGTACTGAATTGACAAAAATAAAAGGTAGTGATAAAATTAAAATATTAAATAGATTGTGTATTGAATTGAAAAAAATAAAAGGTCATGATAGATTTGAAAATTCCCAATAAGGTGGTGCATTTTTTAGGAATTAACCCAAGAGTTAAAAGTTTTTTTTGTCCCATAACTTTTTAAACTTTAAATTTTGTCCCAAAAAAGATATTTGTATCGATTTTGTCCCATAACTATGAGTTTTCGTTCAATTTTGCCCAATTTTCGCCGGGACCCCCAAATTCATCAGTCACGTGCAATGCACGTGACCAATATCCGGCGGAAATTTAGGGTTCCGGCGAAAATTGGGCAAAATTGAAAGAAAACTCATAGTTATGGGACAAAATCGATACAAATATCTTTTTTGGGACAAAATTTAAAGTTTTAAATAATTATGGGACAAAACAAACTTTTAACTCTAATTATTGCATTACATTCCACAGGAAACATATATAGAAACGTACAATGTAATGAAAAGCCAAGGCGCACCAAGGCAACAGAATTGTCAAGCATAGTATATAATTGAATATATTGAAGAAACATAATACATGCAATTTTAAGTTGAACTTTTGATAGCATGTCTGATGCAGTATGCCAGTATCCTAATAATGGACAGGATTATGTATAAGGAGATCCCTGAAAATTAAAATTACATGTACACATACTTATATATCTCACTACAAAAAACCTATTCCCCCTGTCCCGCCCAAACGTCATCGGTTGCTTTTTGTGTACATGTGCGTAGATTAAGAAGTATTATTATTTTATGTGTAGTGGGTAGTTGTATTAGTAGTGAGTGGTAGGCCACATGTGGTATATACCTTTTTACTAAAAGTGAAAAATGGGGACATTTGAATGGGACGTCCAATATAGTAAAATAGGACCTTTCGGTGGGACGGAGGAAGTATTTTTTACTAACGGAATATTCCGTTGGTAAAAGCCTCAATTCCATTTATAAATTGGTTTACCAACGGATTAACAACGGAATCCGTTGGTAAAGTGGTGGTTGATAAATTTTTAGCTACGAAAATTCAATTTCGTTGTTAATCCGTTGCTAATAATTCGGTTGGTTATTTATATAATGATTCTGTTGTCAATCCGTTATTTAAATAGAGACAAGTCTGTTGGTAATCCGCTTGGTAAACTAGAGACAAGAATAGTTATTAGGCTCTTTTTTAACGTTAAATTGATTTAATAGGCATTACATTAAATTAAATAAAATCCAAACCCAATTAGTTTATGGTTGTTGAGCCTAAAATTTAATCAAATTCAAGAGAGAGAGTTGTGTTGTTGGACAAAAAAAAAAACAACACAATAGAGAGGTATACCGCTTGGTTCAAATTCCGGAATGACAATAATAATGGGAATCATTGATGAGGGTCTTGGTTCAAATTCTGCAATGACAATAATAATGGGAATCATTAATGAGGGTAATGGTAATAAGAATGAAAGTGATTGAAGGGGTGGGGTATACATTGAATCCAGGGGAATGAATGAGGGATTTGAATTCTCATTACCCCCAAACCAAGCTAACCAAGTATGATGAATGTGAGTCAATACCCTCTCATTCCCATTACCCTCAACTAATACCTCTAACCAAGCGTTCCCTAAATTTATTGGAGTCCCTAAAAATTTTGGGCCCACGCCATCCCCGGAAAAAGAGCTAGATTTCTTCTCACAAATTTCGGGGAATGGATGAGGGGCTTGCTCCTGTTTTAGAGAATATCCACCTCTTGAATGTTACTTTTCACTCGTTTGATATCGTCACACCATCTTACAGGCATGTTCAGCTTCCTTAATTAAATGCTATATTTGTAACCATGATAGAATTTAATTTACAAACACAGATGGATATTCAATCTAAAATGGACATTACTGAATTGACTCACTGCTTGCTAGACTATAGATAATTTACTAGTTACAAAGAACTAATCCAAGTAGTGATGACAACCCTTAGATCTTCATTCCCCATGTCCAGTTGTTCTTGTTTAATTCTTCGGGCAGATTCTCTGAGTGTATCCGAACACTCCCCTGCCACAAGAATCGACTCAAGAGTTGTGATTTCGCCAATTTCACTCGGAATCTGTTTTAGATTCCAACAGAGTTCCAAGATGTGTTGAAGTATGGGGAAGTGATGGCACGAGGCAACATTCCATTGTGAGAGTCTTACACCATCCAATCTGAGCAACCTCAGCCTTTGGAATTCACCATCTCTCGTATCCCATATTTCCTCTCCCTCAACGTCAGTGACACATAATTTGAGAATCTCAAGGTTTTCCAAACTCCCAACTATTGAAATCTTCTCCCAACTCAACTTCCACGCCGTAAGATTCAATTTTCTAATGCTTGAAGGGAATCTGAATGCCTCTAATTTACATCCGCTGAATGACAAGTAGAGCGAGTGAAGTTGAGTTAGGAAGCAGAGATCGAAATGTGGATACACACTCTTCAATTTTTCCGGAACTGCAAATAAGACTTTGAGTTTGCGAAGATTTGGAGAACATCTTAACAGCTCCACATCCTTTGACTTCTCAATCACTACAAATGAAAGATAGTGTAGACTCATGTTCGTTTCACGGCTATTCCAGTATTCACCATATTTTTCCAGGAATGCATAAAGGTACCTCAACTTCTTCATTTTCCCAATTGATGGGGGCAGAGTACATATAAATGTGGGATGGACACATAGGTATTCTAGTTTAACAAGCCTATCTATCCATGATGGCACTTCTGTGATAACCAAGAATCTCAAGTTAACTAGATACTCTATTCCAAATGAAACACAATTTGAAGAAATTATGTAACTGAAATGCAGGACTCTCAATAGTCTCATATCCCCAACATATAAAGATGCCCTCTGTTCATCGCCATAAAATGCGCGCACATGTTGGCAAAAGCTCCAAGTTGCAGAGACTTTGGCTGCTCATACACGATGGCTTTTCCAAAATTTGGTGAAGCATATGAAAAAATAAAACCAAACTGTGAACCATACCCTTAACACAGATTCTACATTAAGTGGGAACTACAAGGTATGCACAACTTACTCGTTATTTGAATATGTGGTGAAAACTACATACTAATGAGTGATCAATATTAGGATGAGTGAGTGTGTGTTCAAGGTTGAAACTGATGATGATGCATGAGTGAAACGGATGGAGCAACAACAGCAAGATCAGAAACACACAAAATAGCAGCAATTCAACACCGGTTGCACCAGTGGGGACCAGGGTGTTTTGTAGCCGGTGTACAGGTCGCATAAGAGCTGTTTCTGGAAGGTTCCATATATGAATGGATAGCTGGCCATGCAAGGTGTGTGATGGAGTCAGTTACAACAGTGGAGATTCATTTTAACCACTTGAGAATCCAGCTAGAAGTTGGTTACACGGATTGGTCCTGTAACTTTCTGTGCATGCATGGAGTGTATATAATGGTGTGATTCATGTATATACTCATTGTAACACGTTTTTACTCTCTCAATCAATAATAGATCTCTCTCTCATAGTGGATGTAGGCTTGTGTAAACAAGCTGAACCACTATAAACGCGTTCTTCTTCATACAATCACACACATACACACAATCTCATTATTGTTATCATATGTGATCAAATTCCTGTGTTCAATGCATTGTTTTGATTATGCATTTACAGATTAGTTGATAGATTACTTAGTAACATCTTCATCTTCAAAAAAGTGGCACCGTCTATGGGAAACTAGGCCACAAACATCAGCAATCAACACAAGGAGGAATCAAGAAGAAGTTGAAGGAAGTTGACACCATGGTTGCAACCAAGTTTGATATTGAGAGGTTTACAGAGAAATCTGACTTTGGTTTGTGGAAGATCAAGATGAGAGCTATCTTGGTACAATAAGGATTGGCAGAAGCTATCAAGGAAAAACCAGCAGCAACTGCAGAAGCTGCACAAATAGCCATTGAAGCCACTGCAGAAGCTGATATTCAAGAAAGGGTCTTAAATGCCATTGCATTATGTCTTGGTGATAAAGCTTTGAGAGAAGTACAGAGAGAGACATCTGCAAGAGCTGTATGGAAGAAACTTGAAGATCTGTACATGGTAAAATCTCTTGCTAACCGTTTATACTTAAAGCAGAAACTATACTCCTTTAAGATGGTTGAGGATAGATCAGTTCTAGTTCAGCTTGATGAGTTTAATAAGGTGTTAGATGATCTAGAAAATATTAATGTGAAAATTGAAACAGAAGATAAGGCCTCAATATTGTTGTCAGCTCTCCCAAAGTCCTTTGAAAGCTTCAAAGACACACTTCTGTTTGGAAATAGAGAAACTATAAGTCTTGATGAGGTTGAAATTGCTCAAAGACAAAGGAGTTTCAGAAAGTTTCTGAAGAACAAGGAACATCAGGAGAGTGATTAATGATCAAGAGGAATGATCATGGTAAGGGGAATAACAAGAAAGGCAATTCTGATTCAAAGAAACAAGGAAACAAGGCTGATCAGTCAAATTCAGATAAAGAGGGAAGGAAGTGTTTTCACTGTCATGAACCAGGCCATTACAAGAAGAACTGCTACAAGTATAAAGCAGAAAAGAAAAGAAGAACAGAAGCTAGTAAAGATGGACAACAAAGAGTGCAAGCAAATCAGGTGGTAAATAATCAGAATCAGGCCACTGATTATCCTGAGGCACTTCTGGTTGGATCATAAAAAGGATCCATGGATTGGATCCTTGATTCAGAATGTACATTCCATATGTCTCCTATGAAGCCTTGGTTTATTGATCTTAAGTTACAGAATGCTGGATCAATATTATTAGGGGATGATCACACATGTCAGATAAGAGGTATTGGATCAATCAGGTTGAGGATGCATGATGGAGTTACTAGGACACTGACAGGTGTGAGGTATATCCCAGAACTCAAAAGAAACTTGATTTCTTTAGGAATTTTAGATGCTTCAGGCCATGAGTTTAGATCTAGAGGAGGTGTACTCATTGTTGAGAAAGATGAGTATGAAGTGATGAAAGGAATCAGGAAAAATGGATTGTATATTCTTGATGGACACACAGTGGTTGGACAGAATCATGTCTCAACTGGAAGTGATGAAATTCACTTATGGCATGGAAGACTAGCTCACATAAGTGAGAAAGGATTACAAGAGCTGTCAAGACAAAATATAATCAATATCAGATCAACAGACAAGCTGGATCAGTGTGAGGATTGCATCTTTGGTAAAGCTAAAAGGCTGAAGTTTGGCATTGGTGAACATACAAGCAAAGCTAAACTTGATTATATCTATTCAGATCTGTGGGGACCTGCAAGAACTCTAACAAAAGGTGGAGGCAGGTATTTTATTTCATTCATTGATGATTACAGTAGGAAGATATGGATATATATACTGAAATCTAAGGATACAACTTTCATTACCTTTAAGAATTGGCTAACTGAGGTAGAGAATAGTTGCAATAACAAGGTTAAGATATTAAGAACTGATAATGGTCTTGAGTATTGTTCTGATGAGTTCAACAAGTTTTGTAAGGAGAGGGGGATCATGAGACACAAGATAGTACCAGGTACACCACAACAAAATGGTGTTGCAGAGAGGCTAAATCAGACCTTACTTGAGAGAATTAGGTGTATATTAAGTAGTTCTGGTCTTTCTAAAGACTTCTGGGGTGAGTTGGTTAGTACAGCAGCTTTCCTAATCAATAGGTGTCCATCAACATCTCTTAAATTCAAAATTCCTCAGGAGGTATGGACTGGAAAGGTTGCTAATTATACTAGGCTCAAAGTGATTGGTTGTCTAGCCTATGCACATGTTAAACAGGATAAGCTAGCTCCAAGAGCCATCAAATGTGTCATGATTGGATATCCCAAAGGTGTTAAAGCTTACAAACTGTGGAACATTGAAGGTAAAAAGATTATGATAAGCAGGGATGTTACCTTTAAAGAAGCTGTTATGCCACTAAAGCCTAAGGATCAAAGCAAGTCTGAAGCTGAGCTTGAGGTGGAGCTTGTGAACAAGATTCAGAATGATCAGTTTAGAGTTGAAGAAGAGACAGTACAAGGAGAAACTAGTTCACCAACTACAGATGATCAGATCACATCTAATACATGAGCTGCTCAATAGCTATCAGTTGGCAAGAGATAGACAAAGGAGGTCTATTAAGACTCCAGCTAGGTTTGCAGATGCTGATATTGTGTCTTTTGCACTGTATTCTGCAGAGGATATTGATTCATATGAACCAAGAAACTATCAGGAAGCAATGAATAGTAAGGATAATGCAAAGTGGAGTGCTGCTATGCAAGAAGAGTTGCTTTCATTGGAGAAGAATCCGACTTGGAAAATTGTTCTGAAGCCAAAAGATCAGAAGTTAGTGAGTTGTAAATGGATTTACAAGAAGAAGGTCTCACCTGAGAGGATTGGTGGTGTTAGGTTTAAAGCAAGATTAGTTGCCAGGGGTTTTTCTCAAAGGGAAGGCATTGATTATACAGAGATATTCTCTCCAGTTGTGAAACATTATTCTATTAGGATACTGTTAGTATTAGTTACTCAGTTTAATCTGGAATTGCATCAGATGGATGTGACTACAGCTTTTCTTCATGGAAATTTGGAGGCGAAGATCTATATGACAGTTCCAGAAGGAGTTTCAGTTCAAAACTCAACTAATAAGGCTTGTTTACTTCTAAAGTCACTATATGGATTGAAACAAAGTCCTAGGAGGTGGTATCTTAGATTTGATGAGTACATTGTCAAATGTGGTTTTGAAAGAAGCAAGTTTGACAGTTGTGTGTACATCAAACAAGACAGTGACTGGTATATTTTCTTGTTACTGTATGTTGATGACATCTTAATTGCTTATAAGTCTATAGAAGGGATTACAGTCGTGAAAGAAATATTGAAATCAGAGTTTGATATGAAAGATTTGGGTGAAGCTATTGTTATATTGGGAATGGAAATTAAAAGGGATAGATCAGCTGGTTCTATTGTATTACATCAGAGTTTATACTTAGTGAAAGTTCTCAAGAGGTATAATATGGATCAAAGCAAGGTTGTTTCTACTCCTGTAAAGCAAGGGTTGGCTCTGTCAGCTCAACAATCAGCTAGAACAAGTGAAGAAGTATAAAAAATAGAAAGGGTTCCTTATGCTAATGCAGTTGGCAGTCTCATGTATGCTATGGTGTGCTGCAGACCAGACTTAGCTCATGCAATGAGTTTGGTGAGCAGATTCATGGGAAATCTAGGAAGAGATCACTGGGAAGCTGTTAAGTGGATTCAAAGATATATCAGAGGCAGTTTAACAACAGGTTTGCATTTCAATAAGTTTACTTCTAACATTGATTTTCTTGCAGGTTATGTAGATGCTGATTATGCTGCAAACTTAGACACAAGGAAGTCACTATCAGGCTATGTATTCTGCTTGTTTGGTACAGCTATCAGTTGGAGATCAACACATCAGTCAGTGGTTGCATTGTCTACAACTGAAGCTGAGTTTATCTCACTTACAGAGGCAATAAAAGAGGGCTTGTGGTTGCAGGGAATTTTGTCTGAGTTTGGCGTAGTACAACAGTCAGTATTGATACATTGTGATAACTCTAGTGCTATACACTTGTCAAGACATCAGGGTTTTCATGAAAGGACAAAGCACATAGATGTAAGGATGTATTTTGTTAGGGACTTAGTTGAAGGAGGAAAAGTTGTTGTTAAGAAGGTTGAAACAGCCAAGAATCCAGCTGATTTCCTCACTAAGGCCTTGCCTAGTTCAAAGTTTGAGCTATGCAAGAGTCTTATCAATATATGCTGAACATATCAGTGAAGAGTTCAGTTGCTCTCTTAAAAGCAGTGTACAAGTTGGCTGTCTTGATAAAATAGTGGAGTGAATGAGTGATTGAGGATTGATTGAGTATGAAGTTTTAGGTGGAGAATTGTGGTGAAAACTACATACTAATGAGTGATCAATATTAGGATGAGTGAGTGTGTGTTCAAGGTTGAAACTGATGATGATGCATGAGTGAAACGGATGCAGCAACAACAGCAATATCAGAAATAATAAAATAGCAGCAATTCAACACCGGTTGCACCAGTGGGAACCAGGGTGTTTTGTAGCCGGTGTACAGGTCGCATAAGAGCTGTTTCTGGAAGGCTCCATATATGAATGGATAGCTGGCCATGCAGGGTGTGTGATGAAGTCGGTTACAACCGCCGAGATTCATTTTAACCGCTTGAGAATCCAGCTGGAAGTTGGTTACACGGATTGGTCCTGTAACTTTCTGTGCATGCATGGAGTGTATATAATGGTGTGATTCATGCATATACTCATTGTAACACGTTTTTACTCTCTCAATCAATAATAGATCTCTCTCTCACAGTGGATGTAGGCTTGTGTAAACAAGCTGAACCACTATAAACGCGTTTTTCTTCATACAATCACACACACACACACAATCTCAATATTGTTATCATATGTGATCAAATTCCTGTGTTCAATCCATTGTTTCGATTGTGCATTCAGAGATTAGTTGATAGATTACTTAGTAACATCTTCATCTTCAAGAGAATATGTCATGAAGATTTCTTCTCGAGATATTTTCAAGCACAAGTCACGTAATAAATCATGAACTACACATGCTTTCACTCCTCGACCATCTGATCTTCTCTCGACAACAATTACTAGACTCTTATCAATTAGCTCCATTAAATATTCTTCTGCTGCAATTTCTCATCTCTTCTCATTTTCTTCACGTATGAATCCTTCTGCTATCCACAATCTCTTCAAACTTCTAGCATAGATTATTTGGTCTTCTTTAAACCCTACAAAGCTAAGAAAGCACGGCTTCAAATGATATGGTAGATGCTTATAACTCAACTCCAGACTTTGCCTCACTGAATTCTCTCTATCATCTTTAACATAAGACCCTAAACTTCTTTCCACTTCTTCCCAAGCACTTGTTTCCTCATCCATGGCTGAAAGGATCCCAGCAATAACAACCACCGTAAGTGGTAACCCGCAACATTTTACAGCAATTTTCTTTCCAATCGGTTGGTGCTGAAGAGGGCAAGCTTTATATTCAAATGCCTTCTTCTGTAATGACTCCCAGCATTGCTCATCCGACAAAAATAGCAGCTCATGAATTATGCTTCTTGGTGGAGCTACATCTCTATTCCTACTTGTTTGCAATATCCTGCTTCCATTTCCATCATTAGGGAAATATCTTTGTAACTCATGCCATACATTTGAGTCCCATACATCATCCATTGTAACGAGGTATCTTCTTCCCTTCAATGCTTTGTAAATGTGCTCTGCTAATTCCATTTCTTCCATTTCCAAAATACAATCTTTCCCAAGCTCACTATTTACATGAATCAAAATATCACATAATACACTTTGTCGGTCATACGATTGTGAAATTACGCACCATGAGAGTTTGTGAAACCTATAACTAACTAATGGATGATTATACAGTTTCTTTGCTAAAGTTGTCTTACCAAGTCCAGCCATCCCCGGACTAAAATGACTTGCAAGCTCTCCGTACCTCCTCCAACTAGCTGATCCAAAATATCCCTTTCTTTATCCTCAAAACCAACAACTACGCTTCACTGCTTGTTTTATCTTGTAATGGGGGCTGCGGACTGAATTTCTCTGTCACTTTTAATCCTCCAACTTTGTAACTCTCCGTGATTCTTACTTGGATCTCCATGCTTGTAACCTCAATGTTGTGGGTGAGATATGTGAGTCACTTGATGACGTACCAGAGAGGAGCATCTTTCACCAGAAATGCTGTAATGAGATATTCAGCTTGATGTGCCATATCTCCCATACGCATCAGAGGCTCTTTCAGTTCTCCAATTTCAGGAAGCTTTGGCGATCTGAGTGATGTAGAATGCAAAAACTGCAGCCCCTGATGTAGAAGGTAGATTTGATCCTTCACATTAGCAATTCGATCATCCTCTCGTTTCAACAGATCTTTTAGATCATCAACAAGAGTATCAAGAATGAGGAAGGTGTTGAGTGTAGAAGTCCTTGGAGTTGTATAAGGTGGTGTGGTGATATCAGAGGAGTTGAGAGTAGCATTCAAGAAGAGGATGCTGCGCAGAACAGAATCAAGCCCGTCTTCCATTTCTCGAAACCCAACATCTCGAACAGTTGAGAACAACAAGGAATGGAGAAAACATTCAGCTTGATTGGCCACTGGTTCGAATTCTGCCATGAGATTATTGAACTCAAGGCAGTCGGAGTTAGACAGAAGCCATGATATGTCCCCAAGGATGGTGAGAAGAAACCTCAGCTCCTTCTCAAGATTCTCAAATCGAACTAGTATGGAATCACTACTTTTGTGGTAAAGCAACTGATGAAGAAAACTGAGAAAAACTTGGAGGAGTTGGCTCTTGCTGATGGAGATTTGATTTTGGTTGTTATCTCTCTCGGGCACTAGAAACACCTGCTTAAGTTGTTGCTTGAAAGAAGCCACTTTCTTGGGATTCAGCTTCCACCAATTAATCATCAGGCAGTTTCGGCAAGTCGTACGACATCTCAGAAAGATTACAGAAGTAGCCTTCGATCGTTGAAGCCTGCAATTTTTTTAGGACATATATTTCTTCCTCCATTTTGGTGTTAACAAGGATGCTAATGAAACTGGGTTTTCAATCTTGAATGAGAGGTTGCAGATGGAAAAGAGGCGAGAACGACCACTGGTCCACACAAATAGTCAAATGGGAGACTTTGATTAGGCAATTCCCTTTTTCTTTCTCAACGTGAACAGAGTAATGCCAAGAGTTAGATAATTAACTTGCAAGCCATTGTATTTTTACTTGTTAAGTTTAAGAATGAAGTCGGCAAGAAATGAAAGCATTGTAGGCCCTCCAATTTGACTAATCAACTGGTGGTGCTTTAATTACTTTAGCTTTTGTAAACACACTTCTGTCGTTTTCCAATGGACTACCTTTCACCCTTTCAGAATACTGCTGGTCAAGAGAGATTTCAAAGCCTTGGTATGGCTTTCTATCGATTGTTGTGTCCTTGTTATGAAGTCATTTGATAACCTCAACAACCGGCCAGAGGAATTTCTCATTCAGGTTATACTCTCTAATTCTTGCTTGCTTTTCCTCCTCATCCACTAGTTTACTTTTTGTATTCCCTCTTGATCCTTAAAATTTCCCATTTGTTCTCTTGGGCAATAAAATTGACGTGGATGGTGGCAAAAGCAGAGTGGTAAATTTTCTTTAAATTTCTTCTACTTCTAAGTCATAGATTTACTATTTGTCATATGATTCTAATTCTAGAAGCTAAAGCCTTAGGTACTTTTTGGGGGTGGTGAGGCATGTGGACATCCAATTCAAGGATATTGTGAAGAATAAACCTTATTCAATCATAGGCAACTTTGCAGATGTCTTAGCTTGAGTATGGATATGATGCATGGAAGAAATGGATATATCAGTGGGTTTAATAATCAAGATGACGGCAAATGGTACAACCGGTGCATAAGGTGAGCAGAGAAATTTGAGGAGTTTGTTTGGTGGCTAAACGGATGAGTTAGGAGCGGTTGAGCATATGGCTGGAAAGCTTGAGGCATAAGCTATTAGTTGGAAGTAGTTTCACTCGGTTTGGTAACCGGTTGATACTCCAACTGAAGGCTCAAATATTCTTCAGCGAGTTAGTCCCACAAGTTAGCTAGTTGCATATCTTTGTATATAAGTTGTTCACTCAGCATACTTCCATTGTAATCTTCCTCACACTCTCATATGGAATAAGATACTCTCTCCATAGTGGATGTAGGCTCGTTATTGAGCCGAACCACTCTAAAAAACCCTGTGTTCTCGTTTCGTTTCTTCATTCATAGATTATGCTTCATGCTTTCCATTCTTAAGTTCATACTTCAATCTGCAATCTGCCATTTCCCATGACAATTGGCGCCGTCTGTGGGAAGAAGGGCAGGCCGAAGAAGTTGGTGATTGAAGGGCATTGAATGTCAAGAAGGTTTACGGAAGATTTCGGAATGAAGATGAAGAAAATGGTGAGATTCAAGAAAGCAGACGGTTCTTGCAGATCAGGGAGAGTGAGAAGGAATAATCCTTTGGTGCAGCGGTTCAAAGCTGGGAGAATCGGAGAGCTCTAATAATCCGGCAGACGAGCTCGGACCTCCGATGATAGGTCGTTTTTGGACGGCGGTTCAGAGGGAGATGGAAACACTCTTCGACGGCAGTTCGGAGGAGGATCAGAAGTATAAGAGGTGGTGATTTCCAACATCGTTGTGATCTCCTAGCGGCAAAAAATTTGGGAAGCGGTGGAGATCAAGAAACCGGTGGAGGAGGTTCCAAGAAAGTGGTTCTCGACAGAAAAAGATTCTTGAACTCCGGTGGTTTAGTGGCGAAGGGATTCTGACTATCGGTGTCGAAAATCAGGTTTGCGGCGGAAAAGCCCAGCAATAGTAGTTGAAGACAGTAGCAGGCGTTCCATTCGGTAGTCAGGATGGGATCTCCGATGGGCAGCATTGGCGGTTTGTCGGGCGGCGTTCGAAATTGAACGATGACAGATGGCGGTTCTTGCAGTGAGTATGGATCTGCAGAAATTGGTGTAAATCAGAGAAGGCTTCGAACGAAGGCGGATCTTCCGGCGAGGAAGTTGTATCAACCCAGGGGCAGAGACTTCACTCTCTGGCGACTGGTTCGTGAATTTGGGCAATGGCTGGAGACACCAAGCGGCTCGACGGAACTGATGCGACGGCGGTGTTTAAAATTTCGGCGATTGGAGTAAGCACGAGCTCCGGCGGTCTAAGAATAGAAGGGAGGTGGAGGCCTGGCGTGGTAAGATACAGTACCGGAGGAATTGAGTTCGGCGAAGAGAGACTTCGTGGAGTGATGATAGCCAAGGAGGTGGCAACGGAATCCATTAGGCTCAGCGGAAGTTCGCGGCTTCCGACGGGCAGAGATCGTGGTAGTGCCGCTTCTCCGATGGCAGCGGTCAAGTGCGGTGGATACGGAGGGGACATCTTCTGATGAGAAGAGCAGCCATTCCATGATTTGGCCAGAGGTGGAGACTCTGTGAGTCATAATTTGCTGAAGGCATCAGCAATTAATTCTCGGATAAGGAAAAGGTCTCCAACGGTGGTGATGCTATCGGCTGGAAAGAAGCAGAGTTGTTCATAGGTGAAGGACAATTTTCAAAGAAGAGCTGAGGATCATCTGTGAAGATGGTGGAGTCAGAAATGACTTGCGGTTACAGTACATGTTCAAAGATTTGAATTGGTACAAGGTAGTGCCAATTGCATGGAAAATGGATGCATCAAGTGCGTGAGACTCCTCAGAATGTGGAGTTTAAGACATGGGTTTTCCATGGGGTGAAATCAGCTTAACAGCAGCTTGTTTTTCACAAGGATAAGGTCAGCTCAACACAAGTTTGTAAGGAAAGGATTTTTAGGTAAGTGAATGGTGTTCGGGGGAAGTAGCAATATAACGGGGTAGCTAGGAGATGTGGTACTTGGACTCGTTGGCGTTTAAGAGCAGCGCGGTAACAACGAGCAAGTGGGAGAAAGCATCGGTAATCCTAGTGAGTTAGAATCGACTTCAAAATAATGGCACTTTCATTAGGAAATTGGTTCGAACTCGTTGTGGCTTGACGGTATGTCAACGTTGTTACGTTGCAAGTGTTGCTCAAGGTGGAGCAATGGTAAGAGGTGTTACTTAAGGTGGAGCAATGTTTATAGGTTGCTACTCAAGGTGGAGTAGTGTAATGGAGGGAGAGTTGCTATGGTTTGATTAAGGTTTAAGGTGGAGATTTGTGAAGAATAAACCTTATTCAATCATAGGCAACTTTGCAGATGTCTTAGCTTGAGCATGGATATGATGCATGGAAGAAATGGATGTATCAGTGGGTTTAATAATCAAGATGACAACAAATGGTGCAACCAGTGCATAAGGTGAGCAGGGAAGTTTGAGGAGTTTGTTTGGTGGCTAAATGGATGAGTTAGGAGCGGTTGAGCATATAGCTGGAAAGCTTGACACATAAGCTGTTAGTTGGAAGTAGTTTCACTCAGTTTGGTAACCGGTTGATACTCCAACTGAAGGCTCAAAGATGCTTCAGCGAGTTAGTCCCATAAGCTAGCTAGTTACATATCTTTGTATATAAGCTGTTCACTCAGCATACTTCCATTGTAATCTTCCTCACATTCTCATATGGAATAAGATACTCTCTCCATAGTGGATATAGGCTCGTTAGTGAGCTGAACCACTCTAAAAAATCATTGCGTTCTCGTTTCGTTTCTTCATTAATAGATTAGGTTTCATGCTTTCAATTCTTAAGTTCATACTTCAATCTACAATATGCCATTTCCCATGACATCACTAATATGCCTCACTTCTCACTCTTACTTGACAGAAACCACCACTCTTCTATTTATAGTAAATCCTAAGTCGGTGGTCAACACATTAGTTTATTCTAGTATAACCTAGCTACTACCCATAATATATTTATCTTTATTCTAGAATTCTCAAGCCTCATCCGATTGCCACTTGCTAATTGTTGCTCCACGGCATTCTAGAAGAGTCGCCTTAATCCTTCTCCAAGCTTCCGTGAATTAGCCCATTAGTTCTAGAACCTTCCTAGTCGGTGTGGATCTTCAACAAATTCAAATCTCAGATTTTACTTTGTAATTTTCTTTGTGGGGGTGGGGATGCATGTGGACATCCAATTCAGGGATATTGTGAATTCTGAAAATCTGAAAATATGGAAATTAACATTCATCTTAGAATATTCAAACCTCTAACTGATGGTTTTCCATACTTGGTTTGTTGAATCGTATGAATTAAGTAGGTTTTTGGCATGGCGCTATTATGGTTTATTACCATTTCATTTTTTCATTGA
Organism: Pogostemon cablin; assembly: GCA_023678885.1. NCBI lineage: Eukaryota > Viridiplantae > Streptophyta > Magnoliopsida > Lamiales > Lamiaceae > Pogostemon > Pogostemon cablin. Next base: position 24,882,327 of record CM042975.1, read on the forward strand.
GTTGTATTGTGTTCATTCTACTTTTGTTGAATCTCACATTATTATGCGTTAAAAAAATTAGGTATATGAGAAGAAAGCAAAAGCATGGTGTGCTTCCAAAGGGAATATTCCATACTTTGAGACGTCTGCAAAAGAAGGGTTCAACATGGAAGCTGCTTTGATTGCATAGCAAAAAATGCTCTGAAAAATGAACCAGAGGAAGAAATGCAAGTAGTTTGCTCTGTTGGTTTTAATCTGCATTCGGAGAATTACAAGTGATTTTACCAGATCATGAATATTCTCTTAAATGTTAAAGGCACTGCATTACCCTTAATTCTATTGATGGTGTGGTTACAGTGTAACCATGGACTGTTCAATCATAAGTTTCTTTTAGTTCTTGTATTGCGGGGTTGCATTTACAAGATTTTTAAAGTAAGTTGATTTAAAGCTATCAAAGTTAGAGGAGATTCCAAATTTATTTCACAAATCCTTCCATCCAACGTTAATAGATTTGCTATTGTGAAAAATAACTTAATTCTCAAATCCTTCAATTCAATAACCTGCATCACGTACATTTTGTTTAGGTTGGATAATTCATTCTTGGTAAATTCTCTAAACCTTTTACTCCAAGTTTTGTTAAGGATGTTTCAACTTAGGGATAAGAGATACTTTACAACTTCACATTTTTCTTGGTTTGCACAAGATGAGCATAATTCTCAGTGCCCCTTTGCAATTTTAAACGCCCTAGCAATACATAGGTTTAAATAGAATAGGGAGTGAAATAATTTCAAACCCTGAACATATGCGTTGCCCGTGGGATTGCATGGAATATGAAAGTGTGTCTCATCTATTTTTCATTTGTGATGTTGCTTGGAAAATTTGGCATCAAATTTACACTTGGTTAGGTGTGAATATGGTACTTCATGAGCATCCCATCATTAATTTCCTCCAACATGGTGAAAATTTGGATTGTAGAAAAGGAGTTCTCATAGCCTCAATAATATGGATATCGGTGACTTGGACAATGTGGAGTCATAGGAATAATTTGATCTTCAGTGGACACCCATTGAATTTAAAGAAGATTGTCTACGAGGCTAAAGAAAGATCTTTGTCATGGCTCTCATCTAAGTTGCTGGAGTTTCGTAATGTTAATGTTTTGGAGTGGTTAAAATGCCCACGGAATTGCTGTGTATGTTAAAATAGTATCATTGTGGTGTATGTTGGGTTGTAAGGGATGAAGCACCCCTTGTGCTTATGTTACACATTTTCATAATTTAATAAACTTTTGCTTGATCAAAAAAAAAAAAATATATATATATATAGATATATATATTTTGTATCAATTTTGTCGATATTGTCATGTTTAGAATCCTATATGTCAATAATAGGGAGTGGAATACCAAAGTGGAATATGGGATTTGGGGATTCGGGTCGCCTATATGTATGTTTTCAATAACATTTTTTTAACTTTTCTTCTTTCTTTGTTGATCAAACTTGCAAAGATATCTTCCGGACACCATTGAAATGGCAGGCGGACAGCAACAAAGATCTTCAGGATGTGAATGTTAGTTCCTTTTTATGGTTAGACTCGAAATGTGGCCATTTCAGGTTAGACAAGAAGATGTTTCTTTTGTTACGTCTCTCTTTTGTTGCAAGATTTTCCATAAGATCCTCTGGTTGACAAAAATGAACTCTCTTGCTCTCTTTCCGTTTGTTTCTTGTACAAAGTCTTTATCCTGGAGAGTTGATCTTATGAGAATAAGTTTGTGGTGCAACAGCTTCAAGTTTAATATCAACAAACACATAAAACTAGTACTAGGGTTAATCGGTTTGCCTGTTTTTATACAGAAATTTTGCATGGAGTCTCTTATTTTATCTTCTAAATCAAACAAGATTAATGTTAACCGCTACATTATAGTAATTTCTTTTATAGAAATATGCACTTTTGGTCTGATCATAAGGTATTCATTTGGAAAAAAGATTTTATAGTTTAAAAATGGGTTCTTAAGTATTCATTTGAAACTATTAACTTTTTCATAATTAACCTTTTCGTATAAAATCAAAGTGGATTTTTTCCAATTTCTTCATTCTTACTAATATAAGTACCTATGGAGTGTGATTATTATTTTTTAATTATTATTATTATTATTATTATTTATTTAGTTTGGGTTAATGTCTTTTCTCATTTAGTTTTTGCGAAATAATCTTCACGTGATTACTTATATATAACACTACAAAAAAACTATTTTTTAGCCATTGAATTTACCAACGGAATTCAATCAGTTGGTAATTAGCAATGGATTAGCAACCAAAATGACATTTTAAAATTAGCAATGAAATGCTAATGGATTTGTTCTCTATTTTAGCAATGGAATTTAATCCGTTGGTAATTACCAACAGATTAGCAAGAGAATCATTATATAAATTACTAACGGAATTATTTACTAATGGAATTGATTTTTCATTGCTAAAAATTTACCAACCACCACTTTACCAATGGAATTTTACCAACGGATTCTGTTGCTAATCTGTTAAGACAATTTAACAATGGAATTAAGACTTTAGCAACGAAATATTCCGTTGTTAAAAAATAGTTTTTTTGTGGTGTAATAAGATCAGTTTGTACTTTGATGGATTCGGTTAGAGGTTAACTTGTCACGGTTGATTTTGTATCTTTAAATGGTAAAAAAAAAATTGAATTATAAAGTATGTTTGATTTGGTGGGTTATCATTGTTAAAATTTTGCAAAGTGGGTAATGTTGTGAAATTATTATTTGCATAAGTATTAATGCGCAATTCATTAAATTATGATTTTAAAATAATTATAAATATGATTCACTAGATAACTAATTTATTAAAACATACCACCTTCGGCCGTATTCATTTCACTATTCCTGCCGTCCGCTTCAAATGTATCAATTTCCTCTATTTAGTAAAGAATGTACACAATATGACTCACTACTTCTCTCTAGTGCAACTACCCACTTTACCTATAATAATAATACTACTTAGTCCACGTGCTAAAAGCAAATAAAAACCTTAAAATTGTCCACGTACAAACAGCAAACAGTTACCTTGTAAGTGGCCGGAAGGAGTAATTTTAATGTTATTGAAGTAAAACTAAATACGATTCATCAAAGAGTTGTTGTGTCCTCGATCCACAAAGAGTATAAGGATATCATATTTTGTATTAAAGAGTATTTTTTTTATTGAAGAAGTAGATTGAAATATGAATAGTATAAATGTTTGATTAAAAAATTTAATTTTTTTAGTAAATTAAGGGTATACCTTCTTATATTGAAGGATATATCATTCAATTTTAAAGGATACAACTTTAAAAAAAATCATGAAATTTGAGTCATTTCGAGACACGCAAGTGTTAAGGCTTCATCAAAGAATGAATTTGGTAAATCATAATTTAACCATCTTAAAATTATACTTTAATTTTAAATTTATCATATATCTTTTTAAAACATTCTCCATAACATACTCTATATTTTTATTTATTTCATAAATTTTCTCTAAGTAGACTATATATTTCCTCCGTCTTGAACCTTTCTTCACGTTTGTCATTTAAGAAAAAGTAATAATAATAATAATAATAATAATTATTATTATTATTATTATTCATTGAATTTTTGGGTACCTTCTTAGTTTAAAGTAATAAATAAATTAAAAATATATATTATGTGCGCTTAAAATTAAAATGTAACTTGAAGGTATTGGATTGATTTGACATTTTCTTATTTAAAATGTGATTATGTATATGATGTTCCGGGGTAGAAGTGAAAAATTTATATATATACACTAAAATATTATATACACAACGAACTTTAAAATGTGAAAGAGAAAACAAGTAAGGAAAATGCTAAGATTTAATATAAGCTAAAATATATACACAACGAACTCTAAGATGAGAGTGGACAAAAAAATTAAGAATGAGAAAGAAGAAGATTGCATGTCACAAGTATTTGCAGGAGTTATTGTGAAATAGAATCTGTTTGGAGTGGTGAGGATGGATTAGTAAGAAACAAGAGATAGAAATAGTGTGCTTGGTTTTGATCAACTCTCCCACCACATGTTTGTAGGAATTGATTCCAAACTCCAGCCTGAACGGAATCCCTCCGCTGCCGCCGTTCGTCGCCAGCCTGGTTCCTGCGCCGTAGAGTTGAACCTCCTTCCCCACCAGCCTCACCCATACACTCCGCCTGCTCTTTCCGGGCTGGTAATATTTCTTCAGCTGCATGCATGCATGCAATTAAGCCAACTATCTAATTAATTAATTTTATTCAAACTAAATTTAATACTGATACCTAATCTATTCAGCAATTTTATCATTTTACGAATGAGAATATAATGAAATTTTATTATAGGGTACAATATTTAATACTATTAAATGATATAATTTTCTGTTTCTGAGACCGTCGGATCTGAACGTACGATGGCCATGCTGAAACTTAGGTGTAGGGCTTAAAAGCAATATCATGTGTAATTTGAACTCGATACTAGGAATATTATGATATAATCTAAGTGCCTTGTAAAATTAACCAAAATTACAAGAAATTATAAAATTAAATAAGTAGAAATTTCTCAATTGATCGAAAAGCCTTGTATTAAGTTATATTTAGATGTTATTTTGTGTAGTAATTAGATTGGCATAGGAATATATGATCAGCAAATATGATCTTCCTTAATTTTAGGAAATGGCAAAAGCTCCTGCGCCCCGGGGACACGGAGGGATACTCCGTGTCCCCATGTGAACACAACCCTCTTCTTTCAATTCTATTTAAACCTATGTATTGCTAGGGATTTAAATTGCAAAGGGGCATGAAAATTGCAAAAGCGCATGGAATGTGATCCGTGCGTCGGGTGCACAGGAGCCTCACTCTTAGGAAATAGATTGATTTGTAAATCATTAGGAATTAGATTGATTTATTTTGATTTACCTGGTTTATATATGTAAGACCATACGTATCAAATGACAGATAATTTCTTCCTCATGAAAATATTTGTTATTCCCATGTTTTAACTTTCTTCACCTAGTAAAGTGTATATACATATGTGTGTGTATAATAAGAATATCTGACCTGACCAGATGCAACAGTGATATGTGAGAAGATGAGATTAGCAGTGTGAGATGTGAGTTGAATCCCAAAGAATGTAGCAGGATTTTTAATCTCTAAACTGGCTGAACAATTCACTGTCATCAACTTCGTTGGAACTCCTGTGTGATCTAATCCTTCTCCATAATACACATTATCTACACTTAATCTCTGCACTCCATGTAATTAATTTACCAATTAATTAATACCATTCATAATTCAAATCAATCACTTAATTAATTAATCATTCACCTTGATGCTAACTTCAGCTTTGTAATGCTTGCTAACTCCCCAAACAACCAAACACACCCCCACAAAAACCATCCCAAAAGCAAGGCTAAGAACCACTGCATTGCAGTGCTTTTCATACGCCCTTCTCCCATAGAAATCCTCGTCGCCGCCCTCCTCCGCCACCACGTCGCAGTAGTGCTTATTCCACCGCCGCCGGTTCCCAAAGATGCGGCTGATGGTAGTGGAGGACGACGACGTCAACGAGTGCCTCGGATACGAAGGCGAAGTACACGGGCCGTTGGACGAAGACGAGCACTTGTCAATGTCGTCTTGGGAGTCCCCGGACGGGCTCTGCACGTAGTACGCCCTCGGGGACGCCGACGACGGCGGCCCGATGCTCGCCATGTCTGATTCTGAGGTTGCATGCATCATCTCTTTCTTTAGTATCTTCCACACAAATTTAGGTTGGATCAGCTTAATTCATTTTCATTGTTGATGATACGATTGATGCTATACTTGATGAAAATATATATTTACATTAATAGCTCGAGTGGAATACCTGCAAGAAAATCAGCTGTAAAAGGTATTAATTCTATGAAGAGGAAGATGCTTTTATTAATTTTTTGTGTTCTAGAATGAGGAATATTGATTCAGTAGTGTTGTATGTGAATTACATGGGGAAAAGGGGTTGAAATGTGTAAATAATAATTAATTTTATTTATTTATATATTCCACATATGATTGTGGATAAGAGAGAGTGAGAGAGAGGGAGTTAATAAACCGTTAATTAACTAACTCCTGCCTTATTGGGTATAAGCATTCTGCATGTTACAGAATACATCAAGGGGGTATTCAGAATACGTAGAACACAGAAGCAGAACGCGTACGACTGAAGCGTCGCGTACGTGAAGCGCTCATACGTTTGCGTTACAGAACGCGGAACATAGAACGTGAAAGCCTATCTCTCTCTCCGATTTTCTCTTCCCATTTCACTACAGATTATCATATTCCACACAATAATACAACATCGTGGAAATTAATTCATAACCCCGTGTTGTGAGATTTGATCCAGAGATCACCGTTTAACAACGTGAGTATCAATCGGGTTCGTATGTTTTCTTCCGCTGAAACAAGAACTCAAAGGAGAAAGGTATGGTTTCTCCCTGTGCATGATCGTGAGTTTTTCAACATTGGTATCAGAGCCAAATGGTTGGTACTCCGTTTGATTTTCTGGATTTAAAATATTTCAAGTTCTTAAGTTTTCTTCTTCTATGATTTGAACATTCTCGCATGAATTTTGGTGTGATGCTATATGATCGGTGTATTGTGTGCATTGATGGGTTATTTATGTGAGTATGAGGCAGATTATGATTATTTCCAGTAGAGATGTGTTAATGACGTTGACGTTCACCATGAAACTTGGAGGTGTGATTTTATCGTCATTTTTTTGTGCAATTAAATGTATATTTTGGTTACACCACTGAAAAGGACTCGTTGAGAGGAGTCCGTCAGTATTTTTTGTGGAATTTTTGGCCTTCTAAAACTCAAGTTATGAATTTTTGAAGTTTTGTTCGTATTTGAGCCTAAAACTGCAAAATTCCAGAAGGTTTGGGGGTGTGTTTTTGGAAATTCGATAAAGGTCAGGGATCATTTCGCAATTTACACAAAACTTGGGGTTGACTGGCTCAGACCAGTCAAACCGAACCAGACCGGACCGGCTTAGAACCAGATCAGTCAGGACCAGTCGGCTGACGGAGGACCGACAGTGGCGCGTGAAACACACGCTCCGACTAACGGCGGCGATGGCAGCAGCGCATGAACAGCACGCGCCGAAAACAAGCAATTATGGTATTGGAGCACGAAATACACGCATCGGTTTAACCTCGACGATGACGGCGCGTCTCTTGTACGCGCCTGACTGCAGCAAACTTCTATCGGCGAGTGCGGGCGCGTGGGGGCTGCTGCCGGCGCGTGGGATGTTTCTGTCGGTGCGTTGGGGTGCGTGCGGGCGCGTGCAACTATTTTTCGGCCGCTGTTTGATGTTTTTCGACTGTTTTTGATGCGTTGAGTCCGATGGTGATGTTTCCGAGGATGTTTGATGTCATCTTTAGTGTGTATGTGTGTTTTTGCTTCATTTAATGACATATTTATTGAATATGAACCTACGTGGTGGCTATTTGGTTGCAATTTTTTGAAGAATATGCACCTTTATATGTCATTTAATACTATATTCATGGTGTTTTGGTGATGTTTGAATTGTTCAAACTCCTGTAGCCTATAAAAGTGGGAGCCAAAGTGAGTTGGACTGATTCACTTGTGAATATACCTATTGCATCTTGGAAAGTTGTTTCCATATGCATTAAATGGAGAGGAAATTCATGTGATATAGTTTGACTAACACTGGTATGTTTATTTTTGGTTGCTCATTTTCTCAGAGGCATGTCAGGACCAGGAACAATTTCAGAGGAAGACATTTGCACTAAAAATGAAATCCTCCATGAATTCTTGAATTATAAAATGAAGCCTACACACAACACAAAGGACCACGCAATTGATCTGATCGAACTATACAACCGATTGTTGCCTTTAATTTATAGCAATACGATTCCACGTGATAAGTATTTTGAAGTTTCCTGTCCTGAGACCTGGGCGAACATTTTGCCTCATTACCTAGAAAAGGATTTTTGGGTTCAGTGGGAGACTTATGAAGTGAAGTCTAATGGTCGACAAATTATAGAAGATTTAGTTGATGTTTCTGTAATAAGAGATAGGACACATGCACTAAGATCGGCCTGCTTAAGGATGGGAAGGATTCGACGTTCTGATTCTTTAAGACTAAGTGGTCGAGAGAAGCGTCGGATAAAGAATCCTCATATAGATCCTTTGGGGCAAGCTATCTATAGTGTGGGGACTAAGAAATTTGATTATGAGCATCGATGGAAATCTAGTAATGATAAATTAGGGAGATTAATCCGTAAATTTCCTTAATTCATTTCCATTGTATTTCTAAATGGAAACTCAGGGAGTTTATTAGAATTTTGTGTTCATGACTTGTAAGACTTGGTGTTTTTGCTATTGTGAATGATTGTTTAAGTTCTGTTTATAAGTGGTTGTTCAATGTTATTGTTGATTACTTGAACATTGTGATTTTACGTTTTGAAGCAAGAATCTAGTATTATGACACTTGATAAGATTGATGATTAGTAGTCTCCGAGCTATTTTTCGAGATCAAGTCTTGTGTTATTTATTGAGATGTCTCTGTTTGGCTTAACGTTAAATTTAGATAAAACATAATTAATATACTGAATCGCTTTAATCTCTATCAAAGAAATGAGTTTCAAAATCTATTGTCGCTGAGTTGAACAAAGGTAAGAAACTCATTGGTGACAATTATGACTCAAGGCGTCATAAATTTTGGTACATATTGTATAAACAAGATGCATTGGATGTTATAAACCAAATGATAGTTGATCCAGGTGTGGGTTTCGGAACCCAAGGGAGACGTGACCAAGAAGTGTACCAGGCATGGAAAAGTAAAATTCCATTGCACGAGGTATTCTTGTAAGCTCAGTAATCGATGCAGTGATCCATAAATGTGAGCAACAACCCACCGCACATGATATCTGGTGTATCTGCGTCAGATACAGTGGTACATCGGTTATAAGGCTTAGGCAGTAAAGTTTGACACTTTCAAAAGGAAACCTAATCAAAAAATTAGACAAAATCTCAGGGAGATCTAATATGATTATCGAACTTAATACTGCCGGTCATATACTCTCTGATAAATAGTAAATCTAAGCCCATTTCCACTCTTTACCTGATCGTTGGAAACGTCTCAAATTCAACTTGACGCATTATAAAGAATTGAAACTTTCAGTGATGCTTCTTGTCATGTTGAGTTAGAAGATGAGAGGCTCGGAGCCTCAAAGCCTTCTTCTGGGAGCTTCTATGCCAGTTCTACTTCTAAAGGAGCTTCAGACTTCAAAAGGAAAATAATTGGAAAAAGAGAAAGAAGGGAAGACGATCTGATGGTGATGGTGGTAAGCCTGACAATAATCCAACTACAAAATTGATGAACGGAAAAAGAAAAACAAGCGTGACAAAAAGAATAAGAAAAACTGAAAGCAAGAGGCCATGTTACAATGGTAGTAAGCTTGGTCATTATGCTCGTGAATGCCCTGAGCCCAGGAGGGTAAAGGTGAATTCATTTTATTCTATTTTGTGTGAAATTAATGTCTCGAGTGCTATCTTGTTGTCTGATTCTTATCTATTGAGGATTATAGACTCAGGAGCAACGGACCATGTAACGAGAGACGGAGGAGCTTTTGTAGATTTTCACCATGTTCCAAATTGGGACTAGGTGGAAATATGTAGGAAACAATGCACGAGTCGAAGTCAAAGGACTTGGGACTTGCAATTGGACCTTGACGATGGTCCAAACTTTATCCTACATGATGTTCTATATGCTCCGGAGATCACGCTAAATCTAATTTCTATTTCATTTCTGCGTAATTTGGGTTATGATGTATTATGCTTTAAAGGCGCTATGGTAATTTGCATTAATGATACTTGTTGTGCATCTGGACATATAACTGATGGCTTTATGATTTTTATATTGTAATAGAATGACGTTTGGTATTTATGATGATTATTCATATTCGCTAAATGCTCTTTCTTCTAGTAATGCAAACATGAATGGTGATGTTTGGCATGCTAGATTAGGTCATATTGGGGGCAAGATAGGATGAATAGACTTGTGAAAGAAGGATTGTTGAATCTTTCTTCTAAAGTAGAATTATCCAATTGGTGTATTCTCCAGGAGTAATCCAAATTGTGCACACATTATCTTGCTAGAAAATGACTAGAAAACTTTTTGGTAAAGCTATTATGTCTTAATCTCCATTAGAAGTAATCCATTCTGATATATGTGATCCTGTAATTATGAGAGCACGAAATGGAGCTCACTATTTCATTACGTTCATTGATAATTATTCAGTCTACTTGACATCTCTAAGTCTGAAGCATTGGATTGTTTTAGACGATACTTGAGTGAAGTTGAAGACGTGAATATCTATCAGAACAATTCAAGGAATTTTGTAATGAAAAGGGTGTAATCCAACAATTATCCATTTCTTTTACGCCTCAACAACAAGGTGTTGCTAAAAGAAGGAATATGACTTTGTTGGAGATGGTGAGATTCATGATGGCATGCATTGCTTGCGGCAGCTTATGTGCTTAATCATGTGCCTTCCAAATTAGTTGCTTCGACTTCGTATGAATTTCGGATGGGTAGAAACCCAACTTGAGTAACCTTAGAGCTTGAGGATCAGCAACTTATCTACATGATTCATCGAGTCAGTATGGAAAGTTGGATCCTAGAGGCAAACGTCAGGATGGCAGCTTAAATAAGACAGAATCACATAATGCTCATTTTCTGGAATGAAATTTTCAAGTAGAAGGGAAGGCATCAGGGATGCTATATCTATTTTCGAGATAGTAGAAAACTAATACCTACTAGATCCAAGTGGGAGTAGTGGTTTAGCTGATGGTGTGGATCTTGATAGATATTTGCCGATTGAGGATCAGGCATTTTGTCTGCAAAAGACCATCATCAGCTATCTCGAAAAAGTTCTAGCTAGGAAATATGTGCCATTGAAAATTGAAATTGAAAATTGAAATCTTTCTCATGTTGATAAGGAAGAGCCCTAGAAGCTTTAACTTGTCCAGTAAAGGAGAAATGGATGAAAGCGATGATAAGATGAGATGGAGTCTGTGAAGTCAAATCAAGTATGGGACTTGTAGATCTTCCAAAGGGACGAAAGACAATTGAGAATAATTGGATTCTCAAAAAAATCAATAGAAATGCTGATGGCTCAATAGAGAGGCATAAAGCTCGTTTGGTGGCAAAAGGATATACTCAACAAGAGGGTATAGTCTATGTAGAACTTTTTCCACCTGCAGTGAGGCTTTGCCTTTATTCGTCTATTATTGGCTATAGTGGCTGGTATGGATTAAGAGTTACACAAAATGGATGTTAAGACCATTTTTTCTCAATGGAGAATTAGAAGAAGAAATCTAAATGCAACAGCCTGTAGAATTTATTCTTCAAGGTCAAGAGGATAAAGTTTGTAGATTGAAAAAGTCGATCTATGGACTCATACAATCCTTTACACATTGGTATTTGAGGTTTCTCACAATGATTATCTCATATAACTTCGTTATGATAAATGAAGGCCACTGTGTTTACTTTAAACGGTTCAATGGTTAATGTGTGATTCTATCCTTGTATGTGGATGACATACTACTAGCGGGTAATAGCAAAAAGTATCTTGAAACCATTAAAAGGTGGTTATCTTCAAACTTCAAAATGAAAGATATGGGTGAGGCAGAGTACATACTTGATGTGAAGATCCATAGAGATTGTTCAAAGAAGTTATTAGGTTTGTCTCAAGAGACTTATACCAAGAAACTTTTAGAACGATCCGAGATGGACACCTGTAAATCTAATGATACTCCTATTGTGGAAGACGAATTATTGAGTCAGCAAATGTGTCCCAAGGCTCTAGATGAGAAGAATAAAATGGCCAGAGTACCATATGCCAATGTGATTGACTGCAGATTATTCTTTCTGTTATCACTGAATGGGTATACAGACGTTGACTGGAGTGGTGATTTAGATAAACGTAAATCAACTCCCGATTATGTCTTCTTGCTCAATGATGGAGCAATCTCATGGTGTAACAAGAAACAGACTTCATCTGCAGTTCAAAAGACTATTTGGTTGAGAAGATTCATGAAATATTTGGAGGTCTCAGACACTCCAGTGGGAGCTGTTTTAATTAATTGTGATAATCGGGCGGTTATTGCTTACACAAAAGACCCCAAATATCATGAAGAGACCAAATACATTGACATGAAGTTCAATTTTGTTTGAGATATTATAGATAAGAAGAAAGTGATTCTTACTTATATTTCTACTCGTTTGATGTTAGCAGATCCTTTTACTAAACCAATTCCTAGAGATGTATACATAGTACATGTAAGGGATTGGGTTTGCAAAGGATTTAAAACGATGAATTGAATATGTTTATGTATGTTAATGGTATAGTTAATAGTTTAACTATATACATGTTTTATATATTATATGTGATGGTTCATATATAATAGTATGTCGGCAAGTTATGATTGGCTCTCTCATACGAGCAATCGCCTCTGGCTCAGTGGGAGCGCAGAGATGAGGTTACAATAGTTAATGTAATCGGGATAGATTTCGCCACGAATCTAATCCAACTTGTTATAAAGCTAAATCGACGAAGATCCTATACGTTAGAGGGAGGATATCCGGGTTAAGTGTATGGGACACACTTGAACTTTGATTTACACGATGTTTAAATTAAATGAAATACGACATACGCTTTCTTGGAAGGAAGTTAAAGACATTGTGACATGTGTTTTAGGAAAACGACATGTGCCAAGTTGACCCCAACATGATTGAGAAAATAATCTCTATTTTCTCAAAAGTATGAGTCCTTATCTATTGGTTACCCTTATGACTTTCTACTATATTCTAAGTCTTCACTTTGGTGTTGCTACTTTAGCATGCTACCAAAAGAGCTATGGTTAATAACGGCGATGCGGTACATGTCTAGGAAAGTAGCTATAGTGGGAGACTGTAGATATATAGAACGATGGGAAGAATATCTTAATTTAACATACACTATTGTGATTCATTGACTAGTCAATCAAGTAGGGTCTTGATTATGAATACATAGTTATTTTGCAAAAGGGTTGAGTATACTCTGACAAATTCAGGGATTGAAAAAGAGATATGTCAACTTATGTTAAATGTTCAAGAGTTCTGGGGTATAGCGAGCTTGTTGAGTTTCATTGATAAACTGGTTGAGTTGCTATATATCTCTAACAAGTATATGATAATTAAAACTCATATCTCGTGGGTCACACGATGTATTAATCTGTGCGAGAATATGATTCATGAATAAATTGAGTCAGGTGATTTTTGACTTCATATGTGAGTGGGAGATGTAAATAATAATTAATTTTATTTATTTATGTATTCCATATATGATTGTGGATAAGAGAGAGTGAGAGAAAGGGAGTTAATAAACTGTTAATTAACTCCTGCTTTATTGGGTATAAGCATTCTGCATGTTACAGAATACATCAAGGGGGTATTCAGAATACGTAGAACGCAGAAGCAGAATGCGTACGACTGAAGCGTCGCATACGTGAAGCGCTCATACGTTTGCGTTACAGAACGCGGAACATAGAACGTGAAAGCGTATCTCTCTCTCCAATTTTCTCTTCCCATTTCACTACAGATTATCATATTCCACACAATAATACAACATCGTGGAAATTAATTCATAACCCCGTATTGTGAGATTTGATCCAGAGAACACCGTTTAACAACGTGAGTATCAATCGGGTTCGTATGTTTTCTTCCGCTGAAACGAGAACTCAAAGGAGAAAGGTATGGTTTCTCCCTGTGCATGATCGTGAGTTTTCCAACAAAATGGACAACATTGGATTCGTATAATCAGCAGTAATTTGGGAGAGAGAAATGATGATTTGTAGGTTTTGGTTAGTTAGTTTTTGTAGAGCTTAGTCACATGAAGAGCACAACAGTAGCTAGTGAGAGAGAGAGAGAGAGCCGTCGAAAAAGAGAAAGTAGAAATCCCATAACCACCAAAATTTCCGTATTGACATTTTCAATGGAATGGAGAGTGAACAATATTTTTATTCAAATTAGGGAAAATATAAATTTTAGTCATATAGAATATGTCAAATTCAATTTCAGTCCTCAAATTTGGTAATTTCTTAAAAGTGGTCATCCGATGTTCGAATTTAGTTATTTTTGTCTACTTTTGATTCTTTTTTTCAATTTTGATCATTTTTTCCGGTAACTTTAAGAATCAAATGTGAACAAAAAAAACTAAAAGTAGATGAAAATGACTAAAATTGGATACCAAAGAACGAAATTGGATTTGCAAGGACCAAAATAGATATTTTTCCTTCAAATTATTTGTTTATTTATAACCAAAACATATCCCATAGCAACAAATTGAATAATTTGGTATGGTATCAAAATTTATTTTTATTAATTTATTCTTTTAATGATTAGAGAACATTTCATTATGCTATTTACCTTTACTAAATAACAGAAAAAAAAGTTGAACACTCTCTTATAATAGGTTTTTTTTAGACGAATTGTGAGACAGATCGACTCATTACTAAAGTATGTTTATTAAATAGGTAAAGTATACTCCCTTTGTCCCCATATAGCTGTTTGCCTTTTGCACTTAGATTAAAGAGTATAATAATTTAATGTGTACTGAGGTGAGAGACATAATATTTTAATGTGTAATGGATTGTTGTATTTGTATTTAGTGTGAGGTCATATGTGGGTCACATCTAGAGCTGTTAAACGAGCTCGAGTAGTGAGTGCTCGAACTCGACTCGAGCTGTTAATGAGCTAGGCTCGACTCGGCTAGAAATTCATTACGAGCTTACAATTGAGCTCGACTGGGTTCGAAAAATCCTGCATTTATGCTCGAGCTCGACTCGTTAAGCAAAACGAGCTAAACTCGGTAGAGCTCGAACTCGGAGCGACAATTCAACAATTTATCATTATTCTACTCATACAAAGTTCATCTTCCCATTCTTGCTATAAAAAAGAAAATTAATTCGCATCCAACATTAATTAGTATTATAATCAAACCATAAATAAAACAATGTTAATTTTGATTAATCATAAACTGGAATCAACCTATCAGTATTGATGTTCTTGGTTACAAGCAGCAGAAAAATAAAGATCTGTAAAACCCAAATTTTTTGAAATTTTTTTTAAGTGAAAACTAAAATCCCAAAATGAAATCACTAAATAGAAATAGAGAAAATAAAATGAAAAATAGATGAGGAGATCCTCCTTCACGACTGGAATTAGAGAACGGAAACGGAGAGTTGAATTCGACAGATGGGGATGGAGCCCTTCTATCCCTAGATCGAGTGGCCACCCCACTCGCTGATGCATATCTGGAAGGCTCACGCGCAGGTCGGCAATTGTGGAAGCAAAAAACGGAGCAGATCTGAAATTTATGATACAAATCAAAGTTTGAATGGGGTAAGATGGGGGAGAGTCGCTTGGAAGGAAGAGATGGGGGAGTCCTATGGCCGCCGCTTTGTGTGATGGAAGTGGAAGCAGATTTTCATTTCTGAAAATATAGTGGAGGCAGGTGAGTGTACTTCTAGGGTTTATATATATATATATATATATATATATATATATATATATATATATATAATACTCGAGTACTCGCGAGCTACACGGCTCGGCTCGATAACTTAACGAGTATTAAATGGGCTTGAACTCGAGCTCGAACGAACACGAGTCGAGCCGAGCTCGAGCTTTTTCGAGCCGAGCCGAGCTGAGTTGGCGAGCAGCTCAATCGGTATAACAGTTCTAGTCACATCAATCTAAAAAGAAAATGAATACTTTGTAATGGAACAAACCAAAATGGAAAAATGGATACGTACGTATTAAGGGAATAGAGGGATACTTATTTATTGATAAAGTATGGAATCGTATTATGACACCCTAAAATTATACTTTAATCTATTGTTCATCATACTTTTAAAAATATACTTTAACAATCATTAAACATATAGTATACTTTATATTATATAATAAGAATACTTTAATATGTCTCACAAACTATCTCACAAGAGACTTTGTCTTGTTTGCTCACGATTAATAATATTTAAATATGGGTCACTTACTATTGGATACATAAAATAATGCATAATTGCTATAAACTACACGACTTAAAGAACTAATACTCATAACTATACAATTATGATTGTGATGCCATAAATACCCCTATGTGTTTGCACAATTTGTTTTGCACAATTTAGTTTGCACAATTTTATTTTGCACAATTTGGTTTGTACAATTTTATTTTGCACAATTTTGTTTTACACATTTTTTTTTCACATTTTTGATTAAATGGGTTTTGTTTCTTAACCTAAGTCGTCTTTTATACGTATCCCGACCCCACATAGAAAATTGTGCAAAATTGATTAAATTGTACAAAATTAATTTTTTCACAATGGTTTTTCACATTTCTTAACCTAAGTTGTGTTTTACACTTTTCTCGATTCCACGTAGAAAATTGTGCAAAATTGATTTTTACATAATAGTTTTGAACATTTCTTAACCTAAGTCATCTTTTGCACAATGGTCAAATTGATAAAAAAATTTTTGACAAAATTTAAAATTTGAAATAACTATGGAAAAAAACAAATTTTTATTCAGAAATAATCAATACAAAATGTTTTAATATGAAAATGCTCAAAAAAGAGTATTTATTTTCAAAGTAAATGATATCAAAATGATCGTCAAACTTTTTGCATGTAAAGATTATAATATTCCAAGTTTAGAGAAATTCTGAAATTCTCTTAAAGAGTCAAACTCTACACTTTCTGGATCATCTACCTATTACATGCTGCTAAAGTCAACACTAGTACATCACAATTGGCTAGTTTTTTTACCAACTGCAAATTCAAGAAACAATAGTTGATCCCACTGCTTTAATGAAAGTAGGAGTGAGATGCATATATAGGAAAGGTCCACTCAGGCAATAACCAAGTACCCAATGCCTCCGGACCCTCATCAGGATGACAGACATTTCTTTTAAGCATAGCAATTTGATCTGCAATCAATCATAAAAGCTTCATCAACAATCACATTATCAATCTCTAGCTTGCTCATGGTAATTAAAACAGAGATCATGTCACATTATTTTAATAAAGTTGGTGATGTTGATATACAACAATTACCTTCAGAAACATATTTTGACCATAGTTCTACGTTGTCCTTGAGATACTTGAAGAATTTGTGGTAATCTTGATGTATTGCTGCAGTATGTTCAAACAGAGGAGTTGCTTCAAGAATTGCGTTACTCTCAAGATCGAACGCCCTGGAGAAACGAGCAATCATGAAATCATAGAATGCTTGCAGATCTAAATTCAAGATTATAAAGATCATTTAATGGCAAACCTTCCAGTTTGGCCAATGTTGACATGGTGGAGGAGTGCATGATTCAATATGGTCTCCAGTCGAACAGAGTTTGAAATTGATAAATCTGCCTTGGCTATGGTTAATACTACCTGCAAGAAACACACAAATAATTAAAGAAGCATTCTTAGATGAATAAATTCACCTCTTATGCTCCTAAAGACTGATCAACCATTTTAAGATAATCATCAGGTGTAACCTTAACAAGATACCTATAAAAATCCCATATCCTGCAAATTAACATAATTTCACGATTAATCAAATTGACAAGTGAATAAATAAACTAATAGTAAATTCACATGAATAAACTGCTCACTCACATTCTGTGGTAGAACACAGTGGACTCAGAGGAATCGCAAGGGATGAGATTGTTCCTAATGAGTGCGATGGCCTCTGTGCAGATATCGGAGAGCTCCGTCGCCACCTTCAGCTCGTCACTCCTGACCTTGTCCACAATCTCCTCGGGAAGATGCAAATCAACTGCCTTCGTCTCAATTGCAAATAGTTTTCTCCAAACAAATCTAAGAGATCTGATCGTATTCTAGTGTCCCACAACAAATTTCTCTCATCTACTGTCAATCCTCTTTTACCTAATTCTACCACCAGATTTTTCATTGCGTCGATCATGTCTGCCAAAATTCAACTCTTACACTAAATATTCAACACCATAAGAGTTAAAAATAAATTTACGCTTGATACTATCAATGAATCAGAAACTACTCAATCTCAACTTACACTAAGAAGGGGTTGTTTCTTGGAAAAGCACATCACCGCAGGAAAAACAATAAGGGAACTCCACACATTACTTTCAGTTTCACAGAGATAGTACTTAACAAAATAATGCTCAAAACTGGAAAGCACGGAAGGATTCTGAAATATCATCCAAGTAAATGATAAAAATAAGATCGTGTTTTCTTGCCGTCGTGCAGGAGAGAATTAAGGTGTAATAAGGAAAGATTATCCTTCACAAAGAGTGAAATAATTACAAACACCAACGCTCGACCAATGATTTTCCTGCCAATCAGCACAAAGTATCACATGCATAACACAAAATCCAATTAATTTGTGATTTGTACATATAAAAGTAAAACCAATATAGAGATCTCAACTAATAAAAAGATCATAACCAGTAGAAAAAATAAACAAGCATAGCTTCCCTAACAATCATCTATGAAGATTCAACAATAATACATGAGAGAGCCATTTTTAAATAGAAAATAAAACATCCAGTTCCCCCAACCTATAGAATTCAATACCACATAAATCGAAATTCCACCAATGCTTTCGCTGAAATTAAGAAAAAAACAAACACATCAAACACAACATGTGAGCAAACATACAATGGCACTAACCCAAGCATGATAATCCCCAACAAACTACATTTCTCCACATTAATTAAGGCACGGAAACATAGAAGTAACTATTTCTGGAATATAAAAAGGATTAAATGAATTGACGAAAATAAAATTATTACGGCATAATAGTAAATACCTATCGCTGGGTTCGATGAACGAAAGATCGGGAGCAAGCTTGAACGTTGGCTCATCCACAAGAGGCACGTCGGGAGATAAGCTAATGCGGAGGGATTCTTAATGTTCACTTTCGTTAATTATGAGATCTGCGGTGTAACCCAGGACTTACCATATCAGACTAAATACCAGATCGAACTCTGGTGTCTGAAAAATTGCAAGTAACCATGGGCGGCGTAGCCGACAGTGGAACATGGCGGCAGCTAGATCCGGCGGCTAAAATCCGCCAATAGAAGAATCGGTTGCCAACTGAGAACAGAGTGAGCCCTGGCGGCGCTGGTTTTGATGGCTAACCAACGAATACAGACGACCGAAATTAGGCTCCATATGTGGAAATGAATCGATGAACGAGGAACAAATCCCCTTGATCGATTTGAGAACTGCGAGACAGTGCTGAGAAACTCAGGTGGTGATGGCAGAGAATGGTGTGTTTGGTCAGGCTAATCTGGAGATATCACCGTGAAATTTTGTACCTGACGGTTATTTCTATTTCTCAATGTAGTTGATTGTAATTATCCTTTAAAGTGTGTATGGCATAGTGATAAAAATATTAAAATAATTTACAAATGAATGAACGCGTACATTTTAATGGGACGGAGGGAGTATATAAAATTGATTATTAAATAATTGCTATAAATTAACAAAAAGAAAAAAAATACATAATTTTTTAATAAAAATAGTAATTTGCACCAAAATTATTTAAATAATAATAACAAATTAAAATAATGTTTATAATGATTATTAAATATTTCCTCCGTTCGCTCAAATGAGGATTTTTTTTTCATTTTGGTCGTATGTCCCAAAGAGTCTAATTTCTTTTTTTATACACATGAAACTCACCCATATTCACTAATACAATTAAAATATATGGTCCACACTCCCACTAATACAACACCCACTACATATTATTTAATTAATATACCCTTTGTCCCGAAGAAGTCGACACTTTTTTTTGGCACAAATATTAATGAGTGTATAATAATTTAATGAATAGTGGAGTGAGAGAAATAATATTTAATATGTAATAGATAGTTATATTAGAGGTGTATGTGGACCCCATAAGTATAAATTAATTATTTTTGAGTGGGTCCATGTACTAAAAATGAAATGTGTCAACTTTATGGGATAAAATAACAAGAAAATCGTGTCAACTTTTATGGGATAAAAAAAGTAATGCCTTTTAATTCGCGTGCAAAAAAATCCTCATTCGAGCGGACGGACGAAATAATTGCTATAAATTAAAAAATATATAAACAAATAAAAATAGTAAAAAGAAAACTATTGAAACTGGAAAAGAAAAGGATTTAGAAATTAAGGGAAAAGAAATTTTAGCATGCGCCACATCACGCGATCCAAATCTCCTATTCCACTTTGATATTCTACTTCCTATTTCATAATTTATTTTCTATTAAAATACTATACCCTAGTTAATGACCATTAATAATACCGATTTATCAGTGAAAATTAGTATATGATAGGAAATTCACCACCTCAAGGATAAGACAAAGACCACCTCAAGAATAAGAATTAAAAACCAAGTTCAATACTCAATGGAATCCACCAAGAGAAAGGAACTTGCAGACAAAATATTCACTAAGAATTCTTTCAAAGATAATAATATTGATCTGCTGATTTTTAGATGCAAGACACGACTATTTAAGCTTGGAACAACCCTCCAAGAATAGGAATGGATACTTGAGAATCAACAACTAATAATGAAACTTGACTAAATTCAATGCCATATTTAATCTAACTTGACCAACTCTTATAATGCTACAACGTAATGATAGAAGACATTGGACTGCTCTAACTCAATATTTTGGCCAGCTATTATTTTACGAACGATCAGCCCGATGTTGTTGGCTCGTCTGCAAGTCCATCTGGATCATTCTCCCCTAATTCGAAAAGACTCGTCCTCGAGTCCAATGGATCATCATCTTAGTATGGTGAGAGATCAAAAACATTAAAAGTAGTAGAACACCATAATTTCCAGGAAGTTCCACCTTATATGCATTGTCATTTATCCTCTTCAAAATCTTGAATGGACCATTCGCACGAGTGATCGGTGTCATTTTCACCTAAATTTTAGTGTCTTTTTATTATGTATTTTTGTGTGTTTTATTCATTTTATGTATTATTTGATGGTGTTATATGAAGATATGGAAATTAGTGCTTTGAATTGATAAATAAGTGAAAATGAGCTTAAATGTATATATAACAGGTAAAAAACAGAGCGAAACAGAGTCAGGAGCTAAAACGAAGAAGGTAGACAGAACTCAACTACACTCGAGTCGAGCTCGTGGTCGAGCACGAGTCGTGTACTGCACACGAACCTGTAACACTGGCCGTCCGCAAGCATTAGAAGTAGCTACTCACCTATGCCGAGGCCTTGTGCAGGACACGAGTCGAGCTTCGTCAAGCATACAGAACACGCCGAGAAAAGTGTCGCTACTCGAGTCGAGCTCTGCTGCTCAAGCCGAGTTGGTGCCAAAGTCAGTTTATGATATGCACATGTTCTAGAAGCTTCCATGGGGTATAAATGCAAGTTTTGATCACAAATTACGTAAGGAATCATTATGGATCAGTTTTCGCACACACTAGACACCAAAATCACACACATTCATCTCCATCTCTTCCATCCTTCACTTCATCCATCCCATCCACTTGATTTTCTCAAATCCATCCATTTTTCCGTCAATCCACCAATCTAAGAAGAGGAATTCATCATTGATTGAAGATTTTAGCATGATCAAGGAGGAGAAAGTTCACCATCAAAAGGGAGCCAACTTACCTTTATTTTGTTATTTTCTTCATTATTATTTGGCTCAAATGAAGCATGCCATGTATTATGTTATTTTGTTATGAGTTGTAGTGACTAGTCCTCATGTGAGACTGGTAATGTGATTGGTTAGAGGTTATGTAGAATTTTCACACCACATGTTTGATGAAATGATTGTTATGAATTTTTTCTATCATGAATGCTTATTCTCATTTTTTGAAATATTTGTGTGGTTAAATTCTCTATACATGATATTAGGATGACCATTCCAATGTTATGCTTAGTGGTTTAATTGAATCATTGATTGCGTGAGATGATTATGTTAAGTATGTGGGGAGTTTGGCCATAACCTTCATGTGCTTAAAACCTCATGATAGGACATTATTGATAATTACTTTTAAAAGTGTTTGATATGATAAGGGGACCCAAGCCATGACTCACTTGACCTTAGAAAGGGAACACTAGGAAAACTTCCCTGCATACTAGAGAAAATTTTTCATGATAATATCTCTATATTAATATATTAATATCCGTAGGTACCTATAGGAAGAGTGATGATGATCATCAATGCATGCATGCATGTGTGTGAGTCTACTTAAGCCTTTTCCATGATGTTGCTTGCTTTGCATACTTCTTAGATTACTCAACTTCATCCATATTCCATCACATACGTATATGTTCTATCTTTAATTGCTTTCGTAGTTTGTTAGTTTTTAGTGTTAATCAACCCCCTCTTTTATTGATTCGTCCAACTAGAGTAAAGCATTTCTCAAATACGGCTACTCACTTTCCCCCTTGGGTTCGATATTATAAAAAATTTGGACTTGGTCACTACGGTCTACTACGTGATAGAGTACACTTGCTCTTATCAATTTAACCAAAATTGAAATCAAGTTCATGGCACTGTTTCCGGGACGAAAGCCTTTGGTGTAACGTGTTTGAATTTGTTAGCTCTACTTAGGACATTTTTCTTATTTTTGCATCTATATTTGTTTTGAAAAATGTTGTTCTTACTTGTTCTTCTTGATAGGTACATCAACCTTGAAAGAAGGGGAGAATGAGCAAAACCAAAAATAACAAGTGAACAGAAGTTGTAGAAGATCACTTAAAGAGACGAAGAACATTGACCAATTCTACAATAATGGAGGAAATGGGGGATGGCAACAAGCTTATAATGAACGTGCCAGCCATATCAAGGATGCGCTTACACTCCATCAAGTCCTTACAATAATTTCTTATCTACAAGCTTTCAACAAAGTTTTTCAAGATATGAGCCTCAAAATGCCTACTCAACGCCTACTTTCAACTTTAATGGGGGACAAGTGTGGAACATGCCCAATTACCAAATGGAGAATGGAACATGTATCAAAAACGGGTATGTTCAAGAGAATTTCCAAGAAGAATGTCCATCATATGACGATGGAAGACTTTCCTTACAAGATCAATTAAGTCAAATGATGAAGATGCTTAAGGAAGATTATGAGGAAAGAAGGAAAGAAAGAGAGGCCACATAGAAGAGATTTGAAGCTTTGGAACGTCAAGCGAGGGAACTTGTTAATGATGAAGTAGATTTTCAAAATGAACAAAGCAAGATTCTCGAAGATGATGAAGAGCTTGCAGGGGCGGATACAGAAATTTTAATTTGGGGGTACGACTAAATTATACTTGATTCAACTCTTATTAATTTTTGTTCTTTTCATTTTGGATCATTCCACAAAAATTTTTATTTCTCTATAAAGGCGAAGAGTCAAAATAATAACTCGTTTCCATACACTCTAATCACAAAAAAATCACTATTATCTACCATATGTAACGTACTTTATTATTTATTTATTATTATAAAAAAATACTATCATTATACCTATAAAAATGATCACTTTTCCTAATATAATTCTATAACAAATTCCCACAAATATATGAATATATATATATATATATATATATATATATATATATATATATATATATATATATATATATATATATATATATATAATTTTAATAAACATGTACTCCTATATATCTACAGTACTATATAATCAATGATGACATCGAGGATGGGAGTAATAACAAACTGTCAAACGGAAATAAATGATTTCTTAATCGTGTTTATAAAGATCAAATATAATTTATAATAACTAATCAATATAATATATGAATGTAAGTATATATAGGTAAAGAAAAATTTTCAATTTGGGGGACAGCTGTACCCCCATGTACCACACTGGATACGCCTCTGAGAGCTTGTAAAGGCTAAAAAAGAAAAGAAAGAGATAAGTTTGGTTGAAGAAGAGTGTGTCGAAGGAAAGGATGTTGAGCACAAGTCAAAATAGAGAATGAAGAGAGAAAGAGTATCGAAAGAAGCAATGCATGTAGAAAAGTTTGAATGTGATTATTGGGGCATTCCGATTACTCTTGATCCTATTCCTTTTTCTCAAAAATGTATTAAAGAAGAAAAGAGAGAAGAGTTTGAGAGCTATGTTGCATTGAAAAAGAAAAAGATGGAGGAGAGTAAGGTGAAAGATGAAGAAGTCAAATCTATGCATGAAGAGTGTTCCACAAAAGTGGAGGACCATGGGAAAGATGTAGTGCCTTGTGAAATTGAAGGAAAATGAACTTTTAATGTAAGGTGTGACTTGGAGATGAGTGAAAATGTGATGTCTTATTCTATTTACAGACCTACCACAACATGTCTTAAGAGTAAAAATGGATCTTTTATTTTGCCTTTTGGAAAGTTTGAAGACGTGGTGGTTAAGGTGAATGATATGGTCTTCTCGGTTGATTTTGTGGTACTTGGTGTGGAAGCGGAGCCTCGAGTTCCTCTTACTCTTGGGAAAAATTTCTTTACAATCGAAAGATCTAGTGAAGATGAAAAAAAGAGGAAGTCTCATTGAGCTTGGAGTACAAAAATGATATATTATCATGCCATCAAGATGGAAAGGATGAATCATATCTTAAGACACCAAATGTGCCTCCGGATGAATTTGAAAAGATTGAACAATCTTACTACATAAAAGCTTTGAATCCTATTGTGGAAAATTTTGTGAAAATTGGAAAGAAAGAGGATGAGGAAATAACAAGCATTGTTCTGGATGGCGAAAAAGTTTTGTTTGATGAAAATGTTGAAGACTTGTTGGGAAGTGATGAGAAAAAGATTATTAGTGACTTCTTATCCTTGTTGGATGATGAAAATTGTTGTGAAGAGGAGAAAGAGCTAGAACAAGATCATAAAGTAGAAAAAGGTGAAGCTTCGTTGAAGGCCAAGGACCCCGGAAAATTTGTACTTAAATGTGAAATCAAGAATGGAAATGATTTTAATGCTATATGTGATCTTGGTTCAAGTGCCAATTTGATGACTTTGAAAATTTTTGAATATTTTGACATTGGGAGGTTAAAGAAAACTCTTGTGGAATTTGAAAAGTCTAATCTTTCTTATGTTGAACTTGACAGGAATGAAGCTCCGGATATTGAATGAAAGCTAGATAAAGAAGAAGATTGTTGCTCTTGCAAAAGGAAAAAAACGTTCGTTGTATTATTCTCCAAGAATGTCAAGTATGGTTAGTAAGAAGGGGGATACGGTCATAACGGACAAGAAGAGAGCAAAAAAAAAATTTAAAGTGAAGATGAAGGCCGATTGGACAAAGAATTTTTGTGGAGTTTAAAAGTTTAATTATGCATCTGGCTTGAAGACGTTAAATTTAACGCTTGATGGGAGGCAACTTATTTTTAATTGCTTTGATTTAGTTTCTTTGCATTTTGATAAGTAGGTTGATTGTGCTCGTGAGGAGAATGCATATTGAAGATACAAGAAGAGCTCGATTTGAAGTGTGAAGGTACGTCTCACCACTTCTTGCAAACTTAAAGTTCAACTCTTGTTTCACTTTGAGTTTGGGGGGATAGTGCGTGGTGGACATACCTTGAATTACTGTGATGCATATACTTCTCTACAAGAAGCTCATTGTTGGAAACTACAAGGGTAAGTCCCACCACTTTTTGCAAACTTAATTCTCAACTTGTTTTGATTTAAGTTTGGGGGGGAGAGTGCGTGGTGTGACTCACCACCTAAGTGTGCTTATTATGTTGAGTGAGGGAGTTTCTTATAAAATTGGGTCAATTTTAAAAAATTTCTCGTGAGTATTGCTTTGATTTTGGTTAGTTTGGTTGTGTTAAAGTGCATGCTAGTTAAATATTTGATAGTAATTGTTGTGCTAATGGTTTTGATGAGTTGTTGAGCATAAATGAAGTGTAGTGGAAGCACGAATTGAGCCCAGAGATCAAGTCGAGATTTGTTGTGTATGCAATCCGTAAGCTCGTGCTAACTATTTCCACTAACAAATGTCTTTTTCAGGGAGTTCACTTTACTACTCATCATTTCCATTTGCTTAGCATATACATGATTTTGAATTGGATTTGATTGGATTGGTATGCTACTTCATTTGTTATGTATCTTGGGAGGTTTACTTACTTTAATTTTATTTTTGAATAAGTTGGCAAAATCTTGAGCTTACATGTTATTGGATGATGAGGATATGTGCTTATTCCTTTTGATGGATGGAATTTTCGTTTTGCATGATATGTGCTTGTTTCTTATTTGGTGAGTCTTTGCTTTTGTGTTTTGTTTGTATTTTTATTCTTGTATAGGATTGTTTGGTAGTTTGTTTCGGGATGTTGTGAGTCATTTCTGAATATGAGTGATGATATGTTGTTTGTGATAGGTGATGGCGAATTATGTTAGGAATCTCTAATCTTTAAAATTGTGACATGTTCTATTTAACTTGTTCAATTTTGAGATAAATTGAGGTGTAATGAGTTCCTTGAGGCCTAAGCAAAATCTTGTGAGCGTCCGTGCCTCCACGGTTAGTTTTTCATGAGTGGACCGGTTGAACCTTGGGAAACTAGAACTTTCTCATGGACTACGGGAATGAGCCCGATTGATAGAGGTTAGTGAGATAATCTTAGGCCATCCTTGCTATCTCATAGTCATTGCCATAATTATCTTTACCTTAAACATCATCCCTAGTTAACCGCTTTGAGGCTTTAAGCCTATTTCTTGTGATTTGAGCACAATACAAGTCTTGAATACCCACCTAAGCCTTATATATATAACCTTTATGTGAGTGATTGTGGAGATGATGGTTTACAAGATTTGATGTGAGAGATGTGCAAGAGAAAGAAAGAAATGGTAAACAAGCAAGAAAAGGATGAAAAGAGCTCAAGTATAATGTATATGCAACTTCAACATAAAAAAAGGAGCAAATCAACAAAAATATGCTCAAGGAAGTCAAAAGTTAAAAGAAGGAAGCATGCAAATCTAAAGAAGCTCAAGAAATCAAAGGAATGATAATGATTAGTGCTTATGATTAGAAAGAAGAAAATAAAGGAAGATAGAAATGTGAAGAAGTTGAGGAAGTTGATCATCTCTTCAATTATCTACACTTGAATAGTCACTTTTATCCAAATTTTCCTACCATACCAAAGAGCCTAACATTACATCTAAAGATAAAGACATTTTTGATTATTAATTGAAGCTATGGTGGCTTGTGAATGTAGTCTGTGAGCAAGCCTATGGTGCGTCGAGTTCGACCGGTTGATGAGTGTTGAATTACCCTACTTCATAGAGTGTTGAGTGCATTTTGATATCTGACATGAGGTTTGGACCGAAGGGACTTTATTACTCTTAATTTTCTTAGACTTGAACTTGTTAATTTCTCATGTCATGATTTTAATATTGTAGTATGACTTGATATGATTTGTAGTCCTTGTTACTTACGATATGTTTTTGTTTATGTTCGTTAGGTCTTTCTCTAGGGAAAAATTCTTCCTCTCGTTTTTTCATTTTCGTTGCTCGAGGACGAGCAACACTTTAAGTTTGGGGATTGATCGGTGTCATTTTCACCTATATTTTAGTGTCTTTTTATTATGTACTCCCTCCATCCCCTTGAAAGGTATCCGTTGACTTTTTACACGTGGATTAAGGAGTATAATAATTTAATGTATAGTAAGGTGAGTGAAATAATATTTTAATGTGTAGTGGGTAGTTGTATTAGTGTCGAGTATGGGGTCATGTGTAGTGGTTGTAGGTCACATCAATCAAAAAAAGAAAATGGATACTTTGTAATGGGATGGACCAAAATAGAAAAATGAATACGTATCAAGAGGACGGAGGGAGTATTTTTGTGTGTTTTATTCATTTTGTATATTATTTGGTGGTTTTATATGAAGATATGGAGATTAGTGCTTTGAATTGATAAATGTGTGAAAATAAGCGTAAATGTATATAAAACAGGTAAAAAATAGAGCAAAACAGAGTCGGGAGCTAAAACGAAGAAGGTGGACAGAACTCGACCACACTCGAGTCGAGCTGGTGGTCTAGTAAGAGTCGTGTGCAACACACGGACCTGTAATAGGGGCCGTGCACAAGTATCAGAAGTAGCTACTCGCCCATGCCGAGACTGTGTGCAGAACACGGGTCGAGCTCCATCAAGCACACAGAACATGCTGAGAAAAATATTGCTACTCGGGTCGAGCTCTGCTGCTCGAGTCGAGTTGGTGCCAAAGTCAGTTTATGATATGCACGTGTTCTAGAAGCTTTCATGGGGTATAAATGCAAGTTTTGATCACAAATTACGAGATGAATAATTTTGGATCAGTTTCCACACACACTAGACACCAAAATCATATACGTTCATCTCCATCTCTTCCATCCTTCACTTCATCCATCCCATCCACTTGATTTTCTCAAATCCATCCATTTTTCCATCAATCCACCAACCGAAGAAGGTAAATTCATCATTGATTGAAGATTTTAGCATGATCAAGGAGGAGGAAGTTCACCATCAAAGGGGAGTCAACTTACCTTTATTTTGTTATTTTCTTCATTATTATTTGGCTCAAATGGAGCATGTCATGATTTATGTTGATTTTTTTATGATGTGGCTAGTCCTCATGTGAGGCTAGCAATGTGATTGGTTAGGGATTATGTAGATTTTGCACACTACATGTTTGATGAAATGATTGTTTTGAATATTTTCTATCATGAATGATTATTCTCATTTTATGTAAGATTTCTGTGGTTAAATTCTCTGTACATGATATTAGGATGGTCATTCCAATGTTATGCTTAGTGGTTTAATTGAATCATTGATTGCATGAGATGATTATGTTAAGTATGTGGGGAGTTTGACAATAACCTCCATGTGCTTAGAACCTCATGATAGGACATTATTGATAATTACTTGTGAAAGTGTTTGATATGATGAGGGGACCCAAGCCATGACTCACTTAACCTTAAAAAGAGAACACTAGGAAAACGTCCTTGCCTACTAGAGAAAATTCTTCGTGATAATATATCTATATTGGTATATTAATATTCGTAAGTACCTATAGGAAGAATGCGGATTGGAGACACCCCTTGAGTGCCCTTAATATCATAACATGATGATCATCAATACATATGTGTGTGAGAGTCTACATAAGCCTTTTTCATGATGTTGCTTGCCTTGCATACTTCTTAGATTACTCACCTTCATCCATATTCAATCACATATGTATATGTTCTATCTTTAATTGCTTTCCTAGTTGTTAGTTTTTAGTGTTAATCAATCCCTTCTTTTATTGATTCGTCCTACTAGAGTAAAGCATTTCTCAAATACGGCTACCCACTTTCGCCCTTGGGTTCGATATTATATAAATTTTATATTTGGTCACTATGGTCTACTACGCGATAGATTACACTTGCTTTTATCAATTTAACCAAATTTGAAACCAAGTTCAATGAGGTTGGAGTTTCGAAAACTTTTGATTAGGAAAACGCTCTTTGCGAAGGTGAATTCTAACCAAGTCACCTTCCTTAAACACAACCTTCTTCCTATGTTTGTTGGCTTCCAGCTTGTACTTCTCAATTTGCTGTGACATTCTTTTCTTCGCCTCTTCATGAATCCTCTTGATATGATAGGCTCTATCATTAGCATCCCCACTGAAATGGCTATCAACATTAATGGGATATAAATCCAAATGACTGATAGGATTTAGACCATACACTGCTGCCAATGGAGAACAACCCATAGTTTGGTTAATAGATCAGTTTTATGTGAACTCGGCGTGAGGCAATAAAGTCTCACATTCTCTAATATTTTTTTTCACAAAACTCCTCAACATAGCTCCCAAAGATTTGTTAACCACTTCTATTTGTCCATCCATTTGAGGATGATGCGATGAACTGAATTGAAGTGTAGTTCCCAACTTTCTCCATAGGGTTCTCCAAAAATGACTAAGAATTTTCGAATCTCGATCAGAGGTTATAGTTCTTGGAATACCATGCAACTTTACCACTTCCTTGAAATAGATTAGCAACGTTGGTGGCATCCATTGTCTTAGTACATGGCACAAAATGAGCCATTTTAGAGAACCTATCCACCACTACCATAATTGAATCTCTGCCTCTTTGAGTTCTCAGCAATCCAATAATGAAATCCATGTTGGATTGTATACTAAAAGTCTAGCTTTAGTATGAACAATGTTGTAGCAATTTATTTGAAATGAGAATCATATGATCAAATGATTGCGTCTTATAATTTATTTATATGCCGATGCAATAGTCCACTTACTTTATACTGTAGATAATATGTTGTGCGACAACACACGGAAGATCATATTATCGATTTCCTTATAAAGTATAAACAGTTGCTCACAACTGAGATAGACGGGGACTCTCTATCGGGATGGTTGTAGTGTGATTTGGTATTAGTTTGTCTTGCCTATAGAATCACATTAGTACACTTTGTGTGTATTGAGCAGGACCACTTGAGATCGTTCGACTTGTACTGTTTATATAGAAGAACTTGATCTCTGTTATTATGGATGTTCGTGCTCTTAATCTCTATACAATAATCTCGATACGTAAGGTAGTATGTATCTCTTTGATTCATCAATTGGTGAGATTTATATGTATTAAATCAACAAACTCGGTGAGTTTGGAAATAGTACTGTCTCTATGGTGTGTTATTGATTGTAGAAGGAATCCGTGTCCGTTATAGGTTGATGATGTCCCCTTGAGGAGCTCATAAGGATTATCATGTAAACCCTGCAGGTGGATTTATTCCAGCATGATAATGAGATTGAGTGGTACTACGCTCGGATGAGATATTAATTAATGGAGTTGTCAGTAACTTAATTAATTAATGAATATTGTATATCTTAAACATGGGGAGACTAACTGGCTCACAATAAGAAGGAGCCCATAACGTAATTATGGGATTAGAATGGTAGTACAGTAATAATATTTTAGTAGTATATATTATTATTATTGGACTTAAGTATAAGCTTTGGGCTAAGCTTGGATACTAAGCCCAATGGAGGCCCAACTCTAATTTCTCCTCATAGTCCCTGCTGTAGCCCATATATATAAGTCATCTCAAATATTCTAACCCTAAGAGAGACACACCTAACACGTGAAGAGGATAGACAGAACAGCAGATTGAGAAGATCTTGAAGATCGTCGCCCACACGACGTCGAGATTGGACTTGGGAATACAGCAGCAGATCGGAAAGTTATTTGCTGCTGCTGTCCATCAACTTACATAATTTTTATAAAATTTTATAGAAGTCAGAATTCAACATGTGCTATGTTGACGGAAAGCCACTGAAAAGAGAATCCTTTTGGTATATAGATCACTCAAATTGGAGATCAGACGAGAGAGTTATGCCCAAAATAGTGAGGTTGCGCAGGCTGCCGGAGAGAATCCATCTTCTTCAACATACACTGATGAAAGGTAATACGTTTCTTTGATTTCTTACTTCCACTGAATTAGAAATGTATGGAACCCTAACGGTTCACGTTAACCAAATGATCGAACACCAATAATCCATAGTTATATCTTCCCATTGACCAGCGGGAACCGAGAGAGGAGTGTACACCCATTGGTAATTCCATGCATCTTCGCCTTGTGGCAATTAACACACTGCTTCACAATCTTTTCAACATCGCTAACAAGTTTAGGCTAGTAGAACCTATCTTGCACCAACATCAATGTTTTATCTCGCCCAAAATGGCCCGCAAGCCCTCGTCAATGAGCTTCACGAATTATGGCTTCTCAAAGTGAACACCTCGGTATGCAGAGTTGTTTTCCTCGAAATAGATATTATCTTGGATAAGGAATTTACCATGAGAACCAGCCTGACAAGCTTTTCAACAATCGCCGAAATTAAAATCGATTTCATAAAGAGTTTTAAGAACCTCAAACCCAACGACTTGTGATTGCATGGAGATTAACAGAATGTGTCTTTTACTGAGGGCATCTGCAATTTTATTCAATCGTCCAGATTTATACTTTAGAACAAAAGAAAAAGTTTGAAGAAATTCTACCCATTTTGCATGATGAGAGCTAAGCTTATGTTGAGTGCCCAAATACTTCAATGCTTCATGATCAGAATGAATAACAAATTCTTTGGGTATCAAGTAATGACTCCAATGTGTTAAAGCTCGAATGATAGCATAGAACTCCTTATCATAAGTTGAATATTTCCTCTTTGCATCATTCAACTTTTCACTGAAAAAGGCAATAGTTTTCCCTCTTGGAACAAGACAGCTCCAATTCCCACATTAGATGCATCACAATCAATTTCAAACACCTTATCAAAATCTGGGAGTGCTAGAACAGGTGCTGTGATCATCTACTTTTTCACACGATCAAAACTTTCTTGTGCCTCTTTAGTTTATTTAAATACTCCACCCTTTATACAATCAGTAATAAGTGCCACAAGAGTGCTGAAATTTTTAATAAATCTTCTGTAGAAAGAAACCATACCATGAAAACTTCTTACGTCATGAATGGAATTAGGGATGGGCCAACTTTCTATAGCTTCGACCTTGCTAGGATCCACCATAATTCCCTCACTGGAAACAACATAACCCAAGAATATTAGGCTATCAGTAAAGAAATGGCACTTCTTTAAATTAGCAAAAAGGCGATTTTCCCACAATGTTAGGAAAACGCTTCTTAGATGATCCACATGCTCAAATTCTTCTAACAATGATTTTAGAAGATTATAAGATTGAACCGACCAATTGCTGCTATCATGCTTCCCCACGAGAGCATAAATCTCACCTTCTTCAAACATGGTTTGTTCGAGTTCAGGTCCTGTAACAATAGAAATCACGATGCGAACCCCATTCTTGATAAAAGAATATCTATTCTTATATCCGTCATGCGAAACCCTTCGATCGTATTGCTATGTTCTTCCAAGCAGCAAATGACATGCATCCATGGGTGCAATGTCACATCAAATTTCATCTTTGTAGCTATATTTCCAATGGAAAAAGAAACCAAACATTTCTCCGATACCTTCACTCCACTTTCCTTTTGGAACCATTGGATTTTGCATGGATGGGGGCGATTTTCAGTTTTCAACTTTAGTTTTGCTACCATTTCTTCCGCCACCATATTTGTACAACTTCCGCTATCAAGATAATGTTGCATACTTTTCCATGAATAGTACACCTAGTTTGAAAAATATTATCTCGCAACCAAGATTCATCATTCCCATGGATCACATTGAGGCTTCTTCGAATAACCAGTGCCTCTCCTTCATCAACATATTCAGTGACTTCATCAATATTCTCCTCGTTTACACTCTTTTCGGAATCATCTTCTTCGATTTTTTCTTCAAGAATTGTCACCACTCTTTTGTTTGGACATTCTGAAGCAATATGCCCATAACCTTGACATTTGAAACTCTTTCTATTTGACGATCGCTGCTTCGTACTAGTTTCTCCTTTGTACTCCCCTTTCAGAGCTGTTGTTTCCTTGCATATGTGTTTGTTGAAATTAGGAACCACATTCCCTTGGTTAGAAGAACTTACCTTAGTAGTAATTATAAATGCACGCCTAGCATTTTGTTGTTCAATGGTGGTTACAAGTTTTCTCACGTCATTGAAACTCCAATATGGCTGCAATCTAATTGCATCAGCAATCTCCCTCTTCAATCCTCCCAAGAACCATGCAACAGTTTGTTCCTCTGGCACTTGTATATCACACTTTAGCATCAAGTATTCAAACTCTTTGATATAATCATCCACTGACAAATTGTATTGCTTAAAATTATAGAACTTTAAGTAATTTTCTTGCATATAATTTTCCGAAAGAAATCTCGTCGTCAACTCCCACTTCATTTTTACCCATGTCTGGATAGGCTTTCTTCCTTGTCGAATCCTTTCCCTTTTGAGATTTTCCCACCATAAGGATACTTAACCTTTCAGTTTGATTACAATTAATTTCACTTTTCTTTCCTCTACATAATCCTTAAACTCAAAAATTTTTCTACGGTATATATAACCAGTCAAGAAAAACATCACCTTGCATCTTTCCATGAAATTCTGGAATTTTTACTCTTGCATCGGCCTCATGCGTCCTAGGTTGCCTTCTTTGCCCTTGGATATTGAAATTTTCATTGTCTGATTCTTCCTCTTCAGCAAATGGATTTTGATACTCCTCATCACCATGCGTCGGTTGCTAATTCGTCCTTGGTTGGTTCATATTTTGCTGTTGCAGTTGTCCTTGTAGAAGCTCAACCATTCTTCTTAATTCATCCAACTCGATGTTACGTAAATCTCTTTGATGAGTGGTAGGGTTATTAACATCAGGAGCGTTCCTTCTGTTGCCAGCCATTTCAAACCCGAAGCTCTAGATACCAAATGATACCGATTCACAATGCAATTCAGTATGGATATGAAATTCACCACCTCAAGGATAAGACGAACACCACCTCAAGGATAAGAATTGAAAATCAAGTTCAATACTCGATGGAATCCACCAAGAGAAAGGAACTTGCAGAAAAAATATTCACTTAGAATTCTTTCAAAGATAATAATATTGATCTGCTGATTTTTAGATGCAAGACACGACTATTTAAGCTTGGAACAACCCTCCAAGGATAGGAATGGATACTTGAGAATCAACAACTAATAATGAAACTTGACTAAACTTAATGCCATATTTAATCTAACTTGACCAACACTTAGAATGATGCAACGTAATGATAGAAGATAATGGGCTGCTCTAACTCAATGTTTTGGCCCGCTATTATTTTACGAACGATCAGCCCGATGTTGTTGGGCTTGTCTGCAAGTCCATCTGGATCAATTAAACCTTTGGGGCATGTGGCGAAAATTTAGTCTTTGATTAAAACATGCTACAAGAATATAATACATGAAATAGGAGATGAAAATAGAATGGAATAGATTCTATTTGTCACATCACGAGTGTCGAACCACTAGACTGATTGACATAAAAAATTTGGAATAATAGACCAATATAACATTTAGCAAAAGAAAAAAAAAAGTTATGATATTGATAACTTGTGTATGAATTTAATTTTGTATGTATTGGCTACGGTATATAGAAAATTTTGAATTAAACATCATATTTTAATTTTTACATATTTTTAATTTGGATGTTCCATTTAAATTTTTACATTTTTATTTTTGGTAGATGTGACCCACAAATATTAATTATTTCTCTCCCTATGGGCCAACACATTACACTAATACACATACCCATTTTATATTAAAATATTATTTCTCTGACCTCACTACATATTGAAATATTACTATTTTTTAATCTCCATGCAAAAAGTAAACGAAAATTTTAAAATGGGACGGAGGGAGTATATCATACAAAAATATCGGTATTAGAAAATTCATATCTTAGCATACCAAAAGTTTCGGTATAATTAAATTACATATAGGAAATTACATATCTTTTGCTTATTGATATTTAAGTATATCTTAGAAGATTATTTTGGTAAATAATGTTAATACTAGACGTTAGATGTGTCGTTTTATATAAACTTATCTAGTATATCGTTTAAAAATATCATAGAAGACAACAAAAAAATCCAAATAATCCACCATAAATCAAAATAAAATTGATAAAAACAAAATGTATACTACATCTGTCCCATTTCAATGTTTACATTGTTTTTTGCACTTTGATTAAGGAATATAGTATTATAATGGATAGTGGGTTGGAAGATATAATATTTAATATTTAGTAATACTTTAATAATTGGTCAACCCGTCTCACAAGAGAGTCTCTCTATAAAAAATAATATTCTCCCCATCCCACAACTAGGTATACATTTTTCTATTTTGGTCTGTCCCAAAACAAAGTATACATTTCCTTTTTTGATTGATGTGATCCATATAATATCATTATTATATCCACATGGCCCCACACATTACACTAAAAGTTGTGAAGATTCTATTCCTCCTCCATTTCAAGAGGATTTCATAGATGAGCCAAACAATGTGCAATCAGATGATGGTCCGTCAGGTTTAAACGATGAGAGTGGTGCATTCATGGAAATCATTGATGAGGAAGATGATATCAATGAAGAGTTGCAGTTCGAAAATAGTTTTGAAAATTTGAATAATTCAGATTCAGAAAATAGCTCTTGACATCGATTTTCGAGATGTATTTCACAAACTATATATGATATGTATAAAGGCTGTTATGAGTTTCTTCTTCTTGTTCTTTTTATTTGTTCTTTACAATATTTAATATACTTTATAGCTTGAAAAATTGAATATATTGCAATTTTTTGGGTTGCAGATGACAGGTGGACGTACTGATGGACGTATTGGTGGACGTGGTCGAGGTAGACGAGG
Source organism: Pogostemon cablin (assembly GCA_023678885.1). Taxonomy (NCBI): domain Eukaryota; kingdom Viridiplantae; phylum Streptophyta; class Magnoliopsida; order Lamiales; family Lamiaceae; genus Pogostemon; species Pogostemon cablin. The sequence goes on from CM042975.1 coordinate 24,918,706, forward strand.
TGGACGTAGTGCATCTTCGGCTGTACTATCAACTTCAGCTGCTCCATCAACCTCAGCTCCACCTCCCATACCATCTGTACCATCAACCTCAGCTCCACCTCCCATACCATCTGCACCATCAACCTCAGCTCCACCTCCCATACCATCTGCACCATCAACCTCAGCTCCACCTACTATACCATCTGCACCAGCACAATCAACATCATCTGCTGTACAGAATTCTCAAACTACGACTAAAAAGCCAGAAGTAGAGATCATTAAGGGAAGGTAATTCTTTCCTTATAATTCTTATAGTGGGTGTAATTATAAATTATGTTGTGTAACCATGATTTGCTTAATTTGTAGTTTACAGCCTGGTCATAAACTATCCCACATGTTTAGAGAGATAGTTTTAGGTCGGGTTGAAAAAGGAGCAACTCATTGGAAAAAGATATCTGCGGAGACCAAACATATATATTTTGAGGAGTTTAAAGTATGCATTAAAAAGTTTAGAGTTCTATTTTGATATGATATTAATCTTTTATTTAATTTATGTAGAAAAAATGCATGTGGAGCGAAGACATCGATGCACTAGTTTCGGACAAATGAAACTTTTTATGTGCTCGTCGTTATGGTGACATTGTCCACGACTGGAAGAAAATATGGGAAGATAAGGATGAAAAACCAGAATATATGACTAATGAGACTTGGGCTAGCTTTATTGCTCATTGGCAAGATCCAAAACAGATAGCAAAGGCTGAACAGAATAAAAAAAATCGTCGAAGCGAGCCGGCAGGAGAGGGTACTGGTATTTCTTGCCACAAAGGAGGTTCAGTAGGAGCTTGTGAATTTGCTGAAAAGTTTGTGAGTTTCCATCTCTTATTCACATATCTTTTATGAATATCTATTGTGTTAATTAATCTTTTTAATGATTGGGCTAAAATTGATGGCAAGAAATACCAGTATGAAATATATATTTAATTTTTTGTAGATTGTGTTGGTATACAAATATGTTTAATTTATTTTCTTTGTTAATAAGGCCAAAAAGCATAAAAAGGAAGCCAATGAGTATGACATTTTTTTTAAACTTCCACCCTCCGGATGAAAATGGAAAGTACGCCTATGCCGTAGCTGAAAATGTGGCTGTAAGTATAATATTTTGTGTTTTTAAAGTTTTTATGAGTAAAATGATAAATCTATACTATTTGATTAATAATTCATTATTAACCATGTAAATTCACAGAATATAATCCAACAAAAAAAAGATGAACTGAGTCAAATGCCTGATGCTCCTGAGATTAATATGGGAGATATCTTCCGTCAAACTGTTACCCCAAAAAAAGGTCGCATCTTCGGCATTGGTAATTTGGGAGAAGGAAGTTCAATCAGCCAATCCAGTGTTACTCAAATTGTCTGTTCAAAATCAGAGTGCAAGAGACAGTTAGATGAAAAAATCTTGGAGGTGCGTAATGAGATGCAAGCAGAAATTCAAGTGCTTCAAGCCCAAGTGCAACAACTTATGGAAATGATGCGAGGTGGAAGTACAATGGCTTCTCCTTATGGTGGTGGATCTACATCTGGTGTCGGTCATAATGATGTTGATATTGATGCTGTTGCTGATGACGAGGTTGATGCTGATTTGGGAGACTTGTGATCATGTTTATTGTATTAGATGTTTTGTTTAAAAGATTGAGTAGAATTTGATATTTTGTGTCGAATTTGGATAATCTATTTCAAATTGTGGAGATTGTTGAATTTAAATCTTACATTTAGAATTTTATATTAATTAACAGGTATTAATATTAATTTTAAAATATAAAATTCAAATATATACATAAATTTGCGACGGAAATATTCGTCGGTAACTGAAATATGTAATTTAAAAACTAATATTACCGATGGATAATTCCGTCGCAAATTTTATGACGAATTATTTTCGTCGCTAATTACAGACGAAATCACCGGATTACCGTCAGTAAACTAATTTTCATATGATTTTGCTTTTTTTTATTTGCGACGGAAATTACCGATGGACAAATATGTCGCTAAATCCGTCGCTAATTTGCAGCACCGATGAATTTTATTTGCATGACTACCGATGGAAAATTCTATTTACCGACGTCCAAAATCCGTCGGTAAATACCGACAGAATAAAATTTCCGTCGGTAATAAATTATCGACCATGGTTTTAGCGACGGATTAATATTCGTCGGTAATCCGTCGGTAACCTCATTACCGACGGATTTTTCAAGTATTACCGACGGTAATTTCTGTCGCTAATCCGAGAATTTTTTGTAGTTAATATAATTATCCACTACACATTAAAATATTATTTCTCTCACAACTTCACACATTAAAATATTATACTATTTAATCTACGTGCAAAAAGTAAACGCATATCTTATTTCAAGATGAAGAGAGTATATCACATGTGAATTAAATGGAGTCCATGTCAGATTTGGTGGCAAAAGCTAAACAGCAACTGGGTGAATGAGAAAATAATAGCGCTGGGGATTGGATTTGCAGGATTTCTTTTGGGGTTTTAAAACTCCAAAGACAATGGAGAGCTCCTAGCACACTGAGCATAGGGTTTGGAATTGGGTTTATATTTAAATATTGAAGAAATTGTGAAATATGAAGTGAGAGGATTGATCCAATAAAAGATGGAGAAGAATAGGGTTGTAGTATTCATATGCGTATAACTTTTTGTTCAATAGTGTATACATGTTTTTTAATAATTGTATATTTTTTTATACACTCAATTTCTCATTAAAAAAAACTTACAATTAAATTGTATACATTTTTGTTTATAATTGTATATGTTTTTATTTATATTTATATGTTTTTTAAAGTGAGTTTACCCTATCTTAGGGTGCACCCAAATGTACAGTATAATTAGCCATTTTTTGATATGATAAATGCAGTATACGGTATTTCCTTATACTACTGATGGATTGGTGTGGTTACAATGTAAAATATTACATAAACCTCTAGATTAAAATAAACATTAAATCATAAAGGTAAAATTACAAAAATACTTTTAAGCATTTAGTGATGATAACCCTTAGATCTTCATTTCCCTGGTCACGTTGATCTTGTTCAATTCTCCGGGCAGATTCTCTCAATGTATCCGGACAGTTCCCTTCCACTTGAATCGACTCAAGAGTCGTGATTTCGCCGATCTCACTAGGAATCTCTTTTAGACGCCAGCAGCCACTCAGTATGAGGTGTTGAAGTTTGGGGAAGTGTTGGCAGGAGGCAACATTCCATTGTGAGAGCATTGCTCGTCCATCCAATCTCAGCAGCCTCAGACTTTGGAATTCACCATCTCTTGTATCCCATAATTCCTCTCCCTCCTCATCCAAATACCATAGATTTAATTTGAGAACTTGAAGGTTTTCCAATTTCCCAATTATTGACATCTTCTCCCAACTCAACTTCTCCTGTACCCAAAGATTCAGCTTCCTAATGTTTGAAGGGAATCCGAATTCCTCTAATTTACATTCATACGTTAATTGCAAGCTGAGCGAGTGAAGTTGAGTGAGGAAGCGGAGATCGAAATGTGGATTCACACTCTTCAATTTCTCCGGATTTATAAACTTGCATTTGAGTTTGCGAAGATTGGGAGAACATCTTAACAGCTCCACATCCTTTGAATTCTGAATGTATACACATGAAAGATAGTGTAGACTCATATTCGTTTCGCGGCTATTCCAATCTTCACCATACCTTGCCCTGATTGCTTTAAGGTATCTCAACTTCTTCATTTTCCCAATTGATGGGGGTAGACTACATACACAATAGACAGTTAGATATTCAAGTTTAACAAGCCTATCTATCCATGTTGGCACTTCTGGGATGACCAAGAATCTTAAGTTAACCAGATACTCCATTCCAAATAAAACACAATCAGAAAGGATGTGATTGAAATGCAGGACTCTCAATAGTCTCATATCCCCAACATATAAAGATGTATACTGTGTATCGCCATAAAAAGAGCGGACATGTTGGCAAAGGCTCGGAGTGGCAGAGACGACGTTGGCTGCTTGTACACGATGGCTTTTCTCAAAAACACTCAAGCATCTGAGAAAACAAAACCAAACCAAACTATGAAATAGCTCCTTAACACAGATTATAAATTAAGTGGGATGTTCAACTTACCCGTTGTTTGAAAATTTAATGAAGTTTTCTTCTCCAGATATTTTCAAGCACAAGTCACGCAACAAATCATGAACAACACATGCTTTCACTCCTTCACCATCTGATCTTCTCTCCACAACAATTACTAGACTCTTATCAATTAGCTCCATTAAATATTCTTCTGCTGCACTTTCTCTTCTCTTCTCATTTTCTTCAACTATGAATCCTTCCGCTATCCACAATCTCTTCAAGTTTCTAGTATAGATTTTTTCAACTTCTTTATACTCTCCAAAGCTAAGAAAGCACGGCTTCAAATGATCTGGTAGATGCTTATAACTCAACTCAAGAATTTGCCTCACTAAATTCTCTCTATCATCTTTAACATGAGGCCCTAAACTTCTTTCCACTTCTTCCCAACCACTTATTTCCTCATCCATGCCTGAAAGGATCCCAGCAATAACAACCACCGTAAGTGGTAACCCACAACATTTCGCAGCAATTTTCTTTCCAATCACTTGGAGCTGAGGAGCGCATGCTTGATCGTATCCAAACACCTTCTTCTCTAATAACTCCCAGCATTGCTCACCAGACAAAAATGGCAGCTCATGAATTACGCTTCTCGGTGGAGCTACATCTTTATTCCTACTTGTTAGCAATATCCTGCTCCCATTTCCATCATCAGGGAAACATCTCTGTAACTCATACCATACATTTGAATCCCATACGTCATCCATTGTAACAAGGTATCTTCTTCCCTTCAATGTTTTGTAAATGTGCTCTTCTAATATCATTTCTTCCATTTTCAAAATCACATCTTTCCCAAGCACACTATTTACATGAATCAAAATGTCACATAATATACTTCGTCTGTCATACGATTGAGAAATTGTGCACCATGAGAGTCTGTCAAACCTATAACTAACCAAGGGATGATTATAGAGTTTCTTTGCTAAAGTAGTCTTACCAAGTCCAGGCATCCCCCAGATTAGAATGACTTGCAAGCTCTCTGTCCCTCCTCCGACCAGCTGATCCAAAATATCCCTTTCTTTATCATCAAAACCAACGACTGCATCGCAGGCTTCACTGCTTGTTTTATCTTGTAATGGGGGTTGCAAACTGAATTTCTTTATCAATTTTAATCCTCCAAATTTGTGTCTCTCTGCAATTGTTCCTTGGAGCTCCTTGCTTGTAACCTCAATGTTGTGGGTGAGATAAGTGAGCCTCTTGATGACATACCAGAGCGGAGCATCTCCCACCAAAAATGCTGTAATGAGATATTCAACTTGATATGCCAAATCTCCCATGCGCATCAGAAGCTCTTTCAGTTCTCCAATTTCAGAAAGCTTTGATGATCTGATTGATGAAGAACGCAAAAACTGCAGCCCCTGATGGAGAAGGTAGATTTGATCCTTCACATTAGCAATTGGATTATCCTCTCGTTTCAACAGATCTTCAAGATCATCTACAAGAGAATCAAGAATGAGGAAGGAATTGATTGTTGAAGAAGTCCTTGGAGTTGTATAAGCTGGTGTGATGATATCAGAGGAGTTGAGAGTTGCTTTCAAGAGGAGGATGCTGTGTAAAACAGCAGCAAGCCCCTCATCCATTTCATGAAACCCAACATCTCGAACTTTTGAGAAGAACAAGGAATGGAGAAAACATCCAGCTTGATTGGCCACGGATTCGAACTCTGCCATGAGATTGTTGAACTCAGCATCGTTGGAGTCAGGCAGCAGCCACGATATGTCCCCAAGAATGGTGAGAAGAAACCTCAGCTCCTTCTCAAGATTCTCAAATCGAACATCACTACTTTTGTGGTAGAGCAACTGAACAAGGAAACTGAGAAAAGGTTGGAGGAGTTGGGAGTTGGTGATGCAGATCTGGTTTTCGTCGTTTAGCTTTGGCAGCTTGAACACTTGTTGAAGATTTTGCTTGAAAGAAACCACTTTCTTGGGCTTAAACTCCCACCAATAATCAGGCAGTTTCGGCAAGTCGTGGGAAATTTCGGAAACATCAGAGAAGTAGCGTCGGATAACTGAAGTCTGCAATTTGTTGAGCACATATTTCTTCCTCCATTAAACAAGTTGTTCTAACATATTGTGGATGCCAATTCAGATCAACAAACTGGGTTTGGAATTGTGAATGAAGTTGCAAATGGGAATCGTACCAAGATATAAAGCGAGGACAGCTACTCAAATGGGAGACTTAGATTGGGTTATCCCTTTTTCTTTCTTAGTGTGGACAGAGGAATCCAATGAGAAGATAATTAACTTGTTGACCATTAAATTTTTGACTAGTTACATAATGAATGGGCTAATTTAATTAAATATAGTAATTTTAGTTTTTATTTAACAAATTATTATAGCAGTTTGAGAAATTTTTAATTTTTTGGGTGGATAAATATCAAAATTAGTTCTACATAAGTATGATATTTTTTAACTTTAATCTTTTTTTTTGTAATTATTAATCTTGATCTTTTTGTCCAATTTTATTTCTTGTAGTCTAGTTTTGGTCTTTTTTTCAGAATTTGGTTCTTTTTTTGTTCACTTTTGGTCCTAAATGTATACACTTTTGGATAATTTTTTGACTTTTTTTACATGAAAGACTAAATTTGGAAAAAAATGACTAAATTTGAACTAAAATGACTAAAAGTGGACCAAAATTAAAAATTACAAATGATAAAGGACTAAAGTTGAAAAACATCATAATTTACTCTGATTAGAGGCGCCACTAGCATACGCGTTTTCTCCACTATTCACAACTCAAATAAATTGAGTCGCCAATTGTAAATTTGTAATGGCGCTTTTAACAAATAATAATAAAAAAGTATACTCCCTCCGTCCCACACCAATGCTTACGCTTCCTTTGTAAATATTATTGCGGGACGGAGGGAGTATATAATAATTAAATTGATATATTTAAATAATTTAATATTTTAAATTATAATTAATATTATTCTTTTGACAAAATCTTTTATGAAATGAGTTAGATCATAAAAGTATGTTCGTTATACAGGTAAAATATGTTAATTCATAATTAAAATATATTTTTTAAAGTATGATGAAAAATGAATTAAAATATATTTTTAAAGTATTTATATTATAATTCACTACAAACATACTTAATTTATATAACAGTTACTATACTTTAAGAATAAGTTGACCCGTTTCACAAGAGAGTATCTCTATACTTCTCATCTTCAAAATAATATATACATTTTGCTATTTTGTTTTGTCATAAAATAAAATCTTTATTTTATTTTTTACAAGGGTTATGATTTGTATGCTCACGAAATGGATTATGTGAGGCGAATAAGAAGTGATAACTATCACATCCTTAAAAAAAAATAATATCAAAATTGATGAAAAGTGATAACAATGCAATGAACTATTTCATTAATAACTTGTAGTATAAATAAAAAGTGACAATATTTTTAAAGAAAAAGTGATAATATTTTTTATAAAATAATTGACAACTAATTAATAAAGCGTAATGTGGTAGAAAGTCTCACGTAAGACTGACCCTTTTACAAATTATTAATGAAATAGTTCATTGCGCTATTATCACTTTTCATCAATTTCGGTATTATTTTTCTTTAAGAATATGATAGTTATCATTTATTATTCGCCTCATGAAAGTCATTTCGTAAAACAATCTCATACAAATCTTTACCCTTGTAAAAATAAAATAAAAATTTTGTTTTGAAATAAACAAAATACTGCACTCCCTCTGTCTCATTTAAAGAGAGTATTTTTTCTATTTTGATCGTCTCATCCAAATGGTCCCTTTTATTTTTTTATATACATGGGACTCACACATCTTTTCTAATACAATAAAAATATGGGTACACACTTCCACTAATACAACTATCTATTACACATTAAATAATTATTTAATTTACATGCAAAAAAGTAAAACCCCTCTTTTGATGGGACGGAGGAAGGGAGTATGCATTATCTTGAAGCTTGAGAAAGTATTAGTATAATTTCAACTATTAAATTATTTAAATATATTAATTTAATTATTATAAATATTATTTTATTATTATTTGTTAAAAGCACCACTACAATTGGCGACTCAGAATTTGTTTGTGGCACCTCTACTAAAAAAATTAAAACTTTCTCAAATTGCCATATATTGCTAAATAACATCTAAAACTACCATATTTAATTAACTAGCATGTATCCCGCGTGCTACACGGGATCATTAAATTTTTATTTTGTATTATTTATAATTAAATTTTAATTTATTAATATAATTTAAAGTTTTAAATCTTGTAGATGTAAGTACTATAATTTATTTTATAAATTGATATATTTTAAACATATTTAAACACATTAATAGTTACAATTCAAAACTTTTTTTTTTCTTCTAAATCTTAAGCATAGAGTTAAATTTTTAAGATTGTCCAAATTTCCATCAATAATAATAATGAGTGAATCTCTACGCATTATTAACGACGTGAAATATTTTTTTAAATTAAAAAAAAATCAGAATTCTATAAAAAATATTAACTTCATCCTTATAGTAATTTTAAATTTATTGTACCACGTTATTTAAGAAAATTAAAGTATTCGATACTTTTTGAGATTAATATATTATTTATAAATATTAATAATATACTAAATTACTTTAGACGCTTATAAATTTATAAATTTTTTAAAATAATATATATATTTACATATTGTTAGTATTAAGGTTTCATTTTATTTTGTGTGAGGAAATAATTGGAACAAATATAGGAAAAAATGTGAAAAAAACTTTTTGTGATTGAGGTTAACACTTAACAAGAGTTAAAAGTTTGTTTTGTCCCATAATTATTTAAAACTTTAAATTTTGTCCCAAAAAAGATATTTGTATCGATTTTGTCCCATAACTATGAGTTTTCTTTCAATTTTGCCCAATTTTCGCCGGAACCCTAGATTTCCGCCGGATATTGGTCACGTGCATTGCACGTGACTGATGAATTTGGGGGTCCCGGCGAAAATTGGGGGTTCCGGCGAAAATTGGGCAAAATTGAACGAAAACTCATAGTTATGGGACAAAATCGATACAAATATCTTTTTTGGGACAAAATTTAAAGTTTAAAAAGTTATGGGACAAAAAAAACTTTTAACTCTTGGGTTAATTCCTAAAAAATGCACCACCTTATTGGGAATTTTCAAATCTATCATGACCTTTTATTTTTTTCAATTCAATACACAATCTATTTAATATTTTAATTTTATCACTACCTTTTATTTTTGTCAATTCAGTACGCGATCTATTTAATACTCCCTCCGTCCCACCGAAAGGTCACCATTTTGCTATATTGGGCATCCCATTCAAATGTTTTCATTTTTCCTTTTTAGTAAAAAGACCCCACATATGACCCACCACTCACTACTAATACAACTATCCACTTTACATAAAATAATAATACTCCTTAATCCACGTGCAAAAAACAAACGGTGACCTTTGGCCGGGACGGAGGGAGTATTTTTAATTCTATCACAACTTTTATTTTTGCAATTTCGTACCCCACTTATTTTATATTTTCAATTTAATTAAATTCATTATTATTATTATTATTATTATTATTATTATTATAGTGATATTATTATTAATAATAATAATTATTTAAAAATTAATTAAAACACACAAGCCGATCATTTATTTCATAAGATTTTTTTTCTGTTATTATAGTAAATTAACATTCGATTAAAAAATTATCTTCATTGGTCGACCTTTATGTAAAATTATTTTTAATCATAACGAAAAAATTCTATTAATATTATTATTATTATTACTACTGCTTCTGCTCGAACTTACCACTATTATTATATAGTAAATCCACAACTCTAATAAAGTGTAATATAAATAAAATTATTTATTGAAAATAAAAATTTTATGGCAAAGGAAATTAATTAGTAACTAATTTAAATTTATAAATAAAAATTAAAAATTTGGATGGAGTATTAGTTCCATTGATTAATAACTATATAGTTGTACATTTATAATAATAATAATAATGTATTTAATTGAATTTAAAAAATAAAATAAGTGGCGTATCAAATAGCAAAAAATAAAAGTTGTGATAGAATTGAAAATAATAAATAGATCGCGTATTAAATTGACAAAAATAAAAGTCGTGAAAGAATTGAAAATATTAAATAGATCATGTATTGAATTGACAAAAATAAAAGGTCTTGATAGATTTGAAAACCCCCCAATAAGGTGGTGAATTTTTTAGGAATCAACCCAAAGTTTTTTTGTCCCATAACTTTTTAAACTTTAGATTTTGTCCCAAAAAATATATTTGTATCGATTTTGTCCCATAACTATGAGTTTTCTTTCAATTTTGTCCAATTTTCGCCGGAACCCCCCAATTTTCGCCGGAACCCCCAAATTCATCAGTCACGTGCAATTGACCAATATCCGGCGGAAATCTAGGGTTCCGGCGAAAATTGGGCAAAATTGAAAGAAAACTCATAGTTATGGGATAAAATCGATACAAATATCTTTTTTGGGACAAAATCTAAAGTTTTAAATAGTTATGGGACAAAACAAACTTTTAACTCCACTTAACAATAACCCTTTAATTATAACTTCATAGAAACATAGAAGATTTCTCTCTATATCTTCTTCAACTAAGCTAAATTTGCGACTTTTTTTATGCTTCTAGAGAAAGTTGACCTGATTACTAACCAAAGTAGTAGTCTCAAAATATTACCTAATAGGTTAATAATAGGAAAACCTGCAATAGAACAAACATGATCTTTACCTTTAAAGCAACCAGCAACACTGTACAAATGATCAACACCAAAAAACTCACATTCTTAGTCCACAACAACTTTATCATGCATTTTAAGAGCTAGAATTAAGACGTCAAGATTCCCAATTTCAACTCTTCTTTGAACTACTCCTAAAGCTTTGTTGCTTCAAGAACATGATTCAACATGTAACTATACCTGGATGAACAATCAAAGTTTAGAATAAGGGTAATAAATTCAATCCAACTTAATCATTTAGCGAATTTGAGAAGAGGGCTAGTAGTGAACATAGGCTTAATCATAAATTAAAGAATGTGGATTTGAGCTTAGATTGGTCGCCTAATCATAAGGCCAAAATTACTTATCTGTAATAGAAAATAATTCATTCCTCTAAAAGATAAGTGTATATAAGAATTTGCTGCATAATGGTACTCAGATAGATTACCTTTCCAACCATCTCCAAAACAACTTCTTTTATCGAATCATGCCTGTAAATGTCACAGCATCGTTTGCATCTTCCTATTTGTATTAGAGTAAATATAGATTAAAAATATTTCTTTTCTTTAATGCCTCCAGGCAGATAATAATAACGCCTTTTCTGCCTCTAAAAAACATTCAAGCAAGTAAAGTACTGTAACGACTATCCCAAACGACCAATCGAGAGAAAGTTTTAATACAACTCATGCCTTAATAAATCCTCTATCATTTCTAAGTTTAATCAACTATACCATTAAAATCTTAAAAAGGAAATAAAGTTTTGCATCAATGCACTCAATAATATAGATATGAAAATATTTTTCCTCTGACAAAAAAGCACTGTCCAAACCTCCAACCATTTTGAGCTAATACAGTTTGACAACTTCATTAAAAAGTACTCCACGCTCAACTCTAAAGGCTTATAGCTAATGATTAATTTTAACCATATTTATAGGATTACATTTTCAGTCGTGCGTAATGTACTTATGATTCAACATTGGAAGAATAACAATGGTGACAACAACAATAACTAAATACTGAACCCTTCATTATGAAGATCCCTTACTATTGCTATTGTTTACACGGCATCTTATATTAATAGGTTCGTTTTCTCAAATGAACCTATTAAATATAGAATCTAAGGTAATAACACGATGTTTATATAAATTATGAAATAAATTAACAATAATCCATTTTCAGTTGAAAACTAACCTCCTCCATATGCCAAAAAGAACTTATTATTTCAAGTCTTAGTATTGTCCTGAATTTCCTGCAACTCCACCTCGCAAGATCTTGGACTGTCTTAGGCCCATTTATTATACAAAAACTACAACAATCGACATATCATCATCATTAATTAAAACAAAATAATAATAATAATTCAAAGCAATTCCAAAAGTCAAAATACAGAAGCGAATAAAAACCCAAATAGACAACCCAAAATATGACGTAACAAAGACCACACACCTCATATGATGAGAACTTACCAACCAAAGGACATTTATAAGTTATAGGTTGTTCAATGTACATTATTGTAATCTTCAGTCGAATCACTCAAATGTATTGTCATAAAAAATGCACTAAATTAGCGATGTTAAAAATTCTCGATAGAGCGAGAAATTGAAAGGGAAATCGAGAAGAAATTAGAAGAAGAAAAGACTAACCTATTTTCCCATTCGAACAATAACGTAAGGATCGCGGTTAAAAGCATCTCTCTTACTATGGTTTATCCCTCTTAGGATTCTAGCAAAGCCATCACATATTTTCATTGGGTTTGATTTCCAGCACGGAGAACAAATGATTGAAAGGGCAACGTGATTAAAATTTAAAATCCACAGTAAGAAGACACTGAAAGAATTTCAACAAAGAAACATGTAATTAAGATTAGGGCTTTGCGTTAGAAGACACTGAAAACGAATCCAAATCATCCAAGCAGCTGGTGCCAAGTCTGGCTTACCAAGAATTTGTGCGGTCTAATCAAATCCAAATTGAAATCAGCCAACACTATTACAAAAGCTAATTAAAGTTTAAAAGTTAAACTACTCATCCCTAAATAATAAAACCATGGAAAACTGTAATTATGGATGTATGGACTAAAAGTGTCAGCAACAAAATCAGGATTTTGAAGCAAAAGAAACCAAGAAACAATCAAAATTAACACCAGGGTAGGGCCCAATATTACAATAAATATTAAAAAAAGGAAAAAAAAGTTATAGATTGAATTACCTTGAGAAAAAACCCCCCGAGATCAGAACACATGATTTATATTTTATCAGCGGCAAGTTCGTGTTGCTTTTCCCACATTCCCTCCTTCTTCTTCGCATCTTTCTCAAAATTCACACGGACTTGAAACACCTGAACACAATGGGGAGAGAGATTACAGAGAAATCAATCTTCCCGAAAAATTTAGAGAAAATATTATTACTTTGTAGCCAGTATAGATATTAACGGCTCGAACACAGAATTGGAATGAGCGGTGCCAGGGTCGGAAATGAGAAGAAAGCTTCTCCTGAAATTCTTTGGAATCAAGAAGAAATTCTTTGGAATGAAGAAGAAACATAGCGTGGAATTTCGTCGGTCAAGCGTTTCTGTTACATTGAGATTGAGATAAAAAGAAGTCATGGAAAAATGTAATTAAGATTAGGGCTTTGCGTTAGAAAATAATTAATGAGTTGATTTTAGTTAGAATTAGAAAGTGCTTAAAAATTAGAAATATTGAAAAAAATTGAGAAGCTGACACATCAGATTCAAATGCGCAAGAACTTGCTAACTCAGCAAGTAAAAACCTTCATTTAGTAAAAGAAATATGGGTTGCGAACTACAGTGCTTACCCAGATTTAATAAGTACCTTTTTTGCCATGTTTTTTAGTGAAATGTTAAAAATGCCCAAAAAGATGAAAATACCCTTGATTCAATTGTAACTTTTGAAAAAAGTTATTATCGAATAAACTTTTTAAATTTTTAAAAGTTGACTTGATAATGATTTTTTTCAAAAACTACATTTTCACTAAAAAACATGGCAATTTTTTTTAAGTCTGATGGGTACTGCTGCCCATTAACACTTAATTAAATTAGCCTGAATGCATGTGTCACTGTCCAGTTAGGACAGTTTGGTTGAATCGTACTTCTAATTTTTAGGTTCAATCACGTTCCTTAGATCAAACAACCTAGTCATGCTTAGAGAGGAATTTCATACCTCTCACCGTAGGATTGTGTTGCAGCGAGAAAATATCTACGAACCGATTGATACTCACGTTGATACACCGTGATCTCTGGATCAAATCTTCAACACGGGATTGAAGATCAATGTTCATGATATAGTATTAACTATGGAAATATGAAGTTGCATTGTGTTTCGGGAGAGGAAAAACAAGAGAGAAAACGCTTCACTACGTTCTGCCTTTCTTGTTTTCTGAAACGCGTTTCATCGTTATGCATGCATATTAAACTGCCTTCACGCAGTTGTATATCTCCAAGAAGATGGGAGTTAAAACTGCCGTTTCATAACTACCTCTCTCTCACATCCACTTTCACAAGTGGAATTAATATTAATTAAATAATATTAATAATTATTTACATCTCCCACTCACATATAAAGTCAAAAGTCACCTGACTCATTTTCTTCATGAATCATATTCCCGCACAGATTAATACATCGGGTGACCCACGAGAAATGAGTTTTAATCGTCATACACTTGTTAGAGATATATAGCAACTCAACCAGTTTGTCAATAAAACTCAACAAGCTCGCTATACACTAGAACTCTTGAACATTTAACATATGTTGACATATCTCCTTTCAATCCCTAAACTTGTCAAAGCATATTCAACCCTTTTGCAAAAAATTATGTATTCATAATCAAGACCCTGCTTGATTGACTAGTCAATGAATCACAATAGTATATGTTAAATTAAGACGTTCTTCCCATCTCACTAAGTATCTATAGTCTCCCACTGTAGCTGCTTTCCTAGATATATACCGCATCGCCGTTATTAACCAAAGTTCTTTTGGTAACATGCTAAAGTAGCAACACCAAAGTAAAGACTTAGAATATAGTAGAAAGTCATAAGGGTAACCAATAGATAAGGACTCATACTTTTGAGAAATTAGGGATAATTTTCTCAATCTTGTTAGGGTCAACTTAGCACATGCCGTTTTCCTAAAACACATGTCACAATGTCTTTAACTTACTTCCAAGAAACTGTATGTCGTATTTCATTTAATTTAGACATCGTGTAAATCAAAGTTCAAATGTGTCTCTACATTTAACCTGGATATCCAACCTCCAACGTATAGGATCTTCAATGATTTAGCTTTACAACAAGTTGGATTAGATTCGTGGCGAAATCTATCCCAATTACATTAGCTATCGTATCTCATCTCTGCGCTCCTACTGAGCCAGAGGCGATTGCTCGTATGAGAGAGACAATTATAACTTGCCGACATACTATTGTATATGAACCATCATATATAATTAATAAAACATATATTAATAGTCTAGCCATTAACTGTTTCATTAACATTCATTAACATATTCAATACATCGTTTTAAATCCTTTGCAAACTCAAACGAGTAGAAATGTAACTAAGAATCACTTTCTTCTTGTCTACAATATCTCTAACAAAGTTGAACTTCATGCCAATGTGTTTGGTCTTTTCATGATATTTGAGGTCTTTTGTGTAAGTAATAACTGCCTGATTATCATAATTAATAAAAACAGCTCCCACTGGAGTGTTTGAGACCTCCAAATATTTCATGAATCTTCTCAATCAAATAGCCTCTTGAACTGCAGACTCACATACCACAAACTCGGCTTCCATAGTGGGCAGTGCTATGCAAGTCTATTTCTTGTTACACCATGAGATTGCTCCATCATTGAGCAAGAAGACATAACCTGGAGTTGATTTACCTTTATCTAAATCATCACTTCAGTCATCGTCTGTATATCCATTCAGTATATAGTTATTCCGTTGATAATAGAGAAAATAATCTGCATTCAATCACATTGGCATATGGTACTCTGGCCATTTCATTCTTTACATCTTGAGTCTTGGGACATATTTGTTGACTCAATGATTCGTCTTTCACAATATGGAACCTCCTTCCCCACCAGCCTCACCCATACACTCCGCCTGCTCTTTCCGGGCTGGTAATATTTCTTCAACTGCATGCATGCAATTAAACCAACTATCTAATTAATTACACACTAAATTTAATACACCACTTAATACCTAATCTATTCAGCAATTCTATGAATGAAAATATTCCGATAATTTGATTAATAGTGCTCAATTTAAAAGGAATTCAATCAAAATGAATTTATTTTATTGTTTAATTTGTTTCATTCATATTGATTCTATTTCCTTTGTAATAATTAACTTGATCATATATAATTATTGACTCTATTTAGAATAAGTAAATAATTAGCTTGAGTAATAATCGAATTAACTAGACTTCTTACAATATTTAACTATATTCCTAATTAATTTGCATTTTATGGTTTTTTTAGAATAAATAAATTTAGGAATGCCAAATTCCCGTTAATTCAATTTATACCTCCACCTCTACAATCAATTTCATTCCTATTACCATTACCCTTATATTGAATTACCATTACAATTACCCTTCTGGAATTTGAACCAAACTGCTCTAAGTATGTTTAATTCATATTTTAAAGATTTAGCTGCCCTGGATAATATTATTATGATAAATCATAGAAAAATTATATATGCATATACATTGAAGGTACGTATGTGTGTATAATGGAGCATTATAAAAGAAATATCTGACCTGACCAGATGCAACAGTGATGTGTGAGAAGATGTGATTAGCAGTGTGAGATGTGAGTTAAATCCCAAAAAATGTAGCAGGATTTTTAATCTCTAAACTGGCTGAACAATTCACTGTCATCAACTTTGTTGGAACTCCTGTCCGATCTAATCCTTCTCCATAATACACATTATCTACCCTTAATCTCTGCATTGCATATAATTAATTAAAAAATAATTTACTATAATTCAATTAAATCACTTAATAAATTAATCACCTTGATGCTAACTTCAGCTTTGTAATGCTTGCAAACTCCCCAAACAAGCAAACACACCCCCACAAAAGCCATCCCAGAAGCAAGGCTAAGAACCACTGCATTGCAGTGCTTTTCATACGCCCTTCTCCCATAGAAATCCTCGTCGGCCCTCCTCCGTCACCACGTCGCAGTAGTGCTTATTCCACAGCCGCAGGTTCCTAAAGATGCGGCTGATGACAGTGGAGGACGACGACGTCAATGAGTGCCTCGGATACGACGGTGAAGGGCAGGGGCCGTTGGACGAAGATGAGCACTTGTCGATGTCGTCTTGGGAGTCCCCGGACGGGCTCAGCACGTAGTACGCCCTCGGGGATGCCGAAGACGGCGGCCCGATGCTCGCCATGTCGGATTCTGTGATGAAGTAGACCATGCATACTGCATACATGATGCAGAAAGCATGTGTGTGTATGTGTTTGATGGAAGTTAGAATAGTATCATGTGAAGGTTCATGCATTGATGGATTAAGTATGAGAAAGGATTATCTAGCTGCCGTTGGATTGAACACAAAGCAAAGTAATCAGATGGAGAAAGTATCAGCTGGAAGGTGGATGATCAGTTGGTTGCAACTGACCAAGGTTCGACCTGTTAGCTAGGTCGAACCACATCAAGCAGGTCACTCTATTTTAGATCATCATCGGTTCGAACACGTCACTCATGGTTCGACCACACCTACTGGTCAAACCCAGGTCGAACCGGAGACCAGTAATTTGGTTACAACGGTTTCATCAGTTGGTTACAACTGATTGAAGTGAGTGCAAGTTCTTGAGTGTTCTTCATCAAGTCTTGTTTAAGTTTCATAAGAAGTGGCGCCGTCTGTGTGAAGAAGAAGAAGCTGCCACAATACCAGATCAGAATGGAAGAATTATGGTTACAACTAAGTTTGATGTGGAGAAGTTTACAGAGAAAGTCAATTTCAGTCTGTGGAGGATGAAGATGGAGGCTGTACTGATCCAACAAGGCCTTGCTGATGCAGTTAAACCACTTCCAGATCAAGCAGCTGCTGTGGATGCTGGTGCATTAGCTGCAGATCAAGATCAACAATCCAAGGTAAGAAGTGCCATCATTCTGTGCTTAGGTGATAAAGCTCTAAAGGAAGTCTCAAAGGAAGCATCTGCAAGAGATATGTGGAAGAAGCTTGCTGATCTTTACATGGTGAAGACATTGGTAAACCGGCTGTACACCAAGCAGAAACTCTACTCCTTCAAAGTATCAGAAGATAAGTCTATTCTAAGCCAACTAGATGATTTCAATAAGATCATAGATGACTTAGAGGACATTGATGTAGCACTATCAAGTGAGGATAAGGCTGTCATATTGATGTCAGCTCTTTCTAAGTCTTTTGAAGGTTTGAGAGACACATTGTTGTATGGAAATGTTGAATCAATCTCCCTGTAGCAAGTGATTCTAGCAATCAAAGCAAAGGTGCTCCACAAGACATCAGATAATGCAGTTGCAGGAGAAGGTCTTGTTGCCAACAAACAACATAAGTGGAACAAGAATGATAAGAAATTTGGTGTTGATAAGAAGAAATATGAAAGAAGTAATCAAGGTACATCAGCAGTTGAAGAAAATAATAACTGTTTTCACTGCAACAAGCCTGGTCATTTCAAGAAGCAATGTCATAAGTGGAAAGCAATGATGGCAAAGAAGATTGCTGAAAAGGGAGGAAATCAAAGAATCCATGCCAATCAGGTGACTGAAAATAGAGGTAACAAGGATCAAGATTATATTGAAGCTTTGGTTGTTGTTTCTGGTCAAGTGTTAGACCAGCGGGTGTTAGATTCAGGTTGCACCTTTCATATGACATCAGTCAAGGATTGGTTTACTGATTTAAAATCATACCATGAGGGATCAGTCTTGTTAGGCAATGATCAAACCATTAAGATTGAGGGTATTGGTTCTGTCAAATTCAGAATTTGATCCATTAAGTTGCTCACAAATGTGAGGTATGTACCAGGATTGAGAGGGAATCTGATATCATTAGGAATGTTAGACTCCTTGGGATATGAGTACTATGTGAAGAAAGGTGTACTCACCATCATAAAGGATAAGTCAGTTGTAATGAAAGGAGTTAAGAGCTCTGATCTCTATTTTCTTGAAGGATCAGTTGTCTCTGGGCAGTTGAACACTTCTCAAGAGCAAGAAGATGTTCAGTTGTGGCATGGAAGATTAGCTCATGTAAGTGAGAGAGGGTTACAAGAGCTAGCAAGACAGAAGCTACTAGATATAAGTTCAACCTGTAAGATGGATCAATGTGAAGATTGTATTCTAAGCAAGGCAAAGAGGTTGAAGTTTGGTTCAGGAGAACATACTTCATCAGAGAAGCTTCAGTATGTTCATACAGATCTATTGGGACCTTCAAGAAATCATACTATTGGAGGTGGAAGATATTTTACATCTTTCATAGATGACTACTCTAGGAAGCTATGAGTTAAGATTCTTAAAACAAAGGATCAAGCATTCACTGCATTTAAGGAATGGCTTGCTGAGGTGGAGAATCAGACAGGAAAGAAGTTGAAATGCTTGAGATTAGATAATGGCTTGAGTTTGTTTCAGAAGAGTTCAATGCTTTCTGCAAAGAAAAGGGAATCAAGAGGCACAAGACTACACCTGGAACTCCACAACAAAATGGTGTTGCAGAAAGAATAAATCAGACATTGTTAGAAAGAGTAAGATGTATGCTGAGTAGTGGAGGATTCACCAAAGGGTTTTGGGGTGAACTTGTGACTACAGCAGCCTATCTGATCAACCTATGTCCATTATCAGCCTTGAAATTCAAACCACCTGAAGAAATGTGGTCTGAAAAGACACCTAGTTACACTCATCTGAGAGTAATAGGATGTCAGGCTTACTCTCATGTGAAGCAAGATAAGTTGGAACCTAGAGCAGTAAGTTGTGTGATGGTTGGATATCCCAAATAAGTAAAAGGATACAGATTGTGGTGTTATGAAGCTAACAAGTTTATTGTTAGCAGAGATGTCACATTCAGTGAAAGAAAGATGCCATTGGTTGAAAGAAATTCTGTAGTATCAATTACTACAGACCTTGATGAGCCTCAGGTGGAGCAAGCAAGGAGGGAAGCTCAGCAGTCTAATCAAGAAGATAACAGTGCTGATCAGAATAAGGAAGATAGCTCTCCTAGGTCATCCAGCTCAAGGTATGATCTAAGTTCTTATCAACTTGTAAGGGATAGGCTAAGGAGACAGATTAAAGCTCCAGTAAGATACATGGAAGCTGATATAGTATCATATGCACTGTATGTTGCATCTGATATAGAAAACTATGAGCCAAGAACATATGATGAAGCTATATTAGGAAATGACAATAACAAGTGGATAGTTGCTATGGAAGAAGAGCTGCTATCACTACATAAGAATAAGACTTGGCAGATTGTTGACAGACCAAAGAACAAGAAGTTAGTAAGCTGTAAATGGATCTATAAGAAGAAGCCTGTTACAAGCAAAGAAGGAGGTGTTAGATACAAGGCAAGGCTTGTAGCAAGAGGTTTCTCACAGAAAGAAGGTGTTGATTATAATAAAATATTCTCACCAGTTGTCAAGCATTGTTCTATCAGAATTTTACTAGCATTAGCAACTCAGTTTGATCTTGAGTTACATCAGATGGATGTCACTACATCATTTTTGCATGGAAATCTTGAAGAAGATATCTACATGAAGATTCCTGATGGTGTAAGTATTGAAGGAGCTGAGAATAAGGCATGTTTACTGCTGAAATCTTTGTATGGTCTAAAACAAAGTCCAAGACAGTGGTATTTGAAGTTTGATGATTACATTACATCAAATGGATTCAGCAGGAGCCTACATGACAGTTGTGTTTATGTTAGGTACAAAGAAGTGTGTTATACATACTTACTTTTGTATGTAGATGATATCCTTATAGCTTGTAAGGATCAAGCTGGTATAGATGAAGTAAAAGAGAGACTTAAGCAGGAATTTGATATGAAGGATCTAGGGGAAGCAAAGGTGATTCTTGGTATGCAGATTGAGAGAAATAGATCAGTTGGTGAGCTGAAGTTATTCCAAGAATCTTACTTAGACAAAGTATTAAAGAGATACAATTTGAATCTCAGCAAAACAGTAACTACACCTGCAAAGCAAGGAGTAACTCTGTCATTACTTCAAGCTCCTCAGACAGATCAAGAGAAGATTGAAATGAGCAATATTCCCTATGCTAGTGCTGTTGGCAGTTTGATGTATGCAATGATATGTTGCAGGCCATATTTAGCTTATGTGATGAGTATGATTAGCAGGTTTATGAGTAATCCAGGTTTACTACATTGGAGTTCAGTGAAGTGGGCTCTCAGGTATGTAAAAGGAACCATCACAGCAGGTTTGAAGTTTCAGAAAATGACAACATGGGATAAGGCAGTAGTTGGATATGTTGATGCTGATTGTGCAGCAAATCTTGACACAAGGAAGTCACTTACTGGTTATGTGTTCAACTTGTTTGGTACTGCAGTAAGTTGGAAAGCAACTCATCAACATATAGTGACATTATCAACTACAGAGGCAGAATTTGTTGCACTTACAGAAGCAATCAAAGAGGGAGTATGGCTGACAGGTATTCTGAGTGAGTTTGGGTTGAACAAGAGTCAGTTGAAGTGCATTGTGATAATCAGAGTGCAGTACATCTCTCCAAGCATCAAGGATACCATGAAAGGACCAAGCACATTGATGTAAGGTTATATTACATAAGAGACATGATAGACAGAGGGGTAGAAAATGTCAAGAAGATCAGGACAGATGACAATCCTGCAGACATGTTTACAAAAGCCTTACCAGCTCAGAAGTATGAGCTGTGTAAGCACTTGATTCAGTTGAATTAAGTAAAGAAGGAAAGGTTGCTGCTCCTTATAAAAGCAGCAAGGTGGAGAAGATGAAGCTAACATGAAGATGCAAGGTCTAAGGTGAAGAATTGTGATGAAGTAGACCATGCATACTGCATACATGCTGCAGAAAGCATGTGTGTGTATGTGTTTGATGGAAGTTAGAATAGTATCATGTGAAGGTTCATGCATTGATGGATTAAGTATGAGAAAGGATCATTTAGCTGCCGTTGGATTGAACACAAAGCAAAGTAATCAGATGGAGAAAGTATCCGCTGGAAGGTGGATGATCAGTTGGTTGCAACTGACCAAGGTTCGACCTGTTAGCTAGGTCGAACCCTGGTCGAACCACATCAAGCAGGTCACTCTATT
Organism: Pogostemon cablin; assembly: GCA_023678885.1. Taxonomy (NCBI): domain Eukaryota; kingdom Viridiplantae; phylum Streptophyta; class Magnoliopsida; order Lamiales; family Lamiaceae; genus Pogostemon; species Pogostemon cablin. The sequence goes on from CM042975.1 coordinate 24,940,858, forward strand.
TTAGATCATCATCGGTTCGACCACGTCACTCATAGTTCGACCACACCTACTGGTCGAACCCAGATCGAACCGGAGACCAGTAATTTGGTTACAACGGTTTCATCAGTTGGTTACAACTGATTGAAGTGAGTGTAAGTTCTTGAATGTTCTTCATCAAGTCTTGTTTAAGTTTCATAAGAGATTCTGAGGTTGCATGCATCATCTCTCTCTCTTCAGTATCTGCCACACAAATTTAGGTCCGATCAGTTTAATTCATTTTCATTGTTGATGATACGATAGATTTGATGAAATATATATTTCCGTTAATAAATGGAGTGGAATCTCTGCAAGAAAATCAGCTGCAAAAGGTATTTATTCAATCAAGATGAAGATGCTTTTATTTAATTGTTGTGTTCTAGAATGAGGAATATTGATTTAGTAGTGTTGTGTGTGAATTATATGGGGGAAAAGGGGGCTGAAATGGACAACATTGGATTCGCATTATCAGCAGTAATTTGGGAGAGAGAAATGATGATGGGAAAAAAATCTTTTTTATACAACTTGGTGGTGCATTTAAGTTTTTTCACCCCCTTGAGTTTTTGGTTATTTTTTTAACCTAAAACATGAATTTGTCTATCCATTTGATATCTTAAATTACCTGACTGCCCATTGCAGAAAAAAATCGACTGGGTGGGCTTTTCTATACAACCGCCGAGCAATTTTGTTTTGACCACATATATACATCCGACGGCCTTGCCTTTCTCACAATCTTCAGCGGCGGCATCGTCGCTGATTTCTTAATTAACGCCGACGGCTCCTCTATTGAAGATGAGTTCTGCACTATCACCGACATATTTACTATCCTCATCTTCTGATGATTTCTATATGTTTGTGGTCAAGGATTTTAGTCACTGATGAATGCAGTTATAGGGTAGTTAAGATGAACTAAGTCTTTTACTCTTCTAATATAATTGCAGAGGGTGTTGTAACATAGATTAAATGCAATGAGAAACTAGCTGGTGATGCCTTCAGGAGCATGTCATTTTTACTGGCAGTAGATGAGGTGTATATTGTATGATATGTGGGATTTTATATATTACTTATACTGTGGATCAAGTAGGATTCTGTAAATGAATATGTTTTGCTGATCTCTATCATATGTGTGAATTGGTTTATAGGGAGAAGCAGTAGTAAAATGAAATTTAAAGAATTGAACTCAGTGACTCCCATGTTTCCTTTCCATTGGATAATAATGAACACATTATGTAAGTGCTTGGTTGGGGTGTAATGAATGGGTTAAATAGATTCTCATTTTGAAGTTTGGCTGGTGTAATGGGAATCAAAATTTCTCAATCCCCTCATTGATTCAACAACTACTCAAGACCCCCTCAATCCTATTATGATTGACTTTCCAGTGATACCAATTGTCATTCTGATCGTGAAATTTGAACCAAGCAGCCCATATGTTCTAATAGTACTCTAAAAAAAGATTGTCTTAATTTTGTCATTTCCTTGTAGGGCTTTCATAGTTGGATATAATTTTGTCATTTCCTTGTAGGGCTTTCATAGTTCTACTTGTTGCAGGTTTTGCTAATGATGCATATGTTTTTAAGGATAAAATTACAATTATACTCTTAAAATTAATGTTAAACTTTAAGGATTTTTGAAAAATATAAAAATAAAAATAAACTTAAGGATAAATATTAAATTTTAGGGACAAATAGAGTGAATATCAACATCAGTCCTAAAATTTTGGTTTTTTAATTTTTAGCTTTTTCAATTTTAATCTTTTAAATTAATTTAAGTCCTTTTAACTTTTATTTTTTCAATTTTAGTCCTTTTGCATAATATTTGCAAAACTTAAATGACTTCAAATAATATCTTTAAGTTTGATTTTTTTTTAATTTATTAGGGTTGGGCATATAATCAGTTTTTCCTTAACTTTTATTTTTTCAATTTTAGTCTTTTTGAATAATATTTACAAAATTTAAATGACTTTGAACAATATCTTTAAGTTTGTTTTTTTTTTCTATTAGGGTTGGACATATAATCAATTATTTTGTTGGTTAATTGATTGACACATTACTTTTTTTGACATTTTTATGCTAATTAAATACTTAAGTAGTATGGGGGACTGTATATATTTGTGGCTAATAAATGTTGTTGTTGAAATAATCCGTGAATGCCATACATTTATTCTCAAAATTAAAACAACAAAATTTGATGCAAAATATTAAAGAATTGATCATCCATCCTTCAAAACGATTCATCTCTACTTTTTCACGTTGTTTAAGAAAAAATTACTTTTTAATTAATTTTATTGACTTTTGAGGATAATTTAGTATTTTAAATAATAAATAAAGTATAACATATATTATGTGTGAAAAGAAGGGATGCATTTTTAAAATTAATGTGAACTATTGAGGTTTAGTATTAGAAGGATATTTCATTTGGAAGAGTGAACCATTTTGAGGGATAAACAAATGAAGAAATGGTAAATCTTGAGTAAAGATATTTTTTAGGACTTTTTAACAACGTTAATCTCTTTTAAATTTAGATAGGATCCAATTTTATTATTATAACTTTTCAAAATTTTAATTTTAGCCAATTATGTTAATTTTAGAACTTGTAACTTTTCATTTCTTCTGTTTTAATATTTTCGAAAAAAATTAATTTTTTGTTAGATTGAACTCTTAATACCTATGGTATAAAAAACTATAAAAAAAGTAAAATAAAATAAAAATAAGAGTCTGACGGTAACCACACAATTAGATCGCATAAAATTTATATATATATATATATATATATATATATATATATATATATATATATATTTTCAATTTAATCATTTTACAAAAACTTTTTTAAAAATTATAGGAATTACAAAGTCATATAAAGTCGTTTATAGCATATAGGAATTGCAAAATTTTTATATTTTAGACTTTTATTGTTGTTGTTCTTAGGGCTTAGAGTTATGAGTTTTATACTTTAATCAATGTCTACTTCAAAAGAATAAAATTAAAATAGTATTTAATTAATTTCATCCGTCAAAGCCCAAGTACTATGTTTTTATTACCGATTGAGTTGGGTTTTATGTTGCCACTATCACAGATGACACCTGCCCAATCATTTAAACACTCTCTATTAAACTACACGACATTTATAACAATTTTGACCCGAATAAAGGAGAACTATAAATAACATTGGGTTGTGTTTCATCCGTCAAAGTCCAAGTACCAGGTTTTTGTTGTAGTTGGGATTTATGTTGCCACTATCAAAATGACACCGGCCCAATCTTTGAAGCACTCTCTATTAAACTACACGACATTTATAACAATTCTGACCCGAATTAAGGAGAATTATAAATAACATTGGGCTGTGTTTCATCCGTCAAAGCCCAAGTACCAAGTTTTTATTGCCGATTGAGTTGGGATTTATGTTGTCACTATCAAAGATGACACCTGCCCAATCTTTTAAGCACTCTCTATTAAACAACACGACATTTATAACAATTTTGACCCAAATTAAGGAGAACTATAAATAACATTGGGTTGTGTTTCATCCATCGAAGCCCTAGTACCATGTTTTTGTTGCCGATTGAGTTGGACTTTATGTTGCTACTACCAAAGATAACCCCGGCCCAATCTTTTAAGCACTCTATATTAAACTACACGACATTTATAACAATTCTGACACAAATGAAGGAGAACCATAAATAACATTGGGCTGTGTTTCATCCGTCAAAGCCCAAGTACCAGGTTATTATTGCCGATTGAGTTGGGTTTTATGTTGCCACTATCAAAGATGACATCGACCCAATATTTTAAGCACTCTCTATTAAACTACATGACATTTATAACAATTCTGACCCGAATAAAGGATAACTATAAATAACATTGGACTGTGTTTCATCCGTCAAAGCCCAAGTACCAGGTTTTTGTTGCCGATTGAGTTGGGATTTATGTTGCCACTATCAAAGGTGACACCGGCCCAATCTTTTTGTTGAATTGTATACTAAAAGTCTAGCTTTAGTATGAGTAATATTATAATAATTTATTTGAAATTAGAATCATATTATCAAATGATTGCGTCTTATAATTTATTTATATGCACGATGCAATAGTCCACATACTTTATACTGTAGATAATATGTTGTACGACAACACGCGAAAGATCATATTATCAGTTTTCTTATAAAGTATAAACATATGCTCACAATCGAGATAGACGGGGACTCTCTATCGGGATGGTTTTAGTGTGATTTGGTATTAGTTTGTCTTGACTATAGAATCATATTAGTGCACTTGTGTGTATTGAGCAGGACCGCATGAGATCGTTCGACTTATACTGACTTATAGAAGAACTTGATCTCTGTTATTAAGGATGTTCGTGCTCTTAATCCCTATACAATAACCTCGACACATACGGCAGTATGTATTTCTTTGATTCATCAATGGATGAGATTTACATATAATTAAATCAACAAACTCGGTGAGTTGGGAAGTAGTGATGTCTCTATCGTGTGCTGTTGATTGTAGAAGGAATTCGTGTCCGATATAGATTGATGATGTCCCCTTGAGGAGCTCATAAGGATTATCATGTAAACCCTGTAGGTGAATTTATTCCAGCATGATAATGAGGTTGAGTGGTACCACTCTCGGATGAGATATTAATTAATAGACTTGTCAGTAAGTTCATTAATTAATGGGCTTTGTATATCTTAAACATGGGGAGACTAACAGGCTCATAATAAGAAGGAGCCCGTAACGTAATTATGGGATTAGAACGGTAGTGCAATAATAATATTTTAGTGGTATATATTATTATTATTGGACTTAAGTATAAGCTTTGGGCTAAGTTTGGATAGTTAAGCCCAATGGAGGCCCAACTCTAATTTCTCCACCTGGTCCCTGTTGTAGCCCATATATAAGCCATCTCAGTTGTCCAGAAACCCTAATGTATGAGATTAATCACGCCTAACACTGTGAGGAGGATGAGGGAACAACAGATTGAGAAGATCTCGAGGATCATCGCCCACACGACGTTGAGATTGGACTTAGGAATACAGCAGAAGACTGGAACGTTGTTTGCTGTTGTTGTCCGCTACCTTCTATGATTTTTATAAAATTGTACATACATCATAATTGGATGTGTGATATACTAACAGAAATCTACGAAAGAGAGGATCGTTTTGGCACATAGATCACTCAAATCTGATATTGGATGTGATATTTATACCCACAACGGTGAGGCTGCGCAGGCTGGTGGCGTAAATTCATCGTCTTCAACATACCCTGGTGAAAGGTAATACATTTTTTGTATTCTTGCTTCCGCTGACTATTAGAAACATATGGAACCTTAACAATTCAGGTTAACCAAACAATCAAAGGCCAACAATTTGTATCAGAGCTTCGGTTTCGTAGTGAAACATGAAACATTAGGCTAGGGTTTATGTGGCTTATGTGTTTCTTATCTGAAATAGAATCACATATTAGATTAGGGTTTTGGTATGATTTGATTATACTTGTATAATTCCTATATTGTTGATGGATGTGTGTGAGAGGATTTGACGAAACCTGTTCGTCAATTTCACATGAAAGAAAGACAAACTTGTTCGTCAATTGAATCATACATGGCGCCAATGATGCTGAGTGAAAGACGACGATGGTGTAATTGTGGCATTCAAAATCATGCCTACTGCCATGTGTGGAACCGGGCAAAGGGCACGATATGGTGCACGGCAATGGAGGATTGACATGCTAGCGCATGTTTCCGTGCAAAAATTCATGCGAGTGGTCGAGCTTCACGCCGGATTCTATGCTCGTAGGCGAGCACGAAGCTAGAATGAGACGCTTGAAAGGATGCACGGATGGAGCATGTTGCACTCGTTGGCCACACAGAGGCTAGCATTGTGCACGGTGGTTTCTGTGTGAGGCGCTCGACATACCCTTGAAGAAAGGCGTGTGGGCTAACGGGCGACATGGCGGGCTTATCACCGGGTGAATAGTTGTTGTGCAGTTCTGACCATGAACTGGTGATTGGTGAAAGGATTTGGCTGTGAATAGGTGGCCCCGGCGTGACAGAATGGAATGGAAGACCTGTCGGATGTCGTTGGTCCAATCGAGCCTAGCAGCATTCTGGACGAGCCTAGCATGGATTCCGATCGGGTCACACCAGGTTCTGGGCTAGTCTCCAGCTATTCCAATTGGGTCACACAAGGTTCCGGGCTAGTCTCCAGCCACTCCGATCGGGTCTGATGTGGTTCCGAGCGCATCTCTCCTCTTATTCGATCGAGTTTGGTAGATGTCGTGCTTGGCATCGCATGTTGCTGGGCGGCACGATCACACAAGATTTCTCCAGGCTGCCGGCATGGAGTAAACAGGAACACTAGTGGGACGACATGGAGGCGCTGCCGGCATGACCAGAATACAGGTGATTGTGTTGGATGAATCTTCTCCGGCATGGCTATGCGCTGCTGGCTCCGGGTTGCTAGGCGCTGTGGATGGCGCGAATCAGGTGAAAGCCAGATTGATGGTGGTTGCTGGAGAAGCATGCATTTTGCTAGGCGTGCAGCAGCAGAAGCTTGGCATGGTCGGGGTGCTAATGGCAGTAATGGTGTCGACTCGGTGGCTGAAAGCTCGTGGCAAGTCACAAGGGTTGACTTGTTGACCTATGGCGTAAGGCGGGAACCCTCATAGCGGTCGGCCCTCTGTCGGCGGAGGAGGGATTGGCTCCTGCCGGCTGCAAGTTTTTTCGACGGGCAATTTCACCTGCGGGCAGCTGTTATGTGGCTTGAATGGTGGTGCTTCAGGCGGTAGTCTTCCGGGCTGAACACGCAAGCAGCAGTTGTTCGTTGGCGGACAGTTGTAATGTTTGGAAGGCGTGTGTTTGGGCTGCGTAACCGTGGGTTGGTTTGCTTAGGCCCAAAGATCTTTCAACTTGTTGTGCAAGTCACATGGTTAGTTGGTTGGATATATATATATATATATATATATATATATATATATATATATATATATATATATATATATATATATTATTTCCTTTTATATAATTGATATAATTGTTTTAAATATCAATTATTGTTATATATTTGGATTGGATACATGTTCTATTTGATTTACTGCCTTATGTGCCGTAATAGGAGCATGCTAGGTTGTGTATTTTATTTTTAAATATTATATGCATGTAAAGAACCCTCGGTGTTAAATAACTAAGTGGGAGAGGAGATTGATAAATAATTCTCGCGGCCTCCATTATTGGTTTGTAAGTGATATAAGTAAACTTGCGTGTTGGCAATGGGCCTTCCTCCCTAACGGATGAGTTTATTCACGGATCCCTGGTACATACTTCATTAAATAATTATTATTTCTAATGTGACACATAAATTTACGTGTTGGCATAGACCTTCCTCCCTAACGGATGAGTTTATGTGCGGTTCACTGGTACAAATATATAATTGATGATTGTAGGAAGTTATCCGAGCGCGTGTATACTTCTCCAACTGTATGGCATATAAGCTTGGGTAGCGGACTTGGGATCAAATAATGGTGTACACTTAGATGTAAATAATTAGTATCATCCCCAACGGAGTCACTGCTATTATTTGTATGGATAAAGAGGAACCGACTATTAATTATTTTGTCATGAGGTTAGGTTGACAAATGAAATTAATGGGTAAAACCTTCTCTTATAAATGTTTGAGTTTATAAACGTCCACACTAACGTGGCTTGCAGACTCACGATGCTTGAGATGTCGGTGAATTTTAATATATATTATTTTGAGGGAATCAATATAAATGGATAAAATTTGAAGATTTGATTTGTATATTTTTTTGTGATTTTCTGAATTTCAAATGGAATTTTCTCACTTATTGTATACTAAAAGAAATATATTTACTTGTCCAAAATTAGACGATTAGAAAATAATCTTGGTTTTGAATTTTACTGCTTAAGAAAATATAAATATGTGTTCTCACTAAGGATGTCTCATGATGCTTTTTAAAGTCTCTAGTGAAAAGGTGAGAGGTTCATAGAAATATGATGGTCTCATGCGACTCTTCAGATACTTGAGTAAGTTATAAAGGCAAGAGGTCATGGATAAGTTGATGAATGAAATGGGAATGCTTGGAATAGAAATTGAAAGGGAATCCTAGATCAATTTATTCTTCATAATTTGTCTGGATATTTTGAAAAAGTTCTACCTGAAATATGAGAGGTTGTATATGGTGGAGAACTTCTGACAAAACATGTGGCGAAGAAAATCCAATTTCATCAAGATGTGAACAAGGTGAATATCTCATTCACTAGTCGTTGAAGCGTGATTAGTGATGGCATTTACTGACACGTTATGTGTAAATACCGGAATCACTAAAAGCCTGCAACTAAGTAATGATGAAATTATAATATAAATGGGTAAAACTACGAGAGTAGAGGCTGTTGCAGTGGAAGTTTTTTATTTATCTTACGATATGAATAAACGTTTGATTATGAGAAATTGTCTTTACGTACGTTTTCATAGAAAGAATTTTATTTCAGTTTCTATGCATTTACGAATGGATACTCCATTTTATTTAAATGACATGGTCATGGAAAAATGAAGGATGGAGCCATAATTTGTTGAGGTACGTTGGTGACAATTTGTAAACTCTTGAATCTTGTTTATCCCACGGATGTAACAAATATTAATTAATAATGTGTTTTCTAATCCTAATAAGAGAAAGTCTCTTATGGAAATGATTAGATAGATAATGAATTATTTTGAATTACTAAATTCATTTTATGGGTATGCTCTAGAAACAGCATGTCGTATAACGTTTGTCTGTTTGTGGGACATCCTAGAAAAATGAAGGGTGATTTATTTAGTCCAAAAGATCGAAGGGTGATTGTTAACACAAATACTAGATTTTTGGAAAAGGACTATGTAATAAATCACATACCCATGTATAAGTTATTCTAAAGGAAGTGAGAGGAAAAACACAAGGTTTAGTATCAAGTGTCCAAGAGGATATACCACAAGGTAAACTGCATCGCGTGTCACATCTGATACACAATTGCATGTAGTGCCTTGTCGTAGTGGGAGGGTTGTTCGACAACCCGTAAAATATATATTTTGGGAGAGTCGTGAGACTTGGTCCCTAGTAAACATGAAATAGACCAATGGTTACGATGAAGCACTACAAGATGAAAATGCATAATCTTAGCAAAGTGCAATGAATGTTGAAATAGAGTCGGTAGATTCTAAATTAGATCTGGCTGCTTGTAGGACCACCAAATAGTGTAAAAGCCATTGGAAGTGATCATACTAAATTAAAGAGGATCAAACAGTAAGGTGAAAATCTTGGAGGCAAAGCTTGTTGCGAAAAGGTATAATCAGAAAGAAAAAGTTTGATTATGAGAAAACCTATTCGCCGGTAGCTATGCCTATGTCAATCCGAACTCTTTTATTTGTTGCTACTCATATGAAATATGAGGAATAGAAAATAGATGTCAAGATAGCTTTCCTAATTGGAAGTCTTGAGGAAAACATCTATGTGAAGCAACTAGAATGATTCATTACAAAGTGCTAAGTGATAGTAAGCTTAAAAGTGTCCATCGATGGACTAAGGCAAGCTTCAAGATCATGAAACATCTGTTTTGATGAGGTAATCAAGTCATATGGATTTAATCAATGCGCGGATGTGTCTTGTGTATTGAAAAAGAGTGACAAAAATGTGGTGATATTTCTTGTACTGTACGTAGATGATATATTGCTCATTGGAGACGATGAAAAAGTATTGTCAGGCGTATGGGTATGGTTGATAAAGCAGTATGAAATGAAGGACTTAAGAAAAGCAAAATATATCCTTTTAATCACGGTAATACGAATCACAAGAAAGGATATTATGCTTGTCTCAAGTTTCATAAAATGATACAATCCCTACTTATTTTAGCATGTGACTTTATCTAAGGAAATGTGTCTTAAGACAAGAAAGAAAGATAAAGTAGATGGAGGCGGTTCATTATGCTTCGGAGAATAAGGAAGTTTAATCTAAGGAATGCTATGCACGAGAATGGATAGCTATATTGCCAATGGCATAGAAAGTGGGTATCAAAGGTAACCCGAAATAAGAATTTTGAACTATGGTAACACATAATTTTGAAGTACCTGAAAAGGACTAGAAACTATACGTGGTCTTACCGGACAGATTCACTGCTTCTTAGAGGTTACATAGATTCGGTTTTTTATTTCAAATCAGATAGGGACGGCAGTAAATCCACCTCAAAGGTTATGTGTTTAATTTTAGGAAGTTGAGTCATAATATGGAGGAGTATTATATAGAATTATATTTTGAACTCTGGACTCCATCAAGGAAAGATGATAAATTGGAGCCTATAAGGCAGCCAAAGTATCTGTATGACTCTAGAAACTTCATGATGGACTTCGAAGTGATTCTAAGTTTGGCCAAGGTTATCAAAATTTATTTTGATGATAATGGTGCAGTTGCAAACTTGAAGGAATCACGAGCCCATAAGGCAATTAAACACATGGAGCGCGAGCACCACCTGTTACGAGAAATTGTATGATGAGGGGAAGGTTGTTGTAGCCTATATTGTATCGAATGATAACCTAGTAAATCCATTTACAAGGACCTTAAAGAAAGAGTCTTTTGATGGTCGTGTAGTGGGAGTGGGAATCAGATGTATGGCGGAAGACATGACAGCATAGTCTTTTAGTATAAGTGGGAGATTATTGGATTGTATACTAAAAGTCTAGCTTTAGTATGAATAATGTTATAACAATTTATTTGAAATGAGAATCATATGATCAAATGATTGCGTCTTATAATTTATTTATGTGCACGATGCAATAGTCCACTTACTTTATACTGTAGATAATATGTTGTGCGACAACACGCGGAAGATCATATTATCAGTTTTTTATAAAGTATAAACAGATACTCACAACCGAGATAGACGGGGACTCTCTATTGGGATGGTTGTAGTGTGATTTGGTATTAGTTTATCTTGACTATAGAATCACATTAGTGCACTTGTGTGTATTGAGTAGGACCGCATGAGATCGTTCGACTTATACTAACTTATAGAAGAAATTGATCTCTGTTATTATGGATGTTCGTGCTCTTAATCCCTATACAATAACCTCGATACGTAGGGCAGTATGTATTCCTTTGATTCATCAATGGATGAGATTTACATGTAATTAAATCAACAAACTCGGTGAATTGGGAAGTAGTGATGTCTCTATCGTGTGCTGTTGATTGTAGAAGGAATTCGTGTCCGATATAGATTGATGATGTCCCCTTGAGGAGCTCATAAGGATTATCATGTAAACCCTGTAGGTGAATTTATTCCAGCATGATAATGAGATTGAGTGGTACCACTCTCGGATGAGATATTAATTAATGGAGTTGTCAGTAACTTAATTAATTAATGGGCTTTGTATATCTTTAACATGGGGAGACTAACGGGCTCATAATAAGAAGGAGCCCGTAACGTAATTATGGAATTAGAACGGTAGTGCAGTAATAATATTTTAGTGGTATATATTATTATTATTGGACTTAAGTATAAGCTTTGGCTAAGTTTGGATACTTAAGCCCAATGGAGGCCCAACTCTAATTTCTCCACCTGGTCCCTGTTGTAGCCCATATATAAGTCATCTCAGTTGTCCAGAAACCCTAATCTATGAGATTAATCACGCCTAACACTGTGAGGAGGATGAGGGAACAACAGATTGAGAAGATCTCGAGGATCGTCGCCCACACGACGTTGAGATTGGACTTGAGAATACAGAAGAAGACTGGAAGGTTGTTTGCTGTTGTTGTCCGCCACTTTCTATGATTTTTATAAAATTATACATACATCATAATTGAATGTGTGATATACTAACAGAAAGCCACGAAAGAGAGGATCATTTTGGCACATAGATCACTCAAATCTGATATTGGATGAGATATTTATACCCACAACGGTGAGGCTGCGCAGGCTGGTGGCGTAAATTCATCGTCTTCAACATACCCTGGTGAAAGGTAATACATTTTTTGTATTCTTGCTTCCGCTGACTATTAGAAACATATGGAACCCTAACAATTCAGGTTAACCAAACAATCGAAGGCCAACAATTTATATCAGAGCTTCGGTTTCGTAGTGAAACATGAAACATTAGGCTAGGGTTTATGTGGCTTATGTGTTTCTTATCTGAAATAGAATCACATATTAGATTAGGGTTTTGGTATGATTTGATTATACTTGTATAATTCCTATATTGTTGATGGATGTGTGTGAGAGGATTTGACGAAACCTGTTCATCAATTTTACATGAAAGAAAGACAAACTTGTTCGTCGATTGAATGATACACGGCGCCAATGATGCTGAGTGAAAGACGACGATGGTGTGTTGTTGATTGTAGAAGAAATCCGTGTCCGACATAGGTTGATGATGTCCCCTTGAGGAGCTCATAAGGATCATGTAAACCCTGCAGATGAATTTATTCTGGCATAATAATGAGGTTGAGTGGTACTACTCTCAGATGAGATATTAATCAATGGAGTTGTCAGTAACTTAATTAATTAATGGGCTTTGTATATCTTAAACATGGGAAGACTAACGGGCTCATAATAAGAAGGAGCCCATAGCGTAATTATGGGATTAGAACAGTAGTGCAGTAATAATATTTTAGTGGTATATATTATTATTATTGGACTTAAGTATAAGTTTTGGGCTAAGCTTGGATATTTAAGCCCAATGGAGGCCCAACTCTAATTTCTCTTAATGGTCCCTGCTGTAGCCCATATATAAGTCATCTCAACTGCCCAGAAATCCTAATCTATAAGATTAATCACGTCTAACACTGTAAGGAGGGTGAGGGAATAGTAGATTGAGAAGATCTCGAGGATCGTCGCCCACACGACGTCGAGATTGGACTTGAAAATACAGCAGAAGACTGGAAGGTTGTTTGTTGCTGCTGTCTGCAACTTTCTATGATTTTTATAAAATCATACAGATATTAAAACTGGACGTGTGATATACTGACGGAAAGCCACAGAAGAAAGAATCATTTTGGCGCATAGATCACTAAAATCCGATATCAGATGAGAGAGTTATGCCCAAAACGGTGAGGCTGCGCAGGCTGGTGGTGAGAATTCATCGTCTTCAACATACCCTGGTGAAATGTAATACGTTTGTTGTGTTCTTGCTTCCGCTGACTGTTAGAAACGTATGAACCCTAACAGTTCACGTTAACCAAACGATTGAATGCCAATACTTTTAAGCACTCTCTATTAAACTACACGATATTTATAATAATTCTGACTCGAATTAAGAAGAACTATAAATAACATTAGGATGTGTTTCATCCGTTAAAGCCTAAGTACTAGGTTTTTATTGCCGATTGTGTTAGGATTTATGTTGCCACTATCAAAGATGACAACGGTCCAATCTTTTAAGCACTCTCTATTAAACTACACGATATTTATAACAATTCTGACCCGAATTAAGGAGAACTATAAATAACATTGGGTTGTGTTTCATCCGTCAAAGCCCAAGTACCATGTTTTTGTTGCCGATTGAGTTGGGCTTTATGTTGCCACTACCAAAGATGACCCCGGCCCAATCTTTTAAGCACTTTCTATTAAACTACACGACATTTATAAGAATTTTGACCCGAATTAAGGAGAACTATAAATAACATTGGGTCCAATTTCATCCGTAAAAGCCCAAGTACCAGGTTTTGATTGTCGATTGAGTTCATATTTATGTTTCTAATACCAGATATGAGCAGGTGTAAGTTGCCTCTTGAGTTGCCATTCCCGTTGCTTAAACTATAGACGAGTCAGGGTCGGTAAATTGATCCTTTATATAACACCAAGGCCACACATAAAAGGATTTCGCTCTGATCTATGGAATCAGATGATATATCCTTGGCGCCTTATATATTTAAGTCAGGTAGATATTCCCTAAGCACCTGTAAGTTGCGATTTGGTTGCCATTTTCTTTGCTTAAACTATAGACGAGTCCGAGTCGATAAATCGATCAATGATATTAAACCAAGCCCCTATAAAAGCTTTTCACTATTACTAATGAAACATATCATATATCCTTGGTGCCTTATATATTTCAGTCCAAGTAAATATTACCTGACCGCGATTTGTATAATTTTGGTTCGGGTATCGGGTTTTAAATATATACCCCATTGTCCGATCAGTACTCATTTTCATTATTCCTTTCACTTTATTTTAGGATTGAAAATTTTAATAGAAGAATTTTATTAGAGAGTTTTATATTAGAATTAACTTAGAGATCAGTTTTATGTCTTTTTGTAAAAATGTAGAAAAAATAAAAAAAATTATGGATTCAGTTTTTGTTGATAATTTATCATGAAAATTTAATACATGTCAGAATTACCAATAAATCACACTCTACTAACACTCAATCAATTTTATCACGTAAAATGTAGAAAGAATCTGTAGGGGTTTAAGTAAGGGTTTAAAACGTAAGAGGTGTAAGTAGGGTGCCTAAGGGGTTTCTTGTAGAGTTCCTAAGGGCAAGTCAATGTTGCCCCTAGCGTTGCCATTAATGTTACCAATAATTTTCTTATTATTTTATAATTAGTAAACTATCCATAGTGTGAAATTGATTGATAATTTACATATAAATACTCTATATTATGAAGTAAAATATATTGTAATTAAATTATCTAATTTAAAATATATAGGAGTAATATATAATTTCATTTTATAAAATTTTTACAATTTTCTTATTTATATTTATCTCATGATGGCTTTCACACTCCTAAGAAATAAATACATCTTTATTCGACTTCAAAAGATTATATATTAAATTTATCATTCTAACTTATCGTATATAATATACTTTACACTTTGATAAGTAAAATAATTTTTTTAAATAACGTAACACAATAAATATGTACTGTATTGTGAAATGAAAAGAGCATTTTTTGGCCCTCTTGGATTGAAATCCTGGATACGCCACTGTGCACCCAGATACACGGACATGCGCCCACATTCATACACATATTAGTAAAAATATGTAGACTAACGAATAAAAATTTTGAAAAAAATACTGTGGAACGTTTCCACAGTAAAATCAGAGCAACTCTTTAGTACAATAGATAATTAAATTCAAAATAAAGAAAGGTTACTGTTTAGTACAAAGAGTAATATTATTAATTTATACGATCTCTATTGAGGAGAGTAACATATGTACTCTATAGACTAACTTTTGATATAATACTATCAATTAGGGACACGAAAGATTTTTTTTTATCAATTAAGACCCGAAAGATATAATACTATCAATTCAGGACCTATAATCATAAAATCAATAAAAATCTAATAACATAATTATATAAATTTTCCATTAATTAGTATGTTATTTTATTGATAATAAATTATAAAATATTATGTTAAAAAATATTTTTAATATATGAAATTTTATTTATTATTTTACTTTGATTAATTTTCTGGTTTTAGGTCCTGAATTGATAGTTTTATATCTTTCAGATCCTGAATTGATAGAGAAAATCTTTCAGGTCTCTAGTTGATAGTTTATCTATCTTTCGGGTCCTTACCTGAAAAAATTCCTTTAAAGAAAAACCTTTTTCAGAAGAGTACACCATACAACCGGTTCTGAAGTAGCATTACTATAAAAACTTGTATAGTTTGTTAGTAATTTTTAGCGAATTTCCTGTCAATATTTTGTTGAACAATTAGAGCTAAATATAAAAAAGGCAAAAACTTGTGTGGATCGTTTTACGTAAGGGTTTATGTAAAACGGATAAAAAATGATAACTTTTATAATGAAAAGTGATATTACTCAATTAATGAAAATTGTCAATACTATTTTATAAATAATTTATAATATAAATGAAAAATAATAACATTTAATTATAGCAAATGTGATAATATTTTATAACAAATGATAACTATTTCAAAAAGTATAAAATAACTACACCTGATACCGTCTCATGCAGGACTTACCTTATAAAAAAAGCAATACATTTATTATGAGTGCACAACATATCCAATTTAAGATGTGAAAAATATTTCGAACTAAAACGCTTACAATTTCGTGGCTAGCTAGCTTAAAATTTCTCTCTCCTAAAATAGATTATCAAATTAGAATTTAGAAATTTCTTGTAATTCGGAAATTCAAATAATTCCGAAATTCAAATAAAAGTAAAAAACAAACACAACCACACGTGTAGAGCACTCGTTCTAAAATAAAAGCTTAAATCCTTAGGGCAATATTTTAGATTTTCTTCCTGTACTAGTGTCACTCATCTAACACGTGTAATAAGATATGTAACATCAAATGTAACATAACATCCAAAATCGTTGAGCACATTGTTTAAAATCATGCTCTCATTCCATTACACCATTCTATCCACGTATGCAAAACAAGTACTCCAACTGCATGCCAACCACTCACTCTCTCTAATTAGAGTGCTGGTTCACATAAAAGTTAAAAACAAAACACAATCACAGAGCTATAGAGCACAACGTTGAAATTCATGCTCTCATCCCATTACACCGTTTTTTCCCACACACAACAAAAAACAAAAAAGTTAAAAACAAAAAGGTTCAGCTAAACCTTAGAGGTAAAATAATACATTGAATTTATGTTCTTGGAATGCTACCTTAACTATTCCATAGTTCTTCGTGATACATTACAAAACCAAAAAAAAAAAAAAACCAAAGAAATTATAAACAAAGCTCCAATCAATGGAGTAACTACAACAATGAAAGAATAAATAAATGTCACGACACCTACTTACACATTAGAATTTTTATGCACACATGAAAGAATAAACCAAAGACATCAAACAATTTATTACATAACTTCCACCCCTGAAGAGATCAGCAGTTCAGGATGTAGTCTAATTTTTCACTCATGCAACCTCATATGACTTGAAACAGAATGGTAAAACTTAATTGCAAGTAGCAGATGATTTGTTAAATCATTTTGTTATTTTCATGATGTAGTCTAATTTTTCATGATCAGCAGTTCAGGATGTAGTCTAATTTTTCACTCGTGCAACCTCATATGACTTGAAACAGAATGGTAAAACTTAATTGCAAGTAGCAGATGATTTGTTAAATCATTTTGTTATTTTCATGATTAAAAAACTCTTTAAAATTAGGGAAATTTTTTTTTTTTAAATTAAGAGCATTTCCAGCAAGAAGCAGCAATGATGGGCTTAGATTTCCATCCCAACAAAAGGCAACCTTTCTCCTCCAGAACAGTGTAGCCCTCACAAGAAGAGGTGACACTCAGCCACTGCTTCACCTGAGCCAATATTTTCAACGGAAGCAGCTGGAACCCGGCTCGGCTCATCCTCCGTCGCTACTGATCGACTCTCTCGTGTCGCTCCACCCTCGCCGGACCTTCGCAGCTCACGATGTTCTTGATCTCTTCCGCAAAGTAGAACTGCTCGATCTTGGCTCGTCTCCTGTCGTACTTTGGCAGCATTGGGTCGAGTGAGTCGAAGATGGCAGAGTAGTAGTGCAACGCTTCCATGAAGCGACCAAGGAAGAACGGCCCGTTGTGGCTCGAATCCTGCTCGACCAGGACTAGAACCTTGGGCGAGAGCTCATTTATGATGTGGAGGACAGAGTTCAAGGCTCCTCTGCTTTCTTTCACAACACAATACAGCTGGAGAACAAAGTTCACAACTAAGACTTCACCAGGAATTACTTTGATGTGATGAGGCTTCAGATTCTCCAAGTTACTCTCCACCACTGAGAACTCCAATTGGATAAGAGGATGTCATTATCATTATCCGAATAACTTATTATCAAGACGAAAACAAGAGGTAGTAGCAAGAAGGAGATGGAATGGAAATTGGTAATATCAAGGAAAATGAAATTAAACTACCATTCCAATGGTTGACATTTAAAGGGTGGTTATGCTTTTTTAATATACATTTTATTTCAATTTAAAGACTGAATAAAATTCTACCAGTAACC
The DNA here is from genome assembly GCA_023678885.1 of Pogostemon cablin. NCBI lineage: Eukaryota > Viridiplantae > Streptophyta > Magnoliopsida > Lamiales > Lamiaceae > Pogostemon > Pogostemon cablin. The sequence goes on from CM042975.1 coordinate 24,958,828, forward strand.
TTCTACCAGTAACCAGTAATAACTAAAATACGAAGAAAATAGAAAAATTAAAAAAAATATACTCCACTTCATAAATTTATACACAAGTTCTTTTATAATATTATTATGGTATTCTTGAATTTTAAGCAATATGTGAAATGTAACAATGAAACTTGCCTGCAATCGGATATAAAGCATAGTTGTTTACACACAAAAGTAGCACAGTAAAATAGTATAATCAAAGCGAACCCAGTATATACACTCTCCACTATACAGCTGCTCGAAAATCACCAAAATCATCATCTGGTGCACCATCAATAGTTTTCACAATAAAACATAGAGACCACTAACCATCAACAGTTTTCAACATAAAACAGTGATGACTAATCATCAATAGTTTTCATCACTTTGGAGCTAGTAATTAGTTATCTAAGTTGGTATTAGTATTTGTATATAATCATTCACCGCTTTTTCGAATTTTTTTAAATTTCTCATACTATTTTGATTGTTGTTTTAATTACATGGAGTTATGTTTATGTTTCTTACTTTTTTTTTTATTGAGAGAACTAGTATCCACCAAAGATCATAGCTACGTTCTCCACTCGCTGCTTTATCGAGTTTTGTAAGCCATAAGATGCATTAGATTTTTGACAGCAGGAGCACAAAAATAATATAATTCATGCTTTGTAACTATTTTTAGAAGAATTTAAATTATAAACTATGTTTCTTGAATATTGTTGAAAGAATGAGTTCTTGTTCATTTGTGGATTTTGTTTTATTCTTACGGATAACCGAGACATTCAATTTTTTTAGTCATTGAAACTCCAATGCCACAAAATGTTTCACAGTAAAACCAGAACGCAACCAAATATGATACCACCATATTAAGCCAGAATACTAAATCTAAATAGCACAAGGAACTTATTTAACATAACCAACATAATGTACCTGAGCATTATACTAGTCTGAACAGAATGGAAAAATCGTGGAATCGGAATCTCTAATGGTTTCCAGGAAGCGGGAGGCGTTTGTGTCTCGACCTGGCTCGCTAGTGGTCACCGAAGGTGAACAACCCATGGGCTCAGGTGACCCATCGAGCAGGCGAATTGGTGGGATACCACCCCGGTTTATTTGTACTAGAAAGGGAGACTCGCCGGAGTCCCAGTCGCCGGTGTAGTCTTTTGGCCGGACATCTTGCAGAAATTGGGCAGCTAGGTTTTTGGGACTGCACAGAGAAAATTTAGAGGGACAGAGAGTGCATAGTCGATTATGAAAATTGTACCCAAAATTTTCAATTTTAATTGAGCAGGGGAAAACTAGGTTTTGGAAAGAAAGGTAAGAGGGGATGGGTTACTGGGAAAATCGGAAGATTAAGTAGATCTACATGAGTACAGATTCCACTCTAGAATCTGTAAACGTGTGATGTCTCACATCTGATTTTTGAGGATGATCTGTTGATAGTGGGCTATGGAGATGTAGCGACTGCAAGATGTGTTGAAGGGATACTGAAGGGATTCTCTGAAGTCTCAAACCCTCAGAAATCTAACCTCATCACTTCGGGTGTCTCGACCCGTGTCCGAAGTAGGATTGCTCAGATTCTTCCTTTTACTCCAGGTACTATCCCCTTCAAATACTTGGGTATCCCTATTTGTAGCAAGAGAATAGGTGTGGAGGTTTTTACACCCCTTTTGAATGACATCAACAATATGATACAAACTTGGTCTTCTAAGCTGTTGTCATTCACGGGGAGATTGGAATTGATCACCTCTGGGATATATGGTATTCTATCTTTTTGGTGTGGTATTGTCAAAATTCCTATTATCGTCGTCAAAAAGATAGAGACCATTATTCGCAGATTCTTGTGGGGAACGAAGGTGAGCCCGGTGAGCTGGAATGACATTCTTCAACCTAAGAATGCAGGGGGGCTAGGGTTGAAGGACATTATCATTTGGAATAAGGCTCTGTTGGCTAGTGCACTGTGGGATGTACATAGGGAAGCCTCATCTCTATGGGTGAAATGGATCCACACTGTCTACCTCTCGTCTTCTCAATGGACAGTGAGCTCTCCAGGTAACAACTCTACATACTTATGGAGAGTTCTCATTGTTATTAGGAATGCTATTGAGAGTGAATCAGAAGGGAACGATGTAGTGATTGGAGCTATGGAGAAGTGTTGTGAGAATGGAGTATTCAAAGCCAGTCGCATGTATAATCATTTGAGAAGTAGATATATAGTAGACTCGAGTTTTGTTTACAAACAGATATGGCACAAGTGGATAGTGAGGAAATACAGTTTTAGACTTTGGCTGGTCCATAGAGATAGAGTTGCTACAAAGGATAGGGTGTGGTGCACAGAAGAAGACAAACAATGTGCTTTTTGCTTTGCTCAGGAGACCACATTGCACCTCTTCTTCCATTGCCCTTACACCACACATATATGGGAGCAGATCGGAGGATGAATTGGATGGCGAAGACGAAGGCTAACATCAGTCACAGACGCCTTCAGGAAGATACACCACGATACGAGGGCCAACAAAAAGGCAAGAAAGCTCCTTTTCATCACCTTTGCTACCACGATCTACCACATATGGATGGAAAGGAACACTCTTCAGCATGGCACAAGGATGATGTCTCCGAACTACATCGCTGATAGAATTAGCATTCAGATAGCATCTTTGTATATGAATTCATGATGTATTTTTTATTCACCTCAAGCACCTTGCTTGAGTAGGTTGGATAGGAAGGTTTGTCTTTGTATTCGCATCGTACGTAAGTACTCGATGCAACCGTTTCCAGTGAAATAACATTTACCAATTTCACTAATTAAAAATAAATATTTTTTTTAGGAAAAATGTAATCAGGGACATTATTGTCATTTTACCCACTAAAAGGTTATAATTTCTTGAAAAGTAAGGGGTAGGTGGAATTACTTGGATGCCTCTACCCACTTGCATACATTTCCCATTTTACAGGTTTTGGTTAGTTAGTTATTGTAGAGCTTTAGTCATATGAAGAGCAGAGTAGCTACAGAGCCTTAGAAACAGAGAAAGTAGACCAAAATTCCCGTATGACATTTTCATGAACAATATTTTGATTCAAATTATTTGTTTATTTATAACAAAAATATATCCCATAGCAACAAAGTGAATAATTTGGTCAGATGGTATCAAAATTTATTTTGTATTAATTTATTCTTTTAATGATTAGAGGACATTTCATCATGATATTTACCTTTACCGGATAACATAAAAAGTTGGAGATAATTTGAGGGTTACTAAAGTAAGAATTGCTTAATGACAAAAAAATTTTAAAATTGGCAAATTTAGTCCCTTAGGAATTTTTTATAAAAATCTATTAATAGTTGATGAAATATTTTGAACTATTAACAAGACTAAAATGGACTATATCTATTTTGAAAGACAGAAAATAATATAAATTTGCTAGTTTATAATAATATAAGTTAATTTGATATAATAATTTTCAAAAATTATAATTATAATATTCTTATGAGACCAAAATCGTTAGTTATGAGACCAGTGTATTCCTACGGGACTATAATTAAACTGAAAGAATTCTTATGAGACCAAATGTGATATTTTTCCTAAAAAGTTGAGACACTCTTTTGTAACGGATTTTTTAAGAAAAGTTGTGCGATAAGCTGATTAATTATTAAAGTATGTTTATTATATAAATATAAAGTATATTTCTTATGTTCCTTTAAAATGTAATTGTTTACTTTTTGTATTTGGATTAAGAATTGTAATAATTTAATGTGTAGTAAATTGAGAGAAATAATATTTTAATGTGTAATAGGTTGTATTAGTGTTGAGTGTGAGGATCATGTGTGGTCATATAAATTTAAAATGGAAATGCAAATGGAGTAAAATAGAAAAATAGATACATATCTAGGGAACAGTTAAATTACTTATTTATAGTTAAAGTATTAATAATAAATTATATTATTAACACTCTAAAATCATAATTTAATACATTGTTCATCATACTTTTGAAAACATATTTTAACAATTATTAAATATATTTTAACTATATAATAAAATACTTTAAAATGTCTTGCAAGAAACTTTGTCTTGTTTGCTCACTATTAATAATATTTTAATATTAGTATAATGTATATAAAAATGATTATTAAATAATTTCTTAAATTAACAAAAAGAAAAAAATACAGAAAATAGTAATTTGCATCAAAATTAATTAAATATTAATAACATATTAAAATAATGTATATAAAAATGATTATTAAATACTCCCTTAGTCTGCCCAAATAAGGGTTTTTTTTCGCCTCGAGGAGTCTTATTTTTTTTTTTATATATTCACTCCGTCTCCTTGATATGTATCAATTTTTTTATTTTGTTATGTCCCATTACAAAGTATTAATTTCCTTTTTTGGATTGATGTCTCACAACCACTACACATGACACCACACTCAACACTAATACAACTACTCACTATACATTAAAATATTATTTCTCTCACCTTACTATACATTAAATTATTATACTCCTTAATCTACGTGCAAAAAGTAAACGAATACAATTAAAACAAATACCTTAATCTCACACATCCACTAATACAATTAAAATACAGAGCTCACACTCTAATAATATAATTATCTACTACATATTAATTAATTAATAATACCTTAATTCGGGTGAAAAAGTAAAAAACTCCCATCCAAGTGGATGGAGGAGGGAGTAATCGCTATAAACTAACTAAAAGAAAAAAAAAATAAACAAATAAAAATAGTAAAAGGAAATCTACTGAAACAGGAAAAGAAAAAAGATTAGAAATTAAGGAAAAATAAATTTTATCACGTGCCACATCACGAGGGTCTAACCACTATAATGATTGACATAAAAAGTTTAGAATAATAGACTAATATTATATATTGAATTATCTCTTACAAACTTTTACATTATACATTTTTAAAAACTATATGGTCCATTTTAATTTAAATATTCTAATAATACATAAAACTAACAATACATAAAATATATAGAATTAAAAGGGAATCATATGATTTATACTATAAACTCGATTTACATTAGTATTTTGTATATTACATTTGGCAAAAGAAACAAAAAAAAATGAGTTATGATATTGAAAACTAGTGTATGAATTTAACTTTTGTATGTATTGGCTATAGTATATTGAAAATTTTGAATTATACGTCCTATTTCAAGTTTTATATATTTTTAAGTTTTATATATTTTTAACTTATACGTTCTATTTTAATCTTTATATTTCCAATTTTGTTGAGGAGACCTATAAAAATTAATTACTCCATTTCTTTTTTTATGGCCCACACATAAAATTAATATACATTTTCATTTTATATTAAAATATTATTAATCTCAACTCACTACGTATTAAAATACTATATTTCTTAATCTTCATGTAAAAAGAAACGTAAACTTTGAAATGTGACGGAGGGAGTATATCATATAAACAAGGTCGGTATTAAAAAATTCATACATTAACATACCAAAAATTTCAGTATAATTAATTTACATATATAAAAATTGCATACCTTTTGCTTAGTGATATTTAAGTATATATCTTACCAGATTATTTTGGTAAATACTATTAATACTAGATGCTATATGTGCCGTTTTACATGTACTTATATGGTACATCGTTTAAAAACATCATAAATTAACAGCAAAAAAATCTAAATAATCCACCATAATCCATAATGAAATTGATAAAAATAAATAAAAATATATATATATATATATATATATATATATATATATATATATATAATTTACAAATTATCTATACGATCCGAGTCACTAAATTTTAGATTAATTAATATTCACTCTATTTCATATTAATTTTTACGTTTACTGTAGATATAAGTTTAATAAAAGTTTCTATTTGACTTACTTTTAGGGGTGATATAATATTTTTGGGTAATAAATATATGATAAAACATATTATGTGTGTTAAAAAAATGATGATAAATTTATAATTAAAGTATGTTAGAGGGATATTAATTAATTGTTTTTCCTTTGGGTGGTGCTATTGCCAACCGAAATTTTACTGAAAATACGGGAAAATTTTAAAATATTATTTGATATTACAATTTTAACCTCATATATTAAATATAAAATACTTACCCACTTAACACATAAATTACTTTCCACACCCAATCAACCGATCAATCTCATTTGACTTATTGATTTAGAAACTCATTCCCTGTAAATCATTCTCAAATTCAAAGTAATCGTCCAGAAATTCAAAGTAATCGTCCAGAAGATTATTTATTTTGTAATTATTATATTGTCTAAACCCTAATTGTTATCTATAGATTTCTGTAAGTTGTATTAGGCGGCACTTGCAAATTGAATGAAATCAAAGTATTTCATTTTTTAAAGAAATGAACACATACACAAATCAACTCAAAAGAGGCCATTTATTAAATAATAATATATCATATGTGAATTAAATGGAGTCCATATCTGCAGATTTGGTGGCAGAAGCTAAACAACATTTCTTTAGGGGGTTTTGAAACTCCAAAGATAATGGAGAACCCCTCGCACACTGAGTATGGGGTTTGGAATTGGGTTCATATTTAGTTATTGAAGGATTTGTGGAAGATGAAGAGAGAGGATTGATTTGATAAAAGATGGAGAAGAATAGGGTTGTAGTAAATTTTGAATTAAAATTGTTGAATGTTATTTAATAAGGTTAAAATTGTATTTTCATATAGCATATTTAGAACTTTCGGGTGCCCTTAGCATAGTCTCGGTCGATAATAGTGCTATCCTCTTCGTTATATGAGAGTGTGAAGATGAATTTGAAATTGATCATAACAGAAAGTGTAAAGTTAAAGTTGAGATGGAGGAAGTAATTAATACATTTTTAGATATATATATATATATATATATATATATATATATATATATATATATACATTAAATTTAAAACAATAAATCATGTAGTGGATTTGTACACCGAATATGCTTCAAAATTATTCTAAATTTAATGATTTGGTCAATAAATTTTACTCCCCCTATTCCAAAGAGAAGTTTCTGGTTACTGCGAGTTACGGAATTTAAGAAAAAATTACTTTTTACTTTACTTTTAGGGGTTGTTTAGTATTTTTAGGTGGTAAATAAATTATAAAGTAAGTTATGTGAGTTGTAAAAATGTGTCAATTTTGAAATTAAAGTGTGTTGTGGGGTCATAATTTGTGTGTATTTTCTTATTTGAGAGTGTAAATTTATTTATCGGACGAACAAAAATAGTAAGTGTGAATTTATTTATGAGATGAAGGAAGTAAAACATTAGAGGATTTATTCATTTTAGTTATACTCCCTCCATTCCACAGGAATTGTGACATTTTTCTTTTTGGGTTGTCTCACAAAAGTCGTCACATTTTCTTTTTAAGCAAATGACCCACCCAAAATAATTAATCTATTCATATGGGGCCCACACACATAACCAATACATCTATCCATTACACATTAAAATATTATATTCTCAACCCACTATCTATAAATTATTATACTCATTAATCTCCATGCCAAAATAAATGTTACATCTTTAGTGGGACAGAGGGAGTATATATAAACTCCCTACATCCCGAACAAAGGTCACCATTTGCTTTCTGCACGTGAATTAAGGAATATTACTCCCTCCGACTACTTACAAGGTATCCATTTTATTATTTTGGATATCCACTTCAAAGGTATCTGATGACAATAGATGCATGCGTGAGGGTTGATCACATGTGAATTGTGTTCATTGGAGGCTTAAGAATGATCATCACGTGTTACATGCAAGCTGGAAGCAAGTTGAAGCAGTTAAAACTAACTAACAACTCAATCCGTTGAAAATTGCCAAATTTGAGCAAGGGTATGCAGCTGGTTTTGAAGTTGTTGTTGAGTTGTTAATCAAGCTACCTAGAACGGGCTATGTGGCTGCATCTCATCTACTAAATGAGGACTAACTAGTGGAGGTTCAACCGTATTAATAGGTTGAAAAGGTAGGTAGATATAAGGGCTCAAAATAGGGTGATCACACTAGTTTTTCATATTGAGAGTTGACAGTTTGAGTGCTGCATTTTTAAGCTTCTTGTGACAGATTGAGATCAATCTGATCTTGTTTGTAAGCATTGAGTGATAATAAAATTTATTCTCCCCAAAGTGGAATGTTCAGCATGAAAATTCGCGCTTTTCGCAGGTTGTTTTCATATGATTATTGTATAATTTTAGCATTATTTCTGGAGTTTATTATTTATTTTTTATAATTTCTATGACTTCATGAGATTTTTTAGATTTTAGAATATTTTTGAAGGAAATTGATCAAATATGAAAATAGGTGTTTGAGGACGTGAGAAATACATCGATATTGCTGTGAGTTGCTTGAAGCCATCATAGGTTGAGTTGTGAATTGGGAAAATGGGAAATGATTGCAAAGTGGGACCCGATTGGTTAATGGAAAATATATTTACTCCAACTTGCTACCATTTGAGTTAGTCAAGCTGCCACGTTTCTTGTTCATTTATTCAACATGAATAAATTTTGCTGGACCCACCACTTTGCCATGTAATCAATTAATTTGAGCCCATCACAAACTAGGTCCATTATCCCATTCACATGTGCAGCCAATCACTTTGTTTTACAGCAGATTACCGTCTGAAACCCAGGGGATACAGGGCTTTCGGCTGATTAGAAGTCGAAGCCAGAACACGCTTAAAAATAGAGCGCGATCGTGGGGAACAGAACACCACGCACACATTCGCCAATCACTCAACACCATCTCACCCTTCCACCACTTCATCCATCATTATCCCAGTGTGGTAAATTCAAGAAGGGGAATCATCTCTATTGGAAGAGACGAAGAGAGGAGCGGACACGATTCTTCGATCCAGGGTTTTGACGTTGAACTCAATTTCCTTTCAATAAATATGAATTTTGGTATGATCTTTCTTACACCCATGAAAGTTGCTTGTAACTCTATGTGGTAAATATTTTGAGTAGTTCTAGGGTTAGATGGATTAAGCTTATTTTGATTTGATACTTGATGTAGAGTTCAATACTTCAGAATGTTTATTCACTTTTCCATTGATTTATTTGAGACTATTTGATTTAATCCGCGTAACGTTCATTATTATTTGTTTGTCAATGATTAATGTTTGAAATAATTGTAACTTGTGTGCGCAGTAGAATTAATTAGTTATTTGGTATAAGTTAAGGTAATTGACCTGATTCCTTAATTTATTAGACATGGATTATGTGATGGGTATTATTAATTGATGATTTGTCATATTGATAACATTCAGAAAATTAGGTAATAAACCTGTAGCACTTAAAAAGGGAACACATATTAATTTCTAGTACCTGACGAGGGAGTGAAATAATATTGCAATTACCTAGAGAGGGAGATGGGGATATTCACCTAGAGTCTTAGGAGATAAACCGGATTAATTATAGGTTTGCTTAGACCAATTAAGTAAATTTATAAATATTGGTGACTCTTTCATAACTTCTATAGAGTTGAACCCGAATGTCGTAGTATTAAATTAATAGGTTTAATCCGAAATCCCTAGAGCTACTATTTTCTCCATACTTGAATTTTCATATTTTCGTAATTTATTTTTATTTTAATTTTAAGTCTTCATTAGTTGTTAGAAAATCTCAAAACAATTGATAATTGTCACATGTCTTATATCATTTAGTGAATACAGAAAATAGATAATTTACCATCCCTAGGATTCGATATTAAAACTTGGTTGTCTGCTGCTACAGTCGATATCCCTACACTTGAGGATTTATTTGTGTGAACTCGAAAACACGCAACAAGTTTTTGTGGCCTGTCACGCGTGAAAATAGGCGGGAAAACACGCGTGACAGGCGGGTCGTTGTAGTATAGTGGTGGGTATTCCCGCTTGTCACGCGGGTGACCCAGGTTCGATCCCCGGCAACGGCGCCATTTGATTGGTCATTATAGTTCAGGCGACCAAGCAACAAAATATAAAACCCAAAGGAATTTAGGATTTGTGGCCTTCAAGTTATAGTATCGTGATTAGTTAGGAACGGTCGAAAAGGAGGGTAAGAAATAAAGAAAATAAAATGTATTGAAAAATAAATCTAATTACAATATTTTTGAATTTTCAATGTGATGGTAGCTTTCATGATGCAATCAAATAATCAAACATTCAACATCTTTAATTGTTTTCCATTTTTAAGCTAATTATGATAAGGGCGATCACGATTTCCACCTATCCCCAATGGCCATGGTGAATAGGATGTAGATTGTTTTCACAACCCCTAAAAAGCTCCTAGGATCGATCCTACTTGCAATTCCCTTCAAGGTACTATGCTCGTATGGATGGGGTTCCCTTCACTAGTTAAATCCTCGGGCCTAAGTGATTTTCCTAGTGTTCATTTATGTTGTTCTAAACATAAGGATTCCCTGCCAGACTCCCCTTATATTAAACCCTCATGTAATAAATGGAAGAAACTTACATATGATAATCATGCAAAGCAACTAAGGATAAAGCAACGACAAGACATGCCGATACACAATACACAACCTAATCACTATACACTAATATCAAAGACATAAATCTCATATTATTACAAGCATGTGAATTTCATAAATGAAACCTAATCAAAGCCGAAAATTCAATCAAGATATTTTTATAATTTAATTAATAATCATGCCTTCAATCAACCACCAAAACATAGAAAATAGAAAGATAATAAGTAGGATTATATTATACCTTAATGAAGTTTTACATCCATGAGAAGTCCCCACCTTCTTGGAAAATAATAAAAATCCTAATCTAGATAAACATTTTAAAATTACGGATCCCTCACGGGAGAGGGATCTCAACTAGTGGATATCTCTCTTTCAAGAGCTCCCCAAATTCTAATCTAAAATATGGAGTGAATTGACTTGAATGGAGAATTGTTGTTTGAGAGGCTTCCAAATGAGGGTATTTATAGGTGTAGGGTGAGTGGATTTTTTAGAGAGTTTGGCTCAAAATTTCAGTTCCAGAAAGAGGGTTTAAGGCCAAATCGAGCGAGAATTGATCACATGTGGCTGTCTGGCCAAACGGTTGAGGCGCTGGGCATAAGAATCGGCTGGGAGCGAGAGATCCATGGTTCGAATTCCAGCTGCCCATATTTTTCTTCATTTTAAATCAGCTCCCAAAATTGATTTAAGTAATATTTTGGGCGATTCCCATTACGTAGCCTAGCTAGTTGAAGGCGCCTCATGCATGCGTGAGGTCGGGGGTTCGAATCTCCTTCATGCACTCATTTACTGCCCTTTATTTTTTAATGAAGGCCTGCCATGTCCAGCCCAAATGGGCATCCAAGTAGCGGCCCAATCCCTTTAAGAAGGCCCAAATGTGGCCCAGTTGTGTCCAGGTAAGCCCAATACTCAATTCCAATTTATTTTGCTCCGTTCTTGCTCGTTTTAACTCTGAATTGAGCTCCGTTTTCTCCCACATCTTCCTCTTCATTTGTAGAATTCATTTTTATTAAAACCACCCTATTTTCTACAAAAATAAACAAAAATACATTTTTCAAACTAATTAAGCAATAAATAGAGTTTTCATTAAAATCATGCTTAATTATTGAATTAAAACCAAATAAATCCAATTAAATTCATGCAATTTAAGCCCAAATTCTAGGTGAATTTCTGCCGATCAAGTGGACGTAGATCATTCATAACTGAACCACTATACATCTTTGTGCAAGCTTTTAATTTTTTATTCAAGTTTTATTATTTCATATGAGTGTGATCTTGAGTGTTTGTGAGATCATTGAGCGTTAATCACGTCAGTATCCATATGTCTTACTCCATCCGTCCTGGCGTAAGAGGGTCATTTACTTTTTTGTACGTAGATTAAGGAGTATTATTATTTAATGTATAGTAGGTAGTTGTATTAGTGGGAGTGTGGGTCCCATATTTTAATTATATTAGAGGGTTGTGTGGGTTGTTAGGCTATAATTGCGAGCTATAAGTTAATCCTCAAGTGTAAGGATGTCAATTGTAGCAGCAAGTACCCAAGTTTAATTATCGATCCCACTGAGACAACTAATTATCTATTTTACTATGAATTACTAATTAATCAGAATTTAGTAACCAAATTTCCAAGTGTTGAGTATTAATTATCTAAAATACTGAAATATTAAATAATTGAATTATTAAAAGCAATAAAAATAAAAGCAAGTTTTAATCAAGAGATGACGAACAACTCTAAGGTTTCAGGTATTGACCAATTAATTTGGGTTGCTAGACCTTCAATTGTTCATTCATGCAGTTTTACTGAAAATACACCACCTAACACTGTTAACCCACCAGATATGATCCGATTTTAAGATAACAGTATATTCTGGTTGAAAACATAAGGTGCGCGAATATTACCAAGCCTTATTCCTAGATACTAATCAAAGCAAGCAACAATACCTCCAGATGGTAAGCCTGACTAAAAAGATATTTTTTGGAATTACTACAAGGTTCTATTCACTTCATACTTGAATGTCTAATTGCATTGTTCCACTAAACAATTCAAGTATCTGATTTACCAGTTCGTAGAATTAAAGTATTTATAGCGGAACTACTTCAATCCCTAACAGGTAGACAATACTAATCATGAACGCACACTAGCTAACATAATAAATCAAGCATTATAGCGGATGTCATGAATTATTATGAAGACGTTACGAAGCAGATGAGAAAGTCTGAATAAATTGAGTAAAATCAAAAGCTCAATGGCATAAAATCACAATCTATGATCTAGGTTCCCAAATCAATCAAATCAATCCATCAAACCCTAGAACTGTATAAGAAATTAGCCCATGAGGTCACAAGCAACACTCATGGCTAAGCAATTCATACAAAAAATTAAGATAAAAGTAAGAAAATGATAAGAATAATGAAACCCTAGCGTAAGCGTAGTCTCACGTTCCTTCTCCGTCTCTCCGATCTTTCGATTCTCTCTCAATTAGCACTTGAAACCCTCTTGAAGGTGGATGGATGGTGAAATCAGGTTTTAATCTGATATGGAGGTGTTGGAGATGTGGATTGATGATGGGTAGTGGATGGGTTCTCTCCGATTTGCATTTTGATCTCTCTTAATCTCTCATGGACTGTTGCAGGGCTATTATCACGTCCAATTCCCCTCAAAATCACGACCTGGAAGGTATATATACAATATAGAATCGGACAGGCTACGACTGGGCTCAGAACTGGGCCGCTCGGCACCGAGCTCAGCTCGAGCTGGGCCTTGAACCGGCCGAGTGGCACACGAGCCGGTCCACCATGTCAGCGGGGTCCCTCCTGGGCCCACTTGGCTGACTTAGCCACCGCTCAGCAACCAGCTCGGCGTGAGTGGCTAGCCGAGCTACTCCCGGACTTGTCCGTTCTAGCTCTATTTGGTTCCACTTTCGATCTTGCTCTGTTTTACCCTGTTTCCTGCCTTCAAAACTCACAAAACACCTTAATAGCCTCAAAATCGTGTAAATACTTAAACGTACACAATTCCATGCAAAAATAATATTTTTTTTAAGCAAAATGGTGTAATGTGCACACATAAAATGCTTGAAATTTCACTCTCAATAAACCCCCAAACTTATATGTTACTCGTCCCAAGGCAACGACATGAAAAACCAATAGAGTAATTGAGAGGAAATTTCACAGCTGAAAACATCCAAGTCAATATAACAATTTAAAAATCATATTTAAGTTATTAAGATAACCATCAATCTAAAAACATACAATTCAAATCAACCACTTCACCTTTTCAGAATGCTCATCCACCCATTCTCACAGGTAATATTTTCGCTCAACGCTCAAGTGCGAGATATACACTTTAGGGTAGGGTGTTTACACTCAAAGTCAATCCAAACACACGCGTAACCATAAGCTTGGAAATCATCTCAACTCTCGACTAAAGAAATAATTTCGTTAATAGGATCACAAAGGTCTTGCATTAGGTTGTAATGTTGGCTCTTTGGTAAAGGTAGAAAATATATGGGTAAAGTGACTCAATCACTAGTAGAGAATCAAAGAAAACTTACAGCTTTTCAACAAACAACTTCACTTTCTTCCTTCTTCTTCAATGCTTTTCAATTCTTCAGGCAACTTGATTCCTCCTTCACTTTTGAACGCAACTTCATTTCTTGAATTTTTTTTTCAAATAAGGGTACCAGTTTCAGGCACTACCCTTTGTCATGGGGTACCAATTTTGGGCACTACCCCCTTCATGCAATAATTTCACCACTTTTTTTTTCAACAATTTTCATCAGTTCCAACTTATTTCACCTTTTATATTCCTCTTCACAGGACACCAAATTAACTCCTTCAACTCTCTACTAGGTAGGATTTTTTTAAAGGCTAAGAAAGGGATCAATTGGCTAATCACGTAGGCTTCCAACAAATAAGGCTTTTAGGCTCAAAATGACTGACTACGGATAATTTCAATAGGTAGGAAAATAATTTAGCTAGTGACTAATAAACAACGAAGATGGCCTAAGATCATCTCCTATTGTCTAATCAAGCACGTAGCTTCAAGTAAGATATAAAGCTAAGTTCTAAAATACGTGTGTATGAACGTTACTCATAAGAATAAACTTAATCATGCAATGTGAAATGATTTCAAAAGGCTCAAAATTTCACATCGCTGTAGGAATGAATGAGCACTCCCAATAAAGCTTACATAGCTAATTTTTTATGTATATAATTAAACTTCAAGCATCTCACTATCTTAGTACAATATCAAATTGCTTCTCAAGCACTCACACAGCATAAATCAACTACACATAACTCCCTGAATAACTCATGAACCCCCTAATCAATAATCATACATCATCCATCACATAAATAGTATAAACCGTAACAGAATAATCATACAATACATGCCAAAATCAGAGATATAAAAACCTAGCACAGACCCTATCAAATGACTCAAAAAATGAAAAATCAGAAAGGTGGGAGTAGAGAGACACAAACACTATCAGCCACACCGCTCATATCAGATCATCAGGATCAATGTGCTATGCGTTGAATTCCTCACAAATATCCTCTAGTGTCCTCACTCTCTCCGACACCTGAATGAACGTGTTGTTCAGTGCTCTAATCTGGGTGTTGGTCGCTAATTAAGTCGCATTGATCTGCGTCAACTGCAATGAATGGCGGTGTTCTCTCCTCTTCTCCTCCTGTTCTCAACAGACAAATGAGATAAATAAGCATGCATATCTTGGGTCTGCTGGCCGTACCATGATACCATCGGCTGCCATTCCTCAAAACCAGGAGGTATTGCGGGTGGTGGCATCCCGTATAAGGGAAACTAGTCTACTCTGGGGAACATGGGTGATCCCCCAAACTGCACTCCTCCTGGAGCCCCTCCATACTTCTCTTCTGCCCTACCTCCATAATCCTGGTGTGGCATCTCATCAGCCCCGCCATTGATTGATGGCCTGGTGTGTTCATCCTGATATTCCCCTTGTTCAGGTTGTTCTCCTTATCCCCGATAGTAATGAAA
Source organism: Pogostemon cablin (assembly GCA_023678885.1). Classification (NCBI taxonomy): domain Eukaryota; kingdom Viridiplantae; phylum Streptophyta; class Magnoliopsida; order Lamiales; family Lamiaceae; genus Pogostemon; species Pogostemon cablin. Next base: position 24,974,333 of record CM042975.1, read on the forward strand.
TGAGTCAGCTCTATAGGGAACGAGAAGGCATTAGGTGCACTAGCATAGATAAACTCCAAAACACCTCTCTTTGACACCTTAAACACCTTACTTGAGTCCAACGATGCAAGATCGATGTCTGGCTTCTTCCTTACAACGGGCATCTCACTCGTATCAATCCCATAATGGTGAGCAATAGGAGTAATCAAGCCTCCTATGTTCACTATATGTCGGACGTGTGTAGTGAACTGATACATCTGGTGAATCAAGTAGGCACCTACATTGAACCTCACTCCATGAAGCATGCACCACAATACATAGAGCTCTCCTCGGGGAATTGCACCACTCTTGGATCTGCAAAAGATAGTAGATGCGATGATCCGATCTATATATTTCAATACGGGTTGTAGATGCTGGTGGCTCGAGCATAACTTGAACAATATACCTCATTCCGTCCCATAATCTTCCCCAAAAGTCATCAGACCTGAATCTCTCATCTTCCTTAAAAGCAGGAATCCCCTCTGGACACCCGAATATCTTGTTGATCGAATATGGGGTCTCTTGTTTAGTCTCGCCCCCTCCAAGCACAATCTCACATGCATATGGAATCTCACCGTCATATAAAACTCTCAGCTTGCAGAGAAACTCAGCAGCGAGTCTAAAATGAGTGGGTGGCCTAATCTCCATGAAGCTCCGAATACCAACCTGATCAAACAACCATCTTATATCATCAGTAAAACCAAGAGTATCCATCGTCTGATCGTCTTGGTAACGGGTGTTGATTATCCTATCTGCAATCCTCCCATAGAGAACAACTATTTCATCCCAATTGTTAAATTCTATGCCAAAATCTCCTGGTAGCATCATTTTTCTCCTCAGCCTCTCATAAATCTGTGTTGTTGTCTCATCCTCCAGATCAACATCATCGGGCTCATATGAAGGACCCTCATCTAATCTCTTCTTCTTATTTCTATTTGTTGCAATTCATATAAGTAAAGCACACTCTCCCATCAAATAATCAAATAAATAGGACCTATGTAATTTAACTCCAAATTCAAAGCTATCATTTTCAAACCAAAGTCATAAATCAAGCTTTTAACTCTTAATTAAATATGCATAATAATAAACGTCCTATATCACATTTTCAAACTCAAAAATTCTATCATAATCATGCTTCCAAAAAAATCAAGAACAATCATGCTTGGTCATACTCAACTCATAAAAATCAAATTCAAGCTTTCATGAACTTTTTCAACGCAAAAACATAGCATATTCATGTATAATTCCAAACCAACTCTCTAATTCCATTCAACTTCCACATTTAAGCACAAATCAACACCTTCACATGTTCAATACTTAACAACAATTCAAGTAATTAAGAGCAAAAGCAAACAAACAATCAAGATATGCATCCATTTAGCACAAATTCAAATGCACCCCAACTGTTTGATCAAATGCCTCAACCAAAACCATATTTGAACATATAAATTCACACGAATCAAACCTACCCATGCCGAATTCACATCACCAATATCATTCTAGGAGTGAAAGGGTCAAGAAAAATATACCTCTTGTGTTATACATTGTAAATTTTTGAACTTGTACTCAACACCCAAAATTCCCAAATTCACACACTTATAAGCCCTAATTTAGTGAATTGATGCAAGATAAATAGAGAAGTGTAGTGTGTGATGTGTTTTAGTGGAAGAGAATGATGAAAAGTGGCCAGAAATACGACGGAAAAGATGGGAACGTGGCGGCAGCACGCTGGAAGAGGCTGGGAATGTTTCTGAACAGGGCTGGATGGGTTTTAAACCCAGCTCGCCTCCATATAAGAGCAGTTCGGGCTTAGCCCAATGCTGAGCGGGCTCCCAGGCCTGCTGACCACGTGTCCTGCATCCAATGGACCCCAACTCGGCAGTCTTTGGTAATGTGGCAATGCAGCTCGCCTTGAGCTGCTTGCCGAGTGGGCTCTGAGTTGCTCGTTTCTGCTCCCGACGTTGATCCCCTGCTTTTTCTGTGCTTTACCCTACTTCAGTACTCAATTCCAAGTGAAATAACACAGTCAAATACCATCAAATGCTAAGAAAAATAAAAAAATCATCCTAGAAATCCATAAATCGACCACACTAACACTAAGACCAACAAACGATAAGCACCACAAAACAGAAGACACGAAACCTGGAAAATCACAAAAAATCGAACCCTCAACACTCTCAAATAAATTAAAAATATTAAGAATCCATAAAAAATCGACCCTCCAAGCAACAACACAATGCAAAAATTTTACAAAAATTTTATTTCGGCACTGCAAGACAAGGTATGTACGTAACCTCTCCCCAAACTTAGATCAAACGAAGTGAGAAACTAAGTTTGCAAAGAAGTATATACCGCAGTCAAGCAATGCCTAATAAAACTCCCACATTACACAAACATATAAAAGTTATTAAAACCAGAGGGACAGCCCCCAACATGAGCTCATGTTTAACGTCGGAGAGTCACGACGGAATGCAAACCTCAACTTAAGTACTCAAGAGAGAGTACTTAAATATCCTGCGGTGATCTGTAATGCTTCAGCCGTTGGCCATTTGCTACCATAAGATCACCACTCTTACTTTTCAACTCAAAACTCCTCCCTCCACAGGCTCTATGTATGACAAATTGTCCACTCCAACGGGACTTCAGCTTACCGGCAAAAAGTTTAAGACGAGAGTTGAAAAGAAGTACCTCATCACCAACATTGAACTCCTTGAATTGGATCTTCGCACATGCCATCTCTTCATATGTGCCTTGAAGATCCTCGAGTTCTCATAAGCTCTCTCTCAGAATTCGTCTAACTCATTGATTTGAGTTGTTAAAAAATCCTTAGCCTCCTCCATGTTCAAATTCACACGCTTGACAGCCCAATAAGCTTTATGTTCAATCTCCACAGGAAGCTGGTAAGATTTCCCATACACAATCTGGTAAGGCGACATCCCTAAGACAGTCTTGAAAGCTGTTCTGAATCCCCACAAAGCATCATTAAGTTTCATGGACCAATCCTTCCTTGTAATCCCAACTGTCTTCTCTAACACTTGCTTTATCTGACGATTTGAAATCTCAACTTGCCCATTTGCTTGCAGATGATAGGGTGTAGTAACCCTCTGCTTTACTCCATAATCCCGAAGAACCTTCTCCAACATCTTATTAACAAATTGGGTTCCTCCATCGCTTATGAGCGCCTTAGGTAATCCAAAATGGCTGAAAATGTCTGTCTTGATGAACTCTTGAACCACTCTAGCATCATTCGTCCTATTTGGAATTGCTTCCACCCACTTCAAAACGTAGTCCACTGCAAGCAAGATGAAGAGGAATCCATTAGATGGGGGGAAACGGCCCATAAAATCGATCCCCCACACATAAAAAACCTCCACTATGATGCTCGGCTGCAAAGGCATCTCATCCTTCCTTGTAATATTTCCCATCCACTGGCATGTATCACATGTATCTACATACTCTTGACAGCTTTTGAACAGGGTAGGCCAATACAAACCAGAGTGAAGCACCTTTTGAGCAGTCTTTTGGGCGCCAAAATGACCCCCATTCGGTTGAGAGTGGTAGAAATCAAGAACACTTTCCCATTCAACCTCAGGAACAAACCTACGAATTATAGAATCCGTGCAGATTTTGTAAACCCATGGTTCCTCCCATAAGATAGTCTGAACAACATGCATAAACTTAACCATCTGGTGTCTACTCAGCTGATACAGTTTCACCCCCATTGCAATGTAGTTCACGAAACCAGCATACAATGTGGCATCCTTCTTTTCTTTCTCAGGATAAGTCTTTAAAACAGTGAAGACCTTTTGAATATCAACCATCAGTATCCTTTCATCAGGAAAATGGTCCTTTATGACCTCAGTTGTGTTATGACAGTGTTCCTTCGTCTCTAGACGCGACAGATGGTCGGCTAACATGTTTCCACTACCCTTCTTATCATGAATCTCCATGTTAAAATCCTGAAGTAAGAGAATCCATCTGATTATCCTCGGCTTTGCATCCTTTTTATCCATCAAATATCTGATAGCCGAGTGATCAGTGTACACCACAGTCTTCATGCCCACCAAGTAAGGTCGAAACTTATCAAAAGCATACACCACTGCCAAGAATTCCTTTTCGGTGATAGTGTAATTCTTTCGAGCAGAATCGAACTTCTTACTTGCATAGTATATGGCATGAAACTTCTTCTCTTGCATCTGCCCCAACACGACTCCAAAAGCAGTTTCACTAGCATCACACTCCAGGACAAAAGGTTGAGTCCAATCTGGAGTAACTAGAATCGGAGCAGTTATTAATGCTTCCTTGAGAACCTAAAAAGCATGTAAGCATGTCTCATCAAAATCAAATTTAACATCTTTTTCAAGTAACCTGGACAGCGGTTTTGAATATTTGGAGAAATATTTAATAAATCTCCTATAAAATCCCGCGTGCCCCAAGAATGACCGGACTCCTCTTTTATTAGTGGGCGGTGGAAGCTTCTCAATCGCCACTACTTTTGCACGATCAACCTGAAGATCTGCAGCAGAAACATGATGTCCCAAGACTATCTCGTCTCTCACCATGAAGTGGCATTTCTCCCTATTCAAGACGAGATTAGTCTCTGCACATTTCTCTAAGACCAAAGATAAGTTAGATAGACAAGAGTCAAAGGAAAAACCAAAAATAGAGAAATCATCCATGAACACTTCCATTACTCTTTCAATCAGGCCCTAAAAAATAGCCATCATACACCTTTGAAAAGTTGCAGGTGTATTACATAAGCCAAAGGGCAATTTCCTAAAGGCAAAAGTGTCATAGGGGCAGGTGAATGTAGTATTTTCCTGATCCCTCGGTGCAATCATTATCTGATTGTAACCAGAGTAACCATCCAAGAAGCAATAGAAATCATAACCTGCAAGCCTATCCAACATCCGATCCATAAAGGGTAAAGGAAAGTGATCCTTACACGTGTTCTCATTTAATTTTCTATAATCAACACATAGGTACCACAGATAAAATTACAGTCATTCTCCCTTTCTTAGCTACCACATGCAAAGGACTCACATAGGTACTATCACTAATAAGAAAGATAATTCCTACATCTAACCATGTAAGCACTTGTTTCCTAACAACCTCTTGCATACCAGGATTCAACCTCCGCTGATGCTGCACTGAACATTTATTTTCATCTTCAAGTCTTATTTTATGCATGCAAAAAGTAGGATTAATCCCTTTCAAATCATCAATGATCCACCCTATTGCACTCTTATGCTTTCTCAATACAACTAACAATGTATCAAGTTCACTTTTAGATAGAGAAGAAGATACGATTACCGAAAAAGTTTCATCCTTCCCTAAATAAGCATACTTGAGATGGTCTGGAAGCGGCTTGAGGTCTGTCTTTTTCTCCTCCTTGCTGCTGTCTCCCTCAACCCGTAGAGGCAAATATTTCTTTGTCCACATCACTTCCTCTACGGCTGAGTCTTCTTGCTTGTACCTGCTCTCATCAAGATTAGGTAAGGTTTCAAGAAATTCAATAGCAAGCTCATTAGACAAATCATCTAGTAAAATATCATTAGCAGTAGGTAAAGTAAGAGATTCACTTATGCATGTTTCAACAGGATCCTTAGACAGGATCAAAGGCAAGCCATCATCCACGATCTCCTCTACTACTTCCACATACTTACACTCCTGCTTCTCTGTAGGACACTGCATCGCTTTGTTCAAGGAGAAAAAAATTTCCTTGTCACTCACTCTAAGCCTCAATTCTCCTTTGAACACATCGATCCGAGCTCTCCCAGTAGCAAGGAATGGACGCCCCAAGATCAGAGGTGTTCCATCCACTTCATCCTCCATATCTAGAACCAGGAAATCCACAGGAAAAACCAAATTCGATACCTTCACAATTACATCTTCAGTAACCCTTCAGGATATGTCAAAGACCTATCTTCTAACTGTAAGGCCACAGATGTAGGCTTCAACTCCCCCAAACCAAGCTTTTTGGATACTGAGAGAGGCATCAAATTTATACTGGATGCCAAATTACATAACGCTTTCCTCGCTGGTCCTTTTCCAATCTCACAAGGTATGATGAAACTACCAGGATCTTTCAACTTCTCAGGTAGCTTTCTCTGAATCACTAAGCTGCAATTTTCTGTCAAGTTCATTGTGTCCACACTATTCAGGCTTCTCTTCCTTGAGATGAGTTCCTTAATGAATCTTGCATAGTATGGCATCTGATCTAAGGCCTCTGAAAAAGGTATACTAATCTGAATGTTCCTCATCACATCACCAAACTTCCTGAACTTCTCATCAAGGCTCTTCGACAAGAACCTCTGAGGAAAAGGTATTAGTACCTTTATTATCGAAAGTCCCAGACTGTCTTTCTCGAATACCTCCTCCGTTTCTCTCAGTTTCTTTGCTCGCTGCCACTTTTTATCAGAAATTTCCAGATCAGACTGGTTCTGTATAGAATTTGGACGGGTAAGAAATCCCAGAGGATGGCTCGCCAGCTTGCTTGGCTCTAGCTGAGGGACAACTAAGCCAAGCTGGATTCTAGCCGAACTAGAGGGCATGTTTAAACCGGCCAGCACTCCACTCGGTGGCGACTTGGCACTGGTGGAAGGTGGCTCGGCCTGGGCTGGTGGTCGAGCGGCGGCAGCTTAGTTCTGCTCTGTTCCTGTTTTGTCCTGCTTCTGTTCTGTATCAGTTCTGCTTCATTCTATACCAATTCTGGACCTTTGTACTACTTCTTGGATCTTAAAGTGATCGCATTTGCACTCTCCTTTGGGTTGATTTCTGTATCCGAAGGAAACCTCCATTTCTGAAACTGTTGTTGCTGCTGATTTACATTAGTGAATATCTGGCCCATGGTATATGTCAAGTTCTGCAACTGCTTGTTCACTTCTTCATTCTGCTTTGTCATGTTCGAATCCATCAGAACTATGCAGGTATTGATCTTATTGATGCCAGCATCATTTTTCTTCATATATCTTGCTAACACTTCATTAATACAAGCCTTCCCTTCTTCGGTCTTGGCACTATGGTCAAAATTAGGAGGATATGGAATTGCATTCTTTGGATTTGAATAAGAGAAGTTCTCATGCCTCTGATTCTACCAATTGCCTCCTTGATTACTAGGACCTCCCACTTGGTTATTCCTTTGATTAGAATTACCTTGAGGGTACCTATTTCCTTGCCAATTCTGAGGAGCTCTTGAACCTTGAAGACTCTGCCCCATAGCCCAATTAGCATCCTTGACCTCCTGAAGGTTCATAACCACATCATCACCGGCAGGCCCTCGGTTGTCTCCCCCATTATTACCTGATATCAGGTTACCAGGTGCTTGTTCATCTGTTCCAATTGAGAGACAACTTTATCTTTGTTATCAGCTTCAGAAAATTTTTGTTCAACTTGAGCAACTTTTCCCAGTACATAAGTTCCTCGAATCCTTTTAGTCGGTCAATCCCTAGAGTTTAGAGTGATATCATCAAAAAGCTTCTCTACGACATTGGATGTTTTGCTAAATATTGTTCCTCTAGCAGAAGCATCAACCAACACTCTTGCTTCATTGTCGAGGCCATTATAAGAGACGATGATGAGCTGAGACTTTTTGAATCCATGCTGTGGGCATCTCTTCAGAATATTCGTAAATCTTTCCCAAACCTCTCCAAATGACTCATCTCTCCGCTGATTGAATTGATTGATCTCCTATTTCAGTGCAAGAACCTTACCCAGTGGAATAAATTGATCCACAAATAACTGCTGCAACTTAGTCCAGTTTGAGCAACTGTCTCCCTTCAGCTTATCATACCACTCCCTTGCCTTATCAACCAATGAAAACTGAAAAAGCCTCATCTTCCATCTATCATTAGTAACATCAGTAGCTTTCACTGTATCCATATAGCTGTTGAAACATTTAAGATGGTTGTAGGGCTCATCAAAAATGCCTCCCGCGAAGGGGTTTTTCTCCACCATATTAATCAGGGATGGCCTTATGTCGTTCGCTTCTTCAGCTTGAATGGCTCCAACTACGGCTGATCCTCCAAGATTGGTGGACTTGAATGTCTCTCGGATGACAATGTCATCCTCATCAGTTCTATCTCCCATACTTGCTGTTTCTGATTCGGATTCTGATTTTGATTCAGCCTTTTCTGTCTGGCAACCCAAATTAATTGGTCAATACCTCATACCTTAGAGTTGTTCGTCATCTCTTGATTAAAACTTACTTTTATTTTTATTGCTTTTAATAATTCAGTTATTTAATAGTTTAGTATTTTAAATAATTAATACTCCCTCCGTCCCATAAAAAAGTTTACAGTTACTGTAGATACGGAGTTTAAGAAAAAAATTGCTTTTTGGGGGTAGTTTGGTATTTTTAGGTAATAAATAATTTATAAAGTAAGTTATGTGAGTTGTAAAGGGGTGACAATTTTGAAATTAAAGTGCATTGTGGGGTTAATGATTTGTGTGTATTTCCTTATTTGGGGGTGTGAACTTATTTATGGGACGGACAAAAATAGAATGTGTGAATTTATTTATGGGACGGAGGGAGTACTCAACACTTGGAAATTTGGTTACTAAATTCTGATTAATTAGTGATTCATAGTAAAATAGATAATTAGTTGTCTCAGTGGGATCGATAATTAAACTGGGTACTTGCTGCTACAATTGACATCCTTACACTTGAGGATTAAATTATAGCGCGCAATTACAGCCTAACGAGTTTTTGGCGCCGTTGTACCGGGGATAGTTTTAATTATTTATTTGCTTTTATTGCTTATTTAATTAGAATTTTTCTTTGAGATTTAATTGTCGTTTCTTTGAACTTTCTTGAAGTTGCATGCACAATAGGTCAAAGAAGGGAACACAAAATCTCGTAATTGATCCGGAAGTTGAAGCGTCTGCAAGGAAAATGAGAGGGGAAGCAAAGAATCTTAAAGCACCTCCTAAGGCTGCTAAGTTACCAATTCTGAAAAAGAAAGTAACCACACCGGAGCTTAAAGCAGTCATCATAGAGGAGGAAAAAGAGCAGATAGAAAATCAATATTTTACTGAAAATACACCACCTAACCCTATTAACCCACCAGATATGATCCGATTTTAAGCTAACAGTATATTCTGGTTTAAAACCTAAAGTGCGCGAATATTACCAAACCTTATTCCTAGATACTAATCAAAGTAAGCAACAATACCTCCGGATGGTAAGCCTGACTAACAAGATATTTTTCTGAATTACTACAAGATTCTATTCACTTCCTACTTGAATGTCTAATTGCATTGTTCCACTAAACAATTCAAGTATCTGATATACTAGTTCTTAGAATTAAAGTGTATATAGCGGAACTACTTCAATCCCTAACAAGTAGACAATACTAATCATGAACGCACACTAGCTAACATAATAAATCAAGCATTATAGCGGATGTCATAAAATTATTATGAAGACGTTACGAAGCAGATGAGCAAGTCTGAATAAATTGAGTAAAATCAAAAGCTCAACTGCATAAAATCACAATCTATGGTCTAGGTTCCCAAATCAATCAAATCAATCCATCAAACCCTAGAACTGTATAAGAAATTAACCCTTGAGGTCATAAGCAACACTCATGACTAAGCAATTCATACAAAAAATAAAGATAAAAGTAAGAAAAAGATAAGAATAATGAAACCCTAGCGTAAGCGTAGTCTCGCGTTCCTTCTCCGTCTCTCCGATCTTCTGATTCTCTCTCAATTAGCACTTGCAACCCTCTTGAAGGTGGATGGATGGTGAAATCAGGTTTTAATCTGATATGGAGGTGTTGGATATGTGGATTGATGATGGGTAGTGGATGGGTTCTCTCCGATTTGTATTTTGATCTCCCTTAATCTCTCTTGGACTGTTGCAGGGTTGTTTTCACGTATAATTCCCCTTGAAATCATGACCTGGAAGGTATATATACAGTATAGAATCGAACAGGCTGCGACTGGGCTCGGAACTGAGCTGCTCGGCTTGAGCGGCTAGCCGAGCTACTCCCGGGTTGGTCCGTTCCGGCTCTGTTTCGTTCCACTTTCGATCTTGCTTTGTTTTACCCTGTTTCCTGCCTTCAAAACTCACAAAAATACCTTAATAGCCTCAAAATCGTGTAAATGCTTAAACGTACATAATTTCATGCAAAAATAATAACTTTTTTAAGCAAAATGGTGTAATGTGCACACATAAAATGCGTGAAATTCCACTCTCAACATGGGTCATATATTTTAATTGTATTAGAGGGGCTGTGTGGGTCCCATATTTTAATTGTATTAGAGGGGGCGTGGGTTTCATGTGTGTAAAAAAGAAAATGAGACTCTTTGGGTGGGACGACCAAAATGGTAAAATGACCCTCTTAACCTGGGACGGAGGGAGTATTTAGTAAAAAGGTACACTACATGGTCCACCACTTCTCTCTAATACAACTATCCACTATACATATAATAATAATAATATTCCTTAATCTCGCGTAAAAAAACAAACGATTACCTTTTAAGTGGCCGGAGGGAATATTATTTTATGTATAGTGGGTAGTTGTATTAGTAGTGAATGATGGACCACACGTGAGTTCTTTTACTAAAAGAAGAAAATGGAGACCTTTGAATAGAAACGCCTGATATAGTAAGATACGCACCTTCCCGGGAGAACGAGGGAGTATATAGTAGAACCGAAATACCTTGATTTTAAAATTTTACATTCCACCATTCCAAAATATTCAATATAATATCATACTTCACTAAAAATTAATCACTAAAAATTTCGGTACACTTAAAATGTGAATAAATAAAATATTTTTTTGGTATGATAAATCAACGCTATACCGCAATTTAGGTAATATTCCTTATACTATCCAAAAATTTCAAAAAGAAAAATTCAGTAGTATAAGAGACAGTTCACAACCAATTAACCATGCTCCAAGCTGAATGCTAATACACACTACATTATTTCTCACCAATATCAGTCTCATCTACTACTGATGGATTGGTGTGGTTACTAATGTAAAATACTCCCTCCGTCCCAACTTCAACTTCACACTTTCCGTTTTGGTCCGTCCCAAATTCAACTTCATACTTCCATAAAAGGAAAAAAGCAACAAACTAATATCCCTCTAACATACTTTAATTTCAAATTTGCCATCATCTTTTTAACACACATAACATACTTTATCATTTATTTATTACCTAAAAATACCATACTACCCTCAAAAGTAAGTCAAAAAGTGACTTTTCTTAAACTCTGTATCTACAGTAAATGTGAACTTGAATTTGGGACGGAGGGAGTATTATATAAACCTCTAGAGTAAAATTACAAAAATACTTTTCAGAATTAATTGAATTAAATATAAAGTATGGGTAAAAAGAGCAGGAGAAAATAGTTGAAAACTAGGGAGACATGAGTGAATGGAGTCACAAATAGCAGATGGATCATGACATTTATCACGATCAATTCTTTCGTTGTAAGTATCATTAACTTGTTACAAAGTAGTGATCATGATAAATGATTTTTAGTGATGATAACCCTTAGATCTTCATGTCCCTGGTCACGTTGATCTTGTTCAATTCTCTGGGCAGATTCTGTCAGTGTATCCGGACACTTCCCTGCCACTTGAATCGACTCAAGAGTCGTGATTTCACCGATCTCATTAGGAATCTCTTTTAGACATTTGCTTCTATTCAGGATGAGGCGTTGAAGTTTGGGGAAGTGTTGGCACGATGCAACATTCCATTGTGAGAGTTCTGTGTTATTCAATCTCAGCAGCCTCAGACTTTGGAATTCACCATCTCTCGTATCCCATATTTCCTCCTCTCCCACCTTGTCGGAAAACATTGGACCTAATTTGAGTATTTGAAGGTCTTCCAATTTCCTTATTATTGACATTTTCTCCCAACTCCACTTCTCCCCCAATAAGATTCAGTTCCTCTAATTTACATCCGATAAGTTCGAAGTAGAGCGAGTGAAGTTGAGTGAGGAAGCGGAGATCGAAATGTGGATTCACACTCTTCAATTTTTCCGGATGTTCAATATACATCTTAAAAGCTCCAAATCCTTTGACTTCTTAATGTGTAAGAGTGAAAGATAGTGTAGACTCACGTTCGTTTCTCGGCTATTCCAATCTTCACCATACCTTGCCCTGAGTGCATTAAAGTATCTCAACTTGTTCATTTTCCCAATTGATGGGGTGGACTACATCTTGTTATCACTCTGGGATGGACACGTAGATATTCTAGTTTAACAAGCCAATAAATCCATGTTGGCACTTGTGTGATAACCAAGAATCTCAAGCTAACTAGACACTCTATTCCAAACAAATCACAATTTCGTGAAATGTTATTGAAATGCAGGACTCTCAACAATCTCATATCCCCAACATAACAGATGCTTATAACTCAACTCCAGAATTTGCCTCACTAAATTCTCTCTATCATCTTTAACATAACACCCTAAACTTCTTTCCACTTCTTTCCAACCACTTATTTCCTCATCCATGCCTGAAAGGATCCCAGCAATAACAACCACCGTAAGTGGTAACCCACAACATTTCGCAGCAATTTTCTTTCCAATCGCTTGGAGCTGAGGACCGCATGCTTGATCATATCCGAACACCTTCTTCTCTAATAACTCCCAACATTGCTCATTAGACAAAAATGGCAGCTCATGAATTACGCTTCTCGGTGGAGCTACATATTTATTCCTACTTGTTAGCAATATCCTGCTCCCATTTCCATCATCAGGGAAACATCTCCGTAACTCATACCATACATTTGAATCCCATACGTCATCCATTGTAACAAGGTATCTTCTTCCCTTCAATGTTTTGTAAATGTGCTCTTCTAATATCATTTCTTCCATTTTCAAAATCACATCTTTCCCAAGCTCACTATTTACATGAATCAAAATGTCACATAATATACTCGTCTGTCATACGATTGAGAAATTGTGCACCATGTGAGTCTGTCAAACCTATAACTAACCAAGGATGATTATAGAGTTTCTTTGCTAAAGTAGTCTTACCAAGTCCAGGCATCCCCCAGATTAGAATGACTTGCAAGCTCTCCGATCCTCCTCCGACCAGCTGATCCAAAATATCATTTTCTTTATCTTCAAAACCAACGACTACCTCGCAAGCTTCACTGCTTGTTTTATCTTGTAATGGGGGCTTCAAACTGAATTTCTTTATCAATTTTAATACTCCAAATTTGTGTCTCTCTGCAATTCTTCCTTGGAGCTCCTTGCTTGTAACCTCAATGTTGTGGGTGAGATAAGTGAGCCTCTTGATGACATACCAGAGCGGAGCATCTCCCACCAAAAATGCTGTAATGAGATATTCAGCTTGATGTGCCAAATCTCCCATGCGCATCAGAAGCTCTTTCAGTTCTCCAATTTCAGAAAGCTTTGATGATCTGATTGATGAAGAACGCAAAAACTGCAGCCCCTGATGGAGAAGGTAGATTTGATCCTTCACATTAGCAATTGGATTATCCTCTCGTTTCAACAGATCTTCAAGATAATCTACAAGAGAATCAAGAATGAGGAAGGAATTGATTGTTGAAGAAGTCCTTGGAGTTGTATAAGCTGGTGTGATGATATCAGAGGAGTTGAGAGTTGCTTTCAAGAGGAGGATGCTGTGTAAAACAGCAGCAAGCCCCTCATCCATTTCTTGAAACCCAACATCTCGAACTTTTGAGAACAACAAGGAACGGAGAAAACATCCAGCTTGATTGGCCACTGATTCGAACTCTGCCATGAGATTATTGAACTCAGCATCGTTGTTGTCAGGCAGCAGCCATGATATGTCCCCAAGAATGGTGAGAAGAAACCTCAACTCCTTCTCAAGATTCTCAATCCGAACAAGTATGGAATCTCTACTTTTGTGGTACATCAACTGAACAAGGAAACTGAGAAAAGCTTGGAGGAGTTGGCTCTTGCCGATGGAGATTTGATTTTTGTTTTTATCTATCTCGGGCACCAGAAACACCTGCTGATGTTTTTGTTTGACAGAAGCCACTTTCTTGGGATTCTGCTTCCACCAATCATCAGGCAGTCTCGGCAAGTAGTACGACATCAAGGAATGATTCCAGATGTAGCCTCCGATCGTTGAAGCCTGCAATTTGTTTAGGACATATATTTCTTCTTCCATTTTGGTGTTAACAAGGATGCTAATTCAGACAAATAAACTGAGTTTGCAATCGTGAATGAGTGGTTGCAGATGGAACAATGCACCAAGAGTAGGGGTGAGCAAAATTCAGTAAAAACCGAAAAACGAGCCAAACGGTTTCAGTTTTGAGAAAAAAAATTCGGTTAACCGAAAAAACTGATTTATTTCACTGCTAATTAATAATGGGCCTTGCATTTGTATATTAACCACTGGCCCACTCAAATAGTGAAATCCATTAAATTTTTACTAGTTATGTTTAATAATGAACCGGCAAGAAATGAAAGCATTGTAGGACCTCTAAAGTGACTAATATATTGCATGCGAGTACAAATGGTGGTGCTTTAATTACTTTAGCTTTTGCAAACGCACTTTTTGTCGTCTTCCAATTGACCACCTTTCACCCTTTGTTGGAATCCTATGTGTTGATATTTGGAATTAGTAAAAGGGTAGTTAAAGGGTAGTGTGTGTAACGTTGAAAAGTCTTCACACTTGAAAATATATATATATATAGTCAAGGCACTACTACATGATCTTACCGGCTGAAATCAATAATGAACTTGAGCTCTTCATTTCCCATATCCTCCTGTTCTTTTTTCATTCTCTTAGCCGACGAGCTCCTGACACCTTAATCAACTCAAGTGTTGTGATTTCACCGATTTAACTTGGAATCTCAAGCAGTTTGGAGCAGTTATTTAAAAATCAACTGTTGAAGCTTGGGAAAGTGTTGGTTAGAGGTGACATTCCATTGACGCAGAGTTATAATGTCCAATCTCAACAACTTGAGCTTCTGGAATTCACCCTCTCTTGTATCCCATGTTTCTCCCTCAAATGCACGATGGTATAATTTGAGAACCTCAAGCTTTTCCAATCTCCCAATTGTTGACATCTTCTCCCAACTCAACCTTGACCCATCTGTTGGTTGGGTGTCAACCAAAGTCCCACATCGGTTAGACATGGGGAAGGCGACGGGTTTATAAATGAGGGATGGATTCTCCCTAGCATGAGGCCTTTTGGGCGTGATGCCCAGAGTGGTAAAACCGTGTGGGCCAGTGGGCGGCCCAAAGCGGACAATATCATGCTAGTGGATTGAGTGGGCCCGGCTCCCTGGCCGGATAAACCCCAACAAGTGGTATCAGAGCCAAACCCCAAACTTAACCGGCCCAGCCGGGGGTTGGTGGGATGTTCGGACCTCAAACAGGATGGTCTAGCTCGGTTAGACATGGGGAAGGCGACGGGTTTATAAATGAGGGATGGACTCTCCCTAGCATGAGGCATGAGGCTTTTTGGGCGTGATGCCCAGAGTGGTAAAACCGTGCGGGCCAGTGGGCGGCCCAAAGTGGACAATATCATGCTAGTGGATTGAGTGGGCCCGGCTCCCTGGCCGGATAAACCCCAACACCATCAAGTGTCAGCTTTCGAATGTTTGAGGGGAATTCAAAGTCCTCTAATTTACATGCATAGAAACTCAAGGAGAGTGAGTGGAGTTTGGTGAGAAAAGTGAGACAAGATATTCTAGATTTACAAGTTCTTGTATCCTTGGAATAACCAATAATCTCAAGTTAACTAGATACTCTATTCCAAATAAATCACAATTTCTTGAAATGTAACTGAAATGCAGGACTCTCAATAATGTCATCATAAAAAGAGCAAACATGTTGGAAAACACTCCAAGTTGTCAACTTCCCAAACACTCTATGTGTTGACATTTCTCCAATGCAGTGTGGCACCTGAAAAGGACAAAAAGAAATTAACCAAACTATGAATTCTAGCTTAATATAGCTATATAACATTTACAGATTCAAGGTGGTGTAGTATGTACATAAATCTTATTTCTTTGCACTTTTTCAACCACAAGTCCCGCAACAAATCATTTTCTATATAAGAAGCTAAACTTCCTCCCACTTCTTCCCATACACCTTCTTCCTCAGCCACAGTTGAAAGAAATCCAGCGATTACAATTACTGTAAGTGGTAGTCCACCACATTTGGCAGCAATTTTCGTTCCTACCATTTGCAGCTGAGGAGGGCAGGTCCTTCTTCTGTAATAGCTCCCAACATTGCTCGTTTGACAAAAATGCCAGCTTGTGAATTATGCTATTAGGTGGAGCCACATCTTTATTCCTATCTAGGGCAAGATTGTATAGTTTCTTGGCTAGAGTCGTCTTACCAAGTCCAGGCATCCCGAAGATTGAAATCACCTGCAGGCTCATCGTTCCTTCTCCAAAATATCTATTGTTTTGTCATCAAGACCAACAGTTACCTCATTCATGAAATCATTCTTTCTCTCATTCTGTAATTTGGACTGTGGAGTTTGATGCTTTGTCCCTTTTAAGGCTCCAAAGTTGTAACTTGGAGCTCTGTTGTGACAAGGTGAATCTTGTGAATGAGTTCTGTGAGCCTATTGATTACGTAGCAGAGAGGAGCATCTCCAGCCAAAAATGCTGTAGTAACAAGATACTCAACTTGATGTGCTATAACACCTGTGCGCATCAGAGGCTCTTTTAGTTCTTCAATTTCAGAAGTATGAGGCGTTCGAATGTCATTGATAGAAGAACACAAACGTAGAACCCCCTGATGGAGAAGGTTGATTTGATCCTTCACAAGACCAGCCCGATCATCCTCCCATTTCGACAGATCTTCAAGATGAGCAGCCAGAGAATCAAGAAAGATGAAGGAGTTGACTATGGAAGTCTCTGGAGTTGAATCAGATGGTATGGTGATATGAGATGACTCAAGCTTAGCTATGAAGAGGCCATTATGGTTTAGAACAACAGCTAGCCCATCCTCAATTTCTTCACACACTTTATCAGTAGAGAGGAAAAAGGAATGGAGAAAAGAGCCAGCTTGATTGGCCACTGCTTCAAACTCTGCCATGAGATCCTGGAATTGAGGTTGATCAGTGGTGTCACCCAGCATCCAGCATATGTCCCCAAGAATGGTGAGAAGAAAACTGTGGTCCTTCTCAAGATTCTTTACAAGGGGGTGTGTTTTATGGTGGAGTGATTGAAGAAGGAAACTGAGATAGATTTCCAAGATTTGACACTTGTTGATGGGGTTTCCCTGAAGCCTCTTCACTATGGACTCCATTAACATGTCCTTAAAGCTGTTGGAGTTGAACACACAGTCATAGTCATATTCATAGTCATAGTCATAGTCTTCCCTGGCCATTAGCTTAGCAAAATGGAAGATTAAGATCAAGAAATTGGGGTTTAATTTGGAACAGGCAGGGATGAATGAAAAGTTGCAGATACCTCCAAACGACCAAGGACAACAAACCACCTTTGTAAATTAATGTGAAATTATGCATTTATCATACCACTTACTATATCAATAATTGCTCTACCTAAAAATGAGAGCCCCACATATTTTCTTAATCTCAAAATACTAATTTAATTTTTCGTTATTCATTTCCATCTAGGGATGGCGAAGGTGTCTACCCGAACTCTACTGAAATGGGTATGAATAGTCCTAATAGAGTTTGAGACGCACATGAGTACGGGTTGCGGATAACCATTGATATACTTAAAAATTTATTTATTATGGACAACATATTTGTGTTTAGTTATGTGAACCATGTTCTATAATAATATTTATTCTTAAAATTTTAAAAATATTAAAAATATAATTACTTCTATAATTTATTTATTATATAAAAAGATTGTATTTTGTATAGTAATTGCATAAGTTTTCTTGAGCCGGAGGAAGCATAACTCTATTGATTGAGGGGTGGAAAAGAAACTTTTAAGCTGAAACAACCAACTATCAAAACTATGGTAAGACAACGGTGAATACCTATTGTCATAGCCTCCATTGTTAATCCGGCAGTTGTTAAAGCTTCTAACTTTTATCAAAGGTGGTTGAACCGTTGTCGTAGCACATCTTTAACAACGGGGTATCCCGGTTGTTGTAGATCCAAATTTTCTTTGTTAAAACTGGTGTTGGTAACCAAAATACGTTTTAACAACAGGAAATTCCCGTTGTCGTAGCTCTCTACGACAATGGATAATCCTCATTGTCATAGCCTTAAAGCTCCGTTGTCAATTTGAGAGTTGATAAAGGTTCCCACTTATAACAACGGTACTAGAACCATTGTCATAGCTATTCTTTCACAATGAAGTATCCCCATTGTTGTTAAATACTTACCCCATGTTGTATCTTACTACGACAAAGGGATTCCCTGTTGTCGTAGCAATGCCCTATTGTTAATCTAGCAGTCGTTAAAGGTTCCACACTTTTAACAACGGTGTTCGAACCGTTGTTGTAGCTTATCTTTAACAACGATGAAACCCCGTTGTCCTAGGCAATTACTCCATTGTTGTTTGGGTAGTTATTAAAGCAAGCGCATTTTAACCACATGGAATCACTGTTGTCATAGCCTTCTTTTACATCGGTGTATCCCCGTGGTCATAAGTAGTATTCCCGTTGTTGTTTGAGGTGGTGTTAAAATATGCAACTTTTAACTATAGGTAATCCCCATTGTTGTAGCCATTTAAACCTTTTTTTTTTCACATGCTCAAAATTTTAAATAAAAATATAAAAATCATAATATATTATTGAAAAAATCATCACGAATCCAAAGCATCATTATGCATTAAAAATTAACAAAAAAAATCTCTAATGTATTCTCCAAAACATAACAACTGAACCAATATCATGTTACTGCAACTATTTCTCATGAGTCTCACACAAATAATCTAATAGCAATGCATTATAACAAAATCTATCACAGTCTTGTACTCCTAATGTATTCTTCATATTTGGCTTTGCTAGAAATTATAATGAGAATATACCAATTTCTAGTCTCCACCTTTCTTCTTCTATGTCAATGAAGTTTTTAACCACACTCATAATTAACCTACAAAAATTCATTATAAACATGTAAGTAAATTAGTGGAATAAAAGAGTAGTATGTGCACACACACGTGCACATGGGTGATTTTAATATTGGAGATAGATATTGCAGGAAAATCTAACAAAGGAAAGTACAAATAGAATATAGAGGAAGCTTTATGCAAAAATAACTTGATAAGAATCTTCAGATGTGCTATATTAGTAAATAAAAAGTTCACCTGATACATTCTATTTACAATATCTCCCGGTAGAACTGACATTAGAAATTTAGAGACAATTTTGCTAATGAGCTTTTACGACCATTGAACGGGTCATTCAGATCCTATTTAATATCAAATTTCAAAATGATTTTGCAAAAAAATCAACATTACAAATGTTAGGTATGAGTTGATTGACAGCCAAGATAAAGGTTTGTTCCTAGGACTTAATAACTACATAGCTGGAAACTATTCTATAACCCCCCTCCCCCACCCCCGGTTGATTATGAAAGTTATTGGAAATGTAAGCATTTGGAATTCCAAATCTTTATACTCATTTCACAGTTCCAGAAATTTGACAAGTGACCTTCTTGCAAAATACATAACAAACTGTAAGTGTATATTCATGCAGATTGATATAGCTATGAACCAACAAGACATAACAAGTCTTAAAACTTTAAATTAACATATATTGGTGATAAAGCAGCTCGCTTTCTTGTTTTGAAAAGTAGAACAATAATATAGAAGTAACAACAATTAAATGAAGGGCGGTGAGTAGTGATAGGCTTTTTCTGCGCACTATAATTTAATCCTCAAGTGTAAGGATATCAATTGTAGCAGTAAGCACCCAAGTTAAATTATCGAACCCAAAAGGACAGCTAATTATTTATTTCCTAAAATTACTAAATTAATCAGAATCAAGTAACCGATATCCAGGAGTTGTGAATTTAATTATTATCTAAATAACAGAAAATTAAATAACTAATAAAATAAATCACAGAAGAAAGATTTAAGATTAATTCAAGAGAAAATCAACAGTTCTAAGGTATCAGGTATAGACCAATTAATTTGCGTTTCTAGACCTCTAATTGTTCATTCATGCAGTTTCAATGAAAATACACCGCATAATCCTGTTTTCCCACCGGATATGATCCGATTCAAAGCTAACAGTATAATATAGTTTAAATCCTAAGGTGCGTGAATATTACCAAGCCTTATTCCTAGATACTAATCAAAGCAAGCAACAATACCTCCGGATGATAAGCCCGACTAACAAGATATTTTCTGGAATTACTACAAGGTTTTATTCACTTCCTACTTGATTGTCTAATTGCATTGTTCCACTAAACTAATCAAGTATTTGATTAACCAGTTCATGAAATTAAAGTGCTTATAGCGGAGCTACTCTAATCCCTAACAGATAGACAATACCAATCATGAACGCACACAAGCTGACACAATAATCCAAGCATTATAGCGGATGTCATGAATATATTATGAAGACGTTACGAAGCAGATTAACATGTCTTAGTAAAATAAGTAAAATCAAAAGCTCAACTACATAAAATCCCAATCTTTGGTCTAAATCCCCAAATCAATCAAATCAATCCATCAAACCTTAAAACTGTATAAGAAATTAGCCTATGAGGTTACAAGCAACACTCATGGCTATGCAATTCATACCACAAATCAAGACAAAAGAAAATTAAAGAAAGGAATAGAAAAACCCTAGTGTTGGAGTTGTCTCAGATTCCTTGTCCGTCTCTCCGATTGACTGATCTTCCTCTTGAATAGCCTTTGAATCCCCTTTGATGTGGATGGATGATGGGATGGATATGGATGATGGTAGATGATGGATGGTAGGGGGTAATCCCCTTGTGGAGGGTGGTGTCTCTTATGAATAATGATGTGAGATATATATAGGTGTGAGAAGGGAATGAGATAAGGAAAGAATTGTGCTCAAAGAAAGGGAATGAGATAAGGAAAGAATTGTGCTCTAAGAAATAGCTAAAATTGGCTAATTTTCGGAAATTTTCGGAAATTCCCGTTGGCAGCTGCGCAGTCTCACCGTTTCGAACATAACTTCCTCATACGGACTCCAATTTGAGTGATTTTTGCGCCAAAACGATCCTCTCTTCCGTGGCTTTCCAAAAATATATCACATGATCAATTTGGACTTCTACACGAACACAGAAAAATTATTCAATTGGACGTATCTTTTTCACCATTCCTTCACACTTTCACTCTTCATTCCAACTTTTAACTTTTGATCCTGTTTTACCCTTCAAAACTCAACAAAACACCTTAGTAGCATCTTAATTATGCAAGATATGAAAACTATGCCATTCTATAAAAAATCATGGCCACATTCTATCAAAAACGGTGTAATGTGAGACCTAAAATACGTGAAATTCCACTCTCAACAAACCCCCAAACTTACCTGTTGCTCGTCCCGAGGCAACGACATATAAAACCAATAGAGTAATTGAGAGGAAATTTCACAACTTCACATCCAAGAAAATATAACAATTCAAAAATCATACTTCAAATACTAAGACAACCATCCATCTAAGAACATACAATTCAAATCAACTACTTTACTTTTTCGGAATGCTCATCCACCATTCTCACGGGTAGTATTTACGCTCATCGCTCAAGTGTGAGATATACACTTCAGGGTAAGGTGTTTACACTCAAAGTCAATTCAAACACACGCGTAACCTTAAGCTTGACAATCATCTCAACTCTCGACTAAAGGGATAATTTCAACAATAGGATCACAAAGGTCTTGCATTAGGTTGTAATGTTGGCTCTTTGGTAAAGGTAGGGAGTATATGGATAAGGTGACTTAATCATTAGTAGAGAATCAAAGAAGACTTACAGCTTTTCAACAAACAACTTTACTTTCTTCTTTCTTCTTCAACGCTCTTCAATGCTTCTTGCAATTTGATTCCTCCTTCACTTTTGAACACCACATCCTTACTTGAAATTTTTTTCTTCTTCCCTCTTTTCTTTTCTTTTTTTTTTCTTTTTCAAATAAGGGTACCAGTTTCAGGCACTACCCTTTTCATGGGGTACCAGTTTTGGGCACTACCCCTTTATGCAACAATTTAACTACTCTTTTCAACAATTTTCATCACTTCCAACTTATTCTCCTTTTATGTTTCTTCACAAGACACCAAATTGACTCCTTCAACTCTCTACTAGGTAGTTTTTTTTTTAAAGCTAACAAGGGATCAATTGGCTTATCACGTAGGCTTCCAACAAATATGACTTTTCAGGCTCAAAAGGGTTAACTACGGATAATTTCAATAGGTAGGATAATAATTTGGCTAGTGACTAATAAACAACAAAGATGGCCTAAGATCATCTCCTATTGTCTAATCGAACACGTAGCTTCAAGCAAGATATAAAGCCAAGTTCTAGAATACGTGTGTATGAACGTCACTCACAAGAATAAACTGAATCATGAAACTTGTCATGATTTCAAAAGGCTCAAATCTCACATGGCTATAGGAATGAACGAGCAAACCTAATCAAGCTACATAGCTAATCATCCTTGCACATAATCAAATTTCAAGCATCTCAACATCTAAGCACAATCTCAAACTGCTTCTCAAACACAATCCCACATATAATCAAGTGCCATGAAAAATCAGAAAATCATCATAGAGAACCAAAAATCAACTATACCAACACTAGGATTAACACAAAACAAATAAACACAAACAAAAACAACACGAAACCTGGAAAATCGCAAAAAATCGAACCCTCAACATCATCAAATAAATTGAAAATATTAAAAATTCGCAAAAAATCGACCCTCCAAGCAACAACACAATGCAAAAATTTTACTTGGTACTACAAGACAAGGTATGTACATAACCTCCCCCCAAACTTAGATAAAAAAAAGTGAGAAACTAAGTTTGCAAAGAAGTATATACCGTAGTCGAGCAATACCTAATAAAATTATTACACCAACACAGACATAGAAAAGCAATTAAACCGGGAGGGACAGCCCCCAACAGGCGCTCATGTTTAACGTCGGAGAGTCACGACGTAATACCTCAAGCTCATCGGAATGGCCATGGATATCTTTCATCCTTTCCATCGTATTCTAATCGTTGTGCTTCTTCATCAATCCAATACTTATGGCAAGGGATGGCCTCGTTGGCAATCTTAAAATTTATCTTGACCTTGCCAACCATGTTAAGATCAAATTTCATCAACCTCTTCATTCTACTCCACCACTTATTCCTTCTTCCGACGAAAATTCCCAACTTCTCTTCTAACTCCTTTTTATCCCTAAAAATATGTGAGGAATCATTAGGTAAAACAAAGTCAATAGAAACAATATCATCAAATTCAATGCAACTTAAAGAGTTTAAAGGTTTAGAAATGCTCATTTCATTCTTCAAGTCCTCTTCGGTTGCTTCATGACTTTGCTCTTCTTCTTTCTTTTCTTCCTCAACAATTGACTCCAGTTGATAGCTCAATTCAAGTGGAACCACTTGACTTAATCGAGTGGAATCCTCTTCGAGTTCTACTTCCTCAAGTGACAGTATAGAACCTTCAAATTGCATTCCAGGGCACAATGGAACAACAATATCTTCCTCAAACTCCTCTTCATCCATTCTTTCCTCTTGTTGACCTTGAGAATTTAAACTTGAAGTGATGTTCGCAAGAAGATTGTTTATGTCTCTCGTTCTTTGATCAAACTCATGCGATGCAACTTTCCTCTCCTGCGATTGAACTTTCATCTTTCTTTCTAGAGCTTCCAATATTCCCATGTTTTCTTCATGCTTCTTGATGGAAGTATCAAACGCGTCTTGTAATTCTTGGGAAACTCCGATCGATCCAGAATAAGTGTTCTCTTGATAAGGTTGATATAAATTTTCATTGTAAGCACAAGACCATTCATCTTCATATCTGACTTGATTGTAGTACTGAGAATGACTTTGATTCACTAAAGAATCATAACCATAATTCCTCTCATCCATGTAATATGGAGAAGGAACCATAGCATTATGATTTTCATAGCGTTTCAATATTTTGTCTATGCATGAAGAAGGATCCATAACATTCTGATTTCCATATCTTTTCAATATTTCGTCCATCTCAGTACCTCAAAGATAATTTATAGTCAGAATATATCCAAATAAGAAAAATAAAAAAAGCAATAAAAAGTCCTAATTAAACTAGCAATAAAAGAAAAATAAATAATTAAGCCGTCCCCGGCAACGGCGCCAAAAACTTGATAGGCTTTTTCTGCGCACTATAATTTAATCCTCAAGTGTAAGGATATCAATTGTAGCAGTAAGCACCCAAGTTAAATTATCGAACCCAAAAGGACAGCTAATTATTTATTTCCTAAAATTACTAAATTAATCAGAATCAAGTAACCGATATCCAGGAGTTGTGAATTTAATTATTATCTAAATAACAGAAAATTAAATAACTAATAAAATAAATCACAGAAGAAAGATTTAAGATTAATTCAAGAGAAAATCAACAGTTCTAAGGTATCAGGTATAGACCAATTAATTTGGGTTTCTAGACCTCTAATTGTTCATTCATGCAGTTTCAATGAAAATACACCGCATAATCCTGTTTTCCCACCGGATATGATCCGATTCAAAGCTAACAGTATAATATAGTTTAAATCCTAAGGTACGTGAATATTACCAAGCCTTATTCCTAGATACTAATCAAAGCAAGCAACAATACCTCCGGATGATAAGCCCGACTAACAAGATATTTTCTGGAATTACTACAAGGTTTTATTCACTTCCTACTTGATTGTCTAATTGCATTGTTCCACTAAACTAATCAAGTATTTGATTAACCAGTTCATGAAATTAAAGTGCTTATAGCGGAGCTACTCTAATCCCTAACAGATAGACAATACCAATCATGAACGCACACAAGCTAACACAATAATCCAAGCATTATAGCGGATGTCATGAATATATTATGAAGACGTTACGAAGCAGATTAACATGTCTTAGTAAAATAAGTAAAATCAAAAGCTCAACTACATAAAATCCCAATCTTTGGTCTAAATCCCCAAATCAGTCAAATCAATCCATCAAACCTTAAAACTGTATAAGAAATTAGCCTATGAGGTTACAAGCAACACTCATGGCTATGCAATTCATACCACAAATCAAGACAAAAGAAAATTAAAGAAAGGAATAGAAAAACCCTAGTGTTGGAGTTGTCTCAGATTCCTTGTCCGTCTCTCCGATTGACTGATCTTCCTCTTGAATAGCCTTTGAATCCCCTTTGATGTGGATGGATGATGGGATGGATATGGATGATGGTAGATGATGGATGGTAGGGGGTAATCCCCTTGTGGAGGGTGGTGTCTCTTATGAATAATGATGTGAGATATATATAGGTGTGAGAAGGGAATGAGATAAGGAAAGAATTGTGCTCAAAGAAAGGGAATGAGATAAGGAAAGAATTGTGCTCTAAGAAATAGCTAAAATTGGCTAATTTTCGGAAATTTTCGGAAATTCCCGTTGGCAGCTGCGCAGTCTCAACGTTTCGAACATAACTTCCTCATACGGACTCCAATTTGAGTGATTTTTGCGCCAAAACGATCCTCTCTTCCGTGGCTTTCCAAAAATATATCACATGATCAATTTGGACTTCTACACGAACACAGAAAAATTATTCAATTGGACGTATCATTTTCACCATTCCTTCACACTTTCACTCTTCATTCCAACTTTTAACTTTTGATCCTGTTTTACCCTTCAAAACTCAACAAAACACCTTAGTAGCATCTTAATTATGCAAGATATGAAAACTATGCCATTCTATACAAAATCATGGCCACATTCTATCAAAAACGGTGTAATGTGAGACCTAAAATACGTGAAATTCCACTCTCAACAAGTAGTTATTCTATTGGGAAATGATCGAGCTATCAAGACTGAAGGTATTGGATGGAACAATCAAACTATTGACAAATGTAAGATATGCACTAGGTTTAAGGAAAAACTTTATATCATTGGGTATGTTGGATACTTAAGGATACACATTTTTCAGTTAAAAGGTGGTACACTCACTATTTTGAAGGGAAATACAATGGTGATGAAGGGTATTAAGGTGTGTGATCTCTATTTCCTTGAGGGATCTACAATTACTGGTCAGATTAACGTTGCACGGGATGAAGAAGATGCCTATCTGTGGCATAGCAGGCTAGCTTATGTGAGTGAGAGAGGGTTGCAAGAGCTAGCAAGATAAAAGTTACTTAATATCAGTTCATCCTGCAAGCTGGATCAGTGTGAAGTGTGTATTCTTGGTAAAGCAAAAAGATTGAGATTTGGTGCTGTAGAGCATAACACAAAAGATAGGTTGGAGTATGTTCATATAGATCTATGGGGACCTTTAGGAAATCGTACTATGGGAGGGGGAAGGTACTTCATCTCATTTATTGATGACTACTCCAGAAAGGTAGGGGTGAAGATCCTTAAAACTAAGGATCAAGCATTCTCTGCATTTAAAGATTGGCTGGTTGAAGTAGAAAATCAAACAGGAGATAGGTTGAAGTGTTTGAGGTCTGACAATGGTCTTGAAATTGTATCAGAGGAGTTCAACACTTATTGCAGAGAAAGAGGAATTAAAAGACACAAGACTATACTTGGAACCTCACAGCAAAATGGTATAACTGAAAGGATGAATCAAACTCTTCTTGAAAGAGTAAGATGTATGAAGAGCTATGGAGGCTTTACAAAAGGTTTTGGGGTGAACTTGTAACTACAGCAGCTTATCTCATCAACTTATGTCCATCAGCAGCTTTGAAATACAAACCACCTGAAGAGATGTGGTTAGGAAGGGCTCCTACCTATGATCATCTAAAGTTATAGGATGCCAAGTATACTCTCATGTGAAACAAGATAAATTAGAGCCAAGGGCAGTTAAATGTGTCATGATAGGATATCCAAAGGAAGTAAAAGGATACAGGTTGTGGTGCTATGAAACTAATAATTTTCTTGTAAGCAGGGATGCCACATTTAATGAGAAGAAGATTTCATTGATTGAAAAGGACTATGTAATATCTTATTACAACAGACACTTCTGAGTCAAAGGTGGAGCCTGCAAAGAAAGGAACATAGCAAGGCAGTAATCAAAGTAAAGATACAGATCAAGGAAAGGAACAACAGTCACCTGGATCAACAGATCCAGATATGATCTCAGCAGCTATCAACTTGTAAGAGATAGACTGAGAAGACAGATCAGGCCACCTATCAGATATATGAAAGATGATATAGTGTCATATGCTCTGTTTGTAGCATCTGTTGTAGAGATATATGAGCCAAGATCCCTATAAAGAGGTGGTATCAGGGAAAGAAAGTAATAAATGGATGGTTGCTATGGATGAGGGGCTAATGTCACTATAAAAAAAAGACATGAAAAATAGTGGATAAGCCTAAGTCTCATAAACTAGTTGGCTGTAAGTGGATCTTCAAAAAGAAACCAGTGACAAGCGAAGAAGAAGGTATAAGATACAAGGCAAGGCTTGTAGCAAGAGACTTTTCACAACAAGAAGGTGTGGATTATAATAAAATTTTCTCACCAGTAATTAAGCACTGTTCCACTAGAATTCTACTGTCACTAGTTACTCAATTTGATCTTGAGTTGCATTAGATAGATGTGACTACTGCTTTTCTACATGTAAGTCTAGAGGAAAGTATTTACATGAAGATTCTTGAAGGTGTAAATATAGAAAATGCAGTTACCAAGTCTTTCTTGTTGCTTAAATCACTGTATGGACTAAAACATAGTCCAAAACAGGGGTATTTGATGTTTGTGTTGGATTGTATACTAAAAGTCTAGCTTTTTGTATGAACAATGTTATAACAATTAATTTGAAATGAGAATCATATGATCAAATAATTGCATCTTATAATTTATTTATATGTTCGATGCAATAGTCCATTTACTTTATACTATAGATAATATGCTGTGCGACAACATGCGGAAGATCATATTATCGGTTTCCTTATAAAGTATAAACAGATGCTCACAACCGAGATAGACGGGGATTCTCTATCGGGATGGTTGTAGTGTGGTTTGGTATTAGCTTGTCTTAGCTATAGAATCACATTAGTGCACTTGTGTGTATTGACCAGGACCGCTTGAGATCGTTCGACTTATACTGACTTATAGGAGAACTTGATCTCAATTATTATGGAAGTTCGTGCTCTTAATCCCTATACAATAACTTCGACACGTAGGGCAGTATGTATTTCTTTGATTCATCAATGGGTGAGATTTACATGTAATTAAATCAACAAACTCAATGAGTTGGGAAGTAGTGCTGTCTCTATGGTGTGCTGTTGATTGTAGAAGGAATCCGTGTCCATCATAGGTTGATGATGTCCCCTTGAGGAGCTCATAAGGATTATCATGTAAATCCTGCAGGTGGAATTTATTCCGGAATGATAATGAGGTTGAGTGGTACTACTCTTGGATGAGATATTAATTAATTGAGTTGTCAGTAACTTAAATTAATTAATGGACATTGTATATCTTAAACATGGGAAGACTAACGGGCTCATAATAAGAAGGAGCCCAAAACATAATTTTGGGATTGGAAAGGCAGTGCAGTAATAATATTTTAGTGTAATATATTATTATTATTGGACTTAATTATAAGCTTTGGGCTAAGCTTGGATACTTAAGCCCAATGGAGGCCCAACCCAATTTCTCCTCCTGGTCCCTGCTGTAGCCCATGTATATAAGTCACCTCAGCTTATCTGGAATCCTAATCTAATTCATTATTCACGTGTGATGAGGGTTGAGAGCAGATTGAGGAGGTCTCGTAGATCGTCGCCCACACGACATCGAGATCGGACTTGGGACATACGGCAGAAGATCAGAAGGTAGTTTGCTGCTGCTGTCCACCATCTTCCGAAATTTATATAAAATCATACATTGCTCAGAATTTAATGATTAATATACTGACGGAAAGCCATTGAAGAGAGGATCGTCTGATCACAAAGATCATTCAATTCCAATATCAGATGAGGAAGTTATGGCCATTCTCGTGGGACTGCACAGTCTGCCAGTGAGAATCCTTCATCTTCTACATACCCTGGTGAACGGTAATCGTTTCTATGTTTTATTGCTTCCGCTATGATAGAAACGCATGGTATCCTAACGGGTTACGTTAACCAAATGATCCAAGCACCAACAATTGGTATCAGAGCAAGGTTTCGTGGTGAAGCGTGACATGTTAGACTAGGGTTTATGTGATTAATTTTTCAAAATTAGGATCGCATGTTTAGGGTTTTGGTTTTACTGCGCAAACCATGAATATCCCTATGTGAAATATACCCTATATCATATCTGTTCGTCGATGGTTGTGTGTGAGAGGATTCGACGAAAACTGTTCGTCAATTTCACATGGAAGGAAGAAATTGAGAGAAAATCCAGCGCAGTGATATTGCAAAGGCAATAACCAGAGTTTCAACCGTCGGATCAGGCTGAATTTTGGTCAGCACGTTCGGATTTTGTGAATGTACATTCTGAACGGTGAAGATCGAATTTGGAGCTTTTTGTTGTCGGGAATACGCCGAAAATAGAAGAAGTTTTTGGGCGATTCTATTCTGCGCAGTCGAGGGAATAGAGCCGTTTCTCAGAAACTAACCGTTGGATCGACCTGTAATTTGGACAGCATGTTCAAAACTCACTGAAGTAGATTCTGGACGGTGGAGATTGGATTTATAGGTTCCTACAGTTGCGAACCCTGAACGAAAGTTAGTGTAGTTTGATGTTGCGCGTTGGGCTGAACTTGGTTCCGTGCAAGTAGGCCCTTGGACGAGCGACAGTTCGAGCGGATTTGCATCAGGTTCGATTGATGCTACACCAGGTTCGAGCGGATTTGCATTATGTTCAATTGGTCTACATCAGGTTCGATCGATGCTTCACCAGGTTCGAGCGGATTTGCATCAGGTTCGATTGGTCTATATCAGGTTCGATCAATGCTGTACCAGGTTCGAGCAGATTTGCATCAGGTTCGATTGGTCTGCATCAGGTTCGATCGATGCTGCACCAGGTTCGAGCGGATTTGCATCAAGTTCGATTGGTCTGCATCAGGTTCGATCGATGCTGCACTAGGTTCGAGCGGATTTGCATCAGGTTCGATTGGTCTGCATCAGGTTCGATCGATGCTACACCAGGTTCGAGCAGATTTGCATCAGGTTCGATTGATCTGCATCAGGTTCGATCAATGCTGCACCAGGTTCGAGCGGATTCACATCAGGTTCGATTGATCTGCATCAGGTTCGATTGACTCTGCACTAGGTTTGAGGAGGTTTGCATCAAGTTCGACTGGTCTGCATCAGATTCCGTGTGAGTCTTCACAATATGATCGGGCAGGGTGGCGGAGTGGTGGAACAGGCTGCGGGGAGGTCGATCCTTGTCGCAGTTGTCCGCATTCGTGATTGATGGCAAACAATCGAATTCGCTGTTATATAACTGTTATAATTGATTTATTAATTGATTATTGTTATATATGTATGCATGATTATCTATGATTTATTGCCTTAAATAGAAGCATGCTAGATTGCGTATTATATTTGGTATATTATATGCATATATGTTGGAGTGTTGATCAAGTCAACTTATTTTTGGCAATTTATTTCCTTATATATAACTGCTATAATTGTTTTATTGGTCAATTATTGTTATATATTTGGAAGTATGATCATGCTAGGTTGCGTATATTATTCTGAATATTACATGCATGTAAAAATCCTTGGTTTTAAATAACTAAGTGGGAGAGGGGATTGGTAATTAATTCCCGCGGCCTCCATTATTGGTTTGTTACCAATGTGAATAAACTTGCGCGTCGGCATTAGAGCCTTCCTCTCCATCAGATGAATTTATTCATGGATATTGCTGGAACAGACTTTTTTAAAATTATGTATGTAATGTGATGCACATGAACTTGTGTGTTGGCATAGACTTTCCTCCCTATCGGATGAGTTCATGTGTGGATCACTGTACATACTTATAATTGATGACTGTAGGAAGTTATCCGAGCGCGTGTGTACTTCTCCATCTGTAAGGCACATAAGCTCGCGCAATGGACTTGGGGTCAAATAATGGTGTACACTTAGGCGTAAATAATAAGTATCCTCCCCATCGGAGTCACTGCTTTTATTTGCATGGCTAAAGAGGAACCGACTATTAATTATTTTGTTATAAAGTTAGGTTGACAAATGAAATTAATGGGTAAAACTTTCTCTTGTAAATGTTCGGGTTTGTAAACGTCCATACTATTGTGGCTTGCAAACTCACAGTGCTTGAGATGTCAGTGAATTTATATTTATATTATTTTGAGAGAATCAATATAAATAGATAAATTCGAAGATTTGATCGGTGTATTTTTTTATGATTCTCTGAATTTCAAATAGTTTTATTTCACTTATGGTTGACTAAAAGAAATTATATTTACTTGTCCAAATTAGATGATTAGAAAAGAATCTTGGTTTTGAATTTTACTGCTTAAGAAAATACATGTGTGTTCTCACAAAGGACGTCTCATGATGCCTATTAAAGTCTCAAGTGAAGAGATGAGAGGTTCATAGAAATATGATGGTCTCATGTAACTCTTCGGATACTTGAGTAATTTAAAAGGCGGTAGGTCATGATTAAATTTGATGAATGAATTGGAACTACATGGAATAGAAGTTGAAGGGGAAACCTAAGTCAATTTTATTCTTCATAATTGCCTAGATGTTTTGAGTAAGTTTCTCCTGAATTACAAGAGGTTGTATATGGTAGGAAACTTCTGACAAAACGTGTGGTAAAAGAAATCCAATTTCATAAAAGGAGTGAACAAGGATAGAATCTTACTTGCTAGTTGTTTAAACATGATTAGTGATGGCATCTATTGACACGAAGTGTGTAGATACTGGAATCACTGAATGTTTATTACTAAGTGAGGATAAGATTATTATAGACATGGGTAAAACTACAAGAGTGGTGGCTATTGCAGTAGGGGTTGTTTATTTATCTAATGATATGAGTAGACGTTTGATTTTGTGAAATTATCTTTACGTACGTTTTCATAGAAAGAATTTGATTTCGGTTTCTATGCATTAATAGATTGATACTCCATTTCATTTAAATGACATAGTCATTATAATGAAGGATAGAGTTGTAATCTGTTATGGTACGTTGATGGACAATTTGCATACTCTTAAATCATGTATATTCCACATAAGCAACAAATAGTAATTAATAATGCATCTTCTGATCTTAGTAAGAGAAAGCAACCTTCGGAGATGAACTAAACATGCATTTGGCGTCTAAGACTAGATCATTTTACATGAGTAGGATTCAAAAGTTGATAGCAGATGGAACGTAAGGTTTATCTGAAGTGGAAATTATCGGACTTGCGAGTCTTACTTGGAAGAAAAAATAATTAATTGCTTTTCAAGGCAATGGGGAGTAGAGCCAAAGACATATATGCTGGAATTAGTTCATTTTGATTTAAGCGATCCTAAGATTATTCGGATGAGAGGTGGTTATGAATATTCATCAATCGATGATTATTCTAGATACCGATATATTTATTTGATGCACTGCATGTCTAAGTTCTTTGATTAATTCAAGAATTGCAAGGCTAGTACAGTGAAGCGTCATGGAAAATATATCAAGTCATTACAGATTAATCGTATGGCGAGAACCTCTTAGGATAATTAGGAGCTATTAATCATAGGTTGAGATTAAATCTCAAATTGTTTACACCGGGCATACCCCAGCTGAATGGTGTGGCGGATAGAAGGTGTAGCACTCTTATGGAAATAATTAGATGGATGATGAATTATTTGGAATTACTAAATTCATTTTATGGGTATGTCTTAGAAACAGTAATTCGTATGAATGTTTGTCTGTTTGTGGGATATCCTAGTAAAATGAAGGGTGATTTATTTAGTCCAAAAGATCGAAGGGTGATTGTTAACACAAACACTAGATTTTTGGAAAAAGACTGTATTAAATCATAACCCCATGTTCAAATTGTTCTAAAGGAAGTGAGAGGAAAAAACACAAAGTATTAGTACCAATTGTGCAAGAGGATATACCACAAGGTAAACTGCAACGCATGTCACGTCTGATATACAATTGCATGTAATGCCTTGTCGTAGTGAGAGGGATGTTCGACAACCTGTTTGATACATGTTTTGGGAGAGTCGTGAGACTTGGTCCCTAGCAAACATGAAATGGACCCACAGATACGACGAAGCACTACAAGTTAGAAATGCCAAATCCTAGCAAAGTATAATGAATATTAAAATAGAATCGATGGATTTTAAATTAGGTCTGGATGCTTGTTGAACCGCTAAATGGCGTAAAAGCCATTGGAAGCGGGCATGCAAGAATAAAAGAGGATCATAGAATAAGGTGAAAACCTTGGAAGCAAGCTTGTTGCGAAAAGGTATATTCAGAAAGAAAGGGTTCGATTATGAGAAAATCTGTTCGCTGGTAGCTATGCCTAAGTTGATCCAGACTCTTTTATTTGTTGCTACTCATATGAAACATGAGGGATAGCAAATAGATGTCGAGACAGCTTTCCTGATTGGAAGTCTTAAGGAAAACATCTATGTGAAGCAACCAGAGTGATTTATTGCAAAGAGCTAAGAGCATTGTGATAGTAAGATTAAAAGTGTCCATTCATGGACTAAAGCAAGCTTCAAGATCATGAAACATCCGTTTTGATGAGGTAATCCAGTGACATAGATCTAATCAATGATCGAATGGGTCTTGTGTATTGAAAAGAGTGATGGAAATGTGGTGGTATTTCTTGTACTATACGTAGATAGTATCTTGCTCATTGGAGACAATGAAAGAGTATTGTCGGGCGTATGGGTTTGGTTGATAAAGTGGTATGAGATGAAGGACTTAAGAAGAACAAAAATATCTTTTTGTTCACGATAATACGGATCACAAGAAAGGATGTTATGCTTATCTCAAGTTTCATAAAATGATACGGTCCTTACTCGTTTAGCATGTGAATTTATCCAAGTGAATGTGTCTTGTGACACAAAAGTAGATAAAGAAGATGAAAGCGGTTCCTTATGCTTCGGCAAATGAGGAAGCTTAATCTAAAGAATGCTATGCACGAGATTGAATATCTGTTTTGCCGATGGCATGAGCAGTGGGTATCAACGTAACCCGGAACAAGAATGATGAACTGTGGTAAGACATATACTTATGTACCTGAAAAGGACTAGAAACTATATGTGGGCTTACCGAACAGATTCACTGATTCTTATGGGTTACATAGATTCAGATTTTTCAAATCAGATAGGGACGGCAGTAAATCCACATCAAAGGTTATGCGTTTAATTTTAGGAAGTAGAGTCATAATATGGAGGAGTGTTATATAGAAATATATTTCAGACTCCGGATTCCATCATGGAAAGATAATAAATTGGACCCATGAGGCAGCCAAAGTATCTGTATGACTCTAGAAACTTCATGATAGACTTGGTATGATTCTAAGTTTGCCCAAGGCTATCACAATTTATATTGATAATATTGGTGTAGTTGCAAACTTGAAGGAATCACAAGTCCATAAGGAAATTAAACACATGGAGCGCGAGTACCACCTGTTACGAGAAATCGTATGATGAGGGAAAGGTTGTTGTCACCTAGATTGCATCGGATGATAACCTAGTAAATTCATTTACAAGGACCTTAAGGCGAGAGCTTTTGATGGTCGTGTAGTGAGAGTGGAAATCAGATGTATGGCATAAGACATGACAGCATAGTCTTTTAGTATAAGTGGGAGATTGTTGGATTGTATACTAAAAGTCTAGCTTTTTGTATGAACAATGTTATAACAATTAATTTGAAATGAGAATCATATGATCAAATGATTGCATCTTATAATTTATTTATATGTTCGATGCAATAGTCCGCTTACTTTATACTGTAGATAATATGTTGTGCGACAACACACGGAAGATCATATTATCAATTTCCTTATAAAGTATAAACAGATGCTCACAACCGAGATAGACGGGGACTCTCTATCGGGATGGTTATAGTGTGGTTTGGTATTAGCTTGTCTTGGCTATAGAATCACATTAGTGCACTTGTGTGTATTGAGTAGGACCGCTTGAGATCGTTCGACTTATACTGACTTATAGGAGAACTTGATCTCAGTTATTATGGAAGTTCATGATCTTAATCCCTATACAAAACCTCGACACGTAGGGAAGTATGTATTTCTTTGATTCATCAATGGGTGAGATTTACATATAATTAAATCAACAAACTCGATGAGTTGGGAAGTAGTGCTGTCTCTATGGTGTGCTGTTGATTGTAGAAGGAATCCGTGTTCGTCATAGGTTGATGATGTCCCCTTGAGAAGCTCATAAGGATTATCATGTAAATCCTGCAGTTGGAATTTATTCCGACATGATAATGAGATTGAGTGGTACTACACTTGGATGAGATATTAATTAATTGAGTTGTCAGTAACTTAAATTAATTAATGGACATTGTATATCTTAAACATGGGGAGACTAACGGGCTCATAATAAGAAGGAGCCCAAAACGTAATTTTGGGATTGGAAAGGCAGTGCAGTAATAATATTTTAGTGGAATATATTATTATTATTGGACTTAAGTATAAGCTTTGGGCTAAGCTTGGATACTTAAGCCCAATGGAGGCCCAACTCAATTTCTCCTCCTGGTCCCTGCTGTAGTCTATGTATATAAGTCACCTCATCTTATCTGGAACCCTAATCTAATTCATTATTCAAGTGTGATGAGGGTTGAGACCAGATTGAGGAGGTCTCGTAGATCGTCGCCTACACGACGTCGAGATCGGACTTGGGACATACGGCAGAAGATCAGAAGGTAGTTTGCTGCTGCTGTCCGCCACCTTTCGAAATTTATATAAAATCGTACAGTACTCATAATTTGATGTTCAATATACTAACGGAAAGCCGTTAAAGAGAGGATCATCTGAGCACAAAGATCATTCAATTCCGACATCAGACAAGGAAGTTATGGCCATTCTCGTGGGACTGCATAGTCTGCCAGCGAGAATCCTTCATCTTCTACATACCCTGGTGAACGGTAATCGTTTCTATATTTTATTACTTTCTCTATAATAGAAACGCATGGTATCCTAACGGGTTACGTTAACCAAACGATCCAAGCACCAACAATTTGATGATTACATTACCTCAAAAGGATTTCGTAGGAGTTTACATGATAGTTTGATGACTACATTACCTCAAAAGGATGGATATTATACATATCTACTTTTGTATGTTGAAGATATTCTGATAGCTTGTAAGGATTTAGCTAGTATAGATGAAGTAAAAGAGATTCTCAAATTGGAGTTGACATGAAAGACTTGGGAGAGGCAAAGATCATTCTTGAGATGTAGATAGAAAGAAACATATCAGCTAATGAGTTAAGGTTGTTTCAAGAATCATATCTTGACAAAGTTCTTAAAAGATTCAATATGAATCTTTGCAAGATTGTTTCAACACTAGCCAAACCAGGTGTGAGTCTGTCATTACTACAAGTGCCTTCAACAGATAAGGAGAAGTTGGAAATGATCAACATACCATATTCAAGTACAGTTGGCAGCTTGATTTATGCCATGGTATGTTGCAGACCAGATTTTGGCTTATGTGATGAGTATGATTAGTAGATTTATGAGTAATCCAGAGTTGTTACATTGGAAAGCAGTGAAATGGGCCCTCAGATATGTGAAAGGAACTATCCCATCAGGATTAAGATTTCAGAAAGTGGCAACTTGGGACAAGGCTGTCCTTGATTATGTAGATGTTGACTATGTGTTGAGAGTGGAATTTCACGTATTTTAGGTCTCACATTATACCGTTTTTGATCAAATGTGGTCATGATTTTATGTAGAATGACATGGTTTTCATGTTTTGCATAATTAAGATGCTACTAACGTATTTTGTTGAGCTTTGAAGGGTAAAACAGGATCAAAAGTTCAAAGTTGGAATGGAGAGTGAAAGTTTGAAGAAATACTGAAAAACATACGTCCACTTGCATAAATTTTTTGGGTTTTTTATAAGTCTAAATTAATCATATATTGTTGGAAAGTCACGAAAGAGAGGATCGTTTTGGTATAAAAATCACTCAAATCGGAGTCCGTATGAGAAAGTTATGCTCGAAACTGTGAGATCGCGCAGCTGCCGACGGGAATTTTTGAAAATTTTCAAAAATTAGCCCATCTTTCCTATTTCTTGGAGCACAATTCTTTCCTTATCTCATTCCTTCCTTACACCTATATATATTTCACATCATTATTCATAAGAGACACCACCTCCACAAGGGGATCACCCCCCATCCATCATCTACCATCATCCACATCCATCCCATCATCCGTCCACACAGAAGGAGATTCAAGGGCTACTCAAGAGGGAGATCAGTCAATCGGAGAGACGGAGAAGGAATCTGAGATAACGCAAATACTAGCGTTTTTCTATTCCTTTCTTATCTTTTTGTTTGTCAAGACTTTTGGTATGATTTTGATAGCCATGGGAGTTGCTTGTAACCCCATGAGCTAATTTTGTTTATAGTTTTAAGGTTTGAAGGATAGATTTAATTGATTTGGAGACCTAGACCAATTTTTTGATTTCATGTAGTTGATATTTTGATTTTACTTATTTTATTAAGACTTGCTTCTCTGCTTCGTAATGTCTTTATAATAATTTCATGACATCCACTATAATGCTTGAATTATTGTGTTAGCTTGTGTACGTTCATGATTAGTATTGTCTATCTGTTAGGGATTGAAGTAGTTCTGCTATAAACACTTTAATTTCATAAACTGGTAAATCAGATACTTGAATTGTTTAGTGGAACAATGCCATTAAACTTTCAAGTAGGAAGTGAATAAAGCCTTGTAGTACTTTCAGAAAATATCTTGTTAGTCAAACTTGCCATCCGGAGGTATTGTTGTTTGTGTTTATTAGTATCTAAGAACGAGGCTTGGTAATATTCACGCACCTTAGGAATTAAATCAGATTATACTGTAAGCATTAAGTCGGATCATATCCGGTGGGAAAACAGGGTTAAGTGGTGTATTTTCATAAAATCTGCATGAATGATGAATTGGAAGTCTAGGAATTCAAATAAATTGGTTTATACCGGATTGTTTTAGAACTGTTGATCTTCTCTTGAATTAATCTTAAATCCTTCTTTTGTGATTTTTATTTTATTAGTTATTTAATTTTAAGTATTTAGATAATAATTTACAACAACTTGGAAATTGGTTACTTGTTCTGATAAAGTTAGTGATATTAAAAGTAGATAATTATCTGTCCTGTGGGTTCGATAACTTAACTTGGGTACTTGCTGCTATAATTGATATCCTTATACTTGGGGATTTTAGTTGGAGTGCGCAGAAAAAGCCTATCAAGCTTTTGGTGCCATGCAGCTAATTTGGATACTAGAAAGTGACTTACAATGTATGTGTTCACTTTATTTGGCACAAAAGTCAGCTGGAAGGCTACACATCAACAGATAGTAGCTCTCTCAACAACTGAAGCAGAGTTTGTTTCTCTCACTGAAGCAATAAAGGAAGGTGTTTGGTTAACTGGGATTTTAAAAGAGTTTGGTGTTCAGCAGGATGTAATTGAAGCGTATTGTTATAATCAGAATGCAGTTCATCTTGCCAAGCATCAAGGTGTTGCGTGTTTTTGAATGCACACAAATAAATTCTCAAGTGTAGGGATATTGACTATAGCAGTAGGCAATCAAGTTTTAATATCGGATCCTAGGGACGGTAAATTATCTATTTTCTATAATCACTAAAGTATATAAGACATGTGACAAATTCAATTGTTTGTTGATTATTAAAACTAATTAATACTTGTAAAATTAAATAAAAATAATTAAATAAAATACGAAAATTCAAGAATGAGAAATAGTAGCTCTATGGGTTCTGGATTAAGTTAATTAATTCAATACTTTGATGGTCGGGTTCAATTCCTATAGATACTTATGGAAGAGTCACTAAACTTTACTAATCCACTTATTTGGTCTAAGCAAATTAGTAATTTATCTGGTTCATCTCCTAGGACTCTAGGTTAATAAACTTATCTCCCTCTCTAGGTACTTACTATATTATCCACTCCCTCGTCAGGTACTAGAACTAATACGTGTTCCCTTTTTAGGTACTATAATTTTATTACCTAATTTCCTGAATATTACTAATATGACAATTCATCAATATCAATAACATCTATTGCAATTTCTATGTCTAATAAGTCAAAGAATCAAGTCAATTTACTTTAATTTATACAAAATAACCAAATAATTTAATAATGCACACAAGTTATAATTATCTCAAGTATTGGTCAATATCATGAAATAACCACAAACGTTACACAATTTAAATTAAATAGCCTCCAAGAATTCATAGAAAAACAACTAAACATTCTACAAGTTTTGAACCCTTCATCAAGTATCAAATAAAAAATAAATTAATCCATCTAACCCTAGAACTAATCAAAGTATTTATTACCCTATGGAGTTACAAGCAACTTCCATGGGTGTAAGAAAGATCATACCAAAATTCATATCAACTGGAAAGAAATTGAGTTTAATGTCAAAATCCTGGATCGAAGAATCTTGTCCTCTCCTCTCTCCGTCTCTTCCAATAGAGATGAATCTCCTCCTTGAATCGAGCACACCGGTATAATGGAGGGATGAAGTGGTGGAAGGTAATGGGTGAAGTGATGAGAGGGTGCGATGGTGGATGATGTCCACGATTCTGGATAGCAGCGTGTTCTGCCTCCCCAATTCTGTTCGCTGTTCTGAACAGAGGCGTCAGTCCTCTCTGCTTCACGGCTTCTGATGGGCTTAAGGGATGCTGCTGTGGATTTGGGCTTCAAATTAAATTTCCAACTTGACATGGTATGTGTCAGCATGACCCACTATCAAATGAATGATGGTAAATAACAAATCAAAGCCTTTTATAAATTACACGTGGGCCCCGCAATTTTGAACTCAATACATGACTTGATTTCCATTGTTTGCAACCCAACGTGACATCACACTTATCCCACAATTCAATTGTTGACATGGTCCCACTGTTCCTCTATTACTTAAAATTCTTGAGTTCTTATTTTCTCATTTGCACTAGAATTGGTATTTCTCAAATTCATTTACTCCTTTTTTTCATTCTCATCAATTTCACTCCAGAATATATATAAATTCTGCAAAATTTTAACCATACCCGTGGAGTGATAAAAATATAAAAATAAGCAATAAACTTCACAAACAATATTAAAATAATAAAATAATCATATGAAAATGACCAATGAAAAGCACGAATTTTCGTGCTGAACACAAGGGTACCATGAGAGGACCAAACATATAGATGTAAGGCTATATTTCATAAGGGATTTGATAGAAAAGAGGTTGTCAAGAAGATAAAGACTTCAGATAATCCAGCTGATGCATTTACTAAAGCCAAAATATGAACTTTGCAAGAGCTTGAATGGACTTAATTGAAAAGATGAGAAGGGTGGCTGCAACCTTAAAAGCAGCAAGGTGGAGGGGTTTTTGAGTCTTGTGATGATGCTAGGTCTAAGGTGGAGAATTATTGTATAAGTAGACCTGCATGCATGCATGATGGTTAAACAATAAGTACACATGTGGAAGATGAGGATTGGATGAGTAATAAGAGCTCGGATCAGCTATCAAGCATAAGTATGGACCGTTGGATCAGTTTAAGATCAATCGTTGATTGTGAAGGAAGAAAGAAGCTAGCTGATCAGTTAGTTTGTTGCTGAACAAACTAACAGCTAGCATGATCACGTGAATTGCATAAGCATCAATTGATTGGTCTTGGTGTTTCATATAAAAGGGCCAAAATCAAGCAGTTCACAGTGTGATCATCATTAGTTTACGGCGTAAATATGAAAATTGGTCATGTAAGTGTGGCGTTTTCCAACTTTAGTCATTTTTCTTTTGCAATTCTCAATTTTGGTCATTTTTTGTCCACTTTTAGTCCTTTTAGTTCAAATTTAGTCATTTTTGTCCAAATTTAGTCATTTATGTTAAAAATAGTCCAAAAATGGTCTGAAAGTGCATACATTTAGGAGCAAAAATGGACCAAAAAAGGATCAAATTTTGAAAAAAAGGACCAAAACTGGACCAAAAGAACTAAAAGTGGACAAAAAAGGACCAAAATTGAGAATTGCAAAAGAAAAATGACTAAAGTTGAAAAACGCCATACTTACAGGACTAATTTTGATATTTACCCTTAGTTTACGTCTGAGCTTATTAGGGTTCATAAGAATAGGGTTCTTCATCTTCATCACAAATTGTAAATGGCCTGTAATCACATAAGATTCATACTTCTTCTTAAGAGTGGATGTAGGCTTACGCCGAACCACTATAAATCTGGCGTGTCCTACGTTTTGTTTTCTTTCTCAAAGGTTGATTCAATACGTGAGGTAGGTTAAGAGAGATTGAGTGCGAGAATTCATAAGTGAGTGGTCAATTTTTGCGTTCGATTCTTAAGAATTTTCTTCAGCCGTCACATTTAACTAAGATTTCTTAGGAATAAAATGAATAAAACTTCGTATAGACCCTTAAGACATGCTTTTCCACTGACAGTTCCAGATTCATCTATGTGACTTTGATTGCCCCCAAACCCACCCCTATGACAAAACAATATAATTATTGCATTACATTCCACAGGAAACATATATAGAAACGTACAGTGTAATGAAAAGCCAAGGTGCACCAAGGCAACATAATTGTCAAGCATAGTATATAATTGAATATATTGAAGAAACATAATGCATGCAATTTTAAGTTGAACTTTTGATAGCATGTCTGATG
This sequence comes from Pogostemon cablin, assembly GCA_023678885.1. NCBI lineage: Eukaryota > Viridiplantae > Streptophyta > Magnoliopsida > Lamiales > Lamiaceae > Pogostemon > Pogostemon cablin. The sequence continues at coordinate 25,016,207 of CM042975.1, forward strand.
CAGTATGCCAGTATCCAAATAATGGACAGGATTATGTATAAGGAGATCCCTGAAAATTAAAATTACATGTACACATACATATATATCTAACTACAAAAAAACCTATTCCCTCTGTCCCGCCCAAACGTCATCGGTTGCTTTTTGTGTACATGTGCGTAGATTAAGAAGTATTATTATTTTATGTGTAGTGGGTAGTTGTATTAGTAGTGAGTGGTAGGCCACATGTGGTATATACCTTTTTACTAAAAGTGAAAAATGGGGATATTTGGATGGGACGTCCAATATAGTAAAATAGGACCTTTTGGTGGGACGGAGGAAGTATTTTTTACTAACGGAATATTCCGTTGTTAAAAGCCTCAATTCCATTTTTAAATTGGTTTACCAACGGATTAACAACGGAATCCGTTGGTAAAGTGGTGGTTGATAAATTTTTAGCTACAAAAATTCAATTTCGTTGTTAATCCGTTGCTAATAATTCGGTTGGTTATTTATATAATGATTCTGTTGACAATCCATTATTTAAATAGAGACAAGTATGTTGGTAATCCGCTTGGTAAAATAGAGACAAGAATAGTTATTAAGCTCTTTTTTAGCGTTAAATTGATTTAATAGGCATTACATTAAATTAAATAAAATCAAAACCCAATTAGTTTATGGTTGTTGAGCCTAAAATTTAATCAAATTCAAGAGAGAGAGTTGTGTTGTTGGACTAAAAAAAACCCAACACAATAGAGAGGTATACCGCTTGGTTCAAATTTCGGAATGACAATAATAATGGAAATCATTGATGAGGGTCTTGGTTCAAATTCTGCAATGACAATAATAATGAGAATTATTAATGAGGGTAATGGTAATAAGAATGAAAGTGATTGAAGGGGTGGGGTATACATCGAATCCAGGGGAATGAATGAGGGATTTGAATTCTCATTACCCCAAACCAAGCTAACCAAGTATGATGAATGGGAGTCAATACCCTCTCATTACCATTACCCTCCCCTAATACCTCTAACCAAGCGTTCCCTAAATTTATTGGAGTCCCTAAAAATTTTGGGCCCACGCCATCCCCTGAAAAAGAGCTAGATTTCTTCTCACAAATTTCGTGGAATGGATGAGGGGCTTGCTCCTGTTTTAGAGAATATCCACCTCTTGAATGTTACTTTTCACTCGTTTGATATCATCACACCATCTTACAGGCATGTTCAGCTTCCTTAATTAAATGCTATATTTGTAACCATGATAGAATTTGATTTACAAACACAGATGGATATTCAATCTAAAATGGACATTACTGAATCGACTCACTGCTTGCTAGACTATAGATAATTTACTAGTTACAAAGAACTAATCCAAGTAGTGATGACAACCCTTAGATCTTCATTCCCCATGTCCCGTTGTTCTTGTTTAATTCTTCGGGCAGATTCTCTGAGTGTATCCGAACACTCCCCTGCCACAAGAATCGACTCAAGAGTTGTGATTTCGCCAATTTCACTCGGAATCTGTTTTAGATTCCAACAGACTTCCAAGATGTGTTGAAGTATGGGGAAGTGATGGCACGAGGCAACATTCCATTGTGAGAGTCTTACACCATCCAATCTGAGCAACCTCAGCCTTTGGAATTCACCATCTCTCGTATCCCATATTTCCTCTCCCTCAACCTCAGCCTTCGGAATTCACCATCTCTCGTATCCCATATTTCCAAACTCCCAATTATTGAAATCTTCTCCCAACTCAACTTCCACGCCGTAAGATTCAATTTTCTAATGCTTGAAGGGAATCTGAATGCCTCTAATTTACATCCGCTGAATGACAAGTAGAGCGAGTGAAGTTGAGTGAGGAAGCAGAGATCGAAATGTGGATACACACTCTTCAATTTTTCCGGATCTGCAAATAAGACTTTGAGTTTGCGAAGATTTGGAGAACATCTTAACAGCTCCACATCCTTTGACTTCTCAATCACTACAAATGAAAGATAGTGTAGACTCATGTTCGTTTCACGGCTATTCCAGTATTCACCTTCAACACCGGTTGCACCAGTGGGGACCAGGGCATTTTGTAGCCGGTGTACAGGTCGCATAAGAGCTGTTTCTGGAAGGTTCCATATATGAATGGATAGCTGGCCATACAGGGTGTGTGATGGAGTCAGTTACAACAGCCGAGATTCATTTTAACCGCTTGAGAATCCAGCTAGAAGTTGGTTACACAGATTGGTCCTGTAACTTTCTGTGCATGCATGGAGTGTATATAATGGTGTGATTCATGCATATACTCATTGTAACACGTTTTTACTCTCTCAATCAATAATAGATCTCTCTCTCACAGTGGATGTAGGCTTGTGTAAATAAGCTGAACCACTATAAACGCGTTCTTCTTCATATAATCACACACACACACACAATCTCAATATTGTTATCATATGTGATCAAATTCATGTGTTCAATGCATTGTTTTGATTGTGCATTCACAGATTAGTTGATAGATTACTTAGTAACATCTTCATCTTAAAAAAAGTGGCGCCGTCTATGGGAAACTAGAGCACAAACATCAGCAATCAACACAAGGAGGAATCAAGAAGCAGTTGAAGGAAGTTGACACCATGGTTGCAACCAAGTTTGATATTGAGAGGTTTACAGAGAAATCTGACTTTGGTTTGTGGAAGATCAAGATGAGAGCTATCTTGGTACAATAAGGATTGGCAGAAGCTATCAAGGAAAAACCAGCAGCAACTGCAGAAGCTGCACAAACAGCCATTGAAGCCACTGCAGAAGTTGATATTCAAGAAAGGGCCTTAAATGCCATTGTATTATGTCTTGGTGATAAAGCTTTGAGAGAAGTACAGAGAGAGACATCTGCAAGAGCTGTATGGAAGAAACTTGAAGATCTGTACATGGTAAAATCTCCTTCTAACCGTTTATACTTAAAGCAGAAACTATACTCATTTAAGATGGTTGAGGATAGATCAGTTCTAGTTCAGCTTGATGAGTTTAATAAGGTGTTAGATGATCTAGAAAATATTAATGTGAAAATTGAAACAGAAGATAAGGCCTCAATATTGTTGTCAGCTCTCCCAAAGTCCTTTGAAAGCTTCAAGGACACACTTCTGTTTAAAAATAGAGAAACTATAAGTCTTGATGAGGTTGAAATTGCTCTGAAGACAAAGGAGTTTCAGAAAGTTTCTGAAGAACAAGGAACATCAGGAGAGGGATTAATGATCAAGAGGAATGATCATGGTAAGGGGAACAACAAGAAAGGCAATTCTGATTCAAAGAAACAAGGCTGATCAGTCAAATTCAGATAAAGAGGGAAGGAAGTGATTTCACTGTCATGAACCAGACCATTACAAGAAGAACTGCTACAAGTATAAAGCAGAAAAGAAAAGGAGAGCAGAAGCTAGTAAAGATGGACAACAAAGAGTGCAAACAAATCAGGTGGTAAATAATCAGAATCAGGCCACTGATTATCCTGAGGCACTTTTGGTTGGATCATCAAAAGGATCCATGGATTGGATCCTTGATTCAGAATGTACATTCCATATGTCTCATATGAAGCCTTGGTTTATTGATCTTAAGTTGCAGAATACTGGATCAGTATTATCAGGGGATGATCACACATGTCAGATAAGAGGTATTGGATCCAACAGGTTGAGGATGCATGATGGAGTTACTAGGACACTGACAGGTGTGAGGTATATCCCAGAACTCAAAAGAAACTTGATTTCTTTAGGAATTTTAGATGCTTCAGGCCATGAGTTTAGATCTAGAGGAGGTGTACTCATTGTTGAGAAAGATGAGTATGAAGTGATGAAAGGAATCAGGAAAAATGGATTGTGTATTCTTTATGGACACACAGTGGTTGGACAGAATCATGTCTCAACTGGAAGTGATGAAATTCACTTATGGCATGGAAGACTAGCTCACATAAGTGAGAAAGGATTACAAGAGTTGTCAAGACAAAATATAATCAATATCAGATCAACAGACAAGCTGGATCAGTGTGAGGATTGCATCTTTGGTAAAGCTAAAAGGCTGAAGTTTGGCATTGGTGAACATACAAGCAAAGCTAAACTTGATTATATCTATTCAGATCTGTAGGGACCTGCAAGAACTCTAACAAAAGGTGGAGGCAGGTATTTTATTTCATTCATTGATGATTACAGTAGGAAGATATGGATATATATACTGAAATCTAAGGATACAGCTTTCATTACCTTTAAGAATTGGCTAACTGAGGTAGAGAATAGTTGCAATAACAAGGTTAACATATTAAGAACTGATAATGGTCTTGAGTATTGTTCTGATGAGTTCAACAAGTTTTGTAAGGAGAGGGGGATCATGAGACACAAGACAGTACCAGGTACACCACAACAAAATGGTGTTGCAGAGAGGCTGAATCAGACCTTACTTGAGAGAGTTAGGTGTATATTAAGTAGTTCTGGTCTTTCTAAAGACTTCTGGGGTGAGTTGGTTAGTACAACAACTTTCCTAATCAATAGGTGTCCATCAACACCTCTTAAATTCAAAACTCCTCGGGAGGTATGGACTGAAAAGGTTGCTAATTATACTAGGCTCAAAGTGATTGGTTGTCTAGCATATGCACATGTTAAACAGGACAATCTAGCTTCAAGAGCCATCAAATGTGTCATGATTAGATATCCCAAAGGTGTTAAAGCTTACAAACTGTGGAACATTGAAGGTAAAAAGATTATGATAAGCAGGGATGTTACCTTTAATGAAGCTGTTATGCCACTAAAGCCTCAGGATCAAAGCAAGTCTGAAGCTGAGCTTGAGGTGGAGCTTGTGAACAAGATTCAGAAGGATCAGTTTAGAGTTGAAGAAGAGACAGTACAAGGAGAAACTAGTTCACCAACTACAGATGATCAGATCACATCTAATACTGATGAGCTGCTCAATAGCTATCAGTTGGCAAGAGATAGACAAAGGAGGTCTATTAAGACTCCAGCTAGGTTTGCAGATGCCGATATTGTGTCTTTTGCACTGTATTCTGCAGAGGATATTGATTCATATGAACCAAGAAACTATCAGGAAGTAATGAATAGTAAGGATAATGCAAAGTGGAGTGCTGCTATGCAAGAAGAGTTGCTTTCATTGGAGAAGAATCAGACTTGGAAAATTGTTCTGAAGCCAAAAGATCAGAAGTTAGTGAGCTCTAAATGGATTTACAAGAAGAAGGTCTCACCTGAGAGGATTGGTGGTATTAGGTTTAAAGAAAGATTAGTTGCCAGGGGTTTTTCTCAAAGGGAAGGCATTGATTATACAGAGATATTCTCTCCAGTTGTGAAACATTGTTCCATTAGGATACTGTTAGCATTAGTTACTCAGTTTAATCTGGAATTGCATCAGATGGATGTGACTACAGCTTTTCTTCATGAAAATTTGGAGGAGAAGATCTATATGACAGTTCCAGAAGGAGTTTCAGTTCAAAACTCAACTAATAAGGCTTGTTTACTTCTAAAGTCACTATATGGATTGAAACAAAGTCCTAAGAGGTGGTATCTTAGATTTGATGAGTACATTGTCAAATGTAGTTTTGAAAGAAGCAAGTTTGATAGTTGTGTGTACATCAAACAAGACAGTGACTGGTATATTTTCTTGTTACTGTATGTTGATGACATCTTAATTGCTTGTAAGTCTATAGAAGGGATTACAGTTGTGAAAGAAATATTGAAATCAGAGTTTGATATGAAAGATTTGGGTGAAGCTACTGTTATATTGGGAATGGAAATTAAAAGGGATAGATCAGCTGGTTCTATTGTATTACATCAGAGTTTATACTTAGAGAAAGTTCTCAAGAGGTATAATATAGATCAAAACAAGCTTGTTTCTACTCATGTAAAGCAAGGGTTGGCTCTGTCAGCTCAACAATCAGCTAGAACAAGTGAAGAAGTGTCAGAAATGGAAAGGGTTCCTTATGCTAATGCAGTTGGCAGTCTCATGTATGCTATGGTGTGCTGCAGACCAGACTTAGCTCATGCAATGAGTTTGGTGAGCAGATTCATGGGAAATCTAGGAAGAGATCACTGGAAAGCTGTTAAGTGGATTCAAAGATATATCAGAGGCAGTGATCGCTATTTTCTTTTACCCTCAAGTATAAGGGATAAATTGTAGTGCGCGTGACCAAGTGAAATATCGTTCCCACAAGATAGTTATAAATTTAACAAGTAATTCTATATGATAATTCCAATATAAGACAAATCTGGGGGGTTTTGGAAAAGATAATTAATTAACTAATAAAAAGTAAAAGTAAATAATTAAACTAATGCAAATAAAATAAATCACGCAGAGAAAACGATTTGGAATTCAAGAATGGAGAATTGGTAATGCTCGGGCAAACAGTTTAACTATGTGACTAATTTACCTAGACCCAAATTAATTACATGCAGACGTTTATAAGAGGATCACTAAGCCTAGTTAAATCACCTTGATCGGGTAGGATATAACACTTATAATGAGCTGAAAATCCTAGGATCATTAAGAAATTAACTCCCTCTCCCTCTATAGGTACTTCATGCTAAATTCCAATTAAGGCTAGAGCACTAGACTTCCCTTTCTAAGTACGCGATTGTTAACCCTTTTGTCTCCTTATTAATTACCTAATAATGATGTTTTACCAAGTAATTAATATTCCAAATTGATTGTCTAACACTCTTAGGTATTATAGGCCAATCCCCTAAGACTGTCACAGGAAACAACAATTATTATGAAGAAATTAAGAATCCTATTAACTATCAATCAGTGATACCATCAATAACAATTAAAGGAATCAAAACCCAAAAACACAATAATATGAAGTCTCAAAATATCATCTTCAATAAGGAAATAAACAATCTGCAGAATAATCAATCCAAATCTAGGGCAAAATCAAATCACATAGTCAAAACTGTATTAAGCCCTAACATTACCAACAAAGAAGCTTAGCCCATGGATTTATGGGGACAAATCACAAAGATGTAATAAACCCTAATCATTGTGCTAAAATAACAAAAATAAATAATTAAAAATAAAGAACCCTTTTGGAGGACTCCGTCTCTTTAATCTTTATCTCCGTCGAAATCTCCGTCTCCGGTGGGTAGATGATAGAAGATGGGTGAAGGGTGGAATTAAGGCAAGAAGAGGCGTGATATTGGGGAGCGCTGCTGCGTATATATGATTTCTCCTGTATTTTGGCGTAAATCCTGCTATGTATACTTGAATGGGGAGATAAGCAGTAAAGGGGTCCTCCCTTGATGGGCTGATGATGTGGAATTCAATTTTGTAGAATGAGATAAAGGTCTCCAAATGCTATGGGATCTAAATTTAATCTCTGGCCCACTAACTCTTGTTTTCAATGGCCTTTTATGCCTAGTACCCACTACCAAACTTAATTTGACAAGTCAGCAAGGTGATGGTCCCACATATGTATTGAAGAGCCAACATTCGTAGGTTTCGAAAATCCTGACGGGAGCTACGCGACTCCACCGTTTTGAGCATAACTTCTTCATCCGACCTCCGTTTGAAATAATTTTTACGCTCACGCGTTCCTCTCTTCCGTGGCTTTCCAACCATATATCACAAGAATGATTCGGACCTCCACGCCATTCCAGAAAAATTATGGAAAGTGGTCCTCTGTTTTTGCACAAATTCACCTTTCACCCCAACTTTATATTTTTATCAATTTTCCTATCAATACACAACAAAATACCTCTCAAGCACCTTTTTAGTCAATAATAATTAGAAGTAATAATATTTGTGCAAATAATAGCAAATATCTCAAATGGAGGAAGTAGATGCTGAAGATGCCCCTCCACAATTTGAAGAAGGAGTGAAAGCCACTGTTGATGAGTTGAAAGAAATTAACTTAGGTGATGAAAATGACCCACGTCCTACCTACATAAGTGCTCTGCTAGATGTTGAGGAAGAAACAAAGTATGTCAGCCTTTTGCGAGAATTCAGAGATGTCTTTGCATGGTCACATAAGGAAATGCCAGGCTTAGATCCGAAAATCGCAGTGCACCACTTGTCCATTAAAAAGGGAACTCGACCGGTTAAACAAATGCAGCGTCGATTTCGACCAGAGTTGATTCCTTTGATTGAGGACGAGATTAATAAGCTTCTTGAAACTGGCAAGATCCGAGAAGTTAAATATCCTACATGGATTTCCAATATCGTGCCGGTAAGAAAGAAAAATGGGCAACTCAGAGTATGTGTTGATTTTCGAGATTTGAATATGGCATGTCCGAAAGATGACTTTCCATTACCAATTACTGAACTCATGATTGATGCAACAACGGGGCATGAGGTTCTTTCATTTATGGATGGGTCATCTGGCTATAATCAAATTGGTTTGGCTCCTGAGGATCAAGAGAAGACAGCCTTTCGTACTCCGAAAGGGATATATTGCTATAATGTTATGCCATTTGGCTTAAAGAATGCTGGTGCCACTTATCAGCGAGCCATGCAAAAGATATTTGATGACATGCTTCATAAGATTGTCGAATGCTATGTTGATGATATTGTGGTGAAATCAAAGGAAAAGAAAGATCATTTCTATGATCTAAGGCGAGTGTTTGAACGATTAAGAGAGCATCAACTCAAGATGAATCCGCTCAAGTGTGCATTTGGAGTTTCATCCGGGAAATTTCTTGGGTTTGTTGTTCGCCGTCGAGGGATTGAAATTGAGAAAGCAAAGATTGACGCAATCATGAAAATGCATGTGCCTCGGAACATACATGAACTCAAAAGTCTACAAGGAAAGTTGGCATACTTAAGGAGATTCATATCAAACTTAGCTGGCCGATGCCAACCATTTAGTCATCTTATGAAGAAAGACAGCATATTCGAATGGGATGAAGCTTGCAATAATGCTTTCAATAGCATTAAAGAATACTTGATGAAGGCACCAGTATTGAGTGCTCCAATACCGGGACGTCCATTAGTCCTTTATCTAGCTGCTCAAGAGCGTTCTGTGGGAGCTTTACTTGCACAAGAAAATGATGATGGTAAAGAAAGAGCTCTATACTATCTAAGTAGAACCATGACTCCAAACGAGTTGAAGTATTCACCCATTGAGAAGATCTGCTTATCCCTTATCTTCGTAATTCAGAAGTTGAAACATTATTTTCAAGCTCACACAGTTCGGCTAGTTTCGAAAGCCAACCCATTAAAATTTGTCATGTCAAAGCCAGTACTCTCTGATCGGCTTGCAAGATGGTATCTCCAACTTCAACAGTTTGAGATCGTGTACGTCCCTCAAAAGGCCGTAAAAGGACAAGTGTTGGCAGATTTTCTAGCTGATCATCCAATGCCTGCTGAATGGGAACTATCTGATGAACTCCCCGATGAAGATGCTTTCACTGTGGACATAGTTTCTCCTTGGAAGATGTATTTCGATGGAGCATCTCATAGAGAGGGAGCTGGTGCGGGAGTCGTGTTTGTAACATCCAGTGGTGAAGTTCTACCTTTCTCATTTTCCTTAACAGAAAATTGCTCTAACAATATGGCTGAGTATCAAGCACTCATACTTGGTTTAGAGATGGCCGTCGATATAAAGCAACTACACCTTAGAGTGTATGGTGATTCGCTATTGGTAATAAATCAACTCCTTGGAGTGTATGAAGTGAAGAAGCCTGAGTTGTTCCCCTATTACAAGTATGCTCAAAAGCTTATGGGTTATCTCGGTGATGTTAATATTAAGCATCTGTCTAGAAGAGAGAATAAGCAAGCTGACGCCCTCGCTAAGTTAGCATCAACTATAGCTATGCCAGAAATGCAAATTCAAATACCGGTGTGTAGAAGTTGGGTTGTACCACCAATCTTTGAAGATGATGATTATGAAGAAGTTAAAAATCATGTGGTGGAGGTTTTCGAAATTGAAGAAGAAGATTGGCGCCAACCACTTGTGGATTATTTGAAATATGATAAGTTGCCTAACGATCCACGACAAAGGGTTGATATTCGGCGTCGGGCACCTCGGTTCATCTACTTCAAAGGTACACTTTATAGAAGATCATTCGATGGAATTTTCTTGAGATGCTTGGGTAAGGAAGAAACTATTCAAGCAATGGAGGAAGCTCATTCCGGAATTTGCGGTGCTCATCAATCCGGACCAAAGCTACATTTCAGAATTAAAAGGATGGGCTACTATTGGCCAACCATGGTGAAGGATTGCATAGATTACGCACAAAGATGTCAAGCTTGTCAGTTCCATGGAAATTTGATTCATCAACCTCCGGAGCCTTTACATCCGACAGTCGCTTCATGGCCTTTTGATGCATGGGGTTTAGATGTGGTAGGGCCACTTACAAAGTCTTCTGGTGGTCATCTCTACATTCTTGCGGCAACCGATTACTTTTCAAAGTGGGCCGAAGCTGTGTCTCTAAGGGAAGTAAAGAAAGAAAATGTAGCTGATTTCATCCGAGTCAACATCATTTATAGATATGGTGTTCCGCGCTACATCATCACTGATAATGGAAAGCAGTTCAGCAACAGTTGGATTGATAAGCTATGTGAGAGGTTTGATTTCAAACAAAAGAAATCTTCAATGTATAACGCAGCTGCTAATGGTCTTGCCGAAGCTTTCAATAAAACTTTATGCAGTTTATTGAAGAAAGTGGTGTCCAAGTCGAAAAGAGATTGGCATGAAAGAATAAATGAAGCTTTATGGGCATACCGCACCACTTATAGAACACCTACTCAAGCCACTCCGTATTCCTTGGTGTATGGTGTTGAGGCTGTTGTGCCTCTTGAAAAGCAAATTCCTTCTTTGAGGATAGCCATACAAGAAGGCCTCACCGAGGAAGAAAATGCAAAGTTACGTCTTCAAGAGTTAGAAGCGTTAGATGAAAAGAGGTTGGAAGCACAACAAAGACTTGAGTGTTACCAATCTCGCCTTTCTAGAACATACAACAAGAAGGTGAGGGTACGTTCTTTTCAAGTTGGTGATTTGGTGCTTGCTGTGAGAAGACCTATAGTAGTCACCCATCGCGTTGGAAATAAGTTTCTACCCAAGTGGGATGGCCCTCATGTTGTGAAGGAAGCCTATACAAATGGCGCATACAAGTTGATCTCGGAGGATGGCGTGAACATTGGCCCTATAAATGGGAAGTTCTTGAAACGCTACTATGCGTAAAACAAATACATATATAACGCTCCTTGACGCACGAGCCTAAACTGCATGTTACTCCTGGTCCGCATGAGTATAAACTGTGTACGACGAACTCCTGGTCCGCATGAGTATAAACTGTGTACGACGAACTCCTGGTCCGCATGAGTATAAACTGTGTACGACGAACTCCTGGTCCGCATGAGTATAAACTGTGCATGACACCCACCAAAGGTAATTATATGTGGTTAAACTATTAATTCACCCCACTCAGATATTTTAAGTGGTTAAAGCATTAAATATCCTACTTTGTCTAAAGTGGTTAAAGAATAGTCACTCCTGGCCCGCATGAGTTTAAACTGTGTACGGCACCCCCCCATTCAAAACCAAATCATGTCCCTTTGAACTACGTTATGACTTGATCTTCTTAAAAGGGGTACGTAGGCAGCTTAGCACTTTGCTAAGTTCAGTCATAATTCAGGTTATTCACGTTGAGTTTTTGAGGCAAGCACTAAGTTGAAGCATGAGTTGAAAAGCGAAAGGTTGGCAATAAGAAGACGGTAGTTGAACACTACATTGGATGGTGCCACTGAAGATGCTGCTGTCTCTCGTCGTTCCGACGCTCTTCACCCAGATCAGGTAGACGTCCTCAACATTGCCAAGCCATCATCGGCAATAGCATGTCTCTCACCGGAAATGCAGCGTCACCAGTGCACTATCGATGCTGCTCTTGCTGTCCTCGGCCGTTTGGTCACTTTTCCCAGAGGGAAGTTTAGAATACTCTATCAGTGAAGCTCGATACCCATATCAATGACACCATGTTTTGCTCTTTCCATAGTAACACCAAGCGATTACGTGCCAGCAAGCTACCGCCGGTCCCCCATGTCATCGCGCCATCGTGTGCGGTTGTCGCCCGTCGTGATTACTGATCGCCGATGCGCTGTCGGCCTCTTCAAAAAATACAGCAGCCGCGTGCTGCACTGCTGCTGCCCAGTCAGAACCACGCGAAGCCACCACCGCCTCATCTTATGGTGCTGAGGCACGCGAACCGGCTATCATCGCCAAGAGCATCAGCCGCCGCTGTTGTTCCGAGGTTCTTACCCAGATCGGGCGTACGTCCTCAACCGCGCTAAGTAGCCGCGGATCGGCCCTATCGCGCCGCTCTCCGGTCGGATTGTCAACACCGATGGCCGAGCATCACTCACCGCCTCTCTCTTAAGCATAAGCACCAACAACAAGCGACCTCGAACCCTTTCGAAACCACTGCCAAAAGACACGAGCTCATAGTTCAATCACCATGTCGGGACAATCGTATCGAGAGACAACCGAGGAGCAGTTCTTAATTCCATAAGGGACAACCGAGGGGCGAGGACGAGGCTCACCGTCGATTTCTCAGAAGAGAAAGAGGGGTGAGGACAAGGCTCACCGTCGATTTCTCAGAAGAGAAAGAGGGGCGAGGACAAGGCTCGCCGTCGATTTCTCGGAAGAGAAAGAGGGGCGAGGACGAGGCTCGCCGTCGATTTCTCAGAAGAGAAAGAGGGGCGAGGACAAGGCTCACCGTCGATTTCTCCAATGAGAAAGAGGGGCGAGGACAAGGCTCGCTATCGATTTCTCAGAAAAGAAAGAATAGCAAGGATGAGGCTCGCCGTAGATTTTCTCCAATGAGAAAGAGGGGCGAGGACAAGGCTCGCTATCGATTTCTCAGAAGAGAAAGAATAGCAAGGACGAGGCTCGCCGTAGATTTTCTCCAATGAGAAAGAGGGGCGAGGACAAGGCTCGCTATCGATTTCTCAGAAGAGAAAGGATAGCAAGGACAAGGCTCACCGTCGATTTCTCAGAAGAGAAAGAGGGGCGAGGTCAATGCTCACCGTCGATTTCTCGGAAGAGAAAGAGGGGCGAGGACGAGGCTCACCGTCGATTTCTCAGAAGAGAAAGAGGGGCGAGGACAAGGCTCACCGTCGATTTCTCGGAAGAGAAAGAGGGGCGAGGACGAGGCTCACCGTCGATTTCTCAGAAGAGAAAGAGGGGCGAGGACAAGGCTCGCTATCGATTTCTCCGAAGAGAAAGAATAGCAAAGACGAGGCTCGCCGTAGATTTTCTCCAATGAGAAAGAGGGGCGAGGACAAGGCTCGCTATCGATTTCTCAGAAGAGAAAGGATAGCAAGGACAAGGCTCGCTATCGATTTCTCAGAAGAGAAAGAATAGCAAGGACGAGGCTCGCCGTAGATTTTCTCAGACGAGAAAGAGGGGCGAGGTTCCTACAACAGAAGACCGGAAGGTTGTTTCTGTCTGCCAACTTGCACAAATTCTATAAAATTGTACAAAAGTCTGATCCGGACATATGATACACCGTTAGAAAGCCCTTGAAGAGAGGTTCGATTTGGCGCATAGATCACCCAAATCAGAGATCAGACGAGGGAGTTATGGCCAAAACCGTCAGGCCGCGCAGGCTGCCAGCGAGAATCAACCTCTACTTCCGGAAGGTTGTTTCTGTCTGCCAACTTGCACAAATTCTATAAAATTGTACAAAAGTCTGATCTAGACGTATGATACACCGTTAGAAAGCCCTTGAAGAGAGGTTTGATTTGGCGCATAGATCACCCAAATCAGAGATCAGACGAGGGAGTTATGGCCAAAACCGTCAGGCCGCGCAGGCTGCCAGCGAGAATCAACCTCTACATCAACCCTTGGTGAAAGGCTCGCCGTAGATTTTCTCAGACGAGAAAGAGGGGCGAGGACAAGCATGTTACTAAGTTCTTGGTTGAAGGCAGGAGCAACAAGCAAACAAGACGAATAAACAGTTCAAAAAAAGCAGATTAAGGAATTGAAAGCTTACACTTGTAAATTGAATTCTTGGGATGATGTGTTTTGATTGAGTGCTTTGTCTTGACAGCCTCTTGGAGCAATGCTGAAGAAGAGAAAAAAAAAACACTTCATGCTACACTTTGGAAAGAAAGATGAAAATTCAAATAAGAGAAGGAAGAACCAAGAACTGAAGTGAATATCTTGTTTGTTGGATAGCTTTGATAGAAAAAATTGAGTTCATGAAGTACCATTATATAGTAGTAGATTCATGGATAATTATGGACTCATGGATAATTATGGAAATTATTTGTGAATAATTATAGAAGCTACTAGTGGACTCATGGATAATTATGGAGATTATTGTGAGGTGCGCAAGCTCTACAAAATTGTAGGAGATTCTTTACTACAAATAACTTTGATAATTTTGGGTAAGGTGCATGAAATCTTGGTGAATAAGAAACAAATCTTTTGCGATTCCTTCACATCAAGACATAATGTCCGTGAACAAATCGCAAGGGGGCATTTGTAAGCAATTAAAATTCACGGTCCAATCAAATGGCGACACGTGGATTTTATTGATTAAATATCAATTTTAATTTATTATATTTTATTTTGGGGATTTAATAAATTAATTCCTAAAATAGATTAATAAATAATTGATAATTAATTTAATACCCAATAAATTAAGTAGGGTTTAAATTAAGTAAAACTTGACCCCTAAGTTAAGTAAAGCAGGGAAGGTTCCAGAATCAGGTCAAATTAAGCAATGACCAATCAAGCTGTGATATATTTGGAACGGCCCAAGCCCGCAGAACCAGGCCAAATCTGTCATAGACCAATCAGATTGCGAGATATTTATGGGGCATGCTCATTCCTCACCTATATAAGGACTCCTCCTTCATTCACTACAGACACACTAAAAAATACTTGAAGACATAAACGCTCTGAAGAGGTCAAGAACACGAGCAGCGCTCCCTTGAGATCTTCAAGCATCTTCAAGTCAAGAACGGCAAACGATTCGGGATTAAGGTGCGGAGCCCCCCAAATCAAGCGTTCTTCATATACTGAGTTCTTCGGTGTTCTTCGCACCAAGAACAACATACGACCCGGGATTAAGGTGCTAAGCCCCCCAAATCGAGTGTTCTTCGGATCAAGTACGTTTAATCCAAATAAAGGCCCGACGCCTCTGGATTAACGTTATAAGATCCAAACCCGAGTTCGGACAAGCTTCAACTGAAGATCCGACTCAACACACACAGTCAACGCGGTCAACGCAGTCAAAGTCTAAGTCAAAGTCAAGCCAAATTGGTTCGAGAGAAGAATCAGAGGATAGATAGAGATTGTTTCCTTAATCATCAAGTTCAATCCATCTGAATTATCATTGTAATTCTTTTGTGTTTATTTTATTATAAATACAAAATTTGTTATTACAATGACATTTCGAGGAAGAAATTCGCGGGGTAACAGCCCCAAAAAAGATGGCAGCGTCTGCAAAAGAAAAAGAAAAGAAGAAGAAGCATTTCATCAAACAGGTTGTTGTGTGCGAGGTGGAATATGGATGGAAGAACTTACGAGTCTGGTAGGGCAGTCCACCAAAACCTTGACGATAAACGTAAAGTCCCTCTGAATTTCCGGCCCCCTCACCATTTCTGTGGATCAAAATGAAAAGATCTGCAGAGTATGTATTATTGTACTACGTTGGAGCGTGAGGGAATCATAAGGGTATGAGAAAACAAACATGTTTTAAAAAAGAGATTACCAGAAATGGAGTGAAGGTTGAAGTAATGTAATCTAAATCTAATATGGATTTAAACTAGTTTTGTCAATTTGAAAGCCCACAAACGTGTCGTCTCGTGGTTTCATGGATAGTGGGGACCACATGGGAGCGCACGCCTATCTATATTATCCGCATATAATTGTCGACGTCTTCTCTTCTCTGAAAGAAGTTATGGACTGCTTTGACCGATTTCTTTCTGCGAAGAATGGGTGGGGGCCACTCCAGAGTGTGATTTGACCTATTACTTTTTGATTTTATTAATTTTGAAATAAGCAAATGAAGGAATTGATGTAGTGTTATGCAGAATTTAGTCAAATAATACTCCATTCGTCGCTATCAATTTATTTTTTATACGTGGATTAAGTATTATTATTATTATTATTATTATTATTATTATTATTATGTATAAAGTGAGTAATGCTATTAGAGGAAAGTGTTGGATCATATTGTGTACTTTTTTACTGAATAAGAGAAATTAATACCTTTAAATCGAACGTAAAAATTAATAAAATGAATATATTAGAAACGGACGAAGAGAGTATATTGTACTCATTATAACTTAACTAAAACCCTTTTCTACCCGAAATAATTAAACTAACCTTTATACAAATTGAGTTCGTGTAAAGTCTATAATATCGAGTAAAGATAAGGAGCAAAACAATAATATTGTAGAAAAGATTTTAAAAATACTTTACTCGAATATAAATCATGTAAAGTATTGAATTTTGAGTAATAAATTCGAGTAAAATATTATTTTAATGATTAGCTCGAAATATATACTCCCTCAAGCCTTTTGATAAGTGTCAATTTTGCATTTTGGTCCGTCCCAATACAAAATATCTGTTTTCTTTTTGGGTTGATATGACACACACAATAATACTCCCTCTATCCCCTTGATAAGTGCTCATTTTGTCATTTTGGTCCGGCCCAATAAAAAGTGTCCATTTCTTTTTTGGGTTGATGTGACACACACACAATAATACTATTATACTCAACCCACTACACATGGGCCCATACTCAATACTGATACAACTACATACTCAATATTAAAATATTATTTTTCTCACCTCATTACACTTTAAAATATAATACTCCTTAATCCATGTGCAAAAAGCAAACGGACACTTATCAAAGGGACGGAGGGAGTATTATTATACTCAACCCACTACACATGGGCCCACACTCAACACTAATTTAACTACTCACTACAATTAAAATATTATCTCTCTTACCTCATTACTCATTACACTTTAAAATATTATACTCCTTAATCCACGTGCAAAAAATAAACAGAATTTTACTCTAATACCATCACTCCAAATATTTCGAGTTAAAACATTAACTTGTGAAGTATTAACTCGAAAAGCTTATTGACTCGAATAACTTGATGATGAGTGTGTAAATTCACGAATCTTGCGCCTAGATTTGTGCTATTGTGAAGTGTTTGATGGTTGAAATCGGTTGTAAACCGATATATATTGCAAAAAGTCACGGATCAGGTGTTGTTGAAGCCATTTGGGTGGTTTTTCGAAGGAAATCGGAGTGGAATTGTTGAAAACTGAAGAAAGGAAGTCGTAGCCATCCGTTTGGGGGAAGCAGGAGGTTAATTCGACCTGTTGGAGGAGAATTCGATTAGGCCTGCTGGTCGAATTGGATGTCGGACACGACATGAAGAGGATTCGACCACGACAGGAGAATTCGACCTGAGCATCAAGTCGAATCCTGGTCGAATTGATCTGTGGCAAAGCCAATTCGACCAGGGCCTCTGGTCAAATTGAGTGTCTGGGACTTACAGTAGGCCAATTCGACCTGGAGGGGAGAATTCGACCTGGCAGTGAGGTCGAATTGAGCCTCGGAAACTTACCATATCCATATTTTTACACCCTCAATGCGTGTGATCACTTAAAAAGCCAATTCCAGGCCCGGGAGGCGCGATTACAAGTATAAAAGAAGGCTTATGCAGCAGTACAAGGGGACGTTACATTTTTAAAGAGGAGAGAATCGATCAAGGGAAGATAGATCATCCATCATTCGGAGGGGCTGGTTCCGCTGGAGATTCAAGTAAGATCGGTCCAACTAACCATGATTGTTCTTAGATCAATCATGGGCTAGAGCCGCTTCGGTAGTTCTAGGGTTATGAAGGGTTCATGAGTTAATTTATCTTTCGTGTGTAAACTCCGTACAACACTACTTGTGGTTTATTTTATATAAGATTGGGCATTTTTAATCTATACTCACGGTTGTTTTATGCATCAATAATTGTTGTGTAGAGTCTGAATACATAACTTGGTTATTGGTTGAGTGCGTTCACTACTGAGCAGGGTTTTATGTTATAATTCTAAGTGAAGGGATTCCGAAGTCTTATTAGAACTATCTTATATGAATACTTGTTAATTGAATCATATTCGGGTTAATAAGTAGGATAAAGAGTATAATTTCATAGTACCTATAAAGGGAGATCATATCGAGTTAGAGTATTAAGTGCACGGGAAATAATTGATACTGATAGTATCTAGAAAGGGGGGTGAATTATATCTCTTGCTCCGAGGATATTCACACGTGTCATACGCATATTTACTTGTGTCTATAGAGTGAAGTTGCATGGTTTAGTGATGCGTCCATAAATCACAAGGCAGAGTCGGACACCGTCACATGGAAAATGAATTAATAAGTGGAACTGGAATACCTGACGAACTACCTATTTTCTAGTGGTTTGCTTTGTTGGTTTTAATGTGCATTCTGAGAATTACAAGTGACTTTACCAGGTCATGAATGTTCTCTTAAATGTTAAAGGCACTGCATCAAGGGGTTTTTTACCCCTTAATTCTGTTGATGGTGCGGTTACTGTGTCAATCATGGTCTTTTGAATCATAAGTTTCTTTTAGTTGTATATTGCGGAGGTTGCATTTGCATGATTTTTAAAGCAAGTTGATTTTAAAGTTATCAAAGTTGGGGGAGATTCCAAATTTATTTCACAAATCCTTCCATCCAAACAACATGAATAGATTTGCTATTGTGAATATTAAATTAATTCTCAAATCCTTCAATTCAATCTGAGTTCTTATTCCGTATCTTTGAATTTTGATTTATGAGATAACTACATTACGGTGCATTTTGTTTAGGCTGGATTATTCATTCTTTGGTGAATTCTCTAAACCTTTTACTCCAAGTTTTGTTCTGGATATTTCAACTTAGGGATATGAGATACTCTACAACTTCACTTTTTGTTTGGTTTGCACCAGATGAGTTTAATTCTCAAATCCTCTATGTGATATTACTTACAGTTGAATTTGCATTTTTATTGCTTTAAGTAATGGTGTCATTTGTAGACTTATAAAAAAGTGATATCATGATTTTATATAGATATACTCCATATTTTTTGTTCCTATTTTGTCAGTTTATTAAGCTGACCATCATATATTCATATGTGAAATATACAAAATTTATCTCATGATTGTCATGTTTAGAATTCTATATGTATGTTCTTCACTGATTTTCACTAGCATTTTTAACTTTTTTTTTGTTGATCAAAATTGCAAAGATATCTTCCGGACACCATTGAAATGGCGGGCGGACAGCAACAACGATCTTCAGGTTGTGAATGTTAGTTCCATTTTTGTGGTTAGACTCAAAATGTGGCCATTTCAGGTTAGACAAGAATATGTTACTTTTGTTATGTCTCTCTTGTGTTGCAAGGTTTTCTGTAAGATCCTCTGTTAGACAAAAATGAACTCACTTGCTCTCTCCATTGGTTTCTAGTAGAAAGTCTTTATCCAGAAGAGTTGATCTTATGAGAATAAGTTTGTGGTGCAACTGCTTCAAATTTAATATCAGCAAACACATATAAAACTAGTACTAGGGTTAATCGGTTTCGCCTGTTTTTATACAGAAATTTTGCATGGAGTCTCTTATTTTCTCTTCTAAATCAAACAAGATTAAATTAACCACTACATTTTAGTAATTTCTTTTATGGAAATATGCACTTTTGCTCTGATCATAAGTATTCATTTTAAAATTTGGTAAAAAGATTTTACAGTTTAAAATTGGGTTCTTAAGTAAGTATTCATTTGAAACTATTAATCATTTTCATAATTAACGTTTCCTTATAAAATCAAAGTGCATTTTTTCCAATTTCTTCATTCTTACTAATAAGCACCTATGGAGTGTGATTTTTAAAAAAAAAAAAAAAAAATTATTTATCTATTTATTTTGGGTGTGATGTCTTTTATCATTTAGTTTTGAAAAATAATCTCCACGTGATTACTTATAATAAGATCAGTGTGTATTTTGATGGATTTTGAGCTTAACTTGTCACTGTTGATTTTGTAATCTGCAGATGGTAAATAAAATAAAAAAATTAAAAAAAAATTACTATTTGAATTATAAAGTATGTTTGGTTTGTTGGTTTATCGTTGTTAAAATTTTGCAAAGTGGGTAACGTTGTGAATGTGTATGATATGAAGAATGGATATTAACGATTGAATGATTTAAAAACAGAGGGGAGTAAGAAAGAGAATATAATAAGTATGAGAAATAATGTGTTTGCGATTAAATAAAAAATTTAATTTATAGGTATTAAAGATTATTATTTTGTATTTGAAATCCTACTTTATAATCTAATTAAACAAATGATACATTTGACTTGCAATAAAATCGACTCTTTAAGCTCAAATCAAACACAAAATCGCTATTTTATTTCTAAAGACAATATGTGTTGTTACCCTGCACTTTTATGTTCCGTTATACTTTTCGGTTTAATGTCTATTCTTAAAATTTAGAATATTTAAAAGTAAAATTGTCTTTTCAACTTAAAAAATAAGAAGGTTTATTAACTCTTTTTTTAAAAAAAAAAAACTTGACAAAGTTTGATATATTTCGGTTTCCTCAAATTTCCTTTGACGACCTTGGATAGAGAAGAAAAAAGTTATAACAAACTATTCTTTCTACTTTGAATTGGATTTATTTTGCATCTCAGTGGTTTATGTGCTATTAAAGTTTAATATATATCCTTAGAGCTTATAATATTTAAATATATTTAATTGTGTTTTTAATAAAAAAATGTAAGGAGCATTTAATTTACACTTCCACCAGTTCGCTGTAATTATAAAATGTTAACTATTTTAAAATACAATTTCATCTCCAGCCGCTGATTTGCAACGGAACATGGCTGAGTAATTAATATGATGTAAATTCAGGTTTCTTCCTATAAGGTGACAAGTAATTCCTATTAGGCCACTAGAATATGATTAAGGATAATAATCTCATACAAATTTGATGGGACTCAGTAAAAGTGGAGCTGGCTTGAGACATTTTATCTTCAAATTTATTCTTACATTTTGTGAGTGATTTGAAAATCCTAGATTAGTTTTGCAGGCAACTGTCTAATTTTTTTACTTGTTGGTAATTTTGTAATTTTGGTATTCCTTGTATCATTCTATTTTAATAAATTTTTTATTTTCTCGATAAATAAAAAAAAATTATTAGGATGACAATTTCGTTTGAATCTCATAAGAGCTCGAGATAGAACATTCAAAACACAGTAAGATTATTAGGATGACAATTTCTTTTGAATTTCATAAGAGCTCGAGATAGAACATTCAAAACACAGTGTCTTGTGAGTGGTAATGTATGCTCCTAAGATAAATTATTATTCACATAAGTATTGACGCGCGATTCATTAAATTATGATTTTAAAATAATTATAATATGATTCTAATTTGTTAAAACATAATTTTAATATTATTAAAGTAAAATTAAATGCTATCTATCAAAGAATTTGTCTTTTGTGTCTCCAATTGTACATTGTGTATAAGGGATGATATTTTCTTTTAAAGGGTATAAACTTTAATTAAAATATGTATAATTTTTTTATTGAAAGGTAGATTTTTTTTTGATGGATTATTAAAAGGTAGGATGAAATATGAATACTGTAAATATTTTTTTAAAAGAAATCAAAAAAAAAAAATTTTCTAGAAAATTAAGGATATAAAATTTTAAATTGAAGGGTAAAATATTTAATAAAGAGTACAATCCTCAAAAATCATGAAATTTGGGGCACTATGTCTCCCAGACACACCAATTTTAATTTTAACCTTAAGCAAATAATGAATTTGGTAAATCATAATTTAACAATATTAAATTATATTTTAATTTTAAATTTATCATATCTTTTTAAAATATATAACGTACTCTATATTTTTTTTATTTCCTATTATTATTATTATTATTCAATTACACTGAATTTTTGGGTATTTTTTCAGTTTTAAGTAATAAATAAATTAAAAGATATGTTAGGGGTTAAATAATGATGATAAATTTAAAATTAAAGTGTAATTTGAGGTTGAATTGAGTTGACATTTTCTTATTTAAGATGTGATTATGTATATGATATTCTGGGAGACGTGAAAAAGTTTATATACACTACAATATTATATACAGACACACACAACGAGCTTTAAAATGTGAAAGAGAGAAAAAAAAAATAAGAAAAATGTTAAGATTTAATATAAACTATATATATATATATATATATATATATATATATATATATATATATATATATATATATATATATATATATATATATATATATATATATATATATATAATTCACAAATTATAAACAACATTGAAAGAAAATACACTTCAAATTTAAAAACATGAGTAATACATAATAAATTTAAGAGTTTAATGTATCTCAGAACCTATACGATCTGAGTCACTAAATTTTAGGTTAATTAATACTCACTCTATTTCATATTTATTTTCACGTTTACTATAGATACGAAGTTTAATAAAAGTTACTATTTGACTTACTTTTAGGAGTGGTATAATATTTTTGGGTAATAAATATATGATAAAACATGTCATGTGTGTTAATAAAGTGATGACAAATTTATAATTAAAGTATGCTAGAGGGGTATTAGTTAATTGTTTTTCCTTTGGGCGACGCTATTGCCAACCGAAATTTTACTGAAAACACAGGAAATTTTAAAATGTTATTTGAAATTACAATTTTAACCTCATATTAAATATAAAATACTTACCCACTTAACACCTAAATTACTTTGCACATCCAATCAACACGATCAATCTCATTTGACTTATTGATTTAGAAACTCGTTCCCTGAAAATCATTCTCAAATTCAAAGTAATCGTCCAGAAGATTATTTATTTTGTAATTATTATATTGTCTAAACCCTAATTGTTATCTATAGATTTCTGTAAGTTGTATTAGGCGTCAGTTTCAAATTGAATGAAATCAAGTACTTCATTTTTTAAAGAAATGAACACAGACACAAATCCACTCAAAAGATGCCATTTATTAAATAATAATATATCATATGTGAATTAAATGGAGTCCATATCAGCAGATTTGATGGCAGAAGCTAAACAGCATTTCTTTGGGGGGTTTTGAAACTCCAAAGACAATGGAGAGCCCCTCGCACATTAAGTATAGGGTTTGGAATTGTGTTCATATTTAGTTATTGAATGAATTGTGGAAGATGAAGTGAGAGGATTGATTTGATAAAAGATGGAGATAAATAGGGTTGTAGTAAATTTTTAATTAAATTTATTGAATGTTATTTAATAAGGTTAAAATTGTATTTTCATATAGCATATTTAGAACTTTCGGGTGTCCTTAGCATAGTCTTGGTTGATAATAGTGCTACCTCTTCGTTTTATGAGAGTGTGAAGATGAATTTGAGATTGATCAAAACAGAAAGTGTGAAGTTAAAGTTGGAATGGAGGAAGTAATTAATACACTCTATATATATATATATATATATATATATATATATATATATATATATATATATACACATTTATACATTAAATTTAAAACAATAAATCATGTAGTGGATTTGTACACCGAATATGCTTCAAAATTATTCTAAATTTAATGATTTGGTCAATAAATTTTACTCCCTCTATTCCAAAGAGAAGTTTCTGGATACTGTGAGTTACGGAGTTTAAGAAAAAGTTACTTTTTGCTTTACTTTTAGGGATAGTTTGATATTTTTAGGTGATAAATAAATTATAAAGTAAGTTATATGAGTTGTAAATGAGTGTCAATTTTGAAATTAAAATGTGTTGTAGGGTCATTAAATTGTGTGTATTTCCTTATTTGAGAGTATGAAATTGTTTATCGGACGAACAACAATAGAAAGTGTGAATTTGTTTATGAAACGAAGGAAGTAAAACATTAGAGGATTTATTTATTTAAGTTATACTCCCTCCATCCCACAGAAGTTGTGACATTTTATTTTTTGGGTTGTCTCACAAAAGTTGTCACATTTCCTTTTTAAGCATATGGGACCCACCTAAAATAATTAATCTATTCATATGGGCCCACACACACACCACCAATACATCTATCCACTACACATTAAAATATTATATCCTCAACCCACTACCTATAAATTATTATACTCCTTAATCTCCGTGCCCCAAAAAAATGTCACATCCTGGACAAGGGTCACCATTTCCTTTTTACACGTGAATTAAGGAATATTACTCCCTCCGGCCACTTACAAGATATCCATTTTACAATTTTGGGCGTCCACTTCACAGGTATCTGATGACAATAGATGCATGCATGAGGGTTGATCACAAGTGGATTGTGTTCATTGGAGGCTTAAGAATGATCATCACGTGTAGCATGCAAGCTGGAAGCAAGTTGACGCAGTTAAAACTAACTAACAACTCAATCGGTTGAAAATTGCCAAATTTGAGCAAGGGTGTGCAGCTGGTTTTGGAGAAGTAGTTGAGCGGTTAATCAAGCTACCTAGAACCGGCTATGCAGCTACATCTCATTGATGAGTGATATTTTCACTTAAATTTTAGTATTTTTTTATGTCCGTTTTTATATTATTTTATCCGTATTTTATATGTATTTGGTTATATTTTGTGTTTTCATAAAAATATGTGTGAATGAGTTTAAACGTATGATTTTTAGGGAAAAATAGATTCTAGACGCGAAAATGAAGGCGTAGGAAAAAGCAGATCTCAATTCGGAGTTGAAACGAGGGAGAACGAGCCGAAATAAATTGTGAAAAATAGGAGTTGCACCAACACGACAGGCCGTGTTGCAGCACAAGAGCCGTGTTGCGCAACACGGTCCTGTAAGCCTTGGCCGTGCTCCGTCATCTAAAACGCCTACACGGCCACCCTGTGGGCCATGTTGCAGTGCACGAGCCGTGTTGCTGCAGGATAAAAAAATATCAGAATCCTTATAGAAGCTTCCCAAGGGGTATAAATACCCAATACTTCATTACTTGATCAGATTTTTCGTGGGTTTGAAGCTGCACACCTAGATCACACACCATTTCCTCCATTTTACACCATCATCTTTATCCATTCTTCATTCATCCATCCACACTTGACCTTCTCCATCAAATTCATCATCCAAGTGATCAAGGAAGTAATGGAGAGTGAAGATTGTAAGAAGAAGAAGGAGATCTCCATTGAAGGACTTCAAAGGGGGAATCTAATTATAATTTTTGTGAACTTCTTTATAGTTTGATCATGAAATTTGTAGATTCAATTATCTATGTTGTTTTCTCTAAGACTATGATAGACTAATCTCCTTTGTGAGATTAGCTCCATAATTGGTGTTGTATAATTTAGTTTTTATGCAATTAGAATTTAATCTTGAATGGGCTTTGTGTTATTTCTATCATTGATTGTTTATTACTTGATCTATATGATGACATGTGTGATTAATTGTCATGGGCATATGATTAGATTGAGAAATTATTTATATGTTTAGAATAGTTCATTGAATCATTTCATCATACACTTCATGTGCATTAATTTAGAATGAGATAGAGATATCCTTCTAGATTTAGAACCCTTTTATAGAACATTTAATTGGCTTTATCGAGAGGTTGGTTGATTAGGTGAGGAGACCCGAACCATTAGTGAATTCATAATACCTTAAAAGGGAATATTGCCTATGATTTAGTACCTCGTTAGGGAACTCGTAGAGTAATTAGTACCTAATGGGAGGTGTTCACTTTGGTCTCGATCCTATGTGCTTTTGGGAGCCTTGTTGAGAGTTTACATCATATCCATCTCGAGAGAGAATTTAGGTAGAATTAGTTATAGCTTCTATGCCATGTCCATGAGAGATTATAATTAATTGCATGATTACTTTATTATCTATGCCATGATTGTTGTTAATCTCATCCTGGCATCATTTGGAACCCATCATCATTTGATTGGTCGTATATAGTTGGGATGACCAATTAAAGAATTTATCGAACCACAGGGAGGAAGGCACTAGAGTTTAAGCGATCTCAAGTTTATCGTGATTTTATAAGGACGACGGAATGGGAGGATAGGTTACAAATAAATGCAATTATACTAATGCAAGAAATAAATGTTAAAACGAATGAAAGACGAACGAATTTCAAATGATGCAAGGATGAGATTAACAACAATCATGACATAGATAATAAAATAATCATGCAATTAATTCTAATCTCTCATGGACATGGCATAGAAGCGATCACTAATTCCACCTAAAATCTCTCTCGAGATGGATATGATGTATCAACAAGGATCCCAAAAGCACATAGGATCGAGATCAAAGTGAAAACTTCCCACTAGGTACTAATTACTCTACGAGTTCCCTAACGAGGTACTAAATCATAGGCAATATTTTCTTTTAAGGTACTATAAATTCACTAATGGTTTAGGTCTACTCACCTAATCAACCAACCTCTCGATTAAGCCAATTAAATATTCTATCAAAGGGTTCTAAATCTAGAAGGATATCTCTAACTCATTCTAAATTAATGCACGTGAAGTGTATGATGAAATGATTCAATGAACTATCCTAAACACATAATTGATTTCTCAATCTAATCTTATGCCCATGACAATTAATCACACATGTCATCATATAAATCAAGCAATAAACAATCAATGATTGAAATAACACAAAACCCATTCAAGATTAAAATCAAATTGCATAAAAATTAAATTATCCAACACTAATCATAGAGCTAATCTCACAAAGGAGATTAGCCTATCATAATCTTAGAGAAAACAACATAGACAATTGAATTTACAAATTCCATGATCAAACTATAAAGAAGTTCACAAAAATTAGAATTAGATTCATCCTTTGAAGTCATTCAATGGAGATCTCCTTCTTCTTCTTGCAATCTTCACTCTCTCCTACTTCCTTGATCACTTGGATGGTGAATTTGATGGAAAAGATCGAGTGTGGATGGATGGATGAAGAATAGATGAAGATGATGGTGTAAAATGGAGAAAATGGTGTGTGATCTAGGTGTGCAGCTTCAAACCCATGAAAAATCTGATCAAATATTGAAGTATTGGGTATTTATACCACTTGGGAAGCTTCTAGAAGGATTCTGATATTTTTCTGATCCTACAGCAACACGGCTCGTATGCTGCAATGCAGCCACAGGATGGCCATGTAGGAATTTTAGATGACATGCACGACAAAGGCTTACAGGGCCGTGTTGTGCAACATGTCTCGTATGCTGCAACACAGCCGACCTTGTTGGTGCAACCCCTATTTTTCACAATTTGTTTCGACTCGTTTTCCCTCATTTCAACTCCGAATTGAGATCTGCTTTTTCCTACGTCTTTCTTTTCGCGTCTAGAATCTATTTTACCTAAAAATCATACATTTAAACTCATTCACATACATTTTTATTAAAACACAAAATACAAAATACAACCAAATGTACATAAAATACGGATAAAATAATACAAAAATGGACATAAAAAGATACTAAAATCTAAGTGAAAATATCATTCATCACATCCCAAAACTTAAAGTGTTGCTCGTCCTCGAGCAACGAAAATGATAAAACAAGGAGTGAGATTTTCACCTAGGAAAAGACTAAACGAACATAGGCAATAACACATCAATAATAATAAGAACCATAAATTATAATAAGTCATCCTACACCATTAGATTCATGACATGAGAAATTAACAAGTTCAATCAAAAGAGAATAAGGTGTAATATAGTCCCTTTCGTGTCCAAGCCTCTCAACAGATATTAATTTCAATCAACACTCTAATAATTGAGGTAAAACAATACTCATTAACCGATTGGCTCGACTCGCTATAAACTTACTCACGGACTATATTCACAAACCACCAAAGTTTCAATCAATGATCAAAAAGGTATTTCATTAAGGATGTAATGCTAGGCTCTTTGGTTGGGTAGGAAGAATATGGGTAATAGTGACTAATCAAGTGTAAGTAATCGAAGAGATGATCAACTTTCTCAACTTCTTCACTTTTCTTTCTTCCTTTCTATCTTTGGTAATCATAAGCACCAATCATCAACTTTCCTTGGGATTGAGCTTCTTTTGATTCATGCTTCCTTTCTTGGACTTTTAAATACTTGAACATGTTATTGTTGCTTTGCTCATTTTCTTGTTTAAAAGAGGCATGTACATTCTTGTTCGTGCTCTTTGCATTCATTTTCTTCCTTGTTTACCATTTCCTTTCTTCTTTTTCTTTTCTTATCAAACCTTTCTAGTTACCATCACCTCAATCACCCAAACAAATGGTATATATGTAAGGTTTAAGTGGGTAATCATGGCTTGTAATGTGCTAAATTCACAAAAAATAGGCTTATAGGCTCAAAGTGGTTGACTAGGGATGATGCTCATGGTAGAAAAATTTATAGCAATGACTATGAATAACAAGGATGGCCTTAAATCATGTCACTAACCTCCACTAATCAGGTTCGTTCCAATAGTCCTTGAGCAAGTTCTAGTTTATCAAACACAATCAATCCACTCATGAAAATAAATACCATGTATGCACGATTGAGGCTCAAATTCTTACAGGCTTATGCATTGGATCTTAAAGAACTTATTGTTATATTTGTATACTAAAAGCCTTGCTTTTGTATTGAACAATGTAATAACGATTTTATTTGAAATGAGAATCATATGATCAAACTGTTTTGCATATTATAAATTATTTATTTATATGTTTGTGCAAAAGTCCATTTATTTTATACTGTAGATAATATGTTGTGCGACAACACACGGAATATCATATTATCAGTTTCCTTATAAAGTATAAACAGATGCTCACAATCGAGATAGACGGGGACTATCTATCGGTATGGTTGTAGTGTGGTTTGGTATTAGTTTGTCTTGACTATAGAACCACATTAGTACACTGCTTTGTGTATTGAGTAGGACCGTCTGAGATCGTTCGACTTGTACTGTCTATATAGAAGAACTTGATCTCTGTTATTATGGATGTTCGTGCTCTTAATTCCTATACAATAATCTCGACACGTAAGGCAGTATATATTTCTTTGATTCATCAATGGGTGAGATTTAAATGTATTAAATCAACAAACTCGGTGAGTTGGGAAGTAGTGCTGTCTCTATGGTGTGCTGTTGATTATAGAAGGAAACCATGTCCGTCATAGGTTGATGATGTCCCCTTGAGGAGCTCATAAGGTTTATCATGTAAATCTTGCAAGTGGATTAATTTCCGGCATGATAATAAGGTTGAGTGGTACTACTCTCGGATGAGATATTAATTAATTTGAGTTGTCAGTAACTTAATTAATTAATGGGCATTGTATATCTTAAACATGGGGAGACTATCGGGCTCATAATAAGAAGGAGCCCAGAATGTAATTTTGGGATTGGATGGGTAGTGCAATAATAATATTTTAGTGGACTATATTATTATTATTAGATTTAATTAAAAGCTTTGGGCTAAGCTTGGTTAATTAAATCTGATTGAGGCCCAGCCCAATTTCTCCTCCTGGTCCCTGCAGTAGCCCAAGTATATATAAGTTGTCTCAGTTCTTAATAACCTAACTCTGCGCCTCTTACGTAGAAGAGATCAGGAACAGATTGAGAACTTTCTGGGGATTGTTGACCACACAACACCAGAGAGTTGACTTTAGGTAATACTGCAGAAGATCAGAGGTGTTCTTCTCAGATCATCATCCACTACACCAACCCTGAAGACAGGTAATTGTTTTATGCTTCCGATGTACGTGATTATCTATTTTTCTTATTGAATCACGTTCACCATAAGATCCAATTGCCAACAATTGGTATCAGAGCCTGTTTTCTTGGTGAAACGTGATTTGTAAGGATGTTTTGTGATTATTTGATTAATTGTTTTAATCTGGTTTTTAATCACATGTTCATTGGACCTTTTCGTGTCTTCAAACTGTAGACAGACAAATTGTCTTGTATGTTTGATTTGATGTGTGTTCCTTTTATTCATGTGTATTTTTATTATATGCACTGTTCACACTATTGTCATTCACAAATACAATCTGTATTGTCGCGCACACTACACGATGTGGTCTTCCCGGCGACGCGTGGTCGTCTGACAAGGAGGCTGATTTAGACCGGCGCCGACAATCAACGGGTGGTGGACTCGGTCGGACCAAATCAGTCACGGCGGCGCTTGTTTGGTGAGTGGCTTCTAGTGGATCGGAGTCACACGGACTGACGACGGCAGTGCGTTCACGCTGACTCTCGACGAATCCGTGTAGTTCCAGCAGCGCGCGTCGATCGTCGAAGCAGGAAGCGTGGTGGGGCCACTGTTGTTGCTCCCGGGTGCATTCGTGGCGGTGTCCGATAGAGGAGGGATCCGATTGAGTTCCACCCGATCCCAGTCAAATCGGAGCAGATCGGTGCGAATCTCAAAGCGTGTCATGGCTGGCGACGGAAACGATGCGACCTCTGAAGCGTGGACTGCATCGGCGGTCTGGATGAGGACGGGAGTGGCGGAAATCGTCGGATTGGCGAGGGAAGAGCGCAGCTGGTCTGTCTGCGGCGGTGCGAGGCGGCGCTGGTCGATGCTGCTGTGAGGTCTTCGGTGCAGAGCCAGAACGGCTATGGGCAGAGGAAGCGATTCCGGGCGGACTAGCGGCGCGACAGCGAATGGCTGTGGGCGCGGCCGCCGGTTGCCGCTGCGGTGTTGTTTCCAGCCGTCGATTGCTGGCTGTGAAGCTACGGCTGGAAGGAGACTGCGGCCGGTCGCTGCTCGGCGGCGGGCTAACGGCGAAATTCCGGTGGTCGTTAGGCGGCGCCACTGGAGACAGCGGCTCGGCGGCGACTGGTTGCGCCGGTGATACCTGGAAGATGGAGTAGAGGCGGGCGGCTGTGTTCCTAGGGCACTTTTTTTCATTGGGCCTGTTGCTTTATTATTTGTGATTTGGGCCGTTCAGACAGGGCCCAAAGTTTTTTTTTAATTGGCTTTTGGGCTGGGGTCTGTTGAGCCCATATCCTGTTATTTATTGCTTTAGGCCTGTTATGTTATAGCTGCTTTTGGGCTTGATTTAATTTAGTGCATGTTGGGCCTGTATCTTATTTATTGAGATTCGTATTGGGCTTCATGGGTGGTATTAAATTATTAATGGAGCTGGGCCCAATTTTGTTTAATTGTTTGTGGTATTGGGCCAGATCATATTAATATTGGCTGGATTAAATGGGCATAATTAAATTAATTAATGGGCTGCTTATTTTATGCCAATGTTGTTTGGGTCTGATGGGCCCATTAATTTGATCCAATATTATTATGCAATTTATTATTATATATAATTGATTTAATTGTTTTGCTTGACAATTAATTGTTATATATGTGAAAGGCATGTTCTATGTGATTTATTTAATTTTAAATTACTTTAATAGAAGCATGCTAAGTTGTATATTTTATTATGAAATATTATATGCATGTTAAAAACCCTCTATGCTAAATAACTAAGTGGGAGAGGGGATTGGTATATAAATTCCCATGACCTCCATTATTGGTTTGTAAGTAATGTGAGTAAACTTGCGCGTTGGCATTAGAGCCTTCCTCCCTATCGGATGAGTTTGTTCACGGATCACTGGTACAAACTTCTTTAAGATAATCGAAGGAAGTTATCTGAGCGCGTGTGTACTTCTCCATCTGTAAGGCACACAAGCTTGGGCCGCGGACTTGGGATTAAATAATGGTATACACTTAGGTGTAAATAATATGTATCCTCCCCATCGGAGTCACTGCTATTATTTGCATGGCTAAAAAAAATCGACTATTAATTATTTTGTCATAAAGTTAGGTTGACAAATGAAATTATTGGGTAAAACCTTCTCTTGTAAATATTCGGGTTTGTATACGTCCAAACTATCGTGGCATGCAAATTCACGGTGCTTGAGATGTTGGTAAATTTTATTTTATATTGTTTTGAGGGATTCAATATAAATTGATAAATTCGAAGTGTTTGATCTGTTTATTTAATTATGATTCTCAGGACTTTCAAATGGCACTCAACTCACTTTCTGTAATACTTAAAGAGCATAAACTTACTGGTACAAATTATGTCGACTGGAAGCGAAACATGGACATTGTTTTAACTGCTGAAGATTATATCTTTGTTCTCTCTGAGGAATGTCCCCCGGAACCTAATGATGACTCTACCGAAGAGCAAAGAAATGCTTATAATAAGTGGACCAAGGCTGATAGGATGGCTAAATGCTACATTTTGGCTTCTATGTCAAATGTGCTTCAGACTCAGCATCAAGCCATGGAGACCGCCTATGATATGATGCATAATCTTAAGGAACTCTTCGGACATCAGAGTCGTCCTGCTAGGTCGAAGGGCATGTCGGTCTTGATGAATACCAAAATGGCTGAGGGTACTTCCGTAAGGGAACATGTCCTCAGGATGATGGGTCAACTCAATGAGTTGGAAGTTCTTGGAGCTGAAATCGATGGGGAAACCCAGGTCGATATCATACTCCAAAGCTTGCCTAGGAGTTTTGAGCAGTTTCGCCTGAACTATGGTATGAACAAACATTTGTACACATTGGCGGAACTTCTGACAGAACTTGTGGCGGCGGAAGAACTGTTTCGTAGACCTCCTCAAGTTCATGTTGCTGAATATGTTGCTCATCCTAGGCCGAAAGGCGGTAGGAAGAAAAAGAAGCAAGGAAATTCAGCACCGGTGAAACAAGTGAAAGCAAAGACTGGAGCAGTCAAGAAGCCTAAAGGCAAGTGCTTCAAATGCAAGCAGCCGGGACACTACAAGGCAGACTGCCCTCTTCTGAAGGGGAACAGGAATGGTAAGTCTTATATTCTAGTTGTTGAATCGTGTTTAGCGGCTGTATCTGCTGACACTTGGTGTGTAGATACGGGAGCCACTGACCATGTCTGCAATTCTTTGCAGGGGTTCCACCAAACCCGACAGCTCAGTGATGGAGAGATTACTATACTCATGGGAAATGCTACAAGAGTAGCAGCTGTTGCAGTGGGAGACGTCTATTTATCTTTTAATAAGAATAAAACTCTTGTTTTGAGGAATTGTCTTTATGTACCTCATTTTAGAAAGAATTTAATTTCAGTTTCTAAATTGTTTATGGATGGATATTCTGTTTCTTTTAATGACAAGGTTGTTTTAAGGAAAAATGGAATTTTTATCTGTGATGGTGCATTGATAGATAATTTGTATACTCTTAATCCAATTACTCCCACAGTGCAACAAATTGAAATGAATGATACATCTACTAATAAGAGAAAAGAACCTTCTAAAATGAACCAAACATATCTTTGGCATCTAAGACTAGGTCATATTAACTTGAGTAGGATTCAAAGGTTGATAGCTGATGGACCTCTGAGTTCATTAGTAGTGGAAAATTATCCAACTTGCGAATCCTGCTTGGAAGGAAAAATGACAAAAAGGCCTTTCAAGGCAAAGGGGCATAGAGCCAAGGATTTGTTGGAATTGGTTCATTCTAATTTATGTGGTCCTATGTCTGTCCAGGCAAGAGGTGGTTTTGAATATTTTGTCACTTTCATTGACGATTATTCAAGATACGGATATAATTATTTGATGCGCCGCAAGTCTGAATGCTTTGATAAATTCATGGAATACAAGGCTGATGTGGAAAAGCAACTTGGAAAATATATCAAAACACTACGATCTGATCGTGGTGGTGAATATCTCTTGGGAGAGTTTAGGAATTATTTATCGGAAAATGGGATTGAATCCCAATTGTCTGCACCAGGCACACCCCAGCAGAATGGTGTAGCGAAAAGAAAGAATAGGACTCTTATGGAAATGGTAAGATCAATGATGAGTTATTCGGAATTACCAAATTCGTTTTGGGGACACGCCTTAGAAACAGCGGCTTACATTCTAAACTTAGTACCTTCTAAATCGGTAGCCTCCACACCCACAGAACTGTGGACCGGGCGCAAGCCTAGTCTGAAACATGTTCGGATTTGGGGTGCTCCGGCACACGTGGTAAAGGCAGATGCTGATAAGTTAGAATCACGTACTGATGTTTGTCTGTTATAGGGTATCCTAGAGGAACGAAGGGTGGTTTATTTTATAGTCCCAAGGACCAAAAGGTGATCGTGAGCGCGAATGCCAGATTTTTGGAAGAGGATTATATAATGGATCATAAACCCATGAGTAAAATTATTCTAGATGAAGTAAGAGAGGAAACACCAAACATAATACCAACTGTGCAAGGGGATATACCACAGGACACTGCACCACGTGTCACACCTGATATACAAATGCCTACGGAGCCTCGTCGTAGTGGGAGGGTTGATAGACAACCGGATAGATTCATGGGATTGGGAGAGTCATCCGACTTGGTCCTAGGTGAACATGAAATTGACCCATGGAATTACAACGAGGCACTACAGGATAAAGATGCTCTATTATGGCAAAATGCAATGAAATCTGAGATATAATCCATGTATTCTAATCAAGTCTGGGAGCTTGTAGAACCACCCAATGGTGTAAAAGCTATTGGATGCAAGTGGATCTATAAGAGAAAAAGAGGATCTGACGGTAAGGTGGAAACCTTTAAAGCAAGGCTTGTGGCTAAAGGATATACTCAGAAATAAGGAATCGATTATGAGGAAACCTTCTCGCCCGTGGCCATGCTTAAGTCGATCCGGATTCTTTTGTCTATTGCTGCTCATATGGATTATGAGGTATGGCAGATGGATGTCAAGACAGCTTTCCTGAATGGAAGTCTTGAGGAAAACATCTACATGAAGCAACCAGAGGGTTTCATTGCAAAGGGCGAAGAGCATCTTGTGTGTAAGCTTAAAAAGTCCATTTATGGATTGAAACAAGCTTCAAGATCTTGGAACATCCGTTTTGATGAAGTAATCCAGTCATATGGATTTATTCAATGTCCGGATGAATCATGTGTATACAAGAAGTGTGACGGAAATGTAGTGGTATTTCTTGTACTCTACGTGGATGATATTCTGCTCATTGGAAACAATGTAAAGGTATTGTCGGGCGTAAGGGTATGGCTGTCCAAGCAGTTTGAGATGAAGGACTTGGGAGAGGCCGGACACATTCTTGGGATCAAATTAATAAGGGATAGCAAGAAAAGAATGTTGTGCTTATCCCAAGCTTCATATATTGATACAATACTGACTCGTTTTAGCATGCAAGATTCCAAGAAAGGTTTTCTACCTTTCAGACATGGAATACCTCTATCTAAGGAAATGTGTCCAAAGACGCAACATGAAATAGAGGCAATGAAGCTGGTCCCTTATGCTTCGGCAGTGGGAAGTCTCATGTATGCTATGCTATGTACGAGACCAGATATCTGTTATGCCGTGGGCATGGTCAGTAGGTATCAAAGTAATCCAGGACAAGGGCATTGGACAGCGGTAAAGCATATTTTGAAGTACCTGCGAAGGACTAGGGATTATGTGCTGGTTTACTGGGCAGATACTTTGTTATCTTTGGGTTATACTGATTCGGATTTCCAGTCAGATAGGGATGCTAGTAATCCCACCTCGGGTTATGTGTATACTCTTGGAGGAGGAGCCGTAATATGGAGGAGTGTAAAGCAGAAATACGTTGCGGACTCTACCATGGAAGCTGAATATGTAGCAGCCATTGAGGCAGCTAAAGAAGCAGTATGGCTCAGGAACTTCTTAATGGACTTGGATGTGATTCCTAGTTTGCCCAAAGCAATCACAATTTATTGTGATAACAATGGTGCAGTAGCAAACTCGAAGGAACCACGAGCCCATAAGGCGAGTAAACACATTGAGCGCAAGTACCACCTGATATGAGACATCGTTAGAAGAGGGGAAGTCATTGTTGCTAAGATAGCATCTGAGGATAACCTAGCTGATCCTTTTACTAAGAGCCTTCCAGCGAAAGCGTTCGATGGGCATGTAGAAGGAATGGGGATTAGATGCGTGTCAGCAGATAATGCAGCGTAGTCTTTTAGTATAAGTGGGAGATTGTTATAATTGTATACTAAAAGCCTTGCTTTTGTATTGAACAATGTAATAACGATTTTATTTGAAATGAGAATCATATGATCAAACTGTTTTGCATATTATAAATTATTTATTTATATGTTTGTGCAAAAGTCCATTTACTTTATACTGTAGATAATATGTTGTGCGACAACACGCGGAAGATCATATTATCAGTTTCCTTATAAAGTATAAACAGATGCTCACAATCGAGATAGACGGGGACTATCTATCGGTATGGTTGTAGTGTGGTTTGGTATTAGTTTGTCTTGACTATAGAACCACATTAGTACACTACTTTGTGTATTGAGTAGGACCGTCTGAGATCGTTCGACTTGTACTGTCTATATAGAAGAACTTGATCTCTGTTATTATGGATGTTCGTGCTCTTAATCCCTATACAATAACCTCGACACGTAAGGCAGTATATATTTCTTTGATTCATCAATGGGTGAGATTTAAATGTATTAAATCAACAAACTCGGTGAGTTGGGAAGTAGTGCTGTCTCTATGGTGTGCTGTTGATTGTAGAAGGAAACCATGTCCGTCATAGGTTGATGATGTCCCCTTGAGGAGCTCATAAGGTTTATCATGTAAATCTTGCAAGTGGATTAATTTCCGGCATGATAATAAGGTTGAGTGGTACTACTCTCGGATGAGATATTAATTAATTTGAGTTGTCAGTAACTTAATTAATTAATGGGCATTGTATATCTTAAACATGGGGAGACTATCGGGCTCATAATAAGAAGGAGCCCAGAATGTAATTTTAGGATTGGATGGGTAGTGCAATAATAATATTTTAGTGGACTATATTATTATTATTGGATTTAATTAAAAGCTTTGGGCTAAGCTTGGTTAATTAAATCTGATTGAGGCCCAGCCCAATTTCTCCTCCTGGTCCCTGCAGTAGCCCAAGTATATATAAGTTGTCTCAGTTCCTAATAACCTAACTCTGCGCCTCTTACGTAGAAGAGATCAGGAACAGATTGAGAACTCTCTGGGGATTGTTGACCACACAACACCAGATAGTTGACTTTGGGTAATACTGCAGAAGATCAGAGGTGTTCTTCTCAGATCATCATCCACTACACCAACCCTGAAGACAGGTAATTGTTTTATGCTTCCGCTGTACGTGATTATCTGTTTTTCTTATTGAATCACGTTCACCATAAGATCCAATTGCCAACAATTGGTATCAGAGCCTGTTTTCTTGGTGAAACGTGATTTGTAAGGATGTTTTGTGATTATTTGATTAATTGTTTTAATCTGGTTTTTAATCACATGTTCATTGGACCTTTTCGTGTCTTCAAACTGTAGACAGACAGATTGTCTTGTATGTTTGATTTGATGTGTGTTCCTTTTATTCATGTGTATTTTTATTATATGCACTGTTCACACTATTGTCATTCACAAATACAATCTGTATTGTCGCGCACACTACACGATGTGGTCTTCCCGGCGTCGCGTGGTCGTCTGACAAGGAGGCTGATTTAGACCGGCACCGACAATCAACGGGTGGTGGACTCGGTCGGACCAAATCAGTCACGGCGGCGCTTGTTTGGTGAGTGGCTTCTAATGGATCGGAGTCACACGGACTGACGACGGCGGTGCGTTCATGCTGACTCTCGACGAATCCGTGTAGTTCCGGCAGCGCGCGTCGATCATCGAAGCAGAAAGCGTGGTGGGGCCACTGTTGTTGCTCCCGGGTGCGTTCGTGGCGGTGTCCGACAGAGGAGGGATCCGATTGAGTTCCACCCGATCCCGGTCGAATCGGAGCAGATCGGTGCGAATCTCAAAGCGTGTCATGGCTGGCGACAGAAACGATGCGACCTCTGAAGCGTGGACTGCATCGGCGGTCTGGACGCGGACGGGAGTGGCGGAAATCGTCGGATTGGCGAGGGAAGAGCGCAGCTGGTCTGTCTGCGGCGGTGCACGGCGGTGCGAGGCGGCGCTGGTCGATGCTGCTGTGAGGTCTCCGGTGCGGAGCCAGAACGGCTGTGGGCGGAGGAAGCGATTCCGGGCGGACTGACGGCGCGACAGCGAATGGCTGTTGGCGCGGCCGCCGGTTGCCGCTGCGGTGTTGTTTCCAGCCGTCGATTGCTGGCTGTGAAGCTACGGCTGGAAGGAGACTGAAGCCGGTCGCTGCTCGGCGGCGGGCTAACGGCGAAATTTCGGTGGTCGTTAGGCGGCGCCACTGGAGACAGCGGCTCGGCGGCGATTGGTTGCGCCGGTGATACCTGGAAGATGGAGTAGAGGCGGGCGGCTGTGTTCCTAGGGCACTTTTTTTCATTGGGCCTGTTGCTTTATTATTTGTGATTTGGGCCGTTCAGACAGGGCCCAAAGTTTTTTTTAATTGGCTTTTGGGCTGGGGTCTGTTGAGCCCATATCCTGTTATTTATTGCTTTAGGCCTGTTATGTTATAGCTGCTTTTGGGCTTGATTTAATTTAGTGCATGTTGGGCCTGTATCTTATTTATTGAGATTCGTATTGGGCTTCATGGGTGGTATTAAATTATTAATGGAGCTGGGCCCAATTTTGTTTAATTGTTTGTGGTATTGGGCCAGATCATAATAATATTGGCTGGATTAAATGGGCATAATTAAATTAATTAATGGGCTGCTTATTTTATGCCAATGTTGTTTGGGTCTGATGGGCCCATTAATTTGATCCAATATTATTATGCAATTTATTATTATATATAATTGATTTAATTGTTTTGCTTGACAATTAATTGTTATATATGTGAAAGACATGTTCTATGTGATTTATTTAATTTTAAATTACTTTAATAGAAGCATGCTAAGTTGTATATTTTATTATGAAATATTATATGCATGTTAAAAACCCTCTGTGCTAAATAACTAAGTGGGAGAGGGGATTGGTATATAAATTCCCATGGCCTCCATTATTGGTTTGTAAGTGATGTGAGTAAACTTGCGCGTTGGCATTAGAGCCTTCCTCCCTATCGGATGAGTTTGTTCACGGATCACTGGTACAAACTTCTTTAAGATAATCGTAGGAAGTTATCTGAGCGCGTGTGTACTTCTCCATCTGTAAGGCACACAAGCTTGGGCCGCGGACTTGGGATTAAATAATGGTATACACTTAGGTGTAAATAATATGTATCCTCCCCATCGGAGTCACTGCTATTATTTGCATGGCTAAAAAAAAACCGACTATTAATTATTTTGTCATAAAATTAGGTTGACAAATGAAATTATTGGGTAAAACCTTCTTTTGTAAATGTTCGGGTTTGTATACGTCCACACTATCGTGGCATGCAAATTCACGGTGCTTGAGATGTTGGTGAATTTTATTTTATATTGTTTTGAGGGATTCAATATAAATTGATAAATTCGAAGTGTTTGATCTGTTTATTTAATTATGATTTTCAGGACTTTCAAATGGCACTCAACTCACTTTCTGTAATACTTAAAGAGCATAAACTTACTGGTACAAATTATGTCGACTGGAAGCGAAACATGGACATTGTTTTAACTGCTGAAGATTATATCTTTGTTCTCTCTGAGGAATGTCCCCCGGAACCTAATGATGACTCTACCGAAGAGCAAAGAAATGCTTATAATAAGTGGACCAAGGCTGATAGGATGGCTAAATGCTACATTTTGGCTTCTATGTCAAATGTGCTTCAGACTCAGCATCAAGCCATGGAGACCGCCTATGATATGATGCATAATCTTAAGGAACTCTTCGGATATCAGGGTCGTCCTGCTAAGTCGAAGGGCATGTCGGTCTTGATGAATACCAAAATGGCTGAGGGTACTTCCGTAAGGGAACATGTCCTCAGGATGATGGGCCAACTCAATGAGTTGGAAGTTCTTGGAGCTGAAATCGATGGGGAAACCCAGGTCGAAATCATACTCCAAAGCTTGCCTAGGAGTTTTGAGCAGTTTCGCCTGAACTATGGTATGAACAAACATTTGTACACATTGGTGGAACTTCTTACAGAACTTGTGGCGGCGGAAGAACTATTTCGTAGACCTCCTCAGGTTCATGTTGCTGAATATGTTGCTCATCCTAGGCCGAAAGGCGGTAGGAAGAAAAAGAAGCAAGGAAATTCAGCACCGGTGAAACAAGTGAAAGCAAAGACTGGAGCAGTCAAGAAGCCTAAAGGCAAGTGCTTCAAATGCAAGCAGCCGGGACACTACAAGGCAGACTGCCCTCTTCTGAAGGGGAACAGGAATGGTAAGTCTTATATTCTAGTTGTTGAATCGTGTTTAGCGGCTGTATCTGCTGACACTTGGTGTGTAGATACGGGAGCCACTGACCATGTCTGCAATTCTTTGCAGGGGTTCCACCAAACCCGACAGCTCAGTGATGGAGAGATTACTATACTCATGGGAAATGCTACAAGAGTAGCAGCTGTTGCAGTGGGAGACGTCTATTTATCTTTTAATAAGAATAAAACTCTTGTTTTGAGGAATTGTCTTTATGTACCTCATTTTAGAAAGAATTTAATTTCAGTTTCTAAATTGTTTATGGATGGATATTCTGTTTCTTTTAATGACAAGGTTGTTTTAAGGAAAAATGGAATTTTTATCTGTGATGGTGCATTGATAGATAATTTGTATACTCTTAATCCAATTACTCCCACAGTGCAACAAATTGAAATGAATGATACATCTACTAATAAGAGAAAAGAACCTTCTAAAATGAACCAAACATATCTTTGGCATCTAAGACTAGGTCATATTAACTTGAGTAGGATTCAAAGGTTGATAGCTGATGGACCTCTGAGTTCATTAGTAGTGGAAAATTATCCAACTTGCGAATCCTGCTTGGAAGGAAAAATGACGAAAAGGCCTTTCAAGGCAAAGGGGCATAGAGCCAAGGATTTGTTGGAATTGGTTCATTCTAATTTATGTGGTCCTATGTCTGTCCAGGCAAGAGGTGGTTTTGAATATTTTGTCACTTTCATTGATGATTATTCAAGATACGGATATATTTATTTGATGCGCCGCAAGTCTGAATGCTTTGATAAATTCAAGGAATACAAGGCTGATGTGGAAAAGCAACTTGGAAAATATATCAAAACACTACGATCTGATTGTGGTGGTGAATATCTCTTGGGAGAGTTTAGGAATTATTTATCGGAAAATGGGATTGAATCCCAATTGTCTGCACCAGGCACACCCCAGCAGAATGGTGTAGCGAAAAGAAGGAATAGGACTCTTATGGAAATGGTAAGATCAATGATGAGTTATTCGGAATTACCAAATTCGTTTTGGGGACACGCCTTAGAAACAGCGGCTTACATTCTAAACTTAGTACCTTCTAAATCGGTAGCCTCCACACCCACAGAACTGTGGACCGGGCGCAAGCCTAGTCTGAAACATGTTCGGATTTGGGGTGCTCCGGCACACGTGTTAAAGGCAGATGCTGATAAGTTAGAATCACGTACTGATGTTTGTCTGTTTATAGGGTATCCTAGAGGAACGAAGGGTGGTTTATTTTATAGTCCCAAGGACCAAAAGGTGATCATGAGCGCGAATGCCAGATTTTTGGAAGAAGATTATATAATGGATCATAAACCCATGAGTAAAATTGTTCTAGATGAAGTAAGAGAGGAAACACCAAACATAATACCAACTGTGCAAGAGGATATACCACAGGACACTGCACCACGTGTCACACCTGATATACAAATGCCTACGGAGCCTCGTCGTAGTGGGAGGGTTGTTAGACAACCGGATAGATTCATGGGATTGGGAGAGTCATCCAACTTGGTCCCAGGTGAACATGAAATTGACCCATGGAATTACAACGAGGCACTACAGGATAAAGATGCTCTATTATGGCAAAACGCAATGAAATCTGAGATAGAATCCATGTATTCTAATCAAGTCTGGGAGCTTGTAGAATCACCCAATGGTGTAAAAGCTATTGGATGCAAGTGGATCTATAAGAGAAAAAGAGGATCTGACGGTAAGGTGGAAACCTTTAAAGCAAGGCTTGTGGCTAAAGGATATACTCAGAAAGAAGGAATCGATTATGAGGAAACCTTCTCGCCCGTGGCCATGCTTAAGTCGATCCAGATTCTTTTGTCTATTGCTACTCATATGGATAATGAGGTATGGCAGATGGATGTCAAGACAGCTTTCCTGAATGGAAGTCTTGAGGAAAACATCTACATGAAGCAACCAGAGGGTTTCATTGCAAAGGGCGAAGAGCATCTTGTGTGTAAGCTTAAAAAGTCCATTTATGGATTGAAACAAGCTTCAAGATCTTGGAACATCCATTTTGATGAAGTAATCCAGTCATATGGATTTATTCAATGTCCGGATGAATCATGTGTATACAAGAAGTGTGACGGAAACGTAGTGGTATTTCTTGTACTCTACGTGGATGATATTCTGCTCATTGGAAACAATGTAAAGGTATTGTCGGGCGTAAGGGTATGGCTGTCCAAGCAGTTTGAGGTGAAGGACTTGGGAGAGGCCGGACACATTCTTGGGATCAAATTAATAAGGGATCGCAAGAAAAGAATGTTGTGCTTATCCCAAGCTTCATATATTGATACAATACTGACTCGTTTTAGCATGCAAGATTCCAAGAAAGGTTTTCTACCTTTCAGACATGGAATACCTCTATCTAAG
This sequence comes from Pogostemon cablin, assembly GCA_023678885.1. NCBI lineage: Eukaryota > Viridiplantae > Streptophyta > Magnoliopsida > Lamiales > Lamiaceae > Pogostemon > Pogostemon cablin. The sequence continues at coordinate 25,058,780 of CM042975.1, forward strand.
GAAATGTGTCCAAAGACGAAACATGAAATAGAGGCAATGAAGCTGGTCCCTTATGCTTCGGCAGTGGGAAGTCTCATGTATGCTATGCTATGTACGAGACCAGATATCTGTTATGCCGTGGGCATGGTCAGTAGGTATCAAAGTAATCCAGGACAAGGGCATTGGACTGCGGTAAAGCATATTTTGAAGTACCTGCGAAGGACTAGGGATTATGTGCTGGTTTACCGGGCAGATACTTTGTTACCTTTGGGTTATACTGATTCGGATTTCCAGTCAGATAGGGATGCTAGTAAATCCACCTCGGGTTATGTGTATACTCTTGGAGGAGGAGCCGTAATATGGAGGAGTGTAAAGCAGAAATGCGTTGCGGACTCTACCATGGAAGCTGAATATGTAGCAGCCTTTGAGGCAGCTAAAGAAGCAGTATGGCTTAGGAACTTCTTAATGGACTTGGATGTGATTCCTGGTTTGCCCAAAGCAATCACAATTTATTGTGATAACAATGGTGCAGTAGCAAACTCGAAGGAACCACGAGCCCATAAGGCGAGTAAACACATTGAGTGCAAGTACCACCTGATACGAGACATCGTTAGAAGAGGGGAAGTCGTTGTTGCTAAGATAACATCTGAGGATAACCTAGCTGATCCTTTTACTAAGAGCCTTCCAGCGAAAGCGTTCGATGGGCATGTAGAAGGAATGGGGATTAAATGCGTGTCAGCAGATAATGCAGCGTAGTCTTTTAGTATAAGTGGGAGATTGTTAGAATTGTATTCTAAAAGCCTTGCTTTTGTATTGAACAATATAATAACGATTTTATTTGAAATGAGAATCATATGATCAAACTGTTTTGCATATTATAAATTATTTATTTATATGTTTGTGCAAAAGTCCATTTACTTTATACTGTAGATAATATGTTGTGCGACAACACGCGGAAGATCATATTATCAGTTTCCTTATAAAGTATAAACAGATGCTCACAATCGAGATAGACGGGGACTATCTATCGGTATGGTTGTAGTGTGGTTTGGTATTAGTTTGTCTTGACTATAGAACCACATTAGTACACTGCTTTGTGTATTGAGTAGGACCGTCTGAGATCGTTCGACTTGTACTGTCTATATAGAAGAACTTGATCTCTGTTATTATGGATGTTCGTGCTCTTAATCCCTATACAATAACCTCGACACGTAAGGCAGTATATATTTCTTTGATTCATCAATGGGTGAGATTTAAATGTATTAAATCAACAAACTCGGTGAGTTGGGAAGTAGTGCTGTCTCTATGGTGTGCTGTTGATTGTAGAAGGAAACCATGTCCGTCATAGGTTGATGATGTCCCCTTGAGGAGCTCATAAGGTTTATCATGTAAATCTTGCAAGTGGATTAATTTCCGGCATGATAATAAGGTTGAGTGGTACTACTCTCGGATGAGATATTAATTAATTTGAGTTGTCAGTAACTTAATTAATTAATGGGCATTGTATATCTTAAACATGGGGAGACTATCGGGCTCATAATAAGAAGGAGCCCAGAATGTAATTTTGGGATTTGATGGGTAGTGCAATAATAATATTTTAGTGGACTATATTATTATTATTGGATTTAATTAAAAGCTTTGGGCTAAGCTTGGTTAATTAAATCTGATTGAGGCCTAGCCCAATTTCTCCTCCTGGTCCCTGCAGTAGCCCAAGTATATATAAGTTGTCTCAGTTCCTAATAACCTAACTCTGCGCCTCTTACGTAGAAGAGATCAGGAACAGATTGAGAACTCTCTGGGGATTGTTGACCACACAACACCAGAGAGTTGACTTTGGGTAATACTGCAGAAGATCAGAGGTGTTCTTCTCAGATCATCATCCACTACACCAACCCTGAAGACAGGTAATTGTTTTATGCTTCCGCTGTACGTGATTATCTGTTTTTCTTATTGAATCACGTTCACCATAAGATACAATTGCCAACACTTATTACACCATATTCTCTCAAAATTAAACAAGTTAAATAAAACATGTCACAATTTGAAAGTGTAGAGATTCTTAATCATAATTTGTTATTACTTATCACAACAATATGCCATCACTCACATTCAAAAGATGACTCACAACATCCCAAAGCAAACCACCAAAACAATCCTAAACAAGAATAAGAAAACACATAAAACATAAAATAAAGACACAACAAATAAGAAACAACCAAAAACACATAGCATGCAAAAATACAAAACCATCATAAAACAATGAAACACACATTCAAATCATCCATAACAATTAAGCTCACAATCATCCCATCCTTACTTGAAAAGAAATCCTAAATTATAAAAGTAAACATCCCAAAAACAAAACACGTGAAGCAACATGCTAATCACATCAATCCAAATCAAAATCATTTAGAAGTATTAAGGTGTAGAGTCAACTCCCTTAATAGGCATTCGGTAGTGGAAATTGTTAGCTCCAAACTCCATGCATGCTTCCAATACCCTTCCTTCATGCTCAAAGATTCATCAAACACCATTAGTTCAACAATTTCATTAAAAATATGGACTATTATGCACTTTAACACCACCAACCGGACTAAAATCCAACCAATACGCATGAGAAAAATTCAAAATTTGCCCAAAAACACGAAATATGCTTACAAGATAAAGTATGTCACACCACGCTATATCCCCCCAGCCTTAAATTGAAACAAGAGTTTTGAGTTAATTTTGCAAAAAGTAGTGTGACGTACCTACACACTTTAAATCAAGCACTATTCGTATCTTCAACACGCATCTTCCTCAGGAGCACAATCAACCTACAAACCAAAATTACAAAATAAAATTAATCCATCATCCTTATTGAAATCACTAAATAAAGCAATAAAGATAATGATGGGTTGCCTCCTATCTAGCGCTAAGTTTAACGTCTTCAAGGCAGACGATATTTTAAAGCTCATGGTGGTCAAGAATAATCCTTAGGCACTCGCATAGGTTTCTTCTTGAAGTAGTGCCTTGTGCTCTCACGTTCAACCACTAGAACATTTTCCTTCTTGTTAAATAGCTCAAGCAACTGTTCTCCGAAGGCGTTCTTCACAAGGAATGACCCTTTCCACTTGTTCCACTTTTTCTATGGGGATTTATATGCATTTTGAACTTCAACCACATCCCCCGATAAGAATTCGGGAATTGACAAGTGTTGATGCCCTCTTGTAATATTTTTTCTACAATCACCAAATAAATTTTTATCAATAAAATCATGAAAGTTCTTAAGAGAATTTGAAATTTCAATAGATTGAGAAAGTTTTGGCTTGTGGGGAGTAGAATCCATGATCTTAGTTTCCGGAGGCTTCTTTTCTTCCATAATGGCGTGAATCTCTTCTTGGTTTTGAAGCTTTACTTTCTCTACCATTTCTTCAAGAGAGTCGACAAATCTATCGAATTCCTCCTTCAACTCTTCTTTTAACTCTTTTGCTTTCACCCATTTAGGCACCCTTTCTCTCTTTTCCTTCATAGCCTCATCAGCCCCCAAATTATCCTATTTCCTATCCTTAACGACCATGCATTCACTCTTTGTTCCGGAGGTAGAAGGCTTGTTGTTCTCTTCTTGAAGTCTCTCCACGATGGACATAACTTGATTTACTTGGTGCTCCAATGAATTCAACTTAGCATTGAATGCTACCATTGTATTCATCATCGTTTCACACAAGTTTCCAATTCTATAAATCCACACTTGATTAGATTTCCTCCCCTCTTCTAAGCGATCCATAACCATTTCAAACAACTTTTCTCCAAGTATCGCTATTTGGTTACTTTGGGTGGAATAAGAGGTGTTGAAGTCTTGAAAATTTTCCCATAGTTGTGTTTTATTTTCTCCTTAATTTTTAGAAAAATTTCCTTGAAAAACATCTTCCACTCCTTGAGGGTATACTTATTGATGCATTTGATGAGGGACTCCAAAATTCTCATAACTTTGTTGTTGGAATTGCATATCTTGTACTCCGAACTCCGGTTGTAAATTAGGCTCACAATTTGGCATTTGAAATCTTTGAAAATTTCCTTGTGTGTTCATAGCGGGATGAGCTCTTCTATTCACCATATCTCGAAGAATCTCCATGTAGCTCATATTTTTGGGCTTGCTCTCTTTCTTCTTCCTTCTCAAGGTATGCACCTATAAAAGAAAGAAAAATTTGAACAAAATTTTCTAAAGCAAATAAGATGCGAAAATAAAAATAAATGACCTTATTAAAACAACTCTAAACAATCATTCATCAAACCACTAGCGACCGTTACCTCCCCGGCAATGGCGCCATTTAATTGATCGTATATAGTTGGGATGACCAATTAAATAATTTATTGAACCACAGGGAGGAAGACACTAGAGTTTAAGCGATCTCAAGTTTATCGTGATTTTATAAGGACGACGGAATGGGAGAATAGGCTACAAATAAATGCAATTATACTATTGCAAGAAATAAATGATAAAATGAATGAAAGATGAACGAGTTTTAAATGATGCAAGGATGAGATTAACAACAATCATGGCATAGATAATAAAGTAATCATGCAATTAATTTTAATTTCTCATGGACATGACATAGAAGCGATCACTAATTCCACATAAACTCTCTCTCGAGATGGATAGGATGTATCAACAAGGCTCCCAAAAGCATATAGGATCGAGACCAAAGTGAACACCTCCCACTAGGTACTAATTACTCTACGAATTTCCTAATGAGGTACTAAATCATAGGCAATATTCTCTTTTAAGGTTCTATGAATTCACTAATGATTTGGGTCTCCTCACCCAATCAACCAACCTCTCGATTAAGCCAATTAAATGTTCTATCAAAGGGTTTTAAATCTAGAAGAATATCTCTATCTCATTCTAAATTAATACACATGAAGTATACGATGAAATGATTCAATGAACTATCCTAAACACATAATTGATTTCTCAATATAATCATATGCCCATGACAATTAATCACACATGTCATCATATAAATCAAACAATAAACAATCAATGATAGAAATAACACAAAGCCCATTCAAGATTAAAATCAAATTAAATAAAAACTAAATTATCCAACACCAATCATGGAGTTAATCTCACAAAGGAGATTAACCTATCATAGCCTTAGAGAAAACAACATAGACAATTGAATCTACAAATTCCATGACCAAACTATAAAGAAGTTCACAAAAATTAGAATTAGATTCCCCCTTTGAAGTCCTTAAATGGAGATCTCCTTCTTCTTCTTGCAATCTTCACTCTCCCTTGCTTCCTTGATCACTTGGATGGTGAATTTGATGGAGAGAATCAAGTATGGATGGATGAAGAATGGATGAAAATGATGATGTAAAATGGAGGAAATGGTGTGTGATCTAGGTGTGTGAACTTAGCCGCATTTCTAGTGAAATGTCAAGAGTAAGTGTACTCTATCGCTGTTGTATACGCGTGACCAAGTGCAAAATTTATAGTATTGTCGTCCCAAGGGAAAAGGTAAACTCAAGTTGTATCCGGATTTTCCATTGATTTATGTTTTGTAAGGATTATCAAGATAAGGTTTTGATTTAAGAACTATGATTACTCTATCAATTAACTAATGAACTAGACAAGCAACTAATTATAACAAATATCAATCAAATCAAGTAGCAAGATGAGATGGAATGGATGAAGTGTATCTAAAAAGAGAGCAAGGCTAGCAACATCATGGTCAAGGTCTTATGTAGACTTCACACTCACTCAAGCATTGATGACTTTCAAGTTATGATACTAAGGGCAATCACAATTGTACCCCTAACCCCTATGGCCAAGGTGATTAGGTTCTCAACTCTTTTACAAGTTTAAATCTCCTAAGATTGTCTTACTCTCAATTCCCTCATGGGTACTATGATCATAAGTTGGTTCCCCTCACTAGTTCATCACTAATGTTCTATCATGAGGTTCTAAGCACTTGGAGGGAATGGCTTTCCTCCCCTCATACTAACCAAGTCACCTAATACAATCAATGATTCAATTAAACCACCACACATAATATCGGAATGGCCATCCTAACACTATGCATAGAGAATTTAACCACACACATCATGCATCAAATGAGAATAAGCATTCATGATAGAAAGTAATCATAACAATCAATTCATCAAGCTTTAATAGTGCAAAAATCTACATATTTCCTAACCAATCATATTGCTAGCCTCACTTGAGGACTAGCCACAAATATTCATTGCCAATTGGCTACAATCCAATACAAGCTCCATATGAGCAATATAATGAAGAAAGTAGCAAAATAAAAGAGATTGAGCTTCCCCTTGAAGGTAGACTCCTTCTTCCTTGATCATGCCAAATTCTTCAAACAAATCTGATTTTCTCTTCTTAGATGATGGAATTGATGGATGTATGGATGGATTTATGAAGATCAAGGTGAATTGATGGATTTAGATGGTGTAGATGGATTGTGGATCTAGTGTGTGAGGAAATGTGGTGTGGATTGTGTGTAACTGCTCTCAATCTGATCTAATGTGAATCTCTCTTTTAATTTCGCACAAATCATGGTTTTATATCACTTATGGACCTTCTAGAAGCTTCCGGAACATTCTGACAATTACACAGGATTTTGCACCTACACGGCCCGTGCTGCAGTACACGGCCCGTGTAGGGCACACCTACTTCGGCGTTTTTGTGCGTGCTTCCGGACACGGCTCGAGCTGCAATACACGGCCTTGATCATGGCCGTGCAGTACTTTCTGACGACAATACACGGCTTCTTCTTACAGGGCCGAGCTCCGCACACGGGGCGTGCAGCAGCGCACGGCCCGTGCACCATCGCACGGCCGAATCTCTGGCCGAGCAGCGTGTTCTGATGACATTACACGGCCAGCTGCTACAGGGCCGTGTTCCGCGCACGGCCCGTGCAGCTGCATGGCCTATTCTTTGTCTCCCTTTCGCTTCCGACTCCATTTTTGTCCGTTCCATGACCTGTTTTACACATATTTAAGCTCATTTACACAATTCTATCAGTTCGTACCACTTTCCTCAAAATAACAATAACTCCACCAAACTTAACACAAATACGGATAAAAACATCCGAAAATACACACATAAAGACACTAAAACCTAGGTGAAAATGACGACAATCAGTGTGCAGCTTCAAACCCAAGAAAAATCTGATCAAATATTGAAGTATTGGGTATTTATACCCCAGGAAAAGCTTCTAGAAGGATTCTGATATTTTTCTGATCCTGCAGCAACATGGCTCATGTGCTGCAACATGGCCACATGGTGGTCGTGTAGGTGTTTTAGATGACGGAGCACGGCCAAGGCTTATAGGGCAGTGTTGCGCAACACGGCTCGTGTGATGCAATACGGCTGGCAGTGTTGGTGCAATCCCTATTTTTCACAATTTATTTCGGCTCGTTCTCTCTCGTTTCAACTTCAAATTAAGATTTGCTTTTTCCTACGACTTTCTTTTTGCGTCTAGAATCTATTTTCCCTAAAAATCATACGTTTAAACTCATTCACACATATTTCTATAAAAACACAAAACACAACCAAATACACATAAAATACGGATAAAATAATACAAAAATGGATATAAAAAGACACTAAAATCTAGGTAAAAATATCACTCATCACACTCCCAAACTTAAAGTGTTGCTCATCCCCAAGCAACGAAAATGATAAAACAAGGGGTGAGATTTTCACCTAGGAAAAGACTAAACGAACATAAGAAATAACACATCAATAATAATAAGAACCATAAATTACGCTAAGTCATCCTACAACATTAGATTCATGACATAAGAAATTAACAAGTTCAATCAAAAGAGAATAAGGTGTAAATAGTCCCTTTCGGTCCAAGCCTCTCAACGGATATCAATTTCACTCAACACTCTAATAATTGAGGTAAAACAACACTCATTAACCGATTGGCTCGACTCGCTATAAGCTTGCTCGTGGACTACTGATAGGCTTTTTCTACGCACTATAATTTAATCCTCAAGTATAAGGATGTCAATTGTAGCAACAAGTACCCAAGTTAAATTATCGAACCCACTGAGACAGCTAATTATTTATTTTACTATTAATTACTAATTAATCAGAATTGAGTAACCAATTTTCAATGTTTTGTTGCGAATTAATTATCTAAATTAACGAAATAATAAATTACTGAATAATTAAAAGCAATAAAATAAAAGCAAGTTTCTAACCAAGAGATGACGAACAGTTCTAAGGTATCAGGTATTGACCAATTAATTTGGGTTATTAAACTTACAATTGCTCATTCATGCAGTTTCACTAAAAATACACCACATATCACTGTTATCCCACCGAATATGATTCGATTCTAAGCTAACAGTATAATCTGGTTTAAATCCTAAGGTGCGTGAATATTACCAAGCCTTATTCCTAGATACTAATCCAGCGAACAACAATACCTCCGGATGGCAAGTTCGACTAACAAGATATTTTCTGGAATTACTACAAGGTTCTATTCACTTCCTACTTGATTGTCTAATTGCATTGTTCCACTAAACTAATCAAGTATTTGATTTACCAGTTCATGGAATTAAAGTGCTTATAGCGGAGCTACTCTAATCCCTAACAGATAGACAATACCAATCATGAACGCACACAAGCTAACACAATAATCCAAGCATTATAGCGGATGTCATGAATATATTATGAAGACGTTACGAAGCAGAAAAGCATGTCTTAATAAAATAAGTAAAATCAAAAGCTCAACTGCATAAAATCCCAATCTTTGGTCTAAATCCCCAAATCAATTAAATCAATCCATCAAACCCTAGAACTGTATAGGAAATTAGCCCATGAGATTACAAGCAATCCTCATGGCTAAGCAATTCATAACAATAATCAAAGTAATAGAAAGGAATAGATAAGAATTGTGAAACCCTAGTGTAGGAGCAATCTCACGTTCCTTCTCCGTCTCTTCAATTGCTTGATTCTCCCTCGATTAGCACTTGGAACCCTTTTGAAAGTAGATGGATGATGAAATCAGGTTGTAAATCTGATATGGAGGTGTTGGAGGTGTGAATTGATGATGGATTATGGATGGGTTCTCTCAAATTTGTGTCTCGATCTCCCTAATTGTTTCTAGGACTGATGCAGGGCTTTTTCGCGATTGAAACTGCTTCAGAATCGCGACTTGAGGGTATATATACGCTGCTGCATCAAACAGGTCTCGTCTGGGCCCGATTTTGGGCCGCTCGGCACCTTGCTCGAGCCGAGCTCATGGCCGAGCGGCCCCCAAACCAGCCGAGCATCATATGGTTGGAATGTGGCCGTCGTGTGGGATCTGAGGGACCCTAGCTCGGCTGAAAATTCGCACAAAGTTGGTCCTGCTCGAGCCGAGCGGCCTCCCGAGCTGCGGAGACTGCACTGCGCGACTTCACCGTTTCGAGCATAACTTCTTCATAAGGACTCCAATTTGAATGATTTTTGCGCTCACGCATTCCTCTTTTCCTTGGCTTTCAATCCATATAAAGAACTCTCAGAACTCCAATATTTGTATATGTAAAAAGTCATGCAAAGTGGCTGCTCGGTACAGCATGTGCGACGTTAGCACTTTGATCATAACTTTCTCGTTTGGAATCCAATTGGGGTGTTCTTTATGTCAAAATGACCCTATCTTCTGTGGCTTTCCAACCATATATCACATGATTAATTTGGACTTCTACAATAATACAGAAATTTTGTACAACGTGGACTGTATTTTTCAGCATTCCTTCTCACTTTCACTCCTCATTCCAACTTTGAACTTTTGATCATGTTTTACCCTTCAAAACTCAACAAAACACCTTAGTAGCATCTTAATTATGCAAGATATGAAAACCATGTCATTCTATACGAAATCATGGCCACATTCTATCAAAAATGGTGTAATGTGAGACCTAAAATACGTGAAATTCCACTCTCAACAAACCCCCAAACTTACCTGTTGCTCGTCCCGAGGCAACGACATATAAAACCAATAGAGTAATTGAGAGGAAATTTCACAACTTCACATCCAAGAAAATATAACAATTCAAAAATCATACTTCAAATACTAAGACAACCATCCATCTAAGAACATACAATTCAAATCAACTACTTCACTTTTTCGGAATGCTCATCCACCATTCTCACGGGTAGTATTTACGCTCATCGCTCAAGTGTGAGATATACACATCAGGGTAAGGTGTTTACACTCAAAGTCAATTCAAACACACGCGTAACCATAAGCTTGACAATCATCTCAACTCTCGACTAAAGGGATAATTTCAACAATAGGATCACAAAGGTCTTGCATTAGGTTGTAATGTTGGCTCTTTGGTAAAGGTAGGGAGTATATGGATAAGGTGACTCAATCACTAGTAGAGAATCAAAGAAGACTTACAGCTTTTCAACAAACAGCTTTACTTTCTTCTTTCTTCTTCAACGCTCTTCAATGCTTCTTGCAATTTGATTCCTCCTACACTTTTGAACACCACATCCTTACTTGAAATTTTTTTTCTTCTTCCCTCTTTTCTTTTCTTTTTTTTTTCTTTTTCAAATAAGGGTACCAGTTTCAGGCACTACCCTTTTTATGGGGTACCAATTTCGGGCACTACCCCTTTATGCAACAATTTAACTACTCTTTTCAATAATTTTCATCACTTCCAACTTATTCTCCTTTTATGTTTCTTCTCAAGATACCAATTGACTCCTTCAACTCTCTACTAGGTAGGAATTTTTTAAAGGCTAGCAAAAGGGATCAATTGGCTAATCATGTAGGCTTCCAACAAATAAGGCTTTTAGGCTCAAAAGGGTTGACTACGGATATTTCATTAGGTAGAAAAATAATATGGCTAGTGACTAATAAAAAACAAAGATGGCCTAAGATCATTTCCTATTGTCTAATCAAACACGTAGCTTCAAGCAAGATACAAAGCCAAGTTCTAGAATACGTGTGTATGAACGACACTTACAAGAATAAACTAAATCATGCAACTAGTCATGATTTCAAAAGGCTCAAAATCTCACATGGCTATAGGAATGAACGAGCAAACCTAATCAAGCTACATAGCTAATCATCCTTGCACATAATCAAATTTCAAGTATCTCAATATCCAAGCACAATCTCAAACTGCTTCTCAAACACAATCACACATATAATCAAGTGCCATGAAAAATCAGAAAATCATCCTAGAGAACCATAAATCGACTACACCGACACTAGGATTAACACAAAACAAACAATAAACACCACAAAACACGAAACCTGAAAAATCGCAAAAAATCGAACCCTCAATATTCTCAAATAAATCAAAAATATTAAGAATCCGCAAAAAATCGACTCTCCAAGCAACAATACAATGTAAAAATTCTATTTCGACACTGCAAGACAAGGTATGTACGTTACCCCCCCAAACTTAGATTAAACGAAGTGAGAAACTAAGTTTGCAAAGAAGTATATACCGCAGTCAAGAAACACCTAATAAAACTCCTACACCAACACAGACATATAAAAGCAATAAAACGGAAGGGACAGCCCCCAACAAGTGCTCATGTTTAACGTCGGAGAGTCACGATGGGATACCTCTTTTCAACTACTGGATCGGAGGATAGTCTTCTCTCATCTTTACTTTCAAGTACTTCCATCCTCTCTTATTTACTTCACCAATCATCTCACCCTTCTTTGTCACTCTAACATGATCCTTTGAATTCTTTTCCTCCCATGATTGTCTTGAGTCCTTCTTGTCAATCCTCCACTCAATTGTAGGCTCAACCTGTGTAGCAAAACAAGGATCAAACAAGTTAGAATTTTCAACAATATGAGAATAAAAATCAGGAGGTAAGTTTGGAGGCTTCAAATATGGATCATCCATCTTTACTGCAATCAAAAGATTATCAAATATCACATTAGAGTTAGTAGTAGGAAAAGTAAGAGATACGCCTGGTCCTGCGATCTCTTCTACCACTTCAACTCTTTGGCTCTCATGCTTCTCTTCCTTAGCAGCAGGCTGCATCTCCTCTTTAACAGTGGACTTCTTATTCTGATTCACTATGTCAGCAGTGGTCTTTCTTATCTGTTCATCCCTTGCATTACCTAATGCAAGTAACTTCTCAAGATAGTCAATACATGCATCATTGGACAAACTCTCAAACTCTGCATCAGGCAGGGTGAAGTCCTCTACTACTTCCACAGACTTGCAGTGCTGCTGATCTGTAGGCCACTGCATCTCCTTATTCAAAGAAAAGATGATCTCCTTATCACTGGCTCTCAACCTCAACTCTCCTTTGAACACATCAATCAGAGCCCTTCCAGTTGCAAGGAATGGACGCCCCAAGATCAGAGGTGCTCCATCCTTGTCATCATCCATATCAAGAACAAGGAAATCCACAGGAAAAGTCAAATTGGACACCTTCACAAGCACATCTTCAATAACTCCTTCAGGGTATGTCAACGACCGATCTGCTAACTGTAGGGCAACAGACGCAGGTTTCAACTCCCCCAAATCAAGCTTCTTGAACACTAATAAAGACATCAAATTTATACTGGCTCCCAAATCACACAGTGCCCTCCTAGATGGTCCTTTTCCAATTCCACAGGGAATGATGAAGCTGCCTGGATCCTTCAATTTTTCTGGAAGCTTCTTCTGAATAATGGAGCTGCAGTTCTCTGTCAAATTCACTGTCTCCACACTGTTAAGCTTCCTCTTTCTGGAGATAAGTTCCTTGATGAACCTTGAATAATGTGGCATCTCTTCCAATGCTTCCGAGAAAGGAATAGTGACTTGGACATCCCTCATGACATCAGCAAACTTACGAAACTTCTCATCAAGGCTTTTTGACATGAATCTTTGAGGGAAAGGAATTGGTACCTTTGTAATTGGAAGTCCCAAACTGTCTCTCTCGAATACATGTTCCGCTTCTCTCAGTTTCTTCACTCTCTGCCACTTTTTATCAGAAATTTCCAGATCAGATTGACTCTGTACAGAATTTAGATGCGCAGAAAACCCTAGAGGGCAGCTCGCTGGCTCGCTCGGCTCGAGCAGAAGTCGAGCGATGCCGAGCTGGGTCCCACCTGAACTGGAAGACATGTCGGAACTAGCCAGAGTCCCGCTCGGCAGCATCTGAACCTGCTCGGCAGTCTGCTCGGGCCGAGCCGGTGGCCGAGCGGCGTCTAATCAGTCCTGCTCTATCCCTGTTTCGTACTGCTTCTGTTCTGCTTTATTCTGTACAAGTTCTGTTACGTCCTGCATCAGTTTTGGACCTTTACAATGCTTCTCGAATCTCAACGTGATCGCATTAACACTCTCCTTTGGGTTGATTTCTGTATCCGAAGGAAACTTTCCTTTCTGCAACTGCACTTGCTGCTGATTTACTGTAGTGGAGATCTGCCCTATGTTATATGACAAATTCATCAACTGCTTGTTCACTTCCTCATTCTGTTTGGTCATATTCGAGTCCATGAGAACAATGCAGTTATTAATCTTGTCAATATCTCCATCAGTCTTCTTCATATACCTGGCCAACACATCATCAATACTAGACTTTCCTTCTTCAGTTTTAGCACCATGATTAAAATTAGGAGGATATGGAACTGCATTATTCGGATTTGAATAAGAGAAGTTATCATGCCTTTGATTATGCCAATTGCCTCCTTGATTATTAGGACCTCCCCCTTGGTTATTCCTTTGATTTGAATTACCTTGAGGGTACCTATTTTTTTGCCAATTCTGAGGAGCTCTCGAACCCTGAAGACTCTGCCCCATAGCCCAATTAGCATCCTCGACCTCTTGAAGGTTCATCACCACATCATCACTTGCAGACCCTCGGTTGCCTCCCCCATTATTACCTGATATCAGAGTAATCAGGTTTTTATTCATCTGTTCCAATTGAGCGACAACCTCATCATTCTTATCAGCTTCAGAAAATTTCTCTTCAACCTTTGCAACTTTACCAAGTATATAAGTCCCTCGGATCCTCTCAGATGGCCAATCCCTTGAGTTCAAAGAGATATCATCAAATAATTTCTCTATGGCATTGGATGTTTTGCCAAAAATTATTCCTCCCGCAGAAGCATCAACCAACACTCTAGATTCGTTGTCAAGGCCAATTATAGAAGACACTGATGAGTTGAGACTTTTTGAATCCATGCTGTGGGCATCTCCTCAATGCATCAGTAAACCTTTCCCAAGCCTCTCCAAACGACTCATCTCTCCGCTGCTTGAATTGATTGATCTCCTGTTTCAGTAAAAGAACCTTTCCTGGTGGCATAAATCGATCCACGAACAACTGCTGCAACTCAGTCCAGTTTGAGCAACTGTCTCCCTTTAGCTTATCATACCACTCCCTTGCCTTATCAACCAATGAAAACTGAAAAAGCCTCATCTTCCATCTATCATTAGTAGCATCAGCAACTTTCACTGTATCCATGTAGCTGTTGAAACGCTTAAGATGGCCATAGGGCTCATCAAAAACGCCTCCGGCAAAGGGGTTTTTCTCCACCATATGAATCAGGGCTGGCCTTATGTCGTTCGTTTCATCAGCTTGAATGGCTCCAACTACGCCTGATCCTCCTAGATTGGTGGACTTGAATGTTTCTCGGATGACGATGTCATCCTCATCGACTCTTTCTCCCATTGATGCTGTTTCAGGTTCTGTCTCAGATTCTGATTCAAACTCCGATTCAGCCTATTCTAGGATAGCCTGATTCTCAATCTTCACTTCTTCCTCCTCTAAAATTGCTTTAGGAGTTGCTTTGGTATTCTTTGATTTTACTCTTCTTTTCCTCGCAGAAGCTTCAATTTCCGGATCAAATTCAAGATCTTGTGCTCTCGTCTTTGACCTAGTTTGCATGCAACTTCAAGAAAAATCCAAAGTAAAACAATTAAATCCCAAAGAAAATATTCTAATTAACTAAGTAATAAAAGAAAATAAATAATTAAAACTGTCCCCGGCACAACGGCGCCAAAAACTTGATAGGCTTTTTCTACGCACTATAATTTAATCCTCAAGTATAAGGATGTCAATTGTAGCAACAAGTACCCAAGTTAAATTATCGAACCCACTGAGACAGCTAATTATTTATTTTACTATTAATTACTAATTAATCAGAATTGAGTAACCAATTTTCAATGTTTTGTTGCGAATTAATTATCTAAATTAACGAAATAATAAATTACTGAATAATTAAAAGCAATAAAATAAAAGCAAGTTTCTAACCAAGAGATGACGAACAGTTCTAAGGTATCAGGTATTGACCAATTAATTTGGGTTATTAAACTTACGATTGCTCATTCATGCAGTTTCACTGAAAATACACCACATATCACTGTTATCCCACCGAATATGATTCGATTCTAAGCTAACAGTATAATCTGGTTTAAATCCTAAGGTGCGTGAATATTACCAAGCCTTATTCCTAGATACTAATCCAGCGAACAACAATACCTCCGGATGGCAAGTTCGACTAACAAGATATTTTCTGGAATTACTACAAGGTTCTATTCACTTCCTACTTGATTGTCTAATTGCATTGTTCCACTAAACTAATCAAGTATTTGATTTACCAGTTCATGGAATTAAAGTGCTTATAGCGGAGCTACTCTAATCCCTAACAGATAGACAATACCAATCATGAACGCACACAAGCTAACACAATAATCCAAGCATTATAGCGGATGTCATGAATATATTATGAAGACGTTACGAAGCAGAAAAGCATGTCTTAATAAAATAAGTAAAATCAAAAGCTCAACTGCATAAAATCCCAATCTTTGGTCTAAATCCCCAAATCAATTAAATCAATCCATCAAACCCTAGAACTGTATAGGAAATTAGCCCATGAGATTACAAGCAATCCTCATGGCTAAGCAATTCATAACAATAATCAAAGTAATAGAAAGGAATAGATAAGAATTGTGAAACCCTAGTGTAGGAGCAATCTCACGTTCCTTCTCCGTCTCTTCAATTGCTTGATTCTCCCTCGATTAGCACTTGGAACCCTTTTGAAAGTAGATGGATGATGAAATCAGGTTGTAAATCTGATATGGAGGTGTTGGAGGTGTGAATTGATGATGGATTATGGATGGGTTCTCTCAAATTTGTGTCTCGATCTCCCTAATTGTTTCTAGGACTGATGCAGGGCTTTTTCGCGATTGAAACTGCTTCAGAATCGCGACTTGAGGGTATATATACGCTGCTGCATCAAACAGGTCTCGTCTGGGCCCGATTTTGGGCCGCTCGGCACCTTGCTCGAGCCGAGCTCATGGCCGAGCGGCCCCCAAACCAGCCGAGCATCATATGGTTGGAATGTGGCCGTCGTGTGGGATCTGAGGGACCCTAGCTCGGCTGAAAATTCGCACAAAGTTGGTCCTGCTCGAGCCGAGCGGCCTCCCGAGCTGCGGAGACTGCACTGCGCGACTTCACCGTTTCGAGCATAACTTCTTCATAAGGACTCCAATTTGAATGATTTTTGCGCTCACGCATTCCTCTTTTCCTTGGCTTTCAATCCATATAAAGAACTCTCAGAAATCCAATATTTGTATATGTAAAAAGTCATGCAAAGTGGCTGCTCGGTACAGCATGTGCGACGTTAGCACTTTGATCATAACTTTCTCGTTTGGAATCCAATTGGGGTGTTCTTTATGTCAAAATGACCCTATCTTCTGTGGCTTTCCAACCATATATCACATGATTAATTTGGACTTCTACAAGAATACAGAAATTTTGTGCAACGTGGACTGTATTTTTCAGCATTCCTTCTCACTTTCACTCCTCATTCCAACTTTGAACTTTTGATCATGTTTTACCCTTCAAAACTCAACAAAACACCTTAGTAGCATCTTAATTATGCAAGATATGAAAACCATGTCATTCTATACGAAATCATGGCCACATTCTATCAAAAATGGTGTAATGTGAGACCTAAAATACGTGAAATTCCACTCTCAACAAACCCCCAAACTTACCTGTTGCTCGTCCCGAGGCAACGACATATAAAACCAATAGAGTAATTGAGAGGAAATTTCACAACTTCACATCCAAGAAAATATAACAATTCAAAAATCATACTTCAAATACTAAGACAACCATCCATCTAAGAACATACAATTCAAATCAACTACTTCACTTTTTCGGAATGCTCATCCACCATTCTCACGGGTAGTATTTACGCTCATCGCTCAAGTGTGAGATATACACATCAGGGTAAGGTGTTTACACTCAAAGTCAATTCAAACACACGCGTAACCATAAGCTTGACAATCATCTCAACTCTCGACTAAAGGGATAATTTCAACAATAGGATCACAAAGGTCTTGCATTAGGTTGTAATGTTGGCTCTTTGGTAAAGGTAGGGAGTATATGGATAAGGTGACTCAATCACTAGTAGAGAATCAAAGAAGACTTACAGCTTTTCAACAAACAGCTTTACTTTCTTCTTTCTTCTTCAACGCTCTTCAATGCTTCTTGCAATTTGATTCCTCCTACACTTTTGAACACCACATCCTTACTTGAAATTTTTTTTCTTCTTCCCTCTTTTCTTTTCTTTTTTTTTTCTTTTTCAAATAAGGGTACCAGTTTCAGGCACTACCCTTTTTATGGGGTACCAGTTTCGGGCACTACCCCTTTATGCAACAATTTAACTACTCTTTTCAACAATTTTCATCACTTCCAACTTATTCTCCTTTTATGTTTCTTCTCAAGATACCAATTGACTCCTTCAACTCTCTACTAGGTAGGAATTTTTTAAAGGCTAGCAAAAGGGATCAATTGGCTAATCATGTAGGCTTCCAACAAATAAGGCTTTTAGGCTCAAAAGGGTTGACTACGGATATTTCATTAGGTAGAAAAATAATATGGCTAGTGACTAATAAAAAACAAAGATGGCCTAAGATCATTTCCTATTGTCTAGTCAAACACGTAGCTTCAAGCAAGATACAAAGCCAAGTTCTAGAATACGTGTGTATGAACGACACTTACAAGAATAAACTAAATCATGCAACTAGTCATGATTTCAAAAGGCTCAAAATCTCACATGGCTATAGGAATGAACGAGCAAACCTAATCAAGCTACATAGCTAATCATCCTTGCACATAATCAAATTTCAAGTATCTCAATATCCAAGCACAATCTCAAACTGCTTCTCAAACACAATCACACATATAATCAAGTGCCATGAAAAATCAGAAAATCATCCTAGAGAACCATAAATCGACTACACCGACACTAGGATTAACACAAAACAAACAATAAACACCACAAAACACGAAACCTGAAAAATCGCAAAAAATCGAACCCTCAATATTCTCAAATAAATCAAAAATATTAAGAATCCGCAAAAAATCGACTCTCCAAGCAACAATACAATGTAAAAATTCTATTTCGACACTGCAAGACAAGGTATGTACGTTACCCCCCCAAACTTAGATTAAACGAAGTGAGAAACTAAGTTTGCAAAGAAGTATATACCGCAGTCAAGAAACACCTAATAAAACTCCTACACCAACACAGACATATAAAAGCAATAAAACGGAAGGGACAGCCCCCAACAAGTGCTCATGTTTAACGTCGGAGAGTCACGATGGGATACCTCTTTTCAACTACTGGATCGGAGGATAGTCTTCTCTCATCTTTACTTTCAAGTACTTCCATCCTCTCTTATTTACTTCACCAATCATCTCACCCTTCTTTGTTACTCTAACATGATCCTTTGAATTCTTTTCCTCCCATGATTGTCTTGAGTCCTTCTTGTCAATCCTCCACTCAATTGTAGGCTCAACCTGTGTAGCAAAACAAGGATCAAACAAGTTAGAATTTTCAACAATATGAGAATAAAAATCAGGAGGTAAGTTTGGAGGCTTCAAATATGGATCATCCATCTTTACTGCAATCAAAAGATTATCAAATATCACATTAGAGTTAGTAGTAGGAAAAGTAAGAGATACGCCTGGTCCTGCGATCTCTTCTACCACTTCAACTCTTTGGCTCTCATGCTTCTCTTCCTTAGCAGCAGGCTGCATCTCCTCTTTAACAGTGGACTTCTTATTCTGATTCACTATGTCAGCAGTGGTCTTTCTTATCTGTTCATCCCTTGCATTACCTAATGCAAGTAACTTCTCAAGATAGTCAATACATGCATCATTGGACAAACTCTCAAACTCTGCATCAGGCAGGGTGAAGTCCTCTACTACTTCCACAGACTTGCAGTGCTGCTGATCTGTAGGCCACTGCATCTCCTTATTCAAAGAAAAGATGATCTCCTTATCACTGGCTCTCAACCTCAACTCTCCTTTGAACACATCAATCAGAGCCCTTCCAGTTGCAAGGAATGGACGCCCCAAGATCAGAGGTGCTCCATCCTTGTCATCATCCATATCAAGAACAAGGAAATCCACAGGAAAAGTCAAATTGGACACCTTCACAAGCACATCTTCAATAACTCCTTCAGGGTATGTCAAAGACCGATCTGCTAACTGTAGGGCAACAGACGCAGGTTTCAACTCCCCCAAATCAAGCTTCTTGAACACTAATAAAGACATCAAATTTATACTGGCTCCCAAATCACACAGTGCCCTCCTAGATGGTCCTTTTCCAATTCCATAGGGAATGATGAAGCTGCCTGGATCCTTCAATTTTTCTGGAAGCTTCTTCTGAATAATGGAGCTGCAGTTCTCTGTCAAATTCACTGTCTCCACACTGTTAAGCTTCCTCTTTCTGGAGATAAGTTCCTTGATGAACCTTGAATAATGTGGCATCTCTTCCAATGCTTCCGAGAAAGGAATAGTGACTTGGACATCCCTCATGACATCAGCAAACTTACGAAACTTCTCATCAAGGCTTTTTGACATGAATCTTTGAGGGAAAGGAATTGGTACCTTTGTAATTGGAAGTCCCAAACTGTCTCTCTCGAATACATGTTCCGCTTCTCTCAGTTTCTTCGCTCTCTGCCACTTTTTATCAGAAATTTCCAGATCAGATTGACTCTGTACAGAATTTAGATGCGCAGAAAACCCTAGAGGGCAGCTCGCTGGCTCGCTCGGCTCGAGCAAAAGTCGAGCGATGCCGAGCTGGGTCCCACCTGAACTGGAAGACACATCGGAACTAGCCAGAGTCCCGCTCGGCAGCATCTGAACCTGCTCGGCAGTCTGCTCGGGCCGAGCCGGTGGCCGAACGGCGTCTAATCAGTCCTGCTCTATCCCTGTTTCGTACTGCTTCTGTTCTGCTTTATTCTGTACAAGTTCTGTTACGTCCTGCATTAGTTTTGGACCTTTACAATGCTTCTCGAATCTCAACGTGATCGCATTAACACTCTCCTTTGGGTTGATTTCCGTATCCGAAGGAAACTTTCCTTTCTGCAACTGCACTTGCTGCTGATTTACTGTAGTGGAGATCTGCCCTATGTTATATGACAAATTCATCAACTGCTTGTTCACTTCCTCATTCTGTTTGGTCATATTCGAGTCCATGAGAATAATGCAGTTATTAATCTTGTCAATATCTCCATCAGTCTTCTTCATATACCTGGCCAACACATCATCAATACTAGACTTTCCTTCTTCAGTTTTAGCATCATGATTAAAATTAGGAGGATATGGAACTGCATTATTCGGATTTGAATAAGAGAAGTTATCATGCCTCTGATTATGCCAATTGCCTCCTTGATTATTAGGACCTCCCCCTTGGTTATTCCTTTGATTTGAATTACCTTGAGGGTACCTATTTTTTTGCCAATTCTGAGGAGCTCTCGAACCCTGAAGACTCTGCCCCATAGCCCAATTAGCATCCTCGACCTCTTGAAGGTTCATCACCACATCATCACTTGCAGACCCTCGGTTGCCTCCCCCATTATTACCTGATATCAGAGTAATCAGGTTCTTATTCATCTGTTCCAATTGAGCGACAACCTCATCATTCTTATCAGCTTCAGAAAATTTCTCTTCAACCTTTGCAACTTTACCAAGTATATAAGTCCCTCGGATCCTCTCAGATGGCCAATCCCTTGAGTTCAAAGAGATATCATCAAATAATTTCTCTATGGCATTGGATGTTTTGCCAAAAATTGTTCCTCCCGCAGAAGCATCAACCAACACTCTAGATTCGTTGTTAAGGCCATTATAGAAGACACTGATGAGTTGAGACTTTTTGAATCCATGCTGTGGGCATCTCCTCAATGCATCAGTAAACCTTTCCCAAGCCTCTCCAAACGACTCATCTCTCCACTGCTTGAATTGATTGATCTCCTGTTTCAGTAAAAGAACCTTTCCTGGTGGCATAAATCGATCCACGAACAACTGCTGCAACTCAGTCCAGTTTGAGCAACTGTCTCCCTTTAGCTTATCATACCACTCCCTTGCCTTATCAACCAATGAAAACTGAAAAAGCCTCATCTTCCATCTATCATTAGTAGCATCAGCAACTTTCACTGTATCCATGTAGCTGTTGAAACGCTTAAGATGGCCATAGGGCTCATCAAAAACGCCTCCGGCAAAGGGGTTTTTCTCCACCATATGAATCAGGGCTGGCCTTATGTCGTTCGTTTCATCAGCTTGAATGGCTCCAACTACGCCTGATCCTCCTAGATTGGTGGACTTGAATGTTTCTCGGATGACGATGTCATCCTCATCGACTCTTTCTCCCATTGATGCTGTTTCAGGTTCTGTCTCAGATTCTGATTCAAACTCCGATTCAGCCTATTCTAGGATAGCCTGATTCTCAATCTTCACTTCTTCCTCCTCTAAAATTGCTTTAGGAGTTGCTTTGGTATTCTTTGATTTTACTCTTCTTTTCCTCGCAGAAGCTTCAATTTCCGGATCAAATTCAAGATCTTGTGCTCTCGTCTTTGACCTAGTTTGCATGCAACTTCAAGAAAAATCCAAAGTAAAACAATTAAATCCCAAAGAAAATATTCTAATTAACTAAGTAATAAAAGAAAATAAATAATTAAAACTGTCCCCGGCACAACGGCGCCAAAAACTTGATAGGCTTTTTCTACGCACTATAATTTAATCCTCAAGTATAAGGATGTCAATTGTAGCAACAAGTACCCAAGTTAAATTATCGAACCCACTGAGACAGCTAATTATTTATTTTACTATTAATTACTAATTAATCAGAATTGAGTAACCAATTTTCAATGTTTTGTTGCGAATTAATTATCTAAATTAACGAAATAATAAATTACTGAATAATTAAAAGCAATAAAATAAAAGCAAGTTTCTAACCAAGAGATGACGAACAGTTCTAAGGTATCAGGTATTGACCAATTAATTTGGGTTATTAAACTTACGATTGCTCATTCATGCAGTTTCACTGAAAATACACCACATATCACTGTTATCCCACCGAATATGATTCGATTCTAAGCTAACAGTATAATCTGGTTTAAATCCTAAGGTGCGTGAATATTACCAAGCCTTATTCCTAGATACTAATCCAGCGAACAACAATACCTCCGGATGGCAAGTTCGACTAACAAGATATTTTCTGGAATTACTACAAGGTTCTATTCACTTCCTACTTGATTGTCTAATTGCATTGTTCCACTAAACTAATCAAGTATTTGATTTACCAGTTCATGGAATTAAAGTGCTTATAGCGGAGCTACTCTAATCCCTAACAGATAGACAATACCAATCATGAACGCACACAAGCTAACACAATAATCCAAGCATTATAGCGGATGTCATGAATATATTATGAAGACGTTACGAAGCAGAAAAGCATGTCTTAATAAAATAAGTAAAATCAAAAGCTCAACTGCATAAAATCCCAATCTTTGGTCTAAATCCCCAAATCAATTAAATCAATCCATCAAACCCTAGAACTGTATAGGAAATTAGCCCATGAGATTACAAGCAATCCTCATGGCTAAGCAATTCATAACAATAATCAAAGTAATAGAAAGGAATAGATAAGAATTGTGAAACCCTAGTGTAGGAGCAATCTCACGTTCCTTCTCCGTCTCTTCAATTGCTTGATTCTCCCTCGATTAGCACTTGGAACCCTTTTGAAAGTAGATGGATGATGAAATCAGGTTGTAAATCTGATATGGAGGTGTTGGAGGTGTGAATTGATGATGGATTATGGATGGGTTCTCTCAAATTTGTGTCTCGATCTCCCTAATTATTTCTAGGACTGATGCAGGGCTTTTTCGCGATTGAAACTGCTTCAGAATCGCGACTTGAGGGTATATATACGCTGCTGCATCAAACATGTCTCGTCTGGGCCCGATTTTGGGCTGCTCGGCACCCTGCTCGAGCCGAGCTCATGGCCGAGCGGCCCCCAAACCAGCCGAGCAGCATATGGTTGGAATGTGGCCGTCGTGTGGACTCTGAGGGACCCTAGCTCGGCTGAAAATTCGCACAAAGTTGGTCCCGCTCGAGCCGAGCCGCCTCCCGAGCTGCGGAGACTGCACTGCGCAACTTCACCGTTTCGAGCATAACTTCTTCATAAGGACTCCAATTTGAATGATTTTTGCGCTCACGCATTCCTCTTTTCCTTGGCTTTCTATCCATATAAAGAACTCTCAGAAACTCTAATATTTGAATATGTAAAAAGTCATGCAAAATGGCTGCTCGGTACAGCATGTGCGACGTTAGCACTTTGATCATAACATTCTCATTTGGAATCCAATTGGGGTGTTCTTTATGTCAAAATGACCCTCTCTTCTGTGGCTTTCCAACCATATATCACATGATTAATTTGGACTTCTACAAGAATACAGAAATTTTGTGCAACGTGGACTGTATTTTTCAGCATTCCTTCTCACTTTCACTCCTCATTCCAACTTTGAACTTTTGATCATGTTTTACCCTTCAAAACTCAAAAAAACACCTTAGTAGCATCTTAATTATGCAAGATATGAAAACCATGTCATTCTATACGAAATCATGGCCACATTCTATCAAAAACGGTGTAATGTGAGACCTAAAATACGTGAAATTCCACTCTCAACAACTACATTCACAAACCTCCAAAGTTTCAATCAATGAGGTAAAAAGGTCTTTCAATAATTAAGGTCTTTCACAAACCACCAAAGTTTCAATCCGCTAATAAGTGTAAGTAATCGAAGAGATGATCAACTTCCTCAACTTCTCCACTTTTCTTTCTTCCATTCTATCTTTGGTAATCACAAGCACTGATCATCAACTTTCCTTGGGATTGAGCTTCTTTTGATTCATGCTTCCTTTCTTGAACTTTTAAATACTTGAGCATATTGTTGTTGCTTTGCTCATTTTCTTGTTTAAAAGAGGCATGTACATTCTTGTTCCAGTTCTTTGCATCCATTTTCTTTCTTGTTTATCATTTTCTTTCTTCTTTTTCTTTTCTTATCAAACCCTTCTAGTTACCATCACCTCAATCACCCACACAAATGGTATATATGTAAGGCTTAAGTGGGTAATCATGGCTTGTAATGTGCTAAATTCACAAAAAATAGGTTTATATGCTCAAAGTGGTTGACTAGGGATGATATTCATGGTAGGAAAATTTATAGCAATGACTATGAATAACAAGGATGACCTTAAATTATGTCATTAATCCCACTAATCGGGCTCGTTCCAATAGTCCTTGAGCAAGTTCTAGTTTATCAAAAACAATCAATCCGCTCATGAAAATAAATACCATGTATGCACGGTTGAGGCTCAATTTCTCACAAGCTTATGCATTGGATCTTAAAGAACTTATTACCACATTCTCTCAAAATTGAACAAGTTAAATAAAACATGTCACAATTCGAAAGTGTAGAGATTCTTAATCATAATTTGTCATCACTTATCACAACAACATGCCATCACTCACATTCAAAAGATGACTAACAACATCCCAAAGCAAACCACCAAAATAACCCTAAACAAGAATAAGAAAATACATAAAATATAAAATAAAGACACAACAAATACGAAACAACCAAAAAAACATAACATGCAAAAATACAAAACCATCATAAAACAATGAAACATATATTCAAATCATCCATAACAATTAAGCTCACAATCATCCCATCCTTAATTGAAATCCTAAATTTTAAAAGTAAACATCCCAAAAATAAAACACATGAAGCAACATGCTAATCACATCAATCCAAATCAAAATCAATTAGAAGTAATAAGGTGTAGAGTCAACTCCCTCAATAGGCATTCGGTAGTGGAAGTTGTTAGCTCCAAGCTCCACGCATGCTTCCAATACCCTTCCTTCATGCTCAAAGACTCATCAAACACCATTAGTTCAATAATTTCATTAAAAATATGGACTATCATGCACTTCAACACCTCCAACCCGACCAAAATCCAACCAATACACATGAGAAAAATTTAAAATTAGCCCAAAAATACGAAAAGTATATGCTTACAAGACAAAGTATGTCACACCACCAATCACTCATCTACTAAGTGAGGGCTATCTAGTGGAGGTTCAACCGAATTAATAGGTTGAAAGGGTAGGTAGATATAAGGGCTCAAAGTAGGGTGATCACACTAGTTTTTCATATTGAGAGTTGACATTTTGAGTGCTGCATTTTTAAGCTTCTTGTGACAGATTGAGATCAATCTGATCTTGTTTGTAACTATTGAGTGATAATAAAACTTCTTCTCCCCAAAGTGGACGTAGGTTATTCATAACCAAACCAATATACATTTTTGTACAGGGTTTTAATTTTTTATTCAAGTTTTATTATTTCATATGAGTGTGATTTTGAGTGTTTGTGAGATCATTGAGCGTTTATCATGTCAATTGGCGCCGCCTGTGAAAAATAAACACATAGCAAGCATTCAAGATGAACACTATAAGATTTGATCATGTTGAAAAACTCATAGAGAAGTCAGATTACAACCTGTGGAAGTTGATCATGAAGATGAAAGTTGTCCTCATGCAGCAAGGATTGATGGATGCTCTGAAACCACCTCCACCATTGAAAATTGAAATACTCAATGATCCTCAGGCTGCAGCAGGTGGTGTAAGAGGTCCAGTGGATGATCAGGTACTCCAAAAAACCTATTCTATAATAATCTTGTGCCTAAGTGATGAAGTGCTTAGAGAAGTATCAAAGGAAACAACTGTTGTTGGTGTATGAAATAAATTGGAAGCTCTGTTTATGGTTAAATCATCTGAAAATAAATTGCATTTGAGACAAAGGCTTCATGCCTTCAAGATGACTGATGAAAGCCTTTGATGGATCAAGCTGATGAGTTCAGCAAGATCATAGATGATCTTGAAAGTGTTGATTTTAAGCTGACCAGTGAGGATAAGGCCATCATGTTGTTGTCTACACTGCCAAGATCACAAAGGCATTTCAAAGATGCTCTTCTCTGTGGAGGAAAGGATGTTGTGCTGTTAGAAGATATGCTGAAAGCACTCAGATCAAAAGACCTAGAGATGGGAACTGACAACAATGAAAAGACAGGTGCAGAAGGACTCTTTGCCAAGAAAGGAAACCAAAACAAGAAAGGGAACAAGAAGGCAATGCTGATCAAAAGAAGAATGCTACAGGACAATCAACTGGAAAGAAGTATTACTACTGTCATGAACCAGGTCACTTCAAGAAACAATGTGCAAAATGGAAGGCTAAAAAGTCCAAGAAAGCTGATGCACCTGCTGGAAATCAGAGAAATCAGGTAAATCAGGTTGGTGAATTATAAAATAATGCTGTTATAGAAGGTATTGAAGCTCTGTCCATCACGTCATTAGATGTATCTGCTGAGTGTGTATTGGATTCAGTGTGTACCTTCCATATGACACCCATGAAGCATTGGTTTGAAGAATTGAAGCATCAAGAAGAAGGATCAGTGCTATTAGATAATGATCAATCTTGTAAGAATAAGGGAGCGGGATTCATCAGATTACTCATGTTTGATGGAATTCAAAGGCTTCTTAGGAATGTCAGATATGTTCCTGGATTAAAAAGGAACCTCATCTCCCTTGGGATGCTTGATTCTCAAGGATGTGATTCAAATTTGAAAGGAGAAGTTCTCATAGTGACTAAGGGTGATAAGGTAGTCATGAAGGGAACTAAGAAATCTGATTGTATTTCTTGGATGGAAGTGTTGTTGTTGGACAAGTACACAACACTGATGAGCAGGATGATGCCAAGTTATGGCATGGTATGCTGGGCCATGTTAGTGATAGGGGGATGCAAGAACTTGCCAAGCAACAACTGATCAAGTTTAGTACAGATGATAAGATCAGGCAATGTGAACATTGCATCCTTAGTAAGTCCAAGATACTTAAGTTTGGTGAATCAGAACATACAACCAAAGCAAGAATGGACTATGTTCATTGATTAGCCATTTTGTAGTAGGGGTGACCAATTAAATAATTTATCGAACCACAGGGAGGTCAGCGCTAGAGCTTAAGCAAGATCACATTTATCGCAATTGTATAGATGAATCATCAATGGGTAGTTTGATCAAACAAGAAATTAAAAAGTAATCAATGCAAGTAAACAAACAATGATCAATCTAACAAGATGGGTAGATGGAAAGTGGTTTACCAAATTGATTAAAAGTAAGATTAACAACAATTAAGAAGTGAAAATCCTAGTATAAATGCATCGAATTCATATGAATCATGGATTGAGACTAAGGGCCAATACTAAGTTCACCTAAACTTCCTCTCGAGATGGATAGGATATGATTATCAAATAGCTCAAAGAGTTGGTTCTCACTCAAATAATTCCAACTAGGTACTAAGCTTAAAATGAGAGTCCCATCACATGATTAATCAACCTCTCGATCAAACCAATCATGTGTTCTATCAAAGGGTTCTAAATTCTAAAGGACTCATTAATTTCTTTACAATTTATAATGCACATGAAGTGTATGATGAAATGATTCACTCAATTATCCTAAGCACATAATTGATTTCTCAATCTAATCACATATTTAGAACAACTAAACACACAAATCATCAATATAAATCAAGCAATTAATAATCAATGATAGAAAATCATAGATCCAATTTACATATGGATTCAAATACACAAATCCTAAAATTATCCAACAACTCTCATGTTGCTAATCTCACAAGGGAGATTAGCCTACCATATTCAAAAGAAAATTAACATACACATTAAGATCCTTACAAAACATGATGAAACTATAAGGTTTAACTACAAAGTATGGATGAAAACTCCCTTGAAGTGCTTCAATGGTGATCTCCTCCCTTCCCTTGTAATTCTCCTCTCTTCCTTGCTTCTTTTGATCAATTGGATGAAGGTTTTGATGGTGGGATTAAGGTAGATGATATGGATGAAGGATGGATGAATGTGATGGTGTGAAATGGAAGAAATGGTGTGTGAGGTATGTGTGGAAGTGCGGATTCGGATCTGATCTTCAAATATTGAATAAATGGGTATTTATACCCCTTGGGAAGCTTCTAGAAGGATTCTGATTTTTAACAGAATTTGCACCAATACGGCTCATGTGTTGCTACATGGCTCGTGTTGCTGCCGACGATACAACTCGTATTCTGCACACGGCCACAAGGTGGCCGTGTTTGTGTTTCTGATGCTCGCGCACGGCCTCTCAGGACAGGGTAGTGTGCGGTACACGGGCCGTGTGCTATACTGGACACGGGACGTGTTTCTGGACTCGGCTGGCCGTGTTTGTGCTATTGTTTCACTGTTTTGGCTCGTTCTTCCTCGTTTCAACTCCAAATTGAGATCCACTTTTTCCTACATCTTCTTTATCATATCTAGAATCCAATAAAAACATTTCAATAAAACACAAAATACAACCAAATAACACATAAAATACGGATAAAATAACATAAAAACACGTATAAAAAGGCACTAAAATCTAGGTGAAAATATCACTCATCATTCATTCAGATCTCTAGAAGCCTTCAAAGACAATAACCAAAGGTAGAGGAAGGTACATCATGACCATAATTGATGATTATTCAAGGAAGCTATGGGTTTGTGTTCTGAAAACTAAGGATGAAGCATTCACTACATTCAAGATTTGGCTATCAGAAACTGAGAATAGCGCAAAAAGTAATTTGAAGTACTTAAGGATAGATAATGGGTTGGAATTTATATTTGAAGAGTTTAATTCATACTGCAAGGAGAGAGGTATTAAGAGACACAAGACTGTCCCTGGAACTCCTCAACAGAATGGCATTGCAAAGAGGATGAATCAGACATTGCTTCAAAGAATCAGATGCATGTTGAGCAGTACAGGACTAAGTAAGATGTTTTGGGGAGAATTAGCTGCAACTGTAGTTTATCTGATCAACTTATGTCCTGCTACAACTCTCAACTTCAAAACTCCAAAGGAGATGTGGTCTGGTAAGGTCCCTAGTTACTCACTTCTTAGAGTTATAGGTTGTCAAGTTTATGCTCACATTAAGCAGGATAAATTAGAACCAAGAGCACTTAAATGTGTTATGATAGGTTATCCTAAGGAAGTAAAAGGGTATAAATTATGGTGTTATGAGGAGAACAGACTCATGGTCATTAGAAATGTTGTTTTTATTGAAAACAAAATGCCACTGATCAAGGATAATCAGAGCAAACAATCTGAGCTTGAGCTGGAGTCTCAAGAAATGATCAAAGCAGGTGAAAGTGAAGATAACTCCACTGACAGATGTACATATGAAGTATTAAGGGGCCAAGGACAACCAAATACTTATCAACTTACAAGGGATACACAGAAAAGGACTATAGTGTCA
The DNA here is from genome assembly GCA_023678885.1 of Pogostemon cablin. NCBI lineage: Eukaryota > Viridiplantae > Streptophyta > Magnoliopsida > Lamiales > Lamiaceae > Pogostemon > Pogostemon cablin. The sequence continues at coordinate 25,088,422 of CM042975.1, forward strand.
CCTTCAAGGTATGTACAAGCTGATATAGTGTCATTTGTACTATATACAACAGTTGAAGTTGAAGCTTATGAACCTAGGAACTATGCTAATACCTAGCCAAGACAGAAATAAGCAGCTCATAGCCATGGAAGAAGAATTGTTGTCTCTAAACAAGAATGAGACATGAAAAATAATTGACAAGCCAAAATCTCAGAAGTTAGTTGGATGTAAGTGGATATTTAAAAGGAAACCAGCACTTGCAGCTGAAGGTGGAGTAAGGTACATAGCTAGACTAGTAGCTAGGGGTTTTTCACAGAAGGAATGGATAAATTATAATGAAATCTTCTCACATGTGGTTAAACATTATTAAATCAGAGTGTTACTAGCAGTAGTGGCTCAATATGATCTTGAGCTTCATCAGATGGGTGTAACTGCTGCATTTTTACATGGGAAGTTGGAAGAAAGTATCTATATGAAGATACCAGAAGGTGTTAATAGTTGAGAGAGCTGATACAAAGGCCTTTCTGTTACTCAAATCACTATATGGACTGAAACAAAGTCCAAGACAGTGGTACTTGAGATTTGATGAGTACATAGTTGCAAATGGATTTCAGAGAAGTCTCTATAATAGCTGAGTATACATCAAGGAAGGGAACAACTGTTACACATACTTACTACTCTATGTAAATGATATCTTGATTGCTTGTAAGAGCATACAAGGCATTGATGCAGTGAAGGAAGTACTCAAATTTGAGTTTGAAATGAAGGATCTAAGAGAAGCTAAGATGATTTTAGGTATAGAAATAAGCAGAGACAGATCAGCTGATGCACTTGTATTGAAACAACAATCTTATCTTGTTAAAGTACTCAAAAGTTATAATATGGATGAGTGCAAGTCTGTTGCAACACCTGTCAAGCAAGGATTAAGTCTGTCACTACTTAATGGAGCTAAATTAGACAAGGAAGTGGCTGAAATGAGCATGATTCCTTATGCAAGTTCAGTGGGCAATCCTATGTATGCTATGGTTTATAGTAGGCCTGATCTTGCTTATGTAATGAGCTTGATCATTAGATTCTTAAGATGTCCAGGAAAGCAGCATTGGGAAGCAATCAAATGGGCATTGAGATATGTCAAAGGAACTGAACAAGCTGGTTTGAAATTTCAGAAAAGGGAGGCAAAATCAGAAGTTATCATTGGATATGTTGATGCTGACTTTGCAGCTAACTTGGATTCTAGGAAATCTCTTACAGGGTATGTGTTCAATATGTATGGCACTTTAGTGAGCTAGAAAGTAAGCCATCAGTCTGTAGTGGCATTATCAACTACAGAAGTTGAGTTCATTGCATTAACTGAAGCAATCAAGGAAGGGATATGGCTTGTTGGTTTAGGGTAGGAGTTGGGGGAGTATCAGGATACTGTAGTAGTGCATTTTGACAAGCAAAGTGCAATACATTTAGCTAAGCATCAGGAATATCATGAAAGGTCCGCTCGATTATCCAAAAGAAGCTGCCACAGAAGATGAAGGATCCGGGAAGCTTCATTATCTTGTGTGAGATTGGAAAAGGGCCGGCACGACGAGCCTCGTGTGATCTTGGGGCAAGCATCAATTTGATGCCATTGTCTATCTTTCAAAGGCTTAGTTTGGGGGAGTTAACTCCTACAATAGTTGCTCTACAATTGGCGGACAGGTCAATGACATTTCCGAAAGGTATCATTGAAGACGTTCTTGTCAAAGTGGAGAAACTAGTCTTTCCTGTGGATTTTCTTATGCTTGAGATGGACGATGACAAGGATAATATCCCTCTTATCTTGGGGAGACCTTTCCTTGCTACTGCTGGGGCCATGATTGATGTTAAAAAGGGGGAGCTTAGGTTGCGGATGGATAAAGAAGAGGTCTTATTCAACCTTGACAAAGCAATGAAGATGTCTATGGAGTCACAATGTAATAGTATTGATGTGGTGGAGGAGATTGTGAAGGAAGATTGCTCATCTAGTGAATTGAATATTCAATTCTCTCTCTCGATTGCGTATCCATGAATTGAAGATGTGATTATCTGGCAGTGCGATCTTTCTCTTGTCTCTCTTCTCTTACCTCTTTCATTTGGGGAAAAACAGTGAATTTACTGCTATTCACATTGATTGAAATGCTAATATACTATTTCTCTTCAGCTTGTCAGTTTTCTCAGAGTTAAATTCTTAGGAGATGTATTTGGTAGGCTTGAATTGCGCTATGAATGTTTCCGTCGATTAAATCCAGATTGAAGTCGTGATTACCTCTTTTGCGGTTCTCACATCGGTTTACCTCTTCTCTCTTTCTTTATTTTGTATTTCTCCTTTTATTTTACATTTAATCTATTAGTGTTTATTCGATTCTAAAATACGAAGTGAAGTCCAACATGATGCATTCAATCAATTTCAGAGGAAGGCGGCGCAGATCACTCAGAGAAATGTCGTGGTTCAGTGTGTGTCCCCTGCTAAATTTGAGGTCTGAAATCGATTGATACAATTGTGTATGCATTTCACTCACAAACGGTGTCGCTTGTTCGCGGTCAGCTATTGCTCACCATTTTAAGTAGCCGTATTGCAGGTTAAAGGTCGCTTGGTATCACAGATTGGGCTGGGCCTGCTTGCATGAATTTTAACAAATGAGCTGCATCCTTAGCTGTAAGTGATGAGAGTTGAAATTCATGTAGTTAAGCTATACTTTGTAAGAGATATGGTGGAAAATAATGTTGTTGCTATAAGGAAGATTGATACAGTTGTGAATCTAGCTGATGGTCTTACCTAAGCATTGCCAGCAGCAAAATTTGAGCTGTGCAAGACTTTAGTTGGTATGCATGAAGACATAAAGGTTACTGCTCCTTAAAAGCAACAAAATGGGGAGAAGGGATCAAGTTGAGCATGCATATATCTAAGGTGGAGATTGATGACAATAGATGCATGCATGAGGGTTGATCACACGTGGATTGTGTTCATTGGAGGCTTAAGAATGATCATCACTTGTTGCATGCAAGTTGGAAGCAAGTTGAAGCAGTTAAAACTAACTAACAACTCAATCGGTTGAAAACTGTCAAATTTGAGCAAGGATGTGCAGCTGGTTTTGGAGCAGTTGTTGAGCAGTTAATCAAGCTACATAGAACCGTCTATGTGGTTGCATCTCATCTACTAAGTGAGAGCTATCTAGTGGAGGTTTAACCGGATTAATAGGTTGAAAGGGTAGGTAGATATAAGGGCTCAAACTAGGTTGATCACACTAGTTTTTCATATTGAGAGTTGACAGTTTGAGTGCTGCGTTTTTAAGCTTCTTGTGACAGATTGAGATCAATCTGATCTTGTTTGTAAGCATTGAGTGATAATAAAGTTTTTTCTCCCTAAAGTGGATGTAGGTTATCCATAACCGAACCACTATACATCTTTGTGCAAGCTTTTAATTTTTTATTAAAGTTTTATTATTTCATGTGAGTGTGATCTTGAGTGTTTGTGAGATCATTGAGCGTTTATCACGTCAGTATCCATATTCCTTATTTAGTAAAAAGGTACACCACATGGCCCACCACTTCCATCTAATTCAACTATCCACTACACATATAATAATAATATTCCTTAATCTACGCGTAAAAAATAAATGATTACCTTCTACGTGGCCGGAGGGAGTATTATTTTATGTATAGTGAGTAGTTGTATTAGTAGTGAATGATGGGTCATACGTGAGTCCTTTTACTAAAAGAAAAAAATGGGGACCTTTGAATAGGAACTCCTAATATAGTAAAATGCGGACCTTTCGATGAGAACGAGAGAGTATATAGTAGAACTGAAATATTGTGATTTGTAAAATTTGCATACCACCATACCAAAATATTCAATATAATATCATACTTCACTAAAAATTTTGGTACACTTAAAATGTCAATAAATTTAACCACTAAAAATTTCGGTACACTTAAAATGTGAATAAATAAAATATTTTTCGGTATGATAAATCAACACGCAATTTAGGTACTCCCTCTGTCCCACGTACTTTTACCCACTTTCTATTTTGGGGTGTCCCATGTATTTTTATCCATTCCATTTTTGGCAAAAATACATAATATTTTATTACCTATTTTTTACAATCCCAACACCTTTAATTACCTTTTTACACTTTATTTATCATTCCCAATAACTTTACTCACTTTTTCTTTTTAAATTATTAATTTATCCCTACTTTATCTTACATTATATATTAAAAAAAAATGTCTTAATCTCCGTGCCTGTACAAACGGATAAAAATGCCCGGGACGGAGGGAGTAATATTCCTTATACCATCCAAAAATTTTAAAAAGAAAAATTTAGTATCAGAATATAATAACAAGAGACCATTAGTTCACAACCAATTAACCATGATCCAAGCTGAATAGCATACACACTAAATTATTTTTCACCAATATCAGTCTCATCTACTACTTATGGATTGGTGTGGTTACTAATGTAAAATATTACATAAACCTCTAGAGTAAAATTAAAAAATACTTTTCAGAATTAATTGAATTAAATATAAAGTACGGGTAAAAAGAGCTGGAGAAAATAGTTGAAAACTAGGGAGACATGAGTGAATGGAGTCACAGATGGATCATGACATTTATCACGATCAATTCTTTCGTTGTAAGTATCATTAACTTGTTACAAAGGAGTGATCATGATAAATGATTTTTAGTGATGATAACCCTTAGATCTTCATTTCCCTGGTCACGTTGATCTTGTTCAATTCTTCGGGCAGATTCTGTCAATGTATCCGGACACTTCCCTGACACTTGAATCGACTTAAGAGTGATGATTTCGCCGATCTCACTAGGAATCTCTTTAAGAAACCTGCAGTTTTTCAAGATGAGGTGTTGAAGTTTGGGGAAGTGTTGGGAGGAGGCCACATTCCACTCTGAGAGTTTTATGTCATCCAATCTCAGCAGCCTCAGACTTTGGAATTCACCATCTATTGTATCCCATAATTCCTCTCCCTCCTCACGGGAAGACCAATCAGTTAATTTGAGAAGTTGAAGGTTTTCCAATTTCCAAATTATTGATATCTTCTCCCAACTAGACATCACCCCCGAAAGATTCAGCTAATTTAGATCCGTTGAATGACAATGTGAGCGAGGGAAGTTGAGTGAGGAAGCGGAGATCGAAATGTGGATTCACACTCTCCAATTTTTCCAGAGATACAAAACGGCATTTGAGTTTGCGAAGATTGGGAGAACATCTTAACAGCTCCACATCCTTTGAGCTCTGAATGTATACAAATGAAAGATAGTGTAGACTCATATTCGTTTCGTGGCTATTCCAATCTTCACCATACCTTGTCCGCCCTGCATGAAGGTATTTCAACTTCTTCATTTTCCCAATTGATGGGTGTAGAATACACCACCCACGAAAAATATTAGGATGGACAGTTAGATATTCAAGTTTAACAAGCCTATCTATCCATGTTGGCACTTTTGGTATGACCAAGAATCTTAAGTTAACCAGATACTCCATTCCAAATAAAACACAATGTGAAGAGATGTGATTGAAATGCAGGACTCTCAATATTCTCATATCCCCAACATATAAAAATGACCTCTGTTGATCGCCATAAAAAGAGCGGACATGTTGGCAAAAGCTCGGAGTAGCAGAGACGTCGTTGGCTGCTTGTACACGATGGCTTTTCTCAAAAACACTCAAGCATCTGAAAAAACAAAACCAAACTATGAAACAGCTCCTCAACACAGATTATAAATTAAGTGGGATGTTCAACTTACCCGTTGTTTGAAAATTTAATGAAGTTTTCTTCTCGAGATATTTTCAAGCACAAGTCACGCAACAAATCATGAACAACACATGCTTTCACTCCTTCACCATCTGATCTTCTCTCCACAACAATTACTAGACTCTTATCAATGAGCTCCATTAAATATTCTTCTGCTGCAGTTTCTCTTCTCTTTTCATTTTCTTCATGTATGAATCCTTCTGCTATCCACAATCTCTTCAAGCTTCTAGTATAGATTTTTTCATCTTCTTTATACTCTCCAAAGCTAAGAAAGCACGGCTTCAAATGATCTGGTAGATGCTTATAACTCAACTCAAGAATTTGCCTCACTAAATTCTCTCTATCATCTTTAACATAAGACCCTAAACTTCTTTCCACTTCTTTCCAACCACTTATTTCCTCATCCATGCCTGAAAGGATCCCAGCAATAACAACCACTGTAAGCGGTAACCCACAACATTTCTTTCCAATCGCTTGGAGCTGAGGAGCGCATGCTTGATCATATCCGAACACCTTCTTCTCTAATAACTGCCAGCATTGCTCACCAGACAAAAATGGCAGCTCATGAATTACGCTTCTCGGTGGAGCTACATCTTTATTCCTACTTGTTAGCAATATCCTGCTCCCATTCCCATCATCAGGGAAACATCTCTGTAACTCATACCATACATTTGAATCCCATATGTCATCCATTGTAACAAGGTATCTTCTTCCCTTCAATGTTTTGTAAATGTGCTCTTCTAATATCATTTCTTCCATTTTCAAAATCACATCTTTCCCAAGCTCACTATTTACATGAATCAAAATGTCACATAATATACTTCGTCTGTCATACGATTGAGAAATTGTGCACCATGAGAGTCTGTCAAACCTACAACTAACCAATGGATGATTATAGAGTTTCTTTGCTAAAGTAGTCTTACCAAGTCCAGGCATCCCCCAGATTAGGATGACTTGCAAGCTCTCCGTTCCTCCGTCCAGCAGTTCCAAAATATCCTTTTCTTTATCATCAAAACCAACGACTGCATCGCAGGCTTCACTGCTTGTTTTATCCATGTAAATTAGGAAGATGAGGGATCAAATCCTTGGACTATGTTTGTTTTAATTATTATCTTAATTTATAATTTTTGCTCTTTCAATTATTTATTTTAATGTTTATTAGTTGTTAGAATTCAATCCAATCCCCATTCTGGTTACTTTTAAAAACACAATTAATTCAATTAAAATTTCATTATTCCCTGTGGGTTCGATCTTACTTGTTTCCTGTTAGAATCCATTTTCCACGACCATATATTGTCTCGAATTTGGTCATAAAATCAGACACATCAATAAGGAGTTGGAAGTGATCAATCAAGAAGCAAACACCTTTGGCCTTCAAACTAGACTTGCCATTATCAGCCAAAAAAAAGTGTTTGTCGATCCAGTATTTGTCGGAAGAGATGATGTAATAAAAGTAGTGGAGGTGCTCGCCATTATCAGCCATCAACAAGTGTTTTCAACTCTGGCTCGAGAAGTCTACCGCCATAGAAAGATTCAAGCTAATTATGGCACTCGTATGTGGGGGTTCATGTTTCTGCAAATTTTAATCTCATTACTCTTTTCAAGAACATTCTAATGACGTTGACTTCTGAGAAGGTTGAAGTTGAAAACAGGGAAGTTCTTTTGGCGAAACTTCAATGAGCTTTGACTAACAAAACATTTCTTCTTGTTCTTGTTTGGAATCAAGAAAGTGTAAAGTGGGAGGGTTTCATAAATTCCTTGTCTGGAATCACTTCCACCAAGGAAAATGCCATCATTGTTACTACAAGAAATACAGAGGTTGCTTCAATGGTGGAAACACTCCCTACTTATGAAATCAAAGGCTTAACAGAAGAGAATTGTTGGTTGATAATCAAAGAAAAGCTTTTGGAGGAAGAGACGTTATTCCATCACCATCAGAGTTTTAAACATTTGGAAGAAGTATTGTAAGAAGATGTCAAGGTTTGCCGTTAGCTATAAATGTGGTCGGAGGAATACTGTGTGGTAAATCGAAAGACGAGTGGCTCTCGATTCAACAGAGTTGGCTTTCCAAACATGGTGAAGAAGATGTTATTTCAAAAGTACTTAAATTGAGCTTCGATAATTTGCCTTTGTCAAGCTCCCAATCAAGCTTCGATGCTTTCATCCTATTACCATTATAAGAAGATAAGTTAGAATTTGGTATTTTCATATAATCATGAAGAAATGAGTTTAAGTTGTCAAAAAGAATAGAGTCATGATCTATTAGATCATCCGGAGGCTTCAAATGAGACTTGGCTCCGTTGTCCTTCTTGCACATGAATGTGACACTTTTCCTTTTGAGCTCAAAGACAACTCTTCTCTTCCAATATCAATTCTTGCTCTTCTCGTAGCTAAAAATGGCCTTCCCAAAATGAGTGGCACTCGAGGGTCCGCCTTCACTTCTAACACCATGAAGTCGACCGGGAAAGCTAGCCCTTTCACCTTCACCTCCACGTCTTCAACAATTCCTAGAGGCTTCACAACCTCTCCATTTACAACTTCAAGATGGATAGTTGTATACTTAAGCTCTCCGATTTCAAGGTTTTTGAATGTGGCATGAGACATCACGTTGACGCTTGCCCCCAAGTCACACAATGCATCAATGGTGCCTTTTCCTTCAAAATCACACGGGATTATGAACTTTCCCGGATCACCAACCTTCGTAGGCCCCCTTTTTGCATCGCTTCACTTGTTTCGGATGACTCTTCTTTCTTTTTCTCCTCATATTTCTTCTTAATAGTCTTCACATATTCCTCAAACTCCTTTTTCTTCTCCTCCTTTACAAATATTTGTGGATAGAGAATAGGGAATGGAGTGATCGAAATACCCCAATAGTCACGTTTGTACTCCTCTTCTTTGGCCTTCTCCTCCACTTTCTTTTCCTCTTGCACCCTTTTCCACTTAGATATCCATTTAGGCCCCTTCTCTTCTTTCTTACTTACTTCTTCCATTTCTCCAACAACCTTGCTTTCCACCTACTCTTCTTCAACCTTTCTTTCCTCTTCCATTTCAACAAATAAATATTGAGCTTTTGGATTCACTTCGGTTGTGGCTGTAAACTTTCCTTTTTGTTGAGCACTCAGAGAACTTGCAATTTGTCCAACATTGTACTCCAAAGCTTTGAGTCTCTTTTCATTCGCTTCTTCAGCCTTTTTCAATGCTTTATCTGGAGCTTTGTTTGATGCGATCAATTGCTCAAGTAGCTCATCAATCGATGCTCTTCCCTCATTGTTCGGTGCCTTTGCTCCCGGTTGATATCCCGGAGGATACGCAACCGCATTGCTCGGATTAGAGTAGGAGAAGTTCCCTTGCCTTTGTTGTTGTTGTGGGTATGAGCTACCACTACTTTGACCATTGAAACCTCCTTGCCTTGGTGGATAGTTCCCTTGACTTTGGTTGAAATTACCTTGGGAATTATTTTGGTAATTCCCTTAGTCATTTCTTCCTTGCATGTATGACATATCCTCCACACGTGGCATAGAGTTGGTCAATTGTTCTCCATTTACAATATTTAGAGATAGCATCCCTTGATCCATGTTGCTTTCAATCATGTTTACTCCTTGGCTTGGACTTTGATTCAAGCCCATTTGCTTCAACACTTCCGCCGCTATCACCTCAACACTTGGCGTTTATGGCTCAACATTCACACTTTTGACATTAAACTGTTGCCCTTGATCAAAATTCTCAAAACCATAGCATCCACTTACCCTCTTCGATGACCATTGATAGAAATTTGTAGCAATCTCATCAAAAATCCTTATAGCCCTTTCTGGAGTCACTCCAAATACGGATCCACCCGCCGAAGCATCAACAAGCACTCTTTGACCATTCACCAAACCTTGGTAGAAAAATCCCACTTGTTGATTTTTTGAAAAACCATGTTGTGGATACTTGCGAAGCATATCCTTAAACCTTTCCCACGCTTCATAGAAACTCTCTTGAGGCATTTGCTTGAATTGAGTGATCAAGCTCTTCATTTGAAGTGTCTTAGAAGGTGAAAAATACTTGTTCAAAAACATTTGTGCAAGTTCATCCCAAGTGTTGCATATACCAGGAGTAATGGTAGATAACCATGTTCGAGCTCTATCCCTCAAAGAAAATGGAAACAACCTCATCTTGATACAATCTTCACTCACCCCATTCATCTTCACAGTGTTGGCAATCTCCACAAATTGAGCTAGATGAGCATTAGGATCTTCATTCGGAGTTCCACTAAACTATTGCTCTCTCACATAGAAATCAAACCCGCATTAATTTCAAAGTTGTTGGTGTTGATTGGTGGAACCATCATGTGTGACACGGCTCTCGGCATAAAGAAATCCCGAATCACCCTTTGATCATTTTGTATTCCATGTTGCACCAAAGGTGGTGGTAGTGGTACATAAGCTTGTTGTGGATGAGCATAGGCTTGTTGAAAGCATTGTTGTCTAAGAACTTGTTGCACGGTTTGTTGAAGCAAAGCTTGGTTGTTGAAAAATCCATAATTTTGATAGGCTTGTTGAGGAAGATTTGCATTGAATTGAGGTGCGTTGTCTTGCACGTTCACATTTTGACCTCCTTCCCCATCATGCTCTATCTCCACACGATTATCTCCTTGAAAATTCTCCATTAGATCACTATTTTTGGTATTGTTCTCCTTTCTTCTCCTTCTCAAAGTATGCTCAATCTCCCAATCAATATGTTCTATTTGTTTCCCTTTGGATCTTGTTTGCATACACCTTCAAAGCAAAAGAAGTTAGAACAAGGTTTTCAAAAGCAAATACAAGTAACCAAATAAAATAAAAAAAAATATCTCTATTAAGATTACTCAAAACGATCCTTCTTCAAGCTACTAGAAATTGTTGCCTCCCCGACATCGGCGCTATTTGATTAGCATATTTTGTAGTAGGGATGACCAATTAAAATAATTTATCGAACCACAAGGAGGTCAGCGCTAGAGCTTAAGCGAGATCACGTTTATCGCAATTTTATAGAGACAAATCATCAATGGGTAGTTTGATCAAACAAGAAATTAAATCAATCAAAGCAAGCAATGATTAGCAAACAAGATAGATGGATGAAACGTGGTTTTTCAAATTAAGTAAAAGTGAGATTAACAACAATTAATAAGTGAAAATCCTAGGATAAATGCATTGAATTCACATGAATCATGGATTGAAGACTAATGGCCAACCCTAAAATTAACTAAACTCCCTCTTAAGATGGATAGGATATGGTTCTAAACATAGCTCAATGAGTTGGTTCTCACTCAAACAATTCCAACTAGGTACTAAGCTTGAAATGAGAGTCCATTCACACGATTAATCAACCTCTCGATCAAACCAATCATATGTTCTATCAAAGTGTTCTAAACTCTAAAGGATTTCTCAATCTCTTTACAATTTATAATGCACATGAAGTGTTTGGTGAAATGATTCACTCAATTATCCTAAGCACATAATTGATTTCTCAATTTAATCACATATTTAGAACAACTAAACACACAAATTATCAATACAAATCAAGCAATTAATAATCAATGATAGAAAACCATATATCCAATCAACATATGAATTCAAATACACAAATTCCAAAATTATCCAACAACTCTCATGTTGCTAATCTAACAAGGGAGATTAGCCTACCATATTCATAAAAAAATTAACGTAGACAATTAAATCCTTACAAATCATGATAAAACAATGAGGTTTAATACAAAGATTGAATGGAAACTGCCTTGATCTATCTTCAATGGTGATCTCCTTCCCTTCTTTGCACTTTCCTCTCTTCCTTGATCCTTTTCCTTCACTTGGATGTAGAAATTGATGGTGGGATGATGGTTGATCTAAAGGATGAAGAATGGATGAAGATGATGGTGTGGAATGGAAGAAATTGTGTGTGAGGTGTGTGCAGGGCTGTGAATTTTGGATCTCTCCAAAAATATTGAAGTATTGGGTATTTATACCCCTTGGAAAGCTTCTAGAAGGATTCTGATTTTTTTATAGGTTTTTACGCACCACGAGTCGTGCTCTGCAACACGGTCATAAGGTGGCCGTGTTGGGTCTTCTGATGCTCGCACATGGCCTCTCTTTACAGGGCCGTGTTACGCAACACGGCTCGTGTGCTGCAACACAGCTCATGTGCTGTAACACAGGCATAGGGTGGTCGTGTTGGATGAATAGATGTCGGCACACGGCCACTTCTTACAGGGTCGTGTTATGCACACGGCCCGTATTGGTGCATGCCCCTATTTTTCACGTTTTGTTTCAACTTGTTTTCCTTCGTTTCAACTCCGAATTGAGATTTACTTTTTTCTACGTCTTCCTTTTCACGTCTAGGATCTATTTTTGCCTGAAAATCATACGTTTAAACTCATTCACACATATCTCCATAAAAACACATAACACAACTAAATAGAACATAAATACGGATAAAAATATACGAAAACACATAAAAAGACACTAAAATCTAGGTGAAAGTATCACTCATCACCTTGACATTTGAAACTCTTTCTATTTGACGATCACTGCTTCGTACTAGTTTCTCTTTTGTACTCCCCTTTCAGAGTTGTTGTTTCCTTGGATATGTGTTTGTTGAAATTAGGAACCACATTCCCTTGGTTAGAAGAACTTGCCTTAGTATTAATTATAAATGCACACCTAGAATTTTGTTGTTCAATGGTGGCTGCAAGTTTTCTCATGTCATTGAAACTCCAATATGGTTGCAATCTAATTGCATCAGCAATCTCCCTCTTCAATCCCTTCATGAACCGTGCAAGAGTTTGTTCATCTGGCTCTCGTATATCACACTTTAGCATCAAGTACTCAAACTCTTTGATATAATCATCCACTGACAAATTATATTACTTAAAATTATAGAACTTTGAGTAATTTTTTTGCCTATAATTTTTCGGAATAAATCTCGTCGTCAACTCCCGCTTTATTTTTACCCATGTCTGGATAGGCTTTCTTCCTTGTCAAATACTTTCCCTTTTGAGATTTTTCCACCATAAGGATGCATAACCTTTCAGTTTGATTGCAATTAATTTCACTTTTCTTTCCTCTGCATAATCCTTAAACTCAAAAATTTTGTCTACGGTATATAACTAGTCAAGAAAAACATCACCTTGCATCTTTCCATGAAATTCTGGAATTTCGACTTACATTGGCCTCATGCGTCCTAGGTTGCCTTCTTTGCCCTTGGATATTGAAATTTTCATCGTCTGATTCTTCCTCTTCAGCAAATGGATTTCGATACTCCTCATCATCATCCGTCGGTTGCTGATTTGTCCTTAGTTGGTTCATATTTTGCTGTTGCAGTTGTCCTTGTAGAAGCTCAACCATTCTTCTTAATTCATCCAACTCGATGTCACATAAATCTCTTTGATGAGTGGTAGGGTTATTAACATCAGGAGTGTTCCTTCTGTTGCCATCCATTTCGAACCCGAAGCTCTAGATACCAAATGATACCGATTCACAATGCGAATCAGTATGGATAGGAAATTCACCACCTCAAGGATAAGACGAACACCACCTCAAGGATAAGAATTGAAAATCAAGTTCAATACTCAATGGAATCCACCAAGAGAAAGGTACTTGCAGACAAAGTATTCACTAAGAATTCTTTCAAAGATAATAATATTGATCTGCTGATTTTTAGATGCAAGACACGACTATTTAAGCTTGGAACAACCCTCCAAGAATATGAATGGATACTTGAGAATCAACAACTAATAATGAAACTTGACTAAACTTAATGCCATATTTAATCTAACTTGACCAACTCTTAGAATGATGCAACGTAATGATAGAAGATAATGGGCTGCTCTAACTCATTGTTTTGGCTCACTATTATTTTACGAATGATCAGCCCGATGTTGTTGGGCTCGTCTGCAAGTCCATCTGGATCAATTAAACCCTTAGGGCATGTGGTGAAAATTTAGTCTTTGATTAAAATATAACAAGAATGTAATACATGAAATAGGAGATGAAACATAAAATGGAATAGATTTCATTTGTCACATCACGAGTGTCGAACTACTAGACTGATTGACATAAAAAATTTGGAATAATAGACCAATATAACATTTAGCAAAAGAAAAAAAAAAGTTATGATATTGAAAACTTGTGTATGAATTTAATTTTGTATGTATTGGCTGCGGTATATAGAAAATTTTGAATTAAACGTCACATTTCAATTTTTACATATTTTTAATTTGGACATTCCATTTAATTTTTATATTTTCATTTTTATAGATGTGACCCACAAAAATTAATTATTTCTCTCCCTATGGGCCAACACATTACACTAATAAACCTACTCATTTTATATTAAAATATTATTTCTCTGACCTCACTACATATTGAAATACTACTATTTTTTAATCTCCGTGCAAAAAGCAAACGAAAACTTTAAAATGGGACGGAGGGAGTATCATATAAAAAATATCGGTATTAAAAAATTCATATCTTAACATACCAAAAGTTTCGGCATAATTAAATTATATATAGGAAATTACATATCTTTTGCTTATTGATATTTAAGTATATCTTAGCAGATTATTTTGGTAAATAATGTTAATACTAGACGTTAGATGTGTCGTTTTACATAAACTTATCTAGTATATCATTTAAAAATATCATAGAAGACAATAAAAAAATCCAAATAATCCACCATAAATCAAAATGAAATTGATAAAAATAAAATGTATACTCCATCCATCCCATTTCAATGTTTACATTGTTTTTTGTACTTTGATTAAGGAATATAGTATTATAATGGATAGTGCGTTGGAAGATATAATATTTAATATTTAATAATGTGGGTCCCATGGTGATATATTAATTGTTTTGGGTAGGTCTCATATACTAAAAAGGGAAACGTAAAGATTGAAGTGAAACACCCGAATTAGAAATATGTAAAGATTGAAATGGAACGGAGATAGTATAATTCACAAATTACAAACAATATTGAAAATAAGTACACTCCAAATTTAAAAACATTAGTAATACATAATAAATTTAAGAGTCTAATCAATGCATTGGATGTACCTTAGAACCTATAAGATCTGAATCACTAAATTCTAGGTTAATTAATACTCCCTCAATTCCAAATTTATCTTCACGTTTACTGTAGATACAAGTTTAATAAAAGTTACTCTTTGACTTACTTTTAGGGGTGATATGATATTTTTGGGTAATAAATAAATGATAAATAATGTTATGTGTTTTAAAAAAGTAATGGCAAATTTATAATTAAAATATATTAAAGGGATATTAATTAATTGTTTTTTTCTTTAGGCGGCTATCGCCACCTGAAACTTTACTAAAGACACCCGAAATTTTTTAAAATGTTATTTGAAATTACAATTTTAACGTCATATATTAAATATAAAATACTTACACACTTAACACCTAAATTACTTTGCATACTCAATCAACCTGATCAATTTCATTTGACTTATTGATATAGAAACTCATTCCCTGGAAATCATTCTCAAATTCAAAGTAATCGTCGAGAAGATTCAAGCTCTCAAATCGTACACTATTTATTTCGTAATTATTACATGTCTAACACAAACACTTTTGTAAACCAGATTCACATTGTAAATCATGTGGTCCCACTTCCAATTTTATATACCCTATATATTGGTAGAGTGTTTAAATCAAGAGGAATACAAGAATTACAAGGGTTTATAATGTAAACCTAATTTAAAAAAACTAAGTCATTGTCCAAACCCTAATTGCTATCTATAGATTTCTATAAGTTGTATTAGGCGTCACTTGCATATTGAATGAAATCAATTACTCCATTTTTTAAAGAAAAGAACACAGACACAATTCAACTCAAAAAAAGGTAATTTATTTATAAAAAAGACAAAGTCTCTTATAAGACGCTACTTATTGAGATCGTTTGTAAAACATGTTAAAGTATGTCTATTATATAGATAAAGTATGTTTAATGTTTGTTAAAGTATGTTTTGTAAACTATGATGGATGATGAATTAAAGTATGATTTTAGGATATTATAATATGATTTATTATTGACATACTTTGACTACAAATAAGCATACTTTAGTTATATGATAAGCATACTTTAATAATGGGTCAACCCGTCTCACAAGAGAGTCTCTCTATAAAAAATAATACTCTCCCCGTCCCACAACTAGGTATACATTTTTCTATTTTGGTCTGTCCCAAAATAAAGTATACATTTCCTTTTTTGATTGATGTGATCCATATAATATCATTATTATATCCACATGGCCCCACACACTATACTAATACAATTATCCACTATACATTAAAATATTATTTCTCCCACAACTTCACACATTAAAATATTATACTACTTAATTTACGTGCAAAAAGTAAACGTATATCTTATTTCGAGATGAAGAGAGTATATCACATGTGAATTAAATGGAGTCCATGTCAGATTTGGTGGCAAAAGCTAAACAGCAACCGGGCGAAAGAGAAAATAATAGCGCTGGGGATCGGATTTGCAGGATTTCTTTGGGGATTTTAAAACTCTAAAAGACAATGGAGAGCTCCTCGCACACTGAACATAGGGTTTGGAATTGGGATTATATTTAAATATTGAAGAAATTGTGAAATATGAAGTGAGAGGATTGATCCAATAAAAGATGGAGAAGAATAGGGTTGTAGTATAATTTGAATTAAAATTGTGGAATGTTATTTAATAGGGTTAAATTTCATATAATTTCGGGTGCATATAGTCGTGTGTGTCAATAGTGCCACACTTTTCCTTTTAGGAGGGTGTGAAGATAAAATGTCAATAAATTTAATATTTTTTGAGAGTGTATATTAGGTGCACCCGGTGCAAGGGTGCACACATATGTGTATAAATTTTTATTCTATTTTTTATACATGTTATTCTATTTTGTATACGTATTTCTTAATAATTGTATACATTTTCACACTAAGTTTTTCATTAAAATAAAAACTAGCATTTATATGCGTATAACTTTTTATTCAATAGTGTATACATGTTTTTTAATAATTGTATATTTTTTTACACTCAATTTCTCATTAAAAAAACTTACAATTAAATTGTATACATTTTTGTTTATAATTGTATATGTTTTTATTTATATTTATACATTTTTTAAAGTGAGTGTACCCTATCTTAGGGTGCACCAAGGTGTACGGTATAATTAGCCATTTTTTTATATGATAAATGGAGTATATGATATTTCCTTATATTACTGATGGATTGGTGTGGTCACAATGTAAAATATTACATAAACCTCTAGATTAAAATAAACATTAAATTATAAAGGTAAAATTACAAAAATACTTTTAAGCATTAATTGAATTAAATATAAACTACGGGTAAAAAGAGTTGGACAGAATAGTTGAAAACTAGGGAGACATGAGTGAATGGAGACACAGATATCAGATGGATCAATTCTTTCTTTGTAAGTAGTTCGATCGGGTTATCATTAACTTGTTACAAAGGAGTGATCATGATAAATGATTTTTAGTGATGATAACCCTTAGATCTTCATTTCCCTGGTCACGTTGATCTTGTTCAATTCTCCGGGCAGATTCTGTCAATGTATCTGGACACTCCCCTGACACTTGAATCGACTCAAGAGTGATGATTTGACCGATCTCACTAGATAAATCTTTTAGACGCCAGCAGTTTTTCAAGATGAGGTGTTGAAGTTTGGGGAAGTGTTGGCACGAGGCAACATTCCATTGTGAGAGCATTGTGAGTCCATCCAATCTCAGCAGCCTCAGACTTTGGAATTCACCATCTCTTGTATCCCATATGTCCTCTCCCTCCTCACCGGAAGACCATAGACTTAATTTGAGAAGTTGAAGGTTTTCCAATTTCCCAATTATTGACATCTTCTCCCAACTAGACATCACCACCGAAAGATTCAGCTTCCTAATGTAAAAATTCTTTCTTTGTAAGTGTCATTAACTTGTTACAAAGGAGTGATCATGATAAATGATTTTTAGTGATGATAACCCTTAGATCTTCATTTCCCATGTCCCGTTGATCTTGTTCAATTCTCCAGGCAGATTCTGTCAGTGTATCCGGACACTTCCCTGACACTTGAATCGACTCAAGAGTCGTGATTTGGCCGATCTCACTAGGAATCTCTTTTAGAAACTCGCATCTATTCAGGATGAGGTGTTGAAGTTTGGGGAAGTGTTGGGAGGAGGCCACATTCCACTGTCTGAGTTTTACGTCATACAATTTCAGCAGCCTCAGCCTTTGGAATTCACCATCTCTTGTATCCCATAATTTCTCTCCCTCCTCACCGTAAGACCATAGACTTAATTTGAGAACTTGAAGGTTTTCCAATTTCCCAATTATTGACATCTTCTCCCAACTCTTCTCCCGTACCCGAAGATTCAGCTTCCTAATGTTTGAAGGGAATCCGAATTCCTCTAATTTACATCTTATGAATGACAATCTGAGCGAGTGAAGTTGAGTGAGAAAGCGGAGATCGAAATGTGGATTCACACTCTCCAATTTTTCCGTATTTGTAAATACGCATTTGAGTTTGCGAAGATTGGGAGAACATCTTAACAGCTCCACATGCTTTGAATTCTGAATGTATACAAGTGAAAGATAGTGTAGACTCATATTCGTTTCGCGGCTATTCCAATCTTCACCATACCTTGCCCGCTCTGCATGAAGGTATTTCAACTTCTTCATTTTCCCAAGTGATGGGGGTAGAGTACATACAGAATAGACACGTAGATATTCAAGTTTAACAAGCCTATCTATCCATGTTGGCACTTCTCTGATAACCAAGAATCTCAAGTTAACCAGATACTCCATTCCAAATAAAACACAATCAAAAGAGATGTAACTAAAATGCAGGACTCTCAATAGTCTCATATCCCCAACATATAAAGATGTACTCTGTGTATCGCCATAAAAAGAGCGGACATGTTGGCAAAAGCTCGGAGTGGCAGAGACGTCGTTGGCTGCTTGTACACGATGGCTTTTCTCAAAAACACTCAAGCATCTGAAAAAACAAAACAAAACCAAACTATGAAACAGCTCCTTAACACAGATTATAAATTAAGTGGGATGTTCAACTTACCCGTTCTTTGAAAATTTAATGAAGTTTTCTTCTCGAGATATTTTCAAGCACAAGTCACGCAACAAATCATGAACAACACATGCTTTCACTCCTTCACCATCTGATCTTCTCTCCACAACAATTACTAGACTCTTATCAATTAGCTCCATTAAATATTCTTCTGCTGCACTTTCGATCTCATTTTCTTCACCTATGAATCCTTCTGCTATCCACAATCTCTTCAAGTTTCTAGTATAGATTTTTTCATCTTCTTTATGCTCTCCAAAGCTAAGAAAGCACGGCTTCAAATGATCAGGCAGATGCTTATAACTCAACTCCAGAATTTGCCTCACTAAATTCTCTCTATCATCTTTAACATAACACCCTAAACTTCTTTCCACTTCTTCCCAACCACTTATTTCCTCATCCATGCCTGAAAGGATCCCAGCAATAACAACCACCGTAAGTGGTAACCCACAACATTTCGCAGCAATTTTTTTTCCAATCGCTTGGAGCTGAGGAGCGCATGCTTGATCATATCCGAAAACCTTCTTCTCTAATAACTCCCAACATTGCTCACCAGACAAAAATGGCAGCTCATGAATTACGCTTCTCGATGGAGCTACATCTTTATTCCTACTTGTTAGCAATATCCTGCTCCCATTTCCATCATCAGGGAAACATCTTTGGAACTCATACAATACATTTGAATCCCATACGTCATCCATTGTAACAAGGTATCTTCTTCCCTTCAATGTTTTGTAAATGTGCTCTTCTAATATCATTTCTTCCATTTTCAAAATCACATCTTTCCCAAGCTCACTATTTACATGAATCAAAATGTCACATAATATACTTCGTCTGTCATACGATTGAGAAATTGTGCACCATGAGAGTCTGTCAAACCTATAACTAACCCAGGGATGATTATAGAGTTTCTTTGCTAAAGTAGTCTTACCAAGTCCAGGCATCCCCCATATTAGAATGACTTGCAAGCTCTCTGTCCCTCCTCCGACCAGCTGATCCAAAATATCCCTTTCATTATCCTCAAAACCAACGACTACATTGCAGGCTTCACTGCTTGTATTACCTTGTAATGGGGGCTGCATACTCAGTTTTAATCCTCCAAATTTGTATCTGTCTGCAATTGTTCCTTGGAGCTCCTTGCTTGTAACCTCAATGTTGTGGGTGAGATAGGTGAGTCTCTTGACGACATACCAGAGAGGAGCATCTCCCACTAAAAGTGCTGAAATGGGATATTCAGCTTGATGTGCCACATCTCCAACGCGCATCAGAGGCTCTCTCAGTTCTCCAATTTCAGAAAGCTTTGGCGATCTGATTGAAGGATGCAGAAACTGTAGCCCTTGATGGAGAAGGTTGATTTGGTCCTTCACATTAGCAATTCGATTATCCTCTTGTTTCAACAGATCTTGTAGATCGTCAACAAGAGAATCAAGAATGAGGAAGGTGTTGACAGTAGAAGTCCTTGGGGTTGTGTAAGCTGGTGTGATGATA
The DNA here is from genome assembly GCA_023678885.1 of Pogostemon cablin. Lineage (NCBI taxonomy): Eukaryota > Viridiplantae > Streptophyta > Magnoliopsida > Lamiales > Lamiaceae > Pogostemon > Pogostemon cablin. The sequence continues at coordinate 25,108,783 of CM042975.1, forward strand.
TCAGAGGAGTTGAGATTAGCTTTCAAGTGGAGGATGCTGCGTAAAACAGCATCAAGCCCCTCTTCCATTTCTCGAAACCCAACATCTCGAACAGTTGAGAACAACAAGTAATGGAGAAAACATCCAGCTTGATTGGACACGGATTCGAACTCTGCCATGAGATTGTTGAACTCAGCATCGTTGGTGTCAGGCAGCAGCCATGATATGTCACCAAGAATGGTGAGAAGAAACCTCAGCTCCTTCTCAAGATTCTCAAATCGAACATCACTACTTTTGTGGTAGAGCAACTGAACAAGGAAACTGAGAAAAGGTTGGAGGAGTTGGGAGTTTGTGATGCAGATCTGGTTTTCGTCGTTTAGCTTTGGCAGCAGGAACACCTGCTGAAGTTGTTTCTTGAAAGAGGCCACTATCTTGGGATTCATCTTCCACCAATCATCAGGCAGATTCAGATTCTGCAAGTCGTTGGACATCTCGGAAAGATCAGACAAGTAGCGTCTGATTGTTGAAGCCTGGAATTCGTTGATCAGGACATATTCTTCCTCCATTTGCTAATCTTTTTGGAAAGTGCTTTTTACATGCGGATCAACAGACTGGGTTTGCAAATGTGAATGAAAAGCTGAAGATACTTACCAAGAAAGAAGGCGAGAACAGCTACTCAAATGGGAGATAATTAACTTGTTCATCATTAAATTTTGACTAGTCACGTATAAAAAATTAAATCTAAAAAAAAAAATATGAATTGGAAGACTAGGTATCACCTGCAATATAAAAATGACAACTCTTAAAGTTGCAAATATTATACTGTACTTTGAAAAGTCTTCTGGAATATTATTTTCCAAAAATAACTAAGATGGTTGTGATTGGTCCATAAGAGAAAAGTAATATTCAGATTTCAAAGGAACTGCAAGTTGTTCGAAGAGGATAAAAATGTAATCACACAACAAAACAAATTTAAGTAAATCTCCAACGTGGACAAAATTGACGACTCTTTAACCATCAGTGAATCTGACTTGGGATGTCAAACTTATTCTCTATTCATGCGGCTATGTGAGTGATCCATTCTATTTTATAGATTAATTTTTAAATGTTTAGATTTAAATTAAATATATAATTATTTCAAATTTAGGAAATGTTTTTGTAAAAACATTATAATTTTAAAGACACTCTTTTGCCAGATGTATTATTTGTGAGACAAGTCAACCTATTATTAAAGTATGCTTATTGTACAGATATATGAAATATGTTTATTTATACTTAAAGTATGTTAATAATAAATCATATTATAACACGTTAAAATCATATGTTAATGCATAATCCAGCATATTTTAGAAAGTATACATTTACAACCATTAAACATACTTTATCTATACAATAAACATAATTTAGTGATGGATCGACCAGTCTCATAAGAGACTTTGTCATAATTTTATTATTTTATATATTAATTTTTGAATATTTAAATTTAAATATAATTTTTTTATGGGTGAAATTTGTCAAAAATATAATTTGGTGTTTTTTTTCCCAAAATTTAAATCGCAACTTAAATTAAGGTTGTGTTTTTCATGCTATTAATTAAAGATGACATGAAAGTTGACGTGCCAAAAATCAGTTATGTCAGTAGTTGGTCAACTTGGCTGCTCAATGAGTGTGATTCGCAACTAACTTCAAAAGTGGAGTTTTTTTTTTTTTTTTTTGCTAAATCTTAAAGGTTTAGACTAAATTACAAATGAAGTAAAGGTTGAAATTTTTTTTCGAAATTAAACCTTATATAAATGGTCAACAAAATCTTTAATAACGAAAATAATTATAAAGGGAATTTGATTTCGTTGGTAAAATTATTAACAATCACTCTACCAACATAAAACTATCAATAAAATTTATTGTTAACTTTTTAATAAATCAATTTAACGCTTTTGCATTCTGTTGGTAAAAATTGATTTTTTTAGTGTTAGGTATGCGTAAAATGATTTACCAACCAAGACAACTTAACTAATTCAGCTGTTTAGAAATACAAATTTATATCATGTTAAAAAAGAAAATATATCAATTCAAGAAGATCAACACAGAGTCATATTGAAATTATATTTGATTTAACAAACCAATCATTGAAATAAACATTAGACCACATCTCATCAACTCCATTGTTTACTTTGCAGCCTTCAACAAATTTTCAAAGTCCAAGTTGATTACCTAAAGATTATTGGCGTTTTCGGGATAGAACTTTTGTAACAGCTTCCTCAATCATAGAACTTGAGGTACAAACACAGATGGATCAATCCAAAACGGCTCTACAGACATCCATGTATCGATCACTGTAAGATTATAGACCATTAACTACTTACAAAGAACTAATTAATCTAAGTAGTGATGACAACCTTTAAATCTTTATTTCCAATGTCACGTTGGTCTTGTTCAACTGTTCGGGCAGATTGCCTATGTGTATCCAACACAGCTCGTGTGTTGCTACACGGCTCGTGTTGCTGCCGGCGACACAGCTCGTGTTCTGCACACGGCCACAGGGTACACCATAGCACAAAGTCGTGGATTGATCACGGAGGCGCGTTGGGCAGAGACGTGGTCTTACCGATGCTGGAGTAGTAGGTGGGGCCGGAGGGCAGCATTTGAAAATTCCAGCAAGTAGGAAAAGTAACATTTGCCAGCTTGTACGATAGCTGGAAAGTAAGGAGGAAAAGCTGGGGAGCAGCCTAAACAAGTGATTATCACCAATAATGCAACCAACCAAGAGGAAAGAAAGAAATCTGCTCCAAAAAGAGGCAGGAAAGCACGAAATGCAGCATGTGGGACCAGTGTCAATAAATGCTAAGTGTAAAGAACGGGACCACTGGTAAAGTTATCGGAATCTGCTGCCTAATAAAATAGAATAAACCGAGGGCATTGCCATTAATAAATACGTAATGATATTTTAGAGAATTAAGAGAGTGAAAAGAAGTGAACAACAAAAAATTGACATTGGTAAGAAGTGAACAACATAACACAACATTCAGAGAGTTGATTTTCTCTATAATTGCATAAGACATATAAGAATCATATTAATCAGCTGATTAGCGCATGATAGAACACTCGAAAACTTTGTTTAATGAAGAAGATTGGTGGCTTTTTTTATGTTTTAACTTCTCTGGATATGGTAGTATCTTTAAGAATCATATTAATGAGCTGATTAGCGCATGATAGACCACTCGAAAACTTTGTTTAATGAACAAGATTGGTAGCTTTTTTTATGTTTTAACTTCTCTGGATATGGTAGTATCTTTAACTTTTGAGACATTGCCTTTGGCTTCATGTTTGATCCCTATTGTTCCATAGGGACAATTTGGTGGTTCCAATAGAGGAGGTTGAAGTTGATCATCATTAATCAGAAAAATTTCTTCAAACTGAGTGCATCTACTCTGCCTCACCACTTAATATTGCACCTTTTGCAAATTTCTTGCTCTCATGATCCATAGATGGCTGCGTGTAAATTTTTGGTTTTCTTGCTATGTTCCCAGGCTCCAGTTGGTTGATCACTGCTTCTCTATCCATAGGGTATGAATTTTTGTTCTCCTTTTTTATTTTTTTGCTCTTAGCCAATCGATGGATTCTTCAATATTCGTTAATGCACCAATCGATGGTTTGGGATACATAAGATATCGGCCTAACGTGAATAGTTAAAAATTGATAATAACTTAAGAAAGTTAAATAGAACTCATAATAGTTTGTGGGGCATGTCACAAACAATTCTTTCCTCTTTCAATCTCTTTTAATTTCATGGGCCAATCAACTGTATTTGGATCTGTGCAGTAAAGTCAAAAGAGATGTCACTTTTATTTGTTTGAGTTCTGAAAGATTTTCTATTCTTCCTGAAGAAGTACACGAGGAAGTAACTTATACAGAAAATGAAACTAGATAGTCAATGCATTGTTTGTTTGGCTAAGTCTGATCATCGTTTTGGAATAAGTTTGAGAGGTTTGGAGATATGGGGAAGTGGGAAGGAGAGAGGTGGAGGAGGAGTAGGGATGGGAGAAGAAATCTTTTTGATTGGGAACTTGATAGCTTTAATTTGTTAAAATATATTCTTAACAGGTTTATTTGAGGCAAGGAGTTGCATACTCATTTTGTTGCAACCTTATCTGAACTTGTGGGCATACACATTGGCAAATGAGGTATTTACCATTGCCATTGTGCACCCCAAATTTGCTGATGGCATGAATTTGAAGATTCAGCTGCTCTGCCAAAATTGGTGTGATAAAAAATTATGAGTGCTCCCATTATCTATCAACGTATGACATTTTCGATTCTCAAGTTCTCCCCATATCCACATCGAACGGAAATTTGCGTGCCCCACTAACATGTTTAAGCTTGAGTTTGCAACATCAGATCCATGGGTTTTCTCCAATTCTCCCACCTCCAAATTCTGCAAAGCATCCCCTCCACCAAAGTTGTCGTCATCCATACCAAGCAACAACAGAAACTTACTCTTACACTTATGATTTGGACTAAATTTCTGATCGCAATTATAACAAAGCCCCTTTTCTCTTTTCTCTTTCAACTCCGCTGGAGAAAGCCTTCAGATGGGTAATCCCGAGCTAGTTGAAACAGGTTTGGGTGGAACGATTTGAAGTGGCCTTGGATCAAACAAAGGAGATGACAAGGGAAAGGGTGTTTCGGGCTTTGGGCTGGTTCTCACATTTGGGCATGGGACAAGGGACGAGTTGGGGATGGATGGTGTGGGGAACCCCTATTATCTCAGTCAGTGAACTAGCTCGGGCTTCGTCAACACGAGCTTCATACGCCCTTGCTAAGGCAAAAGCCTCCATTAGAGTAGTAGGCCGATTGAAAAGCAGTTCACGGTGGAATTCAGGTTTCAATCCCGTAATGAAAAAACTAACAAGGAGTGGTTTAGATATACCTGAAACTTTGTTCATCAATTCTTCAAAGGCAGATTGGAATTCAACCACAGTAGAAATGATTTGATATTTAATGGTGTGGAGTTCTCTATTGACAAAATTGTTGAAGATATTAAGGCAAGACTTTGGAGTTTGTTTTATGTAAATAAGATAGGGTGTTCTAATTTTTCATTTTATGATTGGCTAGTAAATCCGAGAATGGTACTAAGATGTTAAGCATTGTAAACTTGTATAAGCTGTAATTTTTTGGTATTTCTTATTACCTATGTGAATGAAACTTTCTTTACTGATAAAAAAAAAAAAAGAATTCAAAGAATTTTATTGTCTCATATTATCCATTTGAGATTGTGTTTTAATTGCTTCGATATCTATGTAGTTTTGATAAAAAGGCTCTCGATGCCGAAAAAGTGTACATGGAGATTGATTAGTCAAATCTTGGAAATGTCAATACAACGTTTGTTGCTTTATTTAGGTTAATTGCTTTACCAAGGTTCGATATTAATGTGGTGGCGTAAATGTAAGCTCAATGCTTACCGTGTACTCCCTCCGTCCCAGGTTAAGAGGGCCATTTTTCCATTTTGGTCGTTCCACCCAAAGAGTCCCCTTTCCTTTTTTATACACATGGGACCCACACACTCCCTCTAATACAATTAAATGTTGGGACCCACACTCCTACTAATACAACTACCCACTACACATTAAATAATAATACTCCTTAATCTACGTGCCAAAAAGCATTTGGCCCTCTTAAGGAGGGACGGAGGGAGTATTTAATATCTTTATGTTGTGGCATAAACGTAAGCTCATTAAAATAAATAATTGAAAGAGCAAAAATTATAAAATTAAGATAATAATTAAAACAAACCTAGTCCAAGTATTTGATCCCTCCCGTATCCTAATTTACATGGATGAAATTCCTAAAACATTAACAAGTTCATAAACTCAAGCCCCTAGACTAATGGTACGACCAAATTAGCCCTAAAAATAAATAAGATTAATAACCTAAGGTACGACCTCTAGATTAAACTACCCTCAAGCGACCTAAAGAGGTTCGAACCTAAGAGTGCATTAGAATTTAGATATTAGGACTACTAGGCTATGAAAACCGGCTAGGAATCATACAACTTAGATTTCGTGATTTCAAGAGGTACTCACTCCCTCACTTTGCTACTCAATTCACAAACATGTAACAATTACGGATTACAAGTTGTAAAATAGCTAATGAAATATCAAGACGGTTAATCAAAGAGGTTATGAAAGACATTACTAAATATAAGGCTGATAAAGATAGAACAAAAAAGAAATCCAAAAGAGACAAGCAAGGGTATACGATCAGATTATGACGGTCTCTATTGAAAGAAGGAACAAAGAAGAACGCAAACTGCTCCAATGGCAAGCACAAGTGGTAGAGGGTAGGGTGGAAAGGCCTTTCAACTGAGCTTGGTTGCTGCAGGGTGGGGGTTCGAATCCTGCCTTTGGCATGGATTTGACCCCTTCCAAGCACAAGTTTAACAGTGAGCCCTCTCTATAAGCCACTTGAGGCACATCCTGCGATTTACCTCCTCCACCAATCTCCAGGGCAGGGGCGATGGGGCCCCTAATAATGGGATACACCGTAGCACAAAGTCGTGGATTGATGATGGAGGCGCGTTGGGTAGAGACGTGGTCTTACCGATGCTGGAGTAGTAGGTGGGGCCGGAGGGCAGCATTTCAAAATTCCAGCAAGTAGGAAAAGTAACATTTGCCAGCTTGTACGATAGCTGGAAAGTAAGGAGGAAAAGCCTAAACAAGTGACTATCACCAATAATGCAACCAGCTAAGAGGAAAGAAAGAAATCTGCTCCAAAAAGAGGCAGGAAAGCACGAAATGCAGCATGTGGGACCAGTGTCAATAAATGAATAGTTAAAAATTTATAATAACTTAAGAAAGTTAAATAGAACTCATAATAGTTTGTGGAGATATTCCACTGTTGACTAATGAATGCTCTTTAAGGTATTTGTAGAGATACTCCTTGCATTCATAGTTTAACTGTTTGATGCAATGCATGAGAATGGTTTCTAGAATTGTAAACATTTTAATTAATACAAATCCATTTGGTCTTATGAGAAGAACATCAATTATCATCCTCTCACATCTTATGCTGTGCCTTTTGGACTAACAACAAAATAACCAACTTGATTGATTTTTAATTATTTGCTCGTTGTATTAGTTTGTGCTGCAAATTTATAATATTACCCAGTGAATACAACATTCATGTTTTTCTGGCACAATCTTGATCTTGATTATGTGATTATGATTGACAGGCATTGGGAATATGGTAAGTCAAACTCACGTATCCCATTTCACACTATTCGGAATTTTATCATAGTTCATCAAAATAAACAAATGTGTCTTAAATTTATGAGAGATACTCAGCCTGAGTTGGTGTCTTCGAGTGTGAGGTATTACTGTTTTTGCTACTTTGAGATTTTAATGACTGTTGAAAGGGCTGTTGAATCAAATTTGATCTTTACCTTTCACTACATCTAATTAGTAATTCAAAAATATTTGAGATATTTCTAATGAAGTAACATAAGATTTGTATATAAGTTGAATTGATCGTTATCTTTACCTTTCACTATGCCCAATTAGTAATTCAAAATTATTTGAGATATTTCTAATTAAGTAACTTAAGATTTGTATATAATCGCTCACAATTCTTTATAGAAGCATTCTAAGATTTTTTTTATCTAATTAAAACCAGACCCCATGTGCATTTACCTTTATCCAAAATTGTTATTGTCTTGCATTATGATATTTTAAGGATATTCCCTAAATTGGATTAGTCATGATTTCCGAATGAACTCAATCAGTTTATTGGTCTGATAATGTTTATCTTTTAAAGCTTTCTTTTATGTTAATTCTTTGTTGTTTCCTTCTGATCTTGCTTGGGCAGCATTAAAAGTGTTACTTTGATTTGTCCAAAATATTTTTGATAAGTTAATAATTTCACGGTGATACTAATGTTGATGTAAGTCATATTTTTTATCATCTTACTTTGTGTCTAATAAACTCAACTAATTTTTCTCTAGGGATGGTATACATTGTTTCGTCAATGGAAGTGGTATTCTCTGCTTATATTCATGGTTGTGTCTGTTTACATATTGTCAAGGAAGCAATTGTTGCTAGTGTGGATGGGTATGATGCAGATATTAAGAGGTCAGTTAGAAAAACTACATTGGGTTTTCGTTTGACTAGGGAGGTTGATTATGTTCCGCAACAATTAACAATTGGGGTGGTGGAACAGTTGGTCAGTGATTACCTAGTAAGTGAAAATTATTGAAAATTAATTATTCATGTTTAAATTTTTCTATGTTAAATCCAACTATTTATGATTTAATGCATTCTTGAGTTTGTATTATATTCTTAGCATATAATTTTAAATTATAGGATTCACGTATAAGTTTATACCTACATTTCATAATTTATTTAATAGTGAAACCAATGGTATATGAACTATTGCCACCTAAATATGTAATAACTCTTGCCAGAGGTTTAGAATAGAAAAAGAGACAACAAATAAAGAATAATCCCTTATATACTCTCATTATCACTTATGACATTCCTTGAAGTAATTGCACACAAATGGTACAGCTCAAAAGCCAATCTCAACTTATTAAAGGAGGAATTTTCAGATAAGGTTATTCAAATATATGCTCTTGAAGCCACTAAAAAAGGCACAAACATTAGAACCTTTCTTACAACAATTTATACAGAGAATTACTGGTGAAGATTACACAACTTGAAATTTATTAAGAAAAAGTACTTCAGATATTGACAAAAAAAATATAATATCAATCATATTTTGTGAAGTAAGCAATCTAAGACATGAGTTCAAAAACAACAATCTACTCAATCATATACTCAAACCTAGGCTTTACCATATGTGAGACATGAATCTGTATGTGATAGGCTTTTTCTGCGCACTATAATTTAATCCCCAAGTATGAAGGATATCAATTGTAGCGGTAAGTGACCAAGTTAAATTATCGAACCCAAGGGACAGCTAACTATTTATTTTCTAATTATACTAGCTTAATCAGAATAAGGTAACCGATTTTCAATGTTTTGTTGCGAATTAACTAAAATACTTAAATAATAAATTGCAGAATAATTAAAAGTAATAAAATAAAATAAAAGCAAGTTTCTAATCAAGAGATAACGAACAGTTCTAAGGTATCAGGTAGAGACCAATTAATTTGGGTTATTAAACTTACGATTGTTCATTCATGCAGTTTCACTGAAAATACACCACATATCCATGTTATCCCACCGAATATGATTCGATTCTAAGCTAACAGTATACTCTGGTTTAAATCCTAAGGTGCGCAAATATTACCAAGCCTTATTCCTAGATACTAATCAAAGCAAGCAACAATACCTCCGGATGGTAAGCCCGACTAACAAGATATTTTCTGAAATTACTACAAGGTTCTATTCACTTCCTACTTGATTGTCTAATTGCATTGTTCCACTAAACTAATCAAGCATTTGACATACCAGTTCATGAAATTAAAGTGCTTATAGCAGAGCTACTCTAATCCCTAACAGATAGACAATACCAATCATGAACGCACACAAGCTAACACAATAATCCAAGCATTATAGCGGATGTCATGAATATATTATGAAGACGTTACGAAGCAGATTAACATGTCTTAGTTAAATAAGTAAAATCAAAAGCTCAACTGCATAAAATCCCAATCTTTGGTCTAAATCCCCAAATCAATTAAATCAATCCATCAAACCTAGAACTGTATATAAAATTAGCCCATGAGGTCACAAGCAACACTCATGGCTAAGCAATTCATACCAAAAATCAAAGTAAAAGAAAGAGAAAGATAGGAATTATGAAACCCTAGTGTAGACGTAGTCTTTCGTTCCTTCTCCGTCTCTCCAATTGCTCGATTCTCCCTTGATTAGCACTTGGAACCCTCTTGGAAGTGGATGGATGATGAAATCAGGTTGTTAATCTGATATGGAGGTGTTGGAGGTGTGAATTGATGATGGGTTATGGATGGGTTCTCTCCAATTTGTGTCTTGATCTCCCTAATTGTTTCTTGGACTGATGCAGGGCTTTTTCGCGATCAAAACTGCTTCAGAATCGCGACTTGAGGGTATATATACGCTGCTGCATCGAACAGGTCTCGTCTGGGCCCGATTTTGGGCCGCTCGGCACCTTGCTCGGGCCGAGCTCATGGCCGAGCGGCCCCCAAACCAGCCGATCAGCATATGGTTGGAATAAGGCCGTCATGTAGGTTCTGAAGCAACCCAACTCGGCTGGAAATTCGCACAAAGTTGGTCCCGCTCGAGCCGAGCGGCCTCCCGAGCTGCGGAGACTGCACTGCGCGACTTCACCGTTTTAAGCATAACTTCTTCATACGGACTCCAATTTGAATGATTTTTACGCTCACGTGTTCCTCTTTTCCTTGGCTTTCTATCCATATAAAGAACTCTGAGAAACTTCAACATTTGAATATGTAAAAAGTCATGCAAAGTGGCTGCTCGGTACAGCATGTGCGACGTTAGCACTTTGATCATAACTTTCTCGTTTGGAATCCAATTGGGGTGTTCTTTATGTCAAAACGACCCTCTCTTCTGTGTCTTTCTAACCATATATCATATGATCAATTTGGACTTCTATAAGAATACAGAAATTTGTGCAACATGGACTGTATTTTTCAGCATTCCTTCTCACTTTCACTCCTCATTCCAACTTTGAACTTTTGATCATGTTTTACCCTTCAAAACTCAACAAAACACCTTAGTAGCATCTTAATTATGCAAGATATGAAAACCATGCCATTCTATACAAAATCATGGCCACATTCTATCAAAAACGGTGTAATGTGAGACCTAAAATACGTGAAATTCCACTCTCAACAAACCCCCAAACTTACCTGTTGCTCGTCCCGAGGCAACGACATATAAAACCAATAGAGTAATTGAGAGGAAATTTCACAACTTCACATCCAAGAAAATATAACAATTCAAAAATCATACTTCAAATACTAAGATAACCATCCATCTAAGAACATACAATTCAAATCAACTACTTCACTTTTTCGGAATGCTCATCCACCATTCTCACGGGTAGTATTTACGCTCATCGCTCAAGTGTGAGATATACACTTCAGGGTAAGGTGTTTACACTCAAAGTCAATTCAAACACACGCGTAACCATAAGCTTGATAATCATCTCAACTCTCGACTAAAGGGATAATTTCAACAATAGGATCACAAAAGTCTTGCATTAGGTTGTAATGTTGGCTTTTTGGTAAAGGTAGGGAGTATATGGATAAAGTGACTCAATCACTAGTAGAGAATCAAAGAAGACTTACAGCTTTTCAACAAACAGCTTTACTTTCTTCTTTCTTCTTCAACGCTCTTCAATGCTTCTTGCAATTTGATTCTTCCTTCACTTTTGAACACCACATCCTTACTTGAATTTTTTTTTTTCAAATAAGGGTACCAGTTTCAGGCACTACCCTTTTCATGGGGTACCAGTTTCGGGCACTACCCCTTTATGCAATAATTTAACCACTCTTTTCAACAATTTTCATCACTTCCAACTTATTCTCCTTTTATGTTTCTTCACAAGACACCAAATTGACTCCTTCAACTCTCTACTAGGTAGGTTTTTTTTTTAAGGCTAACAAGGGATCAATTGGCTAATCACGTAGGCTTCCACAAAAATAAGGCTTTTAGGCTCAAAAGGGTTGACTACGAATATTTCATTAGGTAGGATAATAATTTGGCTAGTGACTAATAAATAACAAAGATGGCCTAAGATCATTTCCTATCATTTAATTAAGCACGTAGCTTCAAGCAAGATACAAAGCCAAGTTCTAGAATACGTGTGTATGAACGACACTCACAAGAATAAACTAAATCATGCAACTAGTCATGATTTCAAAAAGGCTCAAAATCTCACATGGCTATAGGAATGAACGAGCAATCCTAATCAAGCTACATAGCTAATCATCCTTGCACATAATCAAATTTCAAGCATCTCAATATCAAAGCACAATCTCAAACTGCTTCTCAAACACAATCACACATATAATCAAGTGCTAAGAAAAATAAGAAAATCATCCTAGAGAACCAAAAACAACTAAACTAACACTAGGGTCAACAAAAAGCAAACAATAAACACAACTAAACAAGACACGAAACTTGGAAAATTGCAAAAAAATCGAACCCTCAATATTCTCAAATAAATCAAAAATATTAAGAATCCGCAAAAAATCGACTCTCCAAGCAACAACATAATGTAAAAATTCTATTTTGACACTGCAAGACAAGGTATGTACGTTACCCCCCCAAACTTAGATTAAACGAAGTGAGAAACTAAGTTTGCAAAGAAGTATATACCGCAGTCAAGCAACACCTAATAAAACTCCTACACCAACACAGACATATAAAAGCAATAAAACGGAAGGGACAGCCCCCAACAAGCGCTCATGTTTAACGTCGGAGAGTCACGACGGGATACCTCTTTTCAACTACTGGATCGGAGGATAGTCTTCTTTCATCTTTACTTTCAAGTACTTCCATCCTCTCTTATTTACTTCACCAATCATCTCACCCTTCTTTGTCACTCCAACATGATCCTTTGAATTCTTTTCCTCCCATGATTGTCTTGAGTCCTTCTTGTCAATCCTCCACTCAATTGTAGGCTCAACCTGTGTAGCAAAACAAGGATCAAACAAGTTAGAATTTTCAACAATATGAGAATAAAAATCAGAAGGTAAGTTTGGAGGCTTCAAATATGGATCATCCATCTTTACTGCAACCAAAAGATTATCAAATATCACATTAGAGTTAGTAGTAGGAAAAGTAAGAGATACGCCTGGTCCTGCGATCTCCTCTACCACTTCAATGCTTTGGCTCTTTTGCTTCTCTTCCTTAGCAGCAGGCTGCATCTCCTCTTTAACAGTGGACTTCTTATTCTGATTCACTATGTCAACAGTGGTCTTTCTTATCTGTTCATCCCTTGCATCACCTAATGCAAGTAACTTCTCAAGATAGTCAATACATGCATCATTGGACAAACTCTCAAACTCTGCATCAGGCAGGGTGAAGTCCTCTACTACTTCCACAGACTTGCAGTGCTACTGATCTGTAGGCCACTGCATCTCCTTATTCAAAGAAAAGACGATCTCCTTATCATTAGCCCTTAGCCTCAACTCTCCTTTGAACACATCTATTAGAGCTCTCCCAGTTGCAAGGAATGGACGCCCCAAGATCAGAGGCGCACCATCCTTTTCATCCTCCATCTCAAGTACAAGGAAATCCACAGGAAAAGTCAAATTCGACACCTTCACTAGCACATCTTCAATCACTCCCTCGGGGTATGTCAACGACCGATCTGCTAACTGTAGGGCAACAGATGCAGGTTTCAACTCCCCCAAACTAAGCTTCTTGAACACTGATAAAGACATTAAATTTATACTGGCTCCTAAATCACACAGTGCTCTCCTAGATGGTCCTTTTCCAATCTCACAGGGAATGATGAAGCTCCCCGGCAACGGCGCCATAAACTTGATAGGCTTTTTCTGCGCACTATAATTTAATCCCCAAGTATGAAGGATATCAATTGTAGCGGTAAGTGACCAAGTTAAATTATCGAACCCAAGGGACAGCTAACTATTTATTTTCTAATTATACTAGCTTAATCAGAATAAGGTAACCGATTTTCAATGTTTTGTTGCGAATTAACTAAAATACTTAAATAATAAATTGCAGAATAATTAAAAGTAATAAAATAAAATAAAAGCAAGTTTCTAATCAAGAGATAACGAACAGTTCTAAGGTATCAGGTAGAGACCAATTAATTTGGGTTATTAAACTTACGATTGTTCATTCATGCAGTTTCACTGAAAATACACCACATATCCATGTTATCCCACCGAATATGATTCGATTCTAAGCTAACAGTATACTCTGGTTTAAATCCTAAGGTGCGCAAATATTACCAAGCCTTATTCCTAGATACTAATCAAAGCAAGCAACAATACCTCCGGATGGTAAGCCCGACTAACAAGATATTTTCTGAAATTACTACAAGGTTCTATTCACTTCCTACTTGATTGTCTAATTGCATTGTTCCACTAAACTAATCAAGCATTTGACATACCAGTTCATGAAATTAAAGTGCTTATAGCAGAGCTACTCTAATCCCTAACAGATAGACAATACCAATCATGAACTCACACAAGCTAACACAATAATCCAAGCATTATAGCGGATGTCATGAATATATTATGAAGACGTTACGAAGCAGATTAACATGTCTTAGCTAAATAAGTAAAATCAAAAGCTCAACTGCATAAAATCCCAATCTTTGGTCTAAATCCCCAAATCAATTAAATCAATCCATCAAACCTAGAACTGTATATAAAATTAGCCCATGAGGTCACAAGCAACACTCATGGCTAAGCAATTCATACCAAAAATCAAAGTAAAAGAAAGAGAAAGATAGGAATTATGAAACCCTAGTGTAGACGTAGTCTTTCGTTCCTTCTCCGTCTCTCCAATTGCTCGATTCTCCCTTGATTAGCACTTGGAACCCTCTTGGAAGTGGATGGATGATGAAATCAGGTTGTTAATCTGATATGGAGGTGTTGGAGGTGTGAATTGATGATGGGTTATGGATGGGTTCTCTCCAATTTGTGTCTTGATCTCCCTAATTGTTTCTTGGACTGATGCAGGGCTTTTTCGCGATCAAAACTGCTTCAGAATCGCGACTTGAGGATATATATACGCTGCTGCATCGAACAGGTCTCGTCTGGGCCCGATTTTGGGCCGCTCGGCACCTTGCTCGGGCCGAGCTCACCCCAAACCAGCCGATCAGCATATGGTTGGAATAAGGCCGTCATGTAGGTTCTGAAGCAACCCAACTCGGCTGGAAATTCGCACAAAGTTGGTCCCGCTCGAGCCGAGCGGCCTCCCGAGCTGCGGAGACTGCACTGCGCGACTTCACCGTTTTAAGCATAACTTCTTCATACGGACTCTAATTTGAATGTTTTTTACGCTCACGTGTTCCTCTTTTCCTTGGCTTTCTATCCATATAAAGAACTCTGAGAAACTTCAACATTTGTATATGTAAAAAGTCATGCAAAGTGGCTGCTCGGTACAGCATGTGCGACGTTAGCACTTTGATCATAACTTTCTCGTTTGGAATCCAATTGGGGTGTTCTTTATGTCAAAACGACCCTCTCTTCTGTGTCTTTCTAACCATATATCATATGATAAATTTGGACTTCTATAAGAATACAGAAATTTGTGCAACATGGACTGTATTTTTCAGCATTCCTTCTCACTTTCACTCCTCATTCCAACTTTGAACTTTTGATCATGTTTTACCCTTCAAAACTCAACAAAACACCTTAGTAGCATCTTAATTATGCAAGATATGAAAACCATGCCATTCTATACAAAATCATGGCCACATTCTATCAAAAACGGTGTAATGTGAGACCTAAAATACGTGAAATTCCACTCTCAACAGTATGCATCCATTAGAAATTCGTCCTGACTTACCAAATCCTTGCCAATCATAATCATAAAATTGAACATAAGTAATTTTCAATAGAAAATTATATCAAATTACATTCTCAATCAAACTTCGACATTCGAAAAACTCATGTTCGAAACAATGCAAATAAGTAGGCAGTAATTTCAAATAACAACTCTCTAACTATTGAATCAACATATATATATCAGCTATGGCTTCACAAGATAATCCTAAAAAAAGCAAGCAATCGGTATAACCAGAACGAATTTTCAGAATCATTTGTAGTTTTAATAATATATGGAGAGTCGGAAGAAGAATAAAATTGGAATTACATCAAAATGTCAATATCATCAAATACTAATGTTGTTGGAAAATAAAAGACTTATCAATCAAATTTACCCGATAAGTATGAATATACTATTGCACTTTATACTTCATAATATGGTTAAATAATGAGAATTAAAGACAACCATTGATAACAGGTAAAGAAAGTTATCTTTCAATGACATGTTTTCTGAGATAGCTTATTTACTATTTCACCTTATATCTCAAATATTTATGGATTCTTAACAGATGTCATTGGCACATGTTATACCCTCAACATGAAGTTAAGTCACCCATATAAGAGAGGCTACATATTTTGGAATAGAACTCTTTAAATCCAACTGTTTATGATTTAATGCATTCTTGGGACGATTGGATCAATATAGATGAACTTTTAACATTTCAGTTAATAATAATACAAATAAATTCATGAGCATAAAGGAAAAATTAATAATATAAATAAATTCATGAACACAAATAAATTTAAAAAAATATTACATTACTGACATTAAAAGTTTCTCAAATACTCCCTCCATCCCACTTCAACTTCACACTTTTCGTTTTGATGTCCCAAATTCAAATCACACTTTCATAAAAAGAAAAAAAACTAATTAATATCCCTCACATACTTTAATTTCAAATTTATCATCATCTTTTTAACATACATAATATACTTTATTATTATAAAAAAAATATCATACTACCCTCAAAAGTAAGTTAAAAGTGACTTTTCTTAAATTTCATATCTAAAATTTAAATAAATATAAAGATAAATTTAAGTCGAAGGGAGTACAATGCAACCGAATAAAAAAAATACAAACAATGCGTAACATACACTACAAAAAAGTTGTTCGACAGTGATAGATTTTTGTGATGGAAAATTTGCCGTCACAATTGTGACGGACTTCATGACGGCATTTTGAAAATAGTGACGGCTAATAGTTGACCGTTAAAATTTTATCGATTTTTGTGATGAAAAATTTGCCGTCACAATTGTGACGGACTTTATGACGGCATTTTGTAAATAGTGACGGTGTTGAGAGTGGAATTTCATGCATTTTATGTGTGCACATTACACCATTTTGCTTAGGAAATTGATCGTTTTTGCATGGAATTGTGTATGTTTAAGTATTTACACGATTTTAAGGCTATTAAGGTGTTTTTGTGAGTTTCGAAAGCAGGAAACAGGGTAAAACAGGGCAGGATCGGAAGAGGAGCAAAACAGACCCGGAACGGCCCAGCTCGGGAGCAGCTCGGCGAGCCGCTCGAGCCGAGCTGGGTGCCGAGCGGTGGTAAACGGTGCCGAGTGGGGTCCCACTTGGACCCCAGTGACGTGGCCAGTGACGTTGCAGGCCGCTCGGCTGGGTCCAGACCCAGCTCGAGCCGAGCTGGGTGCCGAGCGGCCCAGTTCAGAGCCCAGACGGGGCCTGTTCGATTCAACACTGTATAAATACCTTCCAGACGCGATTCTGAAGGAGATTCGTCGCGAAAACAGCCCCGCATCCATCTTAGAAACAATTAGGGAGATCGAGACGTCAATCGGAGAGAGCCCAGCCATAAACCATCATCAATCCACACTCCTTTCATACCCATATCAGATTACAACCTGATTTCACCATCCATCCAATTCCACAAGGGTTCCAAGTGCTAATCGAGGGAGAATCAAGCAATTGAAGAGACGGAGAAGGAACGTGAGATTGCTCCTACACTAGGGTTTCACAATTCTTATCTATTCCTTTCTATTACTTTGATTATTGTTATGAATTGCTTAGCCATGAGGATTGCATGTAATCTCATGGGCTAATTTCCTATACAGTTCTAGGGTTTGATGGATTGATTTAATTGATTTGGGGATTTAGACCAAAGATTGAGATTTTATGCAGTTGAGCTTTTGATTTTACTTATTTTACTAAGACATGTTAATCTGCTTCGTAACGTCTTCATAATATATTCATGACATCCGCTATAATGCTTGGATTATTGTGTTAGCTTGTGTGCGTTCATGATTGGTATTGTCTATCTGTTAGGGATTAGAGTAGCTCCGCTATAAGCACTTTAATTTCATGAACTGGTTAATCAAATACTTGATTAGTTTAGTGGAACAATGCAATTAGACAATCAAGTAGGAAGTGAATAGAACCTTGTAGTAATTCCAGAAAATATCTTGTTAGTCGGGCTTACCATCCGGAGGTATTGTTGCTTGCTTTGATTAGTATCTAGATATAAGGCTTGGTAATATTTGCGCACCTTAGGATTTAAACCAGAGTATACTGTTAGCTTAGAATCGAATCATATTCGGTGGAATAACAGGGATATGTGGTGTATTTTCAGTGAAACTGCATGAACGAACAATCGTAAGTTTAATAACCCAAATTAATTGGTCTCTACCTGATACCTTAGAACTGTTTGTCATCTCTTGATTAGAAAACTTGCTTTTATTTTTATTGCTTTTTAATAATTCAGTTATTTAATATTTCAGTAATTTAGATAATTAATTCACTACAATACTCTGAATATTGGTTACTCAATTCTGATTAATTAGTAATTAATAGTAAAATAAATAATTAGCTGTCTCAGTGGGATCGATAATTTAACTTGGGTGCTTGCTGCTACAATTGACATCCTTACACTTGAGGATTAAATTATAGTGCGCAGAAAAAGCCTATCAGACGGCTAATAGTTGACCGTTTAAAATTTCATCATTCCCAATATTTGTGACGGCATTTGTGACGGACTTTTTTCTGTCACAAATATATATATATTTAATTAGTGACAGAAAAGGGTCTCATTTGTGACGGACTTTGTATCGGATATAGTCCGTCACAAATTATGGTTTTAAAAAAATTATTAAAATTGTACTTGCTCGTTACACATGTATATTATTATGCTATTTAATTTAATTATATAAAACAAAAGATTAAACTTACATATTTTTTTTATGAAATTATAATTTTTAATATATATTGTGAATTTATTTAGACTTAAATAATTGAATATATTGTATTGTCGTGTATAATAATATTAATTTTAAAATCAAAATAATTATAAGAACAGAATTACTTCTTTTATAAAAAAAATTATTATTTTTTAATATTTATTGTGAATTTATTTAAACCTAAATAATTGAATATATTGTGTTGTACATAGTAATATTAATTTTAAAATCTTTGCCAAATAATAAAAATATATAATTAAAAATATGATTGACTTAATTATCTATTTTTAATAAAAAATATAATTAAAAGTGGTATTTAATTTGAAGATGTAAATGAATAATAATATTAATAAATTGGATATATTTTATTATTGATTATTTCCTTAATCAATCAAAAAAATATGATTAAAGGTGATTTTAATTTATTGTGTGATTTAATATACATGATGATGATAATAATAATAATAATAAATAAATAAAATTAGAAAGATTATATATGTAATTTTAAAACAAAAAAAATAAAAAACATACGAAATTTAACCACGTTGCGACACCTCATATTTTTAAAAAGTTATTTGTAACAGCGTATTCATTATTAGTATATATATATATATATATATATATATATATATATATATATATATATATATATATATATATAAATATATATATATAAAGGAAAGTTGATGATTGAATTTAAAAAAAAAAGATAGTGTATTTAATTGATAAAAATAAAGTATATTGTGATTGAATTAAGAAAAATATAGAGATGATGTATTTTCTTATAAGAGAATTAAATTGAAAATTTATAAGAATGTTATTTATTTTAATGCAAATTAACCTATTTTTCATCTATAAATAAATAATATATTTATATATTATTTATAGATTGAGAATTTAAAATTTATTAGGATTTTTTAATTTAATTATGAAAATTTTATATTTCTCTTAAATAAATAATAAAATAAATAAATAATGTTTTAATAATTATTAGTCATATTAATATATATTATATTAATCAATATTACCACCATATTTATTTTGAAAGTTGGTTGATGTTATTTTAATACAAATTAATTGAATATATACAATATTTATTAAATATTAACACTAAACACATCTAGCCAAATTGGTTCAACACTAGCTCACAAACCTGGTTGGGTACACAATTAATTTCTAAAGAAGGTATAAGGGGTAGAAATGTAATAAAATAAAAATGGGCTAGCGGTAGCTTGTCTCGTTGAGGCCGTCAAGCACTCACATGAGCAACAAGGTTCGATTCTTGCCTAATTAATTTTTTTAGAATTTTAAGTTTGTGACGGAAAATTCCATCACAAAGTCCGTCACAAATCAAATCCGTCACAAAAGTCTGCCACAAATATTGGTTAAAAGAAACCGTCACAAATTCCGCCACTAATAATTTTCCGTCACTAATTCAGTCACAAATCAAATCCGTCACAAAAATCCATCACAAATATTGGTTAAAAGAAACCGTCACAAATTCCATCACTAATGATTTTCCGTCACAAAATCCATCACTAATTCCGTCACAAATCAAATCCGTCACAAAAGTAAGGTGAGAGAAATAATATTTTAATGTATAGTGTGTAGTTGTATTAGTGTCGAGTGTGGGGTCATGTGTAGTGGTTGTATGTCACATCAATCAAAAAAGGAAAATTGATACTTTGTAATGGGACGGACCAAAATAGAAAAATAAATACGTATCAAGGGGACGGAGGGAATATTTTTGTATTTTTTATTCATTTTGTGTATTATTTGGTGGTGTTATATGAAGATATGGAGATTAGTGCTTTGAATTGATAAATGTGTGAAAATAAGTGTAAATGTATATAAAACAGGTAAAAAATTGAGCAAAACAGAGTCGGGAGCTGAAACGAAGAAGGTGCAGCACACGGACCTATAACAGGGGCCGTGCACAAGTATCAGAAGTAGCTATTCGCCCATGCCGAGACCGTGTATAGAACACGAGTCGAGCTCCATCAAGCACATAGAACACACTGAGAAAACTGTCGCTACTCGAGTCGAGCTCTGCTGCTCGAGTCGAGTTGGTGCCAAAGTCAGTTTATGATATGTACATGTTCTAGAAGCTTCCATGGGGTATAAATGCAAGTTTTGATCACAAATTATGAGAGGAATAATTTTGGATCAATTTTCACACACACTAGACACCAAAATCATATACATTCATCTCCATCTCTTCCATCCTTCACTTCATTCATCCCATCCACTTGATTTTCTCAAATCCATCCATTTTTCCATCAATCCACCAATCGAAGAAGGTAAATTCATCATTGATTGAAGATTTTAGCATGATCAAGGAGGAGGAAGTTCACCATCAAAGGGGAGCCAACTTACCTTTATTTTGTTATTTTCTTCATTATTATTTGGCTCAAATGTAGCATGCCATGGATTATGTTGATTTTGTTATGATGTGGCTAGTCCACATGTGAGGCTAGCAATGCGATTGGTTAGGAGTTATATAGATTTTGCACCACATGTTTGATGAAATGATTGTTTTGAATATTTTCTATCATGAATGCTTATTCTTATTTTATGTAAGATTTATGTGGTTAAATTCTCTATACATGATATTAGGATGGTCATTCCAATGTTATGCTTAGTGGTTTAATTGAATCATTGATTGCATGAGATGATCTTGTTAAGTATGTGGGGAGTTTGACAATAATCTCCATGTGCTTAGAACCTCATAATAGGACATTATTGATAATTACTTGTGAAAGTATTTGATATGATAAGGGGACCCAAGCCATGACTCACTTGACCTTAAAAAGGGAACACTAGAAAAACGTCCTTACCTACTAGAGAAAATTCTTCGTGATAATATCTCTATATTGGTATATTAATATTCGTAAGTACCTATAGGAAGAGTTAGGATTGGAGACACCCCTTGAGTGCCCTTAATATCATAACATGATGATCATCAATGCATGTGTGTGTGAAAGTCTACATAAGCCTTTTTCATGATGTTGCTTGTCTTGCATACTTCTTAGATTACTCACCTTCATCCATATTTAATCACATATGTATATGTTCCATCTTTAATTGCTTTCCTAGTTGTTAGTTTTTAGTGTTAATCAACCCCTTCTTTTATTGATTCGTCCTACTAAAGTAAAGAATTTCTCAAATACGGCTATCCACTTTCGTCCTTGGGTTCGATATTATATAAATTTTTCATTTGGTCACTATGGTCTACTACGCGATAGAGTACACTTGCTTTTATGAATTTGCAGGATATGGGATTTTTATAAGGTTACCCTTGATGATTATCTTAAAATGGTTAATCAGTCTTTAGGAGCATATGAGGTGAATTTATTCATCTAAGAATGCTTCTTTAATTATTTTTGTGTTTCTTGCAGGTAGTATTAACCATAGCCAAGGCAGATTTACCAATTTCAAATTCTGTTCGATTGGAGACCATATTGAATCATGCACTCCTCCACTATGTCAACATTGGCCAAACTGGAAGGTTTGCCATTAAATGATCTTTATAATCTTGAATTTAAATCTGCACGCATTTAGATCTGCGCGCATTCTATGATTTCATGATTGCTCGTTTCTCCAGGGCGTTCGATCTTGCGAGTAACTCAATTCTTGAAACTCCTCTGTTTGAACATACTGCAGCAATACATCAAGATTCCCATAAATTCTTCAAGTATCTCAAGGACAACGTAGAACTATGGTCAAAATATGTTTCTGAAGGTAATTGTTGTATATTAACATCACCAACTTTATTAAAATAATGTGACGTGATCTCTGTTTTAGTTACCATGAGCAAGCTAGAGATTGTTAATGTGATCGATGATGAAGCTTTTATGATTGATTGTAGATCAAATTGCTATGCTTAAAAGAAATGTCTGTCATCCTGATCGATTTTCTCAAATTCACCAATTTTTCCATCAATCCACCAATCGAAGAAGGTAAATTCATCATTGATTGAAGATTTTAGCATGATCAAGGAGGAGGAAGTTCACAATCAAAGGGGAGCCAACTTACCTTTATTTTGTTATTTTCTTCATTATTATTTGGCTCAAATGGAGCATGCCATGGATTATGTTGATTTTGTTATGATGTGGCTAGTCCTCATGTGAGGCTAGCAATGCGATTGGTTAGGAGTTATATAGATTTTGCACACCACCTGTTTGATGAAATGATTGTTTTGAATATTTTCTATCATGAATGCTTATTCTCATTTTATGTAAGATTTCTTTGGCTAAATTCTCTATACATGATATTAGGATGGTCATTCCAATGTTATGCTTAGTGGTATAATTGAATCATTGATTGCATGAGATGATTATGTTAAGTATGTGGGGAGTTTGACGATAATCTCCATGTGCTTAGAACCTCATGATAGGACATTATTGATAATTACTTGTGAAAGTGTTTGATATGATGAGGGGACCCAAGCCATGACACACTTGACCTTAAAAAGGGAACACTAGAAAAATATCCTTGCCTACTAGAGAAAATTCTTCGTGATAATATCTCTATATTAGTATATTAATATTCGTAAGTACCTATAGGAAGAGTGAGGATTGGAGACACCCCTTGAGTCCCTTTATATCATAACATGCTGAGCATCAATGCATGTGTGTGTGAGAGTCTACATAAGCCTTTTTCATGATGTTGCTTGCCTTGCATACTTCTTAGATTACTCACCTTTATCCATATTCGATCACATATGTATATGTTCTATCTTTAATTGCTTTCCTAGTTGTTAGTTTTTAGTGTTAATCAACCCCTTCTTTTATTGATTCGTCCTACTAAAGTAAAACATTTCTCAAATACGGCTACCCATTTGTGAAGGTGAATCCTAACCAAGTCACTTTCCTTAAACACAACCTTCTTCCTATGTTTGTTGGTTTGCAGCTTGTACTTCTCAATTTGCTGAGGCATTCTTTTCTTTACCTCTTCATGAATCCACTTGATATGGTAGACTCTATCATTAGCATCCCCACTGAAATGGCTATCAACATTTATGGAATATAAATCCAAATGACTGATAGGATTTAGACCATACACTGCTGCCAATGGAGAACAACCCATAGTTTGGTTAACGGATCAGTTGTATGCGAACTCGGCGTGAGGCAATAAACTCTCACATTCTCTAATGTTCTTTTTCACAAAACTCCTCAACATAGCTCCCAAAGATTTGTTAACCACTTCTATTTGTCCATCCATTTGAGGATGATGCGACGAACTGAATTGAAGTGTAGTTCTCAACTTTCTCCATAGGGTTCTCCAAAAATGACTAAGAAATTTCGAATCTCGATCAGATGTGTAGTTCTTGGAATACCATGCAACTTGATCACTTCATTGAAATATAAATTAGCAACGTTGGTGGCATCCATTGTCTTAGTACATGGCACAAATGAGCCATTTTAGAGAACCTATCCACCACTACCATAATTGAATCTCTGCCTCTTTGAGTCCTCAGCAATCCAATAATGAAATCCATGTTGGATTGTATACTAAAAGTCTAGCTTTAGTATGAATAATGTTGTAGCAATTTATTTGAAATGAGAATCATATGATCAAATGATCGCGTCTTATAATTTATTTATATATCGATGCAATAGTCCACTTACTTTATACTATAGATAATATGTTGTGCGACAACACACGGAAGATCATATTATCGATTTTCTTATAAAGTATAAATAGATGCTCACAACTGAGATAGACGGGAACTCTCTATCGGGATGTTTGTAGTGTGATTTGGTATTAGTTTGTCTTGACTATAGAATCACATTAGTGCACTTTGTGTGTATTGAGCAGGACCATTTGAGATCGTTCGACTTGTACTGTTTATATAGAAGAACTTGATCTCTGTTATTATGGATGTTCGTGCTCTTAATCCCTATACAATAATCTTGACACGTAAGGCAGTATGTATCTCTTTGATTCATCAATTGGTGAGATTTATATGTATTAAATCAATAAACTCGGTGAGTTGGGAAATAGTACTGTCTCTATGGTGTGTTATTGATTTTAGAAGGAATCCTTGTCTGTTATAGGTTGATGATGTCCTCTTGAGGAGCTCAAAAGGATTATCATGTAAACCCTGCAGGTGGATTTATTCCAGCATGATAATGAGATTGAGTGGTACTATGCTCGGATGAGATATTAATTAATGAAGTTGTCAATAACTTAATTAATTAATGAACATTGTATATCTTAAACATGGGGAGACTAACGGGCTCACAATAAGAAGGAGCCCGTAACGTAATTATGGAATTAGAATGATAGTGCAGTAATAATATTTTAGTGGTATATATTATTATTATTATTGGACTTAAGTATAAGCTTTGGGCTAAGATTGGATACTAAGCCCAATGGAGGCCCAACTCTAATTTCTCTTCATGGTCCCTGTTGTAGCCCACATATATAAGTCATCTCAAATGTTCTAAACCTAAGAGAGAAACGCCTAACACGTGAATAGGATAGATAGAATAGCAGATTGAGAAGATCTTGAAGATCGTCGCCCACACGACGTCGAGATTGGACTTGGGAATACAGTAGAAGACCGGAAGGTTGTTTGCTGCTGCTGTCCGTTAATTTGAATAATTTTTATAAAATTGTATAGAATTCAGAATTCAACATGTGCTATGCTGATGGAAAGCCACTGAAAAGAGGATCTTTTGGGCATATAGATCACTCAAATTGGTGATTAGACGAGAGAGTTATGCTCAAAATGGTGAGGTTGCGTAGGCTGCCGGCGAGAATCCATCTTCTTCAACATACCCTGGTGAAAGGTAATACATTTCTTTGATTTCTTACTTCCACTGAATTAGAAATATATGGAACCTAACGCTTCACGTTAACCAAATTATCGAACACCAATAATCCATAGTTACATCTTCCCATGGACCAGCGGGAACCGGGAGAGGAGTGTACACCCATTGTTACTTCCATGCATCTTTGCCTTGTGGCAAGTAACACACTGCTTCACAATCTTTTCAACATCTCTAACAAGTTTAGGCCAGTAGAACCTATCTTGCACCAACATCAATATTTTATCTCGCCCAAAATGGCCCGAAAGCCCTCGTCCATGAACTTCACGAATTATGGCTTCTCAAAGTGAACACCTCGGTATGCAGAGTTGTTTCCCTCGAAATAGATATTATCTTGGATAAAGAATTTACCATGAGAACCAGCCTGACAAGCTTTCCAACAATTGCCGAAATCAAAATTGATTTCATAAAGAATTTTAAGGACCTCAAACCCAACGACTTGTGATTGCATGGAGATTAACAGAATGTGTCTTTTACTGAGGGCATCTGCAACTTTATTCAATCGTCTAGATTTATGCTTTAGAACAAAAGAAAAAGTTTGAAGAAATTCTACCCATTTTGCATGATGAGAGCTAAGCTTATGTTGAGTGCCCAAATACTTCAATGCTTCATGATCAGAATGAATAACAAATTCTTTGGGTATCAAGTAATGACTCCAATGTGTTAAAGCTCGAATGATAGCATAGAACTCCTTATCATAAGTTGAATATTTCCTCTTTGAATCATTCAACTTTTCACT
The DNA here is from genome assembly GCA_023678885.1 of Pogostemon cablin. Lineage (NCBI taxonomy): Eukaryota > Viridiplantae > Streptophyta > Magnoliopsida > Lamiales > Lamiaceae > Pogostemon > Pogostemon cablin. Next base: position 25,135,079 of record CM042975.1, read on the forward strand.
GAAAAAGGCAATAGTTTTCCCTCTTAGCTCAAGACAGCTCCAATTCCCACATTAGATGCATCACAATCAATTTCAAACACCTTATCAAAATCTGGGAGTGCTAGAACAGGTGCTGTGATCGTCTTCTTTTTTACACGATCAAAACTTTCTTGTGCCTCTTTAGTTTATTTAAATACTCCACCTTACATACAGTCAGTAATAAGTGCCACAAGAGTGCTGAAATTTTTAATAAATCTTCTGTAGAAAGAAATCATACCATGAAAACTTCTTACGTCATGAATGGAATTAGGGATGGGCTAACTTTCTATAACTTCAACCTTGCTAGGATCCATCATGATTCCCTCACTGGAAACAACATAACCCAAGAATATTAGGCTATCAGTAAAGAAATGGCACTTCTTCAAATTATCAAAAAGGCAATTTTCCCACAATGTTAGGAAAACGCTTCTTAGATGATCCACATGCTCCTGCAATGAATTACTGTATACTAAGATATCATCAAAGTATACAACCACAAATCTTCCCAAAAATGGAGTTAAAATATGAGTCATGAGTCTTATAAAAGTGCTCGGTGCATTCGATAGTCCAAATGGCATAACAAGCCATCCATAAAGTCCCCTTCCATTTTTGAATGCTGCTTTTTCATTCATCGCCTTCCCTCATTCTTATTTGGTGATACTCACATCTTAAATCAATTTTGGAGAAAATTTTTGCACTATGAAGTTGATCGAGTAGATAATCCAACCTCGGAATCAGAAAATGATACTTGATGGTAATTTTATTGATAGCTGTGTTATCAACACACATACGCCAATAACCATCCTTCTTTGAAACCAACAGAGCCGGGACAGCGCACGGGTTCTTACTTTCTTGAATCAACCCCTTGCTTAACAATTCCTCTACCTGCCTTTGCAATTCAGCTGTTGCATAGGATTCATCTTATATGCTGGCTTGTTTGGTAACACTGCTCCATGAACTAGATCAACATGGTGTTAAATATTCCTCATTGGTGGCAAACCATTAGGAATATCATCTGGTACCACATCCTCAAATTCTTCTAACAATGATTCTAGAAGATTATAAGATTGAACCGACCAATTGCTGCTATCATGTTTCCCCACGAGAGCATAAATCTCACCTTCTTCAAGCATGGCTTGTTCGAGTTTAGGGCCTGTAACAATAGAAATCACGATGTGAACCCCGTTCTTGATAAAAGAATATCTATTCTTATATCCGTCATGCGAAACCCTTCGACCGTATTGATATGTTCTTCCAAGCAGCAAATGACACGCATCCATGGGTGCAATGTCACACCAAATTTCATCTTTGTAGCTATATTTCCAATGGATAAAGAAACCAAATATTTCTCTGATACCTTCACTCTGCTTTCCTTTTGGAACCATTGGATTTTGCATGGATGAGGACGATTTTCAGTTTTCAACTTCAGTTTTGCTACCATTTCTTCCGCCACCATATTTGTACAACTTCCGCTATCAATGATAATGTTGCATACTTTTCCATGACTAGTACACCTAGTCTGAAAAATATTATCTCGCAACTAAGATTCATCATTCCCATGGATCACATTGAGGCTTCTTCGAATAACCAGTGCCTCTCCTTCATCAACATATTCAATGACTTCATCAATATTCTCCTCGTTTACACTCTTTTCGGCATTATCTTCTTCGATTTCTTCTTCAAGAATTGTCACCACTCTTTTATTTGGACATTCTGAAGCAATATATCCATAACCCTGACATTTGAAACTCTTTCTATTTGACGATCGCTGCTTCGTACTAGTTTCTCCTTTGTACCCCCCTTTCAGAGTTGTTGTTTCCTTGCATATGTGTTTGTTGAAATTAGGATCCATATTCCCTTGGTTAGAAGAACTTGCCTTAGTAGTAATTATAAATGCACGCCTAGAATTTTGTTGTTCAATGGTGGTTACAAGTTTTCTCACGTCATTGAAACTCCAATATGGTTGCAATCTAATTGCATCAGCAATCTCCCTCTTCAATCCCCCCAAGAACCATGCAACAGTTTGTTCCTCTGGCTCTTGTATATCACACTTTAGTATCAAGTATTCAAACTCTTTGATATAATCATCCACTGAAAAATTGTATCGCTTAAAATTATAGAACTTTAAGTAATTTTCTTGCATATAATTTTTCGAAAGAAATCTCGTCGTCAACTCCCGCTTCATTTTTACCCACGTATGGATAGGCTTTCTTCCTTGTCGAATCCTTTCCCTTTTGAGATTTTCCCACCATAAGGATGCTTAACCTTTCAGTTTGATTGCAATTAATTTCACTTTTCTTTCCTCTGCATAATCCTTAAACTCAAAAATTTTGTCTACTGTATATAACCAGTCAAGAAAAACATCACTTTGCATCTTTCCATGAAATTCTGGAATTTTGACTCTTGCATCGGCCTCATGCGTCCTATGTTGCCTTCTTTGCCTTTGGATATTGAAATTTTCATCGTCTGATTCTTCCTCTTCAGCAAATGGATTTTGATACTCCTCATCATCATGCGTCGGTTGCTGATTCATCCTTGGTTGGTTCATATTTTGTTGTTGCAGTTGTCCTTGTAGAAGCTCAACCATTCTTCTTAATTCATCCAACTCGATGTCACGTAAATCTCTTTGACGAGTGGTAGGGTTATTAACATCAGGAGCGTTCCTTCTATTGCCAGCCATTTCGAACCCGAAGCTCTAGATACCAAATGATACCGATTCACAATGCAATTCAGTATGGATAGGAAATTCACCACCTCAAGGATAATACGAACACCACCTCAAGGATAATAATTGAAAATCAAGTTCAATACTCAATGGAATCCACCAAGAGAAAGGAACTTGCAGAAAAAAATATTCACTAAGAATTCTTTCAAAGATAATAATATTAATCTGCTGATTTTTAGATGCAAGACACGACTATTTAAGTTTGGAACAACCCTCCAAGGATAGGAATGGATACCTTAGAATCAACAACTAATAATGAAAATTAACTAAACTTAATGCCATATTTAATCTAACTCGACCAACTCTTAGAATGATGCAACATAATGATAGAAGATAATAGGCTGCTCTAACTCAATGTTTTGGCCCGCTATTATTTTACGAACGATCAGCCCGATGTTGTTGGGCTCGTCTGCAAGTCCATCTGGATCAATTAAACCCTTGGAGTATGTGGTGAAAAATTAGTCTTTGATTAAAACATGCTATAAGAATATAATACATGAAATATGAGGTGAAAATAGAATAGAATAGATTCCATTTGTCACATCACGAGTGTCGAACCACTAGACTGATTGACATAAAAAGTTTGGAATAATAGACTAATATAACATTTAGCAAAAGAAAAAAAAGTTATGATATTGAAAACTTGTGTATGAATTTAATTTTGTATGTATTGGCTACGGTATATAGAAAATTTTGAATTAAACGTCACATTTCAATTTTTACATATTTTTAATTTGGATGTTCCATTTAAATTTTTATATTTTCATTTTTGGTAGATGTGACCCACAAAAATTAATTATTTCTCTCCCTATGGACCAACACATTACACTAATACACCTACCCATTTTATATTAAAATATTATTTCTCTGACATCACTATATATTGAAATACTACTATTTTTAATCTCAATGCAAAAAGCAAACAAAAATTTTAAAATAGGACGGAGGGAGTATATCATATAAAAAATATTGGTATTAGAAAATTCATATCTTAGCATACCAAAAGTTTCGGTATAATTAAATTACATATCTTTTGCTTATTGTTATTTAAGTATATCTTAGCAGATTATTTTGGTAAATAATGTTAATACTAGTTAGATGTGTCGTTTTACATAAACTTATCTATTATATCGTTTAAAAATATCAAAGAAGACAACAAAAAAATCCAAATAATCCACCATAAATCAAAATAAAATTGATAAAACAAAATGTATACTTCATCCGTCCTATTTCAATATTTTCATTATTTTTTGCACTTTGACTAAGGAATATAGTATTATAATGGATAGTGGGTTGGAAGATATAATATTTCATATTTACTAATGTGGGTCCCATGGTGATATATTAACTGTTTTGGATAGGTCTCATATACTAAAAAGAAAAACGTAAAGATTGAAGTGAAACACCCGAATTAAAAATATGTAAAGATTGGAATGGAACGGAGATAGTATAATTCACAAATTACAAACAACATTGAAAATAAGTACACTCCAAATTTAAAAACATTAGTAATACATAATAAATTTAAGAGTCTAATCAATGCATTGGATTTACCTTAGAACCTATAAGATCTGAATCACTAAATTCTAGGTTAATTAATACTCCCTCAATTCCAAATTTATTTTCACGTTTACTGTAGATACAAGTTTAATAAAAGTTACTCTTTGACTTACTTTTAGGGGTGATATGATATTTTTGGGTAATAAATAAATGATAAAAAATGTTATGTGTTTTAAAAAAGTAATGGAAAATTTATAATTAAAATATGTTAAAGGGATATTAATTAATTATTATTTTTCTTTACGCAGTTATCGCCACCTAAAACTTTACTAAAGACACCCGAAATTTTTTAAAATATTATTTGAAATTACAATTTTAACGTCATATATTAAATATAAAATACTTACACACTTAACACCTAAATTACTTTGCACACTCAATCAACCTGATCAATTTCATTTGACTTATTGATATAGAAACTCATTCCCTGGAAATCATTCTCAAATTCAAAGTAATCGTCGAGAAGATTCAAACTCTCAAATCGTAAACTATTTATTTTGTAATTATTACATGTCTAACACAAACACTTTTGTAAACTGGATTCGCATTGTAAATCATGTGGTCCCACTTCCAATTTTATATACCATGTAGATTATTTAAATCAAGAGGAATACCGGGTTTACAAGGGTTTATAATGTAAATCTAATTTAAAAAAACTAAGTCATTGTCCAAACCTTAATTGCTATCTATAGATTTCTATAAGTTGTATTAGGCGTCACTTGCATATTGAATGAAATCAATTACTCCATTTTTTAAAGAAAATAACACAGACACAATTCAACTCAAAAAAAGGCAATTTATTTATAAAAAAGACAAAGTCTCTTATGAGACGCTATTTATTAAGATTGTTTGTAAAACATGTTAAAATATATCTATTATATAGATAAAGTATGTTTAATGATTGTTAAAGTATGTTTTGTAAAATATGATGGATGATGAATTAAAGTATGATTTTAGGATGTTATAATATGATTTATTATTGACATACTTTGACTACAAATAAGCATACTTTAGTTATATGATAAGCATACTTTAATAATAGGTCAACCCATCACAAGTATAAAAAATAATATTTTTTCCGTCTCACAACTAGGTATACATTTTCTATTTTGGTCTGTCCCAAAACAAAGTATATATTTCCTTTTTTGATTGATGTGATCCATATAATATCATTATTATATCCACATGGCCCCACACATTACACTAATATAATTATCCACTACACATTAAAAAATTATTTCTCCCACAATTTCACACATAAAAATATTATACTACATGCAAAAAGTAAACATATATCTTATTTCAAGACGAAGAAAGTATATCACATGTGAATTAAATGGAGTCCATGTCAGATTTTGGTGGCAAAAGCTAAACAGCAACGGGGTGAATGAGAAAATAATAGCGCTAGGGATTGGATTTGCAGGATTTCTTTTGGGGTTTTAAAACTCCAAAGACAATGGAGAGCTCCTCGCACACTGAGTATAAGGTTTGGAATTGGGTTTATATTTAAATATTGAAGAAATTGTGAAATATGAAGTGAGAGGATTGATCCAATAAAAGATGGAGAAGAATAGGGTTGTATTATTCATATGCGTATAACTTTTTATTCAATAGTGTATACATGTTTTTTAATAATTGTATATTTTTTTTACACTCAATTTCTCATTAAAAAACTTACAATTAAATTGTATACATTTTTATTTATAATTGTATATATTTTTGTTTATATTTATATGTTTTTTAAAGTGAGTTTACCCTATCTTAGGGTGCACCCAGGTGCACAATATAATTAGTCATTTTTTTATATGATAAATGCAGTATACGGTATTTCCTTATACTATTGATGGATTGGTGTGGTTACAATGTAAAATATTACATAAACCTCTAGAATAAAATAAACATTAAAGGTAAAATTAAAAAATACTTTTAAGCATTAATTGAATTAAATATAAACTACGGGTAAAAAGAGTTGGACAAAATAGTTGAAAACTAGGGAGACACGAGTGAATGGAGTCACAGATAACAGATGGATCATGACATTTATCACGATCTATTCTTTCTTTGTAAGTATCATTAACTTGTTACAAAGGAGTGATCAAAATAAACAATTTTTAGTGATGATAACCCTTAGATCTTCATTTCCCATGTCCCGTTGATCTTGTTCAATTCTCCGGGCAGATTCTGTCAATGTATCCGGACACTCCCCTGACACTTGAATCGACTCAAGAGTGATGATTTCGCCGATCTCACTAGGAATCTCTTTTAGACGCCAGCAGTCTCTCAAGATGAGGTGTTGAAGTTTGGGGAAGTGTTGGCACGAGGCAACATTCCATTGTGAGAGCGTTACAAAATCCAATCTCAGCAGCCTCAGACTTTGGAATTCACCATCTCTGGTATCCCATAATTCCTCTTCCTCCTCACCCAAATACCATTGACTTAATTTGAGAACTTGAAGGTTTTCCAATTTCCCAATTATTGACATCTTCTCCCAACTCAACTTCTCCCCTACCCAAAGATTCAGCTTCCTAATGTTTGAAGGGAATCTGAATTCCTCTAATTTACATTCGTACATTAATTGCAAGCTGAGCGAGTGAAGTTGAGTGAGGAAGCGGAGATCGTAATGTGGATTCACACTCTCCAATTTTTCCAGATATACAAAACGGCATTTGAGTTTGCGAAGATTGGGAGAACATCTTAACAGCTCCACATCATTTGGCTTCGTAATTTCTACAAATGAAAGATAGTGTAGACTCATATTCATTTCGCGGCTATTCCAATCTTCACCATACCTTGCCACGATTGCTTTAAGGTATCTAAACTTCTTCATTTTCCAAATTGATGGGGGTAGACTATATATACCTTTGGAATGGACAGTTAGATATTCAAGTTTAACAAGCCTATCTATCCATGTTGGCACTTCTGGGATGACCAAGAATCTTAAGTTAACCAGATACTCCATTCCAAATAAAACACAATCTACTGAATAGATGTAACTGAAATGCAGGACTCTCAATATTCTCATATCCCCAACATATAAAGATGTACTCTGTGCATCGCCATAAAAAGAGCGGATATGTTGGCAAAAGCTCGGAGTGGCAGAGACGTCGTTGGCTGCTTGTACACGATGGCTTTTCTCAAAAACACTCAAGCATCTGAAAAAACAAAACAAAACCAAACTATGAAACAGCTCCTTAACACAGATTATAAATTAAGTGGGATGTTCAACTTACCCGTTCTTTGAAAATTTAATGAAGTTTTCTTCTCCAGATATTTTCAAGCACAAGTCACGCAACAAATCATGAACAACACATGCTTTCACTCCTTCACCATCTGATCTTCTCTCCACAACAATTACTAGACTCTTATCAATTAGCTCCATTAAATATTCTTCTGCTGCACTTTCGATCTCATTTTCTTCACGTATGAATCCTTCTGCTATCCACAATCTCTTCAAGCTTCCAGTATAGATTGTCTTGTCTTCTTTAAACTCTCCAAAGCTAAGAAAGCACGGCTTCAAATGATCAGGCAGATGCTTATAACTCAACTCCAGAATTTGCCTCACTAAATTCTCTCTATCATCTTTAACATAACACCCTAAACTTCTTTCCACTTCTTCCCAATCACTTATTTCCTCATCCATGCCTGAAAGGATCCCAGCAATAACAACCACTGAAAGTGGTAACCCAAAACATTTCGCAGCAATTTTCTTTCCAATCAGTTGGAGCTGAGGAGCGCAAGCTTTATTTTTGAACACCTTCTTCGACTTTAATAACTCCCAGCATTGCTCATCTGACAAAAATGGCAGCTCATGAATTATGCTTCCTGGAGGAGCTGCATCTTTATTCCTACTTGTTAGCTATATCCTGCTCCCATTTCCATTCATCAGGGAAACATCTTTGGAACTCATACCATACATATGAATCCCATACATCATCCATTATAACAAGGTATCTTCTTCCCTTCAATGTTTTGTAAATGTGCTCTGCCAATGTCATTTCTTCAATTTCAAAAATCGAATCTTTCCCAAGATCATTATTTACATGAATCAAAATATCATGTAATATACTTCGTCTTTTATACGATTGAGAAATTGTGCACCATGAGAGTCTGTCAAACCTATAAGTAACCAATGGATAATTATACAGTTTCTTTGCTAAAGTAGTCTTACCAAGTCCAGGCATCCCCCAGATTAGAATGACTTGCAAGCTCTCTGTCCCTCCGCCAACCAGCTGATCCAAAATATCCCTTTCATTATCCTCAAAACCAACGACTACATTGCAGGCTTCACTGCTTGTTTTATCTTGTAATGGGGGCTGCATACTCAGTTTTAATCCTCCAAATTTGTATCTGTCTGCAATTGTTCCTTGGAGCTCCTTGCTTGTAACCTCAATGTTGTGGGTGAGATAGGTGAGTCTCTAGACGACATACCAGAGAGGAGCATCTCCCACTAAAAGTGCTGAAATGAGATATTCAGCTTGATGTGCCACATCTCCAACGCGCATCAGAGGCTCTCTCAGTTCTCCAATTTCAGAAAGCTTTGGCGATCTGATTGAAGGATGCAGAAACTGTAGCCCTTGATGGAGAAGGTTGATTTGGTCCTTCACATTAGCAATTCGATTATCCTCTTGTTTCAACAGATCTTGTAGATCGTCAACAAGAGAATCAAGAATGAGGAAGGTGTTGACAGTAGAAGTCCTTGGGGTTGTGTAAGCTGGATGATATCAGAGGAGTTGAGATTTGCTTTCAAGAGGAGGATGCTGCGTAAAACAGCATCAAGCCCCTCTTCCATTTCTCGAAACCCAACATCTCGAACAGTTGAGAACAACAAGTAATGGAGAAAACATCCAGCTTGACTGGCGACGAATTCAAACTCTGCCATGAGATTGTTGAACTCAGCATCGTTGGTGTCAGGCAGCAGCCATGATATGTCACCAAGATTGGTGAGAAGAAACCTCAGCTCCTTCTCAAGAATCTCAACCCTAACAAGTACGGAATCACTACTTTTGTGGTAGAGCAACTGAAGAAGGAACCTGAGAAAAGCTTGGAGGAGTTGGCACTTGCTGATGCAGATCTGGTTTTGCTTGGGCACCTGGAACACTTGTTGAAGTTTTTTTTTGAAAGAAGCCACTTTCTTGGGATTCAGCTCCCACCAATCATAAGGCACAAACGGCAATTCGTATGGCATCTTGGAAAGATTAGAGAAACAGAGTCTGATAGTGGAAGTCTGCAATTTGTTAAGGAGATTCATTTCTTCCTCCATTAGGTAATATTTTTGAGAAGGAAGTGGTGTATGCTAATTTTGATCAAGAAACTGGGTTTGCAATTGGGAATGAAAAGTAGCAGATACGTACCAAGAACGAAGACAAGGACAACCACTCTAACGGGAGATAAGATAATGAAGTAGTAACGAGCAGCAGTGGGCCTTTGAACACCTTTTTAAAAATACCCAAATCCACAAAAATGGCCTTGATTCAATATTCACACGAAATCAAGCTTTATACTTATACTTGACTTAATACGTATACTTTGATTCGATTATAACTTTTTTATTAAAAAGTACTCTATCTGTCCGTTTCTAAAATATTTATTTTACTATTTCTAGCGTCTTTTTCAAAGGTATCTATTTTTCTTATTTAGTAAAAAAAATACACAATATGACCCACCACTTCCCTCTAATACTACTATCCACTTTACATATAATAATAATACTTCTTAAACCACATACAAAAAGCAAATGAATATTATAGAACCGGACACGTGCAAAAAATAAATGGATACTTTAGAACTAGACGTAGGGAGTGTAAAGCATGACTGGATATGAGTTAAGATCATTTTTGTCAACTAGCATTTTAAACAATCCCTTATAATGTGGGCACAAAAGAAAAAATTTAAATCAATTTGGCCACGGTAGCATTTGACCCAAAGATAATTTAGAGCTATTAAATTTTGAGTCATTGAGTTTAAGAAGGAAGCCACCAAGAAATGAAAGCATGGTTGGTCATCCACAATGAGCACAAATGGTAGTGGTTTATTTATTCTCGCTTTTCTAAATACACTTTTGTGGGCCTTCCTATGCACAACTTTTCACCCTTTGGAATCCTATGCTGGCTTTTGGCTTGAATGAATTTTATACGAAAACTGCATTTTTTTTTTATAAATCAACTATGTGAAGAGTTTACACAATATTTACAATCTTGTTTTAATATTGATCCTATAATTTACATTTTATTAATTTAAGATGAGAGAGAGAAAAAATGAATTAAATAAGAATGAGGGGAGGGAGAGATCTAGGGGAATGCATGTCACACGTATTTGCAGGAGTTATTTTGAAATTGATGGTATTTAGGATATGGGATATGAGGTTGGTAGTATTTAGGATGAAAGGTTTATATGTGAGTGGTTAGTGATTTGTGCTAGAGGTTTGGATTAGTGAATGTAGGAAATAAGTGTTTAAGAGAATAGGGGAGTTGAAAGGCTTTGGAGATTTGGATAAATATTTGTATTCTTCATTCACAAATTAAGTTACAATGGCCCATATTTATAGGTACAAGATGATGGTTCTAGATCTTTCAATGGATCACTCATCACCATTCTAGATTACATCAAGTTCTAGATAATTCTAACTAATTCATGATTAAAAACTTAACCTAGACAATTCTAGATTCTTCTTAGTTTTTACATATTTTACAATTTCTATACCATTTTAGATTTTTGGTATTAATCCACAATTCTCTACATAATTCTAGAAATTTGCATTACATTTTAATACTCCTCCTTAATGCATATTTCTTTCACTCCGATAAGATCTCGTAATGTCTTGAACTTTTCTCGTGGTAGTGCTTTCGTGAATATATCTGCTAGCTGTTCTTTCGTCTTGCAATGCTTTAGCTTGATTTCTTTGTTGGCTTCTGCTTCTCTGATGAAGTGATACTTTATCTTGATGTGCTTCGTTCTGCTATGGAACACTGAATTTTTCACCATAGCTATTGCTGATTTACTGTCGAGTAGATTTTGTTGCTTTTTCTTGTGGCTCTCCCATATCTTCAAGTATTCACTTCAACCATATTGCTTGGCTTGTAGTCATTGCCGCTGCTATGTACTCAGCTTCGACTGATGATTGTGCGACTGTAGCTTGCATCTTAGATGCCCAGGAAATATTCCTGAACCTACTGTGAATGCGTAGCCAGATGTGCTTAGCATGTCATCAACTGAACCTGCCCAATCACTGTCTGTATAGCCTGTTAGTTTAGAGTCAGGAGTTGATGCATACAAGATGCTGAAGTTCTTCGTTCCTTGAAGATATCGAAGTATTTTTTTTGCTGCTCCATAGTGAATCTGACTTGGATCCTGTATGAATCTTGAGAGGAAGCTTGTTGCATACATTATGTCTAGTTGAGTCGCTGTCAAGTAGAGTAGGCTTCCAATCAGGCTTCGAAATTTTGAGCTGTCTGCTTTTGGTGAGCCATCTTTCTTTTGTAGAGCTTTGTTGTTGTCGATCGGAGTTGCTACTGTCTTGCAAGCCTCCATCTTAAACTTCTTTAGTAAGCTTTCTGCGTATTTCTTTTGAGAGATAAAGATACCATCTTCTCGTTGATCTATCTCGATGCCAAGAAAATATTTCATCAAGCCCAAGTTCGCCATCTCGAACTTCTTCATCTGTCTTCTTTGAACTCTTTGATCATTGTCTCGTTGTTCCCTGTGTATATTAGATCATCAACATATAGAGAGATAATGAGTATGTCTTCTGTACCTTGGGTCTTGATGTAAAGTGTTGGATCACTCATACTCCTCCTGAATCCAAGTTCGGTGAAGTAGTCATCGATTCTACTATACCAGGCTCGTGGTGCTTGCTTTAATCCATAGAGAGCTTTCTTTAATTGAAGAACTTTGTTTTCATGCCCTTGCATCACGAATCCTTGAGGTTGCTCCACATAGATCTCCTTATCAAGATATCCATTGAGGAATACTGATTTAGCGTCGAGCTAGTAGATTTTTTACTTTTTTGTGCAGCTAGCGTAATCAATGCTCGTACTGTGTCAAGTCTGGCAACTGGAGTGAATGTCTCATTGTAGTCGACTCCATATTGTTGTGCGTATCCCTTAGCGACAAGCCTTACCTTGTCTCTTTGTATTGAACCATCAGAGTTAAGTTTCGTTTTATAGACTGACTTAACTCCTATCGTTTCTTTGCTTTTGGGTAGATCTGTGAGCTCCCACGTCTCATTCTTCTCGATCATGTGTATCTCCTCCTTCATTGCTTTTAATCAAATATCTTCTCTAGAAGCTTCTTCATAGGTATTTGGCTTCACAGTTATAAAATTGCATCTTTCATAGATCTCTGTCAAGGATCAAAACTTTCTTGGAATAGATTCTGGAGATGCAGCTGCGTCTTCAGTTGTGGCTTGTCTCGGCTCATCTTGTGAGTCAGTTTCATCTTCTTGTTGTTGGCCTGGCGCTGGTAAGTGGATATTTTTTTTTCTATTTGATATGTCTCTCAGTTGTAAGTTGCGTCTTCATCGAACATTACGTCCCGACTGATAATTAGCTTTATATTTTCCAAGCTATAGATTCGATAACCTTTTGATTGAGTATTATAGCCCAGAAATATTCCTTTCTCCATCTTCTCGTTGAGCTTGCTCCTTTTCTCCTTGGGGATGTGGACATAGCAGATGCACCCGAAGACTTTTAGATACTTCACAGATGATTTTCGTCCACTCCATGCTTCAACTGGTGTCTTGTCTTGTACTTCTTTAGTTGGACATCTGTTGAGAAGATAGACTACAGTACTCACGGCCTCTGTCTAGAATGTCTTTGGACTTCTCCATAAGCATAGATCTTGCGGTTTCCATCACAGTCCTGTTCTTTCTTTCAGATATGTCATTTTGTTCTGGAGCGTATCCGATTGTGAGTTGGTGCTCCAAACCTTCATCTTCACAGAACTTTATGAACTGGTTGGAAGTATACTCCTTTCCACAATCATTCCGTATAGTCTTAATTTTATAGCCACTTTGTTTTTCGACATAGGTTTTGAATTTTTTGAAAATATCGAAAACTTACAATTTTTCACGTATAAAATAGACCCATGTCATTCTTTTAAAATCATCGATAAATAGGATGAAGTACCTATTTTTATCGTGTGATAGAGTGCGCATTGGACCATAGATGTCGGTGTGCACGAGCTCCAATGGCTTATTCGCTTTTCAAGATTTTCAGGATGGAAATGATAGTCGATGTTGTTTGCTAAGCATGCATCCTTCACAGACTCCGTTGAGCTCTTTTATTGATGGCAAGTCCCGCATCATATTCTTCATGTTAAGAAACTTCAATCCTTATAGATTGAAATGCCTGAACCTTCTATGCCACAACGCATCATCCACTTGAGCTTTCATTGCAACGTTGTTTGCATATCTCCATTGGATGGGAAAATATCTATTGTTGTTCATTTGGACTTTAATAATTATGAGGGATTTATCCTTCTTATCGTAGATTGTGCAAGTATTTCCCTCAAAGTGTAAGGAATAACCTTTCTCGATCATTTGTCCCACACTTAGTAGGTTTTGTTCTATTGTTGGGACTATGAGGACTTCAATAATGTATATTTTTCCTTTATTTGTGTCTATGACAATGGTTCCCTTACTAGTTGCCTGATGAGAGTGAAAATAAGCGTGTTTTAATATCCAATTTAACATCTTTTTGATTGATATTGTAATCTTATATGAGCAAAAGTGTCTTATATTCGATATATGTGAGAATTATGTGCACTTGAGGTGTTTTGTTGTGTTTTAGGTGGAAAAAGGATGAAAAGTGCAAAGTTGGAGAAAAGGTGCAATTTGTGCAAGAATGTTGAAAACGTATATCTAAATTTCATAATTATTCTGTATTATTGTGGAGCTCGAAACTGTTGGTGTGATATATGGTTGGAAAGCCACTGAAGAGAGGGTCATTTTGGCATAAATAACACCATCATTGAAGTCCGAACGAGGAAGTTATGAGCAAAGTGGTGACGCTGCACGAGCTGTGTGCCGAACAGAATTGAAGTGCTACTTTCCATGGCCTGTTACATATTCAATTCTTGGAGTTTTTGTGATTTCTTTATATTGATAGAAAGCCAAGGAAGAGAGGATCACGTGAGCACAAAAATCACTCAATTCGGAGGTCGAATGTGAAAGTTATATGCGAAACAGAGAGACTGCACAAATCGGTTCGACCAAGACGGAGTGTCCAAACCTTCATCTTCACAGAACTTTGTGAACTGGTTGGAAGTATACTCCTTTCCACAATCATTCCGTATAGTCTTAATTTTATAGCCACTTTGTTTTTCGACATAGGTTTTGAATTTTTTGAAAATATCGAAAACTTATAATTTTTCACGTATAAAATAGACCCATGTCATTCTTTTAAAATCATCAATAAATAGGATGAAGTACCTATTTTTATCATGTGATAGAGTGCGCATTGGACCATAGATGTCGGTGTGCACGAGCTCCAATGGCTTCTTCGCTTTTCAAGATTTTCAGGATGGAAATGATAGTCGATGTTGTTTGCTAAGCATGCATCCTTCACAGACTCCATTGAGCTCTTTTATTGATGGCAAGTCCCGCATCATATTTTTCATGTTAAGAAACTTCAATCCTTATAGATTGAAATGCCTGAACCTTCTATGCCACAATGCATCATCCACTTGAGCTTTCATTGCAACGTTGTTTGCATATCTCCATTGGATGGGAAAATATCTATTGTTGTTCATTTGGACTTTAATAAATATGAGGGATTTATCCTTCTTATCGTAGATTGTGCAAGTATTTCCCTCAAAGTGTAAGGAATAACCTTTCTCGATCATTTGTCCCACACTTAGTAGGTTTTGTTCTATTGTTGGGACTATGAGGACTTCAATAATGTATATTTTTCCTTTATTTGTGTCTATGACAATGGTTCCCTTACTAGTTGCCTGATGAGAGTGAAAATAAGCGTGTTTTAATATCCAATTTAACACCTTTTTGATTGATATTGTAATCTTATATGAGCAAAAGTGTCTTATATTCGATATATGTGAGAATTATGTGCACTTGAG
Organism: Pogostemon cablin; assembly: GCA_023678885.1. Taxonomy (NCBI): domain Eukaryota; kingdom Viridiplantae; phylum Streptophyta; class Magnoliopsida; order Lamiales; family Lamiaceae; genus Pogostemon; species Pogostemon cablin. Next base: position 25,150,452 of record CM042975.1, read on the forward strand.
GTGTTTTGTTGTGTTTTAGGTGGAAAAAGGATGAAAAGTGCAAAGTTGGAGAAAAGGTGCAATTTGTGCAAGAATGCTGAAAATGTATATCTAACTTTTATAATTATTCTGTATTGTTGTGGAGCTCGAAACTGTTGGTGTGATATATGATTGGAAAGCCACTGAAGAGAGGGTCGTTTTGGCATAAATAACACCATCATTGAAGTCCAAACGAGGAAGTTATGAGCAAAGTGGTGACGCTGCATAAGTTGTGCCGAACAGAATTGCAGTGCTACTTTCCATAGCCTGTTACATATTCAATTCTTGGAGTTTTTGTAATTTTTTTATATTGATAGAAAGCCAAGGAAGAGAGGATCACGTGAGCACAAAAATTACTCAATTCGGAGGTCGAATGTGAAAGTTATATGCGAAACAGAGAGACTACGCGAATCGGTTCGACCTGTGGTTCGACCAAGACGGAGTGGTTCGACCTGTACAAGAAGTCGAACCAAGTGCAGAATAATTCCAGTTGGTGGGTTTGACCTGTGGTTCGACCTGCGGCTAGTGGTTTGACCTGTTTGCTGAGGTCGAACCATCGTGCGAAAACTTACCTTATCCAGATTTTTGAGGCCAAAACGCATGTGATCACTTGAAAAGTCCATTCTAAGCCTAGGAGACGTGATTACAAGTATAAAAGGAGGTCTATACAGCCCCAAAAGGAGGAACACAATACAATACAAGAGAGGAGAAGAGAGGCCACAACATACAACACCCCCCCAACCATCATCCTTTTCTCCATCCGTCCATCACTTTGAAGATTCGTTTGTGGAATCAAGGGGAGAACTAAGAGGAGAATTCAAGAGCGAGAAGGATGCGATGATGCCACATCTATGGTTTATTCGTTTCCTAATTTATCTTGTATTTTCCGAACATCCGGGTAAGATCTATCCAACACCCATGTGTGTTTCCTACAACACCATGGGCTAGAGCCTTTTTGGTAGTACTAGGGTTGTGAAGGTTTTATCTAGTTAATTGAACTTCCATGTGTATACTCCGTACAACACTTCTTGTGGTTTATTTTATATAAGATTGTGTCTTTTTAATCCATACTCATAGTCGTTTTGTGTATCAATAATCGTTGTGTAGAGTCTGAATACATAACATGGTTATTTGTTGAGTGCGTTCACTGTTGAGCAGGGTTTTAAGTTATAATTCTAAGTAAAGGGATTCCGAAGTCTTATTAGAACTATCATATATAAATACTTATTAATTGAATTGAATTCGGGTTGATAAGTAGGATAAAGAGGATAATTTTATAGTACCTATAAAGGGAGATCATATCGAGTTAGAGTACTAATCCTAGGGGAAAATAATTGATACTGATAGTACCTAGAAAGGGGGTGAAATTATATCTCTTGCTCCGAGGTTATTCACACGTGTTACACGCATGTTTACTTGTGTCTATAGAGTAGATATGCATAGTTTAGTGATGCGTCCATATTCCACAAGGCAGAGTCGGACATTGACACATGGAAGGAAAGTTAATGAGTAAAACTGAATTATCCGAGAGCTACCTATTCTCCTACTTGATCCACTTTCGTATTCTTCGAGTGGTACTTTATTTTATTTGTTATTTTAATTATTTGTTTAGTAGTTGTTAATTAAATCCATCAAATTTTATTGCCTTCTCTTAATTAATTTAGATAATAATTAAATTAATAATACGCCGTCCTTTGGGTTCGATATTCACTTGGTCACCTTTCGAGACTACAATTGATATCCTTCATACTTGGGGATTAATTGTGTATTGAGAAAACACTCATCATTGCCTCCATAAAAGCACCATTTCCAAGTTTTACTTTTGTGTTAAGGATCGTAGTCATTTTCAACTAGATTTTAGTGTCTTTATTTGTGAATTTTCGGATGTTTTATCCGTATTTGTGTGAATTTTGGTGGAGTTTTATGTAATCATGAGAGATTTGGTATGAATTGATAAAAATGTATAAATGAGCTTAAATATGTGCAAAACAGGTAAAAAATAGAGCAAAACAGAGTCGGGAGCTGAAACGAGCTGAAACGGGCCGAATAACACCTAACTCGAGTTGCATGGTCTTGCTCGACTTGCAGCTCAAGTCGAGTTGAGGGTCGAGCAAAGGCAGAAAGTGTCCAGTAGCTCAACTCAAGTTGCAATGTCCAACTCAACTTGTAACTCGAGTCGAGTTAGATGACGAGGAAAGTCAAGCTTCTGACACGAGTAGACAGACGATAGCTCGAGTTATCTTACTCGAGTCGAGCTGGGATCAGGGTAAGTCGAGTAGCAAATCGAGCTGGGGCAGAGCAGCGTCCAAAATCATACAGTAAGCTAACTCGAGTTGCAGGTTCCAACTCGACTGGCAACTCGAGTCGAGCTAGGATCGAGAAACCGTCCAGTTTACAGAGCCACATAACTTGACTTGACAGGAAGTAGCTCGAGTTGGTTACTCGAGTCGAGTTGGGTCAAAAGCAGAAAAATTTAGAAAAATTCTAGAAGCTTCTAGAAGGTCTCCAGGGGTATAAATGTACAATTGGTGCAAAAATTATAGTGAGAGCCTCATTTGACAGTTATTTTATCAACTTACATATTTTCTCACCACCATTTCACACACTCCATCCGATCCATCTCTTCCACCCTACAATTCATCCACCCATTCAACTTGATCTTCATCAATCCATCACTCCATCCATCCACCCACCATTTGTGAAGAGGAAATCTTAAAAGAGTGAAGAAGTTGATATATTAAGAAGAGGAAGGATTCTCCATGCAAGGGAAGCAATTCCATTTTTCATTTGTTGATTTTCTTCTCAATTTGGCTCAAATGGAGCAAAGTATATTTTGTATTGATTTAAACATCATATTTAGTAGTTAGTCCTATAGTAGGTCTAATCATATGAATGGTTGAGGTGGAGAGTTAGATATGTAGAACTTGAGTAATGATTTGAATTGATTTGTGGATTTCTTTCTATGATATATCAATAATGTTTTATTTCAATATTTGTGTGATTAAATTCTCCATTCATAGTATTAGGATGGTCATTCCAATGTTGTGAGTGGATGTTTAATTGAATCATATATTGAATTGTGCATGTATGTTAGTATAAGGGGAGGTAAGCCATACCCTCTTTAACCTTGGAACATTCATAGAGGGACACTTAAGAGATTGAGTGAAAAGAACCAAATTATGAACATATTACCTTAAGGGAATTAAGATTAAGACCAATCTTAGGAGATTTAGGCTTATAAAAGGGTCAAGAACCTAGTTGCCTTGGCCATAAGGACTAGAGTAAAATTGTAATTGCTTTTAATTCACAAGTTAATGAAAATTACCGTCAAGGATTTTGTATATCTAGCTCAAGTCTTAACCATGAGTATGATTAGCCTTGCTCTCTTCTCAAGTGTATTCTACATCCATTCCTTTAATCATTTGCTAATTGATCATTTACTTTGTTTTAAGTAGAATCGTAAGCAATAGTTTTGAATACAAAATCTTCAAACATATCATCTTTACAAAGCACAAATTGATGAATAACTCGGATACAAACTTAGGTTTCATTTCTCTTGGGACAACATAATTATAAATTTTGTTGCTTGGTCACACGTGTACAACAATGATAGAGTCTCTTACTCTAAAAATATTTTACTAGAAATACAACTAAGAACGGTTAACTTTTTCAAGTTCACAAAAGATATCCTTATTTTTAGTCATGTGGTTGCTACAACCACTATCCAAATACCAAGTATCTTTTTCTTTTTTAGATGCATCTTGGCAGACATAAAACATATAATCTCCATTTTCTGAACTTTCGGTGATTAGCTTGGTGTCTACGATTAAATTGATTGACCATTCCTCCACGTCCAAATTTCTTTTGATTTGTGGTTTGTCCTTTAACCAACAATCTTTTTCCAAATGATTTCTTCTTTTACAAATACCACATGGTGAGAACTTATTATTGTCCTCCTTAGATTTTTCTTCAATCTTCTTAATATTCTGAGACTGCAAATTTACTTTAGATTGAAAGGCATTATCAATGTCTTTTTCATAACGTCTTTCTAATCGTTTTTCATGAGCTTCTAAAGATCCCATTAATTCTGCGGCTGTTAATTTTGTTATGTCCTTAGACTCCTCAATAGATGCTATTATGGGATCATATTTTTCTGTGCAAGTTATTAAAATTTTAACAACTATTTTATTGTCAGGAAAATCTTCTCCATAGGACTGTAGTTGAGTAACTAATTCATTTACTCTAGCATAATAGTCCTTAGCAGTCTCAGAATCTAACATCTTCAAATTTTCAAACTTTCTTGTTAAAGTTTGAAGTTTAGTAGCGCGTACCTTTTCATTACCTTGGAACTCCTCCTTCAACTTATCCCACACTTCTTTAGACATTTTTGCTCCCATAATCCTCGAAAAGTATTCGTCTGCCAAGCTCATCTGTTAAGCTAGAAGTACTTGAGAATCTCTCTTTTGATTCTCCTTAATTTTCTTTCTTTGTAACTCATTCAATGTGGAGATATCTTTTGGTGCTGTATATCCAACATCAACTATATCCTACAAATCTTGAGCACAAAGATAGGTCTTTATTTTAATCTCCCAAAAATCGTAGTTGTCACTATGAAAGATTGGAATTGGAATAATGCAAAATGTGTCGGCCATAATAACGCCCGATTATATCGAACGAGACTTTGATGCCACTGATGGTATTTAGGATATGGGATATGAGGTTGTTAGTATTTAGGATGGAATGTTTATATGTGAGTGGTTAATGATTTAGGCTAAAGGTTTGGATTAGTGAATGTAGGAAATATGTATTTAAGAGAATATGATAGTTGAAAGGCTTTGGAGTTTTGGATGAATGTTTGTATTTTTCATTCACAAATTGAGTTACAATGACCCATATTTATAGGTACAAGATGATGGTTCTAGATCATTCAATGGATCACCCATCACCATTCTAGATTACTTCAAGTTCTAGATAATTCTAACTAATTCATGATTAAAAACTTAACCTAGGCAATTTTAGATTCTTCTTAATTTTTACATATTTTACAATTTCTATATCATTCTAGATTTTTGGTATTAATCCACAATTCTCTACATAATTTTAGAAATTTGCATTACATTTTAATAGAAATACAATGTGTTTAGAGTGGCCAGGATGGCAATGGGCATAGAAATTGTTAGAAAATATGGGTAAGTTTTAGCTTATGTTTACATAATTAAGATTACTTTTAGGTATTAATCTATTTAATCCTTAATTTTTGCAGAGAGATTCTTTTGTAGGAATTTTTAGAATTTATGATTAGAATGAGTTTCTTTAAACAATTACAAAGACGTGGAAAAAATGGGGTTCAATTCGAAATTAAAACGAACAAATACGAAATAAAAGAAAAACTATGTGCAAGCTGAAATTTCAGCAAACAGCTGTGCCCAAATGCTAATTTGTAGCCCATTTCCACTATCCATTTCTTGCAATAAATAAATGAGCCCAATGACCTAGTGGTGATCAACACGGCATGTGGCAAAAATTAGTACTCTTACTCAAAGTTGGGGCCCACTTGATTGTGCGGAGGAAAATAGATGTACTCCAATTCGTTTCACCTATTTTATCTCCTGTTCATTTGTTAGATGTTTGCCACGTGTTTTAATTAATGCCTAAAATATCACCATATGTTTTAAGGATTTAATGATTATTAATTAGGATATAATCCCTCTGTACCAGGCTAACAGGTCTGACCATCATTATCTGGAGCGGAGGGAGTATTATTTTAATATAAAAATAAGTTATGAAACATGTCACTAAATACAATTGTGGAACAGGAAATTCGAGTTGGATTTACTCACCCATTTAGGAGTGAGTTTAGAAGCTTTAATCCGCCGTGATATATTTTAAATTAGTTATTACTTTTATAAAAAAAATATTATCAATTTTCATTTATACTATGAATTATTTATAAAATAAAATAATATTTTTGATTAATTGAGTATTACTTTTCATTATCGTTTTTGAAATAGAACGAGGAGAGAGAAGAAGAATGCATGTCACAAGTATTTGCAGGAGTTATTGTGAAATAGAATCTGTTTGGAGTGGTGAGGATTGATGAGTAAGAAACAAGAGATAGAAATAGTGTGCTTGGTTTTGATCAACTCTCCCACCACATGTTAGTAGGAATCGATTCCAAACTCCAGCTTGAACGGAATCCCTTCGCCGCCGCCCTTCGTCTCCAGCTTGGTTCCGGCGCCGTAGAGTAGAACCTCCTTCCCCACCAACAGCATCCATACACTCCGCTTGCTCTTTCTTGACTGGTAATATTTCTTCAACTGCATCATATTGAGCACCTCTTATATTCTACGTGCTCATTTTAATAAAATTTTGGCTTTTAAAAATAAAAAATAAAAAAAATTTCAACGGCATGCATGCAATTAGACTAACTACCTAATTTATAATTTTATTCACACTACTTAATACCTAATCTAATCAGCAATTCTTTGAATGAAAATATTCTGATAATTTTATTAATAGTGCTAAATTACAAAGGAATTCAATCAAAATGAATATATTTGATTGTTTCATTTGTTTCACTCATATTGATTCGATTTCCTTCGTAATAATTAACTCTGTCGTATATAATAATTAGCATGTAATCCACCTGCTATTCGGGTCAAATTTATTTTCTATTACTTAATTAATTTCTGTACCAAAAAAAGTGTTAATTTTTTCGAGACGAATGGAATATTATTACTTAAATATAAAAAAATTCATTCCAACTTTGTTAATTTATATACTGTATTATAATTTTTTAATGTACACAAAATTTTGCTATAATAATAATATAGCAACTAAAAAATAGTAAAACTTGAATAACAATACATATAATGTTTAATTTAAGACTAATTATACAATGCACTCGGGTGCACCTACTTTTAAAACAGTATACAAATATAAACAAAAAAATATACAATTATGAACAAAATGCATACAATTTAATTGTTAGTTTTTTTAATGAAAATTGAGTGTAAAAAAATATACTCCTTCCGTCCGCTTGAAAGAGGATCTTTTTTCCATTTTGGTCATCCGTTCCAAAGAGGGTCATTTCATTTTTTACACACATGGGACCCACACAAACCTACTAACACAACTAAAATGTGGGGTCCACACTTCCACTAATACAACTACCACTACACATTAAATAACAATACTCCTTAATCAACATGCACTAAAGCAAAATGCCCTCTTTCGGGCGGATGGAGGGAGTACATTATTAAAAAACATGTATACACTGTTGATTAAAAAGTTATACACATATGGATGCTAATTTTCTTAATGAAAAACTTAGTGTGAAAAAAATATACAATTATTAAGAAACACGTATACAAAATAGAATAACATATATACAAAATAGAATAAAAATTTATACATGTATGGGTGCACTCAATATCAATTCATTACTTAAATATAAAAAATTCATTCCAACTTTATTTGTTAATTTATATTATAAATTTTTTATTGTACACAAAATTTTGCTATAATAATAATATAGTAACTAAAAAATAGTAAAACTTGAATGGAACAATACTTACTTCCTCCATCCCATGACAATGGTCTCTTTTTTCCATTTTGGGCGTCTCATTCAGAGAGTACTCTTTTCTTTTTTACATACATGAGACTCACTCATCCCCTCTAATACAATTAAAACATGAGGTTCATACTCCCACTAATACAACTACCCACTACACATTAAATAATAATATTCCTTAATTCACGTGTCAAAAAGTAAAAACTACCCTTGCCGTGGGATGGATGGAGTATAATGTTTAATTTAATGGGCACATTTGAGAACAATTTTAGAGTATTACTGAAAGTCTCTCTATCAATAACATTTTATGATGCGATCAAGATATAGAATTTTAAAGTCATTAAAATTTGGGTAAAACTTGTGTCCCGAGACACCCCATATTCTACATCTTTCGAAAATTATACCCTTTAATATTACATGTTATATCCTTTAATATACCCTTAATTTTTATAGGAAAAAACTTAATTTTTTAAATTAAACATTTAAAGTATTCATATTTTAGGCAATCTTTTCAATAAAAAAATTAACCCTACTATTTTAAGTGTACACCCTTTAAAATAAATTGTTATACCCTATATATATTGTGCATATAGGACCCAAGACACCAACTCTAAAATTCTTTACTCTTTAACGTATGTATAGAATACTATTAACAAACTACATTATCGTATTAACAAAACTCAAGTAATTGCATTATTTAATTTTTCTGTTGTTGACTTTTATTTTAAAAATAATATACTATTAAAAAGATGATTCATGTAAAGAATTAACAGACTACGTTACTGTACTAAAAAGACTCAAATAATTGTATTATTTAATTTAACATCACAAAGTATTAGTCATTAATGGTGAGATTGAAACAATATTAAACTTTCATTTTACTCGGTGCTATTAGAACTACGCGATCTGGATAGGAGAGAATCAAGTGAAATAATATTGTTGAATTAAAACTCAAGTCCTGAAAAGTATATATAGTTCTGTTTGCCTCCTTGATGAGGAGAAGCAAACAAATCCAAAACCTTTGTTTTTTCCTATGTGCCATAAATACGTTCCCGCAGCTCATCATCAGTGTTGTCATTGGCAATATTCTTCACGTACACATTTGAAGTCTGGAATTTAGTAGGTTGAATAAAATAATGAGACGGAGTGATTCCATTAAAGCTTACTATGAAGAAAGAATATGATTCCGTTCAAACCTTGTATCTTAGGATTTGTTTCTTCATTTTCTGGTCGAACTGCTGGCGTAACACTCCTTCATGTTCGGAATTCTTCGGTGCCCTTGCAATATATAAAATCTTCAAGCCTGTTGAGCACATGGTTTACATTCCAAACTCTCGAAAATTAAAAGTTTGATGATAGCACAATTTTAATAAATATAATAGGTATTCATTGTATTACCAAGTTGTGATCCAAATTAACAAATCCAAAATCCTCGTGATGCACCATTATCATCTTTAGAGATGACCAAGCTCACAATTGTTCCATATTGAGAGAACTTCTTCTCAAAGACCTCCTAGACAACCCTGAATCCAAATTCTTCACACACAGGCCAGTTTTTTGTGCTCAAAACGTAATTAGAAATGGTTCGGCCACTCTTCTTAACAAACTTACCAACATATCTGTGCAAAAGATAAGTATTCTAGAAGTCATGCAATAACGGAAGAAAAAATTTAAAAAGCATAATACTAAACAAAAACAAAAAAATATGAGAAAGGATATGAGTATATGACATACTTTTGTTTGCCTTCAATAGTCGAGCCGTTGAGTTTCGTAATGGCATCTTTTGCAGAGGTTTCAGTCTCAAACTGTACAAAGCCATGCCCTCTGCTCTTTCCATCATCAGAAGTGACTACTTCACATTATATTATATGACCAAACTTCTGAAACATTTCTTTAAGCCTACAATATCTATTGTCTCACACTCAAATTCTACAATTTAACAAAAGACTAGGAGCAAGGAAATTGTGTTAGAATAGGACAATGTGATCATCAAACGAAAGAATATATATTAGTAACCATCTACCAATGTAAACCAAGACTCCACTTTTTCATGCATTAGTATCAAGTACCAACCACATTAGTCTCATTGCTTTTCCATTCAATGTGGAATGAATTTCCAGCTTCTTAGCACGAATGGCTACACAAAATAAACTATAAAAGAAGATATCATTTATAGCTCAAAAGTAGTTTACATGTACAATTTTTGCAAACAATCCTAGGTTAATCTTGTAATATCCCGATATTTTTATATATTTTTAAATCATGATAAATATTTTTGTTTAAAGCCAATTAAACTTTTAGTTATTCTAAGGGTTTTACTTTAAATCTTTTTCACTTCACATTAATAAATTTAAAAATGAGCCTATGCTCAAATCCAAAAATAAGCCCAAATTATTTATATTTACATTTAAAATAGTACACACAGTTCGGCATGTTCTGCGTGTTCCCGAACACGGCTCGTATATCAGCGTACGGCCTCTCCCATGGGTGTGTAGCATTTTCTGAAGACTGCACAAGGTCTTCTCGAACAGGCCCGTGTTCCTGCACACGAGGAGTGTGCTCGGACACGACTCGTGCGCCTGAACACGGCATTCTCCTAGGCGTGTCCAATGTTCTGATGCTCGAACACGACCACCTCGGAAGGCCGGTGTTCTGCACACGGGGCGTGTCCGAGCGTGCCCTATTCTTCCTTCTTTATTTTTGCTCCCGATGCTGTTTTTCTCAATTTTTAACCTGTTTTACATATATTTAAGCTCATTTACACACTTTTATCAATCCACTCATCCTAATTAACATAAAGCTCCACCAAAAGTTACATAAATACGAATAAAAACATTTGAAAATTCACAAGTAAATACACTAAAATTTAGGTGAAAATAACAACGATCACCCTCTAATTGGCAAGGGGAACAGGTGGCATGATCTGTGGAGATTCTGGTTCTGGCGGAATGTTTCTACCTGCAAAGAATGATCCAGCAACTTCCCTCATCCCTCTCTCATATCTCGGTTGAGTTGTTGCCAAAAAGCCAGCAAGCCACGTAGCAGCGTTATGTGGTTCCCTCCCATAATTTGCTTGGTATGTCCGCATCTGTCGCCAGCTCTCCTCCCACGTCTGAAATCTGTTATCCCAAGTAGCGTATCTACTATCCCATTCATTGAATCTCCGATCCTGACGTTCCTCTCTTTCCTTATGGAATGCCAGGTAAGTCTCCAAGTCATAGTACTTTTCGTCGTGGTGGTCCAATCTCGTATTAAACCTATGCCACCTGCCATCTTCGACTCCAGCTTCAACTGCAGATGCTCTATGTCCCTGATGTGCAGACTCCTGAATGAAGACAATATTGAGTCCAGACCCACGAACCGGTATGTCAACAGGGATTTCAGGGAACAGTGCAGCGGGATCTATAGGCTGGGAGTGATGTGATTGATGTGACTGGTGGGGACTCTGCGAGTGGTGGGATCCATGGGAGCGCTGGAAGCGATGGGAGTGGTGGAACTCGCGGGACCACTGTGAATGGTGGGACCCAAGAGAGGGTTGTGAGTTGTGAGAGCCGCGAGATCGCTGTGAGTGATGGGAATGATGACTGTGTTCGGTATCAACTATGACCTCCAACTGATTAATTTGATCTACCTCCATAGGGGCATTCTGTGATGAGTTGCTTGATGAATTGGAGACGGTCGGGGTACATGAACTATTGGATTGCCAACATCCACTCCTATAATCTCCACTTACAACAAATTAACGGATGTACCCGGAGCAAACGGTCCACCAGAGGACCCAAATGACCCACCCATGAAATCAGAATCAACAAGACCTGCCACCATCCCACTTTGTATACATGTGTCGTCCAGTTCTCTCGAAACATATCTCGCTGGCTAAAAGGTCGCATCATACAATACCGGCACTGTATGTACTGCTACATTTTCCTCGGATGTATTTTCTTCTTCTTCATGTACTTCGATAGGAATGGTTGCTCCATTTTTCCTATCAATTTTTCGTAATATGAGGTCGTCGGCCTTTCCAAATAACACCCTAAAACCAGCATTCGGGTCCAACTCATGACCTCTCCAGTAACGTGTGGAGTACTGGTTGGAATTAGAATAGGCATATCTTGAATCGGCGGACGCTGCAAATCGAACAACAAATTAAATACGATAACTTATTACCTTCTATTAAATTCTCATACAACTTGACTTGAAAACAACACTTACTGATTGAAAGAAAGCACTGGTATCAACTCGGATTGTCTTAAACTTAAACATCCACCATAGGTAGAGGGGCCTCCTATTTTTATTAGGCGGCCCCGTTATAAATGGTTCTGCAAATGAGAGAATCCGTTCGTAAGCCCAAACCTATATCATATACAAACATAGAAAAATAAATTAGTAAGTGTTGCATTGATTGTGGAGAAAATTTAATGACAATTTGGTGAGTGTATAAGAGGGTTATCAATACGGCTTACATACAACCATAAAAGTGATACTGATAGTTATCAGGGTTGACGCGAGCAGGTAAAGAAGTCAATACTCTATCCATGTAGTGAATGAGATGTGGATACGTATACCAGTCCCAAGGGAATCCATCCCAAGCATCCGTATCCTCTACTAAGCTCCACATCCAATCCTCTATGTTTACCTTACTTGTATCTTATCCGAGGAGAAAGTATTAAACCGGAAGAATATTTGCTACTTTCACTGCATCCTCTCTTTCGAATTCGCCTAACCCAAATAAAGAAGTCAATGCAGCCACGTTTATCTTAGGACTTACTGGTCCTCCTTCCTTTACCAACTTCCTCGTATACAGACTATGACCACTATACTACAGTTCCCATTAGGATCAAAATTCCCTCTGTCATCAAATCCTAGACCCATCACTCTAATAAAGTCCACCACTATAAACTCTAGTAAAGTATTAAACACCATAAACCATCGAGTGTACTTAGTCCCTCCGGTTAACTTAACTTCCTGACTCATCAAGCTATGTAGTCCCATATATGTCCCGTAACCTCGATCTAAATCTAAAAAATGTCCAAAGTATGTTCTCTAAAGGATTGTACTATCCCCGGCCTACTATTTTCCAATACAGTAGAGATCATATCCAATATGAGCGCCAGTTTGCAGTAATTTCTAATCCCACATTTTTTTTCTTGCATGCTTAGTTGTTTCCGCTCCCACTATTTTAATCATTAAAGCACATAATTTTATCAGATAACTAATATGTTATGAATTCTATAACACCAAACACATAACAATAATACTTTTAATGATAAAAATGAAAAAAATGTAATGTTGTTACACTCATAATTTCAAAAAAATATGACAACACATAAATTCTTATAAGATCAATATCATAACGATACACATTGCAATATCAATATGAATACAAAGTTTATAACTAATTATAAGTTTAATACTAAGATTAGTCATGAGTGTTATTTACAGTCTATATTATCAATTAATAGTGAATACATTTACTTTATGTATCAGTTTATACAATTTTTAATATTATAAATAAATGATGCATTATATTATAATTATTACTGAAATTAGTCATAATTTTTATGCATTATTTAATTTTCTTTAATAAATATATTTTACTTTGTATAACAAATATACAAATCATTCTCATAAAATTATGTAAAATGTGAATATGGTTTATAAAATAATTTGGGTATGGTTTGTATTAGTAGTGTTATGTATTATTTAATTTTCATTAAATTAAATAAAAAAGATTAATCCATTCTGTTGAAAATATTAATTGAAAGACCGAGTTCTTGTATTAGTAGTGTCAATTATTACTGATTTCACTCGTTCTTTTATTTTTAAATACAAATCATGATTTTTTTAATAGAAAATCAACTCGGTCTTTCAGTTTTCATTCAATTAGCCAATTCACTTAGTCTTTAGTTTAATATATTAAATGAGGGAATTCACTCAGTCTTTCAAGTCTGTCTTTCAATTATATGCTCGGTCTTTGACTTCACACGTGAATTGATGTGTTCCACTCGGTCTTTGCTACTGAGGATTGTGAAATATTAAGACCATTCGGTCTTATATGAACTCAGACTTACGCATTCCAGAAATCCTAATTTCTCAAAAAATAACCACTCGATCTTTCTAATTTTTCACAATGTGCGTTCAATTTCACCAAAAATATCATTTCAATTTCTGATTAATAAAGAGATACAAAACATTACAACACTAATTTCTAACCCTAAAATTATAAACAACGAATGCTCACTAATTCGCCTTTACAACAAAAAAATTTTATTGCAGTACATATTCAAATTAAAAATTCTACTTCAAAACGAGGCAGTATTAGAAAGAAAACTCACCGGTTGCTCCATCTTCTGGGATCTATTTCTGCAATCAATTTATTGCCAGAAATTTAAAAAAATTGAAAAAAGAAGTATGACTGTAATTTGGGGACCCAGAAGAAGAAAGAGGTAGGAGAGAGAGTAAAAAAGATTTTAAATAAAAATAAATATTCAAATTAATGTCATGGCCGAGTAAAGGGGAGTAAAAATTGGGTCAAACTGACTCAAAGTCAGTCAACGAATATTATATCACCTTTCAAGAGGTAGTTTGGTCAAATTGCCTCAAAACTGGACATTTTTGCATTTTTTGAAATGGACCGGGAATTTTTGTTCATGGATTTTTTTATAGAGGGTACTGTAGCATGGGCCCTAAGAAATAAATTTCTAGACTTTTAAATAGTACATTGACAGCTATTATGCCTGGTAATTCATATTGCCAGTATGCTACCAATCTACCACTACCTTTTGATCTAGCCATGTATGTAAACATATGCTCCATCCCCTTCTGATTTTTGCATATACGTTATTGTACTTTTTTCCAGAACAACTGGAAGAACTGGAGTTGCTTTTGAATGGAATTGCTAGATTGAAGTAACTGACCCCCCATACTCAAGACAAACTTGTGTCATTTGGAGAATGCATGTCTACAAGAATTTTTGTTGCTTATCTGAATAACATTGGCACTAAAGCACGGCAAGTATGTATGCTTGTTCTTACTTTGCCCAGAACAGCGTAACAGGAAGAAACTTCCACTCTCTTACCTGACTGTATGTTATAACCACATGTTTATAGAAATATAATTAAAGAGAAAAATCAAAGACCTTTTTACCTAAAGAGAAACAAAATCCAATTTCAGTGGGAGATATATGAATGGTCTCATTGCTCTGAGTGAAAGGCTACTAATTGCCCTTGTTGCACCTCACTTTCCAACACTTGATGAGATTGTGACTTGTGATTTTAGTGTTTTCTTCTTGGATATCTGATTTAAGTGAAAGGGTAGAAGAGCAAGAATGCTTTCTTTTTAAAAAAAATGTTTTCATTGAGCCTAGGGCAGAATTTAGGTATCAACAATTGGTGAAAATAACTAACAGTTGGCAATTTCTTTATTGAAGCATGCTATTGAGCATTATTGATGACAATCTATCATCTGATTCCAATTGTTTCTGGTGCATGTTGTAAAAATGAAACGTCTTGCACATTCTACATTCTGTTTGCTAATAGTATCCCCTTGAACATTGCAGTATGATGCTTTTAGCATTGGATTTGTCACAACAGATGATTTCACAAAGCTGATATTCTTGAAGCAACTTACCCTGCTGTTGCTAGTAAATTACTGAATGAATGGACCAAGGATCAAGCAATTCTAGTAGTCACCGGCTTCCTTGCTCTTTATTAACATATCTTGGTGTAGATTGAGTGCATTCACCGCTGAACAGGATTCCATGTTATAATTCTAAGTGGGGGGACTCCGAAGCTTCATTAGAACTATCATATATAAATACTTATTAATTGAATTGAATTCGGGTTATTAAGTAAGATAAAGAGGATAATTTTATAGTACCTATAAAGGAAGATCATATTAGGTTAGAGTATCAATTGGCCAAGAAAATAATTAAAACTGATAGTACCTAGAAAGGGTGGTGGAATTATATCTCTTGCTCCAATGTTATTCACACGTGTTACACGCATGTTTACTTGTGTCTATAGAGTAGATATGCATGGTTTAGTAATGCATCCATATTCCACAAGGCAGAGTCGGACATCAACACGCAGAAGGGAAATTAATGCGTGAAACTGGATTATGCTAGAGCTACATATTCTCCTACTTGATCCACTTTTGTATTCTTCGAGTGATATTTTATTTTATTTATTATTTTTATTATTTGTTAGTAGTTTAATAATTTCAATCCTCAAACATTATTGCCTTTCATCTTAATTAATTTAGTAAATAATTAAATTGGTAATACGCCGTCCTTTGGGTTTGATAATTCATTTGGTCACTTGCTTAAGCTGCAACTGATATCCTTAATACTTAGGGATTAATTTTGCGTGCAAAGAAAACGCACATCAAGTTCTTGGCGCCGTTGCTGGGGATGGCTGTTATTATTAATTTTATTATTTCTAGTTTGATTAAGACCTTTATTTGTGATTATTTATTTCTATCTAACCTTAAATTTTCTGAGGTACTTGTGCATTAAGAAAAGTAGTGGAAGGAAATGAACGAATAACACACTGAGTTAAACATGACCGGAGCAAGGCAGAATCCAAATAATGTTGTCATACGTAAAATTTTCACGTACAATGGAATTTGCAACATGGGGTTGATAGAAGCAAGGGGGGAAGATGATGATTTTGAGATATATACCGCTCTTATTAACATGATGGAAAAGAATCCCTTTTTCTGGAGGTTTCTTTGAAGATCCATATCAGCACCTTAAAATATTTCTTGGTTATACAAACACTCAAAAGGATGCTGGAGATCATAATAATGCTAGACGGATTGTACTACATGGGACCAACTGCAGCAGAAGTTCTTGGAGAGATATGTCACCCTCAAGGATCTTAAGAATGAGGTAAGAGATCACTCAATTTATTATGACTCAGGGTGAAAAATTTTATGAGGCGTGGGACAGGTTAAAAGATATGCTCAGGAGGTGCCCACAGCATGGGATGTCTAAGGCTGAATACATAAGTATTTTCTATTATGGATTGGATTGTGAGTCGCGTATTCTTACTGATGCATCATCAGGAGGAGCGCTGTTATCTAAGACAGCACTTGAAGCAGAAAATTTATTTGAAGACATCTCTATAAATTCACGTGACTGGCCTACGGAAAGAGTTAGAGGAACTTATGCAGTGGGTAAAGTAGCTCAGGTTGAACATAAAGTGATGAAGCCGAATAGAGATGATAAGATCATCTCTAGTTTAGCTAACATCAACAAGCTACAAGAGTCCCAGCAGTGGCAGATTACAGAGTTGACATAAAGGGGGCCTAGTATGAAGCAGCACGAAGTGAAGAGTGTTGAAGATACCTTCAATCGATACATGGCTGAGAATGATGCAAAGGTTGACCGTATCGAGGCTACTATGAATACTAATCATGCAAAATTATCTAAGAAGTTGAAGGACCTTACCTTAATTATGGGGCAGATGACCGCGAATGTGAATCAATTAACACAAACCGTGGGGAATAATGCCATCACATTAAGGTTCGGGATGCAGTACTGATGAGTGATATTTTCACCTAGATTTTAGTTTCTTTTTGTGTGAGTTTTCATATATTTTTATCTGTATTTATATGTTATTTGGTTGTGTTTTGTGTTTTTATAGAAATGTGTGTGAATGAACTTATAAATGATGAATCAGGTGAAAAACGAAACAAAACAGAGTCGGGAGAAAAGAGAGGAAAAATAATACAACACGGCCGGCCGTGTTGCGTACACGGGCCGTGTCGCGTACACGGGTCGAGTTCCTCGCACGGGCCTGTGCCGTTAGCCGTGCGCGGAAGCCAGATAGCACAACACGGCCACCCCTGTGGCCGTGTGCTGCGCACGAGCCGTGCGCTGTCCAGAGCTCGCCGTTGACCAGAAACCCGAGACACGACTCAGGCCGTGCTACAGCACACGAGCCGTGTAGGTGTCAAAACTGCTGAAATTTCTAGAAACTTCTAGAAGCTTCCCAAGGGGTATAAATACCCATTTATTCAACAATTGAAGAGAACCCCACAAAATTCCAGCCCTGCACACACACCTCACACACCATTTCCTCCATTCTTCACCATCATCTTCATCCATCCATCTACACTTGATCTCCTCCATCAAATCCACCATCCAAGTGATCAAGGAAGCAAGGGAGAGTGAGATCACAAGAAGAAGAAGGTGATCTCCATTGAAGCACTTCAAAAGGGGGAATCTAATTCTAATTTTTGTGCATTTCTTTATAGATTGATCATGTTTTGTAAGGATCTTAATGTCTATGTTAATTTTCTTATGGATATGAGAGGCTAATCTCCTTTGTGAGATTAGCTCCATGATTGGTGTTGGATAATTTAGTATTTATGCAATTGGATTTTAATCTTGAATGGGTTTTGTGTTATTTCAATCATTGATTGTTTATTGCTTGATTTATATGATGACATGTGTGATTAATTGTCATGGGGATGTAATGAGATTGAGAAATCAATTATGTGTTTAGGATAGTTCATTGAATCATTTCATCATACACTTCATATGCATTATAGGTTGTGAAGAGATTGAGAAGTCCTTCATAATTTAGAACCCTTTGATAGAACATTTGATTAGCTTAATCGAGAGGTTGGTTGATTAAATGAGGAGACCCAAACAATTAGTGAATTCATAGTACCTTAAAAGGGAATATTGCTTATGATTTAGTACCTAATTAGGGAACTCATAGAGTAATTAGTACCTAGTGGGAGGTGTTTGCTATTGTCTCGATCCTATGTGCGTTTGGGAGCCTTGTTGAGGGCCTACATCCTATCCATCTCGAGAGAGAGTTTAGGTGGAATTAGTGATCACTTCTATACCTTGTCCATGAGAGATTAGAATTAATTGCATAATTACTTAATTATCTATGCCATAATTGTTGTTAATCTCATCCTTGCATCATTTGGAACCCTTTTATCTTTGCATTCATTTTATCTTTATTTCTTTCATTAGTGTAATTGCGTTCATTTGCTCCTATCCGCTACTTTCCGTCGTCCTTATAAAATTACGATAAGCTTGAGATCGCTTATACTCTAGCACGTTCCTCCCTGTGGTTCGATAATTTTTTTAATTGGTCATGCCCACTATATTATGGCTAATCAAATGGCGCCGTTGCCGAGGAGGTAACGGTCGCTAGTAGTTTGTTGAAGGATTGTTTAGAGTGGTCTTAATAAGGACATTTTTTTTTAATTTTTACATCTTATATTTGCTTTGGAAAATTTTGTTCTAATTTTTCTTTCTTTTATAGGTGCATACCTTGAGAAGGAAGAAGAAGGAGAGCAACCCCAAAAATATGAGCTACATGGATATTCTTCGAGATATGGTGAATAGAAGTGTTCATTCCGCTATGAACACACAAGAAAATTTTCAAGGATTTCAAATGCCAAATTGGGAGCCTAATTTGCACCCGGATTTTGGAGTACAAAATATGCAATTCCAACAACAAGGTTATGAGAATTTTGGAGTTCCTCATCAAATGCATCATCAAGTATACCCTCAAGGTGTGGAAGATGTTTTTCAAGGAAATTTTTCTAAAAATCAAGAAGGAAATCAACCACAACTATGGGGAAATTTTCAAGACTCCAACACCTCTTATTTCGCCCAACTTGACTATAGAGAGAAGCTTAGAGATGAGTCGATCGAAAAGATTATGGAGCCCATGGAGAAGGATAGTAAGTGTAATGAAGCGTGGATGGATCGAATGAAAAATTGGTGTGAAATGGTGACTAGTGCAATAGTAGCATTCGGTGCTAGATTGGATTCCATTGAGTACCAAGTTAGTCAAGTTGTATCCACCGTTGAGAACAACAAGCCTTCTACCTCCGGAACGAATCTATGCATGGCCATTAAAGATCGAAAAGAGGATAGTTTGGGGGTTGATGAGGTTATGAAGGAAAAGAGAGAAAGGGTGCCCAAGTGGGTGAAAGCTAAAGAGTTGAAAGAACAGTTGACGGAGGAATTCGATAGATTTGTCGAAGCTCTTGAAGAAATGGTAGAGAAAACCAAGATTCAAAACCATGATGAGATTTATGCCCTTATGGAAGAAAAGAAGCCTCCAGAAACTAAGATCATGGATTCTACTCCCCACTATTTCTAGCGTCTTTTTCAAAGGTATCTATTTTTCTTATTTAGTAAAAAAAATACACAATATGACCCACCACTTCCCTCTAATACTACTATCCACTTTACATATAATAATAATACTTCTTAAACCACATACAAAAAGCAAATGAATATTATAGAACCGGACACGTGCAAAAAATAAATGGATACTTTAGAACTAGGCGTAGGGAGTGTAAAGCATGACTGGATATGAGTTAAGATCATTTTTGTCAACTAGCATTTTAAACAATCCCTTATAATGTGGGGACAAAAGAAAAAATTTAAATCAATTTGGCCACTGTAGCATTTGACCCAAAGATAATTTAGAGCTATTAAATTTTGAGTCATTGAGTTTAAGAAGGAAGCCACCAAGAAATGAAAGCATGGTTGGTCATCCACAATGAGCACAAATGGTAGTGGTTTATTTATTCTCGCTTTTCTAAATACACTTTTGTGGGCCTTCCTATGCACAACTTTTCACCCTTTGGAATCCTATGCTGGCTTTTGGCTTGAATGAATTTTATACGAAAACTGCATTTTTTTTTATAAATCAACTATGTGAAGAGTTTACACAATATTTACAATCTTGTTTTAATATTGATCCTATAATTTATATTTTATTAATTTAAGATGAGAGAGAGAAAAAATGAATTAATTAAGAATGAGGGGAGGGAGAGATCTAGGGGAATGCATGTCACACGTATTTGCAGGAGTTATTTTGAAATTGATGGTATTTAGGATATGGGATATGAGGTTGGTAGTATTTAGGATGAAAGGTTTATATGTGAGTGGTTAGTGATTTGTGCTAGAGGTTTGGATTAGTGAATGTAGGAAATAAGTGTTTAAGAGAATAGGGGAGTTGAAAGGCTTTGGAGATTTGGATAAATATTTGTATTCTTCATTCACAAATTAAGTTACAATGGCCCATATTTACAGGTACAAGATGATGGTTCTAGATCTTTCAATGGATCACTCATCACCATTCTAGATTACATCAAGTTCTAGATAATTCTAACTAATTCATGATTAAAAACTTAACCTAGACAATTCTAGATTCTTCTTAGTTTTTACATATTTTACAATTTCTATACCATTTTAGATTTTTGGTATTAATCCACAATTCTCTACATAATTCTAAAAATTTGCATTACATTTTAATACTCCTCCTTAATGCATATTTCTTTCACTCCGATAAGATCTCGTAATGTCTTGAACTTTTCTCATGGTAGTGCTTTCGTGAATATATCTGCTAGCTGTTCTTTCGTCTTGCAATGCTTTAGCTTGATTTCTTTGTTGGCTTCTGCTTCTCTGATGAAGTGATACTTTATCTTGATGTGCTTCTTTCTGCTATGGAACACTGAATTTTTCGCCATAGCTATTGCTGATTTACTGTCGCAGTAGATTTTGTTGCTTTTTCTTGTGGCTCTCCCATATCTTCAAGTATTCACTTCAACCATATTGCTTGGCTTGTAGTCATTGCCGCTGCTATGTACTCAGCTTTGACTGATGATTGTGCGACTGTAGCTTGCATCTTTGATGCCCAGGAAATATTCCTGAACCTACTGTGAATGCGTAGCCAGATGTGCTTCGCATGTCATCAACTGAACCTGCCCAATCACTGTCTGTATAGCCTGTTAGTTTAGAGTCAGGAGTTGATGTATACAAGATGCTGAAGTTCTTCGTTCCTTGAAGATATCGAAGTATTTTTTTTGCTGCTCCATAGTGAATCTGACTTGGATCCTGTATGAATCTTGAGAGGAAGCTTGTTGCATACATTATGTCTGGTTGAGTCGCTGTCAAGTAGAGTAGGCTTCCAATTAGGCTTCGAAATTTTGAGTTGTCTGCATTTGGTGAGCCATCTTTCTTTTGTAGAGCTTTGTTGTTGTCGATCGGAGTTGCTACTGTCTTGCAAGCCTCCATCTTAAACTTCTTTAGTAAGCTTTCTGCGTATTTCTTTTGAGAGATAAAGATACCATCTTCTCGTTGATCTATCTCGATGCCAAGAAAATATTTCATCAAGCCCAAGTTCGCCATCTCGAACTTCTTCATCTGTCTTCTTTGAACTCTTTGATCATTGTCTCGTTGTTCCCTGTGTATATTAGATCATCAACATATAGAGAGACAATGAGTATGTCTTCTGTACCTTGGGTCTTGATGTAAAGTGTTGGATCACTCATACTCCTCCTGAATCCAAGTTCGGTGAAGTAGTCATCGATTCTACTATACCAGGCTCGTGGTGCTTGCTTTAATCCATAGAGAGCTTTCTTTTATTGAAGAACTTTGTTTTCATGCCCTTGCATCACGAATCCTTGAGGTTGCTCCACATAGATCTCTTTATCAAGATATCCATTGAGGAATGCTGATTAAACGTCGAGCTAGTAGATTTTTTACTTTTTTGTGCAGCTAGCGTAATCAATGCTCGTACTATGTCAAGTCTGGCAACTGGAGTGAATGTCTCATTGTAGTCGACTCTACTAGATGCTGAAGTATACAAGAGTCAGGAGTTGATGTATACAAGATGCTGAAGTTCTTCGTTCCTTGAAGATATCGAAGTATTTTTTTTGCTGCTCCATAGTGAATCTGACTTGGATCCTGTATGAATCTTGAGAGGAAGCTTGTTGCATACATTATGTCTGGTTGAGTCGCTGTCAAGTAGAGTAGGCTTCCAATCAGGCTTCGAAATTTTGAGCTGTCTACTTTTGGTGAGCCATCTTTCTTTTATAGAGCTTTGTTGTTGTCGATCGGAATTGCTACTGTCTTGCAAGCCTCCATCTTAAACTTCTTTAGTAAGCTTTCTGCGTATTTCTTTTGAGAGATAAAGATACCATCTTCTCGTTGATCTATCTCAATGCCAAGAAAATATTTCATCAAGCCCAAGTTCGCCATCTCGAACTTCTCCATCTGTCTTCTTTGAACTCTTTGATCATTGTCTCGTTGTTCCCTGTGTATATTAGATCATCAACATATAGAGAGACAATGAGTATGTCTTCTGTACCTTGGGTCTTGATGTAAAGTGTTGGATCACTCATACTCCTCCTGAATCCAAGTTCGGTGAAGTAGTCATCGATTCTACTATACCAGGCTCGTGGTGCTTGCTTTAATCCATAGAGAGCTTTCTTTAATTGAAGAACTTTGTTTTCATGCCCTTGCATCATGAATCCTTGAGGTTGCTCCACATAGATCTCTTTATCAAGATATCCATTGAGGAATGCTGATTTAACGTCGAGCTAGTAGATTTTTCACTTTTTTGTGCAGCTAGCGTAATCAATGCTCGTACTGTGTCAAGTCTGGCAACTGGAGTGAATGTCTCATTGTAGTCGACTCTACTAGATGCTGAAGTATACAAGAGTCAGGAGTTGATGTATACAAGATGCTGAAGTTCTTCGTTCCTTGAAGATATCGAAGTATTTTTTTTGCTGCTCCATAGTGAATCTGACTTGGATCCTGTATGAATCTTGAGAGGAAGCTTGTTGCATACATTATGTCTGGTTGAGTCGCTGTCAAGTAGAGTAGGCTTCCAATCAGGCTTCAAAATTTTGAGCTGTCTACTTTTGGTGAGCCATCTTTCTTTTGTAGAGCTTTGTTGTTGTCGATCGGAGTTGCTACTGTCTTGCAAGCCTCCATCTTAAACTTCTTTAGTAAGCTTTCTGCGTATTTCTTTTGAGAGATAAAGATACCATCTTCTCGTTGATCTATCTCGATGCCAAGAAAATATTTCATCAAGCCCAAGTTCGCCATCTCGAACTTCTTCATCTGTCTTCTTTGAACTCTTTGATCATTGTCTCGTTGTTCCCTGTGTATATTAGATCATCAACATATAGAGAGACAATGAGTATGTCTTCTGTACCTTGGGTCTTGATGTAAAGTGTTGGATCACTCATACTCCTCCTGAATCCAAGTTCGGTGAAGTAGTCATCGATTCTACTATACCAGGCTCGTGGTGCTTGCTTTAATCCATAGAGAGCTTTCTTTAATTGAAGAACTTTGTTTTCATGCCCTTGCATCACGAATCCTTGAGGTTGCTCCACATAGATCTCTTTATCAAGATATCCATTGAGGAATGATGATTTAACGTCGAGCTAGTAGATTTTTCACTTTTTTGTGCAGCTAGCGTAATAAATGCTCGTACTGTGTCAAGTCTGGCAACTGGAGTGAATGTCTCATTGTAGTCGACTCTACTAGATGCTGAAGTATACAAGAGTCAGGAGTTGATGTATACAAGATGCTGAAGTTCTTCGTTCCTTGAAGATATCGAAGTATTTTTTTTGCTGCTCCATAGTGAATCTGACTTGGATCCTGTATGAATCTTGAGAGGAAGCTTGTTGCATACATTATGTCTGGTTGAGTCGCTGTCAAGTAGAGTAGGCTTCCAATCAGGCTTCGAAATTTTGAGCTGTCTACTTTTGGTGAGCCATCTTTCTTTTGTAGAGCTTTGTTGTTGTCGATCGGAGTTGCTACTGTCTTGCAAGCCTCCATCTTAAACTTCTTTAGTAAGCTTTCTGCGTATTTCTTTTGAGAGATAAAGATACCATCTTCTCATTGATCTATCTCGATGCCAAGAAAATATTTCATCAAGCCCAAGTTCGCCATCTCGAACTTCTTCATCTGTCTTCTTTGAACTCTTTGATCATTGTCTCGTTGTTCCCTGTGTATATTAGATCATCAACATATAGAGAGACAATGAGTATGTCTTCTATACCTTGGGTCTTGATGTAAAGTGTTGGATCACTCATACTCCTCCTGAATCCAAGTTCGGTGAAGTAGTCATCGATTCTACTATACCAGGCTCGTGGTGCTTGCTTTAATCCATAGAGAGCTTTCTTTAATTGAAGAACTTTGTTTTCATGCCCTTGCATCACGAATCCTTGAGGTTGCTCCATATAGATCTCTTTATCAAGATATCATTGAGGAATGCTGATTTAACGTCGAGCTAGTAGATTTTTTACTTTTTTGTGCAGCTAGCGTAATCAGTGCTCGTACTGTGTCAAGTCTGGCAACTGGAGTGAATGTCTCATTGTAGTCGACTCCATATTGTTGTGCGTATCCCTTAGCGACAAGCCTTACCTTGTCTTTTTGTATTGAACCATCAGAGTTAAGTTTCGTTTTATAGACTGACTTAACTCCTATCGCTTCTTTGCTTTTGGGTAGATTTGTGAGCTCCCACGTCTCATTCTTCTCGATCATGTGTATCTCCTCCTTCATTGCTTTTAATCAAATATCTTCTCTAGAAGCTTCTTCATAGGTGTTTGGCTTCACAGTTATAAAATTGCATCTTTCATAGATCTCTGTCAAGGATTAAAACTTTCTTGGAATAGATTCTGGAGATGCAGCTGCGTCTTCAGTTGTGGCTTGTCTCGGCTCATCTTGTGGGTCAGTTTCCTCTTCTTGTTGTTGGCCTGGCGCTGGTAAGTGGATATTTTTTTTTCTATTTGATATGTCTCCCAGTTGTAAGTTGCGTCTTCATCGAACATTACGTCCCGACTGATAATTAGCTTTATATTTTCCAAGCTATAGATTCGATAACCTTTTGATTGAGTATTATAGCCCAGAAATATTCCTTTCTCCATCTTCTCGTTGAGCTTGCTCCTTTTCTCCTTGGGGATGTGGACATAGCAGATGCACCCGAAGACTTTTAGATACTTCACAGATGATTTTCGTCCACTCAATGCTTCAACTGGTGTCTTGTCTTGTACTTCTTTAGTTGGACATCTGTTGAGAAGATAGACTACAGTACTCACGGCCTCTGTCTAGAATGTCTTTGGACTTCTCCATTAGCATAGATCTTGCGGTTTCCATCACAGTCCTGTTCTTTCTTTCAGATATGTCATTTTGTTCTGGAGCGTATCCGATTGTGAGTTGGTGCTCCAAACCTTCATCTTCACAGAACTTTATGAACTGGTTGGAAGTATACTCCTTTCCACAATTATTCCGTATAGTCTTAATTTTATAGCCACTTTGTTTTTCGACATAGGTTTTGAATTTTTTGAAAATATCGAAAACTTACAATTTTTCACGTATAAAATAGACCCATGTCATTCTTTTAAAATCATCGATAAATAGGATGAAGTACCTATTTTTATCGTGTGATAGAGTGCGTATTGGACCATAGATGTCGGTGTGCACGAGCTCCAATGGCTTCTTCGCTTTTCAAGATTTTCAGGATGGAAATGATAGTCGATGTTGTTTGCTAAGCATGCATCCTTCACAGACTCCGTTGAGCTCTTTTATTGATGGCAAGTCCCGCATCATATTCTTCATGTTAAGAAACTTCAATCCTTATAGATTGAAATGCCTGAACCTTCTATGCCACAACGCATCATCCACTTGAGCTTTCATTGCAACGTTGTTTGCATATCTCCATTGGATGGGAAAATATCTATTGTTGTTCATTTGGACTTTAATAATTATGAGGGATTTATCCTTCTTATCGTAGATTGTGCAAGTATTTCCCTCAAAGTGTAAGGAATAACCTTTCTCGATCATTTGTCCCACACTTAGTAGGTTTTGTTCTATTGTTGGGACTATGAGGACTTCAATAATGTATATTTTTCCTTTATTTGTGTCTATGACAATGGTTCCCTTACTAGTTGCCTGATGAGAGTGAAAATAAGCATGTTTTAATATCCAATTTAACACCTTTTTGATTGATATTGTAATCTTATATGAGCAAAAGTGTCTTATATTCGATATGTGAGAATTATGTACACTTGAGGTGTTTTGTTGTGTTTTAGGTGGAAAAAGGATGAAAAGTGCAAAGTTGGAGAAAAGGTGCAATTTGTGCAAGAATATTGAAAACGTATATCTAACTTTCATAATTATTCTGTATTGTTGTGGAGCTTGAAACTGTTGGTGTTATATATGGTTGGAAAGCCACTGAAGAGAGGGTCGTTTTGGCATAAATAACACCATCATTGAAGTCCGAACGAGGAAGTTATGAGCAAAGTGGTGACGCTGCACGAGCTGTGCCGAACAGAATTGCAGTGCTACTTTCCATAGCCTGTTACATATTCAATTCTTGGAGTTTTTGTAATTTTTTTATATTGATAGAAAGCCAAGGAAGAGAGTATCAAGTGAGCACAAAAATCACTCAATTCGGAGGTCGAATGTGAAAGTTATATGCGAAACAGAGAGACTACGCAAATCGGTTCGACCTGTGGTTCGACCAAGACGGAGTGGTTTGACCTGTACAAGAAGTCGAACCAAGTGCAGAATAATTCCAGTTGGTGGGTTTGACCTGTGGTTCGACCTGCGGCCAGTGGTTCGACCTGTTTGCTGAGGTCGAACCATCGTGCGAAAACTTACCTTATCCGGATTTTTGAGGCCAAAACGCGTGTGATCACTTGAAAAGTCCATTCTAAGCCTAGGAGACGTGATTACAAGTATAAAAGGAGGTCTATACAGCCCCAAAAGGAGGAACACAATACAATACAAGAGAGGAGAAGAGAGGCCACAACATACAACACCCCCCCAACCATCATCCTTTTCTCCATCCGTCCATCACTTTGAAGATTCGTTTGTGGAATCAAGGGGAGAACTAAGAGGAGAATTCAAGAGCGAGAAGGATGCGATGACGCCACATCTATGGTTTATTCATTTCCTAATTTATCTTGTATTTTCCGAACATCCGGGTAAGATCTATCCAACACCCATGTGTGTTTCCTACAACACCATGGGCTAGAGCCTTTTTGGTAGAACTAGGGTTGTGAAGGTTTTATCTAGTTAATTGAACTTCCATGTGTATACTCCGTACAACACTTCTTGTGGTTTATTTTATATAAGATTGTGTCTTTTTAATCCATACTCATAGTCATTTTGTGTATCAATAATCGTTGTGTAGAGTCTGAATACATAACATGGTTATATGTTGAGTGCGTTCACTGTTGAGCAGGGTTTTAAGTTATAATTCTAAGTAAAGGGATTCCGAAGTCTTATTAGAACTATCATATATGAATACTTATTAATTGAATTGAATTCGGGTTGATAAGTAGGATAAAGAGGAAAATTTTATAGTACCTATAAAGGGAGATCATATCGGGTTAGAGTACTAATCCTAGGGGGAAATAATTGATACTGATAGTACCTAGAAAGGGGGTGAAATTATATCTCTTGCTCCGAGATTATTCACACGTGTTACACGCATATTTACTTGTGTCTATAGAGTAGATATGCATAGTTTAGTGATATTTTTCGAGTGATATTTTATTTTATTTATTATTTTTATTATTTGTTAGTAGTTTAATAATTTCAATCCTCAAACATTATTGCCTTTCATCTTAATTAATTTAGTAAATAATTAAATTGGTAATACGCCGTCCTTTGGGTTTGATAATTCATTTGGTCACTTGCTTAAGCTGCAACTGATATCCTTAATACTTAGGGATTAATTTTGCGTGCAAAGAAAACGCACATCAAGTTCTTGGCGCCGTTGCTGGGGATGGCTGTTATTATTAATTTTATTATTTCTAGTTTGATTAAGACCTTTATTTGTGATTATTTATTTCTATCTAACCTTAAATTTTCTGAGGTACTTGTGCATTAGGAAAAGTAGTGGAAGGAAATGAACGAATAACACACTGAGTTAAACATGACCGGAGCAAGGCAGAATCCAAATAATGTTGTCATACGTAAAATTTTCACGTACAATGGAATTTGCAACATGGGGTTGATAGAAGCAAGGGGGGAAGATGATGATTTTGAGATATATACCGCTCTTATTAACATGATGGAAAAGAATCCCTTTTTCTGGAGGTTTCTTTGAAGATCCATATCAGCACCTTAAAATATTTCTTGGTTATACAAACACTCAAAAGGATGCTGGAGATCATAATAATGCTAGACGGATTGTACTACATGGGACCAACTGCAGCAGAAGTTCTTGGAGAGATATATGTCACCCTCAAGGATCTTAAGAATGAGGTAAGAAATCACTCAATTTGTTATGACTCAGGGTGAGAAATTTTATAAGGCGTGGGACAGGTTAAAAGATATGCTCAGGAGGTGCCCACAGCATGGGATGTCTAAGGCTGAATACATAAGTATTTTCTATTATGGATTGGATTGTGAGTCGCGTATTCTTACTGATGCATCATCAGGAGGAGCGCTGTTATCTAAGACAGCACTTGAAGCAGAAAATTTATTTGAAGACATCTCTATAAATTCACGTGACTGGCCTACGGAAAGAGTTAGAGGAACTTATGCAGTGGGTAAAGTAGCTCAGGTTGAACATAAAGTGATGAAGCCGAATAGAGATGATAAGATCATCTCTAGTTTAGCTAACATCAACAAGCTACAAGAGTCCCAGCAGTGGCAGATTACAGAGTTGACATAAAGGGGGCCTAGTATGAAGCAGCACGAAGTGAAGAGTGTTGAAGATACCTTCAATCGATACATGGCTGAGAATGATGCAAAGGTTGACCGTATCGAGGCTACTATGAATACTAATCATGCAAAATTATCTAAGCAGTTGAAGGACCTTACCTTAATTATGGGGCAGATGGCCGTGAATGTGAATCAATTAACACAAACCGTGGGGAATAATGCCATCACATTAAGGTTCGGGATGCAGTACTGATGAGTGATATTTTCACCTAGATTTTAGTATCTTTTTGTGTGAGTTTTCGTATATTTTTATCTGTATTTATATGTTATTTGGTTGTGTTTTGTGTTTTTATAGAAATGTGTGTGAATGAACTTATAAATGATGAATCAGGTGAAAAACGAAATAAAAACAGAGTCGGGAGAAAAGAGAGGAAAAATAATACAACACGGCCGGCCGTGTCGCGTACACGGGCCGTGTCGCGTACACGGGTCGAGTTCCTCGCACGGGCCTGTGCCGTTAGCCGTGCGCGGAAGCCAGATAGCACAACACGGCCACCCCTGTGGCCGTGTGCTGCGCACGAGCCGTGTGCTGTGCAGAGCTCGCCGTTGACCAAAAACCCGAGACACGACTCGGGCCGTGCTACAGCACACGAGCCGTGTAGGTGTCAAAACTGCTGAAATTTCCAGAAACTTCTCGAAGCTTCCCAAGGGGTATAAATACCCATTTATTCAACAATTGAAGAGAACCCCATGAAATTCCAGCCCTGCACACACACCTCACACACCATTTCCTCCATTCTTCACCATCATCTTCATCCATCCATCTACACTTGATCTCCTCCATCAAATCCACCATCCAAGTGATCAAGGAAGCAAGGGAGAGTGAGATCACAAGAAGAAGAAGGAGATCTCCATTGAAGCACTTCAAAAGGGGGAATCTAATTCTAATTTTTGTGCATTTCTTTATAGATTGATCATGTTTTGTAAGGATCTTAATGTCTATGTTAATTTTCTTATGGATATGAGAGGCTAATCTCCTTTGTGAGATTAGCTCCATGATTGGTGTTGGATAATTTAGTATTTATGCAATTGGATTTTAATCTTGAATGGGTTTTGTGTTATTTCTATCATTGATTGTTTATTGCTTGATTTATATGATGACATGTGTGACTAATTGTCATGGGCATGTAATGAGGTTGAGAAATCAATTATGTGTTTAGGATAGTTCATTGAATCATTTCATCATACACTTCATATGCATTATAGGTTGTGAAGAGATTGAGAAGTCCTTCATAATTTAAACCATTTGATAGAACATTTGATTAGCTTAATCGAGAGGTTGATTGATTAAATGAGGAGACCCAAACAATTAGTGAATTCATAGTACCTTAAAAGGGAATATTGCTTATGATTTAGTACCTAATTAGGGAACTCATAGAGTAATTAGTACCTAGTGGGAGGTGTTTGCTATTGTCTCGATCCTATATGCGTTTGGGAGCCTTGTTGAGGGCCTACATCCTATCTATCTCGAGAGAGAGTTTAGGTGGAATTAATGATCGCTTCTATACCTTGTCCATGAGAGATTAGAATTAATTGCATAATTACTTAATTATCTATGCCATAATTGTTGTTAATCTCATCCTTGCATCATTTGGAACCCTTTTATCTTTGCATTCATTTTATCTTTATTTCTTTCATTAGTGTAATTGCGTTCATTTGCCCCTATCCGCTCCTTTCCGTCGTCCTTATAAAATTACGATAAGCTTGAGATCGCTTAAACTCTAGCACGTTCCTTCCTGTGGTTCGATAATTTTTTTAATTGATCATACCCACTATATTATGGCTAATCAAATGGCGCAGTTGCCGAGGAGGTAACGGTCGCTAGTAGTTTGTTGAAGGATTGTTTAGAGTGGTCTTAATAAGGACATTTTTTTTTTATTTTTACATCTTATATTTGCTTTGGAAAATTTTGTTCTAATTTTTCTTTCTTTTATAGGTGCATATCTTGAGAAGGAAGAAGAAGGAGAGCAACCCTAAAAATATGAGGTACATGGATATTTTTCGAGATATGGTTAATAGAAGTGTTCATTCCGCTATGAACACACAAGGAAATTTTCAAGTATTTCAAATGCCAAATTGGGAGCCTAATTTGCACCCGGATTTTGGAGTACAAAATATGCAATTCCAACAACAAGGTTATGAGAATTTTGGAGTTCCTCATCAAATGCATCATCAAGTATACCCTCAAGGTGTGGAAGATGTTTTTCAAGGAAATTTTTCTAAAAATCAAGAAGAAAATCAACCACAACTATGGGAAAATTTTCAAGACTCCAACACCTCTTATTTCGCCCAACTTGACTATAGAGAGAAGCTTAGAGATGAGTCGATCAAAAAGATTATGGAGCCCATGGAGAAGGATAGTAAGTGTAATGAAGCGTGGATGGATCGAATGAAAAATTGGTGTGAAATGGTGACTAGTGCAATAGTAGCATTCGGTGCTAGATTGGATTCCATTGAGTACCAAGTTAGTCAAGTTGTATCCACCGTTGAGAACAACAAGCCTTCTACCTCCGGAACGAATCTATGCATGGCCATTAAAGATCGAAAAGAGGATAGTTTGGGGGTTGATGAGGTTATGAAGGAAAAGAGAGAAAGGGTGCCCAAGTGGGTGAAAGCTAAAGAGTTGAAAGAACAGTTGATGGAGGAATTTGATAGATTTGTCGAAGCTCTTGAAGAAATGGTAGAGAAAACCAAGATTCAAAACCATGATGAGATTTATGCCCTTATGGAAGAAAAGAAGCCTCCAGAAACTAAGATCATGGATTCTACTCCCCACAAGCCAAAACCTTCTCATTCTATTGAAATTTCAAATTCTCTTAAGAACTTCCATGATTTCATTGATAAAAATTTGTTTGGTGATTGTAGGAAAAAGGTTGCAAGAGGGCATCAACACTTGTCAATGCCCGAATTCTTACCGGGGGATGTGGTTGAAGTTCAAAATGCATATAAAGCCCCATGGAAAAAGTGGAACAAGTGGAAAGGGCCATTCCTTGTGAAGAACGCCTTCGGAGACCAATTGCTTGAACTATTTAACAAGAAGGGAAACGTTCTTGTGGTTGAGCGTGAGAGCACACAGCACTACTTCAAGAAGAAACCTATGATAGTGCCTAAGGACTATTCAAGACCACCATGAGCTAAAGACTATCGTCCAGCTTGAAGACGTTAAACTTAGCGCTAGATGGGAGGCAACCCATCATTATCTTTATTGTTTTATTTAGTGCTTTCAATAAGGATTGTGGATTTGATATTGTTTTGCATTTTGGTTTGTAGGTTGATTGTGCTCGTGAAGAGAATGCGTATTGAAGATAGGAGAAGTGCTTGATTTGAAGTGTATAGGTACATCACACCACTTTTTGCATACTTAATTCGAAACTCTTATTTCAATTTAAGTTTGGGGGGATATGGCGTGGTGTGAATTACTTTGCTCGAAGGCATATACTTTTCGTATTTTTGAGCTAATTTTGAATTTTTCTTATGAGTATTGGTTGGATTTTGGTATGATTGGTTGTGTTGAAGTACATGATAATCCATATTTTTATTGATATTGTTGAGCTAATATTTTTGATGAGTTGTTGAGCATGAATGAAGTGTAGTGGAAGCACGAATTGAGCCCGGAGATCAAGTCGAGATTCATTTTGCATTCAATCCGGAAGCCCGTGCCAACCATTTCCACTACCAAATGCCTTTCTAAGGGAGTTCGCTTTACATCTCATCTCTTCTATTTGCTTAGCATAAATTTATGTTGATTTGGAGTGATGTGATTAGCATGCTACTTCATGTGTTATGTTTTGGGATGTTTACTTCCGTAATTTAGGATTTCAATTTTCAATCAAAGATGGGGATACTTGTTAGCTTAATTGATCATGGATGATATAGAATGTGTGCTTTATTGTTAATGATGGTGATTTTTGTTTTTGCATGTTATGTGTTTTTGGTTGTTTATTGTTTGTTGAGTCTTTATTTTATGTTTTGTGAGTTTTCTTATTTTTGTCTTGGTATGTTTGGTGGTTTGTTTAGGGAGGTTGTGAGTCATTTTTGAATATGAGTGATGATATATTGTGGTAGTAAGTGATGACAAGTTATGATTAAGAATCTCTACACTTTCGAATTGTGACATGTTTTACTTAACTTGTTCAATTTTGAGATGAATGTGGTGTAATAAGTTTCTTAAGGTCCAATGCATAAGCTTGTGAGCATTTGAGCCTCAACCGTGCATACATGGTTTTTCCTTCATGAGTGGATCGATTGAGTTTGATAAGCTAAAACTTGCTCAAGGACTATAGAAACGAGCCCGATTTGTGGAGATTAGTGAAATGATCTTAGGTCATCCTTGTTATTCATAGTCATTGCCATATATTTTTCTACCATGTACATCATCCCTAGTTAACCATTTTGAGCCTTTAAGCCATTTTATTGTGAATTTAGCACACTACAAGCCTTAATTACCCACTTGAGCCTTACATACATACCCTTTGTGTGGGTGATTGAGGAGATGGTGGCTAGAAAAGTTTGATGAGGAAGAAAAAGAAGAAAAGGAAATGGTAAACAAATGAAAAAAAAAAGGATGAAAATAGCACAAACAAGAGTGAACATGCAACCTCAAAACAAGAAAATGAGCAAAGAAACAATGAAATGCTCAAGTATTAAAAGTCAAAAGAAGGAAGCATGCATTGAAAGAAGCTCAATCCAAGGAAAGTTAATGAATAGTGCTTGAGATTGTAAAGATAATAAAGGAAGAAAAAAAAGTGGAGAAGTTGAGGAAATTGGCAATTTCTTTGATTACTTACACTTGTTTAGTCACTATTACCTATATTCCTCCTACCCTACCAAAGAGCCTATCATTACATCCTAATTAAAGACCTTTTTGATCATTAATTTAAACTTTGGTAGTTTGTGAATGTAGTCCACGAGCAAGCTTATAGCGAGTCGAGCTAATCGATTAATGAGTGATGATTTACCCTACTTTAAAGAGTGTTGAGTGACATTTATAACCTATGTGAGGCTTGGACCAAAAAGAGACTATATTACACTAATATTCTCTTGTGATTGAACTTGTTATTTCTTCATGTCATGAATCTAATGTTGTAGGATGACTTAGCATAAATTTTGATTCTTATTATTATTGATGTGTTATTACTTATGTTCGTTTAGTCTTTTCCTAGGTGAAAATCACTCTCCTTGGTTTATCATTTTCGTTGTGCGGGGACGCACAACACTTTAAGTTTGGGGGTGTGATGAGTAATATTTTCACCTAGATTTTAGTATCTTTTTATGTGAGTTTTCGTATATTTTTATCCGTATTTATATGTTATTTGGTTGTATTTTATGTTTTTATAGAAATGTGTGTGAATGAACTTATAAATGATGAATCAGGTGAAAAATGGAACAAAAACGGAGTCAGGAGAAAAGAGAGGAAAAACAACACAACACGGTCGGCCGTGTCGCGTACACGGGCTGTGTCGCGTACACGAGTCGAGTTCCTCTCACGGGCCTGTGCCGTTAGCCATGCGCGGAAGCCAGATAGCACAACACGGCCACCCCTGTGGCCGTGTGCTGCGCACGAGCCGTGCGCTATCCAGAGCTTGCCGTTGACCAGAAACCTGAGACACGACTCGGGCCGTGCTACAGCACACGAGCCGTGTAGGTGTCAAAACTGCTGAAATTTCCAGAAACTTCTAGAAGCTTCCCAAGGAGTATAAATACCCATTTATTCAACAATTGAAGAGAACCCCACGAAATTCCAGCCCTGCACACACACCTCACACACCATTTCCTCCATTCTTCACCATCATCTTCATCCATCCATCTACACTTGAACTCCTCCATCAAATCCACCATCCAAGTGATCAAGGAAGCAAGTGAGAGTGAGATCACAAGAAGAAGAAGGAGATCTCCATTGAAGCACTTCAAAAGGGGGAATCTAATTCTAATTTTTGTGTATTTCTTTATAGATTGATCATGTTTTGTAAGGATCTTAAAGTCTATGTTAATTTTCTTATGGATATGAGAGGCTAATGTCCTTTGTGAGATTAGCTCCATGATTGGTGTTGGATAATTTAGTATTTATGCAATTGGATTTTAATCTTGAATGGGTTTTGTGTTATTTCTATCATTGATTGTTTATTGCTTGATTTATATGATGACATGTGTGATTAATTGTCATGGGCATGTAATGAGATTGAGAAATCAATTATGTGTTTAGGATAGTTCATTGAATCATTTCATCATACACTTCATATGCATTATAGGTTGTGAAGAGATTGAGAAGTCCTTCATAATTTAGAACCCTTTGATAGAACATTTGATTAGCTTAATCGAGAGGT
Source organism: Pogostemon cablin (assembly GCA_023678885.1). Taxonomy (NCBI): domain Eukaryota; kingdom Viridiplantae; phylum Streptophyta; class Magnoliopsida; order Lamiales; family Lamiaceae; genus Pogostemon; species Pogostemon cablin. The sequence goes on from CM042975.1 coordinate 25,185,886, forward strand.
TGGTTGATTAAATGAGGAGACCCAAACAATTAGTGAATTCATAGTACCTTAAAAGGGAATATTGCTTATGATTTAGTACCTAATTAGGGAACTCATAGAGAAATTAGTACCTAGTGGGAGGTGTTTGCTATTGTCTCGATCCTATGTGCGTTTGGAAGCCTTGTTGAGGGCTTACATCCTATTCATCTCGAGAGAGAGTTTAGTGGAATTAGTGATCGCTTCTATACCTTGTCCATGAGAGATTAGAATTAATTGCATAATTACTTAATTATCTATGCCATAATTGTTGTTAATCTCATCCTTGCATCATTTGGAACCCTTTTATCTTTGCATTCATTTTATCTTTATTTCTTTCATTAGTGTAATTGCGTTCATTTGCTCCTATCCGCTCCTTTCCGTCGTCCTTTTAAAATTACGATAAGCTTGAGATCGCTTAAACTCTAGCACGTTCCTCCCTGTGGTTCGATAATTTTTTTAATTGGTCATACCCACTATATTATGGCTAATCAAATGGCGCCGTTGCCGAGGAGGTAACAGTCGCTAGTAGTTTGACGAAGGATTGTTTAAAGTGGTCTTAATAAGGATTTTTTTTTTTTTTTGCATCTTATATGTGCTTTGGAAAATTTTATTCTAATTTTTCTTTCTTTTATAGGTGCATACCTTGAGAAGGAAGAAGAAGGAGAGCAACCCCAAAAATATGAGCTACATGGATATTCTTCGAGATATGGGTAATAGAAGTGTTCATTCCGCTATGAACACACAAGGAAATTTTCAAGTATTTCAAATGCCAACTTGGGAGCCTAATTTGCACCCGGATTTTGGAGTACAAAATATGCAATTCCAACAACAAGGTTATGAGAATTTTGGAGTTCCTCATCAAATGCATCATCAAGTATACCCTCAAGGTGTGGAAGATGTTTTTCAAGGAAATTTTTCTAAAAATCAAGAAGGAAATCAACCAAAACTATGGGGAAATTTTCAAGAATCCAACACCTCTTATTTCACCCAACTTGACTATAGAGAGAAGCTTAGAGATGAGTCGATCGAAAAGATTATGGAGCGCATGGAGAAGGATAGTAAGTGTAATGAAGCGTGGATGGATCGAATGGAAAATTGGTGTGAAATGGTGACTAGTTCAATAGTAGCATTCGGTGCTAGATTGGATTCCATTGAGTACCAAGTTAGTCAAGTTGTATCCACCGTTGAGAACAACAAGCCTTCTACCTCCGGAACGAATCTATGCATAGCCATTAAAGATCGAAAAGAGGATAGTTTGGGGGTTGATGAGGTTATGAAGGAAAAGAGAGAAAGGGTGCCCAAGTGGGTGAAAGCTAAAGAGTTGAAAGAACAGTTGACGGAGGAATTCGATAGATTTGTCGAAGCTCTTGAAGAAATGGTAGAGAAAACCAAGATTCAAAACCATGATGAGATTTATGCCCTTATGGAAGAAAAGAAGCCTCCGGAAACTAAGATCATGGATTCTACTCCCCACAAGCCAAAACCTTCTCATTCTATTGAAATTTCAAATTCTCTTAAGAACTTCCATGATTTCATTGATAAAAATTTGTTTGGTGATTGTAGGAAAAAGGTTGCAAGAGGGCATCAACACTTGTCAATGCCCGAATTCTTACCGGAGGATGTGGTTGAAGTTCAAAATGCATATAAAGCCCCGTGGATAAAGTGGAACAAGTGGAAAGGGCCATTCCTTGTGAAGAACGCCTTCGGAGACCAATTGCTTGAACTATTTAACAAGAAGGGAAACGTTCTTGTGGTTGAGCGTGAGGGCACACGGCACTACTTCAAGAAGAAACCTATGATAGTGCCTAAGGACTATTCAAGACCACCATGAGCTAAAGACTATCGTCCGGCTTGAAGACGTTAAACTTAGCGCTAGATGGGAGGCAACCCATCATTAACTTTTAATCTTTTATTTAGTGCTTTCAATAAGGATTGTGGATTTGATATTGTTTTGCATTTTGGTTTGTAGGTTGATTGTGCTCATGATGAGAATGCGTATTGAAGATAGGAGAAGTGCTTGATTTGAAGTGTATAGGTACATCACACCACTTTTTGCATACTTAATTCGAAACTCTTGTTTCAATTTAAGTTTGGGGGGATATGGCGTGGTGTGAATTACTTTGCTCGAAGGCATATACTTTTCGTATTTTTGAGCTAATTTTGAATTTTTCTTATGAGTATTGGTTGGATTTTGGTATGATTGGTTGTGTTGAAGTGCATGATAATCCATATTTTTAATGATATTGTTGAGCTAATTCTTTTGATGAGTTGTTGAGCATGAATGAAGTGTAGTGGAAGCACGAATTGAGCCCGAAGATCAAGTCGAGATTCATTTTGCATTCAATCCGGAAGCCCGTGCCAACCATTTCCACTACCAAATGCCTTTCTAAGGGAGTTCGCTTTACATCTCATCTCTTCTATTTGCTTAGCATAAATTTATGTTGATTTGGAGTGATGTGATTAGCATGCTACTTCATGTGTTATGTTTTGGGATGTTTACTTCCGTAATTTAGGATTTCAATTTTCAATCAAAGATGGGGATACTTGTTAGCTTAATTGATCATGGATGATATAGAATGTGTGCTTTATTGTTAATGATGATGATTTTTGTTTTTGCATGTTATGTGTTTTTGGTTGTTTATTGTTTGTTGAGTCTTTATTTTATGTTTTGTGAGTTTTCTTATTTCTGTCTTGGTGTGTTTGGTGGTTTGTTTAGGGAGGTTGTGAGTCATTTTTGAATATGAGTGATGATATATTGTGGTAGTAAGTGATGACAAGTTATGATTAAGAATCTCTACACTTTCGAATTGTGACATGTTTTACTTAACTTGTTCAATTTTGATATGAATGTGGTGTAATAAGTTTCTTAAGGTCCAATGCATAAGCTTGTGAGCATTTGAGCCTCAACCGTGCATACATGGTTTTTCCTTCATGAGTGGATCGATTGAGTTTGATAAGCTAGGACTTGCTCAAGGACTATAGGAACGAGCCCGATTTGTGGAGATTAGTGAAATGATCTTAGGTCATCCTTGTTATTCATAGTCATTGTCATATATTTTTCTACCATGTACATCATCCCTAGTTAACCATTTTGAGCCTTTAAGCCATTTTATTGTGAATTTAGCACACTACAAGCCTTAATTACCCACTTGAGCCTTACATACATACCCTTTGTGTGGGTGATTGAGGAGATGGTGGCTAGAAAAGTTTGATGAGGAAGAAAAAGAAGAAAAGGAAATGGTAAACAAATGAAAAAACAAGGATGAAAATAGCACAAACAAGAGTGAACATGCAACCTCAAAACAAGAAAATGAGCAAAGAAACAATGAAATGCTCAAGTATTAAAAGTCAAAAGAAGGAAGCATGCATTGAAAGAAGCTCAATCCAAGGAAAGTTAATGAATAGTGCTTGAGATTATAAAGATAAGAAAGGAAGAAAAAAAAGTGGAGAAGTTGAGGAAATTGGCCATTTCTTTGATTACTTACACTTGTTTAGTCACTATTACCTATATTCTTCCTACCCTACCAAAGAGCCTATCATTACATCCCAATTAAAGACCTTTTTGATCATTAATTTAAACTTTGGTAGTTTGTGAATGTAGTCCACGAGCAAGTTTATAGCGAGTCGAGCTAATCGATTAATGAGTGATGATTTACCCTACTTTAAAGAGTGTTGAGTGACATTTATAACCTATGTGAGGCTTGGACCAAAAAGAGACTATATTACACTAATATTCTCTTGTGATTGAACTTGTTATTTCTTCATGTCATGAATCTAATGTTGTAGGATGACTTAGCATAAATTTTGATTCTTATTATTATTGGTGTGTTATTACTTATGTTCGTTTAGTCTTTTCCTAGGTGAAAATCACTCTCCTTGGTTTATCATTTTCGTTGTGCGGGGACGCACAACACTTTAAGTTTGGGGGTGTGATGAGTGATATTTTCACCTAGATTTTAGTATCTTTTTATGTGAGTTTTTGTATATTTTTATCCGTATTTATATGTTATTTGGTTGTATTTTGTGTTTTTATTGAAATGTGTGTGAATGAACTTATAAATGATGAATCAGGTGAAAAACGGAACAAAAATGGAGTCAGGAGAAAAGAGAGGAAAAACAACACAACACGGTCGGCCGTGTCGCGTACACGGGCTGTGTCGCGTACACGGGTCGAGTTCCTCGCATGGGCCTGTGCCGTTAGCCGTGCGCGGAAGCCAGATAGCACAACACGGCCACCCCTGTGGCCGTGTGCTGCGCACGAGCCGTGCACTGTCCAGAGCTCGCCGTTGACCAGAAACTCGAGACACGACTCGGGCCGTGCTACAGCACACGAGCCGTGTAGGTGTCAAAACTGCTGAAATTTCCAGAAACTTCTAGAAGCTTCCCAAGGAGTATAAATACCCATTTATTCAACAATTGAAGAGAACCCCACGAAATTCCAGCCCTGCACACACACCTCACACACTATTTCCTCCATTCTTCACCATCATCTTCATCCATCCATCTACACTTGATCTCCTCCATCAAATCCACCATCCAAGTGATCAAGGAGGCAAGGGAGAGTGAGTTCACAAGAAGAAGAAGGAGATCTCCATTGAAGCACTTCAAAAGGGGGAATCTAATTCTAATTTTTGTGCATTTCTTTATAGATTGATCATGTTTTGTAAGGATCTTAATGTCTATGTTAATTTTCTTATGGATATGAGAGGCTAATCTCCTTTGTGAGATTAGCTCCATGATTGGTGTTGGATAATTTAGTATTTATGCAATTGGATTTTAATCTTGAATGGGTTTTGTGTTATTTCTATCATTGATTGTTTATTGCTTGATTTATATGATGACATGTGTGATTAATTGTCATGGGGATGTAATGAGATTGAGAAATCAATTATGTGTTTAGGATAGTTCATTGAATCATTTCATCATACACTTCATATGCATTATAGGTTGTGAAGAGATTGAGAAGTCCTTCATAATTTAGAACCCTTTGATAGAACATTTGATTAGCTTAATCGAGAGGTTGGTTGATTAAATGAGGAGACCCAAATAATTAGTGAATTCATAGTACCTTAAAAGGGAATATTGCTTATGATTTAGTACCTAATTAGGGAACTCATAGAGTAATTAGTACCTAGTGGGAGGTGTTTGCTATTGTCTCGATCCTATGTGCGTTTGGGAGCCTTGTTGAGGGCCTACATCCTATCCATCTCGAGAGAGAGTTTAGGTGGAATTAGTGATCGCTTCTATACCTTGTCCATGAGAGATTAGAATTAATTGCATAATTACTTAATTATCTATGCCATAATTGTTGTTAATCTCATCCTTGCATCATTTGGAACCCTTTTATCTTTGCATTCATTTTATCTTTATTTCTTTCATTAGTGTAATTGCGTTCATTTGCTCCTATCCGCTCCTTTCCGTCGTCCTTATAAAATTACGATAAGCTTGAGATCGCTTAAACTCTAGCACGTTCCTCCCTGTGGTTCGATAATTTTTTTAATTGGTCATACCCACTATATTATGGCTAATCAAATGGCGCCGTTGCCGAGGAGGTAACAGTCGCTAGTAGTTTGACGAAGGATTGTTTAAAGTGGTCTTAATAAGGACATTTTTTTTTTATTTTTGCATCTTATATGTGCTTTGGAAAATTTTGTTCTAATTTTTCTTTCTTTTAAGGTGCATACCTTGAGAAGGAAGAAGAAGAAGAGCAACCCCAAAAATATGAGCTACATGGATATTCTTCGAGATATGGTTAATAGAAGTGTTCATTCCGCTATGAACACACAAGGAAATTTTCAAGGATTTCAAATGCCAAATTGGGAGCCTAATTTGCACCCGGATTTTGGAGTACAAAATATGCAATTCCAACAACAAGGTTATGAGAATTTTGGAGTTCCTCATCAAATGCATCATCAAGTATACCCTCAAGGTGTGGAAGATGTTTTTCAAGGAAATTTTTCTAAAAATCAAGAAGGAAATCAACCACAACTATGGGGAAATTTTCAAGACTTCAACACCTCTTATTTCACCCAACTTGACTATAGAGAGAAGCTTAGAGATGAGTCGATCGAAAAGATTATGGAGCGCATGGAGAAGGATAGTAAGTGTAATGAAGCGTGGATGGATCGAATGGAAAATTGGTGTGAAATGGTGACTAGTGCAATAGTAGCATTCGGTGCTAGATTGGATTCCATTGAGTACCAAGTTAGTCAAGTTGTATCCACCGTTGAGAACAACAAGCCTTCTACCTCCAGAACGAATCTATGCATGGCCATTAAAGATCGAAAAGAGGATAGTTTGGGGGTTGATGAGGTTATAAAGGAAAAGAGAGAAAGGGTGCCCAAGTGGGTGAAAGCTAAAGAGTTGAAAGAACAGTTCACGGAGGAATTCAATAGATTTGTCGAAGCTCTTGAAGAAATGGTAGAGAAAACCAAGATTCAAAACCATGATGAGATTTATGCCCTTATGGAAGAAAAGAAGCCTCCGGAAACTAAGATCATGGATTCTACTCCCCACAAGCCAAAACCTTCTCATTCTATTGAAATTTCAAATTCTCTTAAGAACTTCCATGATTTCATTGATAAAAATTTGTTTGGTGATTGTAGGAAAAAGGTTGCAAGAGGGCATCAACACTTGTCAATGCCCGAATTCTTACCGGGGGATGTGGTTGAAGTTCAAAATGCATATAAAGCCCCATGGAAAAAGTGGAACAAGTGGAAAGGGCCATTCCTTGTGAAGAACGCCTTCGGAGACCAATTGCTTGAACTATTTAACAAGAAGGGAAACGTTCTTGTGGTAGTGCCTAAGGACTATTCAAGACCACCATGAGCTAAAGACTATCGTCCGGCTTGAAGACTTTAAACTTAGCGCTAGATGGGAGGCAACCCATCATTATCTTTATTGTTTTATTTAGTGCTTTCAATAAGGATTGTGGATTTGATATTATTTTGCATTTTGGTTTGTAGGTTGATTGTGCTCGTGAAGAGAATGCGTATTGAAGATACGAGAAGTGCTTGATTTGAAGTGTATAGGTACATCACACCACTTTTTGCATACTTAATTCGAAACTCTTGTTTCAATTTAAGTTTGGGGGGATATGGCGTGGTGTGAATTACTTTGCTCGAAGGCATATACTTTTCGTATTTTTGAGCTAATTTTGAATTTTTCTTATGAGTATTGGTTGGATTTTGGTATGATTGGTTGTGTTGAAGTGCATGATAATCCATATTTTTAATGATATTGTTGAGCTAATATTTTTGATGAGTTGTTGAGCATGAATGAAGTGTAGTGGAAGCACGAATTGAGCCCGGAGATCAAGTCGAGATTCATTTTGCATTCAATCCGGAAGCCCGTGCCAACCATTTCCACTATCAAATGCCTTTCTAAGGGAGTTCGCTTTACATCTCATCTCTTCTATTTGCTTAGCATAAATTTATATTGATTTGGAGTGATGTGATTAGCATGCTACTTCATGTGTTATGTTTTGGGATGTTTACTTCCGTAATTTAGGATTTCAATTTTCAATCAAAGATGGGGATACTTGTTAGCTTAATTGATCATGGATGATATAGAATGTGTGCTTTATTGTTAATGATGGTGATTTTTGTTTTTGCATGTTATGTGTTTTTGGTTGTTTATTGTTTGTTGAGTCTTTATTTTATGTTTTGTGAGTTTTCTTATTTTTGTCTTGGTATGTTTGGTGGTTTGTTTAGGGAGGTTGTGAGTCATTTTTGAATATGAGTGATGATATATTGTGGTAGTAAGTGATGACAAGTTATGATTAAGAATCTCTACACTTTCGAATTGTGACATGTTTTACTTAACTTGTTCAATTTTGAGATGAATGTGGTGTAATAAGTTTCTTAAGGTCCAATGCATAAGCTTGTGAGCATTTGAGCCTCAACCGTGCATACATGGTTTTTCCTCATGAGTGGATCGATTGAGTTTGATAAGCTAGAACTTGCTCAAGGACTATAGGAACGAGCCCGATTTGTAGTGATTAGTGAAATGATCTTAGGCCATCCTTGTTATTCATAGTCATTGCCATTTATTTTCCTACCATGTACATCATCCCTAGTTAACCATTTTGAGTCTTTAAGCCATTTTATTATGAATTTAGCACACTTCAAGCCTTAATTACCCACTTGAGCCTTACATACATACCCTTTGTATGGGTGATTGAGGAGATGGTGGCTAGAAAGGTTTGATGAGGAAGAAAAAGAAGAAAAGAAAATGGTAAACAAATGAAAAAAAAAGGATGAAAATAGCACAAACAAGAGTGAACATGCAACCTCAAAACAAGAAAATGAGCAAAGAAACAATGAAATGCTCAAGTATTAAAAGCCAAAAGAAGGAAGCAAGCATTGAAAGAAGCTCAATCCAAGGAAAGTTAATGAATAGTGCTTGAGATTGTAAAGATAAGAAAGGAAGAAAAAAAAGTGGAGAAGTTGAGGAAATTGGCCATTTCTTTGATTACTTACACTTGTTTAGTCACTATTACCTATATTCTTCCTACCCTACCAAAGAGCCTATCATTACATCCCAATTAAAGACCTTTTTGATCATTAATTTAAACTTTGGTAGTTTGTGAATGTAGTCCACGAGCAAGTTTATAGCGAGTCGAGCTAATCGATTAATGAGTGATGATTTACCCTACTTTAAAGAGTGTTGAGTGACATTTATAACCTATGTGAGGCTTGGACCAAAAAGAGACTATATTACACTAATATTCTCTTGTGATTGAACTTGTTATTTCTTCATGTCATGAATCTAATGTTGTAGGATGACTTAGCATAAATTTTGATTCTTATTATTATTGGTGTGTTATTACTTATGTTCGTTTAGTCTTTTCCTAGGTGAAAATCACTCTCCTTGGTTTATCATTTTCGTTGTGCGGGGACGCACAACACTTTAAGTTTGGGGGTGTGATGAGTGATATTTTCATCTAAATTTTAGTATCTTTTTATGTGAGTTTTCGTATATTTTTATCCGTATTTATATGTTATTTGGTTGTGTTTTGTGTTTTTATAGAAATGTGTATGAATGAACTTATAAATGATGAATCAGGTGAAAAATGGAACAAAAATGGAGTCGGGAGAAAAGAGAGAAAAAACAACACAACACGGCCGGCCGTGTCGCGTACACGGGCTGTGTCGCGTACACGGGTCGAGTTCCTCGCACGGGTATATGCCGTTAGCCATGCTCGGAAGCCAGATAGCACAACACGGCCACCCCTATGGCCGTGTGCTGCGCACGAGCCGTGCGCTGTCCAGAGCTCACCGTTGACCAGAAACCCGAGACACGACTCGGGCCGTGCTACAGCACACGAGCCGTGTTGGTGTCAAAACTGCTGAAATTTCCAGAAACTTCTAGAAGCTTCCCAAGGGGTATAAATACCCATTTATTCAACAATTGAAGAGAACCCCACGAAATTCCAGCCCTGCACACACACCTCACACACCATTTCCTCCATTCTTCACCATCATCTTCATCCATCCATCTACGCTTGATCTCCTCCATTAAATCCACCATCCAAGTGATCAAGGAAGCAAGGGAGAGTGAGATCACAAGAAGAAGAAGGAGATCTCCATTGAAGCACTTCAAAAGGGGGAATCTAATTCTAATTTTTGTGCATTTCTTTATAGATTGATCATGTTTTGTAAGGATCTTAATGTCTATGTTAATTTTCTTATGGATATGAGAGGTTAATCTCCTTTGTGAGATTAGCTCCATGATTGGTGTTGGATAATTTAGTATTTATGCAATTGGATTTTAATCTTGAATGGGTTTTGTGTTATTTCTATCATTGATTGTTTATTGCTTGATTTATATGATGACATGTGTGATTAATTGCCATGGGCATGTAATGAGATTGAGAAATCAATTATGTATTTAGGATAGTTCATTGAATCATTTCATCATACACTTCATATGCATTATAGGTTGTGAAGAGATTGAGAAGTCCTTCATAATTTAGAACCCTTTGATAGAACATTTGATTAGCTTAATCGAGAGGTTGGTTGATTAAATGAGGAGACCCAAACAATTAGTGAATTCATAGTACCTTAAAAGGGAATATTGCTTATGATTTAGTACCTAATTAGGGAACTCATAGAGTAATTAGTACCTAGTGGGAGGTGTTTGCTATTGTCTCGATCCTATGTGCGTTTGGGAGCCTTGTTGAGGGCCTACATCCTATCCATCTCGAGAGAGAGTTTAGGTGGAATTAGTGATCGCTTCTATACCTTGTCCATGAGAGATTAGAATTAATTGCATAATTACTTAATTATCTATGCCATGATTGTTGTTAATCTCATCCTTGCATCATTTGGAACCCTTTTATCTTTGCATTCATTTTATCTTTATTTCTTTCATTAGTGTAATTGCGTTCATTTTCTCCTATCCGCTCCTTTCCGTTGTCCTTATAAAATCACGATAAGCTTGAGATCGCTTAAACTCTAGAACGTTCCTCCCTATGGTTCGATAATTTCTTTAATTGGTCATACCCACTATATTATAGTTAATCAAGTACGTAGGTCCAATTAAGAAGGTGGACAAAAATAACGAAGGCAGGGCATCAATTCGACCAAGCTTATGCCGTTCGACCAGACCAGACGGTCGAACGAGTTTTAGAAAAATAAAATCCTGATGCTCTGTTTTCTAACTTACCGTTCGACCAAGGCATCACCGTTCAACCAGGCCATCTTGGTCGAATGGTGGTCGAACAACAATCGGGGGAGCAGAGTCCACGATCAGCCAAGTTTTCAACCAACGCACCGCCGTTCGACCAGATCACCTAGGTCGAACGATAGTCGAACAACAACTGGAGAAGGGAAGATCGCGATCAGCAACGTTGTTCGATCAACCTCATTTTGTTCGACCAGACCAATATGGTCGAACAGAGATCGAACAACTTCGTTCGACGCTCATTTCGATATCGAATGCTACACCTGTTGTTCAGAACACTCCAAAGACATCCCAAGAGCTGAATAATGAGCTTATAGTAGAGAAGAAGTGGGAAAGAGTAAGGAGGTTGAGAGCCAAGAAGCTTAGACTGCAGATGGATAATGAAGATGTGGTTTTCTCTCTTGATCAAGCAATGAGATGCCCATGGAAACTCAATCCTGCAAGAGCATAGATGTGGTCTCTAACTTGTTTAATCTTGATTTTAATAGGACAGATGCTTTTGAATTTGAATGGAAGATTGACAAGGAGGTGTCTAGACAGCCATGGGAGGAAGAAAATTTCAAGGATCATATACTTATGACCAAGAAAGGTGAGGTGTTGAGTGTAGACAAGAAAAGGAAAAGAAAGTACTTGAAGGTGAGGATGCGAGAAAACCCTCCTCTGATCCAGTAGTACAAAGCAGTATTCCGTTGTGACTCTCCGACGTTAAACATGAGCGCCTGTTAGGGGCTTGTCCTTCTATTTTATTGCTTTATTTCTTTCGTGTGAGTAAGAAATTTTAATACTTAAGGTGCTTACTAATCGGCAATTATATCTCATTGCAAACTTAGTTTCGAATTACGTTTTACTAAGTTTGGGGGGTGTGATGTACTTATATCATTGAAGCACCAAGAGTATAATCTTTTCTTTGTAATGTTTGCTAAGGAAATTGATTTTTTGCGGTATGTTGAAACTGTAATCGATTTTGATGTGTCGATTTTTTACAATTTACCTAGTGTTCAGTGGTGTGTCTAGTGTGTGGAGTCGATTAGATATTCAATTAAGTCTTTCTTATAGTTCTCCTTTATTATTATTGATGAGTATTTGATGATGAGGTGTGCTTGAGCTTTGATGATAGAAACAGGTAAACTGAGACTTTGACCTGATCGAGTTAAACAACTCGAGGAACTCGTACATACGTTGAACAAAAATCAGATGCCATCATTTATTTATTCTAATTTTTATGAGTGCTTTTAATTCATGGAGTAAAAGGATTGAATTTATATTTTTGGTGATCCACATGAGCTTATATTTTTAAAATTGTGCTTGAAATTCATATGCTTTTGAAATTGATGAAGAAAGTGTAGTTGAGTTATATTGTGGTATGAAATTCTATGTGTACTTGTGGGATATTGCTTATCATGAAAGTGCTCTATTATTTGTTAAAAACCCATGTGAGATTTTGAGCCTTTTTTCACTTACATAATCAAATGATATTTCTTTTCTGGTGAGTATCGTTCTTGTATGTGTATTCTAGAACTTGTCTCTTATCTTACTTGAAACTATATGTGTGTTAGATGATGGGAGATGATTTTAGGTCATCCTTGAAATTATGAGTCACTTAGCCAAATAATTCCCTACCTAATGATGGTTATCCGTAGTTAGCCCCGTTGAGCCTAAAAATCTCATTCTTTGGCAGCCTATGAGAAATAACAACTTTGAGCATCTAAATTTTTGACCCTTGATTGCCCTTTACCTAGTGGAGAATTAATGACTTTTCAAAGTGTGTTGATAGAGTTTGATAACAATTTGGGAAGGAATGAAATTGGTGTTGAAAACAGTGATTGAGCTTGAAAATGCATCGAAGGAAAATCATGGAGTAGTGCTTAAATCTAGTACTTCATGGAACAAAACACCCTAGGGTAGTGCTTAAATCTAGTACCCTATGGAGGATGCGAGAGGTAGTGCCCAAAACTGATACCTCAAGAAAAAAAAGAGGACAAAAAAAATATTGTGCTTGAAAGAAAAAAAATGATGAAAGAGTTGAGGAGGAGGATGTGCTTAATTGAAGTGAAGAGGAAGAATAAAAAAATCGAGAGAGACTACAGGCTTGATTGATAAGAGTTTTGAGTCACTTATCCATATACTTCCTACCTTAATCAAAAAGCCAACATTATATCCAAAAAAAAAAGTCCTTTTTGATCACATTGTAGAATCATACTTTTAGTGGTGGAGAGTTGAGACTTTTGGCAAGCTTATGATTACGCATGCACTTGAATTGAATTTGAGCATAAACACCTTAACCCATAAGTGTACATCTATCACACTTGTGTGCGAGTGATATATACTTTCCGTGAGAACATGTTGATGGAGCATTTGAATTGGTAGTAATTGTCTTATCTTGTATGCTATGGATTGATTATTACATGTAATGAAGGTTGTATGATCGAAGTTGAGGATAATTGTATTTTGAATGGAGTATTGGTCATAGTCCTTGTTTCCCTGCTAATTTTCATACTCACTTTCTCTTTATTTTTATTTTGTTGCCTCGGGATGAGCAACGGGTAAGTTTGGGGGTTTGTTGAGAGTGAAAATAAGCGTGCTTTAGTGTCCAATTTAACACCTTATTGATAAGAATTGTTATTATATATTAGCACAAGGGTCTTACATTCATTATATGTGAGGAAAAGGTGCAATTGAGGTGCTTTGTTGTGTTTTAGGTGGAAAAATGATCAAAAGTGCAAAGTTGGAGAAAATGTGCAATTTGTGCAATGATGCTGAAAAATTCACGTCTAATTTGTGTAATTTTTTTGTATTCATATGGAGGTTATAATTGAAAGGTTAATATATGGTTGGAAAGCCACAGAAGAGAGGGTCATTTTGGCGTAAAGAACACCCCAATCGGTTTCCAAACGAGAGAGTTATGATCAAAATGGTGACGTCGCGCAAGCTTTGTCGAACAGAATGGCTGTGCCACTTTGAGTGATTTTTTAGATATTCAAATGTTGAAATTTCTGTGAGTTCTTTATATGGATAAAAAAGCCAAGGAAAAGAATATTGCGTGAGCGCAAAAATCACTCAAATCAGAGTTCTGATGTAGAAGTTATACGCAAAATGGTGAGACTGCACAATGCAACTCGACTAGCCTTGGTCGCCTGTTAGACCAGAACCACTCTGGTTGAAGGGGGACACAACGATCTAATTTCGATGGGATTTTTATCCCCTGTTCGTGAATTTTTATGTTTTCCAATAAAAATCTCATCCTAGGTCCATAAGAAGAGTTTACAAGTATAAAAAGTGATGTAGATCATACCAAGAAGGCATAGATTAGAATAGAGGAGATTAGTCATATTGGATTGGAGAGAGGCCACAACAATACTACACCCCACAAGGGGGGATCACCCCCCAACCATCATCCACATCCTTTCCTCCATCCATCTATCACTTTGAAGATTCATATGTGGAATCAGGAAGAAAATCAAGAGGAGGATTCAAGATGGAGAAGGACGCGATGACTCCCACATATAGGGTTTTCTTCATTTTCTAATTTATCTTGTATTTTTCGGACATATGGATAAGATATATCCAACCCCCATCATTGTTCTTCGTAACATCATGAGCTAGAGCCTTTTTGGTAGAACTAGGGTTGTGAAGGTTATTACGAATTAATTAAACTTTCGTGTGTAAACTCCGTACAACACTACTTATGGATTTATTTTATATATAATTGTGCTTTCTTAATTCATATTCACGGTCATTTTGTGCATCTTCAATTGGTATATAGAGTCTGAATATATATCTTGGTTGTAGATTGAGTGCGTTCACCGCTGAACAGGATTCCATATTATGATTCTAAGTGGGGGGACTCTGAAGCTTCATTAGAACTATCATATATGAATACTTATTAATTGAATTGAATTCGAGTTATTAAGTAGGATAAAGAGGATAATTTTATAGTATCTATAAAGGAAGATCATATCAGGTTAGAGTACCAATTGACCAAGGAAATAATTGATACTGATAGTACCTAGAAAGGGGGGTGGGATTATATCTCTTGCTCCAAGTTTATTCACACGTGTTGCACGCATGTTTACTTGTGTCTATAGAGTAGATATGCATGGTTTAGTGATGCGTCCATATTTCACAAGGTAAAGTCGGACATCAACACACGAAAGGGAAATTAATGCGTGAAACTGGATTATCCTAGAGCTACCTATTTTCCTACTTGATCCACTTTCGTATTCTTCGAGTGATATTTTATTTTATTTGTCATTTTAATTATTTGTTAGTAGTTTAATAATTTCAATCCTCAAACATTATTGCCTTCCGTCTTAATTAATTTAATAAATAATTAAATTGATAATACGTCGTCCTTTGGGTTCGATAATTCACTTGGTCACTTGCTTAAGCTGCAACTGATATTCTTAATAATTGGGGATCAATTTTGCAAGCAAAAAAAAAGCGCATCACCCAACTACGCCTGATCCTCCTAAGTTGGTGGACTTGAACGTCTCTCAGATGACGATGTTATCCTTATGTGTTCTATCTCCCATATCTGCTGCTTCTGATTGAGTTTCTGATTCAACCTCTGATTTAGCCTTTTCTGGGATAAATGGATTTTCTTTCTGCTCTTCTTTCTCCTCTATGACTACTTTAGGCTACGGTGTGTTAGCTTTCTATTCGAAATTGGTACCTTAGCAGCCTTAGGAGGTGCTTTGAGATTCTTCGCTACTCCTCTCCTTTTCCTCGCAGATGCTTCAACCTCCGGATCAAATTCCAGATCTTGCATTCCTTTCTTTGACCTGGTGTGCATGCAACTTCAAGAAAAATTTAAGGTAAAGATAATAAATCTCAAAAGAAATATTCTAATTAAATAAGTAATCAAAACAAATAAATAATTAAAATTGTTCCCAACAGCACGACGTCATAAACTTGTTAGGCGTATTTTGCGCACTTCAATTAAATCCCAAGTGTAGAGATGTCAATTGCAGAGATAAGTACCCAAGTTTAAAATATTGTTCCCTTTGAAGACAGTAAATTATCTATTTATTTTATATTACTATTCAACTAGAATTATTGTAACCAATTTCTAGGATTTAAGTATGATTAATATATAAAGAATTGAAATAACGAATAGCTGAATAAATAAAAGTAAAGAAGAATAATTTTAGAGTGAATCAAGAGATGAATAACAACTCTAAGGTATCATGTGCAGTATAATTGATTTGGTTTTCTAGACGTCTTATTGTTCAATCATGCTATATCATGGAAATACATCACTAAGCCCTATTAACCCACCAAATAAGATTTGATTTCAAGTTAATAGTATTACTCAATTTATAACAGAAGATGCGTAAATAATTATGAACCTCCTTCCAGGATACGAATAATACAAACTTTAAAAACCTCCGGATGGCCAGTTTGACTAATAAATATTCTCTGAAAGTACTATTCAATCTTATTCACTTCCTACTTGAATTCTTAATTGCATTGTTCTACTAAGAAAATCAAGTATCTAATATACCAGCCCTTATGATTATCGTGTTCACGGACAAACTACTATAATCCTAGCAAATAGACAATATAATTATGTTTGCACACAAGCTAACACAACATACCAAGCATCACGAGCAACATCAATGATATATTGTGAAGACGTTACATACATATAAACAAAGTCTGAATTAATCAAATAAATATGAATGTTAGCATAAATTCACATACTTTGTCTAGGTTTCCAAATCAACTACCCTAACCTTCAATCCTTAGAACTGTAAAAGTATTTAGCCCATGAGGTTACACACAACCCTCATTGCTGGCAATTTCATAACAAAATCAACAAAGGAAGAAATAAAGAAAAGAGATAGAACCCTAGTATCACGTGGTTTATGTTCTTTTTCCATCTCTCCGATTGAATTGGGTCTCTCAACCGCACTTAAATCTTCCTCCGAATCGATGGAATGGATGGATGAATGATCTGATGTGAGTGGGTGGATGGATGGTGCATGAAGTGATTCACGATGTGTTTCTGTTGGTGTGTGATCGGTCCCCTTTCTCCAGGTGTCTTGATCCCCTCTTATATCTTGGGCCACGAATTTGACTCAACTGGGCTGCTTTTTCTTTTTTTCATGCACTGGAGGGTGAAAATTCAAATTTTTGGCACAAAATAACCCAATACGAGTTGGAATACTCAACTCGAGTTGCAACATGACCAGTGTTACATTGAAATGTAACTCGTGTACCCCTAACACGAGTCGTGTTAACAAATCGTGCACTCGCCTGTCAAGTCGTGTCACGATGCTCTGAAACTGGACTGTCTACGGACCCCAACATTGGTCGTGTTGCAACTCTTGTTGGGTCATGCAACTCGTGTTGGCTCTCTGGATGTTTTTCGGCGCTGCTCTGCCTCACACGACATGCTACATGACCTGGAACAGACGCAATACGACAAGTGTTGCAAGTCGTGTTGCACGTTTTTGCATTCTGACCTCATTCGAACCTCAACAGTGGTCGTGTTGACAAGTCGTCTTGGGTCTTGCAACTCGTGTTGGCCCTTTTCGCGCTCGTTTCTTGCCCATCTTCGGTTCTGCTTCATTTTAACCTATTTAACCTTCAAAACACCTTAGTAGCACCATAATCATGCAAAATACGTGAACCACGCAATCCCACACGAATATATGATCTTATTCTAACAAAAACAGTGTATTATGAGACCAAAAAGACGTAAATTTCCACTCTCATCATGTGTCATTTTCACTATTTTATTTATTTTTAACACATTCTTAGTACCTCTCACAAGTCACATCCATTACAATCGATTTCGAATTTTTATCCTTCTTTCTCACAATCAATACACTTTCAATACTTCTGTTGCCATATAGTAATTTTTAAAATTTAGACAACTGTGAAATTATGTAGAAATTTACATCCACAATAGATACTATCTCCATTTCGTTTCATTCTTTATGTCCCTTTTTTTCAAGGGATATAGTATTTTTTTAATGTATAAAGGGTTGAAAAATATACTTCCTTTATCCCAAATTCATCTTCACTTTAATTCTTTGCACGATTTTAAATATAAGTTACATTTTTACTTACTTTTGGGATAGTTTGATATTTTTGAAATTAGGACGAACCAAAATGGGAAGTATTAAGTTGATGTTTAAAGTGAATAATTGTATTAGTCATGTTATGCGCGAGTCTCATCTACCCATCTACCGAAAAAAGGAATGTAAAGCTTAAAATGAGAGGCCCAAATTGAAAATGGGAAAATATCACAATTGAATCGGTAAGTACAGTCAATTACAACTTCAGTCCTTTTCTTTTTCCTCTTTTATTTTTATTTCATTTTATTTTATTTATTTATTTTTTTAAATTCTCAATTTTGGTCATTTCTCGTTCAATTTTAATCTTTTTTGTCTAATTTTAGACCATTTTTCAAAATTTGATCATTTTTGTCCACTTTTGGTCCAAATTTTGTACATTTTAATTTTGACCAATTTTAGACATATTTGAATATAAAGGACTAATTTAAGAGGGAAAAAAGGACTAAATTTGAGAAAATGACTAAATTTGGATAAAATGATTAAAAATTAGAAAAAAATGACTAAAATTAAGAATTGCAAATAAAAAATAATTAAAGTTGGAATCAACCCTTACAGAATAAATTGTGATATTCAATTAAAAATACTTTCTCTGTCTCACTTAAAGAGTTCTTTTTTTATTTTTTTTATTTAGGCGTCCCACCCACGGAGTCTCATTTTCTTTTTTTACTGACATGAGACTCACACACTTACCCACTAATACAATTAAAACATGTGACAAACACTCTCACTAATGCAACTATCCATACATTAAATAATAGTACACCTTAATTCACGTGAAAAAAAAAACAACCCTTTGCATGACATGACTATATAAAAAGTGAAATGGGATAAAGTGAGTGTTAAAAAATTCGTAGCTGATTGGGCCATCTCGATTAATCCTAAATAAATTGGGTTGGGCTTCATTTTCTCAGTTCGTTGAAACCCGGAGCTTTTTCAGTCTCCCCTCTCCCCCTTGTCTCCTTTACATTCCCCATCCTTCAAACCCTCCTCTCTCTTAACATTCTTTTTATTTATATATAATGATGATAGTAGTACTTAATTTATTTAATATAGATTAATTATGAAAGTAAGTTTAATTTAAAAATTAAATAATAAATAAATAAATTATGCTTAATCTCAAATATTTCTATCTAAATTTATATTATATTCTAATAACACTTTGTATGTAATTAATTTTAAAGGTCTAAATTTCTAAATAATATACTACCTTGCTTTTTATTTGGAAATTAAAAAATATAATATTTTACTGTATAAGATATTGGTAAATGCTATAATATTTTAATTTTAAGTGGGTATTTGTATTAGTGTTATGTGTGATACTATGTAGATATATTATTTGTTATGTGTGAGTCTTGTCTACTACTAATAAGGGAAATGAAAATCTTTTGATGTTACATTCAAAATAAAAATAGAGAAATGTTGTCTCTTGCCTTTTTCATTTTGACAAATGCAAAAATGCCTATTTTAACTAAGAATGAGCAAAAATGCCCAATTTAGAGTTAATTTTATTAAATTATCCCTAAAGTACATGTGTCAGGCAAAGACTGAGTAAGTGGGCGAGTGGAATTTGAGACTTTAACTGAGTGAGTGACCGAGTGGAATTTGAGATTTGAACTTGCTTATTATATTTTGGTATTATTTTTTGTAAAGACCGAGTGCATACTATAATGCCTATTTTTTTTATTTGCAAACACCGACTATATAATATAATAAAAATGAAAAGGTATATATTGAAAATGAAAAGGTTAAGTTCTGTTTGTTTGTAAGATTATAGAATATAAAATCATATTTAAATAAATATTTTTTGATCTTTAATGAGTATAATTTTAATATGTAAAATATTAAATTGAAAATATTATTTATATCCATCTTTTAAGTATTAATTAATTTCAATTTGGATATTAATATATGTTGATATTTAATTTTGTCATTCTTTATAAAATATTTATTTTTTGTCAAATTAAAATATAAAATATTTTATAATTTTTACAATCATTATTATAATTTAATATTTAAATATCAATTTTGGAGAGTAAATAAAAATTTGTAAATAATATATTCCATCAATCTTTTCCTTATTTTATTACAGCAAATATATAACCGCTTGATATATATCATATATAATTTATATTTTTTTGGCTAATTTTATTAGAGCAGAAATATAAACTCAAATCGAGTGAAGCATAACCGAGTATATTCTTAAAGCCGAGTCCGAGTATATATATACTCTCAAATTCTCTTGAATGCTAAGTCCGACTGTATATTTAAAGCAGAGTCCGAGTATATATATACTCTCAAATTCCCTTGAATGCTGAGTCCCTAAAGCCAAGTCTGAGTATATATATATTTTCAAATTCGAGTGTGTATATTCTCAAAGCCTATGACGAGTGATATATGTATTGTCAAAGAGCGAGTTGGTGCTCTACAATAAAGAAGAAGTCATGCTTTCTTCACGTCAAATTAAGGGTATCAGAGTCTTTTTTTTTTAAAGTGGGCATTTTTGCTTTTTTTGTACTGATCTAGGGATTTTTGAATATTATTTTTTGACAGTAGGCACTGTAGCTTGATCCCATAAAAATATGTAAACTTAATGATGAGACGGGGTGAGTACAAGTTGACTTTGAATTTAAGGACACTTGCATTAGATAATATGGGATCGTTTTACTATTGTTTTAATTGGCTATAAATTTTCTTAAAATATTTTTTTTCTTTTTATAAGTTTTTTACATTTTAAATTTTAATTATTTTGTATAAATTTTTGACCCATATCTTTTTACTCTTTTAATTTTAGTCATCTTACAAAATAGTTGTAAAATTTATAGGACTAGAAAAACTTATAGGAGTTGCAAAGTTATACCAAAATGACCAAAACTGAAAAACTAGAAAGTTATAGTACTTCTCCGTCTCAGGTAAAGGTTCACATTTCCTTTTTGCGCGTAGACTAAAGATATTATTATTTTATGTGTAGTGAGTAATTGTATTAGTGGTAAGTGGTGGACACTTTTAATAAAAATAGAAAATGAGGATCTATGAATAAGGCACTCAATATAATAAAATTGAGATTTTTTTGTGGGATGGAGGGAGTACTAAAATTAACACAAATGATTAAAATTGAAAAAAATAAAAATTTTGTTAGACTAAAATTGAATTGATTCAAAAATTAAATTACTGAAATTGATAATATCCCTAACACTTTCATGCAATTGGTTATATGGAAGTGTTTTAATAATTTAAAGAATCTAAAATCATCTTGGCCATCTCCATGCATTCTCACCATCCGCGCCGCCTCCGACATCGGTGGAATGACCACTTCATCTAATAATTAAAGAGTGAGGTTCTTGTGTGTCCGGGCACACGGATCTAATTATGTGTGCTCGGATCGACCCATAAGAAAATGGGTCATATATAAGTTACAAAGAAAATTTCAAAACACATTCTTTACCATGAGTGTGTGATTTCAGCGCTGGAGGCTGGAGTGCGGAGGATGGGCGATTCTACATCCAAGTGCGTGAGATTCTACCTCCGAGTGCGTGAGATTCTACCTCCGAGTGCGTGCGATTCTTCACTCTAGAACAAGGTAACAAATTTATCTTAAATTCATTGTGGAGGGTTTGACAATAGGGCTTGCTCTATCGAAACATGATTCCACCTTCATTCTCCTCTAGTTTGAAGCTTCCAAACATTTCGTCTCTGTTACTGGATTTTTTGGGGATAGAAGAATTAAGAGGATGGAATAATATTGCATTGGACGACCTTTGCAATCTCAAGGAGTTGCAGATCTGGTTCGCACAGACTCACCGCTAGCCAGAGAAATGGTTTCAAAGCTTGAATTCAATGGTGAAGCTAGAGTTGTGGGTTTGGCAACATAATTCTACCTTAGTTCATAGTATTAGCCAAGATGCTTGTTTCCATAAGAATGCTGGGTTTGTACACTGGATACTTCACGATAACAACTTTGATCTCTTTTCTTTTATTTTTTGTACATTTTTCTTGGATTGTATTGAATTAGCTTTTGAAGTCTATGTTGCATTATATTATATATATTGACTTTCAATTTTTTTGGGTTTAATCTATATATTTGTAGAACAATATGTAACTGATTATTTTTTGCTTGAACCCTTATCTGTCAACACAATTTTCTTAATTGTACTTGTCAATAATGTACCTTGTACTTATCAATAATGTACCTTTTACTCATCCGCAATATACCCTTTGCGCCATGCCATAATATTTTTCATAATAAACTTGAAACACTTTAAAATTCATACCATTTGCATGACAACAATGTAACCTTTGCTCATCAAGAATGTACCCTTTACTTATTACCCTTTGCAAATCCATGCAGTTCACATAACAACAATATACCCTTTACAATGACAACAATGTACTCTTCAACAGTATCTGATATACCCTTTAGTTGTAATGACTGTACCTGCATTCAAAGAAGAGATAGAGTTTGGCTTTTATTTATAATGACTTTTATTGAATGTTATACCCTTTAATATTGAGTGTCGTGTCTTTTTGATAAAATCATATACCATATGCACTTAGCCATAATATTTTAACAACATAAACTTGAAACCCCATAAAAAAAATATGCTCTAAAAACTCCAGATCTTTTACCTGATAGCAATATACTTTGCTCACTAGCAATATACCCTTTACTCATCAACAATATACCCTTTGCAACTACATACTATTTACACGAAAATAATATACCCTTTACATAACAATAATATACTCTTTACACCATATTATAATACCTTTATTACATAAATTTAAAACACTGTCAACAACATGAGCACTAAACTCCATACCTTTTACATGACAACAATATATATACCCTTTACTCATAAGCTATATACTCTTTACTCATCAGAAATATACCCTTTGCAACTACATTCTATTTACACGAAATCAATACAAACTCTTTGCATAACAATAATATACTCTTTTACACCATGTTATAATACCTCAATAACATAAACTTAAAACACTCAAAATGAATAAAAAATATCCCATGAACATAGCCTGTTCATCTATTTTCTTCTGATCCAATACTCTTTACACTAATTTCCATCATGCGAAACATACAAGATGAATTAGAGCGTCAAGTGACGAGTTCAATAGAGTCGGAAAAGGTGAGCTACCATCATTGCAACGTCAATATGAGCTACCGCCTGCACCATGGTAGAATGGAAGGTCAAAGGATCCATCATCTACACAACCAGCATGACGGCCTGCGTGGGCAACGCGGGCCCGCATGCCTACTCAGCCTCCAAACACACACTAGTGGGGCTGGTCAAGACAGCCTGCGCGAAGCTAGGGAGGCATGGATCAGAGTCAACTACATTTCTCCATTCGGGGTGGCGACGCCGCTGGCGTGCGGTGCGTACGGGATGGAGGCAAGTGAGATTAATTCATTCTGATACACGATGATGAAAACAAAATTGGATTCAATGGCGGCAAAGGTCAACTCCAGTATCTACTCCTCCACGCCATGGCCAATTCAATTCGTTCTTCTAATATTTCTACCAACTTCATGTACATACCTTTTCATCATGTACATACCTTTTCATGTATTCTTAATTTGTGTTATACTCTATTTTCTAATGCCCTGCCTGTCTTCCATAGGTTTGGTTTTTTTTTCGTTCTTTGATAGGCCTTCAATTAACCTAGCAGCAACATCAGTTTTCTGTTTCAATATGGTCAAATGTCTAGAAGGACAAGTTTTAATATCATGATTATAATACAAACCTGAAATGAAAAAAATAATAATATGAAACAAGAAACTAAAGATATTGATAAAAATTAAAAAATGTAAAGTAAAACAGGAAGTTGTCAAATTTAGCTGATGTAGTTTACTCTGTTTAACGTTTAAATGAAAATATGTAGCTGCCTTTAAAAATGAAATTTGAGTCTTCCTACCATGCATAAACTAATTTTGCTGCTATTACTCTTCTATTATTTTTCATTTACTACTCAATTACTCACGTTAGAATTCATCATTTGTCATGAATGTACAAAATACAAACTTTTGTCTAAATAAATTCTGAAACAAAGCAACCACAAGACTAAAAGCTTCTTAACAATTAAAACCATTTTAATCCCAAAAACATGTAGTTTGACTGTTTTTTATGTATCATCCCATACATGAAAATTGCTATAAAATGTCCACTAATTTTGCTCAATAAATGTAATTAATAATTCAATAGAAGAGAATAGACAAATTCAGTGAATTAAAGGCTGATAACTGACAAATAGGAGTACAACAATTAATCATTATAACATTAATGGACATTAACTGTTAAGACAAGTAAAAATAATAAGAAACCAACCTATTAGATGAAATTTTGTTAGTTAATACTACATTTAAAATCAGAATGGCCTGTATTTTTGCTTAGTAGTTGACATCGTGGTTCATTTGCCTTAGGCCGGAGGTAAATCATTTGATGCTACGACAACTTTATCAATCAATTGCTTAGGCAACTTTTCAACTTCCTCTAAAATTAAACACGAAATCAAACTCTAATATAGAAAAAAGAATTACATGAGACGAAAAACCTTTAAAATGAGAATCATTGATAGCTCGTTCTATAAGTATTTCTATGAAAATTAAACTCAAAATCAAACTATAATACAGAAAAAGAGAAGTACATGAGAAGGATAATCTTTAAAATGTGAATCATTGATAGCTCGTTCGATGAGTATTTCCATAAAAATTAATCCTTGCCAAAACCCATAGGCATATTACTGATAGCTAAATAAAGTCTCATTCCACTGAGTAGCAATCGGAGAATCGGAATCAAGAAGGAAATGGAGAGAAAGAGTAAAAGTGAGAGAAGGGGGGAGAACGGCGTGTGAACTGTGAACAGCTAAACCTTAGAATGAATTTAAATTTTTTTTCTTTAAGTATTTTGGGTCGGTTTGATAATACGGGTAGGGTCAGGTTTGGGCACACGGGTCTAAATCCGTGCGCCCAAGGAAACAAAACTTTTGCCATAATTAAATTATTAAAAATATGTACAATTTAATAATAGTTAATTAATCACTCTAACACCGCTTTTCGATTATAGGAGATTTAATTTGCGTTTAAACCTCACACGTGTGACGTGATTAACATGCCACTGCACGTTAGGAGGGCTAATTTGTGATTTAAATGTTTAAGCTATGATAAGCGTGTATAAGTTATATATTTCATTTATTTCACAAAACATTTCACTTTTAATGTTCTACGTTTGTAAGCAAATAATATTCATGGTCCAATCAAATGGGGACACGTGGATTTTCATGATTAAAATATCAATTTTAATTTATTATATTTTATTTTGGGGATTTAATAAATTAATTCCTAAAGTAGATTAATAAATAATTGATAATTAATTTAAAACCCCAACAAATTAAGAGGGATTTAAATTAAGTAAAGCTTAACTCCCAAGTCAAATAAAGCCTGGAAGGTTCCAAAATAGGTCAAATCAAGCAATGACCAAGCAAGCTGTGTTATATATGGAAAGGCTCAAGCATGCAGAATTAGGTCAAATTTGTCATGAACCAATCAGATTGCGAGTTATTTATGGGGCATCCTCTACCTTCACCTATATAAGGAGTCCTCCTCCATTCATTCGGGACAGATTCAAAGACTTGAAGACACAAACGCTCTGAAGAGATCAAGAACATGAGTAGTGCTCACTTGAGATCTTCAAACATCTTCAAGTCAAGAACGACAAGCGATTCGGGATTAAGGTGCGGAGCCCCACAATTCAAGCGTTCTTCATAAACTAAGTTCTTCGGTATTTTTTGCGCCAAGAATGGCATACGATCCGGGATTAAGGTGCTAAGCTCCCCAGATCGAGTGTTCTTCGGATCAAGTACGTTTAATCCAAACAAAGGCTCGACACTTCTGGATTAACGTTATAAGGTCCCAAATCCAAGTTAGGACAAGCTTCAACTGAAGATCCGACTCAACATACACAGTCAACGCGGTCAACGCGGTTAACGCGGTCGAGTCAACAAGTCAAAGTCAAAGGCCAAATTTGTTCGAGAGAAGAATCAGAGGATAGATAGAGATAGTTTCCTAAATTATCAAGTTTAATCCTTTAGAATATTATTGTAATTATTTTGTGTTTATTTTATTATAAATATAAAATTTATTGTTACAAATTTTGGCACGCCCAGTGGGACCATCTCTACCTCTCATCTCTTCTCTCTACAAGCTCGAAAGTACAAAATGACTCATGCCAAGATTACTATGGGAAGGACTGCAGCTTTTAAACTCTCAGAGTCATTGAATGAATATGTTGTTATTGCTACGAGGAGCATGTTAGAAAAAGCTCTGTCGGAAGCCTCATCTAGATCCAATCCTTCGGTTGAGGAGGCTTCGAGAAAACAACTACCTATGAAAGAGGATAGTGATGAAGATTCCGCATCTTCAAGCACTTCATCTAACTCAGTTGCAGCTCCAGTAATGATGGCAGACGCCATGACTATTGAGAAACAACTAGCAAACATGATGAAAACTATCGAAGGGCTCAAAAAACACATAGAAGCTCAAGACACAAAAATCTCCCAATTGATGGAAAAAAGAGACATCACGGAGACTAGCAGTGCAAACGGGAATGGAGTAATGGACGATAGTGAGGTGGAAGAGATCACAAAATGCCAGACTATTGAAAAGGAGCAAACTCAAGGAACATTGCCACTTTCAGCTGATGGAATGCTCCAAGTCAATTAATTGAAGGATATTATACTTGGAACAATAATAGAAAGGTTTGAAAAGAATTCTAAGCCCACCGTCACTTACGTCAAGCCATTCACAAAAAGAGTGGACAGCTTGAAGTTGACAGCTGGCTACCAACCTCCCAAGTTCCAACAATTTGATGGCAAGGGAAACCCGAGGCAGCACATAACACACTTTATTGAGACTTGCCATGATGCTGGTACTTATGGAGACCATATGGTGAGGCAATTCATCCGCTCTCTTAAAGGAAATGCCTTTGATTGGTATATTGACTTGCAAGCTGAATTCATTGATAATTGGGCATAAATAGAACATGAGTTTCTTAACCGTTTCTATAGCACGAGGTGAACCGTTAGCATGACTGAGCTAACTAATACTCGCCAATTGAAGGAAGAGCCCGTGACTGAATATATTAATCGATGGAGGAATTTGAATTTAAACTGCAAGGACCAATTATCTGAAGAGTCCGCTATTGAGATGTGTATCCAAGGGATTGAATGGAATCTCCTTTATATACTCAAAGGAATTCAACCTAAGATTTTCGAAGAGTTAGCTACTAGGGCCCATGATATGGAATTAAGCATGGCTGCTAGCGGAATCAAATATTCACCAATGTTGGACTCCTACAAGTCCAAAGATAAACAAGATTTCAAAAAAGGGGGCAAGCCCTATGCTAGAAATTCCAACAAAGAATCAATGGCCACAAATACTATGACGGTCAAAATTCGAAAGAATGGAGATGATAAGAAAGGTAAACAAGTTGCCCAAGAATGGGGGCAAAGAAGGTTAACTCTGAAAGAGATGCAAGAAAAGGAGTATCCATTTCAGATATTTCTAGCATATTTGATGATCTAATGAAAAATAAACTCCTCGAATTGCCTGAGATGAAGCGTCCAGAGGAAGCTGGCCGAACTAATGACCCAAAATACTGTAAGTATCATAGGTTGGTAGGTCATCTAATTCATGATTGTTTCGTTCTCAAGGAAAAGATCATGCAGCTGGCCAAGGAAGAAAAAATTGTGTTAGAAGATGAAGCAGCAACGAACTTCATTTCTGTAAAGAAAAGTTATGATGAAAGTCATGTCACATTGCGAACAAGGAGGACAATGAAAGTGAACAATCTGAAACTAAGGGTAAAGCTTACTCCATGAAGGTGACCTTCACAGATGAGGATATGTTGTTGGGTTCGCAATCTCACAATCGACCACTATTTGTGACTGGCTATACTAAAGAGGTGCGAGTGAATCGCATACTTGTTGATGGAGGTTCAGCAGTAAATATTCTATCTCTAAGGATGTTAAAAAAGTTAGAAATACCGGTGGATGAACTCAATCATAGCCGATTGATTATTCAAGGGTTCAACCATGAGGGGCAAAGAACTCTCGACATAATAGTTCCTGATTTGCTAATTTATTAAATGAACTCCACAGTCCTCTTCCATGTTATTGATGCAAAAACTTCATACAACATGCTTTTGGGGCGTCCATGGCTACATGAGAATGGTGTGATTCCTTCCACATTACACCAGTGCTTTAAATATAGTGAAGGTGACAATGTGAAAAGGGTGTTCGGCGACAACAAGCCGTTTACTGAAGCTGAAGCTTACTTTGCAGATGCTAAATATTTCTTCAAGAGTACAAAACATGAAGAAGCCCTAGTGCAAGATAATGATGGCAATAAAAAAATAAAGGATGAGGAAGGTAGTATATCATCTGCCACTCTCAAGGAGAACAAAGGCAAAGAGCTTAAGACCTCGGAAGAGTTAACGTTGCCTTTAACAAAATTTGATACTAGTTAGCCTTCTTCTCCACCACTCAGGGAATTTATGCGTCCTGTGGAAGGAGCTAAGACCGAACACGGTGAAGTATTTGAAACCGAAATAGCCAAGTTGTATAGTCCACAAGCTTATAAACTCCTTATGAAGGCTGGTTACGAACCGAAAGAAAATGGGCTCAATGCTACTCAGAAAATATTGAAAATCGGTGGCCATACTGTCAAGAATGTTGAGCTAGGTTTAGGATATGTCCCTCAAAAGTCAATCTGCATTGCAATTAGAAGAGCAAGTACAAATTATATCACTGAGGGAGAAGCTTCATCCACTGATGATATTTTTATGAAAGCGGTAGAGAAATCAACAGAATCTCTATCTTTGAAAGACTTGGGAGAGTTTTCAAAAGGCTTGGACCCTATGAAAGAAGCAAGTATGAGAGGCTAAATAATATAAATTCTCCTACCTTCAAGAAGCTTCCAAGTCGAATTCCTTCTCGCATGAAGTGGCGAAATATCTTGACTATCTCATGTGGAAGAGTGTTGAAAGCTAAGATGCAAACAATCATCTTTACCAAAAATGATGGTGATGATGATAGAGAAAGTGTAGCTTCTACCAACCACATCACTGCTCTTAATGATTCTCACATGGAGGAGGTAGATGCTGAAGATGCCCCTCCACAATTTGAAGAAGGAGTGAAAGCCACTATTGATGAATTGAAATAAATCAACTTAGGTGATTAAAAGGATCCACGTCCAACCTATATAAGTACTCTACTAAACATTGAGGAAGAAGAGAAGTATTTTGGCATTTTGCGAGAATTCAGAGACGTCTTTGCATGGTCACATAAAGAAATTCTAGGTTTAGATCCGAAAATTGTAGTACACCACTTGTCCATTAAAAAGGAAACTTGACTAGTAAAGCAAATGCAGTGTCGATTTCGACCAGAATTGATTCATTTGATTGAGGATGAGGTTAATAAGCTTCTTGAAACAGGAAAGATCCGAGAAGTCAAATATCCTACATGGATTTCTAACATCGTGCCGGTGAGAAAGAAGAATGGACAACTCAGAGTATGTGTGGATTTCTGGGATTTGAACATCGCATGTCCAAAAGATGACTTTCCACTGCCAATTGCTGAACTCATGATTGATGCAACAACAGGGCATGAGGTCCTTTCGTTTATGGATGGGTCATCTGGCTACAATCACAGATTGGTCTGGCTCCCAAAAATCAAGAAAAGACAGCCTTTCGTACTCCGAAAGGAATATATTATTATAATGTGATGCCATTTGGCTTGAAGAATGCTGATGCCACTTATCAATGAGCCATGCAAAAGATATTCGATGACATGCTGCATAAGATCGTCGAATGCTACGTTGATGATATTGTGGTGAAAACAAAGAAAAAGACAGATCATCTCCATGATTTAAGATGAGTATTTAAACGTTTAAGGGAGCATCAACTACGGATGAATCCACTCAAGTGTGCATTTAGAGTTACATCTGGAAAATTTCTCGGATTTATTGTCCGTCTTCAAGGGATCGAAATTGAGAAGGTGAAGATTGATGCAATCATGAAGATGCATGTGCCTCAAAATATATATGAACTTAAGAGTTTACAAGGAAAGTTGGCATACTTGAGAAGGTTTATATCAAACTTGGCTGGTCGATGTCAACCGTTTAGTCATCTCATGAAGAAAGGCAATGTATTCTAATGGGATGAAGCTTGCAATAATGCTTTCAATAGCATTAAAGAGTACTTGATGAAGGCACCAGTGTTGTGTGCACCAATACCCAGACGTCTATTAATTTTCTACCTAGCTGCTCAAGAACGGTCAGTTGGAGCCTTACTTGCACAAGAAAATGATGATGGCAAAGAAAGAGCTCTATATTATCTTAGTAGAACTATGACTCCAAATGAGTTAAAGTATTCACCTATTAAGAAGATATGTTTATCCCTTATCTTCGTGATTCAAAAGTTGAAGCACTACTTCCAAGTTTATACAGTTTGTCTTGTTTCAAAAGCCAACCCACTAAAGTTCATCATGTCAAAATCAGTACTCTCGGATCGTCTTGCAAGATGGTATCTCCAACTTCAACAGTTCGAGATTGTATACGACCCTCAAAAAGCCGTTAAAGGACAAGTGTTGACAGATTTTCTAGCTGATGGAGCATAGCTTCTCCTTGGAAGATGTATTTTGATGGAGCATCTCATAGAGAAGGAGCTGGTGCTGGAGTCATGTTTGTAACATCCAGTGGTGAAGTTTTGCCATTCTCATTTTTCTTAACAGAAAACTGCTCTAACAATGTAGCCGAGTATCAAGCACTCATACTTGGTTGAGAAATGGCCATTGACATAAAGCAATTACACCTTAAGGTGTATGGCGATTCTCTACTTGTGATAAACCAACTACTTGGAGTGTATGAAGTGAGGAAGCCTGAATTGCTCCCGTACCACAAGTATGCTCAAAATCTGATAAGTTGGCTTGGTGATGTTGATATCGAGCATTTGTCCAGAAGAGAGAATAAGCAAGCTGACGCCCTCGCCAAACTAGCATCAAATATAGCTATGCCGGAGGCGCAAATTCAAATTTCAGTGTGTAAAAGTTGGGTTGTACCACCAATCTTCGAGGATGAGGATTATGAAGAAGTTGAAAATCATGTGGTAAAAGTATTCGAAGTTGACGAAGAGGATTGGCATCAACCACTCGTCGATTATATGAAGTATGATAAATTGCCAAATGAGCCACATCAAAGGGTTTATATTCGGCGTTGGCCACCTAGATTTATTTACTTCAAAGGAACACTGTATAGAAGATCATTTGATGGAATTTTCTTGAGATGCCTAAGTAAATTAGAGTCTGTTCAAGCAATAGAGGAAGCTCAATCCAGAATTTGTGGTGCTCATCAGTCTGGGCCGAAGCTACACTTCAGAATCAAAAGAATGGGCTACTATTGGCCAATAATGGTGAAAGATTGCATGGAGTATGCACAAAAATGTCAAGCTTGCCAGTTCCATGGGAACTTGATCCATCAACCTCCGGAGCCTTTGCACCCAACAGTCGATTCATGGCCTTTTGATGCTTGGGGTTTAGATGTGGTGGGGCCACTTACAAAGTCTTCTGGTGGTCATTTCTACATTCTTGCTGCAACTGATTACTTTTCAAAGTGGACCGAAGCTGTACCTCTAAGGGAAGTAAACAAAGAAAATATTGTGAATTTCATTCGGATCAACATCATTTATAGATACGGTATTCCGCGCTACATCATCACTGATAATGGAAAGCAGTTCAACAATAGTTAGATTGATAAGTTTTGTGAGAAGTTTGATTTCAAGCAAAGGAAGTCATCAGTGTACAACGCAGCTGCCAATGGTCTTACTGAAGCCTTCAATAAAACTTTATGCAGTTTACTGAACAAAGTGGTCTCCAAGTCAAAAAGAGATTGGCATGAAAGAATCAATGAAGCTTTATGGGCGTACCGTACCACATATAGAACACCTACTCAGGCTACTCCGTATTCTTTGGTGTATGGTGTTGAAGTTGTAGTACCTCTTAAAAAGCATATTCCCTCTATGAGGATGGCCATACAGAAAGGCCTCACCGAAGAAAAAAATTCAAAGTTGCGTCTTCAAGATTTGGAAGCGTTAGAAGAAAAGAGGTTAGAAGCTCAACAAAGACTTGAGTGTTAACAATCTTGCCTTACTAGAACGTTCAACAAGAAAGTAAAGATACGTTCTTTCTAAGTTGGTGACTTGCGACGGTGCTACGGCTGCAACCAAACGACATCTTCACCGGCATCTCCCTTGCAGGAGTTTCATATTCCATTCTTGTCCTTGTATTTTCTTCTTATCTCACTGTTGGCAGTTACCCCAAACTTCACAACCACAGAGATCGGGAGTCGCTGGCGTTAAGAAGGACTAAGAAAGAGTGTCTTCTTGGAAGCCCTAGCGAAGCATCGTATGACAGCCATCAGTCGTCTCTTTAGCGCCATCGATCGTATCCGGCTAGGTAAGGAAATAAATCTCATCAGTTGAGGAGTTTACGTCATCTCTGCTAGGGTTGATCGATTTTAAAAGCCCTAGAGATGCATCGACGGTGGCCGTCGGTAGTCATTTCAGCACCGTTGGTCGTCTCCGGTTAGGGAATGAAGAATCTCGTCGGCATTCTCTCACAGGAAGGGGAGCTCGACATTGCTAAGGCTTGGGAGAAAATTTCCAAGTGCTTAATTTATACCTACATTTTTTTATTATTAAATTTAATTAATAAAATTTAAAAAGTACATTAACAACGGGCTTACAACAACAGAAGGAAATACCCGTTGTTAATGAGCGCATTTCTCAGCCTATAACAACGGAGATTTATTTTTAACCCTTTTTTACCCTTATAACAACAGGTTTTTAATTCCCCGTTGTTAATCCAACGTTGTCATTCCACAGTTTTGGCATAGTGTTGGTGCTTGC
This sequence comes from Pogostemon cablin, assembly GCA_023678885.1. Classification (NCBI taxonomy): domain Eukaryota; kingdom Viridiplantae; phylum Streptophyta; class Magnoliopsida; order Lamiales; family Lamiaceae; genus Pogostemon; species Pogostemon cablin. Next base: position 25,218,644 of record CM042975.1, read on the forward strand.
TGTGAGAAGGCCTATAGTAGTCACTCATCGTGTTGAAAATAAATTTCTATCTAAATGGGATGGCCCTTATGTTATGAAAGAAGCATATACAAATGACGCCTACAAAATGAACTCCTGGTTCGCATGAGTATAAACTGTATATGAAAAACCACCAAAGGTAATTATACGTGGTTAAACTATTAATTCACCCTACTCAGGTATTTTAAGTGGTTAAAGCATTAAATACCGTACTTTGTCTAAAGTGGTAAAAGAATAGTCACTCCTGGCCCGCATGGGTATAAACTGTATACATCACCCCCATTCAAAATCAAATTATGTCCTTTGTGAACTACGTAATGACTTGATCCTTTGCAAGGAGGTACGTAGACAACTTAGCACTCTACTAAGTTCAGTAATAAGTAAGAACCTTCGCATCAAGTGTATAAGGCAAGCAATAAATTGAAGCATGAATGAGTTGAGAAAAATGGTTGACAAGGGGAAGACGGTGGTTGAATGCGGAGTTGAGTGAAGAAATTCAAATTATTGAAATGGCAAAGGAAGTTCAAGTTCTTGGAGTGATGAAAATCATTCCATTCTCGCAGTATTGAAGGAATGAAAGTGATCCACGTTGTCACAAAAAAAAGTTGCAAGTGGATTAATATTAGCAAGCAGATGGATTCAAGTTAATTTAAATTTATGGATTTAAATAATTAAAAGACCCCAAAAAAAATCTTGGGATTAATTAATTATTAAATTCAGGATTATAAATAAAATACATGATGAGTGGAGCTTAAGTTGGCCATAATGAGTAATTAAATTAATTCGTGTGTAAGCACGAATTAAAATTAATCTAAGCCATGAGAGATGAAGATCATAATGTTGGTATAGGTAATTGGCAACTAGGCCCAAAACAATTTAGGATTGAGACTATGCAACCCAATTTTCCAATAGTGGGCTCAAGTTGATGGTGGTAATTGGACTAAAGCAATTGGAATTTAAAACATGCCTACTTTATCTTGTAAAGGCAAGTTGCCAAAAGAAGCTCAGTCCTACAAAGGCATACACGTGATTGAGGTCAAATTGGTTGGTCAAAATTGACATATCCTCTCTTTTGGAAAGAGATATTGCTGCACAAATCTTTCTCTCTCCAATTAAAATAAGAAAATTTCTTTCCCTTTACTCATCATAGTCACGGGAGTTCAATTAAAATAAGAAAATTTCTTTGTCCCCAGAGCATAGCTCAAGTGGTAGAGGGAATGACAGAAATACCTTTCAGCTGAGCTTGGTTACTACAGAGTGGGGGTTCGAATCCTGCCTTTAGCATGGATTTGGCCCCTTGCAAGCACAAGTTTAACAGTGAGCCCTCCCTATAAGCCACTTGAGTCACATCCTGCGATTTACCTCCTCCACCAATTCCCAAGACAGGAATGGTGGGCTCCTATAAGCCACTTGAGTCACATCCTGCGATTTACCTCCTCCACCAATTCCCAAAACAGGGATGGTGGGCTCCCTATAAGCCACTTGAGGCACATCCTGTGATTTACCTCCTCCACCAATTCCCAAGACAGGGATGGTGGGGGCCCCTAATGGTGGGGTACACCATTTCAATTAAAAAAAAAAGAAAAAGATTCTTCTCTCATCTGAGAAAGCCTGCTTTATCTCTGTCCCAGAATTTCCCAAAGATGAACTGCCGAAGGGACTCAAGAAAATCAGAGGAGCTGCTGAGGAACTAGTATTTCTCGCCGCCAATCTGTCATTATTAGTGACGGAAATTACACACCTCACCGCTGCAAGGAGCTGTCGCTAGAGAGCCGTCGTTGCTATCCATCATCGGGCCACCTCCGGTCATACCGTCAGCCACGTGCAATCGATTCACGCCGACGTCGCTTCTGCTAGAAGTAGCCAACCAGTAGCCACAGGCCACCAATCCTTCATAAGAAATCATGCCCCCATCGATGACTCGATATCACAAGCTCGTTGAACCCGTTCGATTTGTTCGACCCCATGCTTTCGCGTTGGTCGTCGACTGGTCGCCAGCCGCTGGAAGCCTCGTGGCACCGGCAGCTCGCCGAAGGATCCCACCGAGATCAGTCACCCGTTCGATTTGCAAAAGCGAGGCCACATACTGCACCAAGCAATCACGTGCCAGTAGTGCCCGACAAAACTCCAATCTTCTTGTCGAGAATCACACGCTACCGTCGCTGGAAGACACCACAGCGATCATATCTGCTTCCGACTGGCACCCATTGCCCCTCTCCGTAAACACGAGTACCAACAACAAGTAGATTCGAACCCTTTTGGAATCACTGCCAAAGGCACGAGCACCTCAACCACCGGAACCATCGCACCCCTTGCCAGATCAGCAAAGAGTACACGCTACACCACGCACGGCCAACTGAGCTTGCCGCCGCAGCGAGCAGCCATCATGCCAGAAAGCAACACACCACCGTCGCCGCTTCCAACCTTGGTTCGGTGGCTGATCCCTCATCGAGGATTGCGTGCTGCCGCTGTTGGAAGCAGACTCCAAGCCATCGCCAAAACCCACCACTTCTCGTCGCGATTCAGCCGCTGATCCCTCGTCGAGGATTGCATGTTGCCGCTGTTGGAATTAGACTCCAAGCCATCGCTGAAATCCGCCCTGCACCATTAGCGCCCGACAGTTACCACTTTCTGTCGCGGTTCAGCCGTCAATCCCTCGTCGAGGATTACGTACTGCCGCCGATGGAAGCAGATTACAGCCGTCATCTCCTTATGATTTTCAACGCCGACAGTTGTCGCACGCTGACGTAATGAGAATGGCAGTCGCTGGTGGTGATGAGGAACACGGGACCAGAAGGGAACCAACTGTTGGTGCACGGTTCTCACTCGAACAACGTGGCGGCCAAACACTCGAGGACTGTCGTGGGAAATTAAGGCTCACCAAAGATTTCTCGGAAGAGAAAGAGGGGCGAGGATAAGGCACACCGAAGATTTCTCGAAAGAGAAAGAGGGGCGAGGACGAGGCTCACCGAAGATTTCTCGGAAGAAAAAGAGGGGCAAGGATGAGGCTCACCGAAGATTTCTCGGAAGAGAAAGAGGGGCGAGGATGAGGCTCGCCGTAGATTTCTCAGAAGAGAAAGATGGGCGAGGACAAGCATGTTACTAAGTTCTTGGTCGGAGCAGAGAAGAAAAAAAAGAGAGCAAATTAAAGAAGAGTAAATTGAAAGCTTACACTTGTGAATTGAATTCCTTGGATGGTGTGTTTTATTGGTGTGCTTTGTCTTGGTAACCTCTTGAAGCAAAACTGAAAGTCCTGTTTGTTGGATAGCTTTGATGAAAAAAATTGAGTTCATGGACTACCATTATATAGTAGTGGACTCATGAATAATTATGGAAATTATTTTTAAGCGGTGTAATCTCTACCAAATTTTAAGAGATTCTTTACTATAAATAAATTTGATAATTTTGAGGAAGATCTACCAAGGTGCACAAGAGATAAATTTATTCTATATTCTCTTATCTTGGTGGGTAAGAAATAAATTTGTTCCATATTTTTTATCTTGGTGAACAAGAAACACACATGTGCCATACTTATGGTCTATTGGGATGAAGAAAATAGAAAAACAAAATCTCTATCATTATTCCCCAAGTGCTTTGTAAATTCAAAGCTTCAAAAGAAGGAAAAAATTACAAAAAGGGGGGAACTTTTGCGATTCATTCACATCAAGACATGTCCGTGAACAAATCGCAAGGGGGCATTTGTAAGCAAATAAAATTCATGGTCCAATCAAATTGCAATACGTGGATTTTCATGATTAAATATCAATTTTAATTTATTATATTTTATTTTGGGAATTTAATTAATTAATTCCTAAAATAGATTAATAAATAATTGATAATTAATTTAAAACCCCAACAAATTAAGAAGGGTTTAAATTAAGTAAAGCTTGACTCCCAAGTCAAATAAAGCCTGGAAAGGTCCAGAATCAGGTCAAATCAAGCAATGACCAAGGAAGCTGTGTTATATATGGAAAGGCCCAAGACCACATAATTAGGTCAAATCTGTCATGAACCAATCAGACTGCGAGTTATTTATGGGGCATCCTCTACCTTCACCTATATAAGGAGTCCTCCTCCATTCATTTGGGACAAATTCAAAGACCTGAAGACACAAACGCTCTGAAGAGATCAAGAACACGAGCAGTGCTCTCTTGAGATCTTCAAACATCTTCAAGTCAAGAACGACAAGCGATTCGGAATTAAGGTGCGGAGCCCCCCAAATCAAGCATTCTTCATAAACTAAGTTCTTCGGTGTTCTTCGCTCCAAGAACGGCATATGACCCGGGATTAAGGTGCTAAGTCCCCCAGATCGAGTGTTCTTCGGATCAAGTACGTTTAATCCAAACAAAGGCTCGACGCTCTTCTGGATTAACGGTATAAGGTCCCAAATCCGAGTTAGGACAAGCTTCAACTGAAGATCCGACTCAACATACATAATCAACGCGGTCAACGCGATCGAGTCAACAAGTCAAAGTCAAAGTCAAAGTCAAATGCCAAATTGGTTCGAGAGAAGAATCAGAGGATATATAGAGATAGTTTCCTAAATTATCAAGTTTAATCTTTTGGATTATTATTGTAATTATTTTGTGTTTATTATATTATAAATACAAAATTTGTTGTTACAATGTTGTTTATGTAAATTTATTTTATTAATTTTTTGGGAGTATTATTGTATTTTTTATAATAAATAAAGTTTAAAGTATGTTACTTGCATGTGAGGGTTGTAAAATTAATTGATGTATGTCTTTGATATTATATTATTTTATTTTTTAGGATGCGAATGGTGTTGCAAAAGGGTTTTATTGGACGGTATCAAAAGTTAATTATGGCATCACATTTACTTCAATTGTAGAGATAAAACAAAAAAAGGAAAAAAAAAATAAAATACCCACCTTATAAGTCTTTTACAATTGGTACCAACAATCTGCCGGTCGCTTACGTGACTAATTTATACTACATCACCAGTCCGTTATTTTATGTTATTTGAACAAATAAATAAATAAATATATAAAAACCACTATGATTACTTAGATTGTGTTTTAGTTCCAATAATAGGAATTTTGATTTAAAAAAAACTAAGGTTAATGATTTTTGATTAATCGCAACCCCTACAATCATGCACTTGTAGTATTATGGGCTTGGGCTTCATATGAACTTTGAGAATTTATTCTCACATTTAATTAGATGATGGCCTACTGTAAATTGATACTTCTTCTAATGGGCTTGGGTGGGTTAATAATAAAAGAAAATTAATTAGTTCTTTCATGATATTTTTATTATTTAAAATGAAATAATTTAATTTTATTATTTCTTTAATTTATTTTTTAATGTAAATATTATAAATTTAAATAATGTGATAATATATATGTGATGTCAATTGATGAAAAGTGGTAACAATACTATAAACTATTTCATGAACAATTAATAGTATAAAAAAAAAGTGATAATATCTCTAATAAAATGTGATGACTAATTACGAAAGAGAATTTCTAACAATTTATAAAATGATAAAACATGATATTTTTTGTTGTGTAGGTAAGAGTAATAATCTTGAAATTAAAATTATTAAAATTGTTAAAAAATATGTTTTTTTAGGAGCTTGAAAAGAGTGTTATAGAACAAACCAATAATTAAAATGTGAAGAGTAATAGTAAATATTAGTAAAAAAGATATAAGTAAATTTAATTATAATAATATAATTAAAATATTTTTTATATGACGAAGGAAATTAAATTTAAAAAAGTAAATAATGTATCATTTAAAATAAAAAAAGAAAGAAGAGAAAAAAAAACTAAATAGCTAGTATTGTACACTTTCAAGCACTTAATTCTTGAGCAATAGTTCAAGATATATGTGATCCTTTTCCCAGTATCATCTATCCAGTTGGAACATTCACGAAGAAAAATAAGGTATCTAATTCTCTTCAAGGTTGTTTTTTTGGAGATTGGTCTACTTGAAACAAAATTAAATCATTGTATAAGGTTGTATTGTACGTTCAAAACCTTCATTTCGAGAATCTAGCTGCAACATGCAATGCCTTAGGCGTTGCAGATATACTGAAGTCGACATAGGCCATCGCCGCATATAGTGCTCCGGGTAACAGAGACCGGAACCTCTCCAACCATTCTCGCCACCACCGGAATTTACGAGTTCTCAAGAAGCAGTTGAATATCAGATAATAGCAATTGAATATCAGATAGGTGTTAATTATGAAGAAATTTAATCTGTATATGAGAATTACAAAAACGTGATTTCAGAAAAACATGCTCTTGCTCCAAAAAACATTATCACGAGCAAAACCTCACTTCTTTCTATAGGTATCCTATTTACCTCTCTTACAATATCAGTTATTAAGATTTGGGTTGTAATGTTTCATTCTCATGTTATCTCATCACTTCACTATATTTCCGAGTTATTTAATCTATTTTTCTAAGTTCTTATATAAAAGGACTAAATAAGCATGTCTTATGAGGATGAAAAAAGTACTCCCTCCATCCGCTTCTAAGGTATCCATTTCACTATTCCTGGCGTCCGCTTCAAAGGTATCAATTTCCTCTACTTAGTAAAAAAAATACACAATATGACACACATACCAGGGGGTAGCGACTGTTTATTAAAAACACAGGACTCTGCTAAGTTGTAACACGATGTATAGAGTCTGACACCTGCCCGGTGCTGGAAGGTCGGAAGGAGAAGTGTTAGTTGCTTTGAATGGAAACCCCGGTAAACGGCGGCCGTAACTCTAACGGTCCTAAGGTAGCGAAATTCCTTGTCGCATAAGTAGCGACCTGCACGAATGGTGTAACGACTGCCCCCCACCTCCCTCTAATACAACTACTCACTTTACCTATAATAATAATGTTTCTTAATCCACGGGCAAAAAACAAATAAAAACCTTAGAACTGTCCACGTGCAAAAAGCATATGGATACCTTAGAACCGGACAAAGGGAGTACTACCTATCATTTGTGTACACAAAGCATACAGTGAAGGAAAAGATGCATAAATTCAAGACAAATAGACAATCCATCATGTATTCCATATTTCCACATCTCAAAACATATTTCCCTAAAGTATGCTTTCTTTTGACCAGAAACCACTCAAACCTAAAAGTGTTTTCTTTTCACCATAAACAACACAAAATTATCAAATATTTGCATCGCCTGAATGCACCTTAATGCGAAAGCCCCGGCTGCCATCTCAACCGGCATTGAATTTTTCTCATAGTGAGCGCAGATGAATCCTCCAACAATGTCTTCCGAGGTAGAGGCCCTTCAACAACTCCTAGATCTACTCCTTTGAGACCCTGCACAACAAAGACGCTCGACCCACTCCCTCTTACTCCCCCCTGTATAAGTACATTGCAAAGACTCTGAAGGAAATCACTGCTGGAATCCTCATAAATGATCTTAGGGCGACAACTCTGAAGTAAAAACTTTGCAAGGAGAAACCAATCACAATCACAGGGCGGTGCATGGATTTTCAAATTCTCCACCACAGTTTTACCTGAACCTTGAAGTTCAATGTCTCTCTCCACACTCAAACAGTAGAGAGAAAGAGTAATTCTTGACGAGCTCAAACAATCCAGCAATTTATTAAACTTAAGGAAACATTCAGCACTACCACGAAAGAAGGTTATGGTTATATCAGACTCCCATTCCATTGAAGCTGTTTTGAAGGACAGTGAAGGCACATTTGAACCTACAAATCTAAACATACGAATGTTTGGAACATCGCAATTAAGCCGCAAGTGGCTGTGATCAAAAGGAGTAAAGCTTATGCACTCAAGGGAACGACTAGAAAGTTCTAATATTCCTTCACATCCACAACAACAACTAACGAATAAATCCTTCAAGAAAGGGAATTTGGACGACAGGTCACTGAAAAACGAGTTATCAACATTAACATCAGACAATAACAAAGATTTGAGCTTATGCAACTGGCAGGGGCGGATACAGGGGGTACAAGGGGGTACGGCTGTACCCCCAAAACCCCCCTACCCCCACCCCCACCCCCAATTTCTTTTTAAAATTTTTTATATATATATTTATATATATAAATAGTTATATATTAATTAATTTGTATCCCAAATTATTTAATTAATATAATTTATAAACAATTTATCATAATTTTTAATAAATTTACACTATAAACTCATAATAATAATGCCTTACATTACTTTTTACAAATAAAAAGTAGATGGTGTCAACAATAATTATAATTTTAGGTGTTATTTAATTATTATACGATTTTGAATATCAAATACTCCCTCCATCCCTCTAATTACTTCACTTTTTTTTTTATCCGCTTCAGCACAAATATACTTTCCTAAAAATGGTAGAAATACATCTCAATAATATCCATTTTTTTACACATATTTCAATAATTTTATACATATTTTCATTAAATTATCTAAAATACTCATTTTTTACACACGTCTAAGCAACTTTAAATATAAAAATTAATTTTTCTTAATTTATGCATACAAAAACACATGTTACTTATGGAGGGAGTAATATTTTTATAATTACGTCGTACCCCCGAAAAAAATTTCCTGGATCCGCCCCTGGCAACTGGTACAGAGGAACTGGAGCATAAAGAACAGGATCCATATATCCTGGCTGCAAAATTAAATTCTCAATTAAAGGGCAGCTGGAAACTATATCCCATACAGTATCATTCTCCATCTCAACACCCATAAGACTAAGAGATTTATGTTCTGAACAACTGACTTTCCTTTCTTGCCCTAGATCAATTTCACACCCAGATACAGACAATCTGATTAGGGTTTTGGATCCAAACACCTCACGTGGTAAAACGAATCCAAAATTAGAATCAGTATTGTCTTCATATTCAAATTCGAAATCAGCAGTACCCATTTTAATCGCTTTCACAATTACTTCCTCAGCCATAGTCTTTTCTTTCTCAAACAAATCCCCTGTATCTTCCCTACTAATAAACAACCTGAAACTCTCAATATTAATTTTCATTTCTTCATACCTTTGCATTGTCTTCCTCGTCATATCCCAAAACCAAAACCAATCTAAAAGTAGTTGGCCAAAGTGGCGTTGATCGAAATCTGGGTTGGGACGGGTCGACCAGGCGGTGTACCAAGATTTGGACAGTATGCTTGTTTGAGCTGCTTATTTCCCATCCATAAAAGATTGTATGTGTTGAATTATGGCTTCCGGAAGAGGAAATTCGCCATTAATGCTGCTTCCTCTGTGCTTCTTCATCGGATTGGAGATTTTATATTATCTCCGGTGGGGTGTAAGATATCGGTGAATTTGCCAAAGAGGCGGTGGATTGAGAGGAGATACTAAGCAATTTGCTGTCGTGTAACATAATTAGCCCTCCATCCCGCCTAATTTTTCACGATTGTGCCCGCGCGAGTAATTGAAATTGTAAAAGGGGTAAGTTTTGAGTGGATTTAATTGGATAAGAGAAAATAAAAGAAGAATATTTTGGATAATCCCCCACAATTTTCATTACTTCGTCGTGTATTTGTTTGAATAATGTATTTTGTAATTCAATTTCAAATTTTAATTTTGGTGTTCTATTTTAATATTGGATAGGTATGGCGTGATACCGTCTCGCGTGGGACTATTTTTCACTTTTTAAAATTGCTATCACTTTCGCTATAAAATATTATCACTTTTTATTTACATTATAAATTGTTCATGAAAGAGTATTATCACCTTTTATTAATTTATTGTCACTTTCCTTCATAAAAGTTATCACTTTCTCACCGTCTCACATAAGCCCTTACGTGAGACGGTCTCACACAAGTCTTTGCCTTTAATATTTATGTTTTATATTTTGATAAATGGAACCCACACAAATTATTTATTTTCTCTACACAACAAAATACTACTCCCTCCGTCTCATCCTTATGGTTACGCTTCCTTTGTAATTTACAAAGGAAACGTTACAAAGAAAGCGTAATCATAAGGATGGAACTAAGGGAGTACATTTCTTAATCTATGTACAAAAAATAAATGTAAAGTTTGACGGGACAGAGTATATGTTTAATTTTTATTTAATACTAATGTTTATGTTAAATGTACTCTCTCCGTCCAGTCAAAAGAGGATTTTTTGCTTTTTTGCACGTAGCTTAAGAAGTACTATTATTTAATTTATAGTGGGTAGTTGTATTAGTATGAGTAGTCTCATATTTTAATTGTATTAAAGGGGGTGTGTGGGTCCCATGAATGTAAAAAAAGAAAGGGGATCCTTTGGGTGGGACGCCCAAAATAAAAAAAAAGACCCTCTATTAGTGGGACGAAAAAAGTATAAACTTTTGTTCAGTAATGTACAATATATATTCCTTTCCATCCCAAATTAATTTTCACACTTTTCATTTTCGTCCGTCTCATATTAAACTTCATCATAAAAAAATAAAAATAAAATATCACATCAATCCACCCAGCTCCAAAGGAAATATCACATCAATCCTTACCCCTGAGAGTACATATTAATTACTCCCTCTGTTCAATTTAAAGATAATCTTTTTTCCATTTGGGTCGTTCCACCAAAAGGGTCCCCTTCTTTTTTTACACACATGAGACTCATACACCCCCTCTAATACAATTAAAATATGGGGTCTACCCTCCCACTAATACAACTACCCACTACACATTAAATAATAGCACTCCTTAATATACGTACAAAAAAACAAAAGACCCTCTTTTGGAGGGACGGATGGAGTACAAATTTACCACTCTCATCTAATACACGTAATATACTTTATCATTTACTCCCTTTGTCCCATAAAATACTTTGGCAATATTCGTTTTCGAATTTCAAATCCAGGTTTTAGTTTTCAAAACCCACATCCAAATTTTAAAAATCTCCCCTATATATATCTACTATATTCTCTCTCCTCAATTAATACACTTTCTCTCTTTATCTCTCTTCTCTCATTTAACTTTTTAAATAAATTAACACATTAATTTGACATAAAGTTAAAAATTATCCTACTCATAACCCAAAACAAACATAGAACACACTATTCATGGTTCCCACACAATCCTAAATCAATCATTACCTTTGTGTTTACTGTTCCACGTTATTTTAGAAAAGTTTTATTTTTTGACCAATTTTGTTAACTTTAGATGGCATCGTAGTAAAACTTTTTTACTCCTTCTGTATTGAGTAGTAAAAAAGTTGATGCTCCTCAAACAGGCGAACAAGGGGAGATGCTCCTTCTATCAAGATTCTTACTGATTCTATAGTGAAGCACGACAGCAAATGGCGAAGAAATGCGGATGGAGTTCCTAATGGATTTGGAAGTGGAGAAAAGAGAAATTGTAGAGGAAGCTCAAGTTGAGATTGAAAAGATCCGGCCGAGTAGCCAAGAACTACCCATCCTAAATCTATGAATGTTGATCTGTGAGGAGGTGAAGGGAATTTTAGAGAGAGAAGCGTTGATTTATGAGAGAGAGGAAGTGAATTTACAGAAAGGAGCGGTGCAATTTTTGAAGTTGGCAACGGCGTGAAGGAAAGAAAGAACATCGTCATCTGATCATCCATGAAAGGATTTCAATGTATTATTTAAAAAAGTAAAGGGGTTTAAATGATCTAATTTATAAATATAAAGCCTTTGGATGAATAAAATTAAACATTAAGGGCTAATTTGATCCTACCTAATAAGATGGAGGGTTTGGATGATTCTTTGCCCAATTCACTATAAATGTATTTATTTATTTTTCTTCTCTGTTTTTATTTTTTTTAAATAAGATCCCAAACCTACGTTGAATACAACTACCCACTACCTATAAAATAATACTCCATCCGTCCCATCTTTATTGCTACTTTTGCTACAAAAAGCTCTCATAGAAGCTACAGTAAAAGTAGCAATAAAGATGGGACGGAGGGAGTAATATTTTTTAATTTATATAAATTAGAAAAAATGAATTTTATTAGTGGTTGGAAGTTGTACTTTAATAGTTACTTTAAATATTTTTTAAATTATATTCATAAAGAATAATACTCCCTCTGTCCCGAAGGTGTAACATGTTTTTTTGGTACGTAGATTAAGGAGTATAATATTTTAATGTAAAGTGAAGTGAGATAAATAATATTTATTGTGTAATAGGTAGGTGTATTAGTAGGGATGTCAACGGGCCGAGTTTGGAGTGGGTAGTTAGCTACCCAGACCCGGCCCGTTTCTGAAAGCCCCGCCCCGGACCCGCCCCATTACCCGTACGGGTCCTGAACTTGATTTCAATTTTGGTAATTGATAAGAGCAAGTGTACTCTATCGCGTAGTAGACAGTAAGCGACCAAGTGCAAAATTTATATAATATCGAACCCAAGGGCGAAAGTGGGAAGCCGTGTTTGAGAAGTGCTTTACTCTAGTAGGACGAATCAAAGAAGAAGGGTTGATTATACTACAAACTAACAACTAGAAAAGCAATTAAAGATAGAACATGTACAAATATGATAGAAAATGGATGAAGGTGAACAATCTAAGAAGTATGTAAGGCAAACAACATTCATGGTAAGGTATATGTAAACTCACACACACACATGCATTGATGGTTTTCATGTTATGATATTAAGGGCAATCACGTTTGTACCCCTAACCCCTATGGCCAAGGTGATTAGGTTCTCAACTCTTATACAAGTTTAAATCTCCTAGGATTGTTCTTACTCTCAATTCACATGAAGGTACTATGATCATAAGTTGGGTTCCCCTCACTAGTTCATCAATAATGTCCTATCATGAGGTTCTAAGCACAAGGAGTGAATGGATTTCCTCCCCTCACACTAACCAAGTCATCTCATGCAATCAATGATTCAATTAAACCACTAAACATAATATTGGAATGACCATCCTAACACTATGAGTAGAAAATTTAACCATACAAATCATACATAAAATGAGAATAAGCATTCATGATAGAAAATATTCATAACAATCAATTCATCAAACATGTGGTGTGCAAAATCTACATAATATCTAACCATTCATAATGCTAGCCTCACATGAGGACTAGCCATTACAAATCATAATAGAATCAATGCATTCCATAGCTTGCTCCAATTGATCCAAATAATGAAGAAAATAACAAAATAAAGGTAAGTTGGCTCCCCTTTGATGGTGAACTTCCTCCCATTTGATCATGCTAAAATCTTCAATCAATGATGAATTCCTCTTCTTAGATTGGTGGATGGATGGATTTATGGATGGATTTGAGAAGATCAAGAGGTTTGAATGGATGAAGTGAAGGGTGGAAGAGATGGAGACGAATGTGTGTGATTTTGGTGTCTAGTGTGTGTGGAAACTGATCCCAAATTATTTCTCTCGGATTTTATGATCAAAACATGTATTTATACTCCCTGGAAGCTTCTAGACGCTTCATGAAATTTTCAGATTTTTAAGCATAGCTCGACTCGAGTTGCAAGCCGAGTTGGACCTTGCAACTCGAGTAAGCTCTCTGGACAATTCTGGAGTGCAACTCGAGTTAGGTTGTTTTCAGCAGCGCGGTCTCACCGTTTCGCGCATAACTTTTTCATCCGATCTCCAATTCGAATGATTATTGTGCTCACGCGACCCTCTCTTCCGTAGCTTTCCAACCATATATCACAAGCCTAGTTTTGAACTCCACATGAATATAGAAAAATTACACAAGTTAGACTTGTGTTTTTCAATATTTTGCTTTGGCTCGTTCTTCCTCATTTCAACTCCGAACTGAGCTCCATTTTTCTCACATCTTCCTTATCGTGTCTAGAATTCATTTCTTTCTGAAAATCACACAAATTACACCAAAATACCAATTCTCTAAATATTCACAAATATAGCACAATTTAAGGCACTTAATCATGAAAATCACACATTTATCATTTCAAAGCACACATCTCTATATCATCATATAACACCACCAAATGACATATAAAATGAATAAAAACATACAAAAACACATAATAAAAGATACTAAAATTTAGGTGAAAATGATATCGATCAACCCCCCAAACTTGAAGTGTTGCTCGTCCTCGAGCAACAAAAATGAGAAAACAAGAGGGGGAATTTTCACCTAGAAAACATCTAACGAACATAAACCACAACGCATCACAAGTAATAAGGACTACAAAATCAAGTTAAGTATCCCTACATAATCAAACTTATAACATGAAAGATTAACAAGTTCATTCTTAAGCATGACAAAAGAGTAATCAAATCCCTTTCAATCCAAGCCTCTCATAGGATATCAAATTCACTCAACACTCTTTGGAGTAAGGTTTTGAACAACACTCATCAACCGGTTAGAACCGACTCACCATAGGCTTGCTCATTGACTATGTTCACAAGCCACCCTAGTTTCAATAAGTGATCAAAAAGGTCTTTATCTAAGGATGTAATGTTTAGGCTCTTTGGTAAAGTAGAAAACTTTGGATAATAGTGACTATTCAAATGTGGTTAATCGAAGAGATGATTCTTTTCTTCAACTTCCTCACTTTCATGCTTTCTTTCTTTTCTCCTTTAATCACAAGCACTAGTCATTATCATTCCTTGGATTTCTTGAGCTTCTTTTAATGTCATACTTCTTTTTTTTTACTTTTGTATTCCTTGAGCATATTTTTTATTTTGCTCATTTTTTACTTTTGTTGATGTTGCACTTGCTTTTATCTTGAGCTCTTTCATCCTTTTTCTTGACTCACCTTTCTTTCCATATATACTTGCACATTTTCCACATCTTCCCTTGTAAACCATCATCATCCTCAATTACCCACACATAAGTTATATATATAAGGTTTAGGTGGGTTTTCAAGACTTGTAATGTACTTATATCACAAGAAATAGGTTTAAAGTCTCAAAGTGGCTTACTAGGGATAATGTTTTTGGTAAGGAAATTTATGGCTATGACTTCACTTAACAAGGATGGCCTAAGATCATGTCACAAATTTCAACCATTCGAGCTTCATTCCTATAGTCAAAGAGCAAGTTCTAGTTTGTCTAAGTTTAACCGGTCCTCTCATCAAGAATTAACCATGGTGGCACGGTTGATGCTCAACTCTCACAAGCTTTTGCTTGGACCAAAAGAAACCTAATTAACTTTCATACTTCTCAAAATTGAACAAATTATGTAATCCATGTCACAATTTCAATAAGTAGAAACCATTAACATGCTTGCCATCACCTATCACAAACAATGCATCATAGCTCACATTCAAAAATATTTAACTCCTTCCCAAAACATACCACCAAGCATCCCTATACAAAAATAAAAATGCAAACAAAACACATGAGCAAAGACTCACCAAGCAAGACAACAACACATAGCATGCAAAAAAGAAAATTCATCAATCAAAAGAAAATCAAGCACATATCCTCATCATCCACTAACATTTAAGCTCAAGAATTTTGCCACCTTATTCAAAAATAAAAATAAAGCAAGTAAACCTACCTAAATAAAGCAAGTAAACCTCCCAAGTACATAACAAATGAAGTAGCATACCAATTCAATCAAGTTCAATTCAAAATCATGTATATGCTAAGAAAATGGAAATGATGAGTAAAACTCCCTGAAAAGGCATTTGGTAATGGAAATGGTTGGCACAAGCTTCTGGATTGCATGCACAACAAATCTCGATATTGATTTCCGGGCTTACTTCATGCTTCCACTATACTTCATTTATACTCAACAACTCATCAAAACTATTAGCACAACAATTATTATCAAATAATGAACTAGCATGCACTTCAACACAACCAAACGTACCAAAACGAACCAAACTCATGAGAAAATTTTAAAATTGACCCAATTTTACACAAGACAATCAAGATAATCACTCTATCAACATGATACATCAAGCATACACAAGTAGTAAGGCACACCACGCACTATCCCCCCAAACTTAAATCGAAACAAGTTGAGAATTAAGTTTGCAAAAAGTGGTGAGACTTACCCTTGTAGTTTTCACCATTTATCATCATAAACGAACCTTGTGATGACGTATGTTCATTCCAACATTCAAGTATGGCCACCACGCACTCTCCCCCCAAACTTAAATTAACACAAGTATTAAATTTAAGTTTGTAAAGAGTGGTGTGACATACATCTTCATTCCAAATCTAGCACATCTCGTCTCCTCCTTATGTATTTTTCTCCATGAGCACAATCCACCTATACATAAAAAAATGCAAGAAAACTAAATCAAAGCAATTAAACAAATAATGGTTTGCCTCCCATCTAGCGCTAAGTTTAACGTCTTCAAGCCGGACGGATTATGGAGAACTCATCGAAATGGCCAAGGATAACGTTCGTTCTTGCCATTAAATTTTAATCTTTGTGCTTCTTCCTCTATTAGGCATTTGTGGCAAGTAACGACCTCGGTAGCATCTTTCGAGATTGGCTTTAGAAATTCAACTCGCTTGAGCTTGCATTCCATTGACCGCTCTTTTCTAGACCACCACTTATTCCTTTTTATCAAATATGTTCCCAACATCTCTTCGAGCTCTCTTTTGTACCTAAGGCTTTGAGAAGAATCAATAGGTAAAACAAAGTCAATATAAACAATATTTTAAAAATCAATGCAACTTGAAGAGTTAAAAGGTGTAGAAATGCTCATTTCACTCCCGAACTCATCATCAAGTGCTCTTAGACCTTGTTCCACTTCATCGAATTCATCAACCTCTTGTGATTCTTCATCTTCACTTAAATTTTTCTCATCAACAAGAGATAAGAAATCTTGTATAATCTCTTCATCCTCGAAGCTCTCTTCTACCTTAGGCTCTTTTCTCCTCTCACTTTCCTCCTCTAAGCTTTCTTTTACCTTGTCTTCCTTATCCTCAATAAGCTCAACATCTCTTGAGTTTTCTTCATTATCCCCCGAACACTCTTCTACATCTAACTCTTCTTCAATCCTTTCATCAAAATTCTCCATTTCACGAAGATTGTTCCGTTCTCTTATCATTTGACTCACTCAATGCTCTAAGGCCTCAAGTCTCCTATCTCTCACTTCATATCTTTGCTTCATAAAATCAAAACTTTTTTTATTCACCTCTTTCTCTTGCTTCATAAAATCAAGCATCTTTGTCATTTTATCCTCCAATGTGGACAATGTGGACTTTCCTTCATCATTTGGTGGACTCTCTTCTTGGAAGTTCCCTTGATCATACCCATTTTGCATACATATTTCATTCCCCATTTGGTAATTGGGCATGTTCCACACTTGTCCCCCATTAAAATTGGAAGTAGGCATTGAGTAGGTATTTTGAGCCCCATAAGTAGGAAGACTTGGTTGAAAACTTTGCCTTGCATTGCTCCCTTGAGCATATCTTCTACACAATTCCATTAAGGCATTATTTTCGGATAGAGGAGTAACCGTAGGAACTTGATTATTGTAAGAACTTGGAACGGAATAAGTGTTTTCTTGATACGGTTGGAATGTATTCACATTGTAAGCTCCTTGCCATTCCTCATAACTCCTATTGTTGTAGCCTTGAGAGCTTGCTTGACTCATTTGACTACTATACCCATAGTTGCTCTCATTCTTATAGCCCATTGATTGTTGTGGTGGAACCAAACCAAGTAGATTTCCATAATTTCTTCCCAAGTATTGGTTCCACCCATCCATGTTCGTACTCTTGTTTTCAAGGCTTACTACAACTTTTCTTCACTTACTATTTTTGGTTTTGCTCCTTCTCCCCTTCTTTCAAGGTTGATGTACCTATCAAGAAGAACAAGTAAGAATAAAATTTTTCAAAGCAAAAATAGATGCAAAAATAAGAAAAATGTCCTAAGTAGAGCTAACAAATTCAAACATGTTATACCAAAGGCTTTCGCCCCGGCAACGGCGCCATGAACTTGGTTTCAAATTTGGTAATTGATAAGAGCAAGTGTACTCTATCGCGTAGTAGACCGTAAGCGACCAAGTACAAAATTTATATAATATCGAACCCAAGGGCGAAAGTGGGTAGCTGTGTTTTAGAAGTGCTTTACTCTAGTAGGACGAATCAAAGAAGGAGGGTTGATTATACTACAAACTAACAACTAGGAAAGCAATTAAAGATAGAACATGTACAAATATGATGGAAAAAGGATGAAGGTGAACAATCTAAGAAGTATGTAAGGCAAGCAACATTCATGGTAAGGTATATATAGACTCACACACACACATGCATTGATGGTTTTCATGTTATGATATTAAGGGCAATCACGTTTGTACCCCTAACCCCTATGGCTAAGGTGATTAGGTTCTCAACTCTTTTACAAGTTTAAATCTCTTAGGATTGTTCTTACTCTCAATTCCCATGAATGTACTATGATCATAAGTTGGGTTCCCCTCACTAGTTCATCACTAATGTCCTATCATGAGGTTCTAAGTACAAGGAGGGAATGTCTTTCCTCCCCTTACACTAACCAAGTCATCTCATGCAATCAATGATTCAATTAAACCACTAAACATAATATTGGAATGACCATCCTAACACTATGAGTAGAGAATTTAACCACACAAATCATACATAAAATGAGAATAAGCATAATTTAACCACACAAATCATACATAAAATGAGAATAAGCATTCATGATAGAAAATATTCATAACAATCAATTCATCAAACATGTGGTGTGCAAAATCTACATAATACCTAACCAATCATATTGCTAGCCTCACATGAGGACTAGCCATTACAAATCATAATAGAATCAATACATTCCATAGCTTGCTCCAATTGAGCCAAATAATGAAGAAAATAACAAAATAAAGGTAAGTTGGCTCCCCTTTGATGGTGAACTTCCTCCCATTTGATCATGCTAAAATCTTCAATCAATGATGAATTCCTCTTCTTAGATTGGTGGATGGATGGATTTATGGATGGATTTGAGAAGATCAAGTGGTTTGAATGGATGAAGTGAAGGGTGGAAGAGATGGAGATGAATGTGTGTGATTTTGGTGTCTAGTGTGTGTGGAAACTGATCCCAAATGATTTCTCCCGGATTTTATGATCAAAACATGTATTTATACTCCCCGGAAGCTTCTAGACACTTCCTAAAATTTTCAGATTTTTAAGCACAGCTACTCGAGTTGCAAGTCGAGTTAGACCTTGCAACTCGAGTAAGCTCTCTGGACAATTCTGGAGTGCAACTCGACTCGAGTTGGCAACTCGAGTTGCACCTTGCAACTCGAGTTGGGTTGTTTTCAGCAGCGCAATCTCACCGTTTCACGCATAACTTTCTCATCCGATCTCTAATTCGAATGATTCTTGCGCTCACGCGACCCTCTCTTCCGTAGCTTTCCAACCATATATCACAAGCCTAGTTTTGAACTCCACATGAATACAGAAAAATTACACAAGTTAGATGTATGTTTTTCAGCATTATGCTTTGGCTCGTTCTTCCTCATTTCAACTCCGAACTGAGCTCCGTTTTTTTTCACATCTTCCTTATCGTGTTTAGAATCCATTTCTTCCTGAAAATCACACAAATTACACCAAAATACCAATTCTCTAAATATTCACAAATATAGCACAATTTAAGGCACTTAATCATGAAAATCACACATTTATCATTTCAAAGCACACATCTCCAAATCATCATATAACACCACCAAAAGACATATAAAATGAATAAAAACACACAAAAACACATAATAAAAGACACTAAAATATAGGTGAAAATGACACCGATCAGGTCCTATTATGCATACCTGTGCCAAGACCAGTACGGGGTGGGTCCGACCAGCGTAAGCATATTAAATAAATTCCATTAGACCAACATGAGTGAGATTATATTTATCATACACAATAAATAATTAATTAATATAAAATATAATTATAACTTAATATAATTATATATATATAATATAGTTATAAATCATTTATATGTATAATATACACAATAAAATAATTTATTATAATTTTCAAATAATATATACAATAAAAAAATTAATATAATTATATATATATTACTATATAATATAATTATATGTATAAAATATAAATAAATTTAATTATATTGTTCCGGGCCTGGCCGGGCGGGGCGGCCCGGGGCTAAAGTAATACCCGGACCCGTGAACTTAGTCTCAATTTTGGTACAAATTGATAGGAGTAAGCGTACTCTATCGTTGTGTGTTGACCTGGTGACCAAGTGCAAAATTTATAATATCGAACCTAAGGGAGAAATTGATGTATCCGTATTCGAAAGTTGTTTCACTCTAAAAGGACTAATCAATAAAGGGGGAGTTTAATACACTACAAACTAACTAAGAAAGCAATTAAAGATAGAGCATGTATAAATGAGATGGATGATGGGTGATGGTGAGCAATCTAAGAAGTATGTAAGACAAGCAATATCATGGAAAAGGCTAATGTAGAATCACACACACATGCATTGAATGTCATCATGTTATGATATTAAGAGCAATCACTTATGTACCCCTAATCCCTATGGCCAAGGTAATTAGGTTCTCAACTCTTTTAAAAGTTTAAATCTCCTAGGATTGTCTCTTACTCTCAATTTCCATGAAGGTACTATGATCATAAGTTTGGTTCCCCTCACTAGTTCATCACTAATGTCCTATCATGAGGTTCTAAGCACTTGAAGGGTATGACTTACCTCTACTCACACTAACTAAGTCATCTCATGCAATCAATGATTCAATTAAACCACTAAGCATAATATTGGAACGGTCATCCTAATACTATGAATAGAGAATTTAACCACACAAATCATACATAAAATAAGAATAAGCATTCATGATAGAAAATATTCATAAAAATTATTTCTTCGAACACGTGGTGTGCAAAATCTACATTATCCTTCACCAATCATATTACTAGCCTCACATGAGGACTAGCCACTACAAATCATAATAAAATCAATATTGTCCATGGCATGCTCCAATTGAGCTAAATAATGAAGAAAACAACAAATCAAAGGTTGATGTACTTCCCTTTTGAAGTTGGCATTCTCTTCCTTCAACATGCTCCAATCTTCACTCCTTGATGTTTTCCCTTCTTAGATTGGTGGATTAGTGGAATGGATGGATGGATTTGAGGAAATCAAGAGGAATGGAATGAAGAGGGATGAATGAGTGATGGATGAATGGATAAATGGAGAGGAAAATGAATGAATGGAGGATGGATGAATGGAGAGGAGGACGGATGGTGTGTGAGAGCAGCCCCCAAATCTGTTCTAGTGGAGGATTGGGAGGTTTTGGGTATTTATACCCCCTTGAAAAGCCCTAATTTCGCACTGCAGAATTGGACATTTTGCACGAAAATTCAACTGAATTTTTGTTCTTTGGTCGAATTTTTCTTACAGTGTGTGTAGCCTTCGATGCTCTGTTTTCGCCCGTGTTTTTCACAAAAATGCACAAAAATTCGACCGAATTTTTCCCCCTCGGTCGAATTTTTGTGACAGCTTCGCGCTGCTACAATGTTTTAGCTCGTTCTCCCTCGTTTTAACTCCGAATTGAGATCCACTTTTTCCTACATCTTCCTCTTCACTTCTAGAATCCATTTATACCTGAAAATTACAAAAAATCCACCAAAATACAAATTCTCCAAATATTTACAAATATCGCGTAATTTAGGGCACTTAAACACTCAAACTAAGCATAATTGTATGGAATCATGCTATAATTGGACCCTAAATTCATGAGATTTCTACGCTCATCAACCTGCCCCCTACATTTGTGGGTTTAGGCCGGGCCACCCCATTTCATCTACGGGCCGGGTCTGGGCTGCCCCAAAATGTGCGGGCCAGACCAGGTACCCACGGGCGGGGTCCAAGTTGACATCCCTATGTATTAGTGGTGTGTGTAGGCCTATGTTAATATGTTAATATTTTTTGTGGGCAAATACTTGTGTGAGACCGTCTCACGTAAGGGCTTACGTGGGAGTGACGTGAGACGGCCAGAAAGTGATAATAAATTAATAAAAAGTGAAAATATTCTTTCATGAACAATTTATAGTGTAAATAAAAAGTGATAACATTTTATAGTGAAAGTGATAACGATTTATAGCAAAAGTGATACCTATTTTAAAAAGTGAAAATGGTCCCCTACCCTTTTTTGTGTGGGTTGATATGCTTTAAAAGGAATAACTTTTATGGAACAACCAAAAAAAGAAAATATTACAACTTTTGTGGGATGGAAGGGGTTTAATATATACATATACATACAATGAACTTATAAATGTATCCCATTAGTATTCTGACTAATCGAATGCAATTAAACAAGCATTTATCGAATCAAGTCACGGGGTGTTCGCATACATAATACAACCCTATGTTGCTGATGGTTGGAGTAATTTTTTTTTTAAATGCATTATTTTCCCTTAAATTCCAAATGTGTGACTGAAAAGCAATAAAATAAAATAATTAATAATAAAAGAATGAACATTTGCTAGGAATATACTCCTTCCGTAATGTTAACATAATATATGAATAAAGTTTCTAATAATCAACTCGTAATTTTAATAGTAAACGTTCTTTTTATGCATTCATTTACTTTGATGAATATCAGTAAACAATATTTTTAAATTTATTTTGTCAATTAACAAACTAAGGTTGAATATAACTTATCTTAATATATCTGATTGGGAAGTAATTTCCTTATATAAATTTTTCCAAAACATATCAAATTCTCATGTAATCATAAATTTAAAACACAAATGTCTACATATTATTGGTTGAAACTAATTTATTATTATTAAATATTTTAAAATATTAATTAAGGCAGGTATAAAAAGCTTCTTTTAATTTGACCTTAATTTTAAAGTATTAATTTAAGTATTTTATATTTCAATTATTTATAAAGATAAGCTATAGAACTATTTTTTTAATTTAATTGGTTGAATAATTTGATATCTACTTAATATTAATTTTATTGCATCAAAATTTATAAAATAATTTGTATATAATTTTAAAAAAATTACAATTAATTTAAATTAACAGAATATCATGTGCACTCGAGTGCACAAAGTAATATTTATACACTTAAATTTAATTCAAATACGGTGATTAATAAATAAATAAATATATATATAAGTGCATAAAAATTAAAAAATTTACACAATTTTTATATGCAAAATTAATGTTATAGTTAAATATAAAATGGGATATATTTATTAAGAAATATATACGTACATTATTGAATAAAAATTAATATAATATATTACGAAGAAAAAACTGAGTGCATATATTCTAATTCATATATCTATTCGTTTAAATTAGAATTTTTTTTCAAAAAGCGGGTATATAATAGTATTATTATTTTTATATAAAAAAAACAGTATTAATTATAAAACTTAGAAATATAACATATAAGTGAATTTAACTAGTAATATATTACTCCCTTCTATCTAGGTAAAGGTCCCCACTCCCCCATTTACTTTTTGTGCATAGATTAAGGAGTATTATTATTTTATGTATATTAGTAGTGAATGGTGGATCATATGTGAAATGTTTTTACTAAAAGGGGAAAATGAGGACTTTTGAATGGAATGCTAATATAGTAAAGGATTTTTTTCAATTTAGGACTTGAAAAATATACTCCCCCCGTCCCGTCCTTATAGTTATGTTTGATTTTTGCACGTGGATTAATAATTATAATATTTTAATGTGTATTGAGGTGAGAGAAATAATATGTTAATGTAAAGTGGGCAGGTGTATTAGTGTGATATGTGGGGTTATGGAGAGAGAAAAAATTAATTTGTGTGGGTCTCATATACTAAAAGACAAATTCTCCTGTGAGACATCCGTTTAGGTGAGACGGGTTTAAGAAGGGTACCCAATTATAATTTAACCCGTTTAATTAATTAATTAATTAAATTAATCCATGGATACTCCCGTGAAATTAGATCAATTAGTTTAGAAAAATGTAGGAGAGAGAATTGTGTCTTTTCAAATTCTCTTCATCCCTCCCTCCAACCAGGAGAGAAAATTTTGTCAAATTCACGTCATCCCTCACTCCATCAACTGAAAGAATCGAAACGCCAAGAAGAAGAGAAAAGAGAAATGCATGTCTTCACAAATTCTTAGCATCCCTCCATTCTCGACTGGAAGAAGAGAAAGAGAAGTTCAAAGTCTCGATATTCAGGGTACTGCTCCTCTCCTCAATTAATTATGTAATGTATTATTGTGGGTTTAAAACACCTAATTTTGTGATACTATTATAGAGATTAGGGTTTTTGTTATTATGTATTAGAGTTGGTATTTAGGGGGGTTTAGAGTTTGGGTTGGGCTGAATGGATGACAGCAGTTGTATGGTGGGGGTGGCGGCGGTGGAAGGAGGTGCCGAATGTGGTCGGTGTGCAGTGGTGGTTGTGGTGGCCATCTATATAGACCTCTCGTACAATCGGTACTTATTTGAGATTAGTTTCATCAATTGGATGTACTGTCTTAACATAAACACAACATACTATAGCTTTAACTGGAAGCACTATAACCATAATCAGGGCATACTTTAAATTGGGTTTGAATTAAGGCAGGCTGCTGCCAATTCATTTTACAATTCATCATTTGGAATTGGGGTATGGTTTGAAGTATCACTGTATTATATTTTTGCTTTCTATTTAACATAGATGATGATGAAATAAGTATTGTTTCTACTTTAAAGATGATATCTGATGTCTAGTTGGGTGAGGTTAATTCTTTAATAGTGATTACTTGTGGTGCATATATGCTTCATCACAACTCTATTTTATAAGTATCAAAAAAATATTCAATATATATTAACCTAGAAGTATAAATATTCAATATTCAATATATATTCAATATATATTAACCTAGAATATATATTGGGTTAGGTTAATTCTTTAATAGTGATTACTTGTGGTGCATATATGCTTCATCACAACTCTATTTTATAAGTATCAAAAAAATATTCAATATATATTAACCTAGAAGTATAAATTTTGTATTGATTCTTCAGTTTTGTCCATACTTTGCAACTGTGGGTGAGACTTTGCCTGAAGTGTATGGTTATTTGCATGAAAGAGTTCATGGACAGTGGTATATTGCTCTAAATGTGTAATTGTAAGTTCAACTGTTCCTCAAAATATGTTAAACACTATTACTGTCAATTGTTGGTCTTCTTGATAGTGATTGAAAGTATGTCGTGCATCTGTTAAAGTATGTCATTTTAATGTTAATGTTACTTAAATGTGACAATACCATGTTTATTATATAGTATGTGTCAATCTTTTAGTTGGTGAAACCTTAATTGTATAGTTAATTTTCTCTTTTGTAATAATCTTCTAGTCCTTCATGGCTCGTAAAAAAATTTGTGCGAAGAAAAAGGAAGTGAAAAAGTGTGAGGAATAGGATAACACGGCCAAAGCACAAAGGTATAATGTTATATATGCTTTGTGATGGGTTTGTCTTGTATATAGTTTATAATATACGTCTAACGAATTTTTTTTTCCTTTAAAGGAATTTCGATTCACATTCTAGACCAAATGGTATATCTGAAGTAGTTGTGAAGTTAAATGACAAGCAAAAGGATAATATAAAGAGGGCCGGTTTTGGTGGTATGTTGGAAGTTTGTATCTCTAGGGTTCCTACGAATGATATGAGATACTTAGTTAGAAGTTTCAATAGTCAAAGTCGTATGATCACCATCAATGAGAAGGTAAATTTTGTCATTACTCCTGAAGATGTTCATGATTAGTATTATGAGAAACTACCTTATACACTCCTTCTTCTTGTAACCTTACTCGTATGAAAGCCCCATACTTAGTACGTGTAACAGGAACATTTCTTTCAATATTCTGAGACGATTGACCTGAATCAACTGAGTGACAAATATCAGATATTTTTGCTCCAGCAGAAGAACACACAAAAAATTTCTCTAATACAACCCCAGATCCATCGGTACAGATCCTTGTTGTAGATTTGCGCACACTAAATCCAACTCAACGAGCATGAAGACAGTATAGATTATATAAATCTTCAATTTTCTCACTAGTATAACCCATAAGAGATTCATTAATATCATCTGTGACTTCTTTGAACTGGTCATCAGTTGTGTCATTTAGCTGATCCACAACAGATACAATTAAATCTTCTTCAACATTTTAGTACTGATCAAATTGTACCTCACTTGAGCCCTGGTTGTCTGCGATATTTCAAAACATATCAATTCAAAATAATTAATAGATATTTGATACATTATAACTAAACGTGATGATACTCTACCGCAAAATTGATATATTATACTCAGTAGCATGTTTAAATTAAGCACTAACATATCATAACACCACATGACATACTCTAGCATAATAAAAAAATAATTCAGAATTAATAGATACTTTAAGAAAAAAACTACATATTATAAATACTAAAATACATACTACACAATTAAACGCGACATACGTAATTGTACACTATAACAATTTACACAATAACATATTAACGACATACATTAACCAAAATCAATACACATAATAACCCCATATCGACATACTATACTCCATATCATGCATAAATCAAGGAATGACATATAGTAACATCATCACGACATACTATAACAAGTTACTTTTATAAAAAAAAACAAAACAAAATAAATACATGCTGCACTCTAATCTTCTTATGACATACTATAGCCTAGAGTGGAAGCACTTACACAAAGAACTACACTCTAACCCTCTGATGACATATTATAGTCTAAACTGGAAGCACTTTACCGAAGTCAAGTCATTATAACCATAGTCATAATCTCGACCTACTATAGCCTAAACAGGAAGCACTATAGCCATAATAAGTGCATACTCTAAGATTTAGACGACATACAATAACATAATCTGGAAGGAAAGCACTTAAAACATAAACACGACATACTGTAGCCTAATCTGACGAAGTACCATAGTCTAATCTGCAAATACTTTAACAAAATCACGGCATACTATGCCATCACAATAGTGTACAAAGTAATCTGGCAACACACTACGCCCTAATCTGGAAGCACTATGGCCTAATCTGATGACATACTATACCCTAATCTGGAAGCACTATAACCATTATGACGACATACTCTTAATATTTTGACAACATACTATTGCCTATTCCGGAAGTACTAAGACTATATTCATGGCACACTATAGCCTACTCTGACAACATACTATAATCTAAACTGAAAGCACTTTAACATAATGACGTAATACTACGCAATATCAAAAGTGTACAAAGTTAACCACACATACGCTTTCCCTAATGACACTCCAATCTTATGACGACATACTCTAACCTAATCTAGAAGCACTAAAACCTTAATCACGGCATAGTATATCCTAATTCGAAGAGTATACTACGACACACTGACACTCTGCAAGTACTTTAACATAATGACAGCATACTTCAGCATAATCTAGAAGCATTATAACAACTAAAATACATACTACACAATTAAACGCGACATACGTAATTGTACATAATAACAATTTACACAATAACATATTAACGACATACATTAACCTAATCAGTACACATAATAACCCCATATCGACATACTATACGCCATATCATGCATAAATCAAGGACTGACATATCGTAACATCATCATGACATACTATAACAAGTTACTTTAAAAAAAAAACAAAACAAATACATGTTGCACTCTAACCTTCTTACGACATAGTATGTTGTCAAAATGTTAAGAGTATGTCGTCATAATGGTTATAGTGCTTCTAGATTAGGGTATAGTATGTCGTCATAAGTACTAGAAGTACTTATGCCATCGCAATAGTGTACAAAGTAATCTGACAACACACTACGCCCTAATCTGGAAGCACTATGGCCTAATCTGACGACATACTATACCCTAATCTAGAAGCACCATAACCATTATGATGGCATACTCTTAATATTTTGACAACATACTATTGCCTATTCCGGAAGTACTAAGACTATATTCACGGCACACTATAGCCTACTCTGACAACATACTATAATCTAAACTGAAAGCACTTTAACATAATTTGCAAGCACTTTAACAAAAATCAGGCCATACTTTGCCATCGCAATTGTCTACAAAGTAACCAAAATATACGATTTAATTAATTACACTCTAACATTAATACAACATACTACAGCCTAATCTGGAACACTATAATCATATTCATGGAATACTATAGCTCCATCTGAAGACATACTATAGCCTAATCTGTTAACACTTTAACGACCTCACGACATACTACGCCATTGCTACAGTGTACACAGTACAACACAGATAAAAATTAGCTAACTACAGTCCAACCTTCCTACGACATACTACAGCCTACTCTGGAAGCACTATCACCATAATTCAAATACCATACTCAGATTACGGTGTAAAGCATTTTCATAGAAAAAAAATACAATTCACGACACACATTTACACATACAATAACATGTTCTAATCTTTGAAAATGAAAGTATTAGAACACCTTCAACATCATTTTCATCGACATCATAATATGGAACAATATCCATTGATTTCACCGAAGACGAGTCGTCGGAGATGGGGATGAAGACCGCCGGAAATGGGGGTGGTGACCGATCCCACGTTACGTTCGCCTGCTGAGAAAACTTGGGATGCCAAGCCAAATCGGGATAATATAACGCGGTTTAATTATCCACGATGAAAACATTAATGAATACTCCCACTAATTTAGGAACTAAATTAGGATACTCTGTTGACCACCCATAATAACAATATTAATATAATATTAAATTATATAAATTTATATGGGTTAAACCGTCTCACGACCCGTCTCTATAATAATTCGTCTCACAAGAGACTAACTCATACTAAAAAAGAAAATGTAACCATTATAATGAGACGCCCAAAAATGAAATATGTAATCATTAGGATGGGACGGAGAGTATTAACTATCCATATAAGACCTGAAATATCTTCTTTCTCAATTGAAGACCTAAATTATTTAAAATATCAATTTAAGTTGTGTAACTCTCACATCGTTTAACTTATTTTCTAATGTTTAATTGCACCTCATCCTTATCCAATTCAAAAGAAAATTCACAATGATTAATTAATTCTGGAGAAGATTTGGGCATCTAGGTATTCTCCTTTTGAAATCAGCATGAGAGCATCTGTGCATTTGTGGTAGTGGTGTTGAGATCGGAGAGTCCGCTATTGAAACACTCTTTTGAATATTTCCGTCTGAGTTTTCGCCGGAGGAGCAGCTTCTTTCATCGGCAGCGCAACCGGGAATATCTTGATGGCCATTACGTTTGTTGGGGGTGGAAACCCATGAATTTAGAAGCGCCGCCAGAGATGAGGAGTAGAGTGGTCGGTTTCTGCCGTAAAATGACATTGCCGGTGAACCCAAAAAGGGTTTTCGTTCATTATCGCAACGCTCGGTTGCCCTTCAATTTCTTAATATTTAATTTTTTTTTAAAGAAATATTTGGATGCCAAGTGTACATGAGTTGGCCGTTAAACACATATATCAGATTCTGTTAGAAAATAAGTTAACGGTGTGAGGGTTACATAACTTAGATTGATAGTTTAAATAATTCTAAGTCTTT
This sequence comes from Pogostemon cablin, assembly GCA_023678885.1. NCBI lineage: Eukaryota > Viridiplantae > Streptophyta > Magnoliopsida > Lamiales > Lamiaceae > Pogostemon > Pogostemon cablin. The sequence continues at coordinate 25,248,139 of CM042975.1, forward strand.
GGATTGAGAAAAAAATATTTCAGATCTTATATTGATATTGATAGTTAATATATTTTTCAGGTCATAAATTGAAAAAATTTCTATACTAAAATGTAGACCTTTCGATGAGATGAAGAGAGTAATACATTTATATTTTAAAAATATACATTTTAATTTAAAATAAAAATTTTATAGATCGCGAAACACGCGGGTACTATACTAGTAGTATATATATTAGTTAAAAGACAGAGTCTACTGTGAAACAGAGTCTACTGTGAAACATTAGTTATGTGAGACAATTTGTGAAACGTATTAAAATATGTCTAATATATAATCTAGATAAAATACGTTTAATGGATATTAAAATATGTTTTGTAAAGTATGATGGATGATGAATTAAAGTATAATTTTATTATGTTATAATTTGATTCATTATTAACATACTCTAACTAAAAAAAATACTTTACTTATATAATAAACATATTTAAGTAATGGATCGACACGTCTCATTACCGTCTCACAGGAGTCTCTCTGGTTAAAAGCTCGTGAATAACTTCGCCCATTATTCATTTAATACACTCATAATAAGCTTATTAAAAACGTACATTTAATGAGTTGGATTAATTAGTTAATTAATATACATCCTTAATATACTAAAAGAGAGTTTAATTTTGATGAGGTGTCGCTTTCACAATTTTTGTTATTTTTTAATTATTAATTATATTTATTATTTTTATTTATTAATATTATTTAGTAGGAGATATATTTTCATATATACAATATATATCTTGCGTAGATCATATATTAATTATTACTCCCTCCGTCCCGGGTATTTTTACCCGTTTATACGGGTACGGAGATTAAGACGTTTTATTTTTTTAATATATAATGTAAGAGAAAGTAGGGATAAATTAGTAATTTAAAAAGAAAAAGTGAATAAAGTTATTGAGAATGATGAATAAAGTGTAAAAAAATAATTAAAGTTGTTGGGATGGTAAAAAATAGGTAATATAATATTATGTATTTTTGTAAAAAATGGAATGGGTAAAAATACGTGGACACCCCAAAATGGAAAGTGGGTAAAATACGTGGGACGGTGGGAGTATTTAAATTTAAAATTTAATAAAGATAAATACATGTATTTATTTTAAGATTTTAATATAATGTGATCTAATCAAAATTAATTTTTCATATATATATATATATATATATATATATATATATATATATATATATATATATATATATATATATATATATATATATTTGTCTACTCACTTCAAACACACAATAATTATTCTGAAGGTTTCTTCCCCGTATTACAGAATTGATGGTATGTGATTTATTTTATTATTAATTTTGTTATAATATTCTCTTTAGTCGATCAATTCACAGTTTTTTTTTCTTTTGTCATTTTTTGGTTATTTCTTTTGATTCTTTATAAATTTCTCTTAATTTTTTTTTACAAAATTAATTTTTGTAAAACAATAATTTATTTATTTGTTTATATTAATGTGTGTATATTAATTTATGTTATGTTATTTATTATGTATATTGATTTTAAAATTTTTTATGAATTTTAAATCTCGTGTTTATGAATTTCATTTATTTGAACATCTAAACTCTCTATTTCTTTTATATTTTATTAATACATTTATTTCTTTTGATTAATATGTAAACGGTAGGTCACATTTATTTATTATTTATTTATTTTAAATTTTGTTAGTCAAATTTATGTGTGCATTTGTAATTTTTTTTATTTCTAATAAATGTATTGATTTTTTCTTAAATCGACCAATTCATATTTTTTAATTTTTTTTCAGTTTCTTTTGATTACCTATATTAATTTTTTTATATTTTTTTTATTCAACAATCAAATATATACTAGATCTTTCCATATCTTTTATCTTTTAAATTTATATTTTAATCTATTTTAATTAATACATACAATAAATTTATGAGTCACATCCGTTCTCCGATTCACCTTAATAATCTAAATCGTTAAATTATATTTTTAATTAATTCTAACCATTAAATAAAATATAATAATTTAAAAAATATATCATAACTACCCACTACACCCTTATTTTTACTCTATAACCCTCAACTGCATCGGGTGCACCCAGAATAACCCTTTTTTTTTTAAATTTTTTAGTCAAATTTATACGCAAAATTTTAACTTTCTTCTTTAATATTATATATATTTTTTAAATTTTTTTATAATATTTCTTTTATTAGATATATAGTATTAATTTTGTTATAATATTTTTTAGTGGATAAATTCACATTTATTTAACTATATTCTTTTTATACTATTCCTTTAAAATTATTCTCAATTATATACATAAATTTTAATTTTAATTATTATTTTATGAACACATCTTAATTAATATATTTATTTTACTTAGTAGGTGATATATATATATATATATATATATATATATATATATATATATATATATATATATATATATATATATATATATATACTGTGTATTTATTTAATTAATATTATTTATATTATTTATTATTTGATTAAGAGATAAAGAGATTTACTAATTAAAAATAAAATTTACTATACTTGATAATCTTTTGTTCTTTTATAATTTTTTTTGGTTTGGTTCTATTTTCTAAAAAAAATTATTAGTACGATAACGACATATATCTTTTTTTATTTCTTTTAATGGTCAAATATACCATTTTTGAATTAATTTTGTTATGTTTTTTTTTCTTTTCTTATTTCTTTAATTGATTTACAATAATTGTTTTTACTAATATATAATAATTTTGTTATAATTTATTTCTGTAATTAATGATAAAATATACATATTTTGTTTTTATTATTAATTTCATTATGTTTTTTTATATTTTTTAAAATTTCTATTACTTATTTTTTATTTTTATTAGTGCGAATATTAAATTTATCTTTTATTATTATTATTTATTAAAACATATATTAATTGTTAAAACTTTTTCATTAACGATAATTTTTTTCTTTTTATAAGTTTTATTAATTTATTTTGTTATAATATTTTTTTAACATATATTAAACATGAGTTTTTTTTTTCATTTTATAAATATATATTAATTTTGTTATAATATTTTTATAGTCAAATATACAAATTATTTGATTAATTTCGTCTCAATTTTTTTAATAAAAATTAATATATATATTAAATTTATTTTTATTTTTTTAATAATACATAGAATTCGTTATAATATTTTTTCTTCATCAGTAATTTAACTTCTTTTAATTTTTATGTTTCTTTTTTAATAATTTATCGTTAACTTTTTCATTAATTATTTTTTATTTTGATCACTTTTTAATATGTAAATTAAGTTTATCTATTTCTATTTCTTTAGATTAAAATATACCGCGTTAATTTATTTTATAATATTTTCTTTTGATTAAAATATTTTTTTTGCATTATTTTTTAAATTTCTTTTGATTAATACATATTAATTTTATTATAATTTATTTTATTATATAATTTCCTATTCCGCGTAATACGCGAGTTTTGTACTAGTATTATATATTTAAGGGACCGACTATTTGCACCCCCAAAATCACTAAACATACCACATTTATTAAAGACAATTTATAGTGTGCACCCGGGTACAAATAAAGATAGGGTGCACACACATACAAATATAAACAAAAACATATACAATTAAGTGTAAAAATGTATACAATTTAATTGTTAATTTTTTAATGAAAAATTGTATATAATATTCAATAAAATGTATACACATATGGATGTTAATTTTTTTAATGAAAAATTAATGTGAAAAAAGTATACTATTATTACAAAACACGTATACAAAATAGAATAATATGTATACAAAATAGAATAAAAAAATATACACATATGGGTGCACCCTTACACCCGGGTGCACCCAATATACACTCTTTATTAAATACATTCCAAAAAATTTAATAAAATATATACATATATTACTAAGCTTACCTCAATAAAGACAATTTTATCCTCCTAATTATAAATCTCATTTTGAATTACTAAACATACCGGCGAGCACTTTATTACCACGTGGCGTCACCACGTACGTTCTTAGAAAAATTGTGCACGTGGCGCTCTCATATTAATTTTGTAATTAATATTTTATTTTAAGTAATTTAATATTTTACATACTGTTTTATTTAATCTTTTCTCATTAATAACCTTAAAATACAATTAATATTTTATTTTAAGTAATTTATTATTTAAAGTAATTAATATTTTATAATGTTGCAATTAATATTTTATTTTAAGTAATTTTTATGAAAATATAATTTAATCTAATAAGAATATTTATATTATGGCACATTGTTTTTTATATAATTTTATGGAGTATATTTTAAGCCATAGAAAAATTAATTTAAGCCCCAAATTGATAATTTACTAATTTTTTAAGTTTTGAATTGAAAATATTCATATTATGGCGCATTGGGTTTTAATATATTTTTACATTTAAATATTTTGATTGGGTTATTCAATAAATAAAAAAATATATATTATGAAAGTAAAAGATAAAGAGAGAGATGCTCGATTATTAATAAAAATTACAACTAATAATAAACTTAATATTTTTGTTATATAATTATGATTAAAAAAAATCATATTATTGCATATCATTTTCTTTTAAATGTTTTATAGTATATTTTAAGGCCTAACTGATAGAAAAAAAAATTAAGACCCAAAATTGATAATTTATTCATTTTCAGGTTTTGAATTTAAAATATTCTATTATAACATATCGTTTCTTTTTAAATTAATTGATATTCATCTTTTTAATACAAAAGTAAAAACTACATTTAAAAGTAAAAGTAAGATGAAAAAAATAAATGAACAAATATTAATAATCTTAAAATTACAATTAATATTTTATTCTAAATAATTTATTATTTAAAGTAATTAATATTTTATAATCTTGCAATTAATATTCTATTTTAAGTAATTTTTATGAAGATTTACTTTAAACTAATAAGAATATTTTTATTATGGAACACTGTTTTATTTTATAAATAATAAGTACTACCTCCGTCCCATAAACAAATTCACACTTTCTATTTTTGTCCGTCCCACAAATAAGTTCACACTCCGAAATAAGGAAATGCACACAAATCAATAATCTCACAATACACTTTAATTTCAAAATTGTCACCCCTTTACAAGTCACATAACTTACTTTATAATTTATTTATTACCTAAAAATATCAAACTACCCCTAAAAAATAATTTTTTCTTAAACTCCGTATCTACAGTAACTGTGAACTTCTCTTTGGGACGGAGGGAGTAATTTATTATTTAAAGTAATTAATATTTTATAATCTTACAATTAATATTCTATTTTAAGTAATTTTTATAAAGATTTAATTTAAACTAATAAGAATATTTTTATTATGGCACACTGTTTTATTTTTTATATAATGGAGTACTCTCTCTGTCCCGTTTCAATGTTTACATATTTTTATTTTGGACGTCCAATTTCAATGCTTACGTTTCCTTTTTTGGAATATGAGACTCACCTAAAATAATTAATATATCACCATGGTCCTCACATCCAACACTAATACACATACCCACTTTAAATTAAATATTATACTATATCTTTTCATTCACTATCTATTAAAATACTATACTCCTTAATCAATGTGCAAAAAGTAAAAGTAAACATTAAAATCGGATGGATGGAGTATATTTTAACGCCCCTAACTTATAGAAAAATTAATTTAGGTCCCAAATTAATAGTTTATCCATTTTTTAAGTTTTGAATTAAAAATATTCTTATATGGCACATTGAGTTTTAATATATTTTTACATTTAAATGTTTTGGTAGTATTTATTCAATAAAAAATAGTATATATTATGAAAGTAAAAGATAGAGAGAGATGCTCGATTATTAATAAATGAGTGAGGCTTGCGTGTGCCCGGGCGCACGCCGTGCGCCTTTAGAATTTAGTATTATGGGTAAGGGTAAATTGTGTTTGTTCTAAAGGGTATACACTTTAATTAATAAAAGTACACTATTTGTCCTAAAGGGTATATACTTTTCATTAATATTTTGTTTTTCTTCAAAAAATAAAGGGTACACATCTTTATACTAAAGGATATACAATTTAACACAAAATTCTAAAGGCACACGGAATGTGTTCCGTGCGCCCGGACACACACAAGTTTTTTTCTTGGGTACACATCTTTATACTAAAAGGTATATAATTTAACACAAAATTCTAAAGACACACAGAATGTGTCCCCGTGTGTCGGGGCACACATAAGTTTTTGCCTAATAAAATTTACAACTAATAATAACCTTAATATTTTTACATTGAAAATATTCTATTATGACATATTGCTCCTTTTAAATTAATTGAATGTGCATCTTTTTAATACGAAGGTAAAAATTACATTTAATAGTAAAGTAAGATGAAAAAAAATAAACAAACAAATATATATATATATATATATATAATAAAATATAAAATTATAAAAAATATATATTTAAAATCAAAACATTACATATAATAGAACCTGCTTTGAACGTGGGAGACGAAACTAGTTTAAAATTAAAGACAATGCATTTAATATTGTTTATTAAAATATATAATCCTTCTGTCCCGTCCTTATGGTTATTTTTGCTTTTTGCACGTGGATTAATGAGTATAGTATTTTAATGTGTATTGAGGTGAGAGAAATAATATTTTATGTAAAGTGGGTAGGTGTATTAGTATGATGTGTGGGTCCATGGAGAGAGAAGTAATTAATTCGTATGAGTCTCATATGCTAAAAAGGGAAATGTAACCATTAAAACGGGACGCCTAAAAAGAAAATATGTAATTATTAGGATGAGGCGGAGGGAGTACTTATTTCTCATTGAATTTTTTAAAAAAAATTATTTTCATAAGATTCAAAAGTACTAAAAATAAATATTACTCTGATTTGATAGATTCCATAGTACACTTAGGAATTACAAAACAAACAATGACAATTAAGATGACAAATTAAATCTTTATTCATATTACATCTTTTAAATATATATAATCGATTATATAAATAAATACATAATAAATAAAAACGAAAATGAGGATTCTTATCGCAGTGGGCCTTGTGTGGTGGCAAACTCGGCACATCCTAAGAGTAAGGACGGCCTCTACTTGGATTAGAATTAGATAATAAGTTCGATTAAACTCAACTCGAAAATAATTCTGAGATCTTAAAAAAATAAAAAAGTCTATCATATAACAAATTTTAAATTTTCTGTTCCCATAAATTAAATTTATAAACATTTGTTATTCAAAAAATAGGATTATAACTATTACTAGTGAAAAAGCATATGTATTCAACGGACAAGAAAATGTGGTAGGCAGCAGCACAGTAATTAATATACTCCTCCATTGTTAATTAATCCATTCGCTGTTTGGGTGTCAACACCATTTGCTTTAATTACGTGGATTAAGGAGTGTCTTATTATTTTATATGGGGTGGATAGTTGTATTATTGAAAGGTGTGAGTCGCATATTTTAATTGTATTAGTGAAAGTGTGGGTCTATATGTCTAAAAATTGTATTGAAAGTGGATGGTCCAAATAGTTAAATAGATAGATTACTGTTGTACGGAGGGAGTATATCCAAATAATTTAGAATCACCAGTAATCTCCATAGGAGCACACCCCAGAATGAAAGTGATGAAATTATTTGAATCTCTAACAACAATTGTTCTTCCTGTGATCAAAGAAACATGTTTACCAAACTCATGACAATCTCTATACGCCCTTAGATTCTTGAACACCACAATTGGTGTTCCATCTGCTGTCGCTACGAGCCCGAATGCAATGGCAAGTCTCTCACTATGGACTAAAGCCTGCTCGTTCCGCTCGTCCCACACTTCATCGTCTTCGGTTAAAACCGTGCTCTCCTTGTTCACACTCGAAAATTGAAGCTCCCTCAACTTTGAGTAGATCTCCCCTGCTCGAGGATGGTGTTGATCGCCCACTACGAACCGGTGTACTCTGCTCTTCACGGTTATCCAGCTACAATCGATCTCTTTCCTCAGAGCTCTCTCAGCCATGAGCTTCCTCACACTTGCAGCTTCGCCCCACTTCCCACACAACGCGTGCAAGTTGAACAGCAGAATGTAAGCTGGGGTAGAGTTGGAGGAGCTTCTCAGCAGCAATCTTTCCAAGCTCGTATACTCCCAAGAGACTCTTCCAACTCATTCCGTCGGGCTCACATGGCATCGAGTTTATCAAATCGTGCGCCTCTGTTAATTGCCCAGCTCGAGAGTATATATCAATCTTACAGTTATAGTGGTCGAGTGTTGGTCTCAAACCATGCTTGCTATCCATAGTCTAAAATCTGCTTTGCTTCTTCAACCAAACCACCGTGGCTACACGCAGTGAAAATCGCCACGAACGTAACCTCGTTCATCCTAACACCAGACAGTCCCATTTCACGAAAGAGTAAGCCAAACCAGCAATCATGGATTTCTAAGCCACGGTGTCGGGTGCGTATATTGATTCAAACACTTTATAGGTGTAGTCCAATCTTCCACATTTGGCATACATAGTAATCGTGGCACTCTCCCCATGGAGATACGAAACAAGTACTCTCTTTATTGCATCTCCATCAGCTTGAGAACCAAAATTGAAATCAGCAAACACTGAGCACAATTGGGAGATTCTGGTGTACATTGAATTCATTCAAAACAGCACCTTCACATCTTAATGACTTGAAAGTATTGATGCAATTTTCAAATTCCAGCTTTGTATACTTAACAATGCAACTGTTTCCCAGTCTCCAAATACAAAGAACTTGAAAAGGACTTCAAGAGGCCGATATAGATAGAAGAATTAGGCTTAAAATTTGAATCTTGGATTCTCAAATACAGCTCTACAGCATTCTCTAACAGCCCTTTATCCGCATAAGCAGATATGATTATGACCCACGAAGCCATAGTTCTTTCAGCCATTTCATCGAACAGTTTCCGAGTAAGGGGGGTTTTTGACTGAAGATTACTCGGATTTGACTGAAGACACCGGAACCAGCTTTCCCGATGATGGATATGGATCTTCTTGCTTCCCTGAACAATGGCGAAGCTTTTCCAGGACCGATGATGAATATGGATGGAGATGAGTTCAGTCAAATCCTTGCTTCCCTGAACAATGGCGAAGCTTTTCCAGAACCGATGATGAATATGGATGGAGATGAGTTCAGTCAAATCCTTGCTTCCCTGAACGATTTGATTAGCTAATTAGTAATTTTTGTATGTGTAAAAGAAGTGGATTAGAGATCATTATTTGTGTTTATTAGGATTTTCATTGCTGTAATCATCTTGATTATGGAGTACTTTTTGTTTATTGTTTGTATTTTAAATTCATATGCTTCTTCTTAAACTACATTCATTTAATTTCCTTTCCTTTAAATGATGGGATGGCAGAAATTAATATAACATGTTGAATTGCTTCCCTGGTTATGTGCAGCAAATCAAATCACTAAATAAATAACTTAGATAATCCATAACAAAGATAACAAGGTGCCAACAGTTACAGCTAATTAAAATTGTTGTACATTTCCAAATTGATCATTCATGTTATTTTCTGAGTTTTAATTATTTTTGGAGCAAGTATAAAAAGAGGTAGGTCAGCAATACAAATTCATAGGTAGAGTACTCTTGGCGCAGGTAATTTGTATAGAATACTCTCAGTTTTAACTAGAAAATCTAGCAGTAATGAGTGAGAACATTGAGGAGTGACACTGATCTTGTTTTAACTAAACTTGTAAATACGGACCTCTTCTACTTGTTCAATCGTCTTTTCTGATAGCTTATGCTGTCAATACTTTTCTTGGATCGATTAGTAGATGTTCAACAAACACAAATCCTCTGTTTGCTTGTCTGAGTGAGCTTGGAAAGGAATGACCAACTTCTTTGGGTTGATCTCTCATCCTTAGGAGATTACTGATTACAACTTTTGTGGTGATAACTTGATCTTGGGGGATTGATGCTTGGAATAAATCATCAACACCCAACATTTTCCTGGTTATGGTTAGACTTTAGAATCTTTATCGAGTTTAAAAATTGTTAGGTGGCAGCTTCAGAGTATGTTTTTCTGGTGCGTAATTTAAAAAGTAGTCGAAAATGTTAGTACCCGACCCGATACCCATGGTCCGCCGGGTTAAGGGTACCCGACCCGAAACCCTTCTTTTCCATATTCGCTCTTTTTCCCCAATTATTACTTATTTCCCCGTTTCGCTTCGCATTCCCGATCATACAAAGTCACCACTTGTCCCGATTTGGGGTGAGAAAGATGTGGATGTTGAATTTGCAGACTGTTTTGTGAGATTGTTTTATAATTTTCTTAATTATTTATTAATTTTTAATAAAAAAATATTATTTTTTCTTAATATAATAAATTATTAATAAAATGATTTACAAAATGGTAATTACTTTTCATCAATTATATACATTAAAAAAGTCTCTTTTTTTTTTTTTAATATGCGTCATGAATTGAGTTCTGTGAATGTGGAATGGTCTCATTCTTTGTCTTAAACTAGTTGTTATTAAAGTTGTCAAATTGGGTTTTGCCGTTGAACCAGCCTGTCTCCAAGAAATTACAGTTGTACTTTGGAATAAAATTACATATATACTCTTACAAACCAGGAAATTCTACGTACATTCCGATGTAATTCTAAATACCCTAAGAAATTGTTTATTAGGTAGGAGGTGTTGAATCGTTTATGATTGTAAGGCCTTCATTTCCCATATCCTGTTGTTCACATTTTACCCTCTCAACTGACTCCACCAGTGAACTCGGACATTTCCCTGTCAGGGTAATAAGTTCGAGTGTCGTGATTTCACCGATTTCACTACCAATCTCTTCTAGATAATGGCAGTGTTCGAACAACAGCTGTTGAAGTTGAGGAACGTGGTCGTTGGAGGCGACATTCCATTGAGAAAGACACACTCGATTCAGTTCGAGCAACCTCAGCTTCTGGAATTCACCTTCTCTTGTATCCCATCTCTCTCCCACAAATGAAAGTTCCAACAATTTGAGAACCTCAATCTTTTCCAATCTTCCAATCATTGACATCTTCTCCCAACTCAACTGTGTCCGCTTAAGTGTCAACTTTCTAATGTTCGAGGGGAATCCAAACTCCTCTAGTTTAAATTTCAAATGAGTAAAGAAATTTAAGGAGAGGGAGTTGAGCTGAGTGAGGAAGCGGAGATCAAAATGTGGATATTCCATCTTCTTCGACTGCGGACGTCTCAGGATATATGTGCATTCGAGTTTACGAAGATGGGGCGAACATTTCAACAACTCTTCATCCTTCGCATTCCTGATATTAAGACATGAAAGATACTCTAGGCTGTAATTGATGTCCTTGAAACTACTCCAATTATCTTCACTATAGTTTGCATTGTATGCTTGAATGTATCTCAACTTGTTCATTTTCACTACTCCAATACTCTAGACTGTTGGAGTGATGTATACTTCATTAATTGTCTCCACGCGTAGATACTCTAGATTAACTAGCTTTTCAATCCACATTGGCACTTTTAGAGCAACCAAGAATCTCAAGTTAACCAGATACTCTGTTCCAAATAAATTTCTATCAACGCCATAGCTCCATATGATCTTGTAATGCATCACTCTCAATAGTCTCAAGTCCCTGAAATGCAAGCGTAAGCTCTTTCCTTCGCCGTAGAAAGAGCGAACGTGTTGGCAAAGGCTCAAGTTTGTACAATCGCCATCAACTCGTATACGATGGCATCTCTCAATAACAGTGCAGCTCCTGTAATAATGAAAATTAAACCATGCAAACCATGTAGTTAACATAATCTAAACCATGTAAGACTACTCATTGTTCCAACATTGTAGAAAGCCTTCTTCTTGAGATATTCTCAAGCACAAGTCACGCAATAAATCATGAACAACACATGCCTTCACTCTACCATCTATTCTTCTTTTGGCAACCATTACTATGCTTCTATTAATTATCTCCATTATATATTCTTCTGCTACACTGTTTTCACCCTTCTCGTTTTCTTTACGTATGAATCCTTCTGCCATCCACAACCTCTTCAACTTTCCAACAGGAACTTCTTCATCTTCTTTATATGCTCCAAAGAAAAGAAAGCATGGCTTTAAATGGTCTGGTAGATGCTTATAACTCAATTCCAAAATTTGAATCACTGTATTCTCTTCACCATCTTTAATATAGGAGGCTAAATTTCCTGCCACTCCTTCCCATGCACTTTCTTCCTCGTCCATGGTGGAAAGAACACCAGCAAGAACACTCACCGTGAGTGGTAATTCGCGACATTTTGCAGCAATTTTCTTACCAATCGGTTGGAGATGAGGAGGGAAAGTTCTACTACTGAAGACCTTCTTCTGTAATAGCACCCAACATTGCTCATCCGAAAAAAATGGCAGCTGGTGAATTATGCTATCAGGTGGAGCCACATCTTTAATCCTACTAGTAAGCAATATCCTGCTTCCATTTCCATCATCTGGGAAAAATCTCCATAACTCATACAAAACATTCGAGTTTCAAACATCATCCATAACTACAAGGTATCTTCTTCCCTTCAATGTTTTGTAAATATGCTCTTCTAGTGACTCTTCTTCCATACTAAAGATCACATCTTTAACAAAGTCGTTATTTATATGACTCAAGATATCAGCCAGTATGCTCCGTGTCTCATATGTTTGAGATATAACACACCATGACAGTAAACTTATATCTAACAAGGGGATGATTGTACAGCTTCTTGGCTAAAGTGGTCTTACCAAGTCCCGGCATCCCGATGATTGAAACGACGAGCAGTCTGTGTGTTCCTCCATCCAGCTCATCCTCAAAACCAACCATTATGCCATTGGAGTCATTTTTACTCTCAACCTCTATTGGGGGTTCTTGTGCAGAGTGATACTCTGTCACTTTTAAGCCTCCAAATTTGTATGTCTCTGTAATGACTTGGAGCTCCTTGCTTATATCCTGAATCTTGTGGTTGAGATAAGTGGGCCTTGTGATAACATACCAGAGTGGAAAATCCTTAACCAAAAATGCAGTGATGAGATATTGAGCTTGGTCTGCAATATCTCCAATGTGCATCACATGTGCTTTGATCAGTTCTTCGATTGATCTCATTTCCTTGATTGAAGAATACAAACATTGTAGCCCATGATGAAGAATCATTGCTTGATCCTTGACTTCAGAAATTGGATCATCATTTCTCTTCAACAGATCCTCCAAATCATTAACCAGAGAATCAAGAAAGAGGAAGGAATTGATGACACTAGTTTTGGGAGTGGTACAAAGTGGTGTGGCAATAATAGCAGATGAGTGAAGAGAAGTTTTCAAGAGGCCAACACTGTTTAAAACAGAAGAAAGCCAATCATCCATTACTTTGGATTCTACATCACTCCCCATTAACAAAGAATGGAGAAAACATCCAGCTTGATTCGCCATCGATTCGAACTGTGCCTTCAGATTACGAAATTCATCAGTCCTCTGCATCTCATCGCAGCCAAGCATCATCCATGAGACGTCCCCAAGAATGGTGAGAAGACATCTCAGCTCCTGTTCAAGATTCTCAACCCATTTAAGATTCGGATCTGTTATGAATCGAAAGAAGAACACAAACTTATAGTGGTTCGGCAAATTGCCTACGTCCACTCTTAAGGGAGAAGAATAAGATTGCCTACGTCCACTCTTAAGGGAGAAGAATATCTTCTCTTAAGGGAGAAGAATATCTTATTGATGAAGACTCTTAAGGGAGAAGAATATCTTCTCTTAAGGGAGAAGAATATCTTATTGATGAAGATTACAACGACGATGAATAAACTTAGATCTCATACAAACCCTAATCTTATGGGAATGTATGGATGATTCTGTGAACCATACTGAATGACTAAAACTTAACCCATATATATACACTCCAATATATGATATATATGGATAATATCATATATGATATATATGGAAAATATATGATTTGCATAATCTTACAAATCATATATACTTTACTTGCATAGCAAACTATCCTCAATATCCAAGCCCTTGATCTTATATGTTGATCATCCATCCTTTATCTTCTACGTGTTATATTGCTGATTTAACGTATGCAAGCGTCTACCTCTCAACAATCTCCATCTTAGACCTTGCATGCGTCTACTTCTCAACAATACTCCACCTTAGACCTTGCATTACCACATTAACACTCTTACTCTTCTTCTCCCACCTGCTGCATTATGGTGCAGCCACCCTTATCCTCTGTTTTAACGAGTGCAGCAAATTCCTTCACACTGCCTTTAGAAAGCAGCAAACTCCTTAACTATTTTTAATGAGTACAGCAAACTCCTTTACAATTTTTAACGAGACTAGTAAACTCCTTAATTGTTTTTAATGAGTCCAGTAAACTCCTAACTGTTTTTTAAAGGGAACAGAAACCCTCTTCTTCATCACTACTCCACCTTGAGTAGCAACTTTTACCATTGCTCCACCTTGAGCAATATTCTCCACCTCAGCAGCTAGTTCCTCATCACACCATGAGGTTCTAATCCTTTGCCACCGAGCTTCGTCGATCACCTTTGGAGAGAAGCTGCCGCTTCCGACCACTTCCGAGCGTCGCTTAATTTCTTTGCTGAAGCGTTGCTCGCCTAAGATCGATTTTAATCTGAATTAAATCCCTCCCGAATTGTGCATGTCAATTGTAAAATCCACGACCCAACTGCCACAATTCTCCAGGGATCCCATCAATGGTCTTCCCCCATTGATCTTCATTCCGTTAAGAAGAATTCCAATAATTCATCTCTTCGAACTACCATCGAAAAGAACGACCCCTCATCCCTCTTGCTGATCTACAAGAGTCACCTTATTTCTTGATCATCCATCGCTTTCTTCATCTTCACTTAGAAATCCTCCGTGAACTCCTTAACGTCGAAACCAACAATACCAACCCAACTTCTGTTCAATGTTCACAACTCTTGTAATCTTAGAACCTGATCTCCACCATCCAGATTTAATTTCTATGAGTCCTGGACGCGTTGTTAAAATTACAGCTCGATCCAACGGCTGGTTTGTGAGAAACGACCCTTTAAACGCAGCCATCGCCTAAAAACCTGACTTCGGTTTTTGGCTTATTCCCGTCAACACAGATCTCCAAAAATGATCTCCACCATTCAAAATGTATTTCAATAATTATGAACGTGCTGACAAACTTTAACCTTGATCCGACGGTTGAAACTCTAGATATCACCTCTGTAATATTTCTGCACATGGACTTCTCTTAAAAACGTGAATTCCTCCTTGTTTTTGCCTTCTTTCCCACACCTTCTCGCTTCTTCTTTCTTTGATAGTCCCTTCTCCCGTTCCCACAGACGGCGCCAATTATTATGAATCGATCAAAGAAAGAAAAGAAGAATACAAACTTATAGTGGTTCGGCAAATTGCCTACGTCCACTCTTAAGGGAGAAGAATATCTTATTGATGAAGATTACAACGACGATGAATAAACTTAGATCTCATACAAACCCTAATCTTATGGAAATGTACGGATGATTCTGTGAACCATACTGAATGACTAAAATTTAACCCATATATATACACTCCAATATATGATATATATGGATAATATCATATATGATATATATGGAAAATATATGATTTGCATAATCTTACAAATCATATATACTTTACTTGCATAGCAAACTATCCTCAATATCCAAGCCCTTGATCTTATATGTTGATCATCCATCCTTTATCTTCCATGTGTTATATTGCTGATTTAACGTATGCAAGCGTCTACCTCTCAACAGGATCCTTTTCGAGGTGATATAGCAATTGAAGAAGGAAACTGAGGAAGGCTTCAATGAGTTGACACTTGTAGTTATGGTTCAGATTCTGATCCTGCTTCAACCTGGGAACCATGAACATCTCCTTAAGCTGTTGCTTGTAAGAAGCCACTTTCTTGGGGTCCCACAACTCATCAGGCAATTCTGGGAAGTCGCACGTCTGAAATTTTGAGAAATAGTTTCTAACAGCTGAAATTTGCAATTCATTGAGGAGATATTTCTTCCTCCATTTGGCTATCCTTTTGAAAGGGTTTGACATGATTAATTTAGATTTTATACAGATCTGGAGATATGAATGAAAGAGGAGATATCGGTCAAAGGTTGAAGATGAAGATGAAAGAATAAAGAATAAAGACAGAAGAATCCACAGACATTGATGATAGTGGTTTTATTCATTTGCTTTTTCGCAACACCGTGTATCCGTTTCATTTAAATATTCAATGTACTGTTAATATTAATTTTTAGGCACAAGGGTGTTTTGTAAAGATGTTTTACAGATATTTTTTAAGTGTTATTTAAGTATGAATAGGAAATTAATTAGAGTTTTCATACAGTAAATACACCTCCCGTCCAATTTAAATGGTATAAATGGTAGTTTTTGCTTTGCACGTGAATTAAGAATTATTATTATTTAATATGTAGTGAGTAGTTGTATTAGTGAGAGCGTGAGTCCATATTTTATTGTATTAGTGAGTGTGTCTGGTCTCATGTGTTTAAAAAAAGAAAATAGACTCTTTGGTAGGATGCCCAAAATGAAAAAAAGAGACCCTTTGGGTGGAGCGGAGGGAGTAAATGTTTTACTCCACACCGGATCTTTTGTGCCATTTTCGTGGATCATCTTCTGTGCCACACGTTAAGTGATTGACACGTAAGAGGGGAAATAAATCCAACCATTGCCCCTAGGGTTTAAGGTTCAGGGTATAGTTTTTCTCTCATACGTGTCGTCAATCTAACGGTGTGGCACATGAGATGATGTACTAAATGACACAGAGAATCCGAGCCGATTTTACTCTCTCCGTTTCGGACTTATGTTCACCGGTATCGTAGGTATGGAGTTTAAGAAAAGTTATTTTTTGATAAATTTTATTGACTTTTTTAAGGATATTGTAGTATTTTTATGTAACAAATAAATTATAAAATATGTTATGTGAGTTAAATGAGAGTGATATTTTTGAAATTAAGAGAACTTTTGAGGTTGGTGGTTGATGTTTTTGAGTGGTGAAAATATGTGTGAAGAGATGAAAATAGAAAGTGTGAATATAAGTACAGACAAATGAAGTAATTTTTTATTAGTACATTTTTTTTTAATTTAGTTTTTAATTTCCCAAACTAACACCAACTTTAGGAGGGAGACAATCAAGTCCGCACGCCTTATAAATCAAAATTCTAAAATACTACCCCTCCATTCACTCCTAAAGTTTCTGTTTTATTATTTTGAAAATCCACTGTATTTATTTTTCTTCTCTGTTTTTATTTTTAAAGAAAAATCCCAAACATAATACAACTATCCACCACATATAAAATAATAATATTTTTTAATTTATGTAAATTAAAAAAAAAGTATTATATTAGTGGTTGGAGGTTGTACTTTAATAGTTACTTTAAATATTTTTTAAATTATATTCATAAAGAATAATACTCCCTCCGTCCCGGAGAAGGTGTATTTTTTTTGTTATGGAGATTAAGGAGTATAATATTTTATTGTAAAGTGAAGTAAAAGAAATAATATTTAATGTGTAGTGAATAGATGTATTAGTGGTGTGTGTGGAGTGTGTGTGGGCCCATGTGAATATGTTAATATTTTTTGTGTGGGTCCATATGCTTTAAAAGAAATATGACAACTTTTATGGGACAACCCAAAAAAGAAAATATCACAACTTCTATGTGACAGAGGGAATATTATATATGCATATACATACAATGAACTTATAAATGTATCCGTTAGTATTCTGACTAATCGAATGCACTTAAACAAGAATTTATTGAGTCGAGTCACAATGTATTCACATACGTGATACAACCCTATGTTGCTAATGGTTGGAGTATTTTTCTTTAAAAAAAATTGTATTATTTTCCCTTAAATTCCAAATGTGTAACTAAAACGCAATACAAAAAATAATAATAAAAAAATCAAGATTTGCTATAACATACTCCCTCCATCACAGGTAATGAGGGTCATTTACCTTATGTTAACACAAGGTAAATGACCCTCATGTAACATAGGGTAAATGACCCTCATTACCTGGACGGATAGAGTATATATCAATAAAGTTTCTAATAATCAACTCGAAATTTTAATAGTAAACGTTCTTTTCATGTGCATTCATTTATTTTAATGAATATCAATAAGCAATATTTTTAAATTTATTCTGTCAATTAACAAACTAAGGTTGAATATAACTTATAGTATATATATTCCTATGTCCATTGTCAATCTATTCATTTTACCATTTCGGATCGTCCATCCTTAATCTATCAATTTTCTTTTTTTGATTATGGGACCCACACCCTCCACTAATACAAATAAAATATGAGACCCACACCCTCCACTAATACAACTACCTACTACATATAAAATAATAATAATCTTTAATCCACGTGCAAAAAGTAAATGGATACATTGAGGAGACAGAGGGAGTAGTTAAAAGACAGTCTCCTGTGAGACATTAATTATGTGAGAGCGCTTGTGAAACGTATTAAAGTATATCTAATATATAAATAAAGTATGTTTAATGGTTGTTAAAGTTTTGTAAAGTATGATGGATGATGAATTAAAGTACTCCCTCCGTCCACTGACAATCTATCCATTTTACCATTTTGGATCGTCCATTCTTAATTTATCCATTTTCCTTTTTGGACTATGAAACCTACACCCTCCACTAATACAAATAAAATATGGAACCCACATCTCCACTAATACAACTACCTACTACACATAAAATAATAATATTTCTTAATCTACGTGCAAAAAGCAAATGAATACATTGAGGATGTACAGAGGGAGTATGATTTTAAGATGTTATAATATGATTCATTATCGACATACTTTAACTACAAATAAGTATATTTTACCTATATAATAAGTATACTTTAGTAATTGGTCGGCTCGTCTCACAACCATCTCACAAAATGTCTGTCTCACAAAAGAGTCTCTCCTAGTTAAAAACTTGTGAATAAATTCGCCCATTATTCATTTAATACACTCATAATAAGCTTATTAAAAACGTACATGTAATGAGTTGGATTAATTAGTTAATTAATATACATATTTTATTTAATAATTAAAATAAGGAATTTTTTCAACAATTCTTTTGTATAAATATATATATGAATATAAATCTATTCTTTCAAGCGATAACAGATTATTTATTTGCAAATTATTTGTTTGACATTAATAAACAATACCATCTAGATATTCGTACAAAATGTTCGTTAGTTGCTCATAAATAAAAATAATTTTTCATGCAAAATGTTCAGGATATATTATCAAACGTAAAGCGTGATCATGAATATAATTAAATCTTAGCAAACGAAACAAGAAAAGAGGAAAGCTTTGTTCCATTCTTTTAGGTGATGTTTGGTTTGAGATTATGTGGGATTTGAAAACCATGAATAGTGTGTTATATGTTTGTTTTGGGTTTTGAGTTGGGTAGATTTTAACTTTATGTCAAATCAATGTATTAATTTATTTAAAAAGTTAAATGAAAGAGGAGAGATAAAGAGAGAAAGTGTATTAATTGAAGAGAGAGAATGTAGTAGATATATATAGGGGAGGTTTTTAAAATTTGGATGTGGGTTTTGGAAAACCAAAACCTGGATTTAAAATCTGAAAACGAACATAACCTTAGCGCCCTAGAGTGTTGCAGTGGGGAGAGAGACAAATTTTTTTTTTAATAAGGAAAAGATCAATTGAAATAGTAACTACACAACATACTTATTCATGGGGAACTTGAATTGGGGTGTAATGGACGAAGGGTTTAGAATCAGGTGAGTTCATTCCCATCACAGTTCTTGGCTAAGATGGATGGAAATCAAAATTCATCGATTATTCACATTGTTTCAATAACTACTTTACCTCTTAAATCATTTTTTATTCTCATTTTCATGGACTTTCTTGATGCCCATTACTATTCTGATTATGGAATCTGAACCACGCGGTCTTTCAATTTCAACAATTGAGCATACTCTTAAATCATTTTTTATTCTCATTTTCATGGACTTTCTCGATGCCCATTACTATTCTGATTATGGAATCTGAACCACGCGGTCTTTCAATTTCAACAATTAAGCATAGGGCTGGGGAAAAATACTGAAATTTCGGTATATCGCATTTACCATATCGAAAAATATCAAACTTACCGAAATTTTAGGTATACCGAAATTTTTGGTAAGATATGATACCGCATTGAATTTTTTGGTACGGTAAAGGTATGCAAAATTTTAAAACCGCGGTATTTTGGTATATACTGAAATACCGTAAATTATTTTAGTAAGGTACACTATATACTTGAAAGAAATTCTTATATATTAAAATTATTGACCCATCATTAAATTTAGTGTAATTTAATTTGTAGAACATTCGCGTGAGCACTATAGAGTTTATTATTTTAAATTTAGAGTACAATTGCAATTATTTTAATTTTAATTTCAATCCTTAAGTTTGTTTTTTGCACGTTGATTAATGAGTATATTATTTTAAGACAGTTGGTAGATAAATATAATAATTAATGTAAAGTAGTAGCTGTATTACTATTGGATATGAGTCCAATGGTGATATATTATTTGTTTTAAGTGGGTCCCATATAAAAAAAAGGAAACGTAAAGATTGAAATGGAAAGTCCAAAATAGAAATATGTAAAGATTCAAATGGGACGAAGAGAGTACTTAAATATCAGTAAGTAAAAGGTATGCCATTTTCTTATAACGAAATTTCTGTATACCGAACTATGGTATACCGAAACTTTCGGTATGGTAAAGGTATGACTTTTCTAATACCGATATTTTAGATATGGTATACAGCTAAAAAACTTTGGTATACCATACCGCCCACCCCTAATTTGAGCATGTGCACGTCATTGACAATTTATATAAAAATTGTGGCGTAAACATATCCTCTTTTAGAATAGAAAGAACTAAACTTAAATTATCAACGGTTAAGATTTTTTAACTACTTAATCTCTCCAGTATAAGTTGTATTGTGATCACCATGTTCTAACAAATAAACTCAGCATTTGGGTTCCCCAACAAGACCCTTGCCTAACATTAAACTTTACTAAAAGTATATAGTCTAATAATAAACAGTTGAGAAATAAGAGAAGAACTAATTTACTTGAATGGTGTCAAGTGTCAACCTCTCCACTGCTATATGCAGCAACCAAGTCCATTTCCGAGACTTGTTTACTCTTAAAGAAGGCTCGGTGAAGGGCCTTTACACCCTGTTCCGCTTCACCATTATTTACTATTAGTGACATGTTAACCTGGGAAAACCATACAACCTGCTCGTAAAAACAATATAACAGATGGGACTTTGATACTTTATTCATTATGCACTAATTTGTGGTGATAAAACCTTGAGAAATCATTTGTGGTTGGAAGATCAAATGATAAGTGATAAGATTGATTGCATGGAGAAGTGAGACCAGGCCATTATGATTGGCTGGGAAGTAAGGGGTCGGATTGATGACATGGCAATGGAATCAATTAGAAACTAACAAGCTGAAAGTGTTTCCTTTTCACATCAGTTGGAAGGAATCAAACGGTTATGAGATCAGTTAGTTACAACTGATCCATGCGTGTGATTGGATGGAAGGAATCAACATTTTGGCTGTTCATTTATATAAGAAGGAAGAAGGATCAGTTACAAGAAGTTCTTCCTCACACACTTCATCTTCATCTTTTTATATCTTCATGTATAAGCTTCAAGCTTAAGAATTAGGTCTTTGTAGAAGTGTTTGTAAGCTTGTAATCTTCTTCCATCATCACTAGTGAATTTCTCTCCTTAAGAAGTGGATGTAGGCTTACGCCGAACCACTATACATCTTTGACTTGATCGTATTCATTTCTATTCATTTTAACAATCGATTCGAAGTGAAACTTGAGTGATCAATCAAAAACGTGTGTGTAAGGTCTTGGAAAGCTAACAAGATCTTGCTTAAGTTCATAAGAAGTGGCACCGTCTATGGGAAGGATAAGAAGAAGCAGCCGCTAGCTATCAGATCAGAGGGAGGAATCATGGTAACAACCAAGTTTGATGTGGAGAAGTTTACAGAGAAGGTCGATTTCAGTCTGTGGAGGATGAAAATGGAAGCTATACTGACTCAACAAGGATTGGCAGATGCAATCAAATCAGTTCCAGAAAACCAAACAACTGCTGTGGATGCAGTTGCACAAACTGCTGAACAAGATCAACAGTCAAAGGCAAGAAGTGCAATCATATTGTGTTTAGGTGACAAAGCTTTGAGAGAAGTCTCAAAAGAAGTATCTGCAAGGGATATGTGGAAGAAGCTAGCTGATCTCTACATGGTGAAGACCTTGGCAAATCGGCTGTATACCAAGCAAAAGCTCTACTCCTTCAAAGTATCAGAAGATAAGTACATTCTAAGTCAATTAGATGATTTCAATAAGATCATAGATGATTTAAAAAACATTGATGTAGCACTGTCAAGTGAAGATAAGGCTGTCATACTAATGTCAGCTCTTCCTAAATCTTTTGAAGGTTTGAGAGATACACTATTATATGGAAATGTTGAATCAATATCTCTAGAACAAGTGATCCTTGCAATCAAAGCTAAAGTGCTCCATAAGACATCAGATAATACAGTTGCAGGGGAAGGTCTTGTTGCCAACAAACAGAACAAATGGAATAAGAATGATAAGAGAAGTGGTTCTGATAAGAAATGGCAGAAGAAACCAGAAAAGGGGAATCAAAGTTCATCAGCAGATGGAGAAAACAACAATTGCTTTCACTGCAACAAACCTGGTCATTTTAAGAAGCAATGTCACAAGTGGAAAGTAATGGTGGCAAGAAAAGTTGCAGAAAATGGTGGAAACCAAAGGATTCATGCAAATCAGGTAATTGAAAATAAAGGAAATCAGGATCAAGATTACATTGAAGCTTTGGTTGTTGTTTCTGGTCAAGTGTCAGATCAGTGGGTGCTAGATTCAGGTTGCACTTTCCATATGACATCAGTTAAGGATTGGTTTACAGATCTGAAACCATACAATGAAGGATCAGTCTTGTTAGGCAATGATCATGCCATCAAGATTGAGGGGATTGGCTCTGTCAAATTTAGAATGTGAGTACTATGTGAAGAAAGGTGTACTCACTATAATGAAAGGGAATTCAATGGTAATGAGAGATATAAAGAGCTCTGATCTTTACTTTCTTGAAGGGTCAGTTGTCTCTGGACAGTTGAACACTTCACAAGATCAAGAAGATGTTCATATGTGGCATGGTAGACTAGCTCATGTAAGTGAGAGAGGATTACAAGAGCAAGCAAGACAGAAGTTGTTAGATATAAGCTCAACCTGTAAGTTGGATCAATGTGAAGATTGTATCCTAAGTAAGTCTAAGAGGTTGAAGTTTGGTTCAGCTGAACATACCTCATTAGAAAAGCTCCAATATGTTCATACAGATCTATGGGAACCTTCTAGGAATCCAACCATGGGAGGAGGAAGATATTTCATATCTTTCATAGATGATTACTCTAGGAAGTTATGGGTGAAAATCCTAAAATCAAAGGATCAAGCATTTACTGCATTCAAAGAATGGCTTGCTGAAGTGGAGAATCAAACAGGTTGCAAACTGAAGTGTTTAAGATCAGATAATGGGCTTGAGTTTGTTTCAGAAGAGTTTAATACCTTCTGCAGAGAGAAAGGAATTAAGAGGCACAAGACTACATCTGGAACTCCACAACAAAATGGTGTTGCAGAAAGAATGAATCAAACCTTGCTTGAAAGAGTTAGGTGTATACTGAGTAGTGGAGGTTTTACAAAAGGGTTCTGGGGTGAACTTGTAACTACAGCAGCCTACTTGATCAACTTATGTCTATCAGCTGCTCTGAAGTTCAAACCACCTGAAGAAGTATGGTCTGGAAAGGCACTTAGTTATGATCATCTAAGAGTTATAGGTTGCCAGGTATACTCTCATGTGAAGCAGGATAAGCTGGAACCAAGAGCATTAAAATGTGTGATGGTAGGATACCCTAAGGAAGTTAAAGCATACAGGCTGTGGTGTTATGAAACAAACAAATTTATTATTAGCAGAGATGTGACTTTTAATGAGAAGAAAATGCCATTGGTTGAAAGAAATTCTGTAGTTTCTATTACTACAGATACTGATGAGCCTTAGGTGGAGGAAGCAAGAAAGGATTCACATCAAGACAACAGGATGCCTGATCAGAGTAATGAAGATAGCTCACCTGGTTCATCAAGTTCCAGATATGACTTAAGTACCTATCAGCTTGTCAGAGATAGGTTAAGGAGACAGATCAAAACTCCTGTGAGATACGTGGAAGCTGATATAGTATCATATGCTTTGTATGTTGCATCTGACATAGAGAGTTATGAACCAAAGACATATGATGAAGCTATATCAGGAAGTGAGAATAACAAGTGGATAGTTGCTATGGAAGAAGAGTTGCTATCTTTGCATAAGAATAAGACTTGGCAGATTGTTGAAAGACCACAGAATAAGAAATTAGTCAGTTGTAAATGGATTTACAAGAAGAAGCCTGTTACAAGCAAAGAAGGAGGCTGCTACCTTGAAATAGCAGCAAGGTGGAGAGGAATAATCTAGTATGGTGATGCAAAGTCTAAGGTGGAGATTTGTGAAGATAGACCATGCATACGTAAGGTTCGACTTTGGGTTTGACATGTTTGAGCAAGTCGAACCAGATACGTCGTTGTCGAACCACGGAAGATTGAGATGGGTTCGAGGTAGGTTCGACATGGTACACAGGTCGAATCAAAGGCAGCATGATCGAACCATAGCAGATTAACTAGGATTCGACTTGAGTTCGACTTCCTGGAACAGGTTGAACCAAAGCTGATTTGGTTGAATCCATCAGTTTGGTTGGAAGATCAAATGATAAGTGATAAGATTGATTGCATGGAGAAGTGAGACCAGGCCATTATGATTGGCTGGGAAGTAAGGGGTCGGATTGATGACATGGCAATGGAATCAGTTAGGAAACTAACAAGCTGAAAGTGTTTCCTTTTCACATCAGTTGGAAGGAATCAAACGGTTATGAGATCAGTTAGTTACAACTGATCCATGCGTGTGATTGGATGGAAGGAATCAACATTTTGGCTGTTCATTTATATAAGAAGGAAGAAGGATCAGTTACAAGAAGTTCTTCCTCACACACTTCATCTTCATCTTTTTACATCTTCATGTATAAGCTTCAAGCTTAAGAATTAGGTCTTTGTAGAAGTGTTTGTAAGCTTGTAATCTTCTTCCATCATCACTAGTGAATTTCTCTCCTTAAGAAGTGGATGTAGGCTTATGCCGAACCACTATACATCTTTGACTTGATCGTATTCATTTCTATTCATTTTAACAATCGATTCGAAGTGAAACTTGAGTGATCAATCAAAAACGTGTGTGTAAGGTCTTGGAAAGCTAACAAGATCTTGCTTAAGTTCATAAGAACCACCATCCATTGCTGGTCTTATTGATTGTGTGTGCAACACCTGCAAATAATGTGCTGCATGTTAATATATATTCAACCTAATTTCAGGAAATGAAAATCCTCTAGTCCATATAAAATCAGATCACTAAATCTATCATTTCTTTCTTTTTTTCAACAGAATCTGTTTATATTTCTAGAGGAGCATTCAGTGCTCTAAGAACAATATACCCCATATAGACAAACAAGAAATAACATGACCTGAGCTCCAAAATAAGCAAGCTCAGCTGCCTCTTCAAAAGTCAAGGTTGTGCACTTGGATGAATAGTGGGATCACAGATGAGAACACCATTGATGTCCTTCCAGACCTGCACGAATTTGAATAGGAAATGTTTTTTTTCTTTTTCTAAAATTTCATTCAACAATAATACAGTTACCACATACTAATCATTATGTTCACCTGAACCTCGCGTAAACCCAAAGCTTTTCCTATAACAGTAGCTGTCAAGTCACTGCCACCTCTGCCGAAAGTAGTAATTTCACCAGACTTATACCTCTGCATGTAAAAAACTAGCATCTTAATATTTTGGCTCCGCTGGAATTGGTCTAATCAAATTATTTCTTAACCTAATTATACAGTCGAAAGAAATATGCAACTGTTAATAAAGAGCAACCTTTCCAAGGAAGCCGGTGACTACTGGAATTGCTTGATTCTTGGTCCATTCGTTCAGTAATTTACTGGCAACAGCAGGGTAAGTTGCTTCGAGAATATCAGTGTTTGTGAAATCATCTGTCATAAAAAATCCAATGCTAAAAGCATCATACTGCAATGTTCAACAAAGGGGATACTATTAGCAAACAAAATGTAGAATGTGCAAGTCGTTTTATTTTTACAATATGCACCAAAAACAATTGGAATCAGATGAGAGATTGCCACCAATAATGCTCAATAGCATGCTTTAGTAAAGAAATTGCCAACTGTTAGTTATTTTCACCAATTGGTCGGAGATATAAAGCGAGTGCACCGGAAAAGAACGAAAACTGATACCTAAATTCTGCCCTAGGCCTTTCACTCAAATCAGATATCCAAGAAGAAAACACTAAAATCACAAGTCACAATCTCTTCAAGTGTTGGGAGGTGAGGTGCAACAAGGGCAATTAATAGCCTTTCACTCAAGAGCAATGAGACCATTCATATATCTCCCAGTGAAATTGGATTTTGTTTCTCTTTAGGTATAAAGGTCTTTGATTGTATACATATGAGCTCTTCCACCTGCTCCTTGAGTTGGTTTGTTCTTGTCACCCAACACTTTTGATCTTGGGCAATCCAAAGCAGTATGACCCAGTTTCTTGCATCTGAAACAATGGTTCTGACCCATCAAGCATTCTCCAAAATATTTCTTTCCACACTTCACACAAGTTGGTCTCTCTGCATTGTTTTTCGGCCCCGGTCCAATAACTCTGTTTTGCTTGTTGAAGTTCTCATTTCTGTTCTGGCTCTGGTTCTCCCACTTCCGTTTTCCAAAATTCTCCACTGGCTTTGGTTTGGGAATGTCCATCTCCAGATTTGCAGCCACGTCTTTAGCCCTCTCAAATGCTTCAGCGAAAGTCGCAATTCCTAGTCCCGATATCAAATTACGGATGCTAGGATGAAGGCCATTTTGAAATTTCAATGCCTTCTTTGCCTCAGTGTCGACAAAGTGTGGGGCAAAGTGACACATTTGACTAAACTTTCTTTCATACTCCGCAACTGTCATGTCTCCTTGCTTCAGATTGAAAAACTCCATCTCCATGCGAGCACGATATGATGATGGGTAGTATTTTCCCATCACTACTTCCTTGAATCCTGCCCATGTCAGATTGGCGCGCTCTTCAGTAGTTCTCATCCGCCAGTATCCATTCCACCAAATTCTTGCATCTTCCTTCAACTAAAATGTAGCACATATCACCTTTTGTCCATCAGTGCACCTTATGAGATCGAATATACTTTCGAGTGCTTCGATCCACTCCTCAACTTAAGCAGGTCCCTCTCGACTATTAAATATCGAAGGCCGATACTTGTGGAATTGTTCCACCACTTGAGCATGTTGAGTGATACGATTCTGTGGGACTTGTTGATTCGGTTGTTGTGCACGGAGAAAGTTCACCAGTTCCGCCAGTGAGATACGTTCATCAAAATATACGGGTGCTTGATTTGCATTTCCACGTCCTTCCATTTCCTATGAAAATAAAAATTAGAATGAATTTAATGTATAGATAATATTGATTTCTTTTTTTTTTAAATCATAAAAATAAATAATTTCATAAATATTTTCTCAATCAATAATGAATAATAATAATGGATAATATTTAATTCTTAAATGGAGTGAATCCATGAAATTAATTTAAAATATAAATTTAAACGACACATATATAAAATATTGATAATCTATCTATTTAGAAATCTTTCTTGTCATTCCACATCTTTGCAGCTTCTATTGTGTTCGCACTCTCATTAGTAGTTGATTTTTTTTTCTTTGTTAATGGTTCAATCCACGCTGAGCCTTCTTCAGTTACGGTTAAAATAACTGTTTATGGCAATTCTATCGACTTTAATTCTTCGCTTTCTTCCTCCTCCTCAGGATCCTCTTCCTCTTCTAGACCACCGTATAAAATCCAACTATTCATTAAATTCGCTATCAGCTCAGCATAATTAAACGGTTCTTTAGCTTCAATTTTCTCAAGCAAAAATGAGTCAGCACGAGCCTTCCAATTCTCTGGCAACAAACTTATTAGGTGTATTGCTTCATCTTCATGTGCAGGAGGTCCACGTTTATTTCTCCAATTTTGGAGTTTTGAAATCAATTGAATAGGAAAATTAATTCCTTCATCAACAATTCGTTTGTCATCCTTGGAAGCTAAAATCTTAGTATGAATACTCCCTCCAACAGACATCCTTGTCGTACATCGCATACCCATAAATACAACTACCATTAATAAATGAGATTTAATAAAACTTTCCTATTTAGTCTCCAATACGTATCAAATCATACCATACAAATATTGATGGTCAGGAAAGAACATATAAAGCATATAAAATATCCTGCACATACCATGTTAATATATATATCATAAACAAATAATTTATACATTTCTTGGAGTTCTGTGGCTGGTGGGTGAGTATCAAATACTCTCCAACTCAAATCATATTAATCTTTTTTTTAACAATAAAATACTTACAATTTTAAACAAAATATTTATATTTTACAAAATATCCAATTTTTACAAAAATTGTCAATTTTACAAATCCGACTATATGTGTTTTTTTTACAAAAAAATGTCATTTTTACAAAAATAACAAGTAAAAACTCTTTTTTTTTACGCAGGTCTACAGAAACGTCGACCTGCTCTGATACCAACTGTAACAGCCCCAAATACCATTTTCACAATATTTAACTTAAGAATAAACGCGGAAGAACATTACTTAAATAATTCCTAATATGCAATTTATAAGCATCTAACAACACACTTTGCGGTTTGAAAATATACACATCCAATTCACATATATGAGTTTTTCCTAGACTGATACGCATAAGTTTAATACTTCCGTTCACACAAACATAAAACTTAAACACTTAAGCTTAACACTGAGTTTCCTAAATTTAACATACTTCCTATGGATCCACCACACCATTACCACACATCTCAAATTAACCTGGAATCACATGTGAAAGGGGTGAACACTACAACCGCTCAGTGAAGAAACATGAATCACAGTTAAATATCATATAATCCACTTGAACATTCACACAACAGTATAAACTTTTCAGTTTTGGATAGTCGTGTAACTTTTAATCATATCATGTTATATCATGCCGTTGGCCAACTAGAATTTTTGTGCACGGTAAGGTGTACCTCATAAAGGACCGTCGTCCCCACCAAAATATATTTTACGCACTGTAATATTTATTACACATCACAGAACATAGTATAATCTCATATAGTTTCGCTTCATACACATCGCAGAATAGCAAACACATCACATAATATTTAAAAGTAACATGTAACCCCACATTCGATCCAACAAAAGCAGCGTTTAAAAAGATTCCCTATCTTCACTCAAAGAACATCCTAAAATCAAAAATATTATTAAATCAATATACTATCTCCAAATACATGTAATTTGACATTCGAGAAAAAGACCGCTTACCCACGTAACCCACGGAAGGAATCAACTTATCATATTGGATGAGTAAGCGAAGGATATCCTATACAATTTTACGTATTTTGTGTGGATGGAAAGAATGAAAAAAAAATAGAGAATATGTCGAACTATGTGTTTTCTTTGAAACAGCAAGAATAACTTGAGATTTCAATCGGGAATAGATAGCAAAATGAAATGAATAAACTGAAATGTGAAGTTTTTAAAATATAAATTGGAAACTATATCATAAAACTGAAATAAAGAACTTGGGAAAAACTGCAGAAGGAATAACGTTAAAAGGAAACTGTAGAAAAGACGACGTGAAGAGAGAGAAGAAGGAGAAGACGCAACAACCTCCGAGATCGTGTAGAAGTAAAATTTGATTTTGACGGATAAATGAAACCGTGTCTGACTAATTTTCAAATTTTAACTATAGTTAATGAAATAAATAAATAATATTATTCATTTCCTTATATAAAATTAAAACTTAAACCATTCATAAAATCCCTATAAAATTTACGGATATTACATTCTACCCCCCTTAAAATATATATTTCGTCCTCGAAATATTACTACATACCTCATAAAGCAGCGTCTGTATACAAAGCTTGTATCTCCTCTTCTCTTTCCCATGTGGCCTCATCTTGTCCATGATTACTCCACTGCACTCGAATTAGAGAAACATCTCGATTTCTTAGCTGATGAATCTTCCTTTCAAGAATAGAGATAGGAATCTTATCATACATCATGTTTTTATTGACTTTAAGATTCTCGTAGTTGATGACGTGACTCGGGTCATGCACATACTTCCTCAACATAGATACGTGAAATACATCATGTATTAAAGCAAACTTTGGTGGTAGAGCTAAGCGGTAAGCTGCATCTCCAATTTTCTCTAAAATCTCGAATGGTCCAATATATCTGGGTCTCAATTTGCCCTTCCTCCCGAAGCGCACTACTCCTTTTGTCGGGGAAACCTTAAGGAATACGTTATCACCGACTTCAAAATATAGGTCTTTTCTTCGCTTGTCGGCCTATGATTTCTGCCTATCTTGCACCATCTTGATTTTTTCTCGTATCCCTTCAATCTTTACTACTGTCTCTCTTATCAACTGAGGACCTAATAATTTTTTCTCTCCAACCTCATCCCAATACAAAGGTGATCGACACTTTCTTCCGTATAATGCTTCGTAAGGAGCCATCTGGATAGTTGATTGATAGCTGTTGTGGTATGCAAACTCTATCAATGGTAATTGGCTCTCCCATCCATCATCCATATGTAGCATGCATGCTCTTAACATATCCTTGAGAATTTGAATGGTTCTCTCGGATTGCCCATCACTCTGAGGATAAAATAATGTGCTAAAACACAACTTGGTTCCTATCGTCCTTTGTAAGCTGCTCCAAAAAGTTGAAGTGAATCGTGGATCTCTGTCCGACACAATAGAAATGGGTACTCCGTGCAACCTCACTATCTTCCTAACATAGACTTGAGCAAGTTGTTCTATCTTGAATGTTGTCTTTATCGGTAGAAAATGAGCAGACTTTGTCAAACGATCAACTACGACCCATACGGCATTATTCCCTCTTACCGTTCTTGGTAATCTCGTGACAAAATCAATTGTAATGTTCTCCCACTTCCACTCTGGAATCTCGAGCGACTTCAGTAATCCAAAAGGTCTTTGATGTTCAGCCTTGACTTGTTGACACGTCAGACATCTCTCCACAAATTCTGCAATATCTCTTTTCATTCCGCTCCACCAAAACATCCGTCGCAAGTCTTGATACATCTTTGTAGTCCCAGGGTGAGCAGCATATGGTGTATTGTGAGCCTCTTCAAGGATTATCCTTCGTATCTCAGAGTTCTTTGGAATGCAAATCCTTCCTCCATAAAATAATATTCCATCATCTGCGACAACATACCCTTTATCGCTTCCTAGAATAGCCTCCTCCTTCAACTTTCTAAGAAATACATCTTCACCTTGATGTTCTTTGATCACATCTCGTAGTGGAGGTTGTATCACCATAGTTTCTAGAACCCCTTTTATGTCTCTTGGCCCATCCACCATCTCAATTCTCATTCTCCCAAACTCTTTTTCCAACTGCTTTTGCTCAGTAAGGAAATTTGTCATTCCATGTTTGCTTTTTCAGCTTAAAGCATTAGCTACTACGTTAGCCTTTCCTGGGTGGTAGTGTATGGTACAGTCGTAATCCTTCACTAACTCCAACCATCGCCTTTGTCTCATATTTAACTCTCTTTGAGTAAAAAGATATTTTAGACTCTTATGGTCTGAATATATCTCACACCTTCCCCCATAAAGATAATGCATCCATATCTTCAAAGCATGCACAACTGCAGCTAACTCCAAATCGTGCGTCGGGTAGTTCAACTCATGAGAC
Organism: Pogostemon cablin; assembly: GCA_023678885.1. Lineage (NCBI taxonomy): Eukaryota > Viridiplantae > Streptophyta > Magnoliopsida > Lamiales > Lamiaceae > Pogostemon > Pogostemon cablin. Next base: position 25,280,179 of record CM042975.1, read on the forward strand.
TTTAATTGTCTTGATGCATATGCCACAACTCTCCCTTGTTGCATTAGAACACATCCTAGACATTGCTTTGAAGCGTCACTGTAGATAACAAAGTCTTGTGTGAGATCTGGAATCGTCAGAACTGGTGATTCAGTAAGTCTCTTCTTAAGCTCTTCAAAACTTCTATCACACTCTTCACTCCACACAACTTTTCTCCTTTCCTTGTCAATCGCGTTAGCGGCATCGCTATTTTAGAAAACCCTCTATGAATCTGCGATAATAACCAGGTAAATCAAGGAAACTACGTACTTCATGTGCATTTTTAGGTACACACCACTGTTTGATTGTTTCGACTTTAGATGGGTCGACTTCGATTCCACTAGCTGTAATCACATGTCCCAAAAACACGACTTTATCCAACCAAAACTCATTTTTTTTAAACTTGGCATACAACTTCTCTTTCTGAAGAACTCCTAGCACCATCCGCAAATGTTCCTTGTGTTGCTCCTCATCCTTTGAACAAATAAGGATATTATCTATGAATACTGATAGGCTTTTTCTGCGCACTATAATTAAATCCTCAAGTGTAAGGATATCAATTGTAGCAGCAAGCACCCAAGTTAAATTATCGATCCAACTGAGACAGCTAATTATTTATTTTACTATTAATTACTAATTAATCAGAATTGAGTAACCAATATTCAGAGTATTGTAGTAAATTAATTATCTAAATTACAAAATATTAAATAACTGAATTATTAAAAGGCAATAAAAATAAAAGCAAGTTTCTAATCAAGAGATGACGAACAGTTCTAAGGTATCAGGTAGAGACCAATCAATTTGGGTTATTAAACTTACGATTGTTCATTCATGCAGTTTCACTGAAAATACACCACATATCCCTGTTATCCCACCGAATATGATTCGATTCTAAGCTAACAGTAAAATCTGGTTTAAATCCTAAGGTGCGCAAATATTACCAAGCCTTATTCCTAGATACTAATCAAAGCAAGCAACAATACCTCCGGATGGTAAGCCCGACTAACAAGATATTTTCTGGAATTACTACAAGGTTCTATTCACTTCCTACTTGATTGTCTAATTGCATTGTTCCACTAAACTAATCAAGTATTTGATTAACCAGTTCAAGAAATTAAAGTGCTTATAGCGGAGCTACTCTAATCCCTAACAGATAGACAATACCAATCATGAACGCACACAAGCTAACACAATAATCCAAGCATTATAGCGGATGTCATGAATATATTATGAAGACGTTATGAAACAGAAAAGCATGTCTTAATAAAATAAGTAAAATCAAAAGCTCAACTGCATAAAATCCCAATCTTTGGTCTAAATCCCCAAATCAATTAAATCAATCCATCAAACCCTAGAACTGTATATAAAATTAGCCCATGAGGTCACAAGCAACACTCATGGCTAAGCAATTCATATCAAAAATCAAAGTAAAAGAAAGAGAAAGTTAGGAATTATGAAACCCTAGTGTAGACGTAGTCTTTCGTTCCTTCTCCGTCTCTCCAATTGCTTGATTCTCCCTCAATTAGCACTTGGAACCCTCTTGAAAGTGGATGGATGGTGAAATCAGGTTGTAAATCTGATATGGAGGTGTTGGAGGTGTGAATTGATGATGGGTTATGGATGGGTCCTCTCCAATTTGTATTTTGATCTCCCTAATTGTTTCTAGGACTGATGCAGGGCTGTTTTCGCGACGAAAACTGCTTCAGAATCGCGATTTGAGGGTATATATACAATGCTGCATCGAACAGGTCTCGTCTGGGCCCAATTTTGGGCCGCTCGGCACCTTGCTCGAGCCGAGCTCAAGGCCGAGCAGCCCCCAAACCAGCCGAGCATCATATGGTTGGAATGGGCCCGTCGTGTGGGCTCTGAGGAACCCCAGCTCGGCTGGAAATTCGTACAAAGTTGGTCCCGCTCGAGCCGAGTGGCCTCCCGAGCTGCGGAGACTGCACTGCGTGACTTCACCGTTTTGAGCATAACTTCTTCATAAGGACTCTAATTTGAATGAATTTTGCTCTCACGTGTTCCTCTCTTCCTTGGATTTCTATCCATATAAAGAACTCTGAGAAACTCCAACATTTGAATATGTAAAAAGTCATGCAAAGTGGCTGCTCGGTACAGCATGTGCGACGTTAGCACTTTGATCATAACTTTCTCGTTTGGAATCCAATTGGGGTGTTCTTTATGTCAAAACGACCCTCTCTTCTGTGTCTTTCCAACCATATATCATATGATCAATTTGGACTTCTACAATAATACAGAAAATTTGTGCAACATGGACTGTATTTTTCAGCATTCCTTCTCACTTTCACTCCTCATTCCAACTTTGAACTTTTGATCATATTTTACCCTTCAAAACTCAACAAAACACCTTAGTAGCATCTTAATTATGCAAGATATGAAAACCATGCCATTCTATACAAAATCATGGCCACATTCTATCAAAAACGGTGTAATGTGAGACCTAAAATACGTGAAATTCCACTCTCAACAAACCCCCAAACTTACCTATTGCTCGTCCCGAGGCAACAACATATAAAACCAATAGAGTAATTGAGAGAAAATTTCACAACTTCACACCAAGAAAATATAACAATTCAAAAATCATACTTCAAATACTAAGATAACCATCCATCTAAGAACATACAATTCAAATCAACTACTTTACTTTTTCGGAATGCTCATCCACCATTCTCACGGGTAGTATTTACGCTCATCGCTCAAGTGTGAGATATACACTTCAGGGTAAGGTGTTTACACTCAAAGTCAATTCAAACACACGCGTAACCATAAGCTTGGCAATCATCTCAACTCTCGACTAAAGGGATAATTTCAACAATAGGATCACAAAGGTCTTGCATTAGGTTGTAATGTTGGCTCTTTGGTAAAGGTAGGGAGTATATGGATAAGGTGACTCAATCACTAGTAGAGAATCAAAGAAGACTTACAGCTTTTCAACAAACAACTTTACTTTCTTCTTTCTTCTTCATCGCTCTTCAATGCTTCTTGCAATTTGATTCCTCCTTCACTTTTGAACACCACATCCTTACTTGAAAATTTTTCTTCTTCCCTCTTTTCTTTTCTCTTTTTTTTTTCTTTTTCAAATAAGGGTACCAGTTTCAGGCACTACCCTTTTCATGGGGTACCAGTTTCGGGCACTACCCCTTTATGCAACAATTTAACCACTCTTTTCAACAATTTTCATCACTTCCAACTTATTCTCCTTTTATGTTTCTTCTCAAGATACCAAATTGACTCCTTCAACTCTCTACTAGGTAGGGATTTTTAAAGGCTAACAAAGGGATCAATTGGCTTATCACGTAGGCTTCCAACAAATATGGCTTTTCAGGATCAAAAGGGTTAACTACGGATAGTTTCAATAGGTAGGATAATAATTTGGCTAGTGACTAATAAACAACAAAGATGGCCTAAGATCATCTCCTATTGTCTAATCGAACACGTAGCTTCAAGCAAGATATAAAGCCAAGTTCCAGAATACGTGTGTATGAACGATACTCACAAGAATAAACTAAATCATGCAATTTGTCATGATTTCAAAAGGCTCAAAATCTCACATGGCTGTAGGAATGAACGAGCAAACCTAATCAAGCTACATAGCTAATCATCCTTGCACATAATCAAATTTCAAGCATCTCAACATCTAAGCACAATCTCAAACTGCTTCTCAAACACAATCCCACATATAATCAAGTGCCATGAAAAATCAGAAAATCATCCTAGAGAACCATAAATCGACTATACCAACACTAGGACCAACAAATACGAAACAAAACAATAACACGAAACCTGAAAAATCGCAAAAAATCGAACCCTCAATATTCTCAAATAAATCAAAAATATTAAGAATTCGCAAAAAATCGACTCTCCAAGCAACAACACAATGTAAAAATTCTATTTCGATACTGCAAGACAAGGTATGTACGTTACCCCCCAAACTTAGATTAAACGAAGTGAGAAACTAAGTTTGCAAAGAAGTATATACCGCAGTCAAGCAATACCTAATAAAACTCCTACACCAACACAGACATATAAAAGCAATTAAACGGAAGGGACAGCCCCCAACAAGCGCTCATGTTTAACGTCGGAGAGTCACGACGGGATACCTCTTTTCAACTACTGGATCGGAGGATAGTCTTCTCTCATCTTTACTTTCAAGTACTTCCATCCTCTCTTATTTACTTCACCAATCATCTCACCCTTCTTTGTCACTCCAACATGATCCTTTGAATTCTTTTCCTCCCATGATTGTCTTGAGTCCTTCTTGTCAATCCTCCACTCAATTGTAGGCTCAACCTGTGTAGCAAAACAAGGATCAAACAAGTTAGAATTTTCAACAATATGAGAATAAAAATCAGGAGGTAAGTTTGGAGGCTTCAAATATGGATCATCCATCTTTACTGCAACCAAAAGATTATCAAATATCACATTAGAGTTAGTAGTAGGAAAAGTAAGAGATACGTCTGGTCCTGCGATCTCCTCTACCACTTCAACTCTTTGGCTCTCATGCTTCTCTTCCTTAGCAGCAGGCTGCATCTCCTCTTTAACAGTGGACTTCTTATTTTGATTCACTATGTCAGCAGTGGTCTTTCTTATCTGATCATCCCTGGCATCACCTAATGCAAGTAACTTCTCAAGATAGTCAATACGTTCATCGTTAGATAAACTCTCAAACTCTGCATCAGGCAGGGTGAAGTCTTCTACTACTTCCACAGACTTGCAGTGCTGCTGATCTGTAGGCCACTGCATCTCCTTATTCAAAGAAAAGACGATCTCCTTATCATTAGCCCTCAGCCTCAACTCTCCTTTGAACACATCTATTAGAGCTCTCCCAGTTGCAAGGAATGGACGCCCTAAGATCAGAGGCGCACCATCCTTTTCATCCTCCATGTCAAGTACAAGGAAATCCACAGGAAAAGTCAAATTCGATACCTTCACTAGCACATCTTCAATCACTCCCTCGGGGTATGTCAACGACCGATCTGCTAACTGTAGGGCAACAGATGCAGGTTTCAACTCCCCCAAACTAAGCTTCTTGAACACTGATAAAGACATTAAATTTATACTGGCTCCTAAATCACACAGTGCTCTCCTAGATGGCACAGGGAATGATGAAGCTCCCTGGATCCTTCAATTTTTCTGGAAGCTTTTTCTGAATAATAGAGCTGCAGTTCACTGTCAAATTCACTGTCTCCACACTGTTAAGCTTTCTCTTTCTGGAGATAAGTTCCTTGATGAACCTTGAATAATGTGGCATCTCTTCCAATGCTTCCGAGAAAGGAATAGTGACTTGGACATCCCTCATAACATCAGCGAACTTACGAAACTTCTCATCAAGTCTCTTCGACAAGAATCTCTGAGGGAAAGGAATTGGTACCTTTGTTATCGGAAGTCCCAGACTATCTTTCTCGAATACCTCCTCCGTTTCTCTCAGTTTCTTAGCTCTCTGCCACTTTTTATCAGAAATTTCCAGATCAGATTGGTTCTGTACAAAAGTCGGACGTGCAGGAAATCCCAGAGGATGGCTCGCCAGCTCGCTCGGCTCGAGCTGAGGTCCAACTGAGCCGAGCCGGGTTTCAAAGGAACCAGAGGGCCCTTCTGAACCGACTGGCGGGCCACTCGGCGGCGGTTGATCCTGCTCGGCAGCTAGCTCGCCGCGAGTGGGTAGCCGAGCGACATCATCTTCGTTCTGCTCCACCCCTGTTTCATCCTGCTTCTGTTCTGTAACGTCCTGCATTAGTTTTGGACCTTTACAATGCTTCTCGGATCTCAACGTGATCGCATTAACACTCTCCTTTGGGTTGATTTCCGTATCCGAAGGAAACTTTCCTTTCTGCAACTGCACTTGCTGCTGATTTACTGTAGTGGAGATCTGCCCTATGTTATATGACAAATTCTTCAACTGCTTGTTCACTTCCTCATTCTGCTTTGTCATATTTGAATCCATGGGAACAATGCAGTTATTGATCTTGTTTATGTCGGCATCATTCTTCTTCATGTATCTTGCTAACACATAGTCAATACTGGACTTCCCTTCTTCAGTCTTAGCGCCATGATCAAAATTAGGAGGATATGGAACTGCATTATTCGGATTTGAATAAGAGAAGTTCTCATGCCTTTGATTCTGCCAATTGCCTCCTTGATTATTAGGACCTCCCCCTTGGATATTCCTCTGGTTCGAATTACCTTGAGGGTACCTATTTCTTTGCCAATTTTGAGGAGCTCTCGAACCCTGAAGACTCTGCCCCATAGCCCAATTAGCATCCTCGACCTCTTGAAGGTTCATCACCACATCATCACTTGCAGACCCTCGGTTGCCTCCCCCATTATTACCTGATATCAGAGTAATCAGGTTCTTATTCATCTGTTCCAATTGAGCGACAACCTTATCATTCTTATCAGCTTCAGAAAATTTGTCTTCAACCTTTGAAACTTTACCAAGTATATAAGTCCCTCGGATCCTCTCAGATGGCCAATCCCTTGAGTTCAAAGAGATATCATCAAATAATTTCTCTACGGCATTGGATGTTTTGCCAAAAATTGTTCCTCCCGCAGAAGCATCAACCAACACTCTAGATTCGTTGTCAAGGCCATTATAGAAGACACTGATAAGTTGAGACTTTTTGAATCCATGCTGTGGGCATCTCCTCAACGCATCAGTAAACCTTTCCCAAGCCTCTCCAAACGACTCATCTCTCCGCTGCTTGAATTGATTGATCTCCTGTTTCAGTAAAAGAACCTTTCCTGGTGGCATAAATCGATCCACGAACAACTGCTGCAACTCAGTCCAGTTTGAGCAAATGTCTCCCTTTAGCTTATCATACCACTCCCTTGCCTTATCAACCAATGAAAACTGAAAAAGCCTCATCTTCCATCTATCATTAGTAGCATCAGCAGCTTTCACTGTATCCATGTAGCTGTTGAAATGCTTAAGATGGCCATAGGGCCCATAAAAAACGCCTCCGGCAAAGGGGTTTTTCTCCACCATATAAATCAGGGCTGGCCTTATGTCGTTCGTTTCATCAGCTTGAACGGCTCCAACTACGCCTGATCCTCCTAGATTGGTGGACTTGAATGTTTCTCGGATGACGATGTCATCCTCATCGACTCTTTCTCCCATTGATGCTGTTTCAGGTTCTGTCTCAGATTCTAATTCAAACTCCGATTCAGCCTCTTCTAGGATAGCCTGATTCTCAATCTGCACTTCGTCCTCCTCTAAAATTGCTTTAGGAGGTGCTTTGGTATTCTTTGATTTTACTCTTCTTTTCCTCGCATAAGCTTCAATTTCCGGATCAAATTCAAGATCTTGTGCTCTCGTCTTTGACCTAGTTTGCATGCAACTTCAAGAAAAATCCAAAGTAAAACAATTAAATCCCAAAGAAAATATTCTAATTAACTAAGTAATAAAAGAAAATAAATAATTAAAACTGTCCCCGGCACAACGGCGCCAAAAACTTGATAGGCTTTTTCTGCGCACTATAATTAAATCCTCAAGTGTAAGGATATCAATTGTAGCAGCAAGCACCCAAGTTAAATTATCTATCCCACTGAGACAGCTAATTATTTATTTTACTATTAATTACTAATTAATCAGAATTGAGTAACCAGTATTCAGAGTATTGTAGTAAATTAATTATCTAAATTACAAAATATTAAATAACTGAATTATTAAAAGGCAATAAAAATAAAAGCAAGTTTCTAATCAAGAGATGACGAACAGTTCTAAGGTATCAGGTAGAGACCAATCAATTTGGGTTATTAAACTTACGATTGTTCATTCATGCAGTTTCACTGAAAATACACCACATATCCCTGTTATCCCACCGAATATGATTCGATTCTAAGCTAACAGTATAATCTGGTTTAAATCCTAAGGTGCGCAAATATTACCAAGCCTTATTCCTAGATACTAATCAAAGCAAGCAACAATACCTCCGGATGGTAAGCCCGACTAACAAGATATTTTCTGGAATTACTACAAGGTTCTATTCACTTCCTACTTGATTGTCTAATTGCATTGTTCCACTAAACTAATCAAGTATTTGATTAACCAGTTCATGAAATTAAAGTGCTTATAGCGGAGCTACTCTAATCCCTAACAGATAGACAATACCAATCATGAACGCACACAAGCTAACACAATAATCCAAGCATTATAGCGGATGTCATGAATATATTATGAAGACGTTACGAAGCAGAAAAGCATGTCTTAATAAAATAAGTAAAGTCAAAAGCTCAACTGCATAAAATCTCAATCTTTGGTCTAAATCCTCAAATCAATTAAATCAATCCATCAAACCCTAGAACTGTATATAAAATTAGCCCATGAGGTCACAAGCAACACTCATGGCTAAGCA